>CAMTZB010000024.1:2686000-4029000 GCA_947086495.1 Morpho achilles | reverse complement strand
AATCTGTCGCTGCATGAAATCCAAGCCAAAGCAAGTCACGACACTTAAGCGCCATAGCTGTAAGCCAAAGCCCTGCAGCCCCAGTAATGTTTCCGTAAAGCTAAAATGAAACGAATGTGACGTCGGCAATGCCACATTGTTGCTATCTACCACCAAGAGAAGGGATACTACAATATATACCGTAGCCGGTCATTGCTGGATGTCGTATGATACGTTAAGACTTTGTAAGTCGTATCTTTGACTGTTTTTTTGTTCCCGTTACTTAACCATCAGTTTGACTATTAGTTGATTGTATGTCTGAGTAATTTTGCGTTATATCAGTATTTTGGTATATGGATCGCCCTATTCGACGAATATAGTCCCATTTACATGGCACATGTCCCATTTAAAATAAATAGTAAATGTGACTATATTCTTCAGATAGGACGAGATTATGAATTTCCCTTGTAGTTAATTTTATTCACACACAAACCAAAAATAAAGGATTCAATGAGCGGAACGTTAAGTGAAATGTATTGGCGAATGAAATATGATAAAATACGTGGTAACTATAAAGGATAACGTTATACACATACCCGAAAATGAGGGCGAGTTACAGGTGCACAACGAATGTATTATGTTAATGACGAGGCCGTGTGTTGCGGCGCGCATGGACACCGTGCCCGAACAAACCAGGAACGTCACCGTATGGAACAGGTACGGGAGATGACGGGTCACGTCGAGACAGTTGTTGAACGACAACATCAACTGAACAACAAAAGTATGGCAAAATTATGATTGGACGATTAATAATTAAATATCTTGATGTTGAAGAAAAGATTATTTAAAATTATATATCATCATATAGAATTCTCTTTCACATAAATTGGATAAAAGTGACAGGATTAAGCCCAGCTACGAATGTATCTGTATTTTGTTGTTATTATTGCTATAATGCACATACAAAACTTTTAATTTGCACGTTGTAAAATTATCTGAAAACAAACGTATATCATTAAATAAATGCCAAGAAAACCAGTGCCAATTATTTAGTCATACATACACATACAGGCACATACTGCCTATTTTATTGTTTTTTTTTGTTTATGAATTATTGATTGATTCAGTACCTATCTACATCATTGCTCATTTAGTTATTTGTAACTTACATAGGTTGTAAGTTACAAAGCCTTAACGGATTATTTCTAATCATTATATTACTTGCGGCCTGACTATTTTTTCCGTTAAAAGACCTGACTATTTTTTCCGTTTTCCTTCAGTAAAGCTCATGATGAATTGGTTCATGATCGAGGTCCTAAAAAATATAGACGAAACACAAGATTATTTATTCCTATTCCTTTTTTGCCAACGCTAACGATGTTTTGAAAAAAAAATAATAACATAAAATAATAAATAAAATAAGGAGAGTGCGTTCTGTCTCAAATTATAGTAGTCGCTGTCCTTCCAAACGTGAAGGCTCAAGCCTGACCACGAACGATAAACACGAGTAAATATCACCTGTTACTTACCAAGTATCTAGCCAATATGGCGATATCGTCCCACATCATGTGCTGTTCCAACATTGCTGTAGGCGAATGGCAAGTTTTGTCCACGACCTAAACAAATATACAAGGCTTGCATTTTTTACTGCATTAGCTATCAACCTAGGCTTAATTATTTCTATAGAGTCGGTATGATGTTTATTCCTTCATTATAGCAGCGTAGTAGATCTAATTAATGTTTCGCTCAAAAGGGAGATAGCATAACTTTGCCCTAGAGTACGATAGTAACAAGCGTTCGGTATAAAAGGGGGCTCAACAACAAAGCAAAAAACATTTGATTGGTTGAGAAACATTTCTTTAAACAGAGAATTTAGTAATGTATTAATTTACTTTTAAATATTAAATCATCATCCTCCTGCCCTTATCCCACTCTAAGTGGGGTCGGCACAACATGTTATAAACATGCTGTCACATGATTTGGCTGCGTTTTTACGACCGTCAGCCTGCCTGACGTCAACTTACCTCTGCCGTATTTTACGACACCTCGGTAAGAAAGAGGGTGGTCTATTCTACTAAACCGGATACCACACGGTGGGTCAACTTACCTTAGTCGCCTTTTACGACATCTCGGTAAGAAATTAGGTTGGGCTATTATACTCAGCCGGATACCACACGGCGTTTACTTTTAAATATTAAATATATAACTATATTTATATCTTATATAAACAGACTATACGCAAGTCTCATAAGTACCGGTATTACTGAACTATTCAATTTAAGGTCATCAGGGGTCTTTAAATTGAGACATGATCATATACAGAGTGGTACCGACGATACGACATTAATTTTAATCCTAGATAGCTACGCACCTAAGCGGCCTACATAAAAAAAAATCAGTTAATTCAATGAAGTACTTTAGCCACAGGATATTATTTTTCATTTTGAAATTAAACTTCAAGATGTATATGGATCAATGACCGATGGCAGCATGCCATTCAAAAATAAACCCTATAAACAATATTAAACTCCTCTGTATCAAAAATGTAAAAATGGCCTTTTTATTTCACCGCGCCGCGACCTTTGTATTTCACCGCTCCGTTTGATCTTCGCGGCGATCGTCGATCTACATGTATCTACACCGAGCGCCGTACGCGCGCACTACAAGGTGAGTGAACCCTAATGAATGAGTGTTTCGTAATTTAAACGTATTTAGTTTGTTAGAATATATATTTTTCTTAAATTATATATTTAAATACATTGAATTATAACAAAGTAATGTATTACTTCCAAGTGAGCAGTGTAGTTGTTTAATGTCGTATCGTCGTTACCACTCTGTATATCTGGGTTTTGTCGAGTAAATATACTTATGAATTGAGTGAAGTGGATTTATATGTATATATATATGCAAAAGTAAACTTTTCTTTTGTACTATTAAGTCTTCAACTAAAGAACAACCAAAAGTGATTATAGCTAGCGTTCAACGGATATGGTTAAAAATTGCGACCTCTAAAATTTACAAAGATTTATAATTTACTACTGCAATCATAATAACCTTATATAATTCAACATGTACACAAATAAATAAAATAAACAACATAACTAAAAATAATAAAATATATAACTTACAGTGGCCGGGGTAACTGGGCTCAGGATATTACTAGGCAGTTTGGATAGGGCCTGCAGGCAAACAAAAAACATAATAAAAATCAACGAAAACTCGAACAAATAAAACCAAAACTTTCATTCAATCTTTTTTTACATCATTTAGTTACACATAATTTTTAAAATTGTTTCCATTTTATTGAAGGCTAAGTTAAATATATTACGTACGTATCATTTTAGCTGGCAGTATTAATATTGCCTCTGTTATTTGTAGTATTTAGATGGGCTACTTATTTTTTTGTCCCAACAACAACATTGTTTTTAGCTTTTTCTAGGCTTTTACAGTGTCACGAAGAATCACAGCGGATGCAAAATGTGGAAAATGGTTTATGAAACTTCTAACACAAATAAGATGATTGGTTATAAGATATATCTTACCCTGCACATCCTTCCAATTACTTTCTTAGAAACAAGCTGCACGTTAGCGGACGCGAGTGCCACGGCCGTGTCAGCCATTATCTCGATCATAGGTGAGCCTAGACCTGAGAAATGAAATGAAAATCATTTATTATACGAAAATGCTTACATGACATTAATTAACAAATAGGTATACAAAACTTAACTAAACCTAAATATAAATCATTTAAATATATGTAGTACAAAGTAGAATATGCTTCATACTCAATATAACGTATTGGCGGAGTAATATTGTTCTAGGATTTGGTAGCTATACTTCGATGGAAAGGTATCCTAATTTGCTTTCAGCCACCGCTTAGAGGATTTTATGAACTATCCACCCAATTCAATTTTTCAAAGAATAACATATGATTTACAGTTTTAATTGACTGATAGAATAGCCCAGAAATAAGGTAAGTTTCAAATAGTAGGGGACCTATCTGATAGGGTTGTAAAAATTAGTGATTACGCGACCTTTCATACATTATTTCCAGCAGAAACTTTTCAACAGCAAAAACATTAAATAAAGAAATAATAAGTCTCGAAATAATTAGATGCTATTACTGAGCACAGCAAATGCACCGATAACTAGAGCATAAAAATAAGTTTAGAATCGTGCGGTATATTGTAATAATATTTGCTCACCAGATTTCGCACTTCGTTGCATAAAACTGTCTAGCACCATGTCTATCAACTCCGGAACCTGGCCAATAGAGCCCCAGATCTTGGCTTGGACTGATGGATACATCTCTGTCTCTTCAATGGTGAGAGTTATCAGTTTCTCAAGAATTTGTGCTACTTGTTTATGACGACGAGATTCTTCGGATGGCTTGCAAAATCTGTAAAACAGGATAAAAACCTTCTATGTTGCATTTTATTTTGTCTTTGTCCGTTCTAAAAATATATATTTTAAGCGGACAACTCTTGTAATAGATTTTTAAACTAAATATTCGTATTATTAAGTTAAAAAGTCCACTATAGAAACTACTCAAGATGCAATGAGACCAAAGGATATGCATTTAAATACAAATTTCCACTGCATGTATTTTAAGCTGAAAGATATAGGAAAAAGAATCTACTTCAGTGTAAATCGACTATCGAATTGGCTAAAGTGTGAACATATAGACAGAACAATTGATATAATAAGCAGTATAAAAACTCTCGTTAACATTAGGGCCCCACAGTGGACTAGTCTTAACTGATTTTGCGGTACCATGGCAGTGGCTGAATCTTTTATATATGTACCTATAAAACAGTAAAATTGTTCAACTTGTACAGATTTCATTCACATATCTCATGCACTGAGTTAATAGAAGCACACTAATGTATTTAAACATTTGGGATAGTTATCCTTGCTAAGGCACAGGTTCAAATATCATACTTTATTGTTATTTTGTTTGGCCGCAGTAAAACACTGCCATTTATATTAATTTGATAATAGTGTAAAAATATTTCTCGACATTGTACGCACCTTACCAAATTCGCCAACCACGGAGTCATGTATTCCAAACACAAATGTTTAAGCTCTATCGTAGAACCTCTAAATCCCTGTAAAGATAACATTTTATTTTTTATTATTTAAAATTACGTAAGCGGCTGTACTTGGGTAACAATATTAACATAACCTTATGATGTTCACGTTATATGTAACTTTGTCTTAACGATAAAAGAATATATGAGATTTAATAACAAAATTGATGATTAGAATACATTTAGTTTTTAGTGGAACCAAATTTACCTGAATGCATTCTTCCAAAAATTCGAGAGTCAAATGTGGTTCGTTATGTGCCAATTTCTCGCTGACCGATTTGATAAATATAGTGTTATTAGATGGTATACAAAGACCTGTTGGAGATGAGATTATTTTGACATCAATACAAAAATAAACTACAATGTTATATACAAGGAGTCACGTTCCAAAAATCTATTTGAACCTATGAATATTATAAAATGCATCGATAAATCGCTTTACGCGAATGTCTACTGTGTGAGGGTTGACTCACAATTGGAAGCACAATGGAATTGGTGCTTGGAAGCACAATGAGTTATCAATCTCTCCTCAAGGCTAGTGACTATTATCAGATTTCAGTGATCATTGATATATACAAGTTATAATAAGGTTTTGTGATAAAGTAAAACTTCTTGAAAACTGTCTAGTGATTTCCAGGGATATATGTAATGATGCCTCCTAATATACATTGGAGCTGCTGTAATTGTCCTCCAAAAAGCTCATTCTTAAGTGGTAAAGTCACTTAATATTATTAATTACCGTTATTGTCTGAAAAAGTTTTATTTCGAAGTTTGTAAATTCAAGATAATGTCTTTTACCGTAAAAAAATATTATGAAATAAGTTAAACATAATAAATGCTTTTAATAAATTTCATATCCCTACTGTTAACCGGTGAGGAGTTTCTCGTTTGGAGTCAATCGTGGCACCAGAATCAGGTAATGTCTATCATAAATTCATTCAGGCATTGTCATCGGGACTGGACCAATATGTTAAATTTCAGTTCAATCGGACACCGGGAAGTGGAATAAAGAAGTTGCAAGATTCTGCTTTCACATCCGGCAGGATAAAAAAAAGCTTTAAAAATATATTAACTTACCCGAAGTTTCAAGTAACTGCCCCTCAATTTTTAAATGGAAGGTTGCCGTTAACGCACACAGCTGATTGTACGCAGCAGTGCGCAAAGTGGGGTCGCATGATCCAAGATTTAGGAGGGCCATATTTAAAAGTGTTCCCGGTACGTCTTTTGGGCGTATCTTTTGGTGAACCGTAACGGAATCCTAAAATATTATGTAATATTGTAAAAATGTGATATTTGCAAGTGGTCTCTAGATGTCGCTGTTGCAGTGTAATACAAATTAGTATTACGTGAACGCAATAGAATTAGTTTAAAAAAAAATCGCACTAAGCATACGGCATATATCTTCAATGTCCTTTGACGCAGGTGGCAGTCATCCTGCCCTCAGTAAACAATTTGTTGGCTACCGCTTTTGTTGGCAACTTGACAACCGCGTGTAATTGTCTGATAATTTGTTTATTTTCTTTTATGATATGAAAACATGGATTATACAGATTTCTAAGTTTTGATAGACAGGACAGGACTAACTCTATGAGTAATTGAATTGGAAGTTAAATTTTAGAAAAGAAAACAATCTATTATATTTCTATTGATCGAATATAATATACTCCTAGAATCCTATAGTACATCCTGTCCTTATCCCACTTTAAGTGTAGTTGGCACAATAGGTCGAAGCTCTTCCATTCTCTCCTATCATTCGTCAACTTTGGCGCTACTTCTTTTGTACTAACTGGCCCGTTGGAGCAGTGGGTAGTGACTCTGACTTCTTAGTGAACATTTTCTATATATGAATTTGTTGGTCTTCGAGTCTGGGTGTATATTTGTATTTAAGTATTTATTAAAAAAATATATAAGTATATATTCACCAGTTGTCTGTCTACCATAACACAAGTATTAAGTTACTTACTTTGGGGACGGACGACCGTGTGTGAAAGCGTACCATATATTTATATTTATTTATAAATATCATTTATATATTATTATTTATTTATTTTTTTGTATAAATGTCATATTTCAAACAATCCAACCATCTATTGTCGACCTCCCTCTAGTCACATATCCATCCACATTTATTTACATTGATTAAATACATTCAAAAATTCTTTTATTTTCTGGATACTGAAATATAACGGGAAAAATTGCTAGTTAAGAATACTTACGGGTTGACTCAACTCCCATCTGTTCCGTATGTGTATAATAGACTGTACTATGTTATCACAATCGTTGTGTATGAAGCTAAGGGGTGTCGGTTCGTTGATTATAGACAACGAGAACTGGTTGTCGTCAACAAGGCACACCTAAAGTAACGAAACATAAGTTAAAGTCAAGTAACGGCCTGTTACTATCCCACTGCTGAGTATAGGCTTCCTCTCTCCGTTTTTTTGAGAGAAGGGTTGGAGTTAATACCTACCACGCTGCTCCAATGCGGATTGGTAGGTTACACATATCCCTAGAATTCTCCAGAGATATGCAGGTTTCCTCAATATGTTTTCCTTCACCGAGACGCGTCTGATAAATTGCAACGTTCAATTAGACACATAAGTTCTAATAGATAAACTCATTGGTGCCTGGCAGGGATTTGAACCCGTGACCTCCTCAAAACGGTCACGGTGTCACCGCTGGGCTATCATAGCTTTTTAAACGAAACTTAATTTATATTAATTACAATATTCTAATTTTGGGATCAACGCCGTGTGGTATCCGGCTGAATAGAATAGTACCACCCTCTTTTCTTACCGAGGTGTCGTAAAAGGCGACTAAGGTAATTCGACCCGCCGTTTGGTATCCGGCTGAGTAGAATAGACCAACCTCATTTCTTACCGAGGTGTCGTAAAAGGCGACTAAGGTAAGTTGACCCACCGTGTGGTATCCGGTTTAGTAGAATAGACCACCCTCATTCTTACCGAGGTGTCGTAAAATACGACAGAGGTTAGTTGATGTCAGGCAGGCGGCCGGTCGTAAAAACGCAGCCAAATCATGTAACAGCGTGTTTATAACATGTTGTGCCGACCCCACTCAAAGTGGGATAAGGGCAGGAGGATGATGATTCTAATTTTGGGATCAGTGATCATTGAACTCAATTTTTTAAATAATCTAAATGTTTGGCTATATAAAAAATTATATTTTTAGAAATTTTTGTGTTGAAAACATTTGTTATTTATCTAAATAAAGATACAACATTAAATACAATTTTTTATATATTTCCTTCATATTTTGATCATTATCTTATGCTTTTAATAAACTTTTGATGTAAAAACATTTTCAGTCTATATAAATAAAGATAGTATATTAAATGCAGTTTCTTTAATATTTCTTTCATATTTTTTTATTTATTAAGGCTTTTAATGAACTTTTTCTGTAACCATATATTTCAAAATCTAATTTTCTAAATTTATTAAATCTAAATTTTATAAAAAAAATATTATTTGTTACCCCCCCACTCTAAGTGGGGTCGGCACATGCTATAAACATGTTGTCACATGATTTGGCTACGTATTTTACGTATTTAAGTTAAGTTGACATCAGGCTCCTGCCTGATGTCAACTTGACCATATTTTACGACACCTCGGTAAGAATGAGGGTGGTCTATTCTACTCACCCGGATACCATACGGTGGGTCGGCTTACCTTGTTCATCATCTTCCTGCCCTTATCCCACTCTAAGTGGGGTCGGCACAACATGTTGTCACATGATTTGGCTGCGTTTTTACGACCGGCCGCTTGGGGCCTTACCTTGTTGTGTTGTTTAAATATAAAGTAATATTGCAAATAATTGAAAATTGATCGATATTTCGTTTTAGGAAAAATCTAAAATTTCACTTCATCACTTTTTGTTACGTTTTACCTTCTTAGAAATTAATTTTACCTCGTCAATTTCTGAAGCGTAATATACATCATTTAATAGCACCGGTAAACCTAGGACTTTGCTTTTCTCCACCGATGTTATTTGAAGGGCTGTAGGTCCTACCTAAAGAATAAGAAATAATTTTTGATTCATCAAAATTTGTTTTATTAATTTTTTGGACAATAATAAATATTTATAATCATTCTTAATATCAATTTTTATTTAAAAATAATAATTTTGCTTTGTTTTAGTAGTTTTAATAATTGTATAATTTAGCATAAGCTTTGCATGCCAGAGTATTGACGGAGCATGAGAAGAATTTTTTTAAATTTGTCAATCTTATAACCATGTTCCAAGCAAATGTATTGAATAAATAAATCATTTGAACAAAATATTGTTAAATTGTTGTGGCAAACAGCACCGCTGGGTCGCTGGTTCGATTCCCCCGACGGTCAATATTTTCTAAACATATATGCATGGCATATAAGCGTGCGACATATTAAAATTTAATTCATACTAGGTGTCTGGCTAGGCGTTACTGTGGCTCAGACTGGTTTCAATTTCCCCATGAAACAGAACTCAATAGCTAAAATAAATGCTCTGATCGCCACCAAACTCTACAGGTATATCTGCTAGGTCATTTTAAAAATTGACTGAAATTTCCCATTAAAATCGGTCCAGCCGTTTCCAGAGTTTATACAAGACATACAGACAAGCATTCATATTTATATATAAGATTAATTTTGCTAGGACCGCTACAAACGATAGAATATAATACTTACTTTTATAGCGACTTTTGTGTCTTTGTGCGATAATTTGAGAGCATTATTAAACACTTTTAGGTCCTCTTCTAAAGCGAGAGTAGCACCTGGTAATTTCTGTTGATCTGGATCTACGAAATCACTTATACGACAATGGTTGTCGATGAATATTATTTTGCGGTTACCCTATAAGAGAATACAATAAAAAATAAGTTGTAATAGAATTCCATCAAACAAAAATTTGAATATGTATATTAAATACACGTTACAAATAGAATGAATGCGGGATGGATGAAGTGGCGACAGGTCTCAGGAACATTAGACCATATATTAGACCTGTCGTAATGTATGGTTTAGAATGTTAGGCAATAAAAGAAAAGTGAAAGAAAAATGAAAGAAATGTGCATGCGAATGAGATAAGAATGATAAGGTGGATGTGTGGTGTGACAAAACTTTATAGAATACGCAATGAGTATATTAGGGGAAGTCTGAAAATTGCGCCCATTACAGAAAAGATGAGAAGCGCGAGACTAAGTTGGTATCGTCATGTAATGAGGAGTGATGATAATCATGTGACCAAAAGAGTTTTAAATGTGTATGTGGATGGATGTATGGCTATGGATGGATTGTGTGAAAAATGATATGCATGTTAAAGGAGTGGCACCAGAGTTGACGAATGATAGAGGAGAATTGAAGAAGAAGACATATTGTGCCGACCCCACTTAGAGTGGGATAAGGGTAAAGCGTAAGATAATGATGATTAAACACACTGTGAACTGTAATGAATAACCTTTGAAAATAAAAAATACATTTATATAAATACTATTTTTAACTAATAAAAGTTAAGTAATAATTAATCTGCAAGATATCTTAATACCTAATTTTATTTATTTACAATTAAAATCCTTTATATTTCTAATGGTATTAAAACTATTGTTTACGCGATGCAACAGATTTGTATTATGCAGTACGCAAACAAATATTAAACTGGTTTAATTTTTTCAAACTATTCTTTAAAAAAGGAAACAATAGCAAGTAAACAAAGGCCACTTGTACACTTGCTGATGTAAAAAAAAAACTAATTTTAGCGTTTTTAAGGATTTAGTCTATTTTTTGTTTTCATTGCTAGTTTTCTATTTAACCAACCTATGCAGCATTCATACATAACCCGACTTGTAACATATATATACATATCGTTTTTTTGGTAAAAGCGGACCCTATTATATTGGCTATATATTATTTGACTATTATCTGGTAACAGATTACTTTTATATCGCGTATTACCGGTAGTATAATACGGTATTAAGTGGGCTGTATTATATTCTATATACCTATTAGGAATATATTCATAACACCTCTACATGGAGTAGAAAAAATAGTTTTTTAAATAATCGATTATTTTCCCCATAAAAATAATCGTTTTTTTCTGACTATTTCAAGAGTTGCCTTTTTAATATTAATTACAAAAAAAGGCTAATAAAAGTGGACAACTACCACGAATTAATATCAGACACGCTGTTTTTTGAAATTGGATTAAAATGTGTAGTTTGGCTAAATTGGCTTCAACCAACAATGCATATCTAATCTTAAAAAACAAGAAAAAAAGAATAAAAAAGGAAAAGGAGATACTTAAAAAATCGATTTTTGATGAAAAAATAATCAATTATTAAAAATCGAATATTTAAAAAAAATAATCGATTATTCTTTCACATCGCTAAGCAAAAGTCCCCATTTCTTAAAAAAAAATAATTAATACCCGCAGCGGAGCAAGGATGGTCTCATGGAACTTTGTATATTCTCGCACCCAGCTGTTGCAGTTGTAAATATAACAAGCTTGCACATTAACATACGCTACTTCTGGTAGCACGCTGAACCATTTCTGGAGGAAATCAGTCCTGAAAACAAAACGCTAACGTAAGAAGAGATAAGCCAATGCAGGGACATTAAAATAATTAGAGTTAAAGATATTGTGACAACTAGCTTTAAGATCGTATTTCATATAGCGATGTGAAAAATAACCGATTTTTAATCGATTATTTTAGGTATCCCTTTTTCTTTTTTACTCTTTTTCTTGATTTTTAAGATATGCATTGCTGGATGAAACCAATTTAGCCAAACTACACATTTCAATCCAATTTCACAAACAGCGCATCTAATATTATTTCTTGGTAGTTGTCCACTTTAATTAGCCTTTGTTGTAATTAATTATTAATATTGAAAAAGACAACTTTTGAAATAGTCAGAAAAAAATCAATATTTCGTAACAAAATAATCGATTTTTTTAATTTAAAAATTTATTTTTAAAGTGGTAAAAACCGATTTTTTTCTACTCCAAGTCACATCCCTAATCTCATATGCCTGAAATAGAGCTAAATAAGAGTGATGTTAAATCCAAAGAAATCCTCGGTCCTTTACAACCAATCAGACAAAACGTTAACATCATCTTCTTGCCCTTATCCCCACTCTAAGTGGGGTCGGACCAACATATTATAAACATGTTGTCACCTGATTTGGCTACGTATTTCACGACCGGCCGTCTGGTACCTTCCTGACATCAACTTGGTCTATTCTACTCAGCCGGATACCACACGGCGGGTCGACTTACCTTAATCGCCTTTTACGACACCTCGGTAAGAAATGATGGTGATACTATTCTATTCAGCCGGATACCACACGGCATTAGACAAAACGTTAAAATAAGAATAAAAAGCAAAAACAAACTATACATTTTGCGGTATAGTTTAACTTTTAGTACAAGTGATTATAAAATTTAAGATCGTATCTCATATGACATATGAGAAATAAGAGTGCTGTTAAATCCAAACAAATCTCTGTTCTTTACAACTCTTCTCGCAACTTTTAATTAAGTACTTACAAGACTAAAAAATAAAACAAATTAGCAACGTATTTAGTTATCCCTTAATAATTTATCGTACTTTTTAAAATTATTTAAAAACCCTTACCTAAAACGGTTATCCGAATTCGTATGTGTGAAATCGACGACTAATTCAAATGGCTGTTGGCAAAACGGCTTCAGTGTCAAAATTACATGATATATCAACAAGTCGGCGTTAACTTCACCGATTCTGAAACAGCAATAAGCATTATAAAATAAAAATCTTTTATTTTCATTAACATAGTTACATTTGTTGAAGTAAGGTTGGAGCCTTCTTTTAAGCATGAGTATGCTTGTGCCGTGGTAAAATGGAGTAAAGCTGTGGTAGCCCAGTGGTAGCACCGTGCGACTCTTTCAAGGAGGTCATGGGTTCAAACCCGGGCAGACACCAATGAGTTTTCTGTTAAAAACTTACGTGTCTAATTGATAATTGCAATTTATCACACGCTTTTCGGTGAAGGAAAACATCGTGAGGAAACCTGCATATCTCTAGTTTCTGGCGATATGTGTAACCTACCAATCCGCATTGGAGCAGCGTGGTAGGTCTTAGCTCCAATCCTTCTCTCCAATAAGTGAGAGAAGAGGCCTATTCCCAGCAGTGGGATAATAACAAGCCGGTACTTTATGCTTGTGCCAGAAGACTCCGCTCTTCCATCATATTGTATATATAACATAGGATATGACATAGGATATATATATATGACAGGACATGATATAGGATAGCTCTTATCTAGTTAATACTGCAGTTAACTTTCTGCTAACGCAATAAACTAATAATGGAATGTAATTTCTGAAAGGAAAAGAATCACAATTTGCGAACATTATTGTTACAAATCCATTAAAATTGAACTAAAATCTTTTAGACAAAGTAGTACAAAATGTATAATATAATAGTATCATAGTAATCATTGTAGACAAAATCATAATTTTTCCGCCCTTATCCCGCTCTAAGTGAGGTCGGCACAACATGTTATAAATATGTTGTGCCTGATGACATGATTTGGCTATGTAATTTACGACCATCTTGCCTGACATCAACTTACTTTAGGTGCCTTTTGTGACACCTCGGTAAGAAATGAGAATGGTCTATTCTACTCCACTTGATACCACACGGCGGGTTAACTTACCTTAATCGCCTTTTACGACTACTCGATAAGAAATAAGGCTGGACTATTCCACTCAGCCGGACACCACACGGCGGGTCTACTTACCTTTTACGAGACGTCGGTAATAAATGAGGGTGACCATGTTGTGCCGACCCCACTTAGAGTGGGATAAGGGCAGAAGGATATGTAATTAGAAATTTTTTATTTGCTCAACACAGTTTTGATATACATTATTTAACAAAAGATTATGATTAATATCTTGATTACACTGTAAATGTCACCACCAGCAATCAAACTTAGCCTAGCTTGTATTGTCTTGGTCACAAGTGCTTTCCATTGTCATACGTACTTACGTGTATAAATAAAATCATCATCCTTATCATCCTCCTGCCCTTATCCCACTCTAAGTGGGGTCAGCACAACATGTTACAAACATGTTGTCACATGACTTGGCTACGTATTTTACGACTAGCCGCCTGCTGACGTCAACTTACCTCAGTCGTATTTTTCGACAACTCGGTAAGAAATGAGGGTGGTACTATTCCATTCAACCGGATACCACTCGGCATAAAGGTGTATAAACAAAATATAAAATAATATTAACTCATATTGTCTATGCGTATGTATGTGAGTGCGTGTGTGAGTGAGTGTTTGTAGTATAATATGGCTCATTGTACCATTGAGATATCTTACTTGTATCGCCTAGAGATGAAATAGAAGACTGGGTCGCCATTCTTGCTAGTTCCAGCTTGATAGAAGATGTTAAGGCTCTTGATACTTTTAAACTCTTCCCTTTGATGCATGTTGTGCTTAACGATGAACTCCTCGAAATTGCTTGACGACATGTCCATTGATGACCACCGTGCGTAGGACGAGAAAAGAAGACCTGATGAGCTGTATAAATAATCCAACCTAATATTATTGCAAACTGCAGCTGTACCAACCGCCTAAATATCAATGTGTCACGATATTTCTCGCAAATAGAATTTTTTGAAAATAAAGTAATTATTGTGAGTTAACCATAAGCGATAGAGACATACTGTCGCGGTTTTTTCATAGTATTTGTATAGATCTTCAATTCTCTTTCAAATTACTTTAGTGAATGTTTACCGGTTTACGCGGCGTGCGCAAGTAAAGCTCCCAGCAGGCGAATTTTTGCTAACCACAAAATTTATATAAAACGGTAATGTATTGACCTCAATCTTCCGTAAGATATGTACTACTTTTTAGTTAAAGCCGCATAAAATTCTGTTCAGGAGATTTTGCGAAAATCGATCACATACAGACAGCTTTAGGAGACTTTTTACATTATACTGTCAAAGTAACTAAAAATTATGAGGAAATAAAGATGATACGAGAATATAAAATTATGATAAAAATTAAGTTAAAATTAGGATATAGTCTGACGTGATTTTTCAATTTCATAAATTTAGTAATTAAGTATTTGTCTTTATTTCACATTCAATAAATTAAATGTTTAGTAACTTACGACTCTACAGGCTTGTGCTCCGGTGGACCTAAGTAGGCAAGAAGTGTTGCCATCTGGAATAAAATGTTTAATGGCAATGTTTAAAAACAGTTTTATTATTATATATTCTTGATGATTATTTAGAAGATAAGAATGTGTGGATATAGCTCTCTTTGAACCTGTACAAGCCAGTAACGACTTAATGTGAATAGTATTAAGAATTATATTTTTAAAAGAGCAACCGCCGAGTTTCTTGCTGGCTCTTCTCGGTAGGAACAGCTTTCCGAACCAGCGGTAGAGTTGACGATTCAAAAGCACTTGTTTACTAGTTTATTTGAATAAAGAATATTTTGAATTTCAATTTATTGTTTATTGTATTGTCCACCAATGACCGTGGCGTCACTCTCGAAGAAATCAGTTGTTACAAATATGTATTTCAGTTTTTTTATTTCAGTTATTTTTATTTTTTTTTCTTAAAACCGTAATGTCTTATTAACCTAAGTCTTCCGCAAGAATTTCACTACGTTTAAGTGAAAACCGTACAAAAATCCGTTAAGGAACTTTTGATAAAATTGATCCCATACAGACAGACAGCTTTTGGGGACTTTGTTTTATAATATTTATAAACTACCATGTACTATTTGCTTCACCCGCATGGAAAACAGTGTGTCACAAATTTTTTCCCGAATTGAAATGTTGAACATAAAAGTAGTTTCCGTGAGTAAATCATAAGAGATTTTTGAATAACTTTCACAGTTTAACTTTCAAATTAGCGCATACAGAGGAAAGCTTAAAAAATTTGTCGTTTTCGTAACATTTTTTATTGCTGTTCCTCTCCTATTCATCTTAGCGTGATGATATATAGTCTATAGCTATAGATAAATGGACTATCTTATACTTTAAGAATTTTTCAAATCCAGGTCCAGTAGTTCCTGAGATTAGCGCGTTCAAACAAACCAACAAACTCTTCAGCTTTATATACAAGTATATTTTTTAATTTATTTATTTAAGTTTCAATACAGGAATAACACTTGCAATACACTTCTTGTTCTAGACCCCTAAACTAGGAAAACCCGTATCTCAGCGGTCAGTACCTTCCCGTATGTGTGCGTGTTTTGTGTGTATTTATGTGTGTATGTGTGTGTGTGTGTGTGTGTGTGTGAGTGTGTATGTGTGTGTGTGTGTGTGTGTGAGTGTGTATGTGTGTGTGTGTGTGTGTGTGTGCGTGCTCATGCATGTGTGTATATATGTCAGCTAAATATTTTTCTGTTTGCTCATAATTGAGGCTTATTGGCAATTTTAACAAATATTTTTTTAACTCGTATCTGTTTTTGGATGTAAGACCTTTTGCCTTCCATTTAATTTCTTATACAGAAATGGACCTAAGTAACTGTATTGTCGTTGCCCAAAGTTTGTGTTTTTTCTGGGTAAACGTATTGTGTCATCATCCTCCTGCCCTTAACCCACTCTAAGTGAGGTCAGCACAACATGTTACAAACATGTTGTCACATGATTTGGCTACGTATTTTACGACCGGTTGCCTGCCTGACGTCAGCTTACCTTAGTCGTATTTTACGACACCTCGGTAAGAAAGAGGGTGGTATATTTTACTCAACCGGATACCACACGGCGAGTCAACTTACCTTAGTCGCCTTTTACGACACCTTGGTAAGAAATGAGGGTAGTCTATTCTACTCAGCCGGATACACACGGCGGAGGTAAATGTATTTGTGTATAGATTTAAAATAACTCACTTTGTCAAACGGTCTTCTCCCAACAGCCTTGTGGTCCCGACTACAGGACAAATAGTCACCGATCTTCTCTTGATGATTCCAGAGCAGTCTATGTAGTGCGAGCACATTGGCGTCACTTATGAACGAGAGATTGTGGGAAGTTTGGTCGACGGTTTCACAATCCGATGCGATTTCAATAAAGAATCTGGAATGATTTTTTTGGAAGTTAGTTCTGATATTGAATGAGACAATTTCAACTTTTTTTTAAATATATGGGACACTTACAAACAAATAAATAAATATATGAGATACTTACACACACGGTCGTCCGTCCCCAAAGTAACTTTATACTTGTGTTATGGGTGACAGACAACTGGTGAATATATACATATATAATTTTTAAATACATACTTAAATAGAAATACAAATATACACCCAGACTCGAAGACCAACATTTGTTGGTCCAATTTATAGAAAATATTCGCCCTCGGCGGGAATCGAACCCGCGACCCGCGAAGCTGAAGGAAGGTTCACTACCCACTGCGCCAACGGGCCAGTCAAAGTTCAAAGTTTTCGAAATGCTTAGACATTAGTGTAAAACAAAGAAGTCTTTTAAATTCAAATTCAAATTCAAAATATTCTTTATTCAAATAAACTTGTAAACAAGTGCTTTTGAATCGTCAACTTTACTGCTGGTTCGGAAAGCTGTTCCTACCGAGAAGAGCCAGCAAGAAACTCGGCGGTTGCTCTTTTAAAAATATAATTCTTAATACTATTTACATTATGTCGTTACTGTCTTGTACAGGTTCAAAGAGAGCTATATCCACACATTCTTATCTTCTAAAAAATCATCAAGAGTATAGTAGGCTTTCTGTATCAGCCTCTTTTTAACAGTGTTTTTAAACTGCTGTAATGGCAGTGCTGAAATTGATTGCGGAATTTTATTATAAAATCTTATACCAAAACCCACAAACGAGTTACGCACTTTTGCAAGGCGCAAAGCAGGAACCGCAAGCTTATGTCGGTTCCTGCTTTGTCTATTGTACACATCACCTATCGTTTTATAATTCTTTATATTTTTATGTACATAAATTAAATTGCTTAAAATATACTGTGAAGCAAATGTAAGAATACCTGTTTCCTTAAATTTCTCTCGCAGGGAATCACGCGGTCTTAAATTATAAATGCCACGTATGGCTCTCTTTTGTAAAACAAAAATTTTTTCACTATCCGCGCATTTACCCCATAGCAATATTCCATAGGACATAATGCTATGGAAATTTCTTTATTAGTCAGATTTTCACCATTTAGTAACTGGGTAATTTATATAAATAATGCAATAAAAAAAAAGAGCTGGTGATATCTGAGACAAAGGTAAAACGACATTTTTTTAATGAAATCTAGCTAGATAGATTTTTGTAAGGTAAGGACTAAGGTAATTTGAAGTTAAAATTAAAATAACTAACCAAAACATGTACCGACCCCACTTAGAGTGGGATAGAAGCAAGAGAATGATAGCTTTAAATAATTTACAGAATTAGGCGTTACTTTGTGGAGATTCAAATACAAAAGTACTAATAAAATTAAAGCAAAATAATTTTACTATAACTTGTGATAGCCTTAAGAAAAACTTATACTCACTTTCTTCCAGCTTCAAAATTTTCCCTCAAGAAGTTGTTAAACGGCAACATGTGCTGTTCTTTGGAGAACTCCACATGATTAGCTATGTTCTGCAGGATTTTGGACATCAACATTAGCCCACGTTTTAAGTGCAGAGGTACAGTACGGTTAACAATGCCCAATTCTTGCGGAGAAACTGCATAAGAAACTATTTATATATTTATACTACAAATCAAATAAAAAGAATCTTTATTCAAATAAGCTCTTTAAAGCACTTTTGAATCGTCTAGGATCAATATGATTAATGAAAATATCACTAGTCTTACCGAGAAGAACCAGAACGAAACTAGGAAGTCAACTTTACATTATTAAACCGCAGTCTTGTCGGAAAGGACTTTCAAATCGAGGCAAGTGCCTCACGACACCTCGATAAGAAAGAGGATGGTCTGTTCTACTCAACCGGATACCATACGGTGGGTCAACTTACCTTAGTCGCCTTTTACATCTACGTAAGAAATGATGGCGGTCTATATTGGTCTAATATTCTACTCAGCCGGATACCACAAGGCATTAGCGGAAGATACAAAATTAAAAAAAAAAACCTGTATAATCTTCTTCATCTTACTCTTAATGCACAGATTATAATATTAGTATTGACGTAAAGAACACAGATATTAAAACATGATAAATATAACTTACCTATTGCAGGATTTATGTATCGCAAGAATAAAACAGTACCCACTGCCCCGACACTCGTCTGAGGGAACTGTACAAATCTCTTGCTGAGGACCTAAAATCAAAATTTTAAGTAGTTAAACAAGTCCGAGCAAACAAAAAACAAGCTTTACGCTTTACTGTTTTAAATCATACATCTTTCTATTTATTTTATGAATGCTTATATTTATTTATTTCTTAATAGATCACCAACAAAATACACACTTTACATAAAAATGATACATTGCACAACTAAAAATAAGTAGTATTTTAATTAAAGGTAATAACAACTTTCAAATAAAGCTACGACAAATAAAAGATATAATTTAACTATAAGACATTTAATTTAACTATTATATGTAAAAAGAAAAGAAAGAATTAATAAAAAAGAAGATTTTAGATCAGCACTTATCACTTCACTTAATATGTAAACCTGATTTTAATGCCTCCTATTGTAGCCAATTTCAGGATCATCCGTGGCTCTTATTCATGAACTCTTATACGGGGTTTCCGCCGCGGCCGTGGCGTTATCTGACTCATCCGATATATCATGACGAGAGTAGGGGCAATTTCTATTCATTCACTATGAATATCACTCGTAACGTAATGGCCTGTCAATATCCTACAGCTGGACATAAGGCTCCCTCTCTCTATTTTTGGAGAGAAGGGTTGGAGCTAAGACCCTTCACGCTGCTCCAATTAGGATTGGTAGGTTACATATATCTCTAAAGATGAGTTCTCTAAAGATATGCAGGCTTCCTCACGATGTTTCAATCCGCAAATCTCTTTCTCTTTCAGTATTTAAGTTACAGATGAGAAAATATTTATCTTAAGTATTTATATATTAGTAGCATCTTTTCATCTATTTATTTTACCAGAATTATTTAATATATTAAATAGTTCAATTTATATAAACTTTTTCTTTTTCTCTGTATGTCCCGTATTCTCTTTCTTCTTCAATTCTTGTCCTTTTCCTTCTATTACTCAAAGGTTGACGGAAAGAGATTGAAAGAGATTCCTTTTAGGGATAAGTCCGCCTTTATACATGTGTCTTTATTTTTTTTAATTTTTCTTTCTCTTTTTTAAATATAAAAAGAAATAAAAATGTTTTCCTTCACTGAAAATGGTGTGATAAGATGCAATTATGAGGTTTAACAGAAGAACCCATTGGTGTCTGCCCGGGGTTTGAACTCCTAACCCCTCGAAAGAGTTACACGATTTCACCGCTGGTTATATATGCTGGAATATTATGATGGCTTAAAGTGTTAAAAAACTAAAACAATTAAAGTCCGTAAAAGCGTAGAAGGGCCCTTAAAAATAGAGATCGTAACCTTAAAAAACTCATTACCTGATATAAACAATGGCACATGCTTCGAAGCTGTGATGGGAATTTATCAGCAGAGTTCACTATTCGGTCAAACACTTCTTTAGTGAGATCCAGAAGATTATTTCTGTTTATTTCTATATCGTGAGTGGGATCCAATCTGTTATAACAAAAGTAATACTTAAGAAGCCTATATATGCTAAATGTCAGCAAGATATCGTTTAAGATCAGTGATCCGTAGAAATTGATTGACGCGTCGAATCATAATGATATTTGGGTCAAATACTACGAAAAACTAATGGGTCTTTGCGATCCCTCGGTGTCGGAATAGCAATTCTGTGCCGGTATATGCAGTATTGACAGTTTTTAGTAAAAAAAAGTACAGTAACGGTCTATTACTTTCCCACTTCCGGGCATAGGCCTCTTCTCTCCTTTTTAGAGATATGAGGCTGTGAGATAGACATTACACTTGCACAATAGAGTCTTTAATACTCACCTAGCCGGATCCACTTCAAAGCTTAAATCTGGATTGTTCTCCGCTTGATCCAACAGCACAGAGATTAGAGGTTCTAACAAAGTTTGTAGATACCCAAACCCGTATATCTTAAAGCAGAACGCCATGATTTTGCTACCCAACGAATTTCCACGGAACAGTGTTTGCATACAGTCTGATATCTAAAAAGAAAACACAGTTGAAAAAGTAGGGCTTCAATAGTAGAACAACTAAAAAACACGTGTATTGGACTAGGAATAAGTGTTAAGTGATTTGGACCAGCTAGTTTTCTCTTCCTCGTCACTATATTCTTCTCCCTCATCCCCGGTCAATCTTTAACCGAAGAAAAGAGCACGCGATACGCCACGGCAATCTTCAAATGACAGGCAGTAGGCATTAAACGCTGTGACGGTATCATCGCACACTAAAGTATAATTGTTTCGTACAATTCGGCCGTCATCATCTTATTCAGGTAAGTGGTTTTCCATCCTACATTGTCTATGTACACGAGGCCCGTTCATAGAACCAATCGATATTTTAATAGAGGATACAGGATACAGAGGATATCCTCTATTAAAATACATATTCTTATCACCAATAATACCAACTCATAATTAAATATTAGACCGTTGGTTGGAGCAAACTATAGAATTTTTATGCATTTTTCCTAGCAATGAATGAACCAATATACCTAAAATTGTGCCACTACTGATATGAGCGATATATTTGAACGGTCAAAAATTATGCAAAAACAATTTTTGCAATACAAAAAATCTTGATAGTATAATTGATCTAGTTAACTTTACACAATATTTCCATCAATATTAACAAGTAGAAACTTTAGTGAAGCATATATAAGAAACACCTACTGCACACACCTCAACTTCCCTATAGAAGATATTCCAGAGTAGCGGCGCGAGCAAATGCTTAGCGTCGAACAAAGAAACAAGCACACGCGCCAACTCGTCCATCTGAGCTGAACCAACCACGTGAGCCAGAGCCATAGCGATGGGTAACTCACCCTGAAAACATAACATCATTCCCAACTATACTTACAGTAAATGTTTTCTATACTTATTCAAATTCAAAATTTTCTTTCAAATAAACTTGTCAAGAAGTACTTTTGAATCGTCATTTCTACTGCTGGTTCGGAAAGCTGTTCCTAACGAGGAGAGCTAGCAAGAAACTCGGCGGTTGCTCTTTTCAACATAATACTTATAACTAGTTATATTAAGTCATTACTATCTTGTACAGGGTCGGACAGTAGCTATATCCACGCATTCTTATCATGCGAATAATCCTCAACAGTAGGCTTTTTGTATCAGCCTCACTTTAATAGTGTTTTTAAACTGCTGTAATGGAAAAATTAAAATTGATTGAGTTTTATTATAGAATCTTATACCCAAACCCACAAACGAATTTCGTACCTTTGCAAGGCACAAAGCAGGAGCCGCAAGCTTATGTCGGTCTCTACTTTGTGTATCATATACATCACCTATAACTCTATATATTTTTATGTATAAAAATTAAATTACTTAAAATGTATTGTGAAGCAAATGTAAGAATTCCTATTTCTTCAAACTTCTCTCGCATGGAATCAATATCCATCAATATCTATAAAATTGACATTCATTTTGAATTAAATAATTATAATATGTAGATTCAGTTCCGTTAGCAGTAGAACCAAAACCTATCGTTAGACATTAAAAAACTTACGAGATAATTAGCTGACAGTAGCAAATGCAATCAGTCAGAAATAAGAAGATCCTTAGAAGAATTAAGGCCACCGATATAGCGTGTTGTAGTGGCCATGGGCGGGCATATAGTGCGGAGAACCGACGGGTGTAGGGGTGCTAAGGTGTTGGATGGCGACCCCGTACCGGAAAACAGGTCGTCGGTAGACCGCCTACGAGGTGGACTGACCGACCTCAAAAAGGCCACGGGGAGATGAGACCTATGTCCAGCAGTGAACGTCTGGTTAAAGAAAAACAAGCAACAAATAATAATTATCTAACAGTAAAATTCTAAATTATGTACCTGTCTAACCTACCTTATCAGATATCATGGTAACGAGTTGCACCAGTTGCTCGAATCGGTCTGCCAACACTGTTTCAGCAAGAGTATCGAACTCAGTTCCCTGCTGGAGGATCTTCGTTAACACCTCCATAAACGCTGCTCGTGTTTGAAGGTCGCGATGATAGCCTAAATCTTTTAAAAAAACATAATAGGTGTCGGGAATGTATAAGTCATTAAAACTCATAAAGAGCCTTCATTAATCTGTGTACATGCACATAAGTGTTTTTGTATTTGTAAAGAACTGATAATTAATCTATGTAAATGTAAGTAACTGCTGTGAAACTTCCTTTTTACTCTTCTGTTACCATTAGGCAGTGAGCAAAGACGGATTGACGTCCTTTAATAATTATAGTTTGCTATAATGCTATATAGGGTAACACGACCTATTGCTGGCACTCCCCCAATTTATTGGCACTTTAAACTTTTCTTTAAAAATTAAGAATACTATTTAATAATCTTTGTTCCGCTGAGAAAAAAAACAATCCTTGGTTTTGTATCTTTAATAATAGGAAAGACTGAAAAGTGAAATATTTAAAAAGGCTGTTAAACTTTCAAACTAATTTCAATCACAACAACTTTTTACGCCACCTAGTTCTTAACATTTTGTTAAGGTAGGTGCTCCTTGTTTCACTTATTTTTATGATAAACTATTGCGATTATCCATGATTCTTTGTATGTTTATAGATCAGTACAACCAAAACTAAGTATTTTTGTTAGTACTTTGCAGTTAAGACTGTGAGTTTTTAATTTATTGCCATGACAATAATTGATATGACAATAAAACTGATTTTCAATTTATTGGCACAGTGCCAATAAATTGGTTTCAGTTACAACTACTTTAATTGCTTTTGAACCTTATTTTTATTACTATAAAGTATTTTGTTTGGACACATTTATGGAAATCAGCGTGTTTTCTATAAGATTTCCAAAAGTTGGCCCCATGTTAGTAGTGTAAAAACAACTATTAATAGTAATGCTAATAATTGGTAATAACATGCCAATAATTGGTTTTGTATATTAAAATGCCTATAAAACCAATTAAGAAAAATGCTGAGGGACAAGTGCAACGACGAAAACAATATTCTAAAGAAAACATTCAAAATGGTGAACACCACATGTCAATTACATTGAAGAAACATGTCAAAATAAAAATACACTGAAGAAACAAGTCAAAACCAAACACTGTTATGATGCAACCGAAGTCTTGTACAATTATTACAAAAAGAATTGAAACAAAACAGATAATATACATTGATACTTCAGGAACATATAGAAGAAATGAAGGGCCAAAAGGTCAAAGCTTTTTGGTCATAACATAAATACAGATAGTCAACCACTTGTAGATTATAAATCAGAAAAGAAATAACAATAAGAAGATCTTCTAAGGCTTGTACAACGGAAGAAATTGAATTTTTTAAATCTGAAATCGAAGAATAAAAGTATACTTAGGTTTTTAATAAACTGATTAAGGCCTCTAGAGCGTTTGCCGTCAACCTTTCCTGTGACAAGAAGTTGCTCCAGGTTACCAACTTCCTTACGGGCGATATGGGCGAAAAACTCTAGCACTCTTTTTAGGCATATGGTGGAGAGTCTGGTCTTAATATTTAATTGCTTCAAAATAGACGCGTTAGTTCGGTAAACAGTCCACGAAATCCGTAGCATTTTCCGACAGCACCACATTTCAAACGCGTCTATTCGGTCACGATCAACCTTCTTCAGGGTCCATGTTTCCGACCCATAGGTGAAAATCGAGAAAACCAAGGATCCTACAAGTCTCACTTTAGTTTTTTCCGTGAGATGTTACGATCTCTCCATATGCGATGTTACTGTGCCATTGCGGTCTTGGCTATCCATGCCTTCTCACAAGACCCTGTGTTACTGATGTTGAAGTTGAAAACTGAGTTACACAGGTGTAAACGCAAATAATATGATTAATGGTTAAATTAAAACAAATGCCAAAAATATGTTTCATTGATTTCTATTCTTGGCACCCGTATGCCAATAATTGGTTGAATACGTGCCAATAATATGTCGAAAGGTATCAATAAATGGTGTATGGGTCTATTTTGAAAAAAACGTGTTTAATTTTCTAATATGCTTAAAAATGCTGCTAGAATTCAAATTCAAATTGCTTTATTTCTTTTTAAAATACAGGTACACAAGATTTGCAAGGGCCCCTGTACTAGGCGAGAGCCTGTATTACTGGGTGCCCCGCTCAACCACCAAGACTTATAATTTACATACAATGAAATAAAGTAATAAGGTGTGTATGCGTGTGCGTATGTGTGTAGGTGTGTGTATGTGTGTGTGTATGTGTGTGTGTTTATGTGTGTGTGTGTGTTGTGTGTGTGAGTGTTTGTGTGTAAGCGCGTGTATGGGTCAGTGTAACTATATAAATATGAGTTTAATAGATTAGAGTTTCCGTGCTATCATAGTCGAGCGTGAGAAGAAATTGTGTAATTGTATGTTTTACTTTGTTGCGTATCAACGGATAAATGTTAAATTTACTGTTAAGCTGGTTGTAAAGGAATGATGACTGAAAGGCGAACTGTCTCCTCTTGAACTGTGTTTTACATTGGGGTCTCTGGCAGACAGGATGAATTCTACGACGTATGATTGTTATTGGAGTATACGGTAAGTGCTGGTGAGTTCTAATTATGCAATTTAAAATGTAATGTAGAAATATATTCTATACAATGCATACAATATATTAATTAATCTGAACGCATGATCAAAACTTTCTAAAAAGAAAAAAAAGACATTTAAATCATGTTATTTGTATCCTAATGCTTAAAGTGCCAATAACTGGGTAGTTTACCCTATATGAAGAAAAATTATACAAGAGATGTAGCTTGAAAGTTGCGTTTTATTTCCATACAATAATTCCATCGGCTACAATCTGACAAAATAACTAAAAACTCCTTACCAATGCTGTGCATCAGACCAGAATCAATGTTAGCTGATAGCAAATTCGACATAGCTTGTATGGTGGCATTTCGCAGTGTCTCTAAACGGCCAGGTCCCTCTGTTAACTCGACTTCGTTGCAATCATTGAGAAGATTCATGAAGAGGGTAAAATATCTGAAAGGTGAGGTCACTATATTGGTTAATAAATGTAAAAAAGAACGGTCGTCAATAAAATAGCCAAAAAAATGAAATATTTGTTATTTAGATATGTATAAAGGTAAGATACTCATATTAATTAAAAAAAAAACATATATATTTCAATAAAATGAATAAAGAGTTTAGACCTACTTGAGGAACAGCTGACTCTTAGCCTCCATAAGGTCACCTCGGTCAGATTCTTCAGGCTGCAATGGAAGTCCCTTAAGCAATGCCGCAACAGCTTCCATACATGCCTGGTCCAGCTCCCTGGATGCATAATATCTGATCACAATATTGTGAAGGACTATGATTAAATGAAACATAATTGGTAGCAAAACCTGCCTGGTTGGTAAAGTTGCGCTGCGTAACATAAAATTAACATAAAATTATTATTGAACGCATTTATTACAAGCAGATTAAAACAACACATAGAAATAAGTTGGCTACAAGATGTAAAAATAACTGAAAAATCTATAAAAAAAATCGGTACTGATTAAGTGTTTAATATATAACCAAAACCATTTTTTTTTCTTTAGTTATCAGTCAAATTTAAAATTCAAAATATTCTTTATTCAAACCAACTTGTAAACAAATGCTAATGAATAGTCAACTCTACTGCTGGTTCGGAAAGCTACCGAGAAAAGCCAGCAAGAAACTTGGCGTTTGCTCTTTTAAAAATATAATTTATAATACTAGTTACATTTATATAAAAATAACAGACACATCTTTACAAAAAACATAAAGTGCAACGCCGGTACTGATTACGTGTTAAATATAAAATCGAAACCGACTTTTTCATTCTTTTGTTATCAGTTAAAACATTCATTAACTATTGTATAGTCTTACCTAGTAATAGAAGAGGCATCCGCACGTAAGGGCGGTGCGATTTGATGTGACGTGCCCAAGACCCAGTCCGTGACATACTCTACCATCTTGTTGCGAAACTTCATTTCCTAAGAAGCAAAATGTATCATCACTGAATGATCAACCAAGAATGAATAATCAAGAGCCTATGTGCAAAACTTTACTAGTTAAACTTCAATCATTAAAGCTTTAACCGTTAAAGCGAGTTTAATCATAAAAAATACTAAACGCACAGTTTCTGATATGTCGAGATATTCTAAGTTAAAATATTCACTTTTTATCTATTGTATAACAAAAAACAATAATTACTTATGTTGTAATGTAGCATGTTTAAATAATTACGTAAGTTTGAGTAAACCGAATCTCTAATTCCCATAAAATAACTTCAAAGTTATTATGAAAAGCCATGAGATCTACCATTAAATGTACCACCAACTCTTATAACTGAATCTCGGAAATGTAGTTTTAATTCAACGATTTCATATTACACTTTCGAGTATATAATATTAAATCGTAATATTTGTCAGAATTATGTTTGGAATCTTTATAACAAAGAAGTAAAAGAAAAGAAAAATAAGTTTTGTGGTATTTTTTTGAGTAGAAAATATATTTAGCATGTAGTCTTCTTATCCTATATTCCATTCAAAATAATTAGCTCGTCTGGTCAACCACCGCCTGATGATGCCTGTGAGCACTTGCTTATTGAGGTGACGCTATCCCAGTCCCGAGTCCTACTTGGAGTTTTTTATAACCCATCACTCCTTAATAATTATTTCCTCTCCTTTGAAAAACTTCTTGAAAATTTTGTTCCCTCTTATAGCCATACAATTATAATGGGTGATTTCAATACATGTCTATTTAAAAAAGATTACCGTTCTCGAAAATTGTTATCTGTCACAGAGGCCTGTAATATCCACATTTTATCTTCCACAGCCACCCATTATTTTCCTAACTGTGCTCCTTCTCTTCTTGACCTTATAATGGTATCTTCCACTGATTCTGTTTTCAAGCACGGACAGTGTTCTGCCGATGCATTTTCTCGTCATGACCTTGTATATATTTCGTATAAACTGCGACCTCCAAGAAATAAACGAAAATAAACGAAAAGAAATAATAAAAATTCTTCTGCGACGTAATTTTGGTGGGATGGTAGTCGATAATTTGCGCAACGATGCTCGGCAAATTGACTGGTCGATTGTTGAAACGAACAACTCTGTCGATCAAAAGGTGAATATTTTCAACTCCTTACTCACACAACTCTTTGACCTACATGCACCGACCAAAACTGTGAAGATTAAACACCTACCTGCACCCTGGCTAACCGATGATCTTAAAGATAGGATTCATGAGAAGAACTTAGCAAAATCCAAGCTGAAGTCTAATTCTACTGAGACAAACCGACGCAATTATAACAAGGCTAGGAATCGTTGCAATACACTGTGTAGAGATGCACAAAGACGCCACATTCACACATCGGTCGAGAACGGCGACGCATCCAAAGTTTGGAAATTTCTTGAAACTGTAGGAGTTGGTAAAACCAAAAAAAAATCTGCAATACATAATATTGATATTGACTCACTAAATACGTACGGCGGCGAGCGAACTTCCAAAAAAAACCGAAATCAAATTAAAATAATTTTATTTTTAAAATATTAATTAAAAATTACAAAGACTTAAACTAATTTAAGATAGGTGTCACTTCACCGATGTGAGGATAAAGAGTGCGGGGCATTGTTCATCGGAATGGGTCGGAGACGGCGAAGCGAGCGTTGCACAATCCAATATCTCACGGTCTTACGGGAAACACCTGCATTCCGCGAAACGTGGGTGGTCCCGGCATCGTCGGAAGAATGCATGTTGCCTCATAGCGTAACATCTCCCTCCCGAAGATCAGCATCTATTTCGAAACCTTTGTTGCAAATAATGCTGATAGCGAAGGTGTTTCTATGGGGCTGCGCCTATCTCTTGTACAGCTAGACTTATTTTCCTTTTCGACATCTTCATCTGATTTTTTATTAGTAATAGATTGACATCTATTCAGTAGGCGCTGACGAAAAACTATATAACCCATTAGCATGAATGTTATACTTAGTAACACATATACTGGTATTGTAGTATGATAGAGGGTTACTTTATCTGAAGTTTTTAGCGATATGGGTTCCTGAACAGTAATTTCAGAGGTACTGAAATGCAGATTACGCAGATCAATGTTGTTAAGCTTTATCGATTTTCCAGGTATCATATGTGATATTTCAATGTTAATTTCAGTTACATCAATAATTTTTAATATTTGTCCTCTAATTTCATTTTCATAATTATGGATAGTGAACGACGAAGTTTGTAGCGTGCAGCCTCTGGGTATTATAGACAGATAACTTCCTTGCAACATTCTGTATTCTTCTTGGGCACAGGTTAAATGGACTTTCGTTAAGTTAGGAAAGCTCACGATGTAATGTTGATCATCTAACTGTTCCATGGCATCGGAAGAAAGAATAACTGAGGTGAACTGGCAGGAGTCTTCGATCTGTTGCCGAAGTATGAGGGTTCTGATGCACGACGATTGTTCTCCAAAGCGACGGCTTAAATTGTCTTCGCATAGGTGGCCTAGACTGAACTTCGGACATTCTGTCGCTATGTACAAAAGTTCTTTTTCGTGAATTGCTATGTAGGGATAGGTTAAGGCCAGGATCCTATTGTAACGATTAGGTGCTAAGGATAATTTATAAAGGAGGAAATTAGTGTCATAAACAATAGGAAACTTTAAAATTAAAACTATACTATTGTCCTTATAATAATATCCTAATCTTATTATATCTAAATATTCTCTAAAATTCAAATTCAATATTTGTTTCTTATTATATAATATTTCTAACTTATATAAAATCTCTTTAAAGGCACTAAAATTTAATACCGAATGATGTGTGCTTTTAGCTTTAATAAATGCCAAATAATTTAGTAACTTTGAAAGCTCTAAGGATAAACTATCTATGTTATCTCCTAGTATTAGAAATAGTTGAGCTAAGTGGGAGTATTCAATAATGCTCGTCTCATTTGTTAAAATAGAATTTATTAAATTCCTTATTTCATTTTGGTTCTTTATTATTAAATCAGTAATATTAAAACTTTGTGAAACCCATTGCTTGCTTAAACTAATTTGATGATTTATTTCAGTTGCCAAACTATTCTGATTTTCTTTTAAATTTGCTATTGCGCTATCATATTTCAACGCATCGCTGTAATCTAGGTTTCCGGAAATGCTTTTTATGACGGAACCGAGACCATCGATGAGACCTCTCTTAACACGTCTATGCTCGAAAGTTTCTAACTCTTCCGATATTGATTCAAGTTTAGTACCAAGATAGTTAATATGAGGCTTGTATATATATAGGGTCTTATTACTGAAATGGGGCATCAGGTCACACATCTGTCCTTTAACCAGTTCTAGTTTGTTACGAATAATGTCAAGATTTATAATTTGAATAAAGGAATGGTAGTGAGAAATAACTTTAGTATCTCCCAGGTTAAAAGGTAAGACACCAGGGCCATTTGCTAGGCTGTCAAGTATTATTTCGTCTGCTCGGACCAGGGTCAGTGTCAGTAGTATTTTCAGTAATTTCAGTCTCCTGTAACAAACGAGCACTATTAGGTACCCGTTTAAGACGTGATTTAGGGACAGGGCCTTTTTTCTTTTTGGTGTAAATATGTACAGGTAAGTCTGCTAACACCGTGTCTCGAGTAAAGCGTGGGGCTAGTTTTTGTCTGTGTCGTAGAGGGTTAGATATAAATATAGGCTGATCGGGTGTGTAGTTAATATCGGGCTCACGATCTTTATTACGATTTTCAGTAAGTTCAGTGCGTCGATGAAGGGACGTCTCGTTAATTATTTCATATACTTTTAACATTTGTTTTCGGTGGTTTTGAATATATAACTGTAACAGCTGTTCTGATAAATTCATGTCTACTGGATCGCGGGGATCAAAATGTCCAGTTATAATATCCAATGGCCTACAGTTCGTAAAACTATGAATTGAGCTATTATAGGCCAGCACAGCATATACCATAAGGTTGATAACTGATTCGCCTCGGTTTTCTATTTTAAGAATACGTAAGTGTTCTAGTAACGTAGAATGGAACCTTTCTATCATACCATTTTCGTTAGGAGTATTAGGACAAATTCTATGATGTTGAATTTTATGTAATCTATTAAATTCTAAAAATAACTGATTTGTAAATTCGGGGCCATTATCGCTAGTTATTTTAAGAGGGATTCCATGGTGAGTAAAGAAATTTAATAACGCTTGTATGACACTAACAGCGGTAGCATCCCTTAGAAAATACGCCTGAGCATATTTCGAGAAGGCATCGATAATTGTAAGATACTTGTGAGTCTCAACACTTAATATATCTATATGTATTAGCTCAAAAGGTTTCGTAGGAGGGGGTACGATTTGAAATCTTGGTCTAACCGGATTACGATCGTACTTAGCCTGACCGCATATATTACATTCGTTAATATATTTAGTTACTGACTCTTTCATTTTAGGCCAGTAATATTTCCGTGTTAAGGATAGATAACACTCATTAATACCCCTATGATTAGTTTTTCCTTCATGGTAACATTTAATAATTTCTTGCTGTTTAAAATAATCCTTAACATTTTCTAATTCATTTTTTGTAAGAACTAGATTCATAGCTGAGTTCCTAAAATTATTTTGAATAACTGGTATAATATTATACATTTCTAATGGGGGGTCAATTAAAATTCCGGTCTTAACTTTTGGATTAACATATTCTTTTATAGCGTCAATTACATCTTTTTCTAAATTTGATTTTGAAATTTGTACGCAAGTCCGAGTATGGGATTCAAATGGTTTCGTTACGCTAGGTTTACTTTTTATGTCTCCTACTACTTTAAAATAAATTTGTTTTATAAATTTGTTCAAAGGATCATCGGAAATGGGCACTTCTAAAATAGGATTTTCAGTATCACTGTGAGCTGTATCCGTTCTTGAATCAGAACGTGAACGTGGAGCTTCCGAGGTATTGACTATTATAGAACTCGACTCCTCATTATGAATCTCTATGCGCGATAACGCATCGGCATTCGTGTTATTCTTTCCCTGCTTATATATTACACTAAAATCGTATTCGCTGAGACGTAGCCTCCAACGAGTTAAACGCGAGTTGGGCTCTTTGATATTCATTACCCATTGCAGAGGACGATGATCTGTTACTATTTTAAATTTCCTTCCGAAGAGATACGGCCTAAAATATTTAGTAGCCCAAACAATAGCTAACAATTCTTTTTCAATGGTACTGTAATTAATTTCGCTTGTATTGAGAGTACGCGATGCATAAGCTATTGGTTTATCAGAACCGATTGGGCCTTGTGAAAGTACTGCGGCTATAGCTATATTTGAGGCGTCAGTGGTAAGGACGAATTCTTTTGAAAAATCTGGATATTGTAAGATTGGGTCATTAATTAGTAAAGTCTTACATTTTTCAAAACATTCTATATAATTATTATTTAAGTCGATTTTACATCCTTTTTTCAAACATTGCGTCATTGGTTTTGTTATTTTGGCAAAATCGGGGATGAATTTCCTATAATAACCAAGTAATCCTAAGAACCTTTTTATTTCTGTGGGGGTTTTAGGTATAGGGTAATTTAAAATAGCTGATACTTTATCCGGATTCGGTTTTATACCATCTTTACTAATTATGTGTCCTAAATACGCTGTTTCTAATTTTAAAAATTCTGATTTATCCATTTGTATTTTAAAGTTAGATTCACGGAGCTTTTTAAAGACCTTCTCTAAATTAATAATATGTTTCTCAAGGGATGTGCTAAAAACAATAATGTCATCTAGGTAAACTAAGCAAATAGTATTTTGTAGTTCTCTCAAAACGTTATCCATCACCCTTTGGAAAGTCGAGGGACTGTTCTTTAAACCCATTGGCATTCTCAAAAATTCGAAATGACCATGTTCTACATTAAAAGCTGTTTTTGGAATATCTTGGGGGTTCATTTCGACTTGATAAAATCCGCTAGCTAGGTCAAGGGTCGTAAAATATTGACAGTTCCCTAGTTTATCTAAAACGTCCGCGATATTGGGTATAGGATATTTATCATCTATAGTCTTTTCATTCAATTTCCTATAATCAACAACTATTCGCCATTTTTTCTTTCCGGATGCATCAGATTTTTTCGCTACTACCCATATCGGTGAACTCCATGCGGAATTCGATGGCCTAATAATACCCTGCTCTAACATTTTGCTAATCTGTTCCTGAACTTCTTCCCTGTGGATATAAGGATACCTGTAGCTTTTTGTATAAACAGGAACTTCGTCTGTAGTTTTAATAGAATGTTTAATTTTGTTATTAAAGGTAAGTTGTTCACCATCTATATAAAACACATCTGCATACCGAGAACAGAGAGTTTCTAAATTTAAACGTTCTTCTACATTCAGGTGGTCAGTACGTAGACGTGAGAGTACTTCTCGCACTCTTTGCGGCTGCTGCTCTATGGGGGTACACTCCATATTATGCACTGAGGCGGAGACCGCACGATCCATAGAAAATATAACATCATTGCGGCTGGGATTCCGCACTTCAACTAAACCTCTATTGTTTTGTATAGTGGTTAAACAGTCACTTATAATGCAATTCGAAATGGTTTGCTCTTCTATGAATGCCTCTCCATCATGAAAGTTAATGGGGATTTTTAATAATTTAGACGATGATGCTGGGATGATATTTTCGTATAGGTTGACATTACGAGAATCATACACTTTAATTTCATTAGACGCATTTTTAGTTAAAAGAATTTTATTTTTATAGTCTATTGTAGCTTCCCATTTATCTAACAGATCTGTTCCAATAAGACCATCAAAATAGTCATGGAATTTGTATATAAAGAAAGTCACGTCAGTAGAGTCATTAAATTCGTCGAAGTGTGGTATCGTAATCGAATAATTTTCTCTGGTTACAGCATGAACGTTACATACTTCAAATGGGTCGTAATTTAATGGAAATCTATTAAAATATTTTTGTACAACGACAGGACTCAAAAACGATTGGTTCGCACCGGTATCTATTAAAAGTTTAAGAGGTGGTGACGATATTTGTATGTACGGAAGTTGTCTCTGAATCTGTAAATTTACTTCTATTTTGACCTGTCGGATCTCGGGGCCTGGCGAAAATCCTGCTCAGTGACTTTTGAGTCAGAACCTTCGTTGCCGCTTTCAGTAACCTGATATTCACCTTGGTATTCTGTACTAAACTCTTGTGGTTCGACTGTCGTCCTTTCATAGTCATAAGGGGAGTAATAGTTGTAACAGTCAGTGTCGTAATAAATGTCGTTTTGGTCAGTATTAGAATAATATTCATAATAAGGGTCGTAACTTTGCATTTCGTCACACGTGTTCAAATTAATCTCTCTACTTTTAAAATAGTTATTCGGGGGTGGATTACCATATTTTCGCCAATCATGACCCGCTATTGCTTGTGTAGGGGGTAGAGGTTTTGTAACAAAGTGGCTGACACCACTCATAGGACGGGGGTGAGAGTTTTGCTGGAAATTAGGTCGATGGGGAAGTTTAAAGAGATTGCTTTGAGGGTTGTAATTTGGTGGGGCTGCTCTGAATATTTGCTGCGTGCGCGTCGGACCTTGAATGGGATATTGATTGGGCCGCCATTGTTGTGGCGAAGGTGGGAATTGGAACCATGAAGGGCCTGGAATATTGTGCATGGGTCTGGGTATAGCGTTTGCAGGTCGAAATTTAGGAGTAAAATTTTGCTGGTCAAATAATGGTAAAGCCTGTGATTTTCTATCAGGAATACGTTCGTTTCTGTTTTGCAGGTATATAATATTAATTTCCTGGTGCACGTACTCTAAGGCTTTTTCTATCGTTTCGGATCGCATGCAACGAATACGGGATCCTAAGGGATCTTTTAGTCCTCGCACGTAAGCTTGTAAGGTTAATTTTTTATATAAGTCTCTTTTTGCGTCTATTGTCGTTTGTATAGTGTCATGTAGAGTAACGTATGTCATTAAGGTGCTAAAAAGATTTTGACAGCGTTCGTAATACTCTTGGGAAGTACTAGAACCTTGTGTTAATATGGCTAGATCGTTGTAGAGAGCTGTCTCGTCCCTTTGGTCAGCGAAATTATTAATAAGGGCACTTCGAATACCCAACCAGTCATTAGGTATCCCGTTGCTATTAATTAAGCGAGCAGCGGGTCCTGTTACTTTATTTAAAATGCCGTTTATAAGAGCTATCCTATTTAGTTCTGTGCTATCCTGTTGGCTAAAATTTTCGACAAGCTGGTCGCACAAACTAATAAATCTAGTCAATACGTTTGCGTTTCCATCGAATTCAGGAACCAAACGGAGAGCTTTAAAAATAGTATCTAAATCTGCCATTTTTGGAATAACTAACACTTCGTCTATACTACCTAAATTAAAATTTCTACTGCTATCTATTACTTTATTTCTACTGCTAACTAACCTAAGAGTCTTCAATTTTCTTGGATGAAAAATTTTGGAGAGTAAAATAAAATTAATTTAATAAAACGTTAGTACGGGCTAGGAATAAGCAACCACTAGAAAGAGTCTAATGTACTTACATAAACATTTCGGCCACTTGGAGCTATCGATGTCTTGATAAGTTCGCTGCAGCACGACGTGTAGATTCGGATGTTCTAGCGCGGCTAGAGAGCCACACGGGCGGCTTTTCTAAACACGATTTTTAGGCGAAACCGACCGCGAACATCCTACCGACTGCGCCAAATACGTACGGCGGCGAGCGAACTTCCAAAAAAAACCGAAATCAAATTAAAATAATTTTATTTTTAAAATATTAATTAAAAATTACAAAGACTTAAACTAATTTAAGATAGGTGTCACTTCACCGATGTGAGGATAAAGAGTGCGGGGCATAGTTCATCGGAATGGGTCGGAGACGGCGAAGCGAGCGTTGCACAATCCAATATCTCACGGTCTTACGGGAAACACCTGCATTCCGCGAAACGTGGGTGGTCCCGGCATCGTCGGAAGAATGCATGTTGCCTCATAGCGTAACACACTGAATCAGTATTTCTCAACTTCTCATAACAAATTTAATCCTTTAAATAAAACGACTACCCTACAATCTCTTTCAATGAAACCAACTCCTAACTACCCACCGTTCTATTTCAACCAATTCTCTGAATGTGATGTTAAAAAGAACATTCTGGCTATTTCCTCGAATGCCGTCGGTGCTGATAGCATTAGTCGTAATATGATCATCCCGATCCTTGATATTGTTGCTCCTGTGTTGACCCATATTTTAAATGCATCCATATCCTCTTCTACGTTTCCTGAAACGTGGAAATCCGAACAAATTGTTCCTTTACCTAAAAAATATAATCCTGTAGACTCATCCGATTTTCGTCCAATTTCCATTCTACCCTTCTTATCCAAAGTCCTTGAAAAGATGGTTCATCAACAATTAAATGTATTCTTAAACAATCATAAAATACTTAATGCCCATCAATCAGGCTTCCGGCCTGGACATAGTACGGCTACTGCTCTTATCAAAGTTACTGACGACATTCGATGGGGTATGGACAGCAAGCAACTTACTGTATTGACGTTGCTGGATTTTAGCAATGCGTTTAATACAGTTGACTTTGATGTGCTGTTAAGTCTGTTACGTTCTCTTCACATATCTCCATCAGTGATTGACTCGTTTCGAAGCTATCTCATAGGCCGACGGCAGCGCATCCGGGTGGAAGACAGTTTTTCAGCCTGGTGCGATGTTACGTCTGGAGTGCCCCAAGGCGGCGTGCTATCACCCTTACTTTTTTCCATTTTCATAAACTCAATAACTCATAACATATCTTCTCTCTATCACATGTATGCAGACGACGTTCAAATTTATGCGCAGTCCACGGTTGATAATCTTACCACAGCTATCTTTAAAATAAATCATGATCTGGATAAAATATCACAATGGAGCCAGTCCTATGGTCTTGATGTAAATCCCCTGAAATCTCAGGCTATTATCATCGGTAGTCCTGGCCAGATTTCTAAAGTTGATTGGACCTGTCTTCCGTCGGTTAAATTTAATGGAGTCACGATACCCTACAGCGATGTAGTTAAGAACTTAGGTATTTATATGAACAATACTTTGAGTTGGTCGCATCACTTGAAAGAAGTGAGTAGGAGATCATTCGCTGCTTTGAGTTCTTTACGACGATTACGCTATCTTCTTCCTATTCCTACCAAAATTATGCTCGCACAAACTTTGCTTCTTCCTATTCTTGATTATGCTGACACGAGCTATATAAATTTAACCCAAGACCAATTAAATAAACTTGAGAGGCTCCAAAACATTAGCATTAGATTCATATTTAATTTACGTAAATATGATCATATTTCCGAATTTCGTAATCGTCTCAAGTGGTTGCCAATCCGTTTTCGCCGGAATTTACATTGTCTTTCTCTTCTGTACTGTGTGTTATTTAACCTCACAACTCCGTACTATTTAAAGAGTTCTTTTAAATTTTTGGCATCCTATTATCGTAGACCCGTTCGCCAAACAACCATGCTCACTTTAAAGATGCCTGCGCACAGAAGCAAGTTCTACGACAAGTCTTTTGCAGTTCAGACCATTAAGCTTTGGAACTCTTTGCCATTGCCTATAAGGCAATCGGAAAGCTTATTTTTGTTTAAAAAGCGGGTTAAACAGCATTTCTTGTCTCTTGCTGTGTTACTGTGATGCGTGACGATTTTTATATATGTACTCTAAATAAATTATATTTATATATGTATTAGTATATTTTATGTATCTATGTATATATTTATGTTTATGTATGTATTCGTATGTATATCTTAATTAATATTCTTTATTCTTTGTATATACACACCACCTACTACTATATATCTGTAGCTTTGTCCTTTCATCAACCTGGTTGGCTGGAAGAAATCGCTATTTAGCGATAAGTCCGCCAGATTGTAGCACTACTTTTCAATATGTACTTATTATTGTTATTTTTAGTTTTTACTGTTTTTAATGTGGTGTTCAATAAAAGTGTTCATTCATTCATTCATTCATTCTTTAATAATTACTAACCTGTCTAAATGCGAGATCATCACGTCGCCTCATCATAGCATCTACAACCTGGCATAGCTTTGTCTTTATTTGGACCGATAGTACAGTCATGTCTAAATGGCGGACATACCTTTAACAGGCAATAAATGTTAAATTTCAACTAGAGTTATTATAAAATTTACTAGAACCATATTGTGAGGGCATTAACAAATAAAAAAACACCTAAAAATACTAATTCTATTACTTCAAATGTTTATACTGTATATTGATTTAATAATAAGCATAAAGTTTAATTCATGATCATCTCTAGGCCAGACAATGTAACTAAATAGTGTTAGGGGATTCCCATCTAATTTTTTTTTATCATAACCAGTACATTTGGTTGGCAAAGGGTTCTATTGTCTGTATTTTTTTTTCAACTTTGTCGATTCATACTTTTTATTATAAACTACTGATCACATGGCGATAAAATCGTACTCGATTTCATATTACTAGGTAACTAGATTTAGAAAAAGATTTCATAAAGGAGAAGTCGGGAGTTTTGTAAAGGTTTATATTAGGTTTTGACGATTAGGGAGAGTTGCATCCGTCGTGGTCACCATCGAATCACTTATTCCTTTTATCGCACTGTGACCCATATGTTTAGCTATATTTATTATAAAACAAAGCCCACAAAAGCTGAATCTTGGATCAGGATGAAAAATCTACTGGACGGATTTTTGTACGATTTTTACTAAAAGGTACTGAAATTGAGGATGTTTTAGGTTAATAGTAGATTCTCCGGAAAGGCTAAACCGATTTTGTTGGGACTTTCATTGGAAAATAGAGGAGGTTATAGAGCAACATAGACTATACTTTTGATCCTAAAAATCCCGCAAGGTCGGAATTTCAAACATCTAATATACTGATAATCACGGGTGTGGTTGTGTTAATATGATTGTGAGTATAGTTTATCATAAAATGTGACATACCTCACGATAGCCAACATCAAGCCCTCTATTGACGTAGTACTGAGATGTTCACATGGTTGATCGTTTTTATTGTTGTCCAAAATGCTTTTCATTATGAAAATTGTGTGTTCTACGAATTGAGTGTTAATGTCTGTCAACATTACCTGAAATAACATATTGTTAGGAATCCAAATTTCTAAGCTGTGACAGACTATACATATAAGGCAACAGCTGACGTCATTCGTTGTCTTTTTGGTGTGCGGCATTCGTAGGAGGCAGACGTGTTTGGGAGACCTCTTTTGTATTACAAGTTATTACAATCTAACGCCAAATAATCGCTATACGTGATAAGAGCGAACACTGAGTTTCTTGCCAGTTCTTCTCAAGTGGATAAGTGTTCCGAACTGCTGGTAGAATCATTCGGTCGTCGGATTTTGTAGTGAAAATATTCATTTTTAATTGAATTTAGACTTAATTTCTAACAATATAATATTTAATAACTGAGTGAGATTAATAATTACTGAGAGATTTTTATGAGAAATAATCCAAGTTTGCATATATATTTAATTTGATTTCTAAATACCTGTAGATGCTGATCGAAAAACTTGTCTACAATAGCTTTTATTTGATCGAAAAGAATAGGATACAGCGCTGGAGACATTTCATTCCCAACCAACTCTTTCACGTGCGTTTGTATCTGAGCTCCAAAGCGTTCATTGCTACAGAGCAGGAGCCTAAGGAGTTGACCGATGAATCTAGAAATATTAGTGAACGTACAGTACTACTATGTACTTTTCTCAAGTCATTCGGCGGGTTTGGCGGGTTAAAATATCCCACCATTTCTCAGTTAATAAGATATGTAAGACAGTCATCCTGCCTTCAGCTCGGCGGGTCGCGGGTTTGATTCCCGTCAAAGGCCAACATTTTATAAACCATTTTATAGTTCTTCGAGCCTGAGTGTATATTTGTATTTAAGTATGTATTTAAAATTATATATGTATATATTCACCAGTTGTCTCTCACCCATAACACAAATATTAAGTTACTTACTTTGGGGACGAACGACCGTGTGTGTAAGTATTTCCTCCTCTCTGCATTTTGGAGAGAAGGATTGGAGCTAAGACCTACTACGCTGCTTCAATACGAATTGGTAGGTTTCACATATCCCTAAGATCCTCTAGAGATATGCAGGTTTCCTCACGATGTTTTCCTTCACCGAAAAGCGTGTGATAAATTGCAAGTATCAATTAGACACATAAGTTTTAACAGAAATACTCATTGGTGTCTGCCCGGGTTTGACCCATAATCGTCTTTCGAGATTCGCGCGGTCGCACTACTGGGCTATCACAGCTTGATATGATTGATAGATCAATAAATAATTAATACTTTCTTATTGCTGAATGAACTTACTGTGTCACTGGACAATATTGCACTTCTTGTGAACTATTGGCAAGAACATTGTATTTCCTCGTATCTATAACAAAATATGGACATATTAGCTAGGTAAAATCAATAAGAGAACAAACAATATATGAAGATGCTCTATATTTTACCATGGGTTAGCATTTGAGTCCATACAGGAGTAGGCTTTCTTTGGAGACATACACCTCCAAGAGCGCACAGAAACGCTGTAGTGTTTGCCCACTCTTGAATTTGCATCTGTAATATATAAAAGCATACATATATAAGTCAGGACATTGAATCGTATCGGTGACATAAATGCAATAGCACATTCACAAAAGATACTGGTACAGAATCGATTATAGTAAAAAAGTAATGGCCTATTATTATCTCATTGAGCATGGACTCCTTTCTCCGTTTTTTGGTGTGAGTGATAGCTACTCAATTCGACCGTTGCAACCTATTGGGTTTGTGTAAATTTGTTTATTATGACAATAATTGGGAAAGTTCTATCTGAGATATAAAAAAACAATGTATGGAGTATATATTACACTTTTATAGACTTATAAGATACTCTTTATAGCATATATCAGTCTTTAAAGGATACCCGACTACTAACCATACCCACGTCACGTACAATGCAGTATTTGAATAACTATTTAGAAGAATGCAGTATCTAGCCTTATCAACATAACTAAATAAGTTATTTACCTCAAGTATTTCATACTTGATAATATTATATCCTTTACGCCGTGTGGTATCTGGCTGAATAGAATAGTACCACCCTCATTTCTTACCGAGGTGTCGTAAAAGGCGACTAAGGTAAGTCGACCCGCCGTGTGGTATCCGGCTGAGTAGAATTGACCAACCTCATTTCTTACCGAGGTGTCGTAAAAGGCGACAAAGGTAAGTTGACGCACCGTGTGGTATCCGGTTGAGTAAAATAGACCACCCTCTTTCTTACCGAGGTGTCGTAAAATACGACAGAGGTAAGTTGACGTCAGGCAGGCGGCTGGTCGTAAAAACGCAGCCAAATCATATGACAGCATGTTTGTAACATGTTGTGCCGACCCCACTTAAGAGTGGGATAAGGGCAGGAAGATGATGATGATAATATTATATCCTTTCTACTACATAATTTAAATAAATATATTAGATATTATATCAAAATTAAAACTAACGCACAACATAATTTGGGTAGAGGGGAAGTCAAGTCTGAATGCGAAACAGCAACACGCAGCTAGTTCTGTTTGTATAATAAAATTACCTCAAAATCATGTTCGGTACTTGTGTGATGTGAAACTCGTCTTTTAGCAGCAGCGCGATGTAAAGGCTCCTGAAATTCATCCAGACCAGCCAATCCTTTGGGATATTTTTGCAATAATTTGCAAATTGAGTCCCTATAATTCATAATGTGAAGATTAATAGTTTATTTCGATGAAAAATCCTTAATATATGTATGTAAACTTTATGTTTCTCATATCACGTATTCAGAAAGAAGGCTACTATCCTTTTCGCTACCGTAATCGTCTATTTCGTCTATTCTAATCTAATCGTCGTCTATTTCGGATAATGAAATAGAACTTTAAAATATTGCAGAGGGTGTAAAGTTCTAAATATATAAAAGCACTATTAGTATCAGTAAATGTATTCCTGGGGTGCTCCTATCTTATGGGGCGGCTTACATCAGCTTGTTATTAAAGGTTATAATGACATATTTTTATAGTGCTTTTAACTTCTTTCAGCAGGTATGATCCAGTGATGGATCAAAAAATAATGCCAATGTTCATAATATAAAAGTAAAACTAATTTGATTTAAAAGTTAACCTTATTTAATCAGTATTGCTTTTATTTGTTTGTGGTAGTACATACAATTCAATTTTAGATCATATGAGATCAAATTGTTACAATTTCATGTTTTTTAACAAAGCTTAATCGTTCCGACGATTTAATTTATCTTAAAAAGGTTTAAAATTAGTTGTATATAACATTACCTCCAATTTTATATGAGCTTGTTTGCATATCGGTATTTCTGAGGGATTTTATTCACGCGTCAGTTGAGATATCGTCTCTGCGCTATTTGAGTCAGCTAAACGTAATATATAGAATTGGACATGACAGTATGTACTTAATCATCAGGAGATAGACTCCATGTCAAAATTGCAAAGTGTTACCGCACTATTAATAGGAGACTAAGGAATACTTTACATCTGGTGATTAATAATCAATATTTAGATCAAGTGCTACAGTCATGACTTATTGCATCTTTAAATCACTACATATTATAAAACAAAGTCCATATTTCCGTATGTACGCATAAAACTTTAAAACTACGCAACCGATTTTGATGCGGTTTTTTTTAACAGATAGAGTGATTCCAGAGGAAGGTTTGTACGTATAATAACATTCAATACGAAGTAGAGAAATAATGTAATTTTTGAGGTTTCTGTAAATAATTACATTTTTTTCCGCTTACATTGCAAACGCAGGCTAAACCCTACGAGATTTACCAAAATGATGTACTAAGTATTTGTACACCTTAAAAAGGTCTACAGAAAAGTCCGCGATGGTGTATATCTATCTCTTATGGATAACCCACAATAGCAGTTTTTTTCATTTACTTTTTACGAAAAATGATGCCTTATGTTCAAAGCAATTTTTATACAATACAGCATTAATCCTTATCCAATTGAGTACCTTAAATAAATTGTTGATTTAATATAGATCAATATGGCCGTTTACAGCATGCAATTTAAGTGAACATTTTCAGAGATATTACAGATTTAAAATGCCGTAAGGACGCCGCGCTTCACCCTATAGCACTTCGAATCTTTTAGAGTTTGTTTAAAGACATTCTGTAATTAATTGTAAAAATAAAATACATAGGTAAAATGTAAAAGTAAATTAGTAAAAATGTACTATATGAGTTTAGATATTCCAAAGATAGCAGGAAATCGTCTTGGTATAGGGAGAGGAAATTGTTTTTCTCCAAATTTAACGCTTGCGGGCCTCGGGCAGTAATGAAAATCAAATCAAAACTACTGGATCGATTTTAATCATTTTTTTACACTGACTGACATGGGATATATATTTTATACCCGTGCGAAGCAAGGGCAGGCCGCTAGTAATTAAATAAGAGACTCTTTTGACATAATTATTTAGGCGCCAGCGATTGTGGCGCCATCTTAATATTGCTTGCTTGCTGTAATATTTGTAATATTTAATATTTAACAAGCTGTGGTAGCCCAGCGGTAACACCGTGTGACTCTTTCTAGGAGGTCACGGGTTCAAAACCGGGCAGACACCAATGAGTTTTTCTGTCAAAACTTATGTGTCTAATTGATAATTGCAATTTATCACACGCTTTTCGGTGAAGGAAAACATAGTGAGGAAACCTGCATATCTCTTGAGAATTCTGGAGATATAATCTATATATAAAGTAAGTAAGTAACGGCCTGTTACTATCCCACTGCTGAGAATAGGCCTCTTCTCTCCGTTTTGGGAGAGAAGGATTGGAGCTAAGACCTACCACGCTGCTCCAATGCGGATTGGTAGGTTACACATACGTCCAGAATTCTCTAGAGATATGCAGGTTTCCTCACGATGTTTTCCTTCACCGAAAAGCGTGTGATTAATTGCAATTATCAATTAGACACATAAGTTTTAAGAGAAAAACTCATTGGTGTCTGCCCGGGTTCGAACCCGTGATCGTCTCTAGAGATTCACACGGTCGCACCGCTGGGCCATCACAGCTTATATGGTTATAATCTATATATGGTTGGGAATAAGCCTCTTCTTTCCGTTTTTGGAGAGAAGGATTGGAGCTACGACCTACCACGCTGCTCCAATGCGGATTGGTAGGTTACACATATCTCCAGAATTCTCTAGAGATATGCAGGTTTCCTCACGATGTTTTCCTTCACCGAAAAGCGTGTGATAAATTGCAATTATCAATTAGACACATAAGTTTAAACAGAAAAACTCATTGGTGTCTGCCCGGGTTCGAACCCGTGACCTCCTCGAAAGAGTCGCACGGTATTACCGCTTAGCTACCACAGCTTTTACGTAAATATCTTACCAACAACGAAATGTTTCTTCCCAGACCGGTTGAACACCATTAACGCAGTGTTCAATTTTTCTCAGTAAAGCCATTATTCGCTTTTGAAGAGCTGCCGAGCCTGCAAATACAACATTAATAGATAGCTACAACAAAATTGTATTTATGTTAAATTTGTTTTCCATATCAAGTCTCCAGTTTATGTATGCCGTGTGGTATCCGGCTGACAAGATTTGACCACGCTAATTTCTAACCAAAGCGTCGTAAAAGGCGACTAAGGTAAGTTGGCCCCACCGTGTGGTATCCAGTTGAGTACAATAGACCACCCGCTTTCTTACCGAGGTGTCGTAAAAGGCGACTGGGGAAAGTCGACCCGCCGTATAATATCTGACTGAGTAAAGTAGACCACTCTCATTTCTTACCGAGATGTCATAAAAGCGACTGAGGTAAGTTGAACCACTGTGTGGTATCCGGTTGAGTAGAATAGACCACCCTCTTTCTAACCGAGGTGTCGCAAAATACGACTAAATCAAGTTGACGTCAGGCAGGCGGTCGGTCGTAAAATATGTAGCCAAATCATGTGACAACATGTTTATAACATGTTGTGCCGGCACCACTCAGAGTGGGACAAGACCGGGAGGTTGATCAACTATATACTTGCAGTAGCATCCTTCCCGCTTCCTTCCACACGCACTTCACTATATGTTCGCATCTCACAAAATCACATACAAACAGACAGCTTTTAGGGACTTTATTTTATAATAGAAATAAATATTCACAACATCATAATTAATTACGTCATACGAACATTACAGTCAATAAATATTGTTGCCTTATTTTATACCTATTGGTACAATACATTCATGTTGTCTAGTATTGTTGTCAATTTTATTATTATGTGTTTGTAAATTACATATATACTTACTATGTATATTTTTGTAGAAACATCCCCTTCCCATATCCTGAGTTGCAGCTTTTCAAAAAAAATAAGAGAAAAAATGTATAACTGCAACATTTGTATACTAGCTAGTTACCTCACATATTCATATTTTTAACGAATTTACACCGAACTCCCTGCTTACTGATTGTGCAATGCACCACAATGATATTAAAGTATGATTCGTTAGAATCAGATAATTGATCTTATATTTAATTTAAATATTAACAACTTTTGATAAGACATTATATGTATAAAAGAAAAGCACACATTAAAATTATAAACATCTGTGTCCCCATCTTTGTCAGTATTACTAGATAGTCGATTCAGTCAGTCAAATTCATTCAAAAAGTGATTGTATTATCTTAGCAATAAAGTAGTGTTTTAACTTACCAGTTGTGAGTACGGTAGATGTATGGGCGATCTCTTGAAAGACTGCATAGTTTGGTAGCAAACAGTGGGCAGATAAATCATCCGATCCACAGCGAATATCAGCCTCTTGACACAGTAGAGCAAAACAAGACATAGCCACCAACACCGCCTCAGTGTCGATCGACCATAAGCACATAAAGAACACCACCTGTCAATTTAATTACTCATAGTCCATTTAGAAATAAAATTTTAATTAAAAAAGTTAAATTCAATGTACATAGAAAACATTGCCAGTTTTATCAGCCCAATACCAGATTTAGTCTACTCGTTCTGGATGATGTTTATTCCTAACTGGTACAAACGAATATTAAGTATTGGTATCCGATAATAATCGGAACTTACGAATGAACGTATTCTAGTATTCGGATTATGAAATAGAACTATAAAATATTGCAGAGGGTGTAAAGTTCTAAATATATAAAAGCACTATTAGTATCAGTAAATGTATTCCTGGGGTGCTCCTATCTTATGGAGCGGCTTACATCAGCATGTTATAACTGGTTATAATGACATATTTTATAGTGCTTTTAACTTCTTTCAGCAGGTATGACCCAGTGATGGATCAAAAAATAATGCCAATGTTCATAATATAAAAGTAAAACTAATTTGATTTAAAAGTTAACCTTATTTAATCAGTATTGCTTTTATTTGTTTGTGGTAGTACATACAATTCAATTTTAGATCATATGAGATCAAATTGTTACAATTTCATGTTTTTTAACAAAGCTTAATCGTTCCGACGATTTAATTTATCTTAAAAAGGATTAAAATTAGTTGAATATAACATTACCTCCAATTTTATATGAGCTTGTTTGCATATCGGTATCTGGGAGCCAACGTTAGCGTATTCTTTGTGTTTGGCGAGAAACTCATTTCTACACGTTAGTATGTCTCTTAACCAACGGAGAACTTCCCGATAATTGTTGATCTGACGCTGGATTAGTTTTTGACTTATATTGTAGAGAACTTGGGAGCTGAAATAATGTTTTTTTTTTGTTAATTTGCATCGAATTTAGCTTTTTTTATCCCGCCTACGTGGCTTAGGCATGATAATGGACATATTTCAGCTAATTCCTTTTCCAATTCAAATCAAGGAGATCTCTTTTTCGACACGACTCTACGTCTCTATAAGTGTTTTTACTCTGTGGTTGTGTGTATAAGTCGAGGGGAGTGAAAGGGTTTAAGCAATCCTGCATCTTTTATTAGTCTAGGGTTGCCATTTTAACTCTTTAGGACCCTTTACGTACATCAGTCATATTAGTTGTTTCAAGAAATTAACAGTTAACATTTTGATATAGATTACGAACTATCAAGAATCTTTAAAATATTTTTAATTAACATAATCGATCTGTACTGTTGTGTGAAGTTGTGAGAAATTTAAAATTCAAACATATTTTTATTCATATAATCTTTTATTGTTTAATGTGTTTTTTATGAAACAACAAATTATAATATGTGTTTCATGATTTTTTGGATTAGATTTTTGTTACAACTTACCTTATGTCCCAGAATGTATTTAAAGGTGCTTCGGGGTTCCACATATGAACTCGATCAGGCCTGTGTAGTGCTAGTAAAGCGTCCATGGCTTCTTGGGATATTTCTCCCATGCCTGTGTGATGAACTAAGGACACGAGGCCGTTTATGAGTTCCGTAGTGGACGATTGGATTTCTAAACCAGATCGACCCGGGTTCTATAAAAAAGATTCTAATACATAATAATATATAATAATAATGGCAGGTACTTAACATGAGAGGGGGAAGTCTGAAAGTTGCGCCCATTATAGAAAAGTCGAGAAGTGCAAGATTGAGATGGTATGGACATGTAATGAGGAGGGATGAAAATCATGTGACCAAACGTGTGTTAAATTTGAATGTGGATGGATATGTGCCTAGAGGGAGGCCTAAAAAGAGATGGTTGGATTGTGTGAAGTATGATATGCATATAAAAGGAGTGGCGCCAGAGTTGACGAAAGATAGGACAGAATGGAAGAGAAAAACATGTTGTGCCGACCCCACTTAGAGTGGGATAAGGACAGGATGATATGACTTAACATGAGAGGGGGATTTGTGGTATATATTCATATATACCACTAGTAGTTAGTTGTAATAGTTATACTTAGTAATTAAAACAGTTCGTCATCAGTTAAGGCATGTTTAGTATAGTTTTTGATATTTTTAGCCTGTAAGTGATACATTATTTGAAATAAATATCTTCTTTCTTTCTTTCTAATAGATATTCAACCATTTACATCAACATATTACACTCTTCAACTCCTTAAAAAGCCTCTTGTATCATGCAAAATGTTTATTGACTTTCTAAATATTAATACTTAAACAGAGTGGTCAATTCGATACGAAATTATTTTTGACGATGCTATTGTTGGCAACAGAATAAGAAAAATCCATTAAACTAGTCATAGCATAAATATCACATGATATTATATTTACATTGGTTTTATTACTACTAAAAGCTAAGAAAGCCTTCGCTAGCACGTAAAATGAATGATATATTTTTCATTCCCTTTTTGAATTCTGGCTCTCAATATTCAAGTGAAACTTAGTCGTGACCCTCGAATAATAGGTACTGCTTTTAAGTTCTAAAAATATTAAGCACATATAAAAACTTACACTCAACATTAACATAGGATCAGCGTGTATCAACTTCACAAGCAGCAATAGGAGGTTTTTGAACGCTGGCATTTCTTCTGACTTATTGAATTTCCCTTGAACCTCTTTCGATTTTAGAGACAACGATATCATACGTAATGGTGTATGTACAATATATCCCTGTATAAAATAAATAATAATGTATTCTTATCGAATTTAAATATACTGTAGGCTTATTAGCAAAAGACACAACAGCTATATGACACAAGGTTGTAATGTATAATTTATTCTTGTAATTACTAATAAAAAGTCTTTGAGAAACCTCTAAAGTACAATAAATCACCAGAACAACCTACTCAAGACATATCAAGCCATCAATTAACAGCAACTAAAAGAAAACGTTCAGTACACAACCCCCGGTAGGTAATTAAAGAATGCACTTGCTCTACATCCCACTTCTGATTTCTAAAACTTATACAAATGTAGATGACATTTTGATGACTATTGTCGATTTCAGCAAGTTTACGTATGAAATATTTAATGCAATTTGAATAACTTCAGTAAACATAATTGTTCTAAATAGATTTTTTTTAAATCAGTTGTTTTATGTTACCTGAGTTGCTTTATTTAAAGTGTCAGTAAACATGGCCCTGAGTTCCGCCGCCCTTGGATATAGAAGTTCAATTTGGGGCCACCAAGGCAGTCGAGGTTGCTTAATTATTCTGAAAGGAGATAAGTCCTCTATAGATCTTTAAACAAAAATCATAGACACTACGTCCAACATAGATGATAATGCATGCAATCAAATGGAATCAGCATAAGATTGTAAATATATGCCGCGGAATTGCATAAAAAAACAGTTTCTAGATAGAGTCAACTCATTTAATCTATAATTCTGTACTCGCTACCTAAGTTTTCATAAGCCTAATAATTTGGTACTAGTGATGTCCACCACTTGTTTTATTCGGCATGCTTTTGCTATTTAATTATTCGAAAAACAGCTAAACATATTTAAAAGTCATCTCATATCTTCGCTATTTAAACCTAAATAAAGTTTTAACAAGTAATAATGCACCTTTATATCACTACATATATATACAGTATAAACCTCTTAAGAAAACATATTTGCATTGTCTAATGACAAGAAAGCTGTGAACAAAAATTATTGTAAAAATAAAAAAAACATAATATATTAATTGTAAAGACAAAAAACATATTCCAAAGATAGTAAGAAATCTTCTTGGTACAGGGAGAGGGGAATAGTTGATCTCCAAAATTTAACGCTTGCGGGCCACGGGCAGTAATGAATAAATAAAAACTACTGGATCGATTTTGATAATTTTTTTCATTTTTTACATAGGCTATATATTTTACACCTGTGCGAAGCAAGGGCGGGCCGCTAGTTTATTTATAAAGAAAATTATAACTACCTGAGTAAAGAATTAACGATGACGTAGTGGTACGAGATGTGAGTGTTAAGATTGAGGCAGGTTTTCAACGCGTCATTTGAATGCGGCATGATCCGGAAGAGCGATACAAAGCAATCGCTCAATAGATCTAGTTCAGAATAGCCAGGACATAGAGCACCACGGGTATATGGTTTATTTGGGTTGAACAACAGTGCCTGTGAAAACAACATGAAATAAATTCGATGCAATTTAGCAGGTTAATGTACTATGATAAAAATGATATCGCGCAACAAAATCAAAGATCAAAACGTACAGGAACGCACATAGTCGGAAAACTGTATTTATGGTCAAAATTCCAAGATGTTGGAAATGAAACGTAACATTTCGTAAAGCTCAAGTGGTGCTGGGAGTTCCTATTCTAAAAACTGTATGTACTTTTGGGTCCCAAAGTGACAAGGAGACCTGGCAACTCTGTTTTGGAAGGCACAGTAATGGATTCAAGTGGGACAAGACAGTCTGTAAGTATTTTAATATTTACAATTATAATTGATGAAATTATTATTGATGAAAGTAAGTAATATCTCACCTTAAGATCATTGATAATGCACTTTACCAACACGAAGGTGACGTTGCCGGAGTCTGCGATATTGAGATACGTGGAAGCCTTACACAATTTAACGCACGTTATTATAGCAGCTTCAGTCATCTGTTTTGAATTGTTGTGACTGCCTAAAAGTAGTGGCATATCTATACTAATATATAAAGCTGAAGAGTTTGTTTGTTTGAACGCGCTAATCTCAGGAGCGATTGAGATACGCCGATGGCTTGGAGTACGGAAGATGAAATAAACAGAGATGAGCAAACAAATGAAAATCTTTGTATTCTATCTCAAATCGCTCAATGATATCGCTCATGGGCTGCAATAGTGGCACGACTCAAAAATTCGCAAACGAACCATGTCAGTAAGAAAAGTGCCGTCGGTGAGAAGGGACGTGTACAAACACTTGTTTAGTGCCTGTTTGAGTCTGAGCGATTATAAAAAGCATTACAATTTCTTGTCATGATTGCCCTAATTAGTTAACTATGCTTAGTTTTCGGTAATACCGCGGAATAATGCGGTAGTGTGGTAATACCGCACTTCATTTATCTTAATCTGAAATTATTCTAAAGTAACAGCAAAATTAACGGAAATAGAAAGCGGAAAATACTGGGACCAAGAATATATGGTGTAACATTCCCAATATACAGTTCATATATACTCACTCAAACCCCGTTTCACTGAGTCGATGAATAGTTTCTTCTTTGTATGACGAGGACTACACGGCGCTCCGCTATCTGCATTGATTATTTCTTCTAAAACTTTCTGCGAATAATATTCACGATGACAGATTTAGTTGAATTTGAAATAAATACAACTCTTGATTATATTTATTATTTTTTACCTTTTCTGTTTATTTCAATATTTCTGTACACACACAATTAATATGAGCTTAAAATATGAAGCCATAAAAAACTAACAAACACCTTAGATTTTATAATGCTACCAATATGGCCGCTAGGGAACGTTACAGACTACTAGCTGTTCGTTAATCAAAAAATGTTGGATTATATTTCTTCCCCTTGAATTTGAGTATTTGCAGCACCACAGTTGTTTTAATGTGACAGTGCCATAGGCCAGGTCCCGGCAACCATAAGTAAATTTTATAAATCCCTTAGATATATTACTACTAGACGTAGAACTGCAGCAACTTAAGAGCAAAAGTGGCGCACGAGGCTCGCGATTCACAGGTTATCAAATCTTTCTGTTAGCACGGTATACCTCAGAAACAATGTTGACATATAGAGGTTCGTTATAAATTTAAACATGTTTTAAGCGTTTAACGTGCCTAATGTCAACTAATCTTAGTCGCCTTTTGCGACACCTCAGTAAGAAATTAGGGTGGTCTTTTCAACTCAGCGGGATACTAAACGGCGGGTCAACTTACCTTAGTCGCCTTTTACGACTTCTCGGTAAGAAATGAGAGTGGTCTATTCTACTCAGCCGGATACCACACAACATTAATTGTAAATACCTATTAAGGATATAACAGCCAACTCAAATTCACATTATTCTATTCTGAAATTAAGTATTAAATATAACTAAATTTCTCCACTTACAGGGTTCAAAACTAGTAACATGATTTGAAAGGGCCACATTGCGACCCTTGATTTTTTGCTATCAGTAAAGCTGTCTTGCAAAATATCGAACAACGTATCGCAACATTTGCTAAGCTCGTCATTAGGCCGACATTGTACTTCTGCAAATTCCTATAAGAAATATAAAACGAACTATGAATTCATATTTTTAATTGATGGATAATTATTCAAGGAATTTCTAAATTGTACGATCTTGTGCGGCTTGGATCCAGGGCTTATCAAAATATATAGGTACAAGATTGATCTGAAAAATGTGGTAGTAATAAGTAACATAGTCAAAAGTGGAAACATTTGAGAATATATAGGAATTTAATCGAAGAGATGAATTGGGAATTATCCCAATTACCCAATAAACTAACGAACTAACTAATTAAACGATAATTAATAATTATAATATATCACCTATCGAAAATCACTTCAATTTGAACTTTTAAAAAAATGACAACTTTTTAGCCAATATTTAGCTTATGCTGTTATTATTCTGTAATTGTACCACATCAACCCTATCAGATTAGCCGTGAAAGTGTAACAGACTTTCATATATACGGGTTGGCGACATAAAAATAAAAATAAATAGTTAATTTAGTGAATTATTTTAGCCACAGGATAAATTTTACGATATTGAAAAATTACATACGTATTATAGAGATCAATGACCGTAGGCTAACCCACCATTCTAACCTTGACCTAAAAACTAAATATAAGGTGTGAGTGAGACAAAAAAATAATGCTAGTGTTTTATTGTACTTTTTGAATAAGTGCTCCTCGCCAGGTCAATCAACCATCCTCCTCTAAATTATATTTATTTTGTTTGGAAATACATTAAAAAAAATGATAATTAAGACGAATGAATTATGCCAGTTATCTTAAACGCGATATTATTAAGTGATCTTTTCTTCATTGTCAACCGATGGAAGTCAAATGCTGGACTTAGGTCTCTTCATGGGATATCCACACCACTCGGTCTTTGGTCACTTGGACCAAGCGGCTCCTCAAGACCTTTTTGAGGTCGTCAATCCATTGACGACCATCCATTGACGGGGTTGCCAACAACTTGAGGTACCCCCAACGCCCATCGGTTCTTTGCACTATGTGCCCCGCCCATCGCCACTTCAGCTTCACGACGCGCTGAGCTATATCGGTGACTCTGGTTCCTCTACGAATCTTCCCGTTTCTAATTTGATCACGTAAAGATACTCCGAACATAGCTCACTCTATCGCCCACTAAGCGACTCTGAGCCTTCTTATGAGGTCCATAGCGACGATTTTGTGATAAGTGGATTAATTTAATGCTGTATCGTCGGTACCACCCTGTATTATATTAGTATCGACAAATTACTACAGTAGTCATTATTACTTTGTTTGAATTATTTTATTCCGAACATTAAATTAAATTTAATAGTAATTCTGTTTAGGTAAAATTGGATTGAAAAAATCCGTAAAAATATAATCTATTGTAGGGCACCTAGCTACCAATTTTATGAGGAGGAAATTTTACGAAAAATTTCAAATTACCTGGGGATATGTGTCCATCCAATTCCAAACAGCTTTTTCGAGAGACAGTACAAGCATCACAGGCGCCAACTTTTTTAAAGATTTAAACTTTTGTATAGTCTCTGAAAAGGTTTGATACTAGTGAGATTTTATAATAAGTCTTACAAAATAGATCCACCGTAGATGAATTTAATAAAATACACAGCCATATCATGTTAGGCTGACCCCACTTATAAAGGACACACAGGAGGATGAAGCACTGGCTCGCTCCTTTCGATCCAGAAACTATTTTTGGAAGTATGTCGGCAAATTTGGTTATTAAAGCGACCCAAAGGAACTCACCTGTGAGTAGCCGTATAAGCCTCAATATGTCAACATCTATATATTGTATCAAATCTATATCTGAATAGTCAGGGTTTTCCTCTGAGGTATTTGACAGTTCCTGGGACAAGATATAGATATATACTTAAATTAAACAGACAAACAAAACAAAACAATTTTTACTGGATATATAAAAAATTAGTAGATTCCATTATTTAAAATTAAGGTTATATTAATAAAAGAAATTAGAAAATGTGTCAATTTTTCCAGACTGACTCATAAAACTGCAACTTCTTAAATTGTATCTTCGTTTTCGTTCGTAGAATAGTACCACTCTCTTTTCTTACCGAGGTGTCGTAAAAGGCGACTAAGGTAAGTCGGCTCGCCGTGTGGTATCCGGCTGAGTAGAATAGTACCACCCTCATTTCTTACCGAGGTCGAGGTGTCGTAAAAGGCGACTAAGGTAAGTTGACTCACCGTGTGGTATCCGGTTAAGTAGAATAGACCACCCTCTTTCTTATCGAGGTGTCGTAAAATACGGCTAAGATAAGTTGACGTCAGGCAGACGGCCGGTCGTAAAATACATAGCCCAATTATGTGACATGTTTATAACATGTTATGCCGACCCCACTTAGTGGGATAAGGGTAGGGAGATGATGAAGAAGAATTTTAAGACAGCATCTCAAGCCAATAAGCAAATAAAAAATTGCTATTTTCCGTTATCGTCTTCATTTACATAGGGACCGTCGATTTTCATATGACACGATAATATATTACCTGTAGACGAGCAGTAACTCGATTAAAGACCGCGTTAAAAAAATTTAGGCTGAGAGCGAACACCACTTTTGTGGCTAACTGCCGTAGTAGTGTTGTATTGGCATTGCTTTCAATACGGAGATCTGTAAAATAAATAATGACATAACTTAACTCATTTCAAAATATTGAAGCCACTTATGATGTTTGTTTGATTATTTGAACGCGCTAATCTCATGGAACTACTAAACCAATTTGAAAAATTCTTGGAGTGTAAGATAGTCCATTTATTGAGGAAGGCTATTGGCTATATAACATCACGCTAAGATGAATAGGAGAGGAGCAGCAATAAAAAATATTAAGGAAACTGCAAAGTTTAAAGCTTTGCGGGCGCAGAGTAAACTGTGAGAGTTATTCAAAAATTATGTATGACAATTGTTCCCCTTTAAAAGTTCTTAATAAAAGTCAACAACAGCACATATCTAGCTTTTAAGGTTAAACCACTTTTACAATTTTTATAGTAATCAAAATCTATACTACTGTTTTAAACTTTCCACGGGGAAAGCTAAGTTGTTTAGTTGGGCTAAATCATCCAACAAAAATACATACCAATAAACTGGCACACTTCTCGCATCAAAATCTTGATATTAATTGCTTCGTCAAACTTCGCAGCATCTTTGGGCTGTGAACTTAAGCATATCTCTAAAGTATCTAACACTATAACTAAACTGTCATGGTATCCTTTCTCTAACTCAGCCTGGGGACGGTTCAAACCTAAAAGGATCGGTTGATACTGAAAAAAATATTATTAAGTGAAAACTTTTTAATTGTTAACAAATTCTTACAGAAACAAACTTGCAAACATTGTAGACAAATTTCACCTAAACTTTTTACAGCAATAGTAAAGTTTCTCCCGATGGCGCTGTAAAAGCCGTTAGGAATAACAGCATATAGTCAACTCGAAAAAAAAAATGGAAAAGTCAACAGACTGACTTTTGCTGTGAATTGAAAGATACATCTTTAAGTGGGCTGTTTCCTGTAAATAAATTATGCTTGAGTAAGGGAAAAGTATATACTGTACAAGACGAGAAGGATCTACGATAAAAGACTAGCAGATGGCTTAGTGGTTAAAGAGGTAGCATAAACCTAAGGAAACAATGCAATTTTATAATTTTTCATTGAACACCACATAAATAAAACTTAAAACTGAAAATAATAATCTAAAATATAACAAAAGTAGTGATACAATCTGGCAGACTTTAAATGAATTTTATTAAATGTTTCTCAAAGGCAAAATATCAAAAAGAAAACTTAATATTATAATATATTACCTGGAATATGTTTAATCTAATCTTCTGAATTAAAGCAATGTAGCACCTGCGTGCAGAGAGGGGCAGAAGTGAAAAAATAAAATATTAATATGCATATACTGCGTCCATCATATTATCAGTCTTTTGACAGCTCACGCTCATTAAGTTTTGTATTGCTTACGTACAAATATCATACAAATAATATTTGTACTTTATGGATGGGTACCGCCCACTTAGTGATGTCACACATAATGGTTACTACGATTATGCCACAGATTAAAAATAATCGGTAGAAATCGATGTTACGAGTATTAAAAGACATTTAATAACATTATATAAAGTTTTACTTTCTTCTTAGTTAATACATGAATACAAATAAAACAATCAGGATATTTTAATTTATTTTATTAGCACGAGTCGTCGGAATGATAATCAACACTAGACTCCTCCGATTATTAGCTCTTGTGTAGATAATATATTATCAAACGCAATATCACGTTCCCAATCAGAGAATATTACTCTTTTAGTTCTTTCCACCACACTTGCCCAGTTCTCGGCCGTTACGTGGGTGCAAGCATTTTTTAGCAATTGCAACATTTTATTCGCTGTGAATGGGGGGCTTGTATTGCATCTCGCAGCATGCCCTTTTACTTGTGCCCATATAAGTTCTATTGCGTTGTACTGGCAGTGGTATGGAGGAATCCGAAGAACAGTATGGCCATATTCTGCTGCCATTTCATTGATTACATAGCGTTTTGCTCACTTTTTGGTTTTTAATATTTTTATTAATTCAACTTTTAACATTGAGTCGTCCACATTTTCTCCATTGTCCCGAAGCCAATTAATTATTTCATGCTTTTTATTAGCCTGTGTTGGCATTTTGTCAATTTGACGGGAGTGGTAGGGCGCATTATCAATGAAAATTATTGATGGTTCTTCCAATGAAATGAGCATTTTTTTGAACCACTCTTCATACACATTTGCATTCATCTCTTCGTGGTAGTCATTTGATTTCTTCGATTTAAATGCCAACAGTGCGTCTTGTACAAATCTTTTTGCTGTACCTGCATGGCAAATGATTAGGCGCTCACCTTTTCCCATTGGTACTGAGGAAGTGGAATCAGCAGTATCATCAGTCCAGAAACGAGATAGTGTGTGGCTAGCGTTGAGCCATGTTTCATCCGTGAAAACAATATTTGCCCAATCTTGTATTTTCTTTGCCTCTCTTAAAAAATCACAACGTGCTATAGCTATATCTGTGCGTTCCATTAATAATTTTCTTTTATTCAACTTTTTATATGAAAAGCCAATTGTGTTCAAAACTTTGACCAAAGAAGATTTTTCACCATGAAATAGACCACTTCTTTTCAAAGAAACAATAAGTTTTCTCAAAGTAGGAATTTCTTTTCTCAAGTAGTAATCATATACATGACGACGAATAGCGTCAGCGTCAAAGTCATCAACAGCTGTCACCTTATGAGCCCGGCGCTTTCTTTTTGGTGTAGATGGTTTGTTTTGCTCCAAGCCGCTCCTGCCGTAGGCATCAGTAGTGATTTTAGTCACAGTTGATAGACTGATCCCCAACGCGGCTGCAACACGGTTTCGGACTTGCGTGATAGGTATAAGAGGTCCGCCATTTTGATTTTCTTGCTCAAAATACTCATGAAGTTTTAACACTAACTGTCTCGATTGTGCTTTCAACACACGTCCTTTCGGCATTTTCACGATCAATTAATATAAGTTTCACAAAAGTTTTTCCGAGGAATAAAGCTACTTAACTCAAGGTGTAACAGATGCGAGAGAACACTCAGCGAACGTAAATGCGTGTGACTATCACGGGCGTTTAGTTGAGAGTGACAGATCACGTCAAAATGGCGGCCGAGCGGAAGGTCTGTTGATGTTGCCAGTTGATGTATAATATATTTTTTATGATTATAATAAATACACACGGATTAACATTTATTTTCAAAAAACTAAGGCAATATTAAATCAAAATGTTGATTTCTATATCTGTTATTAGTTTACGTAGGTTATCATTAATCGAATTACTTAGGTACGTAATTCGATTAATGATAGTAGGTACTATAATCGGAATGGTATCGCATACGAGAATCTTTAGGACATCACTAAATATGTAAATCGTCAATCTGTCAAAAGATGGTTAATATAATGGACAGTGTATAGTAAGAACACTCTTGTGTGTGTCTTGTGTCTTGCATAGCAAGAAACACTAAGATAAGTCACTGGACCTATTCTTAGATATAAGTTAATTTATAAGTTTAGTTAATCTTTAAGTTGCTTATTAGCCTCTTGGCTAGATCGCAACATCAATAAAGTACTCTCTTTTGGTTGTTCTTTATAATAGCAAAAAAAATTGCATAGTTATTAAGATTGTGGGACATGGATATAGTTCTAAGAAACTTGTGTCTTGATGGAGTAGTGTTGTAGGTCTGTCAGTTGAATAAGGAGAATATTAATGGTAATAATTGGAAATAATATCTTATAAGGGTACATACGGTAAATGACTGTATGTCCATATATATAATAGCTATTATTTATATTTTTATACTTACCAATTCATTAACCTTCTGTAAAATTTTTGTTAAACCACCAATAACAAGTGAGAAGCGGTGACGACTTATCTGTACTAAGCATGCTTTGCATTGTTCCTCATTAATACGAGATTGAAGATTTTGTGCTCCAGTTTTATATGGCAACTGTAACATTTTATTTTTTTTAAGTTTTTTTAAGGGTGTGGAGATCTCTTAAAAATACCTACTTCCAGCAGTGCATGTCCATAGGTTGAAACAGAAGAAGACTAGGTTTATGTCTATATAAAAAAAAATTAAGTTTTTTTTAAGGAAAGGCTGTTAATAAATTATACTCCCAAAAAGCTTTTAAAAGCTTTTTCAATTGCTCATCATGTTTCAAAGCCATACATATTTATTTCAAATTTCGTATAAAAAAAAACTAAATTAGAATAAAAAAAACAAAATTATTTAAGTAAAACCTCAAAAAAAACAAAAAGTAAAATTTTAAATTTAAAAAAAAAATACCATATCTACAGTCAGGACGAAAAAGTAAGGAATACAGAAATAAATTAGCTTTAAAATATGCATCATTATTTACAAAAATACAATGTTTGATTAAATAAAACCAGAAGTTAAAATATGCGCTTGAACAAAAACATATTTTTATATATCATATTTAGCGTAGGCGTATTAATAATTTGACTTTCAACATAAAAGAACTATAGAAAAATTTATTCCCATTTAAATCAAAATATAAAACAATTTATGATTATTATAAAAATTCAAAAGAGCAGGTAATTTCGTAGATATTTGTTTACATATATTATGCCATAAGGCGGGTCTGTATTTATTTAATTATAAAGTATTATACGGTACGTACTTGCTCCTCGAATCGTGATATAAGTGAATGCGCCCATTCACCAGGCTTTTGTGTGCCCATTTTTCATATATATATTAGTATCTAGAAGCTAAATTAAATATTTCACGAATATTTTGTGTGGTTCCATTTCCTTCAGGTCTTCAGAAGTTCAGCGATCGAAACTTTTAGGGTGACAATAGTAAAAAATATTGAGGTTCAGGTTATTAATTAAACTTTTTTTAACAGACTTTAATTAGCCTTTAATCAACAAAATAAATTATTAAATCGATTTTTACAATTTTTAGTTTCATATAGTTATTTCTTTGTGGTTAAAAGATTATCTTCTCTTCTTTTCTATTTTGTCTACATAGACTTCTTCGCATTTAATTTTTTGACAGTAATTTATGTAATATTTTAATCATTGTAACTCAAATCTCTTACTAATGATATTAATCATATTCTTATAACTAAAATAATATCAATGAGCAACTTAATCAACAGATGAACGAAAATAAGTATCATCTGTTAAGTTAAACCATGGTCAATAATCAATGACTGATAACCAAAATCAATTCAGTGTTGCCATCTTAGTGGATTTTCCACTAAAACTGGTGGTTTTAAGTTTTAACTACCCGTTTAGTGGCCAAATATTGCTTTTAGTGGTTAGTGGTTTTTTTTGGTGGTTTTGGTAAAATATATTAGAAGTTAAAAAGTAAGATTTTTTTACTATCTTTAAATAAATGTTCGTTTTTATTTTTGAATATTCATACATAGGTGTACAGGATAAAATCCGCTGTTTGCTCATGGTTGGTGTTAAATTTGAATGAGTATATGAATCGGATATAGCCAGAATATCAGCCAAGACAAGAAAAGCTAATTTTTGTCCAACATATGCTCTGTCACACATCAAAATTCAAAATTACTGAGAGACGCTATACTGATAGATGCTACTCCATACCGCTTATTCATCAGACCTGGTCCCATCCGACTATCATCTGTATTCGTCGGTATGCCATTTTCTCGCTGAGCAGTAATTCGATTCCTACGCGAGACGCCTAAAATTAGCTCGATGATTGGTTTGCCTCGAAAAAGGATAAATTTTTTTTGGTACTTTATCTATACAATACCTGAGTGATGACAAAAATGTGCAGATAGTAATTGTCAATATTTTGAATGAAGCTATCTTTTTCCTTCCTATGAAAAAAAATATTTTTCTCGAAAAAAAAAGGTGATTTAAGCTTGTATACCTGGTAGATATTTACTTTGCTTGAGTAGGCATAACTGGTCGGCAAGAATGAGTCGTCTACTTTTATCACTTTTATTATTTTACACGCGAGTATTTTCCACCAACTACTTTTAACGCAGGGATTTATCACTTCATATTTTTTTATCATAAATACTTATAGTTAGAAGTGTTCACCGTTCAGTGAAGCTCATGGGTTCATTGTTATCATATTTATTAACGCGTAACTATCTAAAAATCACAATATACGCAACAGTTACGGAATTTTCTCGTAGGCATTGAAATGTAAATTTTGTGATATTAATTTGTTAATTTTTTAATAAGTAAAGTTATTTTTTAGTAAGTAAATAAAAGAAACTAATTATTTGTTACTTTCATAAACCAAATTGTTTTAGTAGAAAATTTACTGTCAGCAGTCATTTAGTGTAGAATTTCTGTTTGTTAGTGGTTTTCTGGTGGTTTTGAAAGTTGAATCTGATGGGAAGCTTATTAAACCGTTGGCAGCACTGAAAATCATAGACTAACTAAAACCAAACTGACAATAATAACTGACAGACCGTTAATAATGTTTTTTGTTATGCGAAGGATTAAGTTTATGGTGTCGCTGTAGTATAATACTTTAAAATTGCAATATCGAGTATCGACCTATATTCATTTTCAATAACATTTACTAAACCTCTATTCAATATGATGGTAAGTTATTAAATTCTGAATTGACATTTAATTTCTGTTAAAAGAATTTTAAAACCGTAGGGGGCGTATCCTATTAGAATCTAATTAATAGAGTTTTCTATGTACATACTGTTTATCCTATTGTCGTTTTTTAGAAACAAACTTTAACGGAGTATTTGTTTTGATTAATTCTACTTACAACAATATTATGTCGTATTTATCGTTTTTATGCTTTGTATCATGACGTGGTAATAATTTTGTTTTGTTACAAAAATGAAGGTTACATTGATATCAGTAAAATGACTTGATACGGGATAAGGATCAATTGTTTCATGAGTCATTGAACTGCAATGAAATTAAAGTATAGGTATCAGTAAAATAGGTTATTTGATACTTAAAATTTGATAAAAAATGTTCATATAGTATAGGAAAGCCTAGGCTTCTTGTATATGGTGGAAACTGTAAAACTACTCATAACTTATGAGAAATTATTATTTAACTGTACTGGAGATACAATATTAATAATTTTATGATGTTATTATGTTAGAATCATAAATATAAAATCTATATTGAGAAATTTTAAATGTAAAGAATTATCGATTTGGTTTCTTCAGTCATACAGATTTACAAAATATCTTGTTTTATTGGTCAGGACTGCGTAGAAGATAGTAATAATGATCCATTGTCTATACCACCACTGTCACCTCCATCCAGTGCTGATACAAAAATGGATAAGAAGAAACCAAGTGAAAATGTTTCACTGGCTGATAACAGCTTGCTGGTTTGTATATTTTAATACATAGATATAATAGATATAAGATAAGATGGAAGGATTTGACAATGTACACTGTGTAGTATCTGGCTGAATAGATTGGTACCACCCTCATTTCTTACCAAAATGTCATAAAAGGTGACTAAGGTAAGTTGACCCGCCGTGTGGTATCAGGCTGAGTAGAATAGACCACCCACATTTCTTACCGACGTGTTGTAAATGGCTACTAAGGTTAGTTAATCCACAGTGTGGTATCTAGTTGAGTAGAATAGACCACCTTATATATCGAGGTGTCGTAAAAGGTGACTAAGGCAAGTTGACGTTAGGCAGGTGTCTGGTAGTAAAATATATAGCCAAATCATGTGACAACATGTTTATAACATGATGTGCCAACTCCACTTAGAATGGGATAAGGGCAAGAGGATGATGTGGATGATGGTATGAGTTACAAGTGAATACCCAGGCCTATAAATTACCATTACTCCTTTTTTTGCAGGTAGACATCTCAGATGCGCTAAGTGAGAAAGAAAAAGTCAAATTTACAGTACACACAAAGACAACACTTCCAGAATTCCAGAAGTCTGAGTTCTTTGTTGTACGCCAACATGAGGAATTTGTGTGGCTGCACGACAGATATGAGGAGAATGAAGAATATGCAGGGTATATTGTAAGTTGAATTTTATATCATCCTCCTGCCCTTATCCCTCTCTAAGTGGGATGGGCACAACATGTTACAAACATTCTGTCACATGATTTGACTGCGTTTTACAACCGGCCACCTACCTGACTTCAACTCCTACCTTAGTCGTATTTTACAACACCTCGGTAACAAAGAGGGTGGTCTATTTTACTTAACCGGATACCACACGGCGGGTCGACTTACCTTAGTCGCCTTTTACGACACCTCAGTAAGAAATGAGGGTGGTTCTATTCTATTCAGCCAGATACCATAAGGCGTTGTAAGTTGAATTTTATGTGTACTTAATATATCTTTAATATTTAAATGAGTTAATGGTGTCTGTATATATATATATTTTCGGAATCTCGGAAACGGCTATAATGATTTTCCTGGAATCCAGCATGCAGGTGGTTTTAGGGGAGAAAAATCGATCTAGCTAGGTTTTTATTTAAAAATAAATTCGATTTATCCGTTTTTGAGCATTACGAAAATACTTAATTTTACTATTAATTTAATATATATATAAAACACTATTTTAGCCGTTAAATGTCAAGTCAGCGTAGCTTATTCGGAGAACGGGTGGTTGCGAGAAATGAAAATACCTAGGATTGAGCCCCACCTTCCCCTTTTATTATTATTTTTTTTTTATTTACAAAGCAAGGCTCGGTCAACCAAATACTTTGACATTAATTATGCTGTATTTATCCTACAGCGCTAAAATGTTGCACGTATGCTTAAGTATGTTTGTGTATGTGCGAGTATCCTAATTATTACATTCATTATTTTTAATTCTGTAAACTAGCGTTGGAACCAGAGCACAATTTTTTTGTAGAATTGATAATTAATAAATAAATAAAATTAAAAATGACACAGATACCTCCAGCGCCGCCCCGACCAGACTTTGATGCGTCGCGTGAGAAGTTACAACGTCTCGGTGAAGGCGAAGGCGCTCTCACACGGGAGGAGTTCCTTAAGATGAAGGAAGAACTTGAAGAGTAAGAAAATATGTCTATATATGTATATATAGGTTCCAAATCAGCATCAATATAAAATATACTTAACATTTTGTTTTAAAATTTGCGTATACCACCCACTTACTCTTTTATGTAAATAATTCTTGTAAAGTAAGTAGTGGCCTGTTACTCTCCCACTGCTGGGCATAGGCCTCTTCTCTCCGTTATTGGAGAGAAGGATTGGAGCTAAGACCTACCACGCTGCTCCAATGCGGATTGGTAGGTTACACATATCTCCAGAATTCTCTGGAGAAATGCAGGTTTCCTCACGATGTTTTCCTTCACCGAAAAGCGTGTGATAAATTGCAATTATCAATTAGACACATAAGTTTTTTTTTTAATAGAAAAACTCATTGGTGTCTGCCCGGGTTTGAACCCATGATCGTCTCTAGAGATTCACACGGTCGCACCGCTAGGCCATCACAGCACTAAATAATTCTTGTAATTTGTTATAAATAATTAAAGTACATAAATACACCCAGGTAAATAGAATAGACCTCATTGCTTACGGAGGTGTCGTATAATGTGACTAAGGTAAGTTGACCCGCCGTGTGCTATCTGACAGAGTAGAATAGACCACCCTCATTGCTTACCGAGATGTCGTAAAGGGCGACTAAGATAACTTGACCCGCGTGTGGTATCCAGTTGAGTAGAATAGACCCCTCATTGCTTACCGAGGTCTCGTAAAAGGCGACTAACATAAGTTGACCCGCGTGTGGTATTCGGCTGCATGGCCGGTCGCAAAATACCAAGCCAAATATGCCGACCCCACATAGAGTGGTATATAGGGCATGAGAATAATGATATGTACACGAATGTAAGCATCACATACATAATACATACAATATCTGGGTGACCGAGTTTCGCTCGGTAATTTTTTACAAAAAAAAACTTTAAAAAAAGAAAAAATCAGTTATTTAGTTGGGATCGATCCTTGACACTCACATTTCTCGAGGCTGCCCGCTAACTGAATAAGCTACGTCGACTTGACAGTTAATGGCGAAAATTCAATTCAATATAAGTGTTTTTTAATGCCCAAAAATAGGGATAAAACAATATTTTTTTTACATAAAACCTAGCTAGATCAATTTTTCTCCCCCAAAACCTCCTACATGCTGAATTTCAGGAAAATCGTTGGAGCCGTTTCCGAGATTCGGAAAATATATATATATATATATACAAGATTAACTCATTTAAATATTAAGATAAGGAATACATACACAATAAGAAATAAATACATAAGAAAGCTTGGACTTAAATTGACCAGCTACGCACTGGATTATATTGTTATTTTTTAATTTGTTCTTAATTAATTAAGACATTATTGTAATACTTAATTCTGAAAAGGGTAACCGCCGAGTTTCTTGCTGGTACTTCTCAGTAAGAGCACCTTTCTGATCCAGTCGTAGCTTCATTTGACGATTCGAAAGTGCTTGTTAAAGCCAATTTGAATAAAAATTTATAGAATCAGGCGTTACTTTGCGGAGGTCCATTACCCAAGCAAGCTGAGTTATATAGTCACGAGTGACTTATATAACATATTACTGGGTAATTCTGCATGTATCAGGTATTAGAACGAATAGTACACTCTACATTTAGCATAACATATATTTTCTTTTATCGCGGATTATAGCAAAATAATATTGTCATTACTTTTGTTTAATAAATATTATTTAAATTTGAATTTAAAGCCGACTTATTCTTCTTTCCAGAGAATATCTAGCAACATTCAAGAAAACAGTGGCAATGCATGAAGTGTTCCTTCAAAGGCTCGCCGCTCACCCGGTGTTCCGTAGCGACGCGCACTTGCGTGTTTTTCTCGAGTACGAGCAGGATTTGTGCGCGAAGCCGAGAGGCAAAATGGACCTTATTGGCGGATTGGTGAGTAACTGAGTAACTTTTTACAACTTTCTTGTATACAAATACCTTTTATAACTTGCAATTACTTTCTTGTCTATCTTTATAGCTTGCAATGTCGTTAGGGTTGTAAAAAAAGTCTAAACGTTTTATTACGTTAAATTAAAAATATATGGGAATGATAAGAAACAAGTCAAGTTACAAGGGCTTTTTTTTAGATCTGATTATCTAAAGTAACTTGTTCAAATGAAGAAAAAAACTTAAGTAATATATGTATTGGTATCTCTTACACCAATTACTCGTAGATTAATAAATTAATTGCACTTTTTTAAAGTAATAATAAAGATTGTCAACCTATACAGAAAATTATCTTAGACGATTCCTTATGTCCAGTTTCAATGGCTAACCTTTTTCACTTGGCACATGTATGTAACAATAACAAGGGGCTCTCAAAGGGGGCAAACTAAGTAGTAGCCTTAATAATAACATTCTATCCCACTTCTGGGATACGACTTTTTTGCTTACGACTTTTTATGCGAAATGATATTTATTAATATTCCTTACAATTCATTTAAGTAAATGACAAAGTAAAACGTTTTTCTTTCTTATTACTGCTTCGACATAAATAACTACACATTTATAAAGATAAGTATAAATTAAGTTAGTAATAATAATGTTGTTTTAGTTTATAAGTTGTTTTTGGCAGTGTTATATTGTTTTACGGCCTGTTAGTATCCCAATTTTGATAAAGGCATCCCTTCTCTCATTGAAGAGAAGGCGGTGTTCCTTGATACTGCGTATTTTACGATCGGCCGCCTGCCTGACGTCAACTTATCTTAGTCGTATTTTACGACTTCTCGGTAAGAAATGAGGGTGGTCTATTCCACTCAACCGGATACTACACGGCAGGTCGACATACCTTAGTCGCCTTTGACGACACCTCGGTAAGAAATTAGGGTGGTACTATTCTATTCAGCCGGAAAATATTTGAAAATGTAATTTAATTTGTAGCGAAATGAATGAGTGACAATATTAAAATTATATTATCTCAGGTCAGATCAATGACCACAACGACTGATGAAATCTATCTCGGTGCTACTGTAAGAGATGTGAACGACTTTTTCGAACAAGAAACTGCCTTCTTGCAAGAGTATTACTCGCATCTCAAGGAAGCTGTTGCTAAAGTGGACCGCATGACTTCCAAACATAAAGGTGAGTATATAATTTATAGAATTAGGCGTTACTTTGCGGAGATCCATAATACAAATACATTTTCCTTACAGAAGTGGCAGACTCTCACATCAAATTGTCATCGTGCATTACTCAGTTGGCTACCAGAGAACAACCGGCTACAGAAAAGTTCCTCACGAGAGCCGCGGAAACCTTTGACAAGTGCAGAGTAAGTGGTTTTTTTTTGGATCTGTCTAATGTATTGTATTATGTATCTATCATCATTTCTTCGTAAAGTGTTACGAAGAAATGGTTACGTAATTTCTTTTAGTCCTTGAGAAAATTTTATACAGGCCTTAATAATAAATGTCGGGTAATGCTTATTTTATTCATATATGCTATATTGTAATACAATCTACCATATATGATTTTAATATATGAGAAAACGTAACAAAAACATTATTAATAAAAAAAGTTTAGTTTAGGCCCTTATTTATTTATTCATTATTGGGAAACATACAGCTGAAAGTATTACATATTTAAATAACAATCTAGTTTTGCCAACAAAGTTTCCAACATATCCTAACAACAAAGCAACTGAAACATTATTTATTAAATTTTAATTTAAAAAATAGTATCAAAAATATCATTACAGTTAAATAATTTAGAAAATTTAAAATTTAAAATTTTGACTTTTAATTTAACATAAACGAAACTATTAAAAGTAAATTGCAAGAATCAACCGTTATAAAACAAGTAAAGTAACTAGTTTTTCTTAACGAAAAATATTCATTAAACCCGTTACTAGAACAGTCAATTGTTATATTTTCTATTATACACTAATAGAAAATATAACAATTGACAACATGAACTAATAATAAATAGTTTTTATAGTAATTAGTTAAAAATAAATAAGAGCTTGAATTACGTTTGCGACAATCAAGGTAGTTATCCACTAATTTACGATGGGCTTAATAAGGTTCAGGCTTTCGCAAATTAGAGGCTATAGGGCGATAAATTTTGGAACTTTAAGAAACGTACTAAAGTGTACTTACATTAATTTTATTTCTGGTTTCTTCCAATGAATCGATGTCTCTCGAAGTGCAGGTCCGTAGATTCAGGATCTTCAGCGACGGGAGCTGAAAGCCACCCGGACTACTCGTAAAAAGATTACACTAATCCTGAATCTATCTATGAAGATCCTACCGACTGCGCCAAATACGTTTGCGACATTCGGATGAGTTAAAAAACTAAAATTTATAATTGATTCCATTAAAATAATACTTCACAACCATTCTATAGCTAAATTAACCTCAGTATCTGACCTAAGTGGTATCAAGAAAGAAGTGCGTGATCAAAATGATGCAACGTAGGAGCTGCAACGTAGGTATTTCACGTTAGGGTTCCCTACGTAATTCGAGTAGGATTTAGGATAGTTTTAATTATTATAGTTATAAAAAAAGTTATAATTTTTATTTTTTTGTTGTAAATACAGAAAATCGAAGGTCGTATGGCATCCGACCAGGATCTGAAGTTGGCTGACATCCTCCGGTACTATATGAGAGATACTCACGCCGCTAAGGCGGTCTTGGTCAGGCGTCTCAGGTATACGAATTTTTAACATTGTGAAAGTATTTTAAAACAATTTTAACATATCAGTATGGGACCGTTCAAGTATTACACTATTGGGGGACGGGGGCTCTTTGATTTGCCTATTTTGGATGACAATGGGGTAGGGAAATCTAAAAGATGATTACGTCATCGGTTTTTATTTACTTTTTTACACGAATGGCAAACCTCAAATTGTCTTCGCTTAGAAAAAAACACAGTAAAAAATTCAGAATCATGGATTCGGGTTTCATGGACTGAAAACTGTTAATTTGAATTTAATATGGTTCTCAAAAATTTAAAATTGTTATGTTAGTAAGATATAATATTTATGTCCTTTACTCTTAACAGTAAAATAGAATCTCTGTACTAAAGCTTTATCTTATTTTTCAAATTATAATTGTAACGTTATAATTATAATATTAAAAAAAAAAAATACATTGATTGACAAGTGTTTACGTACGCATGGAGGGAGATGGTAAGAGCTTTGCTTACTTTAGCTGACAAGGAGGATTGGGGGGGGGGGGGGATAATTAATTATAATTAATTATAATAAGTCTGCTTACGCAATACTTGAACAGACCCTATAGTATATAGAAATAATTTAAATTTTGCTCGGTTTTTTTTATACATCGCATGCTTATTATAGTAACCAAATTCAAAATAAGGCTTAAATGAGTCAGATACATTTCAATGTATCTGTGACATCATGCTACCAACTATTAAAAAGCCACTGTTTTCTTCTTTTTCTTCTTCGTTTTTTACTGCCACTGTTTCTTCTTCGTTTTCTTTAGCACTCATTGTTGGCGCTACCCTACGCTTATTATTTTGCTATAATACGACTTTCTCTTGGTCACATTAAATTCCGAACCCACTTAGAGTGGGAATTGAAAATGACGACTAAGGACCACACAGACAGTCGCGGGCCAAAGCTAATATTAAATATATGTTCGTACATTATTCTCCTGCCCTTATCCCGCTCTAAGTGCGATCGGCACATGTACAATGTTATATACATGTTTTAACATGATTTCGCTTCGTATTTTACGACCGGCTGCCTGCCTGACATCGACATTAACGACACCTCGGTTAGGTAGAGGTAGGTTAGTAACCCAACCTAACCCAACCTCTGTTGGGTCTATTATACTCAACCGGATACTACCACACGGCGGGTCGACTTATCTTAGTCGCCTCTTACGGCACCTCACTAAGAAATGAGGGTGGACTATTCTACTCATCCGGATACCGCACGACTATTTCTTACATTATTAACTATATAATTAATTTATACAATAAAAATAAATTCTAGATGTCTATCTGCATACGAAGCGGCCAATAGGAATCTGGAACGAGCGCGCGCCAAGAATAAAGATGTTCATGCCGTAAGTGATTTTTTACTAATAAATAACATAAGCGACACACATTTGACGCAAACTTTATTAATATAACTATTCACGAAAATTTAAATTCACTATTTCATTATCAAAATTATATAAAAACTACGTAATATTCCAACATATATCACCTATTAAATTTTTCACCTGCAGCCTTTGTAGACAAAATTCTATCAAAATATTACCATTATTAATATTATAAACTTTTCGGAAAATTATGTTGTAAGTACAAAAGTAATTTGGAATTCACAATCCTCCTTCAGTCGTGTGCTTACTGGAATTCACAATATTGAGCTTTTATTTTTTGAATTTAAAATGTCGTGAGTTGTATTTATAGCTTGGCTGTAATCACGCGTTATTCTATCAGGTTAACCCGATATTTGGGCCCATCTGCTCTGGCTCTGATTCGATGACGTCTTTATATGGCGTTATCTTATAACGTTATTTCGTACCTAAACAATTTAATTATTAACTTATTTATTTATTTTACATACATATTGTTTGAAATATAAATTTACAATGTTAAACATTGTAATTAAAAACAAATAAGTTTTTACCCAAAGCGTTAGAAGAAACATGCTTTATGTTTCTTGCAGGAATCCTGACTTACATTTTATTACAGTTTACATTCAATATTTGAATTTATATAAAAGTAAATTTCAAAAATTTTGGGCAACATGCCTAAGGCAAAAATTAATGTATACATTCATGTTTTTGGATGAAGAATAGTAGAAGGATAGCTAATATAATCCATTCTAATTTTTACAAAATACTCACAATACGTTAATTGCTAGTACTTTTATAATTTATTCACCTCAAGATTGATTTTAAATAACATTACACAATTTTCTTTTTCTACGCACCCATAGCCGATGGAGGTTCAAGAGGTAAACGCACGCTTTATTGTTTATTCACTATAAAGCTTTGTCACGGATTATGTCTTTACCATTTTTTATATATCATTAAGAAATATAGGGTTATAAATTCTTTAGAAAAGGAATACATAACGTACTAAGGGCTAACCGTTTAACTCATACCTCGCCTGCGGTACAAGGGCGCGGAGGTAGGACGAGAAAGGGGACTGAAATGTGATTTGTTCAGAAATTTTATTGCATAGTTTTCAGTTTAAAACAGTACTTACATATCATGGCAAGTCCGTAGTCCATTAACGCCGCATTGTTCGTTTCAGAGTCCTTTACTGTCTTCTATTCGATAAGTGAGTCCTAGGCGCACGAAACGGCCCCTTATTGCACTAATCGCTCGGGAAAGATCTATTTTTCGATGAATCCCGAATCGTTTATATACGATAGGGATACGGAACACGATTTGTAAACAACCGAAAGATGCAAAGTAACGTCTAGATAACTCAATGCTTTTAGTACCGGATTTTACCCGCGACTTCGTGTCAGGGTCATCTCGCTTACTCTCCTAATGGGAGGTAGGCGGGGTGCGGGCCTCGAGGAAATCCTCATTATCCGGAAATCACCTTGCGGACACTTAAGCCCGGTATGTGTTTCGGCCGTAGTAGACCGCGAAATAATTGTGCCAAATTTCATCGATATTGGTTTTAAGGATTCGCCGTGAAAGGGTAACAAACACATCCATACTCACAAACATTCGCATTTACTCGTATAATACTAGTAGGATAGGATTATTAACTATTTTCGCATGATAAGAAAAATGTCTTGAGAATAAGGTTGTCGAAATGTCTATCTAAATAAATTGACCAGGCGGAACAAGCTCAAGCTGATGCCTGCGCCAGATTCGAGCAGCTATCGGCGCGCGCTCGTGAGGAGTTGCTAGACTTCCGGGCTCGACGCGTCGCTGCCTTCAGAAAGAAGTAAGCTGAGAACCGTCTTTTAGCTTAATTTTTTTAATAACGCAATTAATAGTTGCCAAATATTAAAATTAAATTAAAACAAGAAAGAAAGCGCTGATGACATGCTGGATTCTAACCAGGGTTTTGATCTTTTTTTGTTCCGCCCGTTAACTATTCGGCTATCACAGCATTACGTTTGGCAGCTAAAATACTACCTTTGAACAATTTTTCAATGGCCGAAAACAGGAATAAAACGACTTTTTTTTTAAATAAAACCTAGCTAGATCAATTTCTCTCCTCAAAGCCCCTACATGCCGAATTTCATGAAAGATATATGTACATATATAAATAATTAAATCATTTAAATATTAAAGATTTCTTTGTATTAACTGCTGAAAATATTATTATAATTATTATTAAAAATACATTTTTATTTGCACTATAAAAGTATAATTGAATCATTCATTTATCAAATTATGTATCAATTTTAAACGTTTATTTTCATGTTAATTCAAAGTGTTCTCGAATGACATGAATATGGAATATTGGTGACAAAAACAAATTATATCTACGCGGTAACTATTAGGGATGTGAAAATATTTTTGTACATTAATTGATTATTTAATGCTTATTATCGATTTTCAAAGACATATTCACAATCAATTTTAAAGAAATTCATTATATAATTACCTTCTTTCTTTTTTTTTTCTACGCTCTTTTTTTGGATACTATGTGTAGACCAGATACAACACGGCGCTTCGACTTACCTTAGTCGCCTTTTATGTCACCTCGTGAGGGTGGTCTATTCTACTCAGTCGGATACCACACGGCATCAATTGTTTTTGATACTTCGATATATTTTAAAATAAATTTCTGTTCACAGTTTAATAGACTTGGCTGAACTAGAGATCAAGCATGCGCGCGCCCAACAGGAGCTGCTCAGGAAGTCTTTGCAAGTATTGAGGGACTGTCAGTAAGGGAAGGGATTTATTACACTTGTTTCGAATTATTGGCATTAAGGTGACCGTTCACGGATTGTATAATACGAAACTGTATAATGCGGCAAATTATACGAAATCTTTAAAACTGATAAAGCGTCAAAACGGATACCAATGATGTAGCGAAAAAGTAAAATGCCTATACATAAGAGTCGATTAAGTTGGTCAAATCAAGTCAATAACTATGTTCAGTCAACCTAAAATTTATAGGTCAAAGTGTGTTATTTCAAACAGTTTTTTTTTCTGTTATAAGGATTTCTATAATCTATAGAACAGATACATTAATTATTACTTTTGTGTAAAAATTTCTGTTATGTTTAAGTTTTAAGCCTTTCGAACAATTACAGAATCCTTATCTTTTTATATATATACATTTGTGCAATAAATTTTTAAAATTTGTTAACTTAAAATTTTTTTGTCGAAGAAACATAAATATATGCTAGATTTTACCACTCTGTTAATGAAAAGTTAGTGTTTTCAGTCGACTCTTATTTCGTAGCTTATATTTATAATATTTTTAAATTGTATAATATTTTACAGCCCTTGAACGTTCACCTTTGTAAAAAGTTGACTAAATAATTTAAGACTAAACTTGTAATTCCATTCGTTATTCATTTTACTTCAATACTTTTTTTTTATAAGAAACTTCTGTTTAAGATACTAATTATAAATAAGAAAAGTATATTTAATCCAAAGTTTATGTATGGGAGGGGGAAGTTAAAATTTTTCAATGTATTTTTTGTTTTGAGCGCAGTACGGACGTGTTTGTTACAAGTTATAAGAAAAAGGAAAGTAAGAATTAAATAAGTTTCAATAAAAACCTTTTTAACAAAATCTTGGCAGTAGTCCATTTTTAGTGTTTTTTTAGGCAAAAGAACGGCTACGATGTGACTGTAAATCTATGGGTTTTGAATGGGAGGTTTTCGATACAAGATAGTTCACTTTTCCCTCGATATATATTACTGTAATGTTACTGTAACTATATTACATTATCAGATAGTGACCTAGTTAAGTGATTGTGGAAACCAAAAGCTTTTATATTATGCATGGTGTTTTTATTAAAAATATTCTTAAAGTAAATGGAATTGCATTTTCTGGTATAAATAAGTATGTGGAAATAAGTATGAAAAAGATCCATTATAATAAAGATTTAGTTTTTTTTAAGGTACTATTTTAAGGTGCAGTATGTATATAAAAATTTGATTATGGAATGTACTAGAAGCGATATCACTGCTTTAATTTCATGCAGTTGAAAAAATATGATACATGATCATTAGTATTGTAATGAAATGGCGGGAAATCTTTATTAATTCTGCGATCACAAATAAACAAACAGCTCATAAATAAGGATTCCGTTTGGGCTTGAAACTAGTCTGGCTCAATCAATCAATAAGACGCGAGTAAAGCCAGTTTCTATACATTAACTATGAATACAACTTACGATAGTCTAAATTCAAAAATTTTGTGTATAATACATATTTCAATGCCTTTTCTCGTGCGTTAACATTTCTATAGTTAAATTGGAACAATAAAAGTTTGTGTTTTATTGTACAGCTGTACGAAGTATGTACCGTTTTGAGCATCTTCAATTGAATGTAGGGATGTGACTTGGAGTAATAAAAATCGATTTTTTCCTTTTACAATAAATCGATTTTTAAAAAGTCGTTTAATTCGTATCTCAATAATCGATTAACAATAATGGAATTTTTTTCACTATTTGAAAAGTTGCCTTTTTAAATATTAATAATTAATTAGAATAAAGGCTAATTAAATTTGACAACTACCAATAAATAATAACAGATGCGCTGTTTGTGAAATTGGATTAAAATGTTTAATTTGGCGACATTGTTTTCATCCAACAATGTATATGTTATACAAAAAGAAAAAAAGAGGGAAAAACAAAATTTTTAAAAATCGATTTATTTATATCGATTATTTTTTTACATCCTTAAATTCCATAATTAAATCTACTTGATTGTCTAACGTCAGGTCTTGATTATCTAAAAGTGGAGGATAGCATGGTTTTTTGTTACGAACGTTTATTTGTTTAAGATATTTGTATTTAAAGTATTTTGATTATCGTTGTATTTTTTTTAATGTAAAAAATTATAAAAGTAAAATATACGAATTATATTATTGTACTTTTTGTTTATTTTCCATCTATTATATTAAGGTTGTGGTAGTGGGTGTGTGTGTGGTAGTGGGTGTGTGCTTGTGTGAAGTTGAAGTGTTAGTGTTGGTCCTGCATGTGTGTGATTGCTGCCTGCTTCATACACTTGGCATTACATATATTCTCTTAATAAACGCGGATAAAAATAATTTTATTGTAACTTCTGTACTATGAAATTCCGCAAAGTATATAAGCTTTTATATTATAATTATAAAATAAGTCGTGACTGTTGATTGGTTGGAGCAGCCATTACCAGCGTGCCGCGGGTTCAACCAGCTATGAGTTTTATGTTAAAACATCACTTGGTATTTGTGATGCAACATGAGTTTTACGATAACATCATCTTTCTGACCTTATCCCACTCCAAGTGGTCGGCACAACGTGTTATAAAAATGCTGTCACATGATTTGACTGCGTTTTTACGACCGGCCGCTTGCTTGACATCAACTTACCTCAGTAGTATTTTACGACACCTCGGTAAGAAAGAGGTTGGTCTATTCTACTCAGCCGGATATCACACGGCGGGTCGACTTACCTTAGTCGCCTTTTACGACACCTCGGTAAGAAATGAGGGTGGTACTATTCTATTCAGCCGGATACCACACCACGATAACGGTAACCGTTATTCTTAGCTGTGGTAGCCCAGCGATAACAACGTGCGACTCTTTCGAGGAGGTCACAGGTTCAAACCCGGGCAGACACCAATGATTTTTCCTGTTAAAACTTATGTGTCTAATTGATAATTGCAATTTATCACACGCTTTTCGGTGAAGGAAAATATAGTGAGGAAACCTGCACATCTCTAGAGAATTCTGGAGATATGTGTAACCTACCAATCCGCATTGGAGCAGCGTGGTAGGCCTTAGTTCCAACCCTTCTCTCCAAAAACGGAGAGAAGAGGCCTATGCCCAGCAGTGAGATAGTAACTGGCCCCTACTTACTTACTAAACGTTATTCTTATAAGTAGGCCTCCATTTGACAAATTCCATTATACAAAATATATGAACATATTTATGTATTAACAAGGCAATCTAAAAATAATCATATGTCAAACATAAAGTTGCTTCATTTATTATTTGAATACGGTTTTCATAAAATTCAAATTAAACGTACATTAATATTGTTGATCACAAAATTTTTTTTAGAATTTAAGGAAGTCACTTATAGATGGCGCTGTATAGGATCGAGTCGCGCTATCGTTTGTCGTTCAACAAAGCACAAGACCAATGGACAAATGCTGTTAATCTACCATTTTTAGGACTATGTCCTACCATTGATTTATTAAGGAATTTTTGAATTTCGCACAGTTCTTGTGCGGGAGATAAATAACATTCAAAACACGATGTGAATAGTGATATATTACAATTTACAATACTAGCTATCGCCAGCGGCTACTCCCGCGTGGAAACATAAAAACTGGATTATAGTATTTTAATAAGTATAACAATGGTAAAAGCCAGATATATTCTGTCGCGGACTTTTATTTATAACTTTTAAAGTGGAACAATTTTGTAATATATGATTTTGAATAAGTTTTACCGTTTACTTACTGCATGCAGGGAAAGCTTTAAATTTTGCCGTTTTCATAATATTTTTTATTGCTGCTCCTCTCCTATCCTATCTTAGCGTGATGTTATATAGCCAATAGCCTTCCTCAATGAATGGACTATCTTAATCTTATATTTAACTTAAAAAAAAATTCAAGCTAGTCCAGTAGTTCGTGAGATTATGGCAGTTATACGACTTGGAGTGGAAAAATTAAATAGGTTAAAATAAAAATGAATTTTGTCATGTCAAACTCAATTATGGTGTTTGAGCTGACTATGCTTCTAGCTGCTTTAAGAGCGTCACAGGGCGAATGCTGAAGCATCGTCGAGATTGCAAAATGTGGAGAGCTCAGAGGCTCTACTAGCATCGGGATACGTCATGCTACGTCCTCATGTGAGGCCAGAGAACTCAAAAGTACTTGAACTTTACAGAAAGTATTTATAGATGGCGCTGTACAGGATATAGTCGTTGGCCGTTTCACAAAGTAAAAGCGTATTTATAGCACAACAACTAAATTTAGTCGCACATATGTATATTGTGCGATTGTGAAAGAGTCGATATATTTTATTTTACAAGAAATGAGTCTGAACAGGAGATAATTTTTAAATGTACATTGATCGTATTAAATGAGGCAACCTAAGTATTTGTTAACCCTGATAAAAGTGCAGCTATGCACTTTATCGGTAATCGTTTCCGATCTCACATAGATACACCTACGGAAATTTCCCTTTACGATACACCAATTCACTGGCAACAGAAAGTCAAGTACCTAGGTGTCACCTTACAACCTTCCATGACCTTCCACGAGCACATACGGACAGTCTGCAATAAGGCTGCGTATGTCATGGGGCGACTTTATCCGATGTTATGCAAGAAAAGTAAAATGTCACTCCGCAACAAAGTGACACTCTACAAAACTTGCATAAGACCAATAATGTCCTATGCGAGCGTTGCGTTCGCGCACGTTTCAAAGGTCAGATTGCTCACGCTCCAAAGAATGCAGAACCGATTTATGCGTACAGCCACTGGTTGTCCGTGGTTCATGCGGAACGTTGACCTCCATAGAGACCTCGACCTCCCTACCATTACTCACCTCTTTAAACGTTTTTCGAAGTCCTACTTCGAGAAATCCGAGGTACACCCGAACCCTCTAATTTCAGTTGCTTCCACCTACATCCCAGTTAGGTCTGACCACCGAAAATATAGGCGTCCAAAAAGCATCCTATATGACCCTGACGATCAAATAACGATCGCAAACACAAAAACACGTAACACACACACAGCGTCTTCGCCGGCGAAGACGAGGTCCCAGATTTCTGATATCGGTTGGTCGTGGCTTCTTGCCACCCTTCCGTTGTCGTATTGACTAATCAAAGTCATACCATCAGCCCTCCACTACACGTCGTCCTAAGCCGTGTTCCGGCCTCACAGGAGGCACCCTTAGGACGACGTTCCCCGACGCTAGTAAAGCTTCTGCGCTCTACTCTACGCATTTCGCAACCTCGGTGATGCTTCTGCGCTCGCCCGTCCCGTCCGGTGACGCTGTAAAAGCCGTTAGGGCTAACAGCATATTGTCAATTCAAAAAAAAAAAAAATAAGTATTTGTACAGTGTGGGTGTTCGTGTGTGTGTTTTCGCGCGTGTGTGTGTTTGTGAGAAGATGTGTCTTACTTTTACTATCACAGAGGCGAAGGGAAATAAGTGCTTTAAGAAGGTAGGCCCTACAGGTGTACGAAATAAAAAATGAAAATGTATTTCGGGAAAATAAATGGTCCAAGAAATTAACAAAAAACTTGATGAGCAAAAGTTATTAAAAAATGTTATAAAGTAAGATTTTATATTAACTTTGCAAAATCGCGCGACACAAACTAACATATCTTGTGTGCTTAGTGTGAATTTTTAACTAAACCTTCGCTGCAACAGCGACATCTACTGACCGCTATTTCAGCGCCATACAAATTGACATTACGTTAACGCGATCGAGCAGGTTAACAACTTACTAAGCACGACATACTCTGTTAAAGATATGAACGAAGCGGATATATGGACTCGTCGCTATAGAAACCTACTTCACAACACAACATTCCTCAAAATAGTCCATAATTTTTAACAATAATTGTAAGCGATACTTTTATATCTAAGTATATTAAAGTTACCTCATAGATATCTACGTGAAACAGATTTTAATTCGGTAAGTTTACTTAGTTTAAATACTTTTATCGCGTTCCTTATCGTGCTTATAAATCCAAACATTCCAGACTCCAAACTTTGTGCCAATTATCAAGCTTTTCTACAAGTACATATAAAGTTTGTCCAAAGTTTTCGTGTCTGAAACTCTAACTAATTTAAGTTGAATCCAAGTATTCCGATTTCAAAAAATTAAATTTTCATCAATGATATAAAAAGTAACCAGTTATGACAATTCTTTGAAATTGGAATTATACCAAAGACTACTGTGTATATATAATATAGAAAAATTATAGACATTGTAAACGTGTCGCATTATAAAAGATACTAAAAAACTTTTCCGCTTATAATGAATGAAAACAAAATGCCTGTATCGTTGTTTGTCACTTTTCCAATCTTACGATAGTAGAGAGTGGAAAGACGTACGCTATTCTATACATGATAGCATCATAGATTAATATATAATGCTACTACGGTTACTTCCACGTGGGCTTGTAGACTACTTAAATAGAGACCGTACACATTGATTTACCAATTCATATTAGGAATCGTTATGATTAATAGTGTAGGTAACATTACTTAATAATTAATATCTGGGTTACCGAGCTTCGATCGGTAATTTTTTACAAAAAAAATCTTAAAAAAAAGAAAACACAATTATTGAGTTGGGGATCGATCCTTGGCATTCACATTTCTCGGGGCTGCCCGTTTCCCGAATAAGCTAGGTCGACTTGACAGTTAATGGCGAAAATTCAATTCAATATAAATGGTAGTGTTTTTTAATGCCCAAAAACAGGGATAAAACAATGATTTTTTCACATAAAACCTAGCTAGATCGATTTTTCTCCCCCAAAACCTCCTACATACTGAATTTCAGGAAAATCGTTGGAGCCATTTCCGAGATTCGGAAAAAATATATATATATACAAGATTAACTCATTTAAATATTAAAGATAATGATGCTTAAAATAATAAAGACCTTTAATATCTTGTAATAGATTAAGATAGCAATTGTTCAAAAAAGAATAAGGATCATTCGTCCATAAAATAGCTTTGATAGAGTACTGATGACCTCTTACTATAATCGATTACATTAAAATTCCCAAATCAAATATAAGCTCGTATGTACACTAACCATATTACCCTATGTTTTGATATATTTTTCGTATACATAATTGTATTTCAGAGTCGCCTGTTACTCCCTAATTAAAGATTGTTTAATCAATATGGTCCCAGCAACAGTGTGTTTGGCGTTGATGGGGTTTCCTATAGTTTGGGGGAAGTGGGTTGAAGGCAGAGTGGATTCGAAAGAGGTAAGGGGTAGAGTTTTAAACATAATAATTATAATTATTATTATTTAAAAAAAAGCAAGTAGCGGCCTGTTACTATGACACAGCGGATAATCTTCAATAAATTGCAAATATCAATTAGTCAAATACGTTTCACCAGAAAAACTCATTGGCCCGGGGTTTTAACCCATTACCCTCTCCTAAGGATGGCATATGGTTTAGCCGTGTGGTATCCGGCTAAGTAGAATAGTACCACCCTCATTTCTTACCGAGGTGTCGTAAAAGGCGACTAAGGTAAGTCGACCCGCCGAGTGGTATTCGGCTGAGTAGAATAGACCACCCTCATTTCTTACCGAGGTGTCGTAAAAGACGACTAAGGTAACTTGACCCACCGTGTGGTATCCGGTTTAGTACAATAGACCACCCTCCTTCTTACCGGGGTGTCGTAAAATACGACTAAGGTAAGTTGACGTCAGGCAGGCGGCCGGTCGTAAAAACGCAGCCAAATCATGTGACAGCATGTTTATAACATGTTGTGCCGACCCCACTTAAAGTGGGATAAGGGCAGGATATATAAGGATCGCATATGGTCTCAACGCTGGGCTATCAGAGTATTATGTATAAATCTATTTCATCTCTAGTTCTTATTACACGAATCAAACAGTAAAGGACGAAGTGGAATGGAAACAACAATCTTACAAATTAAAAAACCCATAATAAAATTTAAAAAAACCTATAATATATACTTACCTACTAACTATAATAATATAATATTATCCTTTGTGATTGTGAATGTTCAAAAATAATTCAATTATCTATAATTAATTAATATATTTTATAATTTACTTATTCATGTTCCGCCGTATGGTATCCGGCTGAATAGAATAGACCACCCTCCTTTCGGACCGAGGTGCGTAAAACGCGACTAAGGTACGTTGACGTCAAGCAGGCGGCCGATTTTAAAATAACTATAATAATGTAACAATATGGTTTAAACATATATGGTATAAATGCTGTTTGATTTGAAAAACATGTAATGCCGACCCCACTTAGAGTGAGATTAGGGTAGGTGAATGATCAAGTTATTTATTTATGTTAACGTTTTCTGTAATTTTAGAATTGGGCATTTTTAGCACGTTTCTGCTTCTTGTCACTAGAGGGACAGTTCGAATATTTAATAGAATTTGAAAGGGACATTGGGACACCTAACTTACTACTGTATTACGATGAAGAAAGCCAGTGGCCGTCTGTGTATCACAGCAGCAAGGTAGGTATAGTTACTAAAAGGGAATTTGTTAAGCTCAGTTAGGAATTATTGATTATACAAAAATTATGGATAAGTCGGTATCCGAAAAATTGTGTTTTCAAAAAGTTGCCTACTAATGTCTACCAAAAACCTACCAATAGTAGGTTGTAAAATCTACAATCAAAAATCAGTACAACACTCTCATACTCTCAACCATATCCCAACATGGGAAAATGGGTTCAAAACATGGGGAATGGTTGCTTGTCTGGACTGGTGTGGTACAAATAGATCTATCCCATAGTATTTTTGAGCGTTCTAAAATTGAAAAAACAAATAATATGCTGTAATAACTATTTAAAACAACCTTATGGTAATTCTAAGACGTACGTGTAAATAGTGTTTACAATCAATATTTCCAGAGTTGTAAAGAACGTGAGAATGCACTTAATAAAGCTGGTCAGAATCAAATTATAAAACTGTCACATTGGTACCCTGACACTGAATATTCGGGATGTATTCTTACACAGGCGAATAAAGAGTTGCCGGCGGCGAAAAGGTAAGTCTGAGACTGAATTTTATTAGCAATTTCTACCAAATAATTTATAGAATTAGGCGTTACTTTAATGAGATCCATAATACATTAGTAATAATAAAATTATTTTGCTATAAATCGCGACGAAGTAAAATAGAAAATTTATATAATGCTAAATATAGAGTGGACAATCCGTTTTCATACCTGATACATGCAGGAGTCATAAAAACACATGCACAAAGATTGCTTTCCAATTGTGTCGTTGAGTCAATCTCCTGATGATGCTTCGGTTGCGGGGCGAAACGATTGTTGAGTTTGTGATAGTGAACGTATGTAGTGCTAGTGTATTGTGGTGGCAGTGGTGGAGGTTTGTGCATTGTTTTTACGAATTTTTTTTACGAATCCTGATAGATATCAGGAACGAAAAAGGATTGTCCACTCTACATTTAGCATTATATATATTTTCTATTTTACTTCATCGCGGATTATGGCAAAATAATTTTATTATTACTTTTGAATTTCTACCAAACTACTTTTGTAATCTCTAAGAAAAAATTCTTCTACGAAATTGGATTAAAACATTGTTTTAAACAACAAAGAAAGACAATCACTAAAATATTTAACTGTGTATTATATTTTGATATCAGGAAAAGATGTATTTTTTTCAGTTCAACAACACTCAGTCCCCAAACAACCGTTAAAAGCATTCTTACAACAACGAAAACCAAAACTAGTAATAATGATGTAACAAATATTAAGTTACCATCAGACCCTAAATATTACAATCAGTTCTTAAAAACTACTACGCCAAAACCTATAACTAGCATAGTTGATATAAATTCTACCACATGGTACGAGTTGCTACCAACTGAAGATTTAAATACTACCACTACTGTGTTGCCAGAAGATGAATTGTGGGAGAATATCGGCCCTGTGAAGAATAGAAGTAATTTTGAAGACTTAAAAGATGTTGAATTGTTATTCGATAATTCAAATAGTAATGGGGTAAGTTATTTTTCAAATTAATAATTAACCGTTACGTTTACAGAATGTATAGCATGCCGTGTGTATCCTATATAGTGTATTATCTATGCCGTGTGGTATCGGCTGAATCGAATAGTACCACCCTCATTTTTTACCGAGGTGTCGTAAAGGCGACTAAGGTAAGTCGACCCGCCGTGTGGTATCCGGCTGAGTAGAATAGACCAACCTCATTTCTTAACGAGGTGTCGTAAAAGGCGACTAAGGTAAGTTAACCCACCGTGTGGTATCCGGTTGAGTAAAATAGACCACCCTCTTTCTTACCGAGGAGTCGTAAAATATGACTAAGGTAAGTTGACGTCAGGCAGGCGGCCGGTCGTAAAATACATAGCCAAATCATATGACAACATGTTTGTAACATGTTGTGCCGACCCCACTTATAGTGGGATAAGGGCAGGAGGATGATGTTTACAGAATGTTTTTCGTATAGTATAACATACGAATATTATTAATTATTTATTTATTTATCAGCATAAAATAAAACGTTCATCATTTGAACTGTATGAACGGTTTCGGCGTCGAAGACTAAACTCTGAATCCAATCAAAACGAGCCGGCAAGTTTGAAAGGAAAAACAGAGAGATTCATTGTATCATGCCATAATTCTAGAAGATTTCGCTCAGCGAGAGAGAGATGGTGGTTTATAGCTATAAGTAATTGCGATAGTCCAAAGGTAAGTTTCAATGTAATATGTTTATATTTTTTCTTCATCATTCTTCCCTCACTGCTGAAGGTCGTAACTCCATTTCACATTGGCTACTAGATGCTTCCATGGGTTACGCTCAACTGCCTGTTGACAAGGTACCTTCAGCTGTTCAACGACTTGGTCTAAAAATCGCTTAGCCTCTTTTCCCAACAAATATATGTCTACATATTGATAAAAATGTGAATTTTGAAATCAAAGTTAATTGTTACAACAAGTTTCAAATACAGCTTCATATAATTAGGTCAATGATATAAAATAACGCCGTTTGTCGCCGTCAATGTATGTGCATGGACTCTCTCGTTTATTCTGGGCTTACGAATGCATGGTGGCATCAACTGACCTTTTATTTACTTGTACCCTATACGCTTTCCAGTAGGTTACAGCGCCAGTTTCTTGCCGAGAATCGAGCGACTATTAGATGCTGATATCTGGATCGAGAGCTAAGCTAACGTGTTCGTTGATGGGCTAATGTGTGGTGTGGTGATGGCGTGTGTCTTGGAGCCAGAATAGATTGCGCCATGACCGCAAATTTTTTGTGCGTGACATAATTGCTTAAGATCAGGTCTTACTTATCTTAAGCAATTGTCTTACGTAATATCCTTTGAAATTCGAAATGTACTTTTACTTACGGTATTTTCCAACTGTATTTTCAGGGTCTCGATGTACGGTACAAGTTCTTGATGACAAATGGACCAGTTGGCGATTTTTGGCACGAACACTTCTCCGCAGATGAATTTTGTAAGTAGTAACCCAGTATGCTGAAGACTAAAGTCTTCGAACAGTGCGTGTTGCCAGTGATGACCTATGGCTCTGAATCTTGGTCGCTGACTATGGGCCTCATAAGAAAGCTCAGAGTCGCTCAGCGGGCGATGGAGCGAGCTATGCTCGGAGTTTCTCTACGTGATCAAATCAGAAATGAGGAGATCCGTAGAAGAACCAGAGTCACCGACATAGCTCAGCGGGTCGCGAAGCTGAAGTGGCGATGGGCGGGGCACATAGTGCGGAGAACCGATGGACGTTGGGGTCTCAAAGTGTTGGAATGGCGACCCCGCACCGGAAAGCGCAGTGTCGGAAGACCCCCTGCTAGATGGACAGACGACCTCAAAAGGGTCGCGGGGAGCCGCTGGATACAAGCGGCACAAAATCGTGTGTTCTGGAGATCTCATGAGGAGACCTATGTCCAGCAGTGGACGTCCATCGGTTGAAGAAGAAGAAGAAGAAGAACCCAGTATGCAGTAAGGTAATTGAAAGTGTTAGTCATGTTTGCCCTAATAAGCGTTTAAATTCATTTAAACTCGAAGGCAACAAATGTGGTCTTTGATGTAATTTTGGATAATGCTTATAATACTTTTCTTTGGAATCACCTAGGGTATGTGTAGGTAAACAGGTTTAAATACAGATTCTGTGCTGTTTATTTCAAAAAATCAATTTTTATGTTCATGATTAAAAAAAGAAAGTAAATTGTCGGGAAATCAGCATATTCCTAGAGAATTCCTGAAAATCATTAGTCCGAGCTTTATATATAGTTTATATTATATTATTAGTACCTAAATATATAAACTTACTTTGAAGTATACCTATAGAATGTTAAATTTGAATGTGAATGGATATGTGGTTAAGGGGAGGCCTAAAAGAGATGGTTGGATTGTATGAAGTATGACATGCATATAAAAGGAGTGGCACCAGAGTTGACGAATGATAGGACAGAATGTGAATAACTTGTTGTGCCGATCCACTTAGAGGGCGATAAGGACAGGAATGGATATACTTATAAGTATATAGAAGTTAAGGTATTTGGCGAATAGTAAGATCTTTACGTATCTATCGATATAATTTTTTAAAATATTTTTCAGACGTACTACCAATCTTATTAGCCTACACCTTCGCATACGTCATAGTTATGGTTGCAGTGGTTATGTGCAGCGTGGAATTAAAAGCTCGACATCTTTTACACTCTACGTATAAGCTATTCTTGATGTCGATAGTAGCGCAGCACGCCGGTGTAATGCTTCAAAGCTTAGCTGCGATCAGATACGCTTATAATGGTTTTGGGAATTATGCTGCTAGTACTACAGGTAAGTTAAGCTATTACTAGTGTTGTAAAAGGCGATAAAGGTAAGTTGACCCGTCGTGTGGTATCCGGCTGAGTAGAGCACTCTAATTTCTTACCAAGGTGTCGTAAAAGTCACTAAGGTAAGGTAAATTCGCCCTGTGGTATCCGGCTGATTAGAATAAACCACCTTTATTTCTTACCGAGGTATTGTGAGAGGGGACAAAGGCAAGTTGACACGCCGTGTGATATCCGACTGAGTAAAATAGACGGGTGGTCTATTTTTCCTTTCTTACCAAGGTGTCGTAAAAGACACTTAAGTAAGACTTTAGTAAGTTACTGTCAGGCAGGCGGCTGGTCGTAAAATAACTAGCTGTTAACATGTAACAACATGTATAAAACATGATGTGCCGACCCCACTTAGAGTGGGATAAGAGTGAAATGAAATGAAATTTATAATTGTTGTTCTAAAAATATATACCTATAACAAAGTTAAAATAAAGTATTGTGTTGTAAATCTCTTTTTTGTGTCTAAAATATAATTAAAAAGAACACAGTATATTATTGTGTATTATTATTATTATATCTTTGCTTTTAGGTCAGTTTTTCTGCGGTGTTTCAGAAACAATGTTTTTACTCCTTCTCATTTTACTGGCTAAGGGATACACCATAACTCGAGGAAGATTAAAGGTTGGCTTTACAGTCAAATTGACAGTATTTATGTGCTGTTATATAGTTACCTACGTCGTGCTTTTCGTATATCAAGCTAGGGTAAGTCTTTTTTACGTAAAGTCAATTAAGAATAATGTGATCTCCTATAATTGGTACTACATAATTAAATTGAGACTATATATGATATTTTTTAGGATTATATAATATGTAATGCTGTTGGAGATCAGAATAAAGAAATAAATAAATGAATTAACATGTTGTTGAATAACGCAACTCAAACTTAAAATCCTATTGACCATTGTATGCTAAAATAATGAAAATATGTATGTATTAAAATTTAACGTCGGTATTTTTGTCTAATAAAATTGCTGTGTGGCAATAAAAGGCGACTAAGGTAAGTCGACCCGCTTTGTAGTATCTGGCTGAGTAGAATAGAGCACCCTCATTTCTTACCGAGATGTCTTAAATGTCACTAAGGATGTCATGCAGACGACCGGTTGTAAAATATGTAGTCAAATCATGTAACAACATATTAATAATATGTTGTGTCGATCCCACTTAGAGTGGGATAAGGGCAGGAAGATGATGATTTTGTCTAATAAAAATCTTTGTTGTTTGTTGATAGGCATTCGATCCTGGCGAAGTATTGTACTTGTATGAAAGCCCAGCGGGTTATGGACTGATAGTTTTAAGGATAGCCGGATGGTGCGCTTTCGCTTATGCTACCTTCTTTACAGTAAGGAAATATCCCGAAAAGGTAATATATAACACACGTTCCGACGTTTCCTCTTTGTGACCTAAACACAGAGTACCTGGATGACCGAGCCTTGCTTGGTAATTATTTAAAAATTTAAATAAAAACAATAAAAAAAAATATTTTTTTAAAATCTTAAATCGACCCTGGTATTCAGAAATCGAGACCGCCCGTTACCCAATTAAGCTAGGACGAATTTGCGATTGACATTGAAATTATCTTTTGCTCTCTATCATAAAATTATAGCAGTTTTTTCAGTGCCCGAAACCAAGGAAAATACAACATTTTTTTTTATTTAAACCGATCGATTTAAAAAAACTACATGATGAATTTCATGAAAATCTTTGGAGTCGTTTCCGAAATTCAGAAAAATACTTATATACAAGATTAACTCATTTAATATTAAAGATTTACTTTTAGTATTTAAGCAGCTGTGCACTTTCTCAATCAGTGTACGTAGTACGAGTGTTTTTAACCTACTCGATCGTTAACGTAACGCCAATTTGTATGGCTCTAGAACAGCAGTCACTAGATGTCGGTGTTGTAGCGCTCAGCTTCAGTTATATAGGCACGTTTATCGACTAAACAATAAGCATGTAACAGTCTTGAGGATCTTAAAAGACAGAAGAATCGAAAAAAGAATCTTAAGTAATCAAAATCGGTTCGACAATATTATTATTTACAAAATTTTAATTTCGTCATAAAGTGCATAAATATCGCTCTATCCAAAGAAAAAAAAGTCACATTTCCTATGCTTATACATTGAAGATGTAAATATCTTCATTGGATAGATCGATATTATTCCCTAATGACCATCACTTACATACTTTTTAAAGGTTAAATAATTTTCAGAACACATTCTACTGCCCTTTTTTTATATGTGGAACGCTGTGGTTTTATGCGGGGCCGCTTTTTATATTGACGGCTAATTCCTATATAGGTAGGTGATTTTTCTTGAATTATATTAATATTTTTGATTTTAAATAGCTGTTATGACCTTATGGTTGAAGGGTCGGCTCTACATCGATATTAAAGCCACACAATAATGTGCCTATACGAAAACATGTGTTTGAATTATATTGGATTTATCATACTATTTATGCTGAAGGAAAACCGTGACGAAATCTTTATTTGCCTTGATACTTTCTGGAATATATAAATGTAAAGCGTAAGGGTTGTTTCTTACAATAGACAGATGTTTTCCTAATCATCAAAACATTACGTTTCTTTTATATGTTGGAAAACTTTAAAACGTTTTAATGAACTTCTATTTTTTTCTCTATTTATCTATTTCAATTCGATCTTTCAGTGCAGTTAGTTTATAGGCTTTATTACTAACATTGTAAAGTGTATGTATTTTTGACTGGCCCGTTGGCGCAGTGGGTAGTGATCCTGCCTTCAGCTCCGCGGGTCGCGGGTTCGATTCCCGCTGAAGGCCAACATTTTCTACAAAAAAAAAATGAATTTGTTGGTCTTTGAGCCTTAGTATTTATTTGTATTTAAGTATGTATTTAGAAAATATATAAGTATATATTCACCAGTTGTCTGTCTACCATAACACAAGAATTAGGTTACTTACTTTGGGGACGGACGACCGTGTGTGTAAGTGTCCCTAAAATTTATTTATTATTTATTTATTTTTATAGATAAGTGGGTCCGCGAAAGTGTCGTCACGGCAGTGCTTTTGTTCATTACATTTGGTGGTCATATAATGTTTCTGGTGAGTGTTCACTATAAAAAATTATTTAGATAAATATATATGTAACTCATAGATCATGTTATTGTTTGGTTTAAGAACAAAACAAATATATTGTGCTAAATATATTTAGTATTTTATAAATATGTACACATATTGAACGTCAGTTCGCTACGATTTTGTTTACCTAATTTTTATATATCTTTTTCAGATGTTAACACTGCCAGTTTTTGCAAATAAAAATTTCCCATATCATGTGCGGACGACTCAGATTGGTGTTATGGAAGTAAGTTTTGGTGACTTAATAACATATTTTTATTATTGAAAATCATTTCATTAACGTGAACTAATAAGGATACGTGAATGTAATTAGTTTGGGTATGTTTTAAATTCTCTAGTGTTCTGAACCATAGACAATGTTAAATTTATTATTAATGAGCCACGGGTATATTGATATTATTGCAACACTGTAAAATTCGTAACTGCCTAATATTTTTAAGGCATAAACACTAATGTTTCTGTTTTCTCCCTTAAAAATTACTTTATACTTTATCTGTAAACATAATAAACATTGTTGGTTAAAAGAATTCTTTGGAGGTGTAGTCTCAAAAAAATCAATTCAGAAGTAATATTTGAAATAGATTTATTAACATATATAATTTTTGTAAGAAATAATATTCAATGTATCTCTTCATTTATCAGGTAACACGCAGTTCCACTTTAGATAGGTTCGGCCCTAACGCATATCATCCAAGCGATGGAGGAGCTCAGACAGTTATAATACCACTTACCAGGTAAATAAACTGCTCTAATATAAATTAAATGGTGCATATGAACTTTAAGATCTCAATACTTTTTATACCTTTATATATTTTAGTATATTTCAACGTACTAGTAGTATTAATAGGTACATAACTGATAGGGCTTTTTCTTAATTTTAAAGTTTTCCTTTTGTATGAATTGACTTCGAGAGTTAACTTATTTGCTACATAAAAAATAATCTTAGACCAGCGCACGTCATCGTAGGCCTCGGATATAGCCGAATGCAAAATACTCCGTAATTCTCTCTCCGTATATAAACCGTTTTAACTAACTTTTTTCTTGTTTTAGGCGAACAGAAGAGTTAATTGGGAACATGTATAACCAATACATGGCAACAGCACCTCCATTGTCTTTGGAACATGAAACCCCTAAATTGAATGGGGCACTAAAAAGAATTGATTCTATGAAATCAAGAAACAATCTTTTAATCCAAAGCAGTACAGAAACAAATACTTCTGATGATATAAATCCATCAATAAAAGACGATAAAGAAATTTTTACTATAGACAATCAGATGTCAAAAATAGATAAGCAAGAGAATAATATAAGAGAGCCAGTCTTGCCAGATAGTGAAAAGCTACCAAATGTGGGAAATTTGGAAAATGATAAATTTAATTTACCGCAAGTGATGAGATCGAGAAGGAATATTCTGGAGCCTATTAACAGGGATGTTCCTTCGTGGTCTTTAGCTAAAGGCCCGTGTGTCGTTGCAATGCAATTAAAAAAGGCTAAAAGCGTAGACGATGAAGGTATATATTTACAGTTGTATGGATAACGCGAACATAGTCGATCTAAATTTTTCATACCCGCGAGTTTATTTTGTTTGAAACAAGATAAAAATACGATTTAAATACTTTAATATTTATACAAAATCTACAAATCTTTACATTAAAAATTTGCGGGATGTGTACATGATCAAACGTAATAAATAAATGAAAGTGCCAAGATGAAACCCTACTTACATTAAATCTAAGATTTAATTCATAGTGCTGATGATAACAATAATTTTTAGATTCTACTGAATCTGCGCCAACGTTGCAATTGACTGCTAAAAAAGGACCACTCCGTCAGCAATCGACTTCGGGAGAGATGAGCACAATACACGAGGGAAGGGAAAAAACCTATATTCGAACACCGACGGACATATTCACTGTACCTGCTAAGGGATAAATAGGATATATAAAATAATAACTACTTTGCCCCAAAAACAAAGAATTAAAAAAATATAAACTATACCTATCACAAAGATGCAAGATTTCGTGATGCAACTTTAGTTACTTGACCGCGTTGGCTTGAAAGTGAGCACTTTAGATTGGTAGGCGGGTTTAATTGAATAATCAGATAAATCTTAATATAGAAGACAAAATTACAACGATATCCCATTCAGTTAGTTTACCTCCTGAATCAAAATTATACCATTTTTTTATCTTTATTTAAGAGCTTAGTCGTGCCCGAGTATGTCGCTCTGTTTGGGCCGCTTACAAATAATAGTAATTTTATCCACTAGTACACCTAACTAAAATATTTGCAATGGTTGATAGTGGATTAGGTAAGCAAATTTACGAATATTTAATGGAATATGGCCGGACCACAGTCGTAACAAGACCAAAATGCTTTTCCGATTGATCATAGTTGTATGAAACCAATGTTTTTTTAAAGGTTCAGCTTGCAGTCTTATACCTTTTTCCTTTGATCTGTAAAAGAACTCTTTCCATAAATCGTAACAACTTTTTTAAATTAAATATCATTGAAGTCTATTTAGTTATTAAGTAGTAGATGGTCGTAAAATTTAAAATTTTGACTGCCTTGTTATTTCGTAGTCAATCCCGATACTTATCAAGTCTTAATAGTGACCTCATTGTCATTCAAGAGTACTATAAGATGAGAAGTAAGATCATTTTTAAGGAAATAATATTAACTTTTAGATAGTATGGAATCTTAAGCAATAAATTATCAAAGAATATTTAGGTGACATTTAACTTAAGTTTTACTGATTTAACTTTTTTTACCTTAGATAATAAGTAACACATTACCGAGTGATATTTTCTAGTCAGAGCAATAAAATATATGATAATTTTTTATTTGTATTATTTTTTTTACTAATTATTTTAATTTCTATCGCAAATTATGGGAACAAGAGTAAAAAGACCAGCTATCTTCAATACAGTCCTTAAATGTTTCTCTAATGAGAACTTTATATTTTCTCTGAGGTATGGTACGAAAAAAAATTTATAATAGACATTCCATACAAGATAATTTCAGATCAAAGGGGTCACTTGTTTGAGTTAAAAGGATTTTTCACTCATATATACCCATTTAACTTTAGTTATTGAAATAATTGAGTCGGATTTGGCGATTCAAGGTCAAGTTGTTTATATTACAGTATGTTTTAAATAAAACCTGCTTTAAATAATTAGATCAAAACTATAGTAAACATTGTCGCCGTCAATGTGATATATGTGCGTGTGTGCGGCTCTCTCGATTATTCTTGGCTAACGAATGCATGGTTGCATCAACTGATCTAGGTCGTGAGCTAGGCTAACGTGTCGTGTGATGGGCTAATGTGTTTTTGGTAATCGCGTATGGCTTGGTGAGCCAAAGAAATTGCGCCATGGCCACAAAATTCGTGCATCCCAATATTAACTAAGATTCGCAAGTAACAATTTAAAAATTTTTCGTGTATAGTTCGATAAATCGGCATCGGCAATTGGCGTGTTACAATCGCGCTGCTGGGCATAGGCCTCCTCTCTCCGTTTTTTGGAGAGAAGGGTTGGAGCTAAGACCTACCACACTGCTCCAATACGGATTGGTTACACATATCCCCAGAATTCTCTAGAAGTATGCAAATTTCCTCACAATGTTTTCCTTTACAGATAAGCGTGTGATCAATTGCAATTATCAACTAGACACATAAGTTTTAATTTAAAAAATCATTTGTGTGTGACCGAAGTTTGAACTCGTGACCCTCTGGAAAGAGTCGCACGGTGTCACCGCTGGGGTATCATAAGCAAAACAATAGATTGGATTTTTTTTATTAATATCACTATACATAAAGTGAAATTCAAAACAAAAACTAACTTAACTTTATAAAAAATGTAATTCAAACCAAAAAAGTATCTCTTGTATTCGCGATAAATATTTTCAGACAATCATTTCTTTTACTATTACAAAACGTTTAGTTATCCCACTTTTTGAACTCTACTCCGTCTGGCGGTTTGACTTCTACTTTATCTTTGCCAACTTGATTCCAGTTCGTACTAAGCACTGTTCCTCCAGATTCCACCTGGAAAAGTAATTTATGGAATAATTTATTAACCCAATCGAAGTTAAATAATTTATAGAATTAGGCGTTACTTTGCGGAGATCCATAATACAAAAGTAATAATAAAATTATTTTGCTATAATCCGCGATGCGGATTATACCAATCGAAGTTAGTTGAACAAATATTTTTCCATTTCCACCTGATACAATTTTCTGCTTTGCTTAAGAGTTTCGTTCGGCCTATTAAGATTATTATCGTACGTTTAGTATTAAAGTGACCGAATTCAAAATTGGGCTTATTTGAATAATTTACAAAAGTATGCGTAACTTTGCGGATATCCATAATACAAAAGTAATAATAAAATTATTTTGCTATAATCCCCGATGAAGTAAAATAGAAAATATATATATTGCTAAATGTAGAGTGGACAATCCGTTTTCATACCTGATACATGCAGGATTCTTAAAACACATGCACAAAGATCGCTTTACAATTTTGTCGTGGAGTCTATTTTCTGATGATGCTTTGGTTGCGGGGCGAAACGATTGTTGAGTTTCTGATAGTGATCGTGTGTAGTGCTTGTGTATTGTGGTGGCTGTTGTGGAGGTTTGTTTATATGTTTTAATATAAAATATTTGGCCTATATATACTTATTTGCTATATTTGGCAAAGTTAATACTTACAAAGCTTTTATTCATAGCCCGGCGTACTTCGTCAGAACCTTCGCCGTAGATCTTCTGGAAGAGTGCGTTTAAAGCCGCATCACCTTCAGGTTTCTCCTCTTCTTCCTGTAATTATTTTTCTTTAAAAAACTATTTTCTTTCAATAACTAAATTAATGGATCAAGTCTTCGTTTTCTACCATTAAAAGTAACAACCAGTTACTATCCCACTTCTGGGCATAGGCATCCTCTCTGGAGAGAAGGGTTGGAGCTAAGACCTGTTACGCTCCAATGCGGAATAGTAGGTTACACGTTTCCCCGGAAATCTCTATAAAAACCGATGTTTTCCTTCATCGAAAAGCGTATGATAAATTGCTATTATCAATTAGACACATATGTTTTTAAACAGAAAAACTCTCTGGTGCCTGGCCGGGGTATATATATAAATATAATAATATAAATATTAAAAACGTTTGCCCGAGCGAAAGTCAAAAGTACAGTTCTTGGGAGAAAGTTTGTTGAAAGACGCATCAACTTATCAAAGGTTAAAAATGCGTGAATCGTTAAAAATAATAGGTACAACGCCCAAAATAATTGTTACTAATAATAAAACTTACACTTTGTTGTTTTTGAGATGATGTTAAGACCGAAATAAATAAAAGACAAAAAGTCAAATTAATTATTTTGCTATAATCAATTATATTATAGCCAAATAATATTAATATTTTTGTATTGTTGATCGCGAAATATCGACTAATTTTATAAATACTCATAGCAATACATATATTTTGTTTATTGCGAATTATAGCAATATAATATTATTATTACTTTTGTTTAATGGACTATCGTAAAGTAAAGCCTAATTTTTATAAATTATCCTAGTAATAAATATAAAATTTACATTACTAATACTTCGCTAATCATTGTAAGGCCAATTGACTATGATATAGTACACAATCTGAAAGAGCCACAAATACCTAAATAATGCCTATTAAATAATATTACAAGGACGTTAAATTCAGACAAGGAATGTCAAAAATTATGATATATTTTTTTTTGCTATAATCCGTCTTTCTTAATTAAATCAATGTCATGCTAAGTGTAGGAAGCGAAAAGAGTTCTTATACCTCATACATACAGTACTAGTTACCACACGTATTACAACACACTACACAATCACTTTTACTTCTAAGTTATAAAGACTGTGTAATACGTTAAGCGAACAGGTGGGGTGGAGGTGGAAGTATCCAATCGCGAAAGCCACCACCTATGACCTGGATGAGTTTGGCTAAATGGGGCGTTTCTCAGCAGTGCGTATAATAAAAATACTTAAAATCGGAAAAAAAACTACTCAAGCACTACAACCCTTCACTACGACACTCTCAACGATCGTTACGCCCCGTAACCGAAGCATCATCAGGAGATAGGCTCCACGACAAAATCGCAAATGCATACATTTATGGATATGAGAAATTATAATTCGTCCCTAATTAAAATATGATTGGTATAAAAAGGAAGGTAGTCAATACCATTTTCTTTATATCCTTCTCAATCTCGTCCCAGTCCTTTTTAAAAAGCTTCGGTGGTCGTGGCGGTCCAGAGGCATCTATTACAGCTGAAACAGCGAATATTGATCAACTACTGATAACTGATATTGAAATTTTGATATTTGTGGCTCTGGTATATAATAGACAAAGTAGGAACCGACATAAGCTTGCGGCGCAACGTACTTTTTCACTTTTTACGTACTTTTTCAAGGCGCAAAGCCCCTGCTTTGCGCCTTGAGTCCGCGGGATTCCCTGCGAGAGAAGTTTAAGGAAATAGGTATTCTTACATTTGCCTCACAGTATATTTTAAGTAATTTAATTTTTGTATATAATAATATAAAGAATTATAAAACAATAGGCGGTGTATATAATAGACAAAGTAGGAACCGACATAAGCTTGCGGCCCCTGCTTTGCGCCTTGAAAAAGTACGTAAGTCGTTTGTGGGTTTGGGTATAAGATTCTATAATAAACGTTCCACAATCAATTTTAACTTTGCCATTACAGCAGTTTAAAAACACTATTAAGGAGAGGCTAATACAGAAAGCCTACTATACTGTTGAGGATTATTTGGACGATAAAAATGCGTGGATATAAATATTGTTCGACCCTGTACAAGATAGAAACATTAAATGTAACTAGCATTAAGAATTGTATTTTTTTAAAAAGAGCAACCGCCGAGTTTCTTGCTGGCTCTTCTCGGTAGGAACAGCTTTCCGAACCAGCAGTAGAGTTGAATATTCAAAAGCACTTGTTTACAAGTTTATTTGGATAAAGAATATTTTGAATTTGAATTTGAAATTTGAATTGTTTTTTTGTTAAAAATCTTTTCTTTCTTTTCATTTTTTAAAAAAACAATAATATTTTCTGTAAACGCTGATATTAATAGCCCAGCGGTGCCATCGTGCGACTCTTTCCATGGGAGTTGCAGTTTCAAACCCCGGGCAGACACCAATGTGTTTTTCTATTAAAAACTTATGTATCTAATTGATAATTGCAATTTATCACACGCTTTTCGGTGAAGGAAAACATAAATTAAAACCGGCTAAACTTACGTGTTATTTCATCGGATGAGCCAGATTAGTTTCAAGCCCATACGGGGCTCTTATTCATGAGCTCTTTACGCGGCGGGATCTGAGTCTAGCAGCTCGCAGGGCGCGACTCGAGAGTGGGACGGCAGCGGCGCTGGTCGCGCGTCTTCTATGTAGGGCTCATCCGATAAAATAAGACGTGAGTATAGCTGGTTTCTATACATTAATTATGAATACCACTCACGATAGTTTAAATTCAAAAAAAGGAAAACATTGTGAGGAAACCTGCAGATATCTTCTAGGGAATCAGAATTCTAGGGATATGTGTAACCTACCAATCTGCATTGGAGCAGAGTGGTTAGGTTAGCTCCAACGATTTTCTCCAAAAAAGGAGGCCTATGCCATGCAGTGGGTTAGAAACTACTACTTTAAGTTGTAAATATTAATTAGACACAATTAGAGATTTGAACTCTGCGAAAAATAACAGAACCACAACATACCCTGTGGTATAGCCTTGATCTTTTCTTCCTTGCCTTCCCCTTCTAACATAGACCATCTTAATCCCTCCTTTTTTTTTAACTTGACCTCTATTTTAGATGGTGTAAGTACATATGAGCACAAGTGAGGGACAATTTCATGAGCCAGTTCCAACTCCAGACTATACTCAGAATCCGAATTTGGTATCATGCTTGAGACAGATAGCTAAAAATTGTATTTCAGTGTTAATATACACAATTAGTACAGTAAACTACATTATTATCCGCAAATCTCTTTCCCTTTCAGTATTTAAGATACACATTAGAAAATATTTATCTTAAGTAATTATTTATTATTAGCATCTATTTATCTAATTATTTTAACATAGTTATTTAATGGATTGAATAGTTCGTTTTATATATAAACTTTTTCTTTTTCTCTATATGACCCGAACTCTCTTTCTTCTTCAATTCTTGTTCTTTTCCTTCTATTACTTTGAGTTTCTATTGGTTGACTGGAAGAGATCCCTTTTAGGGATAAGTCCGCCTTTAACATGTTTTTTTTTTAATTTTTCTTTCTATTTTCTAAATATATGTATAAAAAGAAAAATATATAAAAATAAAATAAAAATTATTGTAAATGCAAAAGTATGTAATATTTTGCTTCTATTTCACGTAGATTGGGTTTTTAGTGGGCTAGACTCCAAAATACTGGTCTCTTATTTAAAATTACTACTTAAAAATAGACCTTCAATTTAATTACATACAGATGCATATCAACAGACATGCTTGCACCTTCACACATACATACACAAACATGCGCACACGCAGCCAAGCGCGTGGGCACACACACATACACAGCATTACATAATGTGACACGGATAACATGTAGTATTTATATATCTTGGTTAGTTTATTTTTGTTTTCCTATTTTATTAAGTTTTATACTAAATTAATGTCAACAACCTTATCATTGTCATCAACAATTAGTATGTAGTTATGGAGAAGCGAGAACTCCTGAGACAAGTATCTTTATACTTATAAGGAGATCTCAAACTCGTGTGTATTTTAAAATATTGTGAAATGAAATAAAATATTTTATTTTATTTTTTATTTCATCTTATACCTGAGAGATGGTGATGATGCAAATTTTTTAGATCTAACTTGATACAATTACAGAGATCCCTGTATACTGTTCATTCAGTATTTACCCTATCACATTAATTACATTTTTGCTCTGTAGTAAACCATTACAAAATTTTTAATCCATTACTCTGATACTAATATTCTTATTGTAAAAATCTGTCTGTTACACTTTCATAACTAAATCGCTAGGCCAATATTGCATGAATTGCATCATTAGATACCCCGCTTAAAGCGGAATAAGCCTTTATCCTGCTCTAAGTGGGGTCAGTACAACATGTTATAAACATGATGTCACATGATTTGGCTTCCTATTTTACGACCGGCCGCCTGCCTGACGTCAACATACTTTAAGCATTTGCAACACCTTTGTAAGACAGAGAGTGGTCTATTCTACTTAACCGGATACCCCACGATGGTTTGATTTGCCATAATCACTTCTTATGACACCTCGGTGAGAAATGAGTTGTCTATTCTACTCAGCTAGATACCACACGGCTTTTTGCATGAATTACATTCCCTTTCCTTCAGAAACAGTAAAACACATTATTGTGGGTATTTCAACATTTAATGTGCTATATGTTGAAGCTATGGCTTGCATGTCCATAATAGCTTTTAATTCAAATATTACACTATAACAATAATATCATACAATACTGCTCAATCAAAACAGTATAAAAACATTTATATTTTTACAAAAGTTTCACAGCTGATCTAAATAGTTTTCACCCTGATAATAAAGACAAAAACTTACAGTACGACATCCATATTGCACCCTAATTGTATCACTTGGAGCATTTTTAATCAATATAGTCACCACTACAAGTGAATCAGTCTGGTACCAATCATGTTTTATTTTATGTTGTTTTGGCTGTGAAAAAGCATGTTATTAATAAACTTTATTGGATAGATAAACCATATTCTGAAGTATTAATTTTGTATATATCATTACAAATTATATATTCTTTAACATCTATTTATATCATTTAGAAAGGCAATTATTGTTTTGGTTAGGCATTTATTGACAAAGATTGACATGTTGCTATAATCGCTAATTATAGCATAAGCCTAGAAAATAGTATAAACAAGTTATATTATTTTTTATTAGTTAGTGTTCAAAAATTACAATAATTTTTATAGACTTTCGAGTTATAAATAGCAAAATAAATGCAAGATCAGCGCACACGAAGTAGATATGAGAAAATTTATTTTACCTCAGATACAAGTCCATCTCCAGAGGCACTCATGATTTTGTCTTACTTTATGTTCCAGTTATATTCAATTAAGAATATGTTTATTGTCAAGTATCCGGTACTTTTTTTTAGACAACTTTTGATTGAAAACGTTTATTTTTATTTACATCCATAGGACAAATATAAGAACTATCACAAATAGCAACTTAAGAAGTACGTGTATACTCTGTTTCAGCTTTTAATCTCAAAACGATAGTTAGTGTGATTTTTCTAGATTCTAGAAAATGTCTGGGTGATGAATCGTATTTTCTAGTAGCAGACAGCAGTCGAGATTTGACAAGTGTACGAAATGTGTTGTTTTATTTTTGTAACATAGATATCAGGGTGTCGATTTCTGTAAAAGTAAACGTTTATTTAAATAAACATTTTAGAAAAGATACAGCTGTTGCATATTATATGACCTAAACTTCAGAAATCATAAAGTAATTTTAAAACAGCTGTTTTTGTATCACTGGGACTGTCGTATTTAAAAGGATCCTAACAAGAAGCTTATATTTATTTTCTTTTATTTTTCTTAAACCTAACTTTATACATTTTTAAATATTTCTAATTAAAAAAAATTTAAATTAAATTATTTAATTGTTACGGCTTAAGAATACTGAAGATAAACTGAATAACTCTTAAAAACAATATATTTTTAAAGGAGCCTTTCTCCAAAAAGTCTTAATTAACCGTATAATTATAAGGTTTTACTTAGAAGGAACAGAGTGAGAGAAATAATTTTTATTTTTGGTTCATAATATACAGTTTCTACTAGTGTGTGAATCCACGACATATTTTGGCAGCTTAATTCAAGCCGTCAATAATCATATGGTTCTGACTTTGACAATGACATATGCCTGAGAATAACCTTGAGAACTCATTGATAATAATGGTTTTCGTTCGTTATCGTACAAAACCCGTAATATTATTTATCAACTTTATATACAATACCAAACACTGAAATAAATCAATTACCAGATTATTTATAAATTATAAGGTAGATTTCTTATACTTATCTACTTCGCTGTTATTTTTTAAATAAAATGCGGGTAAGCAGTTTATTGCAGGCACGATTGCACTTTATTTATTTATGTGATAAGATAATTTTTAATGCCTTATTTGCTTATGATATTGTACTTGTGTACTAAGTTATAATGACGTAGTATTATTGCTTAAATTAATAGAATAGAAACTTTCTATGAAAGAATCTGATTGGTTCGTTCTGAATTTTATTTACCTACATTAAATGATTTTGATTTATAATTTTGTTTTTGATAGAACATTTTATATATGGTATATTTTTGCTGTCTATATTTTTTCTTGTATTTTGTAACTGTTAGTTAGTATATAACCGAATTTGATTAATATCTATATTGTTACACTTTGTGCAATATATTATATTTATATATTATATGTTTATTAGTGGCATTTTCCATTGCCTTTCCATTTGTACGGAGACCCTATTGAGTATCCATGAGTAGAGATCTGCCTGAAGTGATATATTTATGTGATGCTGGTTTTATTATTTTCATTAGATTTTATTTGGAGTGTATACAAATTAAATAACTAAACTTATGTTGTTTTTATTTAACTTTAGGTAATAGTAAAGTTTAAACATTTATATGTATGTGCACAAACAAATATTTGTGCAGAATTTTGTCATATTTTTTTTACTATTTATATATTTATATTTATTTAGTAGACCAACTAATAGCATTTTACAGTACATAATTTAACAAAAACATTATTGATATATAATATACTCTAAATCTGTGTAAAACACCTTTAAAAGCTAGTACAACATTTGTATGAATGAACAATTACCTCTATCTTTGCCTAATACCTTGTTACAATACAAACTAATTAGATTGTATTGTAACAATGAAGAACAACAAGAAAACTGAAAAAATAAAATATAAATGTAAATATAATAGATAAAAAAAAATATATAAAATATTATAAACATTTAATATATTTTATTGGTATATATTTCAGAAATTGACAATATCATTATTAAAAAGGGTATTCAAATTAGCTATAACAAGAGAACTAAATACAATGGCTAAGAGAGTAGCAATATGCCAAATGACCTCTGTTGCTGATAAAGCTGCTAACTTGAGCGTGGTTAGTCAGTTAGTTTGTGATGCTGCAAAAGAGGATGTACAGGTTTGGATTATTTTATATTGTTTGTTTGGATAGAGTTTGAGTTGTTATTTTAATCTTTAATATACTTTCAGATGATATTTTTCCCTGAAGCCTGTGATTTTATTTGTGACAATAAACAGGATACTTTGAATTCAGCTGAATCAATAATAAATGGTAATACGATGAAGGCATATAAGGAACTGGCTGTCCAACATGGTGTATGGTTGTCTATGGGAGGACTACATGAGAAGGTAGGGTATTATGAAAATTGCTTGTCTTTGTATTTAAGTATGTATTTAAAATTATATAAGTATATATCAGCTGTTGTCAGTCACCCATAACACAAGTATTAAGTTACTTATTTTGGGGACGGACAACAGTGTGTGTAAGTGTTCCATATTTATATATTTATATTCTATAAACCCAAAATATTTGGGGTTGCTGCCTCATGCATATTTGGGTTATAATCAAACAATGTATTTACTATAATTTGTATTATTATATATTAAAACTAGATTTTGCCCGCAACTTCGTTCGCGTGGAGTGTTGTCGTGTGATAGGTTGATAATAGATGGCGCTTTTCAATGTCATTCTATTCCTGTAGAATTAATAGGATTTCTATAGCCTATATGTTATCCGGTGTATTAGAAATAATTGTGCCAAAAAACATACATCCATATTCACAAACTTTCGCATTTATAATATTTGTAGGATTAGTAGGATAGTATAACACATATGATAGTATATATTATAGTTTTCTGACTTTCGATTTTCAAGTATTAAACATTTTTGCAGCACAACACATATCTTTGCAGCGTGAGGAATGCCTCAAGTTATACTAATCAATGGATTGGTATAACTGTGTCATAAGATGCATCATGCAACATTCAATGCCTAACAATAATCAAGAGCTAAAATAATATTTGATTTATATATAGGCATATTATTTCACTATGAGTAATCGACTTTATGAGCTAATGCTAAACTTAATAATGTATTACTCGGAAACCTTTAATACTACTACTTTAATACTTCACATTTTTAATTTATTAATGGGTAGTGCTGTGGTGGTAAAAAGGAATGGTTTTGGTCCCCACACTGTTGACAAACTCATTGGCTGCTTCTCTCACTATATCCTGATTTGAAATAGGTTATTCAGTCATTAGGCTTTATTCAGTAAACTGAAATAATTTGTATGTAACTATGACAATTTTACTATATTTTTAATTGAGAGTCTGTCAAGTTATTGTGGTCTTCTCAGGAGGAGGAAACTTCTGAACCAGTGGTAGATTCGCAATACCATTAAACAATATAAACGGTGTATTGTGACTGATATTGTTATATTTTTTTAATTAGCTGTGTAAAATTACTTTCCAGAACGAAACAGATCCGAAAAAGCTGTTTAATACCCACGTTATAATAAACAATAAAGGAGAGATAGTCCAAACATATAGAAAGTTACATTTGTTCGACGTTGAGATACCTGAAAAGAACATAAGGTTGAAGGAGAGTGATTTCTGTACGCCAGGTTACCATGTCGTTGCGCCCGTCGACACACCCGTGGGAAGGACTGGTAGATATGCCTTTTTTTGCTACGTCGACCACTAACATACCTAAGTTATCCGAAAAATAGTCTAAATTCTTATGGCGTTATTCTAAGTAGGGTTTTCACATGTTTTTCTCTTCCTTTCTCTTCTACCATTCGCAAACTCTAGACTACTCCTATTATATGCATGCCATGCTTCCCACAGAATTGTGGGAAGCAGGGAATCCTCAGTGGCCTCAGTGTAATCACATAACCATCAGCATTTATATTTATCTCTCAAAGATTTCCATTCCTCTTAAATGTCCATACAATCTTAATCTTGCACTCCTCGTTTTTTCTATAATGGGCGGATCTTTCAGACTTCCCCTTATACACAGTGGTACCGACGATACGACATTAAATAACTTCACTACTCACTTGAAAGTAATACATTTCTTTGGTATAATTCAATGTATTTAAATATAGAATTTAAGAAAAATGTATATTCTAACAAACTAAATACGTTTAAATTACGAAACACGCTTATTCATTAGGGTTACTCACCTTGTAGTGCGCGCGTAGGCGCTCGATGTAGATATGACGATCGCCGCGGAGATCAAACGCGGAGAGAAAAACAAAGGTTGCGGCGCGGTGACCGCAAGGCCAAGTCCAAGGCCATTTTTACATTTTTGATACAGAGCAGTATAATATTGTTTATAGGGCTTATTTTTGTATGGCATGCTGCCATCGGTCATTGATCCATACACATCATGAAGTTTAATTTCAAAATGAAAAATAATATCCTGTGGCTAAAGGACTTCATTGAATTAACTGAATTTTTTTATGTAGGCTGTTAAGGTGCGTAGCTATCTAGGATTAAAATTAATGTTGTATCGTCGGTACCACTCTGTATATTCATTACTTAATTGATCATCTTGCCAAACTAAATCTAAAACGTACATATTATGAACTTACTTAACTTAAAAAGTAATAATTAGGAATAAAAAGTAAGGTAGTACACGGAATGGACTTGCATCTCTTCTTTTACTTATCTGTGGTCTTATATGAAAAATAAACTAATTAAATTTTTCTAAAAATATCAACTAAGGAAAATATTAGAAAATATTAGGTTAGTCCAAGTTGTAATCGGCGTAGGATTGGAAAGGATTGCGCGCACTTTACATCGGCCACTGCTCTATCTGTTTGATGTGAATTAAGAGTTAGTAATAGTTGTAATGTTGTATGTTGTAACAACGTATGTAGTTGTTTCCAGGTCTCGCAATATGTTATGACATGCGTTTCCCAGAACTGAGCACGGCGTTGAGTACAATGCGAGCAGAAATACTAACATATCCCTCAGCTTTTACTTATACAACTGGATTAGCACATTGGCATATCATATTAAGGTAAGTTTCTGGATATTTGAGCAATGATCTTTTGCAAATCACATGAAATACTACTGAGTATGACATAAACGATATTTTTGTTGAAGTTCGATATATTGTCTTAACTATTGTTGTGTGGTAGTTAAACACAAAGAGCAAAGTTGAATTATACATTGTATTAATTGCAGCTTTGACTCCTAAAGCTTGGTAGAACCTATTGGAAAATTCCTAGCAAATACGGGAGTAATAAATATTTTTTATAACTGACTTTTTGTAAAGTGGAATATCGATTTATTTCGTAACTCGTAAACCATAAATATCTACTTATAGCACTAAATTAAAAAAATCAACTTAAAAATGTATTTAAAGTAAAATTTTGTTGTTAGGGCTCGAGCAATTGAGAATCAATGCTACGTTATAGCAGCAGCTCAAACGGGTAACCATAACGCGAAGAGACGTTCCTACGGACATGCGCTTTGCGTGGACCCCTGGGGTGAAATCCTGGCAGATTGCGGGGAAAGCGGCCCTTGCTACAAAGTCGCTGAGATAGGCGACAGATTGGTCGATGTTAGGAGGAACATGCCAGTCTTTCAACACAGACGGTGAGTTGAAAGTTATGGTAGTGAGCTTACATACGTACATATTATGAAACAAAGTCTCCAAAAGCTGTCTGTCTGTATTTGATTAATTTTCTCGATATCTAATGAATTGATTTTTAATAAAAGGTAGTGCGGTTCTTGAGAAAGGTTTAGGTTAATAGCACATAAAGGTTTTATGTGAATTAACTGAAAATATTTGTGACACACTGAATTTTATGCGGACGAGGCCGCTTGCTCAGCTAGAATACAATAACGCCTACTCTTTTATTCCGTTTTTGGCATATTTCTGTGGCACTTGGAAGAGCAAAAAAATAGTATAATGACCTCAAAAGAGTTTTCATTACATTTAATTGAGACCAAAGGATATATGTAAGTTTATATTAATTTCAGATCGGACGTATATTCCCTTTATACTTTGAGCGTGCGTAACAAAATGCTTCCAGAACATTCAGGTGAAGTAACAGAAGCTCTAGAGACCAATCTCGAGAGTCAAACTGTAGCGCCGTCCGGTAATACATACACTTTTGGGCATGTGCGTGTACCGGAGCTATGTGTCTTCTATAAATCTAGTTTGACCTATGCTTTCGTTAATCTCAGGTAAGATTTGCCACGGAGAGCATAAAAAATATAGATATTGATATAAATTATGGGATTCTTTAGGTTCAGACTGACATTTGCCTAATTATAATTTGCATACTTTACAATACAATTAAATCTCTTACTTACTTACTCTAAAATCACATAAGAAAGCAATGGCGAATCGTGACGTGTTATAAGATTTCTCTTTTAAAGGAGCGATGGCCGAGTCTTTTTGCTTGCTCTTCGCGGTTATAGCAAGTTAACAGACAAGTTAACAAACTAACAGTAAGAGTTGATCCGAAGTCCGATCAACTCTTGAAATGTTGAATGTTTTCAAGTTTGATACGAGAGTTTAAATTAATTATTAAAAAGTTTAATAAGACGATTTGAAAGTGCTTGCAATAGCTTATTTGAATAAAAATTATTTAGACTGATTGATTGATTGATTGATTGATTGATTGATTGATTGATTGATTGATTGATTGATTGATTGTTTCTCCTCAAAGAGAGAACAGTCTTTGCCTAGCATTGTTTTAGAGAAGTGACGATACTTTGTATCCATAGATGCGTAATACCGGGTCACGTGTTAGTGGCGCCACTGCGGTTAGCCGAAAGGAACAAAGATATGACCGACGACGAGGCGGCTGATTTCTATAAAACTGTTAGACTTATACAGAATGTAAGTTTTAAAATGATTTTTGTTAATTGTATTATTTGACGTGCTTATTCAGTAAAAAATGTTTCTACTTTAAAAAAAAATGTATAATATTAAATTCGAAATTGCTAATGGGTTATATCACAGTTATCTCACACATTACTTTGGAGAGTTTCCAGTTTCTAATATTATACTTTGATATTATTATTGCCATGGTCTAAATTGTTTCGGTTATTTTGGATTAGTTTTCATATTTGTGATATCAGATTATGGCTAATGCTTTCAATAGTGCAAATAAGGTAATTAAGCTTTTGTTAAAATAAACAAACAACTGAATGTAAACAACACTAATAAGAAAAACAACGTACGGTAAACAAATAACGAAAATAACAAAGAAACAATCAACATAAAAACAACTATTATTAGTATTACTAACGAACTATAACTGCACTGATCGAACTGTTAAGCGTGCGTTACGTAATGACGTCACAATAATGTCCGCGGCGCGCGTTAGGCGTTTGAGGGAATTGTCTTTAGAGATTTTATGCAACTTAAATATTTCCTTTAAATGTACTTTAAAACGTTAGTTTTTAATTGTATTTTGTTTCCAGCTGATGGAGACAGTGCATAATACAACTTCTTGTACCATAACAATCCAAGATGGCGCTGATGCAGGACAAACTGTTAAGGTTTGGAAATTCATGTTAATGTTAAAACTACAATAGTTTTTCTATATGTTTTGATTTTACGGCTAATCCGTTGAAAAATATTGGATTTGATTATATAATTTGGGAAAATTAAAGTCTGAATCCCACATTTAAATATTTTAATGCTTTCAGCATTTACACTGTCACATAATGCCAAGGAAGAAAGGAGATTTTATTGAAAACGATTTGATTTATTTGGAACTAGCGAAGCACGATCAGTAAGTATTGAAAAAGGATTATTTGTATACCTTTATTGAGTCCCTTGACCGTCAAAAAACAATCGGAATCCGATAGTGAGTTTTTTGTTCGGGAACCGGGTAAATTATATATCAAATAATATGAATGAAACAATTTCTCTCTGTGTTACGCTTTAACGATTAATTTGTTAAAGCAATATTGATGAAATTTGGTTAGTTGACGCTTATATACCGGGCTACAATATACAGGCAAAATGGGTTTTTTCATTGAGAATAAGAAAAAAACGCATAAAAAAAAAACAGTAAACAATTAAGGATATTTGAAAATTAAATTTGAAGTAAACCAAGTCGCACAACTGGTTGCCTATAATTCCACATAGAGCGACTCTTTCGAGGGGTCACGATTTAAATCCTCAGACAGGGACCAATGAGTTTTTCTGTTAAAACTTCATCATCCTCCTGCCCTTATCCCACTCTAAGTGGGGTCGGCACAACATGTTACAAACATGTTGTCATATGATTTGGCTACGTATTTTACGACCGGCCGCCTGCCTGACGTCAACATACCTTAGTCGCCTTTTACGACACCTCGGTAACAAATGAGGGTGGTACTATTCTATTCTGCCGGATACCACACGGCGGTTTTTCTGTTAAAACTTATGTGTCTAATTGACAATTGCAATTTATCACACGCTCTTATGTGAAGGAAAGCAATAAGTAAGCCCGCACATTTCTAGAGAATTCTGGTGCTATGTGTAACTTACTAGTTCTCATTGGAGCAGCATAGTGGATCCAACTTCAACCCACTTCCGATAGTAATACACCGTTGCTTTACTTTTTTATACTCTCGATATTTTATTATAGTTATAATACATATTTAGTACACACTACATTGACTAAACTAAGTTGCTAAGTTTTTTGATCTTAATACAAAAAGTACATCCGGCGCATTACCGTAACTAGCATTAATTTCGCGTTTAAATGTATGTATTTTTTTTTAGTTTATATAAACGTGCTAACTATGTAACAGACTTCCCTTTCTTTCTGAACTTCAAAAGCAAACGAAAACGAATGCAATTAAATATTTAGACGTCACGCAGTACTAAAATATTGGTAAGGTTTAAATAACTTCAAAAAAATAATATGATATAATTATTTCAATAGGTTAAAATCAGGACACCCATCCAAACCGGCAAGATCTTTAGAGGAGATGGAGAAAGAAGCTTCTTTACTTAGGGAAGAGTTGAAGAAGATGCAAATATCAAGCTAATGAGTTATGCCACAAAAATGTATATCTGTAAAAATGTTAGTTTAAGATTTTTAATATGATAATATCAAATAAATATAATTTATATAAAGTTTAATTGTGCTTCTTTTTTGAATAAAGTCACATTTCCTGTGTTTATAAATGGGACATGTGACTTTATTATTCGGATAAGTCGAATTCATCATCGAAACATTTAGAAACCCCGTTTTTAATGTAATTTTTTCGATTTTATCGAAAGGCACTGTGATGTCCATATAACCAATATCCAGCGAGAGATAATGCTTCTTGTCTAAAATGCTTAAATAGGTAATCTGACAGTACTGTAATAAGCCTGCAAAGCATTCGGAGAACAAGAATTGTAATAAGTTCACCATTTCTATTCCTATAAAAATGCTATAGCACTCACTATTCACTGTCTATCATCATCCTCCTGCCCTTATCCCACTCTAAGTGGGGTCGGCACAACATGTTACAAACATGTTGTAATATGATTTGGCTACGTATTTTACGACCGGCCGCCTGCCTGACATCAACATACCTTAGTCGTATTTTACGACTCCTCGGTAAGAAAGAGGGTGGTCTATTTTACTCAACCGGATACCACACGGTGGGTCAACTTACCTTAGTCGCCTTTTACGACACCTCGGTAAGAAATGAGGGTGGTACTATTCTATTCAGCCGGATACCACACGGCGTTCACTATTCACTGTCTATATTGAGAGAATAATTTTCAAGTTTCTTGAATAATTAATAATTCTTCTAGATTAAAAATGCATAGACTTACTACTACTAGATTTACTATCTTTAATCAAACATAAAGAAGAGAGATATGTAGCCTTATTTGCTCGCTTTTTTTTCGATGGACATATTTTAGGCTAGGTCCCATACTCTAGTATAATAATTATGTAAAATGTCGTCATAGTTATCGCACCATTCTCCTGCCCTCATCCCTTTCCAAGTGGGTTTGGAACAACATGTTTAAAACATGTAACATGATTTGACTATGTATTTTACGACCGGCCTGCGTAACGTCAACTTACCTTAGTCCGTTTTTACGACGCCTCGGTAAGGAACGAGGTTGGTCTAGTCTACTCAATCACATACCATAGTTTATAGACATCCTCATCGTTTTCGCAGGAAAATGAATTAATACAGTACATGCAAAAAAAAACACTATGTTAATTACATAAGTAATTCATCATCCTCCTGCCCCTATCCCGCTCTAAGTGGGGTCGGCACAACATGTTATAAACACGCTGTTACATGATTTGGCTGCGTTTTTACGACCGGCCGCCTGCCTGACGTCAACTTACCTCTGACGTATTTTACAACACCTCGGTAAGAATGAGGGTGGTCTATTCTACTAAACCGGATACCACACGGTGGGTCAACCTACCTTAGTCGCCTTTTACGACACCTCGGTAAGAAATGAGGTTGGTCTATTCTACTCAGCCGGATACCAAACGGCGGGTCGACTTGCCTTAGTCGCCTTTTACGACACCTCGGTAAGAAAAGAGGGTGGTACCATTCTATTCAGCCGGATACCACACGGCGTGTTAATTACATAAGTAATTATAATTCTTAATTATAAATCTTGTTAGCGTAATGTGTAGTCATTATTATAGACTTAGTAATTAGGGGATGTACTTGAAAAATAATGTTCAACATCAACAAGAATTTGGAAGTCGTTAAAGAATTAGAACTAGTTTCGTACTAAAAATGAAATGATCTTAAAATCGCATATTCAATGATATTAGTTTAAAAATTACTTTTTAATTGTACGTTATATTCTTGAAGTTGTGATAGCCCAGCGGTAAGACCGTGCGACTCTCTGGAGACGATCACGGGTTCAAATAAATCTCGGGCAGGCACCAATGAGTTTTTCTATAAAAACTCATCTGTTTAATTCATAATTGAAATTTATCACATGTTTTAAGTGAAGGAAAACATCGTAAGCAAACCTGCATATCTCTAGAGAATTCTGGTGATATGTGTAACCTACCAATCCGCATTATATTCTTAAAAATCGATTTCTATCTATCTCAAAATCTATTTATTAGTGACCGCAATAATAAGAGAATAAGCCATTAAGAAACTTAGGTTGGAGAACTAAGATACTTTTAATTTTTTTTAAAAGGTAACATGCAATTTGGGTTACAAATTACTAGTAAACTTGCTAACTTCAGCTAAGCTAAAAGCTTGTAATAGGAGTAGGTTAGTGAACCTACTCCTATTACAATTAAATAAGTAAGTGTACTTAATTTACTTTTTGTACGCGTATCAGCCTTTGTACGCGACTTCGTTTGTGTGGAATTAACCACCGCGATAACTTGGAGCATAGTAAAACAAAATAAAACCACTTTTGCATGTATAATATACTCGTAGTACTAGCTTTTACCCGCGACTTCGTTTACGTGGACTGTTGTCGTGTGATAGGTCGATAATAGATGTCGCTTTTCGATGTTATTCTATTCCTGTTAAATTAACAGGATTTCTATAGCTTATATGTTACCCCGGTGTACAAGGAATAATTGTGCAAAATTTTATCGATATTGGTTCAACGGATTCGCTGTGAAAGAGTAACAAACATACATACATACAAACATTCGCATTTAGTAGGAAGAGTCGATAAAAATACATACTGTCACATTTATAAGATAAATATGGCTAAAACCATACAATACATAATAGATATTTTTGAATATATTAATTACTGATGGGGTTAATTTAATCCAATCGCCCAGTAATTACTGATAATCGATCGAGTAATTAATTAATCACTATAATTAAATTAAAATAATTGAACAAAAATAAGAAATTAATGAATCATCTTAATGATCTAATTAATAAATCATGCTACCCCTTCTATAAAATAAGTATAAATATTAAACCAAAATTTATGTGTTATCAGTTTAAAACTATCTTCTCGAGTGTAAACAAGTGTTGTTATTTGTGTTCTGAACAATGAATTTCAATTTATCTCAAATATGCGACATGTTAGGCGACCGCCTGGAAGAGTATAAGACGACTTCTAAAAAACGGAAGGTTGAAAGAGGTAAATAACCTTAACTGTAGTTAATTATTTAATATATATTGATTATGTATATTAAAAAAAATCGAAGCATTTTTCAGATCAATTTCAAGTTATAATTCGCCCTATCCGAAGAATAAAGTCACATTTCTAAGCTTATACACGGGACATGTGATTTTATTCTTCGGATAGAGGATATAAACTTGGTATAGGCTATGTATTGTATGTATACTAGTGTCGACTTAAAGATTCTTAAGGATCTTTAAGTCCTTTTATGCGGGAAAGGGTAAAATTTTTAATAATTTCGTTTTCTTGAAGGGAGCGTGACTTCAATGGCCAAGATTCCTAAATTCTCTGGTCAGCCAAAACCTGAACATTCTACTAAACGAAACGGTAAGTAAAAAAAAATATAATATTTTTTTACATATTTTATATTATATAATGCATATTTATTTTGGCCAGTTAAATATTTGTAATGAGCTAACTGTTAGAACGCGCATCATCACAAATGAATTGCGTTTAGTTCAGTTCAGTTCAATCGTTTGCTCAGCTATTAACAAACAATCACTTTGGCATAACTACGAGGAAAGTATTGACCACTTACTGATCAATCATTGATGATTGATTTAACTTAGCCTATCTCACTTTTTTCTGTTGTAATCAATAAGACTAACTGGTAATATTATAAAAAAATAATTCCTTAATTACAGGTATACATATGTACGCATCAACACCATTGCAAACACCAAAGACTGGATCGAAACAGTTATCTATGTTAGGTGTGTTTTCTTCCATAGTCGAGTCACCCTCACTGGAAACAACAAAGCTTCGTATGCGCAAACGAAACATGAACGCTAGAAAACTAACTTTTGACGATACAGAAGATTCTAGCAATTTCGAAATTTGTGTCACTCCTGATGAAACCCCAAAATCTACAATGAAATCGTGTACATCACCGAATTTATCTTACGCTAAAAAGGGTTCTTCTAAAAGACTAAAAAGGTCATATATGAATAATATCAGAAAACTAACATTTGATGATGAGGAATTTGATGATAAAGTTGAGAGTTTGACTCACAATTCTGACGAAGTAACGTTAAGACAAGTGAATATATCACCAGTACATACGCCTACGAGATGCAATCTGCAAGGTAACACTAACAATGTAAGTTTTGAAGATATAGTTGAAAGTTTGTCAAACAGTTGTGAAAACTTTGACCAAGTCGATGTTTCTTTACCTAAAAGTCACCACCGACGGTCAAACTTAAAAACAAGAATATTAACATTTAACGACTCAGATAACGAAGACTGCAAAGAATGTTTGACAAATGTTGGCCACACAGAAACAACGTTGGTTCAAGATCGTCCCCATGCAAGTGTGATGGTTCTCAATATTGGAATTATTATTCGTCCATTGTGAAGTGAAGATATATTATAATTGGTATTATCTAAGATATGTAGAACCATTTGAGAATAGGTGACGTTTAAGAAAATGTAAAAGCAATCAAACTGAAATTTCCTTGACTACAGTTATGACTTAAACCCAGTTGCGTTGGATAAAACGCGATCATCGGAATGTAATTTCAGAAGTACTTGCGTTTATCACGTCTATATAAGTATCTAAACTATTCGCCATTGATTATTATGGAATCTGAAATTTTTATTAATTAATTGGAACGTGGCTTTGTACAATGAACTAAGTGAAGTTAAGACTAGAAGATATAAATTATTTTTCACATGATCGTCATGGTAGGCTATAAGAATTGACTCAGACACTGTTCAATTCAATAACTTAATTTAATTATTATTTAATATAAATTATTGTTTCCTGTAAATGTTTTTTTACGTTTTTAATTTTAAATCTAATACGTACCTACGTATGTTTTTATAGTTTATTTTGTTGTAATGAATTATGGATATTAAAATAATTATTTATTACTTATCGTTTTTTATTAATGGACACTTATGACTGACAATTATTTTGAACTTAAGTACCAAAAATAAATCCCAGTTATTTTCAGGGGGATATTTTATTTTTTATTGAATCAATAAATAGAAAAGTAAATGAGATGAGACTCAGTATACAATAGCCAAAATATATTATAATGGAATCAATTTCAAATAATCTTTTCAAAACTTTCGATCTCCTCTGTTTTTAAATTTACTATATAAATCCATTCTGGTTTCGTTTTTCGTTTGGAGTGTCAATAAAAGTTTTAGATCGCAAAGGCGATTTGAAGTTTGAAGTTTGCTATCTACTTAAGTACCTATTTTATTCCAATACTTGAACCCTTTATGTCCATTTTAGTGCCCTATTAGGACGTCTGAGTAACTTGCATTCGGAATTTCAAAGTTAATATTTAAAATATCACTGTTTTTGTTAAATATTTGTAAGTAACATGGGAAAGTAGGATGGGATAAAATATACATGATATAGAAAGGTGAATGACCGTACCCTGTTACATTCCATTTCGTATGTAATACGTAACCTTGAACAGAGACGAAAGTGTGTTACAACAAGTGCGAAGGAGACAAAACTATTATATAATTGTTTTCTCCTGTTTTTGGAACAAGCACGCCGCGCCAAATATTATATGACATATTTTTGAGTTATGCCAAAGTTATCCTATACGTTTAAGTCCTATGTAGTCCTATAGTCCTATCCTATATATGTATTATCTATGGTTTAAGTGATCAGTCGATTTATTTAATGTCAGGTGATTTTTCACAAGTGCAAATACAAAGTGTTACTTTAAATTAAATGTTACTTTCTCTTAACAAAACCTTTGTTACAATGTTACTTAAAGTAATGGAGTTTGTCGCAGGTCGAATACTTGCCCCTTTACAAGATTATCTGTTCGTGCCTCAAAAAATCACCTAACAGGGTTAAAAAGGTGAAATGTTGTATGAGGTCAAATTTAGTTTATTTTATGAGTTTATGAAAATTTTCTATGAAAGAAGGTTAGGATTTATCAGTTCTAGGCTTATTTAATAACGGTAACCTCAAATTATTTACCTTTTAAAAATATTCAAGCCGATAGTCGTCCATTGTTATGTAATAAGTTTTTTCAAAAGATACCAAACCGGATATATCCGGATCCATTTGGGTCCGGGCACACTTTATAAGGTCTTCATTCCACCTCTTAGAACGACTAAGAACTCATTCTTTTCCGGTTCGGGGTTGCCATTCCAGTAATTAATAAATCATTCATTTATACCATACATACGAATTTTTTAATAGGAAATTACATGCGTACAGCTTAATGTACAGGTAGGTTATTTAACGGAGTAAGTTGTTCTACTATCGGTCCTGAAATAAAATTTTTGTATTTTATTTCATGGAAACTAATTATTATCCTCCGTGTGTTATCCGACTGAGTAGAATAAACCACCCTCACTTCTTACCGACATGTCGTAAAGGGCGGCTAAGGTAAGTTGACTCGCTGTGTGGTATCCGACTGAGTAGAATAAACCACCCTCATTTCTTATCGAGATGTCGTAAAAGGCGAATACGGGAACTTGATCTGCCGGGTTACATCTGACTGAATAGAATAAGACTACCCTCACTTTTTACCGAGGTGTGGTAAAGGTGACCAAGGTAAGTTGACCTGCTGGGTGGTATCAAGTCGAGTAGAACAGAACACCCTCATTTAATTTAATTTTAATATTTGAGGTAATTGAAGGTAATTTGACGTCTGACAGGCGGCCGGTCGTAAAATGACATCACAACATGGTTAAAACATGTTGTGGCAACCCCATTGAGAGTGAGATAAGGGCAGGAGGATGATAAATTCTTTCCTTATTAGAAAGGAATGTTCATAGTTTAATTTATATGAATTAATAAACAATTAAGAAATCTTTTTCGGATGGCGATTAATATTTTAATTCCTTACAATTCCTTTTTTATCATTGACTATCTTTCTACTAGCGATGTGAAAAAATAATCGATTTTTAAAATAATCGATTATTTTCAAAATAATCGACTTTTAATAATTGATTATTTTGAATGAATTGTTGGATGAAACCAATTTAGCCAACTACACATTTTAATCAAATTTCACAAACAGCGCATCTGATATTATTTCTTCGTAGTTGTCTATTTTAATTAGCCTTTATTGTAATTAATTATTAATATTAAAAAACTTTTGAAATAGTCTGAAAAAAATTGATTTTAAAAAATCGATTATTCCGTGACAAAATAATCTATTATTTTTAAAGGGATAAAAATTGATTATTTATTAATCGATTTTTTCTACACCAAGTTACATCCTTAGTAGTAGTTTTAAAAAACAGTTAATTCATATATTAAACATTCTTCAATGCAAACAATTAATAGTAGTTTTATGTAGGCTTCAATACGTCGACATATTGAAGCCTTATCAAGATAAAAGTGATTATACGTCACATGTATACATCAACAGATTGTTAATTTATATTGAAAGTACTTAACTCGTTATAATGTAATGTCGATAGCGCGGTGCATTATGCTACAGTGACATCTAGGTTTGAACGCCGTAGTCGATAATATTCCGTAGATTTCTTTAGATTTGGGAAAGTAAAACGCTTTAAACAAATACTCCTTTAATATGCTTTATTTATAATTAAGTTTTTATTTTAATTATATATATTAATTCTTTAACATTTTTACATTAACTAATATTAATTCTAATGTATAATTTATCATATTTCGATGGAGAGTTGTTTTTACCATGATGTTCACACTTATATATATATATATATATATATATATATATATATATATATATATATATATATATATATATATATATATATATATATATATAAATTCTATGATTATAAAATAAAGTCCTCAAAAGCTGTCTGTCTGTATGTGATTGATTTTCTCAAAATATACTAAACGGTTTTTTTTAATAGCAGTATTATTTTGGAAGGCTTAGGTTAATAGTACATAACCGTTTTATGTAAATTGTGTTGAAGAGGTCACGCAGTTTGAAAAAAACTCGCCTGCTGTAAGCTTTCGTCGTATGCGCTGCGTTAACCAACAGAGATACATTTAAGTAATGTACTACGGAATTCTACATACCAAAAAAAAACTACAAAAAAGTTCGTGACAGCATGTCTCTATCTATTATTTCAATTCGGTAAAAAATTTCCGATACTGGTTTCCACAGGGACGTAGCCGCTGGCACAGGCTAGTATTAAATAATTAAAAAAATAAATAAATATATATATATATATATATATATATATATATATATATATATATATATATATATATATATATATATATATATTTAAAAGTTAAATGAACTTCCTGTTATTTTTATTTAAAATTTTATTTATATTGTATCGGTTATAACATTAAATTAAATTAAATTTGAAATACATACTTCAAAATGATATTTTATATCCCAATTATATCATCATTAATGCCGACCGCAAAAAAAAAATCCTCTAATAATAGTGTGTGGAACGTATATATGATATAATATTTTTTATGTTATTTATCTAATCTATATTTACTTATGTCATCGAATTCTATTAAAACGGTCGAGGCCTGGATGTATATTAGGCTTGTTGTTAGAAAACACATAAGATAATCTTCCTAGCGCAATTTAATTTTAGTTATTACATATTACGTGCCATCTATCGGACAATAGCAAAACCCCTAATCAAATTATATAGATCAAAGATCTATAGAAATAAATCCTTTAACAAAACTAATGTAGACCCATAGATGGAGATAACTGTTTTTGGATTTTAAATAATTTATAGAAGAAGGCATTAGTTTGCGCTATTCCATACAAGGGATGTGACTTGATTAAAAAACCGTTTTTTTTATTAATTGCAAAGATGCTTTTTATAATATTAACAATTAAGTAGAATAAAGACTAATTAAAGTGGACAATTATGAATAAAAAATAACAGATGTGCTATTTGCGAAATTCGATTAAAGTATGTAGATGTAAAGCTGTGATGGCCTAGCGGTGCGACCGTGTGAATCTCTAGAGACGATTATGGGTTCAAACCCGGGCAGACACCAATGAGTTTTTCTATTAAAACTTATGTGTCTAATTGATAATTGCAATTTATCACACGCTTTTCGGTAAAGGAAAACATCGTGAGGAAACCTGCATATCTCTAGAGAATTCTAGGGATATGTGTAACCTACCAATCCGCATTGGAGCAGTGTGGTAGGTCTTAGCTCCAACCCTTCTCTCCAAAAATGGAGAGAGGAGGCCTATGCCCAGCAGTGGGATAGTAACAGGCCGTTACTTACTATGTAGATGTATGTATGTTTGGCTAAATTGGTTTCTACCAACAACGTATTATATCTTATCCTTACAAACAAGAATAAAGAGAGTACAAAAAAAGAAGAAAAAGAGGATCATTAATATAATCGATTAAAAAAACCGACTTATAATGTTTGGAAAATCGATTATTAAAAACCGATTTTTCTTATAAATTAGTTGATTAATATAAAAACCGATTATTTTTTCACATTCTTATTCCATAGTACAAAAGTTATGATAATATTATTTAGCTATAATCAGCGTAATAAATCTGTGTAATACTAAGTGTAGGAAGCAAAACCGTTCTTATACCCTTATACATCTAGGATTGGCTACCGCACGCATCATAAGACACCACCAACAACAGCAAACTATACACGCACTACACACATTCACCACAACAATCTCAACAATCGTTTCGCCCCGTAATCGAAGCATCATAAGGAGATAGGCTTTAAGAAAAAATCGCATAGCAACCGGATTTTTACAAGAGATAGGCTCCACGAGATTGAAGAGATAAATCAAAAAGTAAATCTATTATGTATTTCAAATTATTGACACATACATCCTTATTCCAAGAATATGTATAATGATTATTTAACGCCGTGTGGTATCCGGCTGAATAGAATAGTACCACCCTCATTTCTTACCGAGGTGTCGTAAAAGGCGACTAACGTAAGTCGATCCGCCGTGTGGTATCCGGCTGAGTAGAACAGATCAACTTCTTTTCTTACCGAGGTATCGTAAAAGGCGACTAAGGCCAGTTGACCCACCGTGTGATATTCGGTTTAGTAGAATAGACCCTCTTTCTTACTGAGGTGTCGTAAAACACGATAGAGGTAAGTTGACGTCAGGCAAGCAGCCGGTCGTAAAAACACAGCCAAATCATGTGAAAGCATGTTTATAACAAGTTGTGCCGACACTACTTGGAGTGGGATAAGGGCAGGAAGATGATGATGTATAATGATTATTTTAGTTTTAACATCTTAATATACATATGTAACGTTACAAATGAAGATTTCACATCTACATCAGTCAAAGATAATGAGAGTGTGTAGAGACAACATAAAAAAATAAATATCTCGAATACGAATTTGAATTAACACATACATTCTTAGCGTGTCCTGTAGCGCCTGCAGTAGCCTGTCGTTCGTTGTAGAGTGCGGTCTACGCGATGTGCTACGAAATTCGAGTGTAGAACAACTTTGTCGTATTCTAACAGTGATTTCGTGCTTATAATTTTCCTGTGAAAGTGTTGTGTTTCTTTTTGTGTTTGTAGTTTGTGTTTTGTAACATCTGGCAGCTATAAAAGGTAGGTATCACATGTATTTGTAACTTTTTTAATTTGACCAAGTATATCGACATGTATTACTATTAAAATTTTATATATCTCTTTTTTAAGCTAGTATGTAAGTGCATTTTACACTCACTAGTAGTGAACTATGTAACAGTATTATAATCTACAGCATAATAACATATAATCCTAAATTAGAGGTTTTTTTGGAAATACTTTTTGTATTATCATATACAAAAGTAACACGGCCCGTTACGATCCCATTACCGGGCATAAGCCACCTCTCTTCGTTTTTGGAGAGAACCAAGAGCTAAGACCTACCACACTGCTCCAATGCGGATTGGAACGATATTATATGGAAATAAAGACATAATATGGATAGTTGTTACACTGAGTAATGTCGTTTATAGTCAGTTTATATACATAAAATAGTTGAATGTTGAAAGAATTTTTTTTTTCAGTGTTCATTTGATTTTTTGACCGCATAGCCTTATGACATGTGGATCAAGCAGCAAGAATCGGCTTCAACTCCTAAATAAGCACCAGATTTATTGATCATCCACTGCATTAGCAGTATTTACTCTGGGTTCAGTTAATATGCGCACGAGAAATTTTGACTTAAGTTTAATATTTAAAAGCATTGTATACATTATAACATATATTTTAAACTGTTTGTATTCTATTCAGCAATAATTTGAATGTAGTGTGTGGTACAGCTTAGTTTCGAGATATAAAAGAGAATAATATTCTTCGTTAGCGACATATATCTTTTAAACTCCGCAGGCGCGCGCAGCTTTGCGGCCCTTAAAAAATATATTAACTAAATTTTGGCAACGATCCCGTTTACGTGGACTTCAATCGCATATTAAAGATAACATATGAAACAAATAACACACAATTTTTTTTTGCTGAACTCCATATTTTAAAAATTTTCTGAACCAAATCATAATTATCGATTGATTCGGGACCCAACGATACCAACAACCCTTTATAACTTTTTACTTAATTTATTCGTTTTTATTCGTACCATCTTAAGAGTTTAAGAATCCTCAATAGAGCAATATGTGTTTTCACAGTCTCCGAAAGAAAAATACTTTTATAATCGTGTATACTCGTGTGGTATCCGGCTGAGTAGAATAAACGACCCTCATATCATACCGAGGTGTCTTGAAAGGCGACTAAGGTAAGTTGACCCGCCGTGTGGTATCCAGTTTAGTAAAATAGACCACCCTCAGTTCTTAACGAGGATTCGTAAGGAGCGACTAAGGTAAGTCGACCCGCTAAGTGGTATCCGGCTGAGTAGAATAAACAACCCTCATTTCTTACCGAGGTGTCGTAAAAGGCGACTAAGTTAAGTTGACCCGCCGTGTGGTATCCAGTTTAGTAAATTAGACCACCCTTATTTCTTAACGAGGATTCGTAAAGAGCGACTAAGGTTAGTCGACCCGCCGTGTAGTATTCGGCTGAATAGAATAGACACTGGTTTCTTACCGAGGTGACGTAAAAGGACACTAAGGTGACACGCAGTATGGTATCCGGTTGAGTAGAACAGACCACCCTATTTCTTACCGAGGTGTCCAACAACCGAATTGAAAAGAGCAACCGCCGAGTTTCTTGCTGGCTCTTCTCGGTAGGAACAGCTTTCTGAACCAGCAGTAGAATTGACGTTTCCAAAGTACTTGTGTTAACGCACACTATATACAATAACACGATATAATAGGAATACCACAATTCCCGTTCCGAGATGCATTTCTCTTGAATGACGAACAAAGACTGACTGTTACTGAAACGTATTATCAATAGGAAGACTAAACCGGAAACAACAACGGCACAGTATTACCACCATTTTAATCAAAAAGGGCGCGATACTCTTGTTTAATGACTTTGTTGCTATAAAATACAAAGCGGAAATCAATGGCGACAACACTTGTTTACAAGTTTATTTGAATAAAGAAAATTTTGTATTTGAATTTGTCGTAAAATACGACTAAGGTAAATTGCCGACCCCACTTAGAGTGCAATTGGGGCAGGAGAGTGAGGTATATTACATTTATATGCGAGATCTATTACATTATATTACGTGAGTACGTAATATAATTTACGTGAGTACGCGTAAAAAAACTTTGCCCAGCACTGGGATAATAACAGCTCAATCAGGAATCAAGTGTTATCGTTCATACTTTAATTTGATTGTCTGCGAATGTTAATGTCTTTAATTCTCCATGCAAATTGCTTTTTGGCGAATAGGAGGTCTAAAATTATTTTCTCTAACTCGGGTACAAAAATTCTGTTTTGTTTAGTTATAAGGTTAATTTACTCAGCACTCGAATTTCGGCGACGGCCAGTTTTTAGCTAAATTGAAAGGTTGAAAGGTTTCCTGCCTGTCAATTTTAGGTTTATTTTTGCCGTTCCGCTGAGTTTTGATATTAAATATTAAACTGTCAACCTGTCTCTGCTATGCGCCCGTTTAGATATCGATTGACTTTTCTATTAAATCTAATATTAGAAATGAAATGAGGATGAATTATGTTTTACACTAAGTGGGGTAGGCACAACATGTTATAAACATGTCTTATCTTATCTTTTAGTATTCTCCTCTCACCAAAGGTTGTCTGTGAGAGATCGCTTTCGCGATAAGACCGCCTTTGCACGCTTGTCCTAATTTAATTTAATATAAACCTATGTACCTCTGTATAGTGCAATAAGAATAAATAAATAAATAAATAAATAAACATGTTGTCACATGATTTGTAACTAACCTTATTTGTAATTTACCACACCTCAGAAAGAATGAGAGTGGTCTATTTTACTTAACCGGATACCACACGGCGGTTCAACTTACCTGACTCGCCTTTTACGACACCTCGGTAAGAAATTAGGGTGGTCTATTCTACTCAACCGGATACCACACGAAGGGTCAACTTACCTTAGTCGCGGTTTACGATATTTCAGTAAAAAATAAGGCTGGTCTATTCTACTCAGCTTGATAACACACGGTGGATTAACTTTCCTTAGTCGCCTTTTACGAAATCTCGGTAAGAAATTAGGGTGGCCTAATCTACTCAGCTGGATAATACACGACACTTACATAAGTCGCCTTTTACAACACCTCGGTAAGAAATGAGGTGTGATACCACACGGCACTAACATTTATCTAGCTAGCTAGCTATATGTACTAGCAATTGCCAGCGGCTCCGCCCGCTTGGAAAGATTAAACCCGTAATATCGTCGTCTGATAACCATAAAAATAGTTAAAGTGGGTTAACATTAAAAAAGTAGACGTATGCTGTCGCGGACTTTTATTTAGAACTTTTAGAGGGGAAAATTTTTGTTATACATAATTTTTGAATGACCGTTTACTCAGCGCACGCAAGAAACGCTTTAATATTTGCTGTTTTCGTACTATTTTTATTGCTGCTCGTCACCTATTCATCTTAGCGTGATGTTATATAGCTTTTAGCTTTCCTTGGTAAATGGACTATTTTACACTCAAATAATTTTTCAAATCGGTTTAGCAGTTCCTGAGATTAGCGCATTCAAACAGTCATACAAACAAACTCTTCAGCTTTATATATTAGTATAGATTATAGATTAGAAGTGATTTGATTATTATTTCGTTTGAATTATTATTTTGTTTTAACTTTATGATTTATTATCTCCATTTAATATTCCTTTTTATTTTTAAACTTATACCTATTTTTTTTGTCGTGTCTAGTTTATCTACATTTTAAACTTAAGTAACTTTTTAAGTACATTTTAAACTTAAGTTTTAAACTGGTTTCTGTTATATTACTCGGGCAGCAGCTGAAAAACAGCGCCGTGTGTTATTAGTTCCAGTAATGACATGCGACAATGCTGAGCTGTGTGCCCTTTCTGTCAATTACCAATTGCAGAATAAATATTTTTTCATTTCATTTCAAGTTTAAATCCTCATATTCGTAAGTACAGCATAGTAAAGTGTCTTGTAATAGAATACTATAAGACGATGACCCGACGCACATACTGTCGGGGGCGGGAATGCATGCTATTCACGAATACGGAAAGCATCGCGGACAGACGAGGGGTTCCTCACGGCATTCCAGAATCCAGGTGTGAATGTGCCGGACGGAGGATGCACCGTCTCAGACGCGCTAAGGCGTAGTGTTCCAGTAGGATGCACATTAGAGCCGCAGGATCTGATAGCGATGTCGATCTAATAACATAATGTATGGGGACTTCTTATATTACTACGAAAGCACTTCGATAGCGCGGAGCAAACGATCAGTGGCGCCATCTAGTTTGAGTGCGGAATCACGTGTTGCTAGTACGTTGTGTTACAAAACTAGTTAATGACAGATGCGTTGAAAGAACAAAGTTGACAGATATTTATCACGCTCTTGTTCAATAATTATGACTAACGTTTTAATGTACTCCAAGTATTAGGCACGATTGAGTTGAAACGGACAACGTGTGGTATCCGGCTGAATAGAATAGTACCACCCTCATTTCTTACCGAGGTGTCGTAAAAGGTGACTAAGGTAAGTCGACCCGCCGTGTGGTATCCGGCTGAGTAGAATAGACCACCCTCATTTCTTACCGAGGTGTCGTAAAAGGCGACTAAGGTAAGTCGACCCGCCGTGTGGTATCCGGCTGAGTAGAATAGACCACCCTCATTTCTTACCGAGGAGTTGTAAAATACGACTAAGGTATGTTGACGTCAGGCAGGCGTCGTAAAATGCGTAGCCAAATCATGTGACAGCATGTTTGTAACATGTTGTGCCGACCCCACTTAGAGTGGGATAAGGGCAGGAGGATGATGATGATGAGTTGAAACGGACAAATTGCGGTCACTAATCCATTCATGGATTTGCTAAACGCTTTTGTCAATTCGTAACTAGGCTAAAATGTCCTCATTTCATTATTATTCCGTGTTCAAACGTTTAACTGCTGTGCTATTAGTGTTAAATAATGCTTGTTGAGGATATGCAACGAAGTGATTTTATATACTCGTAGTATATTTAAAAAAAAGTCATATAATCTCGCTATGAGGCTTTTGGGTCGATATCAAAAGAAGTTTCATATATGTACTAGCTTTTACCAGCGACTTCGTTCGCGTGGACTGTTATCGTGTCGATAATAGATGGCGTTTTTCAATGACATCCTATTCTATAGTAGAATTGATAGGATTTATATGTTATTCTGGTGTATAAGGAATAATTATATCAAATTTCATCGATATTGGTTCAGCGATTTCGCTGTGAAAGAGTAACAAACATAACAACAGCTCACAATAGGAGAGTTTTTTTTAAACTGTGCAACCTCTTTAACATAATTCATATAGAACCGTAATGCATTATTAATCTAAGCCTTCCGGAAGAATTTTACTGTCTTATAATAAAAACTAGATTTAGAGAAACCGATCGCATACAGACAGACAGTTTTTGGGATTTCGTTTTATAATAAAAGTAAAGATATTGGTGCTGGATATTCAAAAATCGTTTGTGACTCATAATTTTAGGAGTATCAATTAATATTGACTGGCCCGTTGGTGCAGGTGATGGAAACCATCCTTCAGCGTTGCGGGTTTCAGGTTCGATTCCCGCCGGAGCCCAATATTTTATATATTACATTTCGCCGTATCCGAGGAATAAAGTCACATTTCCTATGCTTATATATGGGACATATGACTTTATCGTTTGTATAGGGCGATTTTGTTGGTTCTTCGCAACTGGGTGTATTTATTAATCATCATCCTCCTGCCCTTATCCCACCCTAAGTGGGGTCGGCACAACATGTTATAAACATGCTGTAACATGATTTGGCTGCGTTTTTACGACCGGCCGCCTGCCTGACGTCAATTTATCTAAGTCGTATTTTACGACACCTCGGTAAGAAAGAGGGTGGTCTATTTTACTCAACCGGATACCACACGGTGGGTCAAATTACCTTAGTCGCCTTTTACGACACCTCGGTAAGGAATGAGGTTGGTCAATTCTACTCAGCCGGATACCACACGGCGGGTCGACTTACCTTAGTCGCCTTTTACGACACCTCGGTAAGAAAAGAGGGTGGTACTATTCTATTCAGCCGGATACCACACGGCGGTGGGTGTATTTATTAATATTATCATTATATTTCTGTATGGTAGCACGTGTTAGAATAACAATAAATTTATAAGGTCTCACCATTATAGAAGTAGAAACAAGAAAGAAATAAAAAATAATAAGATTAATAAACAAAAAAAAAAATTATAACACATTTGTATTTAAATGTGTAATTAAATTAAAGTAAATTTAAGTATAGTAAATTTAATGTACTTATAAAATTTATGTATTTAAAATTTTTTATATGTTATTATTTACCAGCTGTCTGTCAATCATAATACAAATACTAAGCTACTCACTTTGGGGACGGACGTTCGTGTGTACGAAAGTAATAAAAAAAAATATTTGTAACAATCCGGAGTTCTAAGAAAATTTTAAAGTTAAGACAAAAATCAGCTACAAATAATGCTCCAAAGAATACCGAAGACTCTTATATTAAGATATTTGTTTCTCGGGTTGTTTTCCTGTTTGTCAAACTTGCCGAATTGTTGTAATAAAAAATAAACTGACAAATGAAGAATTCCATAAATTATAACTTATTTTCTTCCGAAGTTGGTTTACAGTAATGCTTTGAGTCAAACATTTCAAATTTGATTATTAAAGTGTCGCATTTGTCGTGTCAATTATTCGAAATTTCAATATTAAGCTACTGAAGTTACTTTTCTATATTGAAGCATCAAATTGGAACCAGCTTGCATTTGTGAAAATTCTGTATGTACCGACCATATTAATATTAATATTCAGTCGCAGCTGTTTCGTTGGACATAAAATTGAGGAATTCAATATTGGCGATTTTAAAAACACAAAAACATAAATAAAATATTGGAAATAGTGTTGTTCAAAATATGCAGAAACTAATTCAGAGTGTACAAAAAAAAGAGATGTGAGTTTTTTAAGTTACGTTCTCCAATCTTAATATTTAAATGAGTTAATCTTGTATATATATATACTAGTGGCCTGCCCCTGCTTCGCATGGGTATAAAATATATATCCCATGTTAGTCAGTGTAAAAAAAATGATTAAAATTGATCCAGTTGTTTTGATTTATCTCTCTAAATTCATATAGTACATTATTACTTATTTACTTTTATATTTTCCCTATGTTTGATATTATGTTTGATAAATGCAATTTATCACACGCTTTTCGGTGAAGGAAAACATCGTGAGGAAATCTGCATATCTCTAGAGAATCCTAGGGATATGTGTAACCTACCAATCCGCATTGGAGCAGCGTGGTAGGTCTTAGCTCCAACCCTTCTCTCCAAAAATGGAGAGAGGAGGCCTATGCCCAGCAGTGGGATAGTAACAGGCCGTTACTTACTTTCCCTATGTATTTTATTTTTACAATTAATTACAGAATGTCTAAACAAACTCTTGAAAGAGCGATATCGCTGCTAAAGTCGAAGTGTTATAGGGCGAAGCGCGGCCTCCTCACGGCATTTTAAATCTGTAATATCTCCGAAAATGTTCACTTAAATTACATGCTGTAAACGGCCATATTGATCTATATTAAATCAACTATTTATTTAAGGTACTTAATTGGATAAGGATTAATGCTGTATTGTATAAGAATTGCTTCAAAAATAAGGCATTATTTTTCGTAAAAAGTAAACGACAAAAAATGCTTTAGTGGGTTATCCATAAGCGATAGACATATACCATCCCGGACTTTTCTGTAGACCTTTTCAATGTGTACAAATACTTAGTACATCATTTTGATAAATCTCGTAGGGTTTAGCCTGCGTTTGCAATGTAAGCGGAAAAAAATGTAATTATTTACAGAAACCTCAAAAATTACAGTATTTCTCTACTCCGTATTGAATGTTATTATACGTACAAACCTTCCTCTGGAATCACTCATCTATTAAAAAAAACCGCATCAAAATCGGTTGCGTAGTTTTAAAGTTTTATGCGTACATACGGAAATATGGACTTTGTTTTATAATATGTAGTGATTTTCCGAATCTCTGAAACGGCTCCAACGATTTTCCTGAAATTCAGCATGTAGGAGGTTTTGGGGGAGAAAAATTGATCTAGCTAGGTTTTATGTAAGAAAAATATTTTTTTATCCCTATTTTTGGGCATTAAAAAACACTAACATTTATATTGAATTGAATTTTCGCCATTAACTGTCAAGGCGACGTAGCTTATTCGGTTAGCGGGCAGCCTCGAGAAATGTGAGTGCCAAGGATCGATCCCAACTAGATAATTGTTTTTTTCTTTTTTAAAGTTTTTTTTGTTGCAAAAAATTACCGAGCGAAGCTCGGTCACCCAGATATTATAGTTTAACAGTTTAACCATACTTCAACACTGTTTTATGGATATGAGATCCATAAAACAGTGTTGAAACCATATTAAAACATTTGAAAGTCAATTTTGTTTTCAAAGTCCTTTCTAGAATATTTTATGAATTTTATAATTATAAAATCTTGTATTATATAAATCTTTTCTTTAATTACATTCGATCTTTTGTGTAGCAACTTTATACATTTGAAATTATAATATTCAAATTCTGAACGAAAACATGTCATAAATTATATTTCGTGGAAGTCTGTGGATACTTCGTGGAGTCCCTGAAACTGCGAACATTTTAAAATTGGAAAATTAGATTTGTAACAAAAGTCAGTTCTGTATAAATTATTTAAAGTAGAGCTTTGAAAATCTTCAACAAAACAACTTTATAAATCATTCAAAATTAGAATGTCGAAGATAGCCTTGTCTATGTTACATTTATTACCATAAATAGAAGCGTGTAAGTGAAACGTTATCTTTAATATTTAAATAAATTAATCTAGTATGTATAAATATTTTCTGAATCTCGGAAACATTTCCAACGATTTTCATGAAATTCAGCATGTAAATGTTATGGGGAGAAGATCTAGCTAGGTTTCTTTTTTAAAAAAATATCGTTTTATACCTGTTTTCAGGCACTGAAAGAATGCTAAAATGTTGAATAAAATGTATATGATATTTTTAACTGTCATTTGCAAAGTTGTGATAGCCTAAAGGTAACGGGCGGACTAGAAAAGTACTAAAAACCTAGGTTCGATTCCCACATGTCACCCGGCGCTTTTTTATTTTTTAATTGAATTTTTTATATCACCCCACAACTATGTATACAATGACATAATCTGTAATATTTAAATAAGTAAATGTTGTTCACTCTTCGTAACTTTTAAATCTCGCGCGCTTGGTCTGGGCAATAACAACGCTCTGTGAGTATACGGCAGTAACGCGTTACCATTCGTAAAGCGTACTCTCCGTTACTTTAGTTAAACGAGTAAATTAAAAAATGCGGCAACAGATAGTTAAACAATTCAAGATTTACTTTAGTTACGTAGAAAACGTACTATTTCTTCGAACCGTATGGCTAAAGCATTAGAGGTCAGATTGCAAGGAAAAATCGATTCCAATCATTGCGATTTGTTTTTTGGTACGATCAAATAAAAAAATTACTGCCGTGTTTGAGCAGGCGCTTTTTACAATCTTTGTACTTTTGGATTCTTGCGAGGAAGTCGAGGATGATGATAATGATATTCGGACTCGTTTTGATGACATTCATTTTCAGGTTATGTTAATACGGCGTAGTTTAGCTAGCAACGTTTTAAATACATCCTCCTTGTCTAAAAACTATCTGATAACACCTTTTTTATTTTTCATTTTTTATAATTAAAAAAATACAGAGCGTGCGTCGATCACCCATGTATACATACATAACTTTATTTATACCTAAATCTAAAAGCGTCATTATACATACAGATTAACGCGTTCTATAACACAAATTATCTTGTTCTAAAATTTTTGAAATATGTACTACGTTAGGTGGTTTTTGTAAAAAACCCGATGTGACCTGAAGAACCTGAAGAATTTCATCGTGTTTTGATTGTTTGAACAAGCTAATTTTAGAAACTACTGGACCGATTTGAAAAATTCTTTCAGCGTAAGATAATTCATTAACCGAGGAAGATTCCTCTATATGAGGATCCTCGATATTATATATGGCTATATAACATCACGCTAAGATGAATAGGAGAGGAGCAGCAATAAAAAATATTACGCAAACTACAAAATTGAATGCTTTCCTTTTGCGCGCTGAGTAAACGGTGATAGTTATTAAAAAATCATGTATATAAAATTGTTCACCTATAACAGTTCTAAATAAAAGTTCGGGACTGCATATGTCTTGGTTTTAAGGTTAACCCACTTTAACCATTTTTGTTATCAAAAGACTATATTACGGGTTTTAATTCGCGCGGGCGTAGCCGCCAGGATTGCTAGTAATGTAATAAAAGCAATTTAGTATAGACTAAGCATAATCATTATTTATTAAACACATTGTATATTTTAAACAAATTAAAACAAAGCAAATAGTATTGTGTACATACGATTTTTTTTTTTTTTAATTTTTATTAAGCCCTGAAGCGGTCTTGGAGAGTCAGCTAGTCCTCATATTTCTATTGAACAAAAGTGCTTAAATTATTTCCAGAGCAAACATATTGAGAATAGACAATTTTATCCAAAGCCTTGAAGCGGTCTAGAAGCGGAAAGGTAGGAAGGCTTCAAATTTCTATTGAACAGATGAAAAGCGCTTTAATAATATAATTGTACTAGCTTTTCCGCTTGAAAATCAGTGTATTTAATTGAAATTTTGAACATAAAAGAAGTTATCGTGAGTTAACCATAAGCAATAGAGACATGCTGTCACGGAATTTTCTGTAATATATTTTTAGATCTGGCCCGTTGGCGCAGTGGGTAGTGATCCTTCCTTCAGCTCCGCGGGTCGCGGGTTCGATTCCCGCCGAGGGCCAACATTTTCTATAAAAAAAAAAATGAATTTGTTGGTCTTTGAGCCTGGGTGTTTATTTGTATTTAAGTATGTATTTAGAAAATATATAAGTATATATTCACCAGTTGTCTGTCACCCATAACACAAGTATTAAGTTACTTACTTTGGGGACGGACGACAGTGTGTGTAACATATATTTATATTTAAAAAAAAAAAAAATTCTAGTACCTACATTACTTTAGTGTAGCCGTGTTAGTTTACGCGGCGCAGGCGGCTGATGCTCCAAGGAGGCGTGTTTTTTTTTAAAAACTGCGCGCCCTGTTTAACACAACTTACATAAAATCGTTATGTACTATTAACCTAAACCTTTCGAATTGCACTACCATTTAGTAAAAACCGAACATAAATCAGTTCTCTAGATTTTGTGACATACAAATACAGACAGACAGCTTTCGTAGACTTTGTTATATAATAAGTATAGATAAATAAAGCATCAGCGGATATAACATGTCTACATTTAGCCATAACCCAATATAATCTAATATTGAGTGAGATACACGATATTTTTACTTGTAATCAATTAATGATATAGGACCATAGACAGCCTTCTTTTTCTGAATGCTGGACGAAGTTCTGTACACTTTGACATCAAAAAATTTACGCTTGGGTACGCTTAAGTGCATTGCATGTAATCTAACAATATAATGTGCATGCAATGCTATTTTTATTATGTTATGTTCTTTATTGTTATATTCTTACTGATTTATGGAACAAGCTAATGTTGCGTTCATGTGAATATTTGTTTAAGTATTGTATTGCTTTTCGTTTAAAACGGACAAAGTCTTTTCTAGGACATATCCAGTCCTCACAGACAATGAACCTCCTGCCCTTTTCCCACTCTAAGTGGGGTCGGCACAACATGTTATAAACATGCTGTCGCATGATTTGGCTGCGTTTTTACGACCGGCCGCCTGCCTGACATCAACTTAACTTAGTCGTATTTTACGACACCTTAGTAAGAAAGAGGGTGTACTATTCTATTCAGCTGGATACCACACGACTTTCGCGTAAAAGTATATACAGAATCTAAAACTATAAGAAGTGAAGGTTACATTGACATATACAAAACGATGTGTTTTACATAATGTATCTCGTGGACCTTTGTAAAACCCCCTGAATCATAAGTAGGTACGCTATTAAATCGCCATTCGATACATCGATTTGAAGTTCGGCGTAATAGTTTGTTTTTATGTACTTTGTGCCTTATTTAATGCCCTTTGTCTCATTCCATAAATCATAGAACGCGTAATTTGTTTCTGTCATATTTGCATTATGTTATTTGAAAGCGCGTTTATTTTGATATCATAAATTTTTGAAAAGAAATAAGATGACTAGATCGCAGAAGCTTAATTGAGGATCGTCCTAAAGGTGTCTTTTATAAGACTTGACTACGTCTTAGGGTGGTATGAACTCGATAGTACATCGGTGACAAGTTCTCCTGCCGTCGGGTGATAGACATGTTGCACTTTTTTTTAATTTTAATATATGGAACACTTACACACATGGTCGTCAAAGTCGTCATCGTCCCCAAAGTAAATAACTCGATACTTGTGTTATGGTAGACAGACAACTGGTGAATATATATTTATATAATTTTTAAATACATACTTAAATACAAACAAACACCATAATTTAAAAACATATTGCCAAAATATTGGTCGAGGAAGGTAAATGTTTGAATAACGAGGGTACACATAACTAGGATGGAAATAGTTTTCTCGACAGAATGCCTAGTATTATTTAAAACTATAAGATTGGTAGCGTACTAGGTTATAATGTACTAGGCGTGTTATAACTGTAAGGTAGATTAAATCCAAAGTACGTCCATGTTTTGAAATGTTTGGTAGATAGACGACTGTACCGCCATGTGACATCCGGCTAAATGGAATTGAACAACCTCATTTCTTACCGAGACGTCTTAAAAGGCGACTAAGGTAAGTTAAGCCGTCGTGTGGTATTCGTCTGACGTGACGTGACGTCAGACGGATACCACACGTTGACGTGAGGCAAGCGGCCGTTCGTAAAATAACATGCCAAATTATCTAACAACATATTTTTAAGTTGTGCCAACACCACCTAGAGTGGGATAAGGGCTGGAGGATGATGCTATTGAATGATGGTATTCAGGAATAGTTGTATATCCAATTTTTTTCATTTCTTCCTACTGTAAGTACCTTTAAACGTTTGGGGCTCATACTATATAAGGCGACCTTAAAGTAATAATCGTGTCAGTGATTATGTTATATTGATGAGGCGTACGCATATATTTTCCCGTATACCTTCCGTATTCTACCTTGTGGATCGGCGTCTTTGTGTCGCGACGTATGACGTCACTTTTAACGCACCTTGGAACTAATAATAATATATTTATAAGGAATATTTATGCTAGATTTGTCACCCATATTTATAAGTGAGTAGGGTATTCATATTTACAGGTATATTGATAGTCTTTTGAGAATACCAATGAACGATAGGGCTTATAGCTCTAAATGTAATTCTTCTTTGTGTGTAAATTCTAAATAAAATAGCTGATCCGGTGTGATCAAATGACACGAGCAGAACTATATTAGAAGTTTAATGACTGATTTATATTGTTGCAAAACTAACCAACGCTTCCTAATAGATGGCCGACTGGTTGCTTGGCCCAAATGGCATTAGCCTTGAATGAAATGTCTTAATGAAACCAATACAACAAATTCAGTTTTAAACGCTCTTGGTTGAAACGAAGAACTAGAGTTTGGAATTTCATAATTTTTTTAAAAAATTGTACAAAATTTTAGCAACGTATGCAGCTTACCATAGTGTTTTGTTTTACTAAATATCATTAAAACCTTCTTTATTGTCTATCTTTTTTTTAATTTACAACAAAAATGTACAGGTTATATCTATCTTAAATTACTTAGGTACACGCTAGGACTATACAAATCGAGCAACTCATAAACCCTGCTTTTATGATAAAAATTTTAATTTTTAACCGCTTTGTGAGAGACTGATTTCTATGCGAGCAGAGCCGTGTGCACAGCTAGGTATTATATAAACGTTGCTATAAATACTCATGAGAGTAAACCAATATTAAAGTTTCATACAAGTTTAAATCCGAGATGAGAGAACCGCTTATCATTCCTCTAGGTTCGGTTAACTTTTGTTAAGGGTTCGGAAAATTATACTATCGGACTAAGGACGTATTATAACAGATTGAAATTTCATTAAATTCTTCTCAGTTAAGTTTTTAATCGGCCTATGACTATTCCACTGGGCAAAGGCCTTTCTAATGCGGATTGGTAGATTATCATGAGATATGCAAGTTTTCTTACGACGAAAAGCGTATGTCGTAAACTAGTTAGTTGTTCCTACGATATCAGTTGCGTCAACTTTAGTTTTTAAATACCGTCAATTATATATGTCAAATTTTTATGTTTCCAAAGTAACAACGGGATTCTTTTATCCTATATTGACTGTACCCGCGGGAATTCTAAGATGAAAACTATATTATATGTTGCTCCACAACCTATATCTTTCAGTGAAAGTCCCATTAATATCTGTTAAGCTTTTCTGTCTAATGTATCATTAACCTAAATCTTATTCAAAAATTACAATTTTAGTAAAACCCTTACAAAAATCCGTTCAGAAGATTTTGAGAAAATCGTTTACATTAAGACAGAGAGCGTTTGGGGATTTTTTTATCATCATCATTCTCCTGTCTTCACCCCACTCTAAACGGGGTCGCAACAACGTGTTTTAACTAGTTATTTTAAGACTGGCCGCCTGACTGACATCAACTTACCTTAGTCGCCTTTTACGACACCTCGCTAAACAATGAGGGTGGTCTATTCTACTCCGCCGGATACCACACGACTGTAAAGAATATGGATTAATTCGTATCAGTAGTAGAAGTTGATCACTTGAGACGTCATTAATAACCACAAGCATGTCAAACTAAGCTGTCCAAGGTCCGACGTAATCAAATTAACTAGCTCCCATTGAAGTCGCAATTAAATTTGCAAAATCCGAAACATCTCGTAATATTATTAATTAATCCGTTCAATATTCATTATCAGGACAGCCGTTATCCCCTGCGACCTACACGGGCCGCTGCCTGGCGAAATCCCAATATTGATAACTAATCAAATATGGCACGATAATACATAAGATACGTGTGATAATAGTTTTTACCTACGCTGCTCTTTTTATATTTAAGTACATGGGTGACTGCGCTAAGCTTCGGTTCGGTTTTTTTTTTGAAACAATGAAAAAAACGCCCTGTGGTACACTCCGTGTGGCGGCTGTATAGAATAGACCAGCCGCATTTCTTACCGAGGTGTTGTAAGAGGCGACTAACGGAAGTCGACCCGCCGTGTGGTATCCGGCTATGTAGAATATACCACCCTCATTTTAGCGAGGTATCGTAAAAGGCGACTAAGGTAAGTTTACCCACCGTGTGGTATCCGGTTGAATTAAATAGAGCACTCTCTTTCTTACCGAAGTGTCGTAAAAGGCGACTAAGGTAAGTTGGCGTCTGGCAGGCGGCCGGTTGTAAAATACGTAGCCAAACATGTGACAACATGTTACAAACATGTTGTCACATAACCCCACTTAGAGTGGAATAAGGGTAGGAAGATGATGAAAACAATGAAAAAAAAGGTTGGTAATAACAGGAGCTTGATCCCGGGTATTTTCACTTCTTTAGTCCACCTGTTTACCATTGAGCTACCACAACTTTACGAATTATAGCTAAAATTTCATTTACTTTCTATTCAACATTTTGGCATTTTTACAGTGTTCGAAAACAAGGATAAAATGACATTTATATTATACTAGCAATCGCCAGCGGCTCCGCTCGCGTGGTAAGATTAAAAGCTAGACATTTGCAGTCATATATGAACATATGAACAATTTTGTAATACATGATTTTTGAATAACTTTCACCGTTTACTTAGCGCACGCAAGAAAAGCTTTAAAATTTGCAGTTTCGAAACATTTTTTTATTACTTCTCCTCACCTAATCATCATTATTATAGCCTTTGTTGATAAATTGACAATCTTACACTCTAAGAATTTTTCAAATCGGTCCATTAGTTCCTGAGATTAGCGCGTCCAAACAATCAAACAAACAAACAAACACTTCAGCTTTATATATTAATATAGTTTATACAAGATTACGCCGTGTGGTATCCGGCTGAATAGAATAGTACCACCCTCTTTTCTTACCGAGGTGTCGTAAAAGGCGACTAAGGTAAGTCGACCCGCCGTGTGGTATCCGGCTGAGTAGAATAAACCAACCTCATTTCTTACCGAGGTGTTGTAAGAGGCGACTAACGGAAGTCGACCCGCCGTGTGGTATCCGGCTATGTAGAATATACCACCCTCATTTTAGCGAGGTATCGTAAAAGGCGACTAAGGTAAGTTGGCGTCTGGCAGGCGGCCGGTTGTAAAATACGTAGCCAAACATGTGACAACATGTTTGTAACATGTTGTCACATGTCAACATCAAACAAACACACTCTTCAGCTTTATATATTAATATAGTTTATACAAGATTAATAATTATAATATTATAACAGCTGTGATGGCCTAGCGGTGCGACCGTGTGAATCTCTAGAGACGATCATGGGTTCAAACCCGGGCAGACACCAATGAGTTTTTCTATTAAAACTTATGTGTCTAATTGATAATTGCAATTTATCACACGCTTTTCGGTGAAGGAAAACATCGTGAGGAAACCTGCATATCTCTAGAGAATTCTAGGGATATGTGTAACCTACCAATCCGCATTGGAGCAGCGTGGTAGGTCTTAGCTCCAACCCTTCTCTCTAAAAATGGAGAGAGAGGAGGCCTATGCCCAGCAGTGGGATAGTAACAGGCCGTAACTTAATATTATAATATAATATTATAATTATTAATCTTGTATATATTACTGAGTATATTGCATCCGCATTCGAATCCACTTCTTCATAAATGGGTTATGCAATTTTTTATAAAGTATTTTCAGAATACCGTTGGAGCTTCCACATAATCTGTTCATCATTGATGCTGCTCATGATAGCATAAAAATCATCCGTCCGAGCTTTATGCGTACAGGATGGCGTTTGCTCGCTACGTGGCCGCAGATAAATTGAGCTCATGCGCGGCTTGGTCTCTTAATGCGCCGGGGAACTAACTAGCTCGGGGTCAATGGACTGCAGTCAACTAGCATCATGCCATAAAACTGTTGTGTTATAATAGTTGAAAAAAAAACCATAAACAAAGCCTTGATACCTTTATCGAGCGACAGATAGTGGTTGATAAGCTTCGATATTTCATTAAGTAAGTGCATGAACGTTGTTTCATGGGAGCGATAACATGTAGGGGTGACGTAATTGTTGGTTACACTTGTCATTTTAAGTAATATTTTTTAATTTTAAGTTGAGGTGAGTTAAGTGATAGAGTTCAAGAATCCTTTTTCTGTTCTTATTTTTGCGTTAACTTTGACAGTCATTTTATAGGCACTCTAGAAGAGTGTAGGAACTCTCTTAAGTACCTAATAAAAACGTTGAAGTTCTTACAAAATTTTATATACCGTGGATGTAGTTACAAAGCTTTTTTTTTATGGCATAGGATGGCAAACGAGCATGCGGCTTACCAATCAAGTAATTACCGCCGCCCACTACCTCTCGCAGAGCGAGTGCGTTGCCGTCCTTTAAAATGGTGGAAAATACGTTTTTTGAAGGTGCTCATGTTATACTGATCTGGAAACGCTGCCAAAGGGAGATCGTTCCATAAAACTGTGGTGCGCGGAATGAAATTATTTGAGAACGATGAGAGAAATGAGAGAAAGCTGATTTAGTCGTAGATTTTATCGCACACTTTCTATAATAACACGATATAATAGAATACCACAATTTCGCTACGAGATACACTTCTCTTAAATAACGAACACAGAATGAATGTCAGTGAACACGTTTTAGCAATAGAAAGACTTCACAGAAAAACAACAGCGGCACAGTGGTGCTACCATTTCAGTAAAAAAGGCCGTGATACTCTTGATTCATGACGGTGTCGCCATGAAATACAAAGTGGAAGTCATTGGTGACAACATAGAATATAGAGCAGCTTAGGCAGGCTTGTAAGTGAAAGTTTCACCATAAATAGTGAGAGGAAAGATGAAACTGGTATACTTATCTTATCATAAACACGTCAAATTAAAAAAGCTTTTAACAAAATATCATGTCCTTACGGTTAATCGTTGAGCAGCTAATCCTGGAAGCAGCATCAGGTCATGCTTATCATCACTATGCATTGTCACCGGTACGCGACCAGTATGTAAAATTTAAGCTCAATCGGACACCGGGAAGTAGGTCAATTTAACTTACAAGATTGTACCTTCATATACATTGCAAATTCAATAAGAGCTTTTAATAAAAAAGAGAGAGAGAGATACAGTCTCTTTTGCTTTCTCTTTATTACTCTTTTTTGTAATATGGCACTTTAAAGGCTGGCTTCTCTAGTCTAGTATAACAACTCTATGAGTTTAGTATTCTAAGGTAAGTTGAAATTTAAATTCTTTGATGGCAGTTAAGGGGGAATTCTAACTTTAAAAATCTTCTCGTAAATTGAGGTGTGTAAGAAAATTTATGCAGTCTCTTCATATTATAATAACTGGAAAAAGTCTTCCTCGCTAATTAGAAATGGCTCGAGTGCGTCGAGATCATTTTCGACGAAATGAGTTTTCCACGAAATGAGTGACGTTTTGTTTTCTCTAAAACGCGCATTTTATAATTAAATATTTTTCTATAATCCACGATTAAGTAAATATATATAATGCTAAATGTAGAGTGGTCTATCGAGTGTAGAGTGACTAACGATCAGATAAATGTTTCTAGTTACACTTGTTACACGTGTTTGCAGAAAAAATTAATGGTGGGGGTTGAACTAATTACCACATTACTATGTTTGCTTTTGTAGTGCGTTGCTTTGCAATTTTGTCGTAAAGTCTATCTCCTGATGATGCTTCGGTTGCAGGGCGAAACTGTTGTCGAGTTTGTGATAGTGAACATGTGTAGTGCTTGAGTATTGTGGTGGCGGTGATGGAGGTTTTGCATGTTTTTACGATTTCTGCATGTATCAGGTATGAAAACGGATAGTCCACTTTACATTTAGTATTATCTATATTTCGTAATTACTTACTCGCGGATCAGAGCAAAATAATCATTATTACTTTTGTATCATAATTCATAAAAATAAAATCATTATTACTTTTGTATCATGACTCTCCGCAAAGTAACTCCTACTTCTATAAATTAATTAAATATTTTGTTAACTTCCTTTACTTAAAAATGCATATACAAGATTATTAAGTATTATTTTAATCTTACAACGTAGTATAATATTGTAAAATAAAACATTTTTTCTTGTCGAAAGATATTTTATTACAAAATGCTTCAGCTTAAGCAAAATAAACTCGGCAAGCCAAGGCAGCAAGTTTATCTGTAAAAAGCTGACGTATGGTCGTTTCTAGGGAGAATTGCTTAAAGTTAACGAACGCAGCTAACGAACGTTTACCCGAACCTTTCGTTTGCTGTCAAATAAGACACAGCAATGTGTGCTTTTCGTGGGGATACGCGAGCATCGAGATTCAAATAGTTCTGAATCTAAATGACATGAAGTGTAAGTTTTTCATAGAGTTAGTAATACTAGAGTTGGTAAACAGTCTAAAATGTGCCATATTAGAATAAAGACAAATACTTAGTACATTATTTTGATATATCTCGTAGGGTTCAGCTTGCGTTTGCAATGTAAGCGGAAAAAATGTAATTATTTACGACATTACATGAGAAACCTCAAAAATTACAGGATTTCTCTACTCCATATTGAATTGTTATTATATATATAACCTTCCTCTTCAATCACTCTATCTATTAAAAAAAAACAATAAAAAATCTGTTGTGTAGTTTTAAAGATTTAAGCATACATGGGGATATAGGGACAGACTCAGAAAGCGACTTTGTTATAAACTATACGGAAAAACCTATTATTGTGAATTCTCTAAATATTGTCTTTTTACATAACATAGTGCGTTATTATAGAAACTCTGCACCTAATCGGAGTTGTTATTATTAAAAAATATTGCCTTAAACATATTTATTCAACAAGCAAGATCGTATTTTCAAATGTACGCCAAGATTCTGATCCTCGTTTACATATTGCATAATTAAATATCAGGTGATTTCGAAGTAATCGCATGGAAACCCTTTACCTTCCAATTCAGTGAACTAAAGACAGCTGTCTTTGTCAACGAGGGATTAATGAATGTGTAAATTTTAGATACTTCGTAATATGAGTATTAAGGAATTATGGACTTAAATTCTAAATTTAAAGAAAGAAATTTTATTTAAATACTACCTGTGCCAGCACTGCCGTGTGGTATCCGGCTGAGTAGAATAGACCTTCCTCATTTTTTACCGAGGTGTCGTAAAAGGCGACTAATGTAAGTTGACCCACCGTGTGGTATCTATTTAAGTAAAATAGACCACCCTCTTTCTTACCGAGGTGTTGTGAAATACGGCTAAGGTAAGTTGATGTCAGGCAGGCGGCCGGCTTTGAAATACGTAGGCAAATAATGTGACAATATGTTAATAACATATTGTGCCGACCCCACTTAGAGTGCGATACGGACAAGAAAATGATGACTAGCGGTGCCAGCAGTTACGACGCAACTCAGTGTGTCACAATTTTTTTACCGAATTGAAATTTTGAACATAACAGTAGTTATCGTGAGTTAATTATAACAGATCTTTTGATTAACTTTCACCGTTTACTTAGTGCACCCAAGGAAAGCTTTCAATTTTGGCGTTTTCACAATATATTTTATTGCTGCTCCTCTTCTATTCATCTTAGCGTGATGTTATGTAGTGTTTAGCCTTCCTTAATAAATGGACTATCTTAAACTGTAATAAATTTTCGAATCGGTCCAGTAGTTTTTGAGATTAGCGCGTTCAAACAATAAAACAACAAACAAACTCTTCAGCTTTATATATTAGTATAGATTCAAGATATAGCTAATTATGGTAGACATTTTGCTTAATAGGATCCCTAAAGCAGTCTATTTGTTTGACCCTGAAGCATTTATTCCCCCAAATTCGTTCACTTCGCTAGGTTGACAAATTGAGGTCAGATTTACTATTCCTGCTATAAATTTGTGTGAAACTGTTTATAGTCTCAATAATTTTGAATACTTTTTGTATTTTATAAAACAATTCGTATTATATTATAATATATTTATTAACCTTTCAGTTATTGATTTGTATCTAGTTTTTACACAATTTGTCCGAATAAAAAAAAAAGCAAATTCCATTTAGTGTTATCTCGGGTGTATGTATCTTCAACTTGAAAAATTAATACTAAATAAAACAATTTAGCTGATATTTAATCATCTTTCCAACAAAATGTTCTAAAACCTCTGCATAAGTACATGTTTACACGAGAGTTGTTTATAGTTTAAAGCATATAATGTATTATCTATGGTTTAACCTTAGCCTGCTCGTTTAGAAACGGGCGAATGGAAGAAAAAAAAAAAATCTATGGTTTAAGGTATTTGACTTTAGTGACATGGAGTTGCCAGACTTGAATCTTTTCACTACCCATTCTCATATTCAGAATAACGCTATAAATGTCAGAATAACCATTGTTCGAGGGTAATAAATTGTATAAAATTAGCAACACCGAATATTCGGATGCGAATACGATAAAAGTTTCTTTTTTATATATATTAATGTCTAATTTTATATCGGATAATCAGGAAGCAATCGTGCGGAAAAAATCCCCTTCCATTTCAACGATCTAAAGACGTCTATACTTGGAATAGGGGCAGTTTCCAACGTTATAATATGAGGTACGATTTTACAAAGGTAGAACAAGGTATTAATGTTTTATATAGGTCAGATTAACTCAATGGAAATTTTTAATTCGCTGAAGACGGGAAGAATCTCTTTCCAACTTAGCACTGCCTTAGACCTGAACCTATTGATCCATTTCCGTTTAGCCTAAGATACTTAAGCGGTGGTAGCGGTGGAATGGTTAGAATAACGGACTTACGATCGAAAGGTTGTGGATTCGCGTCCCGGCCATTATACTACCAACGTGAACCCACTCCTAACACAAGTATTCAGCTTAACTGGAGGGGTTAGCAAGTTTACTAGTAATTTGAAACTCAAGTTGCTAGTAACCTTTAAAAAGAGAGATTATTATTGAAACACATAATATACTCTGAACAAACCGGACTGTCTGTAGGCAAATCGGACTGTCTGTAGGCAATCCAGGGAAGCAATGACGATCCTGAATCCTTGCTTGACCAACAATCCTCTTCGCATGAATAGACTCAACTTGCGAAGATTAATAAGCATTATCACCGGTGATTGTCTGCTAAATAAACACTTATACTACAAAGGTGCCACTGACAGCCCAACTTGCAAAGAGTAAGAGAGAACGAAACACCATCTTATGTCATGCTGCATTGCACGGAAGGGGAAAAACATCAGGCGAACATCCTTGGCTCACCGAGGATTTGCAAGAGGCTTTGAGGGTCCTGTATAGGGTCCTTGGTATCTGGAAGTAGCTTGGCTGGTTGGAGTAACCAGCCCTTTCACCCTCTGGCACAATAGCTACCAAAATGCGATTAAGTGCAGCAAACAGCCCGCCAAATGAAAAAGAAAAAGAACACTGCCCTAAAAATTACAAACACATTGTCATATGATTTGGGTACGTATTTTACTACCGGCCGCCTGCCTGACGTCAACTTACCTTAGTCGTGTTTTACGACACCTCCGTAAGAAATAGGGTGGTCTATTTTATTCAACCGGATACCAAATGGCGGGTCAACTTATATTAGTCGCTTTTTACCACACCTCTGTAAGAAATGAGGATGGTGTATTCTACGCAGCCGGATACCAAACGGTGGGTCGACTTACCTTAGTCGCCTTTTATGACACCTCGGTAAGAAATGTGGGTGGTACTATTTTATTCAGCCGAATACCACGCAGCGATCCCAGACACTCCAGATTAACATTATAAGAAACTTAACGCTACCGAGGTTAAAATAAAAAGTTTATATATAAAAGGAAAATGGTAGATTTTACGAGTACTACTACATACTGATAAACTTAATATCAGTGTGGTGTGCAACAGACTTTACATGGATTGTGCGGTTCAAGTGCGGGTAGATAAACAAAATAATGACTGTAGTACTCGGGAACGATGACGCCGCGGCGCTCCAGTCAGTTCGTGACCACGGTGGATGTAACTCTGCCGAAACTTAGAACCGTATACAAAGGTAATCGATTATAACGCGATGTGACCCGTATGTTTATATAATAAAAAGGAAAATGGTTTGCAAACCATGTTAACGTACTTTCTAACGTACAGTAGACTTCTACACAACACCGTGCATAAAAGTATTTATTGTAGCATGCATGCTAATGAAATAATCCTCGCACGCGATATTCCAGTTTCCAATTTTCGTATGGCAACTTCGAGGAATTTTTTTCATATGAATTCGTAGAAAACAAAACGTTAAAGGTAGGTACCAAAAATTACAAACATTTTTAGGATTCAATTTTATTTCATTCTCCTGTCCTTAATCCCTCTCTAAGTGGGATCGGCACATGTTGTTACATGATATAGCTCATTTTTTTACAACCGGCCGCCTGTCTACGTCAACTTACCTTAGTCATATTTTACTCCATACTCCTCGGTAAGAATCGGTTTATACTACTCAACCGGATACCACACGGTGGATCAACTTACCTTAGTCGCCTTTTACGACACCTCGGTAAGAAAGAGGGTTGTCTATTCTACTCAGCCGCATATTACAATTCAAAAATATTTATCTCATTGAAATACAGATTAAGAACTTCTAGTATAAAATATTTCTCCGTTTTGATAATTTTTGGTCAGGTGACGTGTCCTGACACAATTAGTTTCACCCAAAACAAAAAGTTCACAACGCCCTTAAAGTTTTCATTTTAATATTACGTAATTTAATTAAACATCCATTGTTGAAATCAAAAAGACATTCAATTCAATGTATGAAAAAATAAATATATTTTATAAAAGAATTACATTGCGCCAGATGCCGGTACGATCGCATTGGTAGTCGAAAACTTTTTCAATTATCTCTTCTTAGCTTCAGGGGTAGGGCTGTGTTTTGTGTAGTTTAGTTTTATTTTATCCTCGAGGCCAGATAAAACGATTATTGGCTAGCCAATCGACATTCGTAGTACCTAATACATTTAACCTTTTTTGTAGTCAAATCGTTACTTTGTACTTAATATATGGCAACCCAAATTCAATCTAGCTAAATTCTCCTATTTGATCAGATTCAGGTTATGGATTTTCGAAGTGTGGTTTCCGGCTGAGTAGAATAGACCACCCTCATTTTACCGAGGTGTCGTAAAAGGCTACTGAGGTAAGTTGACCCGCCGTGTGGTATCCGGCTAAGTAGATTAGACCATCCTCTTTCTTACTGATGTGTTTTGAAAGGCGACTAAGGTCAGTTAACGTCAGGCAGCGACCGGTCGTGAAATACCTAGCCGAATTATGTGAAAATATATTTATAACATATTGTGTTGTCCCCACCTAGAGTGGGATAAAAACAGGAGAATGATGTTCAGGTTTACACTACGCATTTACGCTGATCATGTATGCAAGTAGTACCAAAGACCAATAGAGCGTAAGGATTCTAAGGTCGTGGAGGCTGATTGCGGACACTCTACTTTGGTATACCCCTCACTAAGTGGATATACTTACGTATAACAGAATGGTCGCATAAACTTAGCTGTATCTAAGAGGGAAATAACTACATAACGTGAAAATACTTTCATAAGAGATATCTTCAACAGTGAACATTCATTGTTTGATAAAAAAAGGTTTTCGCTCTAGGACTGTTATCGCACTTGACGGTAAAGTACCTCGATGACCGAGTCGGTAATTTTTTAAAGGATATAAAAAAATGCAATAAAAAAAATAATAAAAGCGCCGAATGACATGTGGGAATCGATCCCAGGTTACAAACTTTTTTGGTTCGAGCATTACCATTAGACTATCACAGCTTTGCATTTGACCGCTCAAATGATAGTACCCAACACAAATAAAGCGAGATTTTCTGTAAATAAAATCTAGCTAGATCGACTTTTATCCCCTAAACTATTAACCTTCTCATTATTTAAATCATAAGATTAATAGTCGTTACAAGAAGGTTGGTGATCACAATTAATGTCACACGAATAATCGTTCCGATGCTATTAATACAGGTGTGCTTTGCTTGAAAGCAGCGCGGGATTTGAGTTTGCGAAATAACTTCACTGCTGCAGATAAAAAAATGTATATCATTCCTATTCTTAAGAATAAATTATGGATATTAATTAATCATCGGCAAAATCAATAAAGACTTTTGTTTGCTTAGCCCATTGAATGTTGATAAGTCTATGTCAAATATATTATAGCTTAAGCAAACTCATCAAGGGAACCATTGACAAATAACCGCGAGACGAATAACTACGCCACAGACAAGTAGTAACGGCAGACACAATTAATGTCTGGAATCGCAGTAATAGTTCTGTAATGACATGTCATTGTTTTTTTTTATTATGGAAATGAAAATGATAAATTTCAATTTTAATAAAGAAAAAAAATATTTACAAGCAACTATAATAAAGCGAAACGAAAGTGACAAAAGCGTACTGTAACTATAGTGATACTTAGGTACATACCTAGATAAGCAAAGAGAACTATATTAAATTTCAGAATTCGCAATTATTAAATTTTGCTACAAACAGCTTGTGAATGCAATTTCACACCGTCGAAATCTGTTTGTAACAGAGAACTTTATAGCTAACGGAATTACTAAATTTCATATGCACTAATCCGTTTGCAATATACAATAAAGAAACAAAAAAAAACGTGATTTCTAAACGAAGAAAGGTCATAACGATACGAGAGCTCAAGTCAAGAAAAGCCATAAAGTAAAGTAACAATCTATGCCCAGCATTGGAATAGTAACACTCTCCCACTGCTGGGCATAGGCCTCCTCTCGTTTTCGGAGAAAAGGGTTGGAGCTAAGCCCCACTCTAGAGATATGTAGATTTCCTCGAGATGTTTTCTTTCACCGAAAAGCGTGCGATAAATTGCAATTATCAATTAGATACTTACATTAGTTTTAACAGAAAAACTTAGAAAAATTGGTATCTGCCTGGGGTATGAACCCGTGAACCTTTCGAAAAATTGTATTTACGATACAATAACATGCAAAGAAGTAAACCTAGAGGTCTATATGTATACCTATGGGTTTGAGACGACTTTGCACATCACTGAGATAGCATCAAATCGCTTGCTATATTGTTACTTATTTATTAGTGGCATAAAATATGTACATAGTATTAAAAATTTACTATCTTCGTAAAAGCCATCATCATGTTATTATTATCGATATCTGGGTGACCGAGCCTTGCTCGGCAATTTTTTACAAAATAAAAAAAGTAACTTCAAAAAAAAAGAAAAAGCTAGGGTAGGTGGGGCTTAATCCTAGGTATTTTGTCGACCAGCCGTTCTCCGAATAAGCTACGCTGACTTGACAATTAATGACAAAAATTCAATTCAATACAAATTTTAGTATTTTTTTATGCCCAAAAACAGGAATAAAATTATTAAAAAAAACCTAGCTACAAGATTAACTCATGTAAATAATAAAGATATTATTTTTAGTTATTAATGTATTTTTAAATTACTCACAAGGTCGTCCGTCCCCAAAGTAATACTTATGTTATGGGTGACAGAGAACTAGTGAATATATACTTATATATTTTTAAATACATACTTAAATACAAATATACACCCAGACTTGAATACCAACTAATTCATTTATAGAAAATGCTGGCCCGCGGCGGGAGTCGAACCCGCAACCCGCCGAGCTGAAGGCAGGGTCACTACCCATTGCGCCAACGGGCTAGTCGAAGTCGTCATATATTTTTATATTATATATTATTATATTGGTGAAACAATAAAAAAATATTACGCTAAGTTATTTCTAAGTTGGATTATCTTTTTGCGGCAGATTAAAGTAAAATAAGTTCAGGTTATATTTTGCAAAGCTAAATTTCACAAAATAACAGACGCTACTGTGAGCCCTTATGTAACCATCAAACTATTCCAATCACGAAAGGATTAAACTAGAATATAGACAGCCCTTAAATCGGTGGGCATTTGTAACCTCGATCGCTTCGAATGAAGTGAAAAGATTTAATAATGCCAATCGACAATCTTAATACTTCTTCTTAGTTCGTATTATAAGTAACTAAAGTGTAATTCTACTATATAGAATAGAACAGAATAGAACATTCTTTATTGCACCGGATACCACACGGTGGGTCAACTCACCTTAGTCGCCTTTTACGACACCTCGGTAAGAAAGAGGGTGGTCTATTCTACTAAACCGGATACCCCACGGTGGGTCAACTTACCTTAGTCGCCTTTTACGACACCTCGGTAAGAAATGAGGGTGGTACTATTCTATTCCGCTGGATACCACACGGCGTGAGCTTCTACAACGGTCATTTAATAAAAAAGTCTGGATTATTTTCGAAAAACACATATTGCATTTCTAAGTACCACTAATTGAATTATAAAGTAGATAAGATCAATAACAAAAAAGCATTTCTGAAATAATAATAATATACATATTTTCAAGAAAATAAGTTAAAACATTAAAGTGTAAAATAATTTATTTTCAAAGCTTTGTCTGTATTTGTACTTTTCACATCATATCACGTTTTATAACTTGTTGTAGAATTATTTAGCTATAATCCCAGTTTGTTAAGAAAATCTACGTAATGCTAATTATTGGGAGCAGGCAACGTTCACATATCTTACGCATGCAGGGACCAGTCACCACTAAATCACCACCAAACGCCGCCACCAAAAGCACACCACAGAAGTAACACACTCACTATGACGATCTTTACGATCGTTTCGCCCTGAAACTATTGATATTGGGTTTCCCTCACCAGAAAACCGGACTCCATCACTAAGGCAGACACTCACAAAATGTTCACATAGAGCCGCTGAATCAAATAATAAGTTCAGTTCAATTCAATTCAGAATATTCTTTATTCAAATAAACTTGTACACAAGTGCTTTTGAATCTTCAACTCTAATTCTGGTTCGGAAAGCTGTTCCTACCGAGAAGAGCCAGCAAGAAACTCGACGGTTGTTCTTTTAAAAATATAATTCTTAATACTAGTTACACTTAATCGTTTCTATCTTGAACAGGGTCGAACAATATCTATATCCACGCATTCTTATCGTCTAAATACTCCTCAACAGTATAGTAGGCTTTCTGTATCAGCCAAGTAAGTGATGAAGAAACCGTCCATAGATTTAAAGAAAACAAGTAAGAGTTACATTCTGTGTGAATACAAATAATACGGTAACTACAGGCTGACCTAAACTGTCACCAGAAGTTATATAATAGGCATTTATCTACATACCTAGTATGATATAACAGTATATAACTTGGCTTAGACATAGGATGACCCCAATTTGTAAACTACGAAGCGTCCGAATGTCAAGGCTATTGAAACTTTTTTTATCGATCTGTTTTTGAAGGTTTACTTTATTTACCCATTACTTATATCATATAACCACAGTCCGTCTTGAGACCGGATATCTTTAATATTTAAATGAGTTAATCTTGTATGTATATATATAAATATCCTCCTCTCCAACGATTTTCTTGAAATTCATGTAGGGGGTTTAGGGGGAGAAAAATCGATCTCGCTAAGTTTATTTTAAAAAATATCGTTTTATCCCTGTTTTTGGGCATTAAAAATATGGTTTAATGTAAAATTGAAAGCAAAGGATTTCTTTAAGCTGTTAAAAGTAATGTTGCGATAGCCGATGGGTTACGGGCGGAAAACCAGGGTTTGAATCCCGCATGACATCAGCGCCTTCTTTCTTTTTTATTTTCTAAAATAATTTTATATACCTTTAACAAAATTACAGAGCAAGCCTCGGTTACCCAGGTACTCTCCTTTAAAAGAGTTAAGAACTATTACTGGCCCACTGCTGGGCATAGGTATCCTCCTTCTTTTCTGTACAGAAGGCTAAAAGCTTAGGCAAACCACGATGTTTGAGTGATGATTGGTTGGTTACACATTGGAGCAGCGTGGTAAGTCATAGCTCCAACTCTTCTCTCCAAAAACAGAGAGAGAAGTCCTATGCCCAGCAGTGAAACAGTAACAGACCGTTACTTTTATGTCTTATATTATGTCACTTATCTTCAAAGATATCACAGTATGGGGATTCTTTAAGAAGTCCGCTCACCAAAGACAGTGAACGTGGTATAGGTGACCACGTGACAAATTTGAGGAAAACGTTTTAGCAAATAAGTTATGACACCTAGCACGATAGCTATCTTAGAACATATATTCAATATAACTTAGTATACAAATACCACAGGGTGGGTCAACTTACCTTGGTCGCCTTTTACGACACCTCGGTAAGAAATGAGGGTTCTCTTTTATATTCCCGTTAGTTCACTTTATCATTTTTAATTTGTGAATCAACCATGCTAGTTGATATGTAAATAACTTTTATTTAATATTAAATGGTGAACGACGAAAGTATAGTGATAATATCTTTTACACAAAGCCTTTTTGTTGTCTCTTTGACGTCTCTAAGGGTCCTTTTTCAGTTTGCGATTACAAAGGGCTTTGTGTTATTTCAAATAACTAAATAAATATATTTTTTATAAAATAAAATAAAATGGTTTACATGTAAATGCTGAAGGGGTCACTATTATTAATTCTTGTTTAATTTAATAAACAAGACTGTATGTTGAACTTAATTTATAGCATATATCTGAATCAAATCAAATTGAATCTTAATAATCTTTATTAATATAAGCTCCTTTTTAACATGTACCAATTTCGGTCCGTCCGTTACCCATCGGCTATCGCAACATTACGTTTGACAACTAAAAAAAATCCTTTGCTTTGCTTAATATTCCTTAAATTCTACATTTTATCATTTTTTTTAATACCTAAAAACAGGGATAAAATAAAATTTTTTTAAATAAAAGCTAGCTAGATCGATTTTTCCAAAACTCCCCCAAAACCCTCCTGAAAACATGCTATACTCGTATTTCAGGAAAATCGTTGGAGCCGTTTCCGAGATTCATGCAATAGATTCATATATATACATACAAGATTAACTCATTTAAATATTAAAGATATAAAAGATCAAAGATAAATACCGATTAAAGAGATTTTGCTCTTAGCTGATATTGGATAAATACAACATTAGTGTGTGGGAACAGTTCAAATAAACAACAACAAAACAGTAAGATAAGCTGTTGCTTAGGATTCAGCCGCCATTGTTTTCGCTATGCAAATTTACTTACAAAACAAGTGGCTTAACGAGAAATCAATAAAGGTTGAATAAACAGGGATGAAAAATAATGTGTACGCAAAACATGTTTGCAAGACGACTAGCCTCGTTTATTAATTGAAATATTGTAATGCGTGGTAGCTGAATAGAATAGGCCACCCTCTTTCGTACCGAGGTGTCGTAAAACGTGACGAAGTAAGTTGACCCACCGGGTGGCATCCGGCTGAGTAGAATAGACTACCCTCTTTCTTACAGAGGTGTTGTGAAAAGCGACGAAGGTAAGTTGACCCATCGTGTGGCATCCGGCTGAGTAGAATAGACTACCCTCATTAGTTACCTGCGACTGCGTGACTCTTACCAAGTAGTCACTGGTTCAAACCCATGGCAGGCAACAACGAGTTTTTATTTTAAGACGTATGTTCTAATTAATAAGGAAACCAGCATGCAGGAGAGTTCTTTGGATATGTGTAATCTACCAATCCGCATGAGAGTAGGGTGGTCGGTCTAAACTCGCAAGAGACCGAGACCTTTACTAGCCGATAAGTTTACTTCTAAGTTTACGCCATGTGGTATCCGGCTGAATAGAATAGTACCATCCTCTTTTCTTACCGAGGTGTCGTAAAAGGCGACTAAGGTAAGTCGACCCGCCGTGTGGTATCCGGCTGAGTAGAATAGACCACCCTCATATCTTACCGAGGTGTCGTAAAAGGCGACTAAGGTATGTTGACTCACCGTGTGGTATCCAGTTAAGTAGAATAGACCACCCTCTTTCTTATCGAGGAGTCGTAAAATGCGACTAAGATAAGTTGACGTCAGGCAGGCGGCCGGTCGTAAAATACGTAGCCAAATCATGTGACATGCTTATGACATGTTGTGCTGACCCCAATTAGAGTGGGATAAGGGCAGGAAGATGATGAAGTTTACTTCTAAGTTAACTTACTTCTAACCTTTACTTCTGACCGTAACATTATCTGCATATACAGAATTTAAAATTGAATTATTTTGCTGTAATCCGCGTTTGTTAGGAGAATCTACGTAACGAGTGTATGAAGCGGACAATATATATTACACTTAGCATTACATAGATTATCTGTGTACTATGGAATACCAAAAACTATGTCTACTTATACAAATCATTTATCTGCATAAAATTAAAAACAAGCCCATTATTAATTTCTTAATCTAGTTTCCATGAAGATGAAATTGAAAAGATACGAGTAAGTTAGAATAAGAATGAAATAATTTAATATCTTGAAAGTGTTTTTGTATGATATAGTATCGTGTTGACATTCACAATTTATCACACGCTTTCCACTGAAGGAAAACATCGTGAAGATTCGCGTATATCCCTGGAGCATTCCTATATGTAACTACCAATTCTTATTCAAGTATATTGGTAGTAGAAGATTAAAGTGTTCTTGATAAGGAGAGCCGAAGCCTCGCATTGTAGAACAGGCCGGTGAAAAATGTGAATGATAAATTTCATACGATATTTAGATTTGTTAAGGATAAAGATAAAGTAATTTATAGAATTAGGCGTTACATTGCGGAGATCCATAATACAAAAGTAATAATAAAATTATTTTGCTATAATCCGCGATGAAGTAAAATAGAAAATATATATATAATGCTAAATGTAGAGTGGACAATCGGTTATCATACCTGATACATGCAGGAGTCGTAAAAAACACATGCACAAACCTCCACCACCGCCACCATGATACACAAGCACTATATACGTTCACTATCACAAACTCAACAATCGTTTCGCCCCGCAACCGAAGCATCGTCAGGAGATAGACTCCACGACCAAAATCGCAAAGTCTATCTCCTGACGATGCTTCGGTCTTTTACAACTCCTGCATGTATCAGGTATGATAACCGATTGTCCACTCTACATTTAGCATTATATATATTTTCTATTTTACTTCATCGCGGATTATAGCAAAATAATTTTATTATTACTTTTGTATAAAGTTAAAGGATAAAGATAAGGTAACAAAATAGAGAGAAATTTTCTAAGCGAAGCTTAACGTCGATCATTTAAATTTGCGCCAGAAAACGCCTTATTTAATTAAGTCACTTCTACGCATGTTTCTTCATTGGGATTGAAATATGCTTATTTCTTGACATATACATTTTAATAACGTGTGATCATCTATACTAATATATAAAGCTAGCAGCAGTGTAAGATAGTCCTTTTTTTGAGGAAGACTTATAAATATATCATCACGCTAAGATAATAGGAGAGGAGCAGCAATAAAAAATAGTACAAAAACCACAAAATTTAAAGCTTTTATTGCGTGCGCTGAGTAAACGGTAATAGTTATTCAAAAATCATGTATCAAAAAATTATTTATCTCTAAAGGTTCTAAATAAAAGTCCTCGACAGCATATGTCTTTTTTTTTATGTCAGGAAAACCCATTATGGATCATCACCGCCCGACGGGGACGAGCGGCGGGTATGTCAGACTCTCACCGACTAAAAACCTGACAGTGCTCCACCGAGCTGCTGGTGGCGGGGACAGGGTACCTATGAAAACATTGCCCCCATCCCCGCCAGCAGCAGCTCTGTACCCCGGAGAGCGCCATCTCCGGGTCGGGGCCTCTCTTAACAGTGGCCCCTCCCTCCGCTGGACGATGCATCGGGAGCACCAGATGCATCGACCGCCTCGGGGACCTAACTCCAGCGAGCGTCCGATACCCCGTTCGGACCGCTCGGAGGTCCCCGTTAGGGCGGCATGCAACGGACTTCGGCGAGTCGCCTGCGCCCCGCTCGCCTGCGGCGGATCGGATCCAAGGACTCGACTTCCCGGATCCGCCCCGCCGCCTCCTTCCGCGAGATTACGTCCTCGCAGAAGGAGGCCATCGCTGCCCACGATCTCTCCCTGTCCACCATGGCACGAACAACAGTGGACAGCATATGTCTAGCTTTTAAGGTTAACTCACTTTAACCATTTTTATGGTTTACAAAATACTATCATATTACGGTTTTAATCTTTCCACCCGGGCCGAGCCGCTAGCAATTGCTAGTGTGAAATATTTATGTTAGAATTAACGTTATTTTTTTAAGGACCAATAATAGTAATATCGAATTTGCAAAAAACACATGCACAAACCTCCACCGCCACCACAATACACAAGCACTACATACGTTCACTATCACAAACTTAACAATCGTTTCGCCCCGCAACCGAAGCATCATCAGGAGACGACAAAATCGCGAAATCACGAAAATTTTTTTATATAAATTATATCTATAGTGTAAAAATAATTTATCTTGTAGTTTATCTTTCATTTAATGATCTTATCGATAGATGTTACGATATGAATTTGCTTCACAAAGCAGGCGTCAAGCCCACTCATTTCTGTCTCTAGTATAGGGGTCTGAAGGGAGGCATTATTTCCCTTGTGAAGCTTTTATGCTTGTCCCCTCACTCTATACTATATATTTTGAACGCATATCCCGTCTATCTATTGCTTCTTTCCCTAATAACATTCCTCATCCTTTTGCCCTTATTCTACTCTAAGCGGGGTCGGCACAACCGCTGCCTGCCTGACGTCAACTTACCTTAGTCGTATTTTACGATATCTCGGTAAGAAAGAGGATGGTCTACTCTACTCAAACAAATACCACACAATGGGTCGAGTTACCTTAGTCACCGAAGTCTGTAAGAAATAAGGATGGTCATTTATTTTATTTTTTTATTTATTTTTTCTATATACTTAGCTTACTTATGAGCAGTTTTATGGTGATTTATCTTTTCAACGTTAGTAAAACAAGCTTTCATTTAGAGTTTCTAATATCAGTAAAGCACTTTGAACTTACGTTGAACTTAGTAAGTTTATTAATACAATGTTGTTCTGCATGAAGTTAGCTACAGTAGCTGCTATGAAAACCCTGATCTATAGATAAATTTGCGATGTTAATTTGCTCAAATACTTAATTTTATCATAATATAAACGTAAAATACTTTATTAATTTATTTATTTGTGCTTATGTTAGCACTTGATTGAATATTTTCCTCTTAATGGCAATAACGATTTTAAATTTAATAAAATAATTTCAAACATAATTTTTTTTTAAAGTAGACCGTAATAAAGTATAATGATAGTAAAATAATATCCTGAATTTTGAGTTATTTACAACAGATGCTACTGTAATGTTTATTGGAGTAGAAGAAATAAAATAGTAATTGGTAGATTTTAAAATTTTGCAATTCATACGTATTAATCGATATCGTACTTATTATTAGGATAAAATCGAGTTACCTTTGTATAAGGGTCGACGTTATGAGTTGCATTCACCGCGGACACGAACTAGCTAGTCTCAGTTATATATTAATTCAAATTCAAAATATGCTTTATTCAAGTAAACTTGTAAACAAGTGCTTTTGAGTCGTCAACTCTACTGCTGTTTCGGAAAGGTATATACTCATTAGAACTGTTCCTAATCATGATTATTTTCGCGACGTTATCGTACTGGGTATCTTGTCAATCGCATTTTTTCAAATTCAAATTCAAAATATTTTCAAATAAACTTGTAAACAGGTGCTTTATATCGTGAACTCTGCTGCTGTTCCGAAAAGCTTTTCCTACCAAGAAGAGCCAACAAGAAACTCGGTGTTTGTTCTTTTAAAAATATGATACTTAATACTAGTTACATTTAGTCATTACTGTCTTGTGCAGGTTCGAAAAAAGCTATATCCACATATTCTTGTCATCTAAGTAATCCTCAACAGTATAGTAGGTAAGTAGGCTTTCTGTTTCAGCCTCTCTTAAACAGTGTTTTTAAACTTCTTTAGTGGCATATTTAAAATTGATTGCAGAATTTTATTATAGAATCTTATACCCAAACCCACTTACGACTTACGTACTTTTGCAAGACGCGAAACAGGAGCCTCAAACTTATTTCGGTTCGTACTTAATCTATTATATACATCACCAACCGTCTTATAATTCTTTATACTTTTATGTACATAAATTAAACATTGACAAGATATATACTGATAACCTATTGGGTTGGCTATTATTACAGGTTTTAAGGGTCTTGGACGCATTTAAGTACGTCTTTTCAAATTTTTCGTTTCTTGTCTCGTCACAAAACATTAAAAAAGGAAGTTCCTTTTTAATTTGACTAATTACAAAACCGCTAACCCTCGCGGTCATTATACTAAAACATTTTACGGTAAGAAATAATTAATAAATGAGCGTTTCATGGTGAATCATAATGGTTGTTAGACACGCGACCGTTTTCTGTAAATGACAAGTGAGATAGTGTAAGCGGGCGCGACAAGCGAAATCCCTTTTTCTTCTAACATGAAAAACAAAGGAAAAGTCATTAGAATACACGCCCTTGTATTTTTCGTCTTCATAAATTACTAGCTGTGCCAGCAGCTTCGCCCACTTGGAAATCAGTGTGTCACAATTTTTTTCCCGAAGTGAGATTTTGTACATAAAATAGTTTTCGTGAGTTAATTATAAGAGATTTTTGTATAACTTTTACCGTTTACTTAGCGCAAGCAAGGAAAGCTTTAAATTTAGCCGTTTTCGAAATATTTTTTATTGATGCTCCTTATTATCTAAGCGTAAGCCTATAGCTTTCCTCGATAAATGAACTGTCTTACCCAAATAATTTTTCAAATCAGTCCAGTAGTTCCTGAGATTAGCGCGATCAAACAAACAAACTCTTCAGCTTTATATATTAGTACAGATTCGCTATTGACAGAGCCGTAGAAGTTGATAATAACTATAAATATATAGGACAAATACACATGGTTTTCCATCTCCAAAGTTTGGACTAGTCGTCAACAGTCGCCGCCAAAAGCACATTTTAAATGCTTTAATTTTGCGTTTTAGTAACGTTGTGTCGTTATTTTAATGCTGTAAATACATATTAAAAGTGTAAAAACCTTTCTGTCTATCTGTCTCTTTGGTACGTTTTCCAGATCAAACGTTTGGATTAATAAATGATGAAAATTTGATATAATAAAGTTTATATACCGGGTTAACAACATTCAACTAAATTCATATAACTTAATTCAATAAATAATAATAATTAAATAATTGTGAAAAGTTTAACACTTGAAATTGAATAATTTATAGAACTTGATACTACTTTGTGGATATCAATATTGCAAATTATGATAGACAATTATGATAAACAAACGCGGATTTTAGCAAAATAATTCTTTGATAACTTTGTACTTGAAATTGATGCGAACTAAGCCGCGGCGAGTTCTTCTTATTATCTAGTCATTGGAATTTTAGTTTCATCTCTTATTTTGATATATATGTGGTGGGGATAATTCCAAGAATAGGATCTGTGTGTTTTATCCAATTATATATTTCTTCTCCAAGATTATCTAAGATTATATAAGTTCCAAAATTGACAGCCTTGTTACTCCTTTTCTTTTTACTATTATTCTCGTTGCCGTAGTAACGAGGCCGTCCGGTGTTGCCGGCCAGACGTATTAGAATTCCCAACATCCTCCCCCTCCTTGGGAACTTGCTTCCCAAAGAGTTCTTGGGAATCTGACGTGCCTTCCAGTGCACAAAGTTTCGAGATGGATCTCTTGATGATACCACCTGCAGTTTGAACGTCGACGACTCTGCATAGTCCGTCGGCGCCAAGGTAGAGTTGATGGATGCGGCCTAGAAGCCACTTCATCGGCGGTAAGTGATCATCCAGTACGAAGACAAGATCACCGATCTTGACATCTCGCTGTCTTGTCCTCCATTTCACACGTTCCTGTAGAGTCGACAAGTAATCCCTTTTCCAGCGTGACCAAAAGTGATGTCTCAGGCGTTCGATCAGCTCGTATCTGTTGAGGCTGATACGTTCGATATTAGGCGAAGGCAGTGAAGTCAACGGTCGACCCACTAAGAAGTGCCCAGGTGTTAAGGGTAGTAGATCAGAAGGATCAGATGACATTGACGTAAGTGGACGTGAGTTCATGATCGCTTCAACCTGAGCAAACAGTGTATACAATTCTTCGAAAGTTAGACTAGAGTTACCTGCTATTCGTTTTAAATGATATTTGGCCGATTTAACCCCTGCCTCCCAGACCCCACCAAAACTAGGTGCATAGACGGGAGAAAATTTAAAATTAATACCTTCATTGCACGCAAAGTCGCTGACTGGTGCTTGACATTTCTTTAGAAGTCTGTTTAGTTCATTACTAGCTCCTACAAAGTTTTTCCCATTATCGCAAAAAATAGTATGAGGTTTACCACGTCTTGCGATAAACCTACGCAAGCATAGAATAAACGCATTGCTGCTTAGGTCGCTAACTACTTCCAAGTGTACAGCCTTTGTAGCAAAACAGATGAAAATACATAAATAGCACTTGGAAGTCTTTGCACCTCTACCTTTACGATTAAGAATAAGAAAAGGTCCAGCGAAGTCGGTGCCACAAGTCTCAAAAGGAGAAGCAGGAGTAACACGAGGTTCAGGTAAGTCACCCATTAATTGTTGCATAGGCTTAGCCCTAAATCTTTGACAACGTACGCATAATCGTACAGTAGCAGTTGCTAACACTTTGCCACCTAATGGCCAAAAAAGTTCTCTAATGGAACTCAACAACTGTTGAGGACCACAATGTAAAAGCCGTAAGTGTTCTTTTTCAAATAACATTCTCGTAAATACATGTTTAGGGTCTAGTAAAATAGGATGCCTTTTATCATAAGGGCAATATGAAGCGTTGTCGATACGACCACCGACACGTAATATGCCTTGATCGTCCAAAAACGGATTTAAAGAAAGAATAGAAGATTTACGAATTAGGATTTTATCAGTTTCTAGCGCGTGTATATCTTTAATGAAAGTTTTTCTCTGTGAAGCTTTCGCCAGCAAGGTAATTGAAGTGTGCAATTCAGAACAGGTGAGATAACCAGTTATTTTGGTATTATTTTTTGTAATATTATTCATAAATCTCAGTACATAACCAATAATTCTTTGCAATTTATAGAGTTTAGAGTATTTATTGAACGGTATTACATCATTAGGTAGAATATTAGTATTTAAGCTTATTCTTGTTTCAGGTAACACAGCAGGAGCATGTGGAGAAGAAGGCCATTCTTTTTCAGGTTTAGCCAGAAAGGACGGGCCGTGCCACCAAAAGACATTCCCAGGAAGAAGACGAGGCTGACTCCCTCTGGAAGCCATGTCAGCAGGATTCAATTCGGTAGGTACATGACGCCAGCAGTTTTCGTTAGTTAAGTCCCTAATTTGTTCAATACGATTACTAACAAACGTTTTAAGTGTTTTAGGTGGAGTGTGCAGCCATCCCAGAACAATAGTAGAATCTGTCCAGAATATAGAACGAGTAATAGGAATTTTAAGTGACTGTATAACCTTAGAATATAATTTAACGCCAAGCAAAGCGCCTAGGAGCTCTAAGCGTGGAATAGTTTCAGTTAGATAAATGCATTTCCCATAAGAGTTTTCTGACGCATCTGTAAAGCAGTGCGCTTCTACATACGTAGGAGATTCACAAAGTACATATCTAGAAACATTTATGTCTTCAAACAATTTCGTCTCATTATAGAAGCTTAGCCAAGATTTTTTTGTATCTTCTGGGAGGCTGGGAGGATCTTCTATCATCCCAGTCAAGTTTACTAAGCCATAATTTTTGAAGAGTAATTTTATGGAATATGGTACAAGCTGATAACAAACCCAATGGGTCAAAGATTTTACAAGAGTTCCGACAGTATAGAACGTTTAGTTACTTTAGCAATGTTTTCGACATCAACCGAAAAATGTAAAGTATCAGAGTCAGGTGTCCATCTTAGTCCCAATACAGAAGACTGTTTACAGAAATCTTGAAATTCATTACAAGTAGGAATATCGTCAAATATATCAGGAGCATTAGTACGGAATTTCCTCAAAGGAAAACAACCTTCGTTAAGTTTATCAATAACCCCTTTCACAGTGGAAGCTAAGACAGTTTTAGAATCAGAACCAGTATTCAAATCATCGACATAGACATCATGCCTTATGGTGAGGAATATAGTAACCAAAGTTAAGTCGGTCCATGACTTCTCTCACGGTACCCAAGTTCGTAAGATGTCCTAGTTTTTCAAGTTCCATTTAGACAATTTATTTTCCAGATTATAGAAACGCCTCTTGGCCAGATGATAAGAGTCGCCAAGAGCCACCTCGGGGATCTCGCGAAAAGGAATTTTAACAGAGAACCTACCATTATCCAAGCGCACAGTATTAGAAGTAAAATGGTTTTCACAATATTCCTTATCTTTAGAAGGACATATATTAGCAAGTAGAGGAATATCTTCGATTTCCCTGAATTTAGTAGTGGAGTCTTTAATCTCTTGACAAAAGTTAGAATGAGTAGTAGAAGTAGGACCCTGAGTAGGTCCTGTCACGAGCCAACCTAGTTTAGATTTCTGGAGCATGGGCTTATTTTTGCCTAACTTGATTTGTTTAGAATCCATTATGTCCCAAAAAATATCGGCACCAAGTAGTATATCAATATCAGAAGGATGATAGAAATGTGGGTCAGCAAGTTCAATAGAATCAGGAAGAGAAAGTCGCGAAATATCTACCTCGACACCAGGTAGTTTACCACTAATCGCAGGTATGACATAGCAAGAAACATTACACTTGAAAGTATTCACCCGTGACTTCAATGTTACCTTACATTTCTTAGTAGTAGTAGTGACTCTATTGTTTATACTAGCAATAGACAAATTAGTATTCGAACAAGGAATTTGTAATTTATTTTGCAAATTTTCAGTAATAAAAGAAGACTGAGATCCATTGTCTAAAAGAGCTCTAACAACATGACACTTATTAGTATTAGTATCAACAAGTTCGACTTCAGCAGTACACAACAAGACCTGACCGACAGTTACAGCGGACAATGATACAGGATCCATCATGGCAACAGTGGAAATCTGAGCAGAAGTTTCTTCAGACGAAGAGGTCGCAGTAGCGGACGCTGCGACAGAAGCGCTAGATATCATTCTAGTATTTCTATGTAATAATAGATTATGTTTTTTGTTAACGAACTTGCATGGAGTATGTTTGCACCTAGAAGAAAAATGTCCAGGACGCAAACAATTTTGACACAAGCGATGTTTTAAAACCTCACTGTATCTAGAGTCTATTGACATAGATTTAAACTTATCACATTTATACACTAAATGTTGTTCTGAACAAATAACACAATTAGCATTTCTCAAAGTAGGAGAAGCTACAAAAGATGTAGAAAGTTTATGTTCCTTTGAAAATTGTCTTTGTTTTTCAGATTTAGTGACATTATTATACTGCAAAGTTTCTAAAATATCAGCGCGATTGCGCAAAAATTCATTAAATTCAGCTAAAGTAGGCGAAGTACTCGTGTTAGTCCTACTTTCTTCCCATTTGCGACGAGTGGCGCCATCTAGTTTCGACACCATCACATAAACAATCAATGTGTCCCAATGAGAAGTAGGTTCATTTAAATTATTTAAGGAACTCAAATTTTTAGAATAGTAATCAATCATATAACGCAGAGACTTGAAGCTTTCCTTAGAAATCGGTTCAAAATTAAAAAGAGAGTTTAAGTGGTTGTTTACAAGTATTCTATTATTATTATAACGTTTAACAAGCAAATCCCAAGCAGATTTATAGTTAGCAGCAGTAAACTCAACCGATTTTATAACTTGAGACGCTCCGCCTTCAAGTGAAGAGCGTAAATAATGAAATTTGTTGATGTCAGAGATATTATTACTATTTATTAAAGACTCAAACGTATCCCTAAACTCCATCCATTTAAGGTAGTTACCGTCAAAACGCGGAAGTTGGATGGTGGGAAGCTTTATACTATCAGTATTATGGTTACGAACGTTTTCAGTAGAGTGCGAAGGCACTTTTGAGCCAGCTATCGAGCCATAATTTGAGGACACATGTAGAGCAGGTACACTTTGAATTATACTTTCGGCACGAGCAATATTCAAACAAAAATCATTTTCGATTTTCTCATGTTCCTCTAACTGATCGAAATCTAACATCTCAATATTATCCTTTAAAGAATCAAACTGAGTAAATAAGTCTCTATGTCGCGATAGTTTTAATTCAAGTTCCGCAACTAATGCCTTTGTAAGTTCCTTAGGATCAATTAATGTAGTAGTTTTTAAGTATTTCGCAAACGTCGTAATTCGACTCTTTATACTAGCACGTTTCCGAACAAGTTCTTTCAAATCTTCCAAACAATTTAATACCTTATCGCAATAATCAAACTAAACAGACTGTTCGAGGTAAGTAATGACAATATAGGTATCAAAGAAACCGCAACGTTAGTTACAGCGTCAAAAAATGACGACGCCGGCCCCAGTCTGGTGCTCGCGGTCAGTGGAGGTCACACGCAGTCGACGCGATGTAACAGCACCGAACACCAACTTTACACGGGGTCGGAGAAGCAGTGGCCACAACGAACCTAGAATGATTTAGATTGTTAGTAAGAAAGATGCAAACAAGAATGAAATTATACACAGTTTATTTAATGTCAATATTTATAAGAAATAAAGATAAGTAAGTAACTCTTATTGTTTCAATTCAGTATTTAGAACTTCAATAATATTGTAAGAGAGTAACATTCGTTCTTATATAAGTAGATAGGTAAGTAGGTAGCTAATTTTAATATAAGTAGTTTAGAGTAACACAGTTGTATTCATAGTAAAGTAAATAGCTTTATAGTTTTACCTAGTTCAATCTAGGGCTAGTTTTAAGTACTATAGTAATAGTATTCAGTTGAGTTTAATCAAAGAGACTAGATTGCAAAGTAGTGGACAGAATAATAGGCTATGCAATCTAGCTTAATAAGTATAGAAGCTTTAAACTCAAGCAGAATAAAGTAAGTATTTTTAGAAAGAATTTTAATCTGACTCCATAGATATAAGTAGGGAAGCTAGTAGTATTGAAGATGCAAACTACAGAGTAGCATTTTAACCAAAATGCATAATAGCGGATGTGAACACTGTTTGCAGATGCAAAACAATCATGAACACAACGTTCTTCCGTCTGCACACACAAAGTATAATACCAAAATTGGGCGTACTTCCCTGTGAGTAAAACAAAAGACAACACAGATCCTTCGCGCAATAGTATCACGTAGATCACGATCACGTCCGGTTTCACCAACTTATGATGGGGATAATTCCAAGAATAGGATCTGTGTGTTTTATCCAATTATATATTTCTTCTCCAAGATTATCTAAGATTATATAAGTTCCAAAATTGACAGCCTTGTTACTCCTTTTCTTTTTACTATTATTCTCGTTGCCGTAGTAACGAGGCCGTCCGGTGTTGCCGGCCAGACGTATTAGAATTCCCAACAATATGAAAAGATCCAAATTAAAATAATTTTTTTACCTAATTAGACATCTCGATCAGAAGAATAAATGGTTCGTTCCTATCTTATCAAAATAAAATCCCATACAACCACTGTTCCAATTAGCAACGAAGTCTTTAAAATAAATGAAAACAACAGTACGAGTCTCTAAAACAGTGATATTATATTCTAAGCGTGTTCCCATTTACTGTTCCGGTCGTTTCCGAGACAAACGATGATGGCATATTGTTTTCCTTTGTAGATTGATTATAGAGATTTTTCCCAGTCCAAATGTTCGATTCCATTCTAACGAATAACGACGATGTATATGTGTGATAGATTAAAGAGTAATTTAGCCGCCGTGTGGTATCCGGCTTTTTTTTATATGATAAGGCTAACGCCTGGCTACGATCTTGCCTGATAGAAAGGCAAAGATGTAGCCTAAGATGGACCGCGCTTGCCAGTGTAATACCTATTCACATTTTCTTTAATTTTCCCAAATTGTAGGAGTCCGGGAAGATAAATGCGGGAAGGGAATTCCAAGCCTTTGCTGTACGCATGAGGAAAGATGAACCGAACCGCTTTGTGCGAGTTTTCGGGATATTTATGGTATACCGGTGGAGCCCCTCACGGCATCTGGTTGTTCGATCATAGAATGGTGAGGGTGGGATCAGATCAAAAAAATCTGTGACACTCTCTCCGAAATATATCCTGTAAAAAACAGAAAGCGATGCGACTGTACGTTTATGCTCTAGAGTAGTGAGCCTCTGAGCTAGCTTACTATCGCCTATGATCCTTCTGGCGCGTCGATCCACAGATTCAAGTGCCTGAAGTTGGTACTTGACATAGTAGAACTCTGAGTAGAATAGACTACCCTCATTTCTTATCGAGGTGTCGTAAACAGCGAGTAAGGTAAATTGACCCACGGTGTGGTATCCGGCTGAGTAGAATAGACCACCCTTATTTCTTACTAAGGTGTCGTAAAAGGCGACTACGGTAAGTTGACCTAACGTGTGGTAATCGGCTGAGTAGAATAGATCACCCTCTTTCTTACTGGGGTGCTGTAAAATACGACTACGGTTAGTTGATGTTAGGCAGGCGGCCGGTCGTAAAATAACTACATACATGTAACAAAGTGTAAGAAATGAGGGTAGTCTATTTTACTCAGTCAGATTACCACACGGCATTACCTTATGACGTTAGAGATGATTTTTTAACAGGCATTAAAGCAAATCCAGATTTAACTACTATCTATAAAATTTTAATTCCAAAATTTATTGATGTTCCGTTTAATGTATAGAAACCGGCTATACTCACGCGTTATTTTATCGGATGAGCCCGACTAGTTTCAAGCCCATACGGGGCTCTTATTCATGAGCTCTTTACGCGGCGTTATCGCGGCGGGAACTGCGTGTAGCAGCTCGCAGGGCGCGACTCGAGAGTGGTTGGAGCGGGGGGAGGGACGGCAGCGGCGCTGGTCACGCGTCTTCTAAGCACTCCCCGTCGCTGCTCTGGTCTTCGTTATCGGATGCCCGGAAGATAGCCCGGAGTACAGCCGGTTTCTATACATTAATTATGAATTCCACTCACGATAGTTTAAATTCAAAGATGTTCCGTTTGTTTTAAATTTGGCTACGGACCCTTGAAACGATACCGCCCGCTCTTGTAATGTAATCAAGTCGTAACAAGTTTTTTCGACATTAATATTCCGTGACAAATACAACATGCCCGGCCTATAGCGTATCTGCATCCGGATTAAGTTATATTATTTAACGGTTGTTAATTATTTTGTACGAATAAATTATTATAAGTGGTATTAGGTTGATTTTCGTGTTTTATGCGGTATCAAAGTGTTGAAACAAATGTATGGGAGAAACCGAATTTCTGTGTAAGTGAGACATAGCTTAAAATGTTTTTTTTTTTTGTTATTTTGTTCAAAGAAATCATTTCTTTTCTATAACCCTATTTTGGTATTTCTTAATTGTAATAGGTAAGTGACATTTTGGGCTGGCTTTATATTCTAAGTACAATAACATTTTTAAAAATAACATTTTGACGTGACAAAATCTTAAATTAGGTTGCGGCTTGGAGTCACTCATGAAAAAGTGTAACGCCCGCTCACGTCTGTTACGATGAGTCACCGAACGAAAGAGACGCCCGCCGGATTGGCGAATGCCTTGCGTCTCTCTCCCACTCCAATCTATCACATTTAAAAAGAAGTTGTCACGTAAAATCTTTGCCCGTAAAACCGACTTTACAGGCAAGCGTTTTTTTTACTTACTTACCAATACTCGATACTATCAACAAGACACTTGTAATAATATCGTTACGATACAATCGTCCATGGCGGCGATGGTTTAGACACATTAAGCGTTAAAGCAGTACAACACACACGCACAAACTTTCACCTTCTTAAATATCGCTAGTACTAAATTATATAATACTTATACTTGTCATGAAGAAACGTACGCCTTGAGGTATCCGGCTGAATAGAATAGTACCACCCTCTTTTCTTACCTAGGTGTCGTAAAAAGCGACTAAGGTAAGTCGACCCGCCGTGTGGTATCCGGCTGAATAGAATAGTACCACCCTCTTTTCTTACCTAGGTGTCGTAAAAGGCGACTAAGGTAAGTTGACCCACCGTGTGGTATCCGGATTAGTAGAATAGACCACCCTCTTTCTTACCGAGGTGTCGTAAAATTCGACTAAGGTAAGTTAACGTCTGGCAGGCGGCCGGTTATAAAATAGGTAGCCAAATCATGTGACAACATTATATTATGTTGTGCCGACCCCACTTAGGGTAGAATAAAGGCAGGAGGATGGTGATGGTGGTCTAACTTAACGGATTTGTATGGAGTCTGAATAACTCATAGATTCCTTTTTTATTTTAGGAAATCAAGTCTCAGTAAAAATATTTTTTTTAATAATTTTTTTTTAAAACTGTAACTAGATACCTAAGTAGGTAACCAATTTTTGTTTTTTGTTTTTCACAGTGTAATATAAAACAGAGGCGTTTGTAATGATGACGTCATCTAAGCCCGTGTACACGTTCTACCTTCCTGAATTTCAAATGTCTTTATAGATTGTGTAATAAAAAGTAACTGGAGCCCAAATTTTATACGTTTGACATTCACGGTGTAGGTTAGGCTGTGATGAGTTAGTTCCCTTTTATGTCTATACACAGATTAAATAGATTAAGCTGTGTGGTATCCGGCTGAATGGAATAGACCACCCTTATTTCTTATCGAGGTATCATAAAAGGCGACTAAGGCAGGTTGACCCACCATGTGGTAATCGGTTGAGTAGAATAAATAAATAAATAAATAAATAAATCAAGTTTTAATGACCACATAAAGAAATTAAAAATACAAAAGTAAAATAAAATAACTTACAAACAACGTGGTCAAAGGGCATCCACCAGCAAGGGTAGCAGAATAGACCACCCCCTATACCGTACTTACGGAGGTGTCGTAAAATACGATTGAGGTAAGTTGACGTCAGGAAGGCGGCCGGAGGCCGGAAGGACGTTCCCAAATTATGTGACAATATGTTTATAACATGTTGTGCCGAACCCACTTAGAGTAGGATAAGTTCAGGAGGATGTATGTATGTGAACGTGGAATCTTGCAAGTTAAATTTGACCCACTTCCATTTGTCCGATTTAGCTGAAATTTTACATACGGGTCCAGTCGCGATGACATTACATGTTTATGACAAGCATGACCTCATGATGCTGCCAGGATTGGCTTTACACGAGGTAACTCCTTAACGGTTAACAATAGGGACATGAAATTTTGATAAAAGCTGGTTTTAAAAAGCTTTTTTAACTTGACTCGTAATAAAACCTTACAAGTAAATACAAATAAACATGACAATGTAATAAATACAGACAATTTAATAATAATTATATTAAATAAATAAATATACGCCGTGTGGTATCCGGCTGAATAGAATAGTACCACCCTCTTTTCTTACCGAGGTGTCGTAAAAGGCGACTAAGGTAAGTCGACCCGCCGTTTGGTATCCGGCTGAGTAGAATAGACCAACCTCATTTCTTACCGAGGTGTCGTAAAAGGCGACTAAGGTAAATTGACCCACCGTGTGGTATCCGGTTTAGTAGAATAGACCACCCTCATTCTTACCGAGGTGTCTTAAAATACGACAGAGGTAAGTTGACGTCAGGCAGGCGGCCGATCGTAAAAACGCAAACAAATCATGTAACAGCGTGTTTATAACATGTTGTGCCGACCCCACTTAGAGTGGGATAAGGGCAGGAGGATGATGATATTAAATAAATAAATATATGGGACACTTACACACACGGTCGTCCGTCCCCAAAGTAAGTAATGTTATGTAAGTGTTATGGTAGACAGACAACTGGTGAATATATACTTATTATTTTTTAAATACATACTTAATTAGAAATATACACTCAGACTCGAATACCAACAAATTCATTTATAGACAATGTTGGCTCTCGGTGGGAATCGAACCCGCTACCCGCGGAGCTGAAGGCAGGGTCACTACCCACTGCGCTAACGGGTCAGTCAAATATTATCCTACTTTCGCAGCAATACAAACTAACGTACTTGAACTTAGGATACTGTTAGAACTCGAGCGAAATCTCGCTAGCAAAGATCCGGTCTTATTCGTTATGACCATGTAAAAATCGTATGTTAGCGCTTCAGCAAATATACTAGGATTGCCGACACCACTGCCATTCAGATTTTCGAAAATAACTTATGTCGTTATGGTAGTTTCAAGAACTCGTAGAACTCGCAAGCTCTAAGTACCAAAGTTTGTACACCAAACTGCATAACACTGAGCAGTACAAAGTGGGTTAAACTTGTTTAGCAACTAGCGCGCAATTTCGTATGCTGGTCTCCGTTTAAAGTAAAATGAGATTGTAGCTAACAGAATGGTAATAGGACATAAGCGTTTAAGGACACGTTAAATAAAAGCTTTTAAGTAACTAACATAGCTATAAGTCTGTTGCTAACATTATGTGATTATGTTGTTTCAAATAAAATAATTTGAATTTGAATTCGATTGGTAGTTGCTACATCGGCAAAACCGATCCAACCGAGGATACGGCTTTCGTAAGTTCGTTTGTGGGCTTTTTATACATTTTTATAATAAAATTCGACTTGCCTCGTCTCGACTTTCCTTACTTGCCTTTACACAAGTACAAAAAACACAATTAAAAATTATTTGAATAAAAAAATATTTGAATTTGATCGCTACTGATACTGTCGACGCATTGGAGAAAATTTGTTTGATGAGATGCATCCGATACATTGATAGAACGTGGACGTCTATTATATTACGATATTTCTCAGTAGTTATAATATAATTGTTTTGCTATAATCCGCGTTTGTGGATTATAGCAAATTAAAGCGGATTATAACAAATTAATTCTATCATAATTTCTGTACTATGGAATTCTGGAAAGTAACGCCTGCCTCTAAAAATTAAGGTATTTGTTAAAAATACTTATGAAAAATATCTTTTTCAGCTGATAATATTATTTTATATCAGCTAAAACAAATATTATTTGCACTATATGTAGTTTTGGTAAATTATACAAAATTTTACGTACTTCAAAACGTATAAAGCTAAACTGTCGTAGATAAGATAAGACGATAAGGATGTTCAAGGGCGTTTGTAAAGCTATATTTATTTTTACTTGATGACAAAATTGCATGTACTAATATGGACGGAATGTTATTAAACATGCTTCACTAATGCTAATATAACAAAATCATCATAATTCATCATTTTTTTTATACAAACATCATTTATTAAATACCTAAGTTGTCTACCTTCTACCTTCTATCTCCTAAGTTGTCTACCTTCTACCTTCTATCTCCTAAGTTGTCTACCTTCTACCTTCTATCTCCTAAGTTGTCTACCTTCTACCTTCTATCTCCTAAGTTGTCTACCTTCTACCTTCTATCTTTCATACCTTGTATATCGTTAAGACACCGTATAAACACACTTAATTTTGAGGAGAAAACATAATATACTATGCAATTTTGCTTAAGCTTGCACTATATGTGCTGTGAATAGATTAAATTTACTTAGCTCGAACTAAACGTCGCTAGTTTCCCAAGGATTATAGCTTAAAGCTGCGTAATGTACAGACTGATGAAGCTTACAGTGGATTAACGAATGATTAAGTTGATTTACCTACACAACTTCAAGCTATACCTTTTGTTTCTTTCTTATTTCACTAGTCAATATCACGCAATACAAGCATTATTGCACATAATGTGAATAATTAAACAAGTGTAATATTCATCATTTTCCTGCCCTTAGCCCACGGTAAGTGGGGTCGGTACATGTTTAAACCATGTTGTTACATATTTTGGCTAGTTATTTTACGAACGGTCGATTTTCCGAGTTTTGCAAACGGCTTCAACAATTTTCATGAAATTCATCATGTATGAGGTTTTTGGAGAAAAAATCGATCTAGCTTGGTTATAATTATAAAAATGTCGTTTTATTCTCAGGCATTGACAAATTGCTAAAATTGACATTGAATACAAAAGACTATTTTTTCTGTCATTTGTAAAGTTTAGCTCAGTGGAGAAGGGGCTTAATAAAGAATTTAAAATACCTGGGATTAAACCATTAGCGACACGCTAAAGTAATGTACTAAAGAATTGTAGATCTACAACAAATCTACATAAAAATCCGCAACAGCACTCTATCTTTTACAGTAACTCACTTACATAACTACTTTATGTTCAAAAATTCAATTAAACATCTATTTACGTGCGGGCAAAGTCACAGGCACAGCTAGGCAAATAAGAAACTATAGAATTTATTATTTATATTTAAAATTGAATTTGCAATACAAAATATAATATTTCCACATATCGCTGGGAAATAGGGCGTTGTGTCTGATAATAGCGTTATGTCATACGTTAGGAGCCAGAGAAAAATATATGTACATCATTTTCTTATTTCACATTGCTTATAAGCACATTTTTCTTGCTTAATATAGAGTAAGGCCATGGAAACTGTGTTTCTTTCAGTAAAAAAAACCAAAATATCGTCACCGCATGATGTTTTCGAAGCATATAAAAAGAGCATGGCTCCTATAAATATATGGTATTGTGTATTTATTGGTCACGTTGTAAGCCATTAATGCAAAAAGCAAATGAAATGTTAGGAGTTCTTAAAGGAGAATTCGTCTTCGAAAGCAGCGGGAGAAGATATATCTTGTTTTATTCAAGGGCATAGATTAAAAAGCGACATGATCGTCTTGCCCTTATCTAACTTTAGGTGGGGTCGGCACAACATGTTATAAACACATCGTCACATGATTTAGCTAGGTTATGACGGGCGTCAACTTACCTTAGTCGCCTTTTGCGACACCTCAGTAGGAAAGAGGGTGGTCTATTTTACTAAGTCAGATACTACACGGCGGATCAACTTACTTTAGTCGCCTTTTACTAAAAAATAGCGAGAATCTTGAGAAAGGTTTAAATTCATAGTAAATTATGGTTTGATTTGCCGCAGGGTCAGGTTTTTCGCAGAAAAAACTTAAGTGACACTGATTTCTACGCGGGCAAAGCCGCGAGCACGACGAAGTAATATGGACTAGGATAATCTAACGTTTTAAAGAAACTTGTAAGTTTAAAAGTAAAGTAAGATAATAGCAATTGTCGTAACTGAAAAGATTTTATGTCGCATAACAAAACTACAGTATCATGGGAAATAACTTCGATCGTAACAGAACAAACAGATAAATTCAAGTGATCGTTCTAGAGAAGTTATGATCGCAATCGCGAATGTAAACAAGTTGCAAGTGCACTGAAGTACAAAGAGAACGTACAATTAAATATTTTAAATATATGTTTTATAAGTTTTTTAATTCATATTGCAATTTAAGTGTAATTCAAATTCAAAATATTCTTTATTCAAATAAACTTGTAAACAAGTGCTTTTGAATCGTCAACTCTACTGCTGGTTCGGAAAGCTGTTCCTACCGAGAAGAGCCAGCAATGAAACCTTTTATTATATGTTATGTAAAGAGTAGGTTAGATTAAAGGGCAAGGGCATAGCTAAGTTAAAATATATAGATAGATGAAAACTTTATTGTACACAAACTTAAACAACAAAAAAACTTTATTACTAATAATCTCTTCTATGCAACCCCTACAGACGATTTCGATACGCAAACATTATTACATTGTTGCAATTGGAGTCTTTTTGAACTTTTGAAGCAAGTAAGTCTTTTTGAAGCATTTTTTGAACTGGTCCATCATCGATTGGGTCATAGACTGCATCTCTAACTGAGATAGAAATTAGGCTTCAGATAGAGCCATAAACCGGGCTCCAGACTTATACTCAGACTTGATCACAGACTGGGTACAGACTTCGCAACGGACTGGGTATAGACTGAGCCATAGACCAAGCTATAGACTGAGCCACAGACTGAGCTACAGGCTATTATAACGTCCATTTTGGATACTCACACATTATATATTGACAATATTAGTTTGTGATTGTTTGCTATACAATGTGATTTTTTTCTTAGAGTATTTCTTGAACTGTTATCCTATACAAAGTACATTCAGACAACAGTCAGCAGTTAATTTTCGACATTCTACAAACATTGCGTGATGGTGGTCAATTAAAACAAATCGATATCGGATGAAGTATTGAAAGTAGTCTGTAAAATATTTATGCCTCATAAATGCTTTATGGTACGCCAACCAAATAAAATATTTTTCGTTGGAACCCTCTTTAAAGTTTTTTGTTGGAAAATTTCATGTTATGTCATTGTACTATTCATAATTTTTTCATTTTGTAAAAATATATTTCATATGAAATAATATTTTTATAATAATAAGCCGCCATGAACAGGTCAAGTAATATTTTTTTGTTATCTAGGTAGTTCGTTGGTAAATGTATACTATATATGTTCGGTATTTACAATTGCCACCCCTGTATGACAGTTGGCATCACTGTTCTTTGGTTGCGGAGGTTATATTTATATATTTATGAATTTTGGAACCGGCTCCAACGACATTCACCATGTACAGGGTTTTTGAGGGATAAAAATTGATCTAGCTTGGTTTTATTAATAAAACATTTTGTTTTTCAATTAAAACTATCCTTAGTAGTATTCATAGTTAATGTATAGAAACATGCTATTCACTCACGTCTTGTTCTATCAGGTAAGCCCGACTAGTTTCGAACCCATCTAGGGCACTTATTCATGAGCTCTTTACATGACGTTATTGCGGCGGGAACTGTGTACAGCAGCTCGCTGGGCGCGACTCTTATATTGTTCTAGATATATGGCGAGATAGTATAATTTATATGCATGATACGAATTTTCCGAGTATATAAAGTCATAAGCGGTGGTAGCGGAATGTTTAAAATACCGGACGTGCGATTAAGAGGTCGTGGGTTCGTATCCCGGCTTACTTGAACCCACTCCTAACACAAGCATCTAGCTTAGTTGGAGGTGTTAACAACTTTACTAGTAATTTGTAACCCAAATTGCTAGTATCCGTTTAAAAAAATATATCTAGCCGTGTACTGGACAGTTTATTTTTAATTTGTGGACTAATTAAATATGTGCGGTGATGTGTAGAAGCCGCTGGTCCGTGCTCGAGTGGATCCTCGAGCCGACAATTCAGTTGGCGTTTGAAGGCCAGAGAGGTACTTCGTGGGCTTCCAATGCCTAGTTATTTATACTACGCCCAGTTGACAAAATTCAACCATTATTCGTAATTACTGATATAATTTTTTTTTTCTCCTGTTTATAAAGTCATAAGCGGCGGTAGCGGAATGGGTTAGAATAAAGGACGTGCGATCGACCGTGGATTCTAATCCCAGCCATTATACTACCAACGTGAACCCACTCCTAACACAAGTATTTAGGTTAACTGGAGGGGTTAACAAGTTTATTAGTAATTTGTAACTCAAATTGTCTTCATCATCATCTTCCTGCCCTTATCCCACTCTAAGTGGGGTCGGCACAACATGTTATAAACATGCTGTCACATGTTTTGGCTGCGTTTTTACGACCGGCCGCCTGCCTGTCGTCAACTTACCTTAGTCGTATATTACGACACCTCGGTAAGAAAGAGGGTGGTCTATTTTACTAAACCGGATACCACACGGTGGGTCAACTTACCTTAGTCGTCTTTTACGACACCTCGGTAAGAAATGAGGTAGGTCAATTCTACTCAGCCGGATACCACACGGTGGGTCAACTTACCTTAGTCACCTTTTACGACACCTCGGTAAGAAATGAGGTTGGTCAATTCTACTCAGCCGGATACCACACGGCGGGTCGACTTACCTTAGTCGCCTTTTACGACACCTCAGTAAGAAATGAGGGTGGTAATATTCTATTCAGCCGGATACCACACGGCGTTACTGATATAAAGAATACCTTATATTTTTTAGAATTAGGCGTTACTTTGCGGAGCTCCATAATACAAAAGTAATAATATAATTATTATGCTATAATACGCGATGATGTAAAATAGAAAATATGTATAATGCTAAATGTAGAGTGGACTATATGTTTTTTTAATACCTTGAATCATATCTTCTTCCTCAGTCATTCATTCTTGACAGAGTGGTTGTGGTTGATGATGGTTTACATCCGTTATTTTAGCTCTTGCATCATATCATTGAATAAATAATTATGATTGTGTAACAATCAGTAAGACTAAATACAAATAATATTAATCTATTCACAATTTGAACAAAGATAACCGGTACTTTAATATAAAAAAAATGCGATTTTTTTTTTAAAAACTTTATATTACAAATGACCATGAATGTCTTTCCAAATGACGGCAAAATTAACCTATGCATTTTTTTCTATATTTTAGCATTTTTTCAATACCCGAAAACGGGAATAAAACATTTGTTAGTTTTGTTAGTTAACTATAAGAGATAGACTGTTGCGGACTTTTTCGTAGAATTTTTGTAGATCTACAATTTTCTATAACATTACCTTAGTGTATCTTAGCTGGTTTATGATTAAAGCTCGCATCAGGCGAGTTTTTAAGAAGAAGAAGAAGAAGAAAGAAATTTCTTTAGACACAATTTCAACAATAAGAAACATAAAAAAAATACATTTTTACCTATATATATATATACAATCAATAACAGGTTTTTTACAATCGTCCGACTTCTTCAACACAATTACATGAAATCGTAATGTACTCATCATCCTCCTGCCCTTATCCCACTCAAAGTGGGGTCGGCACAACATGTCATAAACACGCTGCTCACGATTTTGCTGCGTTTTTACAACTGGCCGCCTGCCTGACGTCAACTTACCTCTGTCGTATTTTACGACACCTCGGTAAGAATGAGGGTGGTCTATTCTACTAAACTGGATACCACACGGTGGGTCAACTTACCTTAGTCGCCTTTTACGACACCTCGGTAAGAAATGAGGTTGGTCTATTCTACTCAGCCGGATACCAAACGGCGGGTCGACTTACCTTAGTCGCCTTTTACGACACCTCGGTAAGAAAAGAGGGTGGTACTATTCTATTCAGCCGGATACCACACGGGTTATGAAATCGTAATGTACTATTGATCTAAATCTTTCGGAAGAACTGCACTACCTGGTACTAAAATCTCTACAACAGTCCGTTCAGTAGATTTTGAGAAAATCGATCACAAACAGACAGACAGCTTTTGGGGATTTCTTTTTATTATATCATGTCAAATAAAATATTAGCATGATTTGTGCCGTATTTTCTGATAAAGAAACTATAACACAAAGTGATTTATTATACATGCGACGTGAAAATAAAACTCGTTTCTTTATTATACCTTTCGACGACGTTACTTTGTGAAAGGGTATTCCGTAGTGAATACTTGTCAATAACTTGTCTACTAAAATATATGACTATATTACAAAAAATAGAATAGTGTCGCTTTTTGTTGTGTGTGAGTAGTAAAAGTAAAAATGACTGTTAAAACTTAAAATTACTTAAATTACTTAAAATTTTTATTAATGGAATGATAAAATCAACGGAAAAGGAAATTTTAGCAATAGCTTATAAAAAAAATACACCCACTTTTCTAATAACAATTCTATTAACGGTAAACTAAATGTTTCTAATTCAAGCATGTTACACGTGTTTAGAGGAAAAATAAATGGTGGGGGTTGAACTAATGACTATATAACTGTGCTTGCTTAGGTAATGCATCGTTTTGCGATTTTGTCGTGGAGTCTATATCCTGATGATGCTTCACTGGCAGGGCGAAACGATTGTTGAGTTTGGATAGCGAACGTGTGTAGTGCGTGTGTATTATGATGGAGGTTTGTGTATGTGATTTTATAAAGTCTGCATATATCAAGGATAGTCCACTCCACGTTTAGCATTATATATATTTTCTATTTACTTAATCGCGAATTATAGCAAAATAATTTTATTTTTCCTTTGGTATTATGGATCTCCGCAAAGTAACGCCTAATTATTTAAATTATTGGTTAGCAGTTATATTGGCTAGTTCATTCGTACCTTTTATAAATATTCTTTCCATAGTTGTACCTAGTTTATTCAAAGAATCCTCCTATCACGCGGTCTCTTATTACTAGATTCCATTGAATATTTGCCGTCCGTTTAGAGATCTACAGATCCGACCAATTCAATCTTACGGGACTGGAGCGAAATTCCAACACTGCGGAATCCTGATATCCCTTTATCGTTCGAGCTATTGATTCATTAAACTATACATTCTTTTTATTATACTGATCTCTTGTATCTTTATATAGAGATACTTTGAGAGTTGCTATTTCCATTCCCATGGCGTGATTGTATTGTTGATAGAGCGTTTGAAATTACAGAGTTTGGTGGTAACTGCACTGTAAGTCTTCAAGCATTGAGGTATATTGCATTTGAACTCTGCATAATAAATTATGCCGATGTAAATCCAGTCTATGATAGCCCAGTGGTGAAACCGTGCGAATGTCTACAGCCGATCATGGGCAGGCACCAATGAGGTTTTCTACTAAAGCTTATGTGTATAAATGATCATTGCAATTTATTACACGCTTTTTGGTGAAGGAAAACATCGTTAGGAAACCAGCATATCTGTTGAGAATTATGGGGATATGTGTAACCTACCGATCCCCATTGGAGCAGCTTGATAGGTCTTAGCTCCAATCCTTCAATATATATCAATCCAATATATATCCAGTTTTCTACTCTTTACAATTTAACGTGTCTTCTTGCAAAGAGTAATATTCCGAACCAGTTGTAGCTTCATTAATTCTAATTAACTCTTGATGATTCAAAAGTGCTTATAAAAAGTTTACTTAAAAAAAAGATTATTTTGAATTGATTAATTATCCATTAATTTGCTTGAATTGTACTTTTTTGAGAGTTAGGGTAATAATTTTATTTTTCTACGTGATATATTTGCAGAATTAGGTGTGGATAGGTTTCATGATGAGAGAGAAACCGCCCTTTTTTCTCATACAAAAAGGTTAGTGAAAATCAAATTGTGCGTCACTAATGACTATATTTCAACTACAAAAGGTTTTTGTGCACTGACGCAAATTGAAAGGGTAGGCATGGAGGCTGTGAAAAAGTGCAGAAAAAATGAGATTTATTATAGCTACGTTTATTACATATTATTGTTCTTCATGATATAAGAGAAATTTGTATCAGTTGTTTTGTTTTTGGTAACGGGATATGTATAAATTTTTGTACGTTTGCTTTGTTACCTTTGTTTTTCCAAAGTTGAGAATGTCTAAAAGGTCGAAGGGTGCGTGTGTATTTGCTTACAATCTTATTGGTATAATGCTGCGAAATAAAAAGCAATATGTAATTTTTGTTATTTCTTTCACAATTGTTGTGTTTTTCTATACTAATATATAAAGCTGAAGAGTTTGTTTGTTTGATTGTTTGAACATGCTAATCTCAGGAACTACTGGACCGATTTGAAAAATTCTTTGAGTGTGAGATAGTCCTTCTATCGAGGAAGGATATAAGTTTTATATCATCACGCTAAGTTGAATAGGAGAGAAGCAGCAATAAAAATATTACGAAAACGGCAAAATATTAAACATCAACTCATTGGTGCCTGACCGGAGTATGAACCCATGACCCCCTTGAGAGTTGCTCGGTCTCACCGCTGGACTATAACAGTTTCTATTGTTTCTTATGGACTTAACAACACACATTTTGTGATGACAAGTCTTTGTATATCGTTCTATTCTTGGTCTAAATTAATTACAACAGATAACATATTTTCAAAAGGTTGCGACTTGTGCGGTATAAATCGACATAAATACAGAGTTACTAATTAGTAACTCTGTATTTATGTCGAATTACCTTACAGAATGTTTTTGTATATCCGCATTGGTACAAAATACCACTACTGCGACATTGTTTACTCTATGGTTAAAGACCATTCACCCAAAACAGAACTTTATGCACATTGATATAAAGCTGAAATCCATGTAAGACAGGCTGTCAGGTAAATAGTTCGAAGGTCGCTCAGGGTGTGTTGAATCAATGTTATAACAATACACGCTGTGTGATTGTTTACGATGTGAGGGGCGCGCGAAATTGTCTAGTTTCAGTTCGCAAACTCGTTTATTTTCTGTTTTCTTTTTGTTAACAAAGGTTCAAGGATTATCTGTGATATTTTTTTATTCTTTGTATGATCAACTGCATTTAGCCATAGTCTTATCTTTGTCTAACCACACATAAATAAGGGAGACAGATACACTCTCATTTACTTTAATTATTCTTCTTTCTAAATGTATTAGGATTATAGGTAAAGCATATTATAAAATTGAAGATTAATTGAATGATAAAAATGCCTGGATTTGAAAATCCTTTAAGCTTCATACACAATTGCGGTTTTAATAATGTTAAATTGAAAATGTTTAACCGATTGACCGCCGAGTTAACTGGTTCTTCTCGGTAAGAGCAACATTTCGAACCAGCTGTAGCTTCATTAATCATATTGATCCTCGACGATTCAAAAGTGCTTGAAAGAGCTTATTTCAATAAAGATTATTTTGATTTCATTTGTTATATGTATAAATTCAGCAAAATATTTTACTTAAAAAGTAGAATTAAGTTTTAATTTACGATAACAATTACTTGTGCGGGTAATGGATGAACTTTCAAACTTGTTAAATTTAATTAATGCAGCGTTAGTTAATTTTCAGTAAATTAAACAATTGTCACTGCTGAGAATAGGCCTCTTCTCTCCGTTTTGGGAGAGAAGGTCAGCTTATAGGCAGTTGCAAGAAAAGATTTATAGACTGTTTAAATATATAAAAACTGATTACGTGTAAAAGTAACGGCTTGTTACCATGCCACTGCTGGGCATAGGCTACTCTCTCTTTGTTGTGTGAAAAAGGTTTGAAGCTAAGACCTACCACACTGCTCCAATGCGGAATGATAGAATTTTCTAGAGATATGCAAGTTTGATTGACGATGTTTTCCGTCACCGAAAAGAGTGTGATAAATTGCAGTTATCCATTGGACACAAGTTTTAATAGAAAAACTCATTGGTGCCTGCCCGGGGTTTGAATCCGTGACCTTCTCGAAAGAATGGCATGGTAAAACTGCTTGGCTATTACACCTTTACGTCTATATCTTGTTAATCATAGAAGGTTCAATTACTTAGGAAATATTTTATCCGGCTCAAAGGACCAAACACGATCGACGTTAATCCATAACCTGCCTTCTGATAGAAGGGAAATAATAAAAATTGTTATTTGCTGCTGTCATATCTATTACTATCAAATACTGTGTCAAACACGTAATAGCTCCAGAAACCGATATCGAACCAAAGTTATATTTGGGCCAGTGTTATAAATTTATCTTCACGCGCAACTGAATAATAAATACGGACCCCAAAGTCGTGTAAAGCTCCCTATACAATTGCTGAGCGATAAATTTAAGTACTTACATATTTTTAAAGCTACTAAATCAAAATGAATTCGCGTTTCCCTTTCCAGCAGAAAGAGTAATTAAATATGCAAGTTATTTAACTACTGACTTTGACTTTTTAAATTTATTAATAATTTTTTTTGTAAAGGAACTTATAAGGAAATTTGCATATCTCTAGAGAATTCTTGACATGGACGTAACCTGGGTATCCGCACTGGAGCGGCGTGATCGAATCTAAAGCTTTTGAAAAAAACAAGAGGCAGCAGTGGGATATTTACAAACTACTTTACATATTATAACATCTTGATATAATTAAGCTAGTATTTACTAGGTACATGCTATGAATCTTAATCCTTTCACAAGAAACTTTTATCTAACAGTGGGATATTTACAAGCTACATGTTATAACTAAACTGGATTGGTGATCACAACAATAATATTATATTTCTAGGGTAATATGTCCATTTTCTATATCTTCTGTAAAAATAACAATAATCCGAATTGTGTAATTGAGATGGACTGACGACCTCAAACCCTAAAGACAAAAGCTAAAGACCCAGCGGCTCCCCACGACCTTCCTGGGGAGCCGCTGGGTCCAAGCGGCACAAGACCGTGTGTTGTGGAGATCCCATTAAAAGACCTATGTCCAGCAGTGGACGTCCATCGATTGAGAAAGAAGAATAAGAATTGTAATTAATCCAAATCCATTAATGTATTGATTCATTTGTTTTAATCTTAAATATTTCAATCAGTTAATCTCCGTTTTGGGACAATTCTATTTTCTGAATCTCGGAAACGGCTCCAAGAATTTTCTTGAAATTCAGTATGTAGGGGGTTTTTGGAGGCAAAATTCGATCTAGCTAGGTTTTATAAAAAAAATCTTTTCAACCCTGTGTTCAGGGGGCTGAAAAAATGCTAAATTGTAGAATAGAATGTAAATATATTTTAGCTGTCATTCGTAGAGTTGTGATAGCTCAATGTGGAACGGGTGAACCACAGAAAATAAATAACCAGAATCAAGCCCCTGTTATTACCTACCAACTTTTATTTGCTTTTTCATAGTTCTCATTTTTTTATAATTCAAAAAATGAATTACCGAGAATGGATCAGATACTCTGTTATTAATGTTGTTAAATATACTGCCCATATTATTATAAGTGATCTAACAAATCGCTTCGTATTTTATGCAATTGTCCAGTGTGAAATCTCCTTTGATCATGTATGTTCCCTTTGGAGCGGACACCTACATATTTTATTAGTATATTCACGCGGTTGGAAGCTAAAAACCGAATTAGTAATGCTGATTCGTTTCCAAGGACCCTACCAGTTGGGACTTGATGAAAATATGAATTAAAAATGGAAGCGTTACGTGCTAAAAAGAATTTTATACTCTTGCTACCTACTGTGATAGCTCAGCGATAAGAATATGCGGCTCATTCGATTGGGACACGTGTACAAATCTCGGGCAGGTATCAATGACTTTTTCTGTTAAATCTTGTCCCTATATTGCATCATGTTGCAAATATTAGATGAAAAATGAAATATCGTTGAACCGGCATATGTCCGGAGAATTTTAGGGATATGGTATAATCTTACCTATCCGCCTCTTGAAGGCTTTTAGCTTCAATAAATCTCTCCATTAAACGGAGAGAGGAAGCCTATGCCCACCAGTGAGATAATAAATGGCCGTTACTTTACAAGCTTCCGTGCATAAATTCGTCTGCGTGGACAATAATAACGAGTCAAAAAGTGTCCATCGCCTGCCTATACATACTAATATACTCGTATAAAGCTGAAGAGTTTTTTGTTTGATTGTTAGTACGCACTACAGGAATTATTGGACCGATTCCAAAATACTTTGAGTGTAAGATAGTCCATTTATCGAAGAAGACTATAGATTATATAACATCACGCTAAGATGAATAGGAGAGGCAGCAATAAAAAATATTGGGAAAACGGCACAATTTAAATATTTCCTTGCGTGCGCTAAGTAAACGGTGAAAGTTATTAAAAAAAAACTCTTATAATTGACTCAAAATTACTGATTCAGCGACACGGGCGAAGCTGCTGGCACAGCTAGTTAATTATATTTATACCCAAAATTACGATGAACAATGAACGTAAACTAAAACCAACCAAACTTTATCCATATAATACTCTCCATTAATTGGTGTTTCTACTTGGAACTTATTCTTCAAAAGTCTGTTTTTAGTATACGGTATACATTATTTATGAAGGAATAATTAAAAGTGATTCTAATAATTGACTTAGAACTTCGTGATTAAAATGTAATTACTTTGAGGACTTATTCACGTAATTTATATTTAAAACTTATACGATTAGAGATAAAGCAAATTATGGTAAAATTATTCTACGCTAATCCTTATGTTTGCGGAAGAATTAGAAAATATATATGGAATCATGTATCGTCCATTAGAACCAAATATGCGAGTAACAGTGTCATAAACAGGTGCTGTGCACTTAACAATCAACTTTTTTCGGAACTAGATATATTTCACCTCTCTCTCCCTAATTTTAAAAAAGCTGTTAAAAATAATATTAAAACTAAAAAATAAATAAATAATCTTATGTAATATTTAACTATATTATATTAAGGATTTTATTATTATTACTATAACATATTTTATTGTACTATCGAATTGTAATTTTTTATTATGTCCCTTCATTTGCATGTTAAATTGTTATGAGTTAATGCAAAATTTGGAAACTGTTTTTGGTTTATGTTTGGCTTATATGTTATAATGTAAATAATTATTATAGTACTGTTTGTTTCCATAATATAAATAAATAAATAAATTATATATTGTCGTATTCGTTGTATAGTACACCTTTTTACTTTAAAACAAACGAGAAATTTTTAAAGTTAGAAACAATAGAAAAAAACTAGAATGAATAAAGCTAATATCAAAAAGGTTTTCTTTCATTACCTCAGGGATCGATTACGTAAAATCTTTCTCATTGCGAAAGACCGTCGCGGCTTATTTGTGGGCGCATTTCTTTTGAATGCTTTCGTTTACAGTCTTGGTTTTGAATAGGTAGAATTAATTGTCCGATTGAATAAACTGGCAGAGAGCTTTACTAGTTTTATCGGCAACTTAATGGAATTCATTATCCTTTTGCCCTTATCCCACTCTAAGAGGGACGACACAAAATGTCACTTGATTTGGCTACGTATTTTACGACCGGCCTGCCTGAAGTCAAATAATTTTAGTCGTATTTTACGAAAGAGGTGGTCTAATCTACTCAACCAGATACCACCCGGTGGATCAACTTAACTTAGTCGCCTTTTACGACACCTCGATAATGAAAAAGGATGGTCTATTCTACTCAGCCGGATTATGCAATAATCCCCGATAAAATGAAGTAAAATTTATATAATGCGTAGAGTGGACAATCCGTTCTCATACCTGATACTTGCAGATTTTTTTTAAAGCACATACACAAATCTTCCCCACCAACTCAAAAATCGTTTCGCTCTGCAACCGAAGCATCATCAGGTATACTGGCGGTAGTGGAGGTTTGTGCATGTGTTATTATGAATCCGGAATAAATCGGGTATGAAAACTTTATTGAAGATTATTTGGAAGATAAGAATGTGTGGATATAGCTCTCTTTGAACCTGTACAAGACAGTAATGACTTAATGTAAATAGTATTAAGAATTATATTTTTAAAAGAGCAACCGCCGAGTTTCTTGCTGGCTCTTCTCGGTAGGAACAGTTTTCCGGACCAGCAGTAGAGTTGACGATTCAAAAGCACTTGTTTACAAGTTTATTTGAATAAAGAATATTTTGAATTTGAATTTGAATTTATAATCATATTAATCCTCCTGATATATTCAATGTTTCCCTACATCATTTTGGAACACCATGCTACAGTATTATTTCTAGTAGTAGTATAAATAATAAATAAATAAATATAAGTTTTGAATTCACGAGCAAAAGCTTCATATATTATTTATCGCATTTTATTTCTTACTTAGGTAGCTAAACTTCATTATCGTTATAAAATCTAGTGTGGAAAGACCCAGCCTCGGTTTCAGTACAGATTCTTGCTAACTAAATTAATGCCAATCCACCGTCCCCATATTCGTTACTCGGTAAATTAATATTCCAGCAAGAACAGAATATTAATGTACGACAAATTGCTAATTGTACGTTGAAATGGAATGTAATATTAAGTGGGATGTTTGAATTGTTTGGATTAATTAGGTATTCGAGGAGAAAACTGTAATAATTTATAACGCATATTTCTAATAAGTAGTTTTATCAAAGTCAAGTTTAGGTGGTTTGCTACAATCTAATCTTTATATTAATACTAGCTGTGCTAGCAGCTTTGCCCGCATGTAAAACAATGTGTCACATTTTTTTTCACTAATTGACATTTTGAACATAATTGTGAGTTAATTTTAAGTGATTTTTTATAATTTTCACCGTTTACTTAGCGCACGCAAGGATAGCTTTAAATTTTGCCGTATTCGCCATATTTTTTTTTGCTGCTCCTCTCCTATTTATCTTAGTGTTATGTTTTATAGTCTAAAGCCTTCCTCAATAAATGGACTATCTTACAATTTTAGCTTAGAATTTTGGCGAATCGATTCAGTAGTTCCTGAGGATAGCGCGTTCAGAAAATCAAACAAACAAAAAAATCTTCAGCTTTTTGCGAATGAAAAACTTTGCACCTCTTTTTACGAAAATAACGCGGAAGAAGAAATATGAAATGAAACTGTTATAGTTTGATATCTGGTTAACTTAGCTTCGCTTGGTATTTTTTTGGTGGGAGATATAAAAAAGATGTAATATGAAAAATAAATTAAATATAGAGCTGGTGATACCAGGACTTAATCCGGGGTATTTTTACTTCTTAAGTCCACCCGTTCCTAACTGAGCTACTATAACTTTGCAAGTTAAGCGTAATTAACCTTTGTTTTCTAATTATATTGTAGCCGTTTTTCCTAGCCTGAAAACAGGGGTAAAACTAATGTTTTTTAATGAAACCTTGCTAGATCGATTTATCGCTTCCGAAACCCCCTATATACTCGTACTAGGTCTTAAGAAAATTGTTGGACTCGTATTAAGATTAGCTCATTTAAAGATAACGATTGGAGATCTTCTTCTTCCTGCCCTTATCTTACTCTAAGTGGGGTCGGCACAACATGTTATAAACATATTGTCACATGATTTGACTACGTATTTTACGACCGGCCGCCTGCCTAACATCAACTTACCTTCGTGGTATTTTACGACACCTCGGTAAGAAAGAGGGTGGTCTATTCTACTTAACCGGATACCACGCGATGGTTCAACTTACATTAGTCCCGTTTTACGACACCTCGTTAAGAAATGGGGGTGATACTATTCTATTCAGCTGTATACCACACGGCGTAAAGGTACCAAGTGTGGATCTATTATCACTGCGTTTTTTTTATAGATAAATCCAGCATCCTAAGATTTCAATATACTGTAATAACAATTCTGTAACTTTTATCGTATACTAAGTGACTTTTCATTGCATTAAGAATGATCTTAGGGACAATTTCTCGTCCATAACTCTATTATTATAGCGAATCGGTAGCATAGCGTTGCAAATTGATATAATAAGTTATGGAGTAGACTTGAAGCTTTTAGCTGATGGGAAATGTTGCTTTCAGCGCTTCGAACGCCCATTTGTGTTGCACATTAATTCGGTTAGTTCTTGCCTAGTTTCTCGGTTAGTTTAACCTCGTGTTTGTGTTATGTATTCAAAGTTAACGCTGGAATTGAGTATTAAGTAGGTTAGGATTTTTAGACGCTTTATGTTATTACTAAGCAAATTATTTTGTGTTACAGTTTTTCAACTGTATATTTGTAACTTCATTGAACTTAATTTTGTTCCATTTTGTACAGACAGTTTTTTGTGTCTAATGTTTTTTTTATTATTATCGTATAGTAATTTTATAACGATTCGAAAGTATATTTGTATATATAATGTTTTGAATATGATTTATCGACGTGTCACAGGTTAATCGTTCAATGAACTTCATGTTAATATTTCTATTATTTGTTTTTAACATATTCGAAGCTGTAGTCCAGCAGTAACATCGTGCGACTGCGACACCGTGGAGGTTACGGGTTTAAAACCGGGCAGAGTTTTTCTGTAAAAACATATTTTTCTATTGATAATTGCAATTTATCACACGCTCTCCGGTGAAGGAAAACATCGTGAGGAAACCTGCATATGTCTAGAGAATTCTGGAGTTATGTGTTACCTACCAATCCGCATTAGAGCAGCGTGGTAGGTCTTAGGTCCAATCCTTCTTTCCAAAAACAGAGAGAATAGGCCTATTCTCGGCAGTGGGATAGTAACAGGCCGCTACTTACTTTCTATTTTTTTTAACATATTCTATTCAACTTTATACGAGTAAAATTATTCTTAAAGATTTAAATTATTTGTATATGCTCATTCTGTACTACAAAATAGGTTTACTTTCATGTAGTTTCATCACTTAGTGAAGTATAAAACTGATGAAATTATTATTTTATCTATTTATTTTAAGTTTATACAACAATTTAAACTTAATAAGACACTTTTAATTTCTAGGCCATCATTTTCCTAATGATCTATCTTGAAATCTAGGTCCTAATGATCCTAATCCTAATGATCTATCTAGGTCACTAAGTGGGATACATAAAAATACGATTTTTTTTACGAATAAAACCTGGTAATAAGTTTTTATTCCATAAATAAAACCCTACCTAACCAAATGTTTACCTAAATTAGATTATTGTTCTGTTGTTACGTTATGCCGCCATTATGTCTAGACATTATCTCTGTAGCTGTCTGTACTTGTTGTCCTTCTGTTGCCTTTCGTCACATAAATGAGATTCGAAAAACAATTCATAAAAGTAGGCGTTACTTTGCAGTATTCCATAGTACAATAATGTAATATTTATTTTCTATAATCCACGGTTTGGTTGCGTTCGAAGTAAAGGAACACTGACAACATAATTTTAACATTTTACTTGTTACGTCACTTCGTTCATGCCATCTTAACTCTTCAATTATTTTTTATTATTTTTTTTTTATATTCTGTTTCTAAAAAAATAATAATCGGCAAATTGACATTCAATCAATCATAAGGCTTTAAGGTTTTAAATTGCTTTGCTAAAAGCAATTTATACATTACTAGCTGTGCCCGAACTACGCACTCAAGTAAAGTACCTTTGTAATGAATAGCTCTATCTTTTAGTAAAAACCGTACAAAAATCTGTGCGGTACATTATAAGGAAATCGATCACATACAGATCACATGACAAAAAGCTTTTTGGGCCTTTGTTTCTCAATTTGTATAGATTAAGAACGACATTTTTTATTGCTCTAACTCAATAACAGTAGAAATAAGCAAGTATAGGTATACTTTTTAGTAAGAATAAAAGTGAGTGCTTTTGAAATGAGTTAAGCTAAGCATTTTACTTCAGCCAGGTTTACTTTTAAGGATGCTATCGTTGTCACGATATCTGAAATGGATCCTTAATGGATGCTGGACACGTACTTGTATCCGATAGCAAAAACGAGGAACGCGTACGAGGGTAGCCTTCCAATCTTTGTCGTAGATTAGATTCTCTTACATGGATTTTATGTTTTTCAAGAGAAGATTACGGAAGCTGTTGGAAGATTGATGTAACAGCTTCAGTCGACAAGGAAAATTATTAAATGTATACTGTAAATATAAAGGGCAACTGGAATATGAAATAACACGGCTAATATATCAAAAACAAGGGGTTTTAGACGCGTTAGGTTAGGCAGCATGGCAACAACACTATATCTTCATATTTTATCCAAAGGTATGCTGGTATCTTCTTAAAGGTATGGTGAAAAATTCGTTTCTTCCTCTCTACATTCCGGGCACGCTGAAACTTCCTTCAGTCTCATTATTTACACGTGTCTATTTAACAGGCAGTGCCGAGTTAATTGCCACATTTTCTCTGTTATGAGACACGAGTCTGAATAGGAAAAGCTTAGTGAAGCGTCCATAGAATTTGCATCAGTCCTCCAGTGTCCTTGGAGTTGTCCTTACGAGTTTTGACTTAACTCAGATTTAATTCCTCAGTAAAACATAAAAGTAATTTAAATTCTAATAGGGTTTTATGAACCAACTTTGATGACCTTTTAGTAATTAAAAATTTAAACTCAGAGGGGAAATTCGTGGTAAATTATTATAACTAGATGTAGTATTTTCTACTGCTAACAATATTTGGATTCATTTTGATAGATTGATAGCAAATCATTTGGATGAACAGCAACAAAAGCTCAGTTAACAGTCAATACGCGTAATTATTAAGTATTTTATAGGCTAGGCTAGCTCGCTTAAAGGACTACATTCAATTGTCAGTTAAGATCACGGAAGCGTTATCAAAAGTTTGATGTATTGAGAATATTTGATAAATAGTTCCAACTGACTGATATCACACAATACGTGAGTTATCCCAATTCTATTTCCACAAAAAATGTATGAAGAAAAAGCCTGCGAACCTTTTGTGGTGCGATTCCCTTTTCAGCTTCTATTCACATGTTAGCGATTTATCGTGTTTTCATTGTATATCCCAACGGAGTATCAGTCGCTTTCCGTTACCCTGTAATAATATAAATGCTCTTTAAAAATTGTAAAACATCACAACTGCGTACATACCTTTACCGAATCGAAGTATTTTTCTGATAATAAGTGAGTGTAATATATTTCAAAGTGACAAAATTTTAACAAAAACTCTTTTTTTTATATAAAATATTACTTCATAATAAATATTAAAATATTTCCCGTCGTGTGGTATCCAGTTGAGTAGAATAGACCACACACTTTCTTACCGAGGTACATATACTTAACATATAGGACTAAAAAATCCTGTTTTTATTTCGAGGATACGAAAAAGTCACAGTACGTAGTTGAAGGTATTTCAGGACAAAAATAACCATATATAACTCATCTTCCTGCCCTTATCCCACTCTAAGTGGGGTCGGCAAAACATGTTATAAACATGCTGTCACATGATTTGGCTACGTATTTTACGACCGGCCGCCTGCCTGACGTCAACTTACCTAAATGGTATTTTACGACACCTCAATAAGAAAGAGGGTGGTCTATTCTACTTAACCGGATACCAGTCATGAGTCAACTTACCTTTGTCGCCTTTTACGACAACTCGGTAAGAAAAGGGGGTGGTACTATTCTTTTCAGCCGGATACTACACGGCGTATAAATGAGAGAGACTCGTTTTCCGATATTCTCCTATATTTCCAAAGTAGATTATTTCCACCTTGAAGTAGCGTAAATTTAAATAGTGAGTATAGTAAATATGTAAAAAGCTACTTAAAACTAAGAGTATTAAATTAAAAGTTTACTTTCATGACATGTTTGTTAATATTCCCCTTGAGAACGCCCCTTTGTGTTTTTATGTAACCTTTCCATACGTAGTGACCCATAAAGGGTATTACGTAAGGGTGTTAATAATAAATGCTAAGTTAGTCGACAGCGGCAAGCTTGGTTGACACAGATAATAATTATACTCAAGTGTACCGTTAAAAGCATAAAAGAAATGGAGATATGTAAGAACACATCACACGCTTAGTATTAAAGTGACCTAATTCAAAAAAGTAGTTCTATGGCCATTTGCTATAAAACGTAGTAGTAGTATAACTTGAAAAAGCAACGAAACACTAGTTTTCTCTCCTCAATAATTTCTAGCGTAATATCATAGATGGCATTGAAATAAAGATTTCAATGTATCTAACTAAATTAAACCCTTATTTTGAATTAGGTTTAACTTTAATACTAAGCGCGCTATATGCTAAGTTAAGCGAATACACTGGAAAAAAAATATCCTTGTTAACGTGTCATACATTACACTGTTGAAGCAACCCTATTTAGTTTAAATGATAGGTAGGGTTGCCACGCATCTTCCTTAGTTACAATTTAACAATGAAGAGACTATTAATGTGAACTATCATAATAATGAAACGACAAAAGTAAGATAATTAACTTAAGTAATTTAAAGAATTAGGCGTTACTTTGTGATCGATAATACAAAAGTAATAATGAAATTGTTTTGCTATAATCTGCGATTAAGTAAATAGATAATAAACAAAAAAAATAAAAAAAAATTCCGAGCAAAGTTCGGTCACCCAGGTACTATATATATAATTAAGATTGAATTTGAGACTACTTTGGGTAATCTAAAGCACTCGCAAGATAAGAGTAAATCTACTCAGTACAACGCACTTGATATGTCGCCGCAGGGAACAAAGCATAACATGGCAATACACTCAACAGAGACAACGCCATGTTTATTTTACTCTGAACATATATTTGGAGTGAATTTGATATGGAGTAACGCTGTAGGCGGTAGAGCTTGATTTTACGCAAGAAATAATATGTCTCTGAGAAACAGAACGGAAGGGCTGAAGTTAATTATTTTGTAAACTATAGCCTGTACCTGAACCCTTCGCATCTACTTAAAATACCTTAAATTATGTAATATGGGTGGTTCCCGGTAGAAAAACAGTATTTTTAAAATCATTTACTTAGCCCGGTTTATATGCTACAAATGTATAAAATTTGTTCAGTATTACTTCGACGGATTTTTCTCAAAAGCCTAACAAACAAACACACAGAGATAACACACACACACATACACACACGCACACACACACACACACATACACACACGCACGCACACACACACACATAGTTTAAAAAGTATTTTGTAAGAGAATTCTCATCGTTTTTCCATCAAAACATATGTGCATATAATTTGCTCGTTTTTGCAAAATACATAATTTTACAGGTGTTATTATAAATATCATAGCTCAAGATATATCTATACATATCAAAGAACAAAACTCCCGAAAGATATCTTGTCTGTATGTGATTGATTTTCTCAAAATCTACTGATTTTTATTTTCATTATTAAAAAATAGTGTATGGTTTTACTAAAGCATACACTACTTGTTCATTTATTGAGGAAGGTCAAGGCTAACAGAACGGTTTAACCGATTTTGATAAGATTTTCGCTGAAACATAAAGGAGGTTGTGGAGCAACATATAGGTACTTTTAAGCCTAAATTTCCAGCGGGATTGGGATTTACTAGTTCAAATATAAAATAAATTATATTAAGGACTTCAAAAATGCGCTCCGCATAGTTTATTTTATAATTTAAACTTTTAGTGCACGGTTATATTGTAGTCTATTATGCCCCATAAATGATGTAATCACGAATCTTTTGTGAAGCAGCCTCCTCTCCTCACAATGAGGTCTGTTTAATATTCCGAACAAAAGAGCTGGTTTGCTGTTTTAATAAATTAAATTTATTTCTCTTAGTGCAAACGTTTGTGTTAACCGAGAAGTTTTGGTATGAAGAGCTAACGAGAGAGTTGCTTTTACTATATACTTTTTGCGGTTCCAATACACGAATACTATACTAGCTGTTCCCGCAGCTTTGCCCGCATGTAAATCAGTGTCACAAAATTGTTCCCAAATTGAAATTTTTAACGTAGTTATCGTTAATTATAAGAGAATTTTGAATAATTTTCTCCGTTTATTTAGCGCACGCAAGGAAAGCTTTAAATTTTTCCGTTTTCGCAATATTATTATTATTGCTGCTGCTCCTCTCCTATTCATCTTAGCGTAATGTTATATAATCTATATCCTTACTCGATAAATGGACTATTTTACACTTACAGAATTTTTCAAATCGGTTAAGTAGTTCCTGAGATTAGTGCGTTCAAACAAACAAACTGTTCAGCTTTATATATTAGTATACCTAGATGTGCTACAAGTAAAATAGGAATAAAACACCGATTATATCATTACTACTACGCAAAGTGCTATTGAAATAGAAAAATAAACTTGCTTGCTCGCTTTAAGTTGATAAGATTAAATAATAGTTTTTATCAAAATTTCCTGTAAGTATAATTTGACTCCTTTTATTAATATAAATAATTTTGTACATAATTTACGATACCGCTGTAGTCGCCTTAAAAAGTGTTTTAATAAGTATGTGTAAAATACTATTGGCTTGTCATAATTAATATATAATTGAAAAAAAAAAACTTGAAACGCTCTGTAATCTGCATCATTTATTTCTATCTAGTTTTTAAAGCCTTGAGAAAAAAATATTTGCGTGGGTAGACTGGATAGACTGATTAACTTTGGTAGGCTTTATTACGCAAATAAATTTGATTGCCGTCGGAAACTGTGAATTATGCGTAGCATTATTGCGTTTAATGCTTTAAATTGGGCAATTTGTTTGCTTAATCTTAGGGTAGCAGTAAGGGAAGTTTAATATTATTGACCTTTAAAAAACGATGGACAGGTTTGGCCGTGTTTTATCCGGCTGAATAGAATAGACCACGCTTTTATTTCTTACCGAGTTGTCTGAAATGGCGACTAAGGTAAGTGCCGTGTAGTATATGCGGGTTGAGACACACACTAACTGACTGATAGTCACACTAACTCACACTAGTACATACACGGTCTCAGGATGCACCACGACAGTATTACGAGAGCCCTTGGTGAGAGTGGTCGTGAAGTGACATGTTGTTACTTGTTAGTGCGTGTTTGAGCTTGTGCTATAGTCATACAGCTTTAGTTTATAAACACTACAATCCGGCTCAGTTGAATACACCACTCTAATTTCATATCGAAGTGTCGTTAAAGGCGACTAAAGTGTGTTGACCCGCCATGTGGAATCTGGCTGAGTAGAATAGGGGATAAATAATGTGGGATAAAGCCAGTAGGACAAGTAGAGTTTAGTGCGAGACCCAAAAAATAATCATATTTTATATAATTTATAGAATTAGGCGTTACTTTGCAAAGGTTTACTTATAATATGGGTACCTTCAAAGCAAGGGTGAATAGGCATCTTATAGGCATGCGCGTTCCACCTTAGACTGTGTCACTGCTTACCATCAGGCATGATTGCAGTCAAGCGCTCGCCTATTATACAATAAAAAAAAAAAAAAAAGAAGGTTCATAATACAAAAGTATTATTTTGCTTTAATCGATGATAAAAGAAAATATAGATATTGCTAAATGTAGAGCATACGCCGTGTGGTATCCGGCTGAATAGAATAGTACCACCCTCTTTTCTTACCGAGGTGTCGTAAAAGGCGACTAAGGTAAGACGACCCGCCGTGTGGTGTCCGGCTGAGTAGAATAGACCAACCTCATTTCTTACCGAGGTGTCGTAAAAGGCGACTAAGGTAAGTTGACCCACCGTGTGGTATCCGGTTTAGTAGAAAAGACCACCCTCTCTTACCGAGGTGTCGTAAAATACGACTAAGGTAAGTTGATGTCAGGCAGGCGGCCGGTCGTAAAAACGCAGCCAAATCATATGACAACATGTTTCTAACATGTTGTGCCGACCCCACTTAGAGTGGGATAAGGGCAGGAGGATGATGCTAAATGTAGAGCATACTGTCCGTTCTCATTTCATCGAAAAATTTATCGTAGATTATAGCGATATAATATTGTTATTACTTTTGTTTTATAGACCTTTCCTAAGTAAAGGCTCATTATATAAATTATTCATATTGTTTATATTTCGTTTAGCAGTAAAGTTTATTTAGTTATTTTACTACACACTACGGCAATATTACTAAAAACCTCAGACAATAAAAGCTTATGTCGACATAGCCCTTAGGGAAATTTATGTTTGTCAAAACAATCTCTTGGATATTATGAGATGATGCTATAATTTTATAACGCTCTTCATATTACATCAATAAAACCGCATATTTTGTCTATGGAATACAGTTTGGGTATATACAATAAGCTACGCTGTGAAATTTCTCTTCTGCTTTTACAACCGATGGACGTCCCCAGTTTATTTATTAATTAGGAACCCAACGTGAGTTGATATTTGATTTAATTAATACTTTTTAAATTACAGTTTTCTATTATATATCCCATTTAAAAGCTTACTCAGCCTGTATAATTAAATAAGCTAAATAACATTTGGTTCACTATATTAAAAACAATAATAAAAGAAATTAAAAAAAGAACGGTGTCGTTAAGGGCGACTAAGGTAAGTTGACGTCAGGTAGGCGACTGGTCGTAAAATACGTAGCCAAATCATGTGACAACAAGTTTGTAACATTGTTGTGCCAACCCCACTTAGAATAGAATAAGCGCAGGAGGAGGGTGATGAAGGAAAAAAAAGAAAAGAAAGAAGAAAGAGTTATTACAATAAAAAACACAATTCTACTTTAACAATAACATAAAGAGAAAAAATCTAAAATAGAAACATTAAAGGTGGTAAAATGAGCTGTCTTTTTTTTTAAATATGTAGGGTCAAAGCTAAATTTATTGCTAAGTATTTTTTATTCGTAGTTTAAGTAGTTAGATATTGCTCTCTATGTGAAGACCACATCTTTAGGGGATCATGATGTGTTTTGATCTTTAGGGGATGATGATGTGAAGCCGGGACTGAATGGAAAGAGTCACATTCTCTCAAAAGCCAAAGCTTTCACAGATTCATAAATGTAATAGACAACTTTAATTATAACAATAAATAACTTAAAACGAAGCGAAAACAAATCGGACATCGCCAATAACGATTTAGGAGAATCCAATTTCACTCTCCAATTACCGTAAAAATAAAAAAGAAATGAAACGCAAAAGTGAAATATATTACTAAAGGCCAATATAAATAGGTTAAATTTGTTTCGTTCTAGACCATCAATTTGATGGAAAATAGTATAATTAATATTTTTTGCTTGAGGTTCAATTTCAAATTTGACAGGTCAAACGCCTACAACTTATTCTTTCTTACTTAAAACAAAATACGAAACGAGTAAATAATGGAATTATTAAGTAAAGAAGGAATATTATTATCTTTTTATTAGCTACAACAATCGAAACGCTTATTATTTAAAATTTCATACCAAACGGTCAACTACTAGTACTTAGTAGGTCAATTACTAGTGCCCTTACCTTAAATATTTTTGGAACATTTTATACACAAATTTTAATTTTGTGGACTCTACCATACAAACTTGATGACTCCTCTGCATAATCGGCGATTACAAAAAATTGAAATGATCGTGTAATAGGCGTAGTCGGCTTTGCTCGCCAATCATCGTCTATGATCACCTAAGATCGTCTGTAACCCGGCCATTACCGATTTTTGCACACGGCCATTATTATCGTATAATAATACTGATGATTGTGTGGACACTTGCACAATGATCTTGCCGGTTATAGACGATCACAAGATCAACGATCATTGATGATATTTCAGTGCTTGACTTGACTCCTTTCTTGCAATGTTCTTAAAAGGATTTAAAAATAATTTGCTACCCGATTTAACATATAAATAGATTATCGAATCTGTAATTATAACCTGGAATCTTTCAGATTCCAGGTTATAATTAGTCCAGTCCAGTCCAGTCCCGAAATTTGATAAATGATTTATTAGAGTCGAGAATTTGTTGAAGGGCTATAAATCACGCTATAATCATTTATTGATTAAGGCTCAGATAATACAAAGGGTTAAATAATGGCATTCAATATATTTTAGCCGTTTTGTAGGATACCACAGGATCAAATTATTAAATGACGTGGTAACATATGTTAGAACGAAGTCAATTTTGTAGGTAATAGCTTAAAAAAAGATTTACTTTCAAATCTTTTGTGTTAATAATATTCAAATATTTTTATGCCAGTTGTGCTGATTTATTTATTAATTGTAGATACATATTGTTAGAAAATGGAAAGAAACAGTAAAATAGCACATGTATAAAGGCGGACTTCCTAAAAGGGATCTCTTCCAGTCTTTAAGTAACAGAACGTATAAGACAATAAGTGAAATACGGGTAACATAGAAAGAAATAACAAGAAAAATAACGAAAAACTATATTATACATAGATTAATATTTTCACACTTTACACAAAAGATAAAAAAAAGATGCAATATAGATAATAGTAATTATTTCAATTTATATCAAGTTTAACCATTAATGTATAAAGTACCTGGGTGACCGAGCCTTGCTCGGTAATTTTATTAAAAGATAAAAAATATGCAATAAAAAAAGGGTTGGTAACATGTTATACTGGAACCCAGGTATTTTCACATATATAATCCGCCCCATTGCGCTATTATAATTTTACAAATGACAGCACTTGACAGCACAGACTTATTATAATATGACAGCAAATTTAATTTTAGAATCTTTTACTATCTAGCAGTTTTTTCAATGCCCAAAAACAGGGATAAAACAACATTTTTTTAGCATCTAGATCGATTTTTATTCCCCAAAACCCCATACATGCTAAATTTCATGAAATTCGTTGGAGCCGTCCAAAATTCAGAAAAATATATATGTATGTAACAAGTTTAACTCATTTAAATATTAAAGATTTTTTTAAGGCATTTACAGTTCTAAAATATTATATCTTATGAACGACCCAAGTATGCGACAAGAAACTAAGACTAAGATTTTGTAAAAATAAAAAAAAACAAACAATTTATCGCAACGCTGGATAAATTTAAAGACTTTGAACAGAATAATAAGGTATTAGTTTGAATACCACAAAAAGACGAAATGCCATATATCTTTCATGAAATTCACACAATTATTGCTTTTCAATAACCGTGAACCGTTTCGCGTTATTGAAAATGTGATATTAAAGCAGATCGTTTATATTAAGATATGTTTACATGAACGTAAAATTTAAGCGTTTCTTGAGTTTTTCTTTTATAATAATTATACTTAGTACTAGCTGTACTTGCGGATTCGCCCTAATGGAAACTAGTGTTTTTGATTGAAATTTTGAAAATGAAAGTAGTTATTGTGAGTTTAACCATAAGAGATAGAGCCATAATGTTGCAATTTTTTGGAGTAGATCAAAAAATTTCTGGTACATTACTTTAGTGTATCTCTGTTGGTTTACACGGCGCATGCGACTAAAGCTCTCAGCAGACAGGTTTTATTTTACAGTTGCGCCACCTCTTATACACGATTTAGATAAAACCATAATGCAAGTAAATACAATGCAGCTAAGTGAATATACACTAAAAACCTTTCGGAAGAATTGCACTAAATTTTAGTAATAACCATCTAAAATCGGTTTACAAGATTTGGAGAAAATCGATTACTTACAGCTGTCTGTATGTAATTGACATAATAAGATCACTTACTATTTTGCTTAAAAATGATCAAGCAAACAACTAATTAATAAAATAAGATACTAATTTCGACTAGTGTGAACTTTGCCTTATAATCACATAACAATTCGAAACTACTAATGCATTTAAATTTGGGCTCTAATCCTTCATGAATAAGAACCATTTCTCTATGCCATAAGAAGGAAACGAAATTGACATCCCTGATGGATTTTATGCAGTCATATGGTAAATAGTGCAGTTTTATTATAAGTTGTAAAACACAAATATTAAAGTATAAGCTATATGATTCAATGAATTTTATGGAAGGGGAAACTACAGAAGGGACCACTGTTTACAGAGGCCCCAACTCGGAGGTGGCGCTAAAACAAAACGTGAGATAAGAATATCTAACTGTTAGTTTGATGATAAAGAAGAATAGTTTCAAGAGTAGTTAAAATAGTAAATCTAGTAAGTAAAAAGTAAAGTTATGGCCTATTACTATTCCACTGCTGCTCTGTGTTCTCCTCTCTCCGTTTCTGAAGAGACTGGAGCTAAGACCTATCACGTTGCTCCAATGTGGATTCATACACGTATTCCCAGAAGTCTCTAGAAATATGACGGTTTCGACGATATTTTCCTTCACTGAAAAGCGTGTAATAAATTGCAATTAATAATTAGATACAAGTTTTAACAGAAAAACTTATTCGGGTGACTCGGTGACCCCGTCGAAAGAGGTATAGTATGGTCTCATCGCTGAGCTATCACAGCTTGAATAAATAGTAAATTTGGTTTAAGAAAATAATAGGACGCGTATCGCGCCGTTGCGCGATGTGAATTTAGTTTAACAACAGGCGACAGAATGTTTAAGCTACAGCGCACCGCTTTGTTACTGTTCCGAAGTTTAATTTGTTAAATTGAACGAACCCATAGATAAATCGATGTTAAACTTTACGTGATAAATTTCGGTTGCTTTATGCACGGTACTTTAACAACTTTGGCCACGTAACAAGATCTTTACTTATTATAGAACGAAATCCCCAAAAACTGTCTGTGATCGATTTTTTCAAAATCTACTAAACGGACTGTTGTACGCTTTTTACTAAAAGGTAGTGCAATTTTTCCAAAAGAGTTAAGTTAATAGTGCATTACGGTTTTATATAAATTGTGTTGTGTAAGCCAATACACTAAAGTAATATACCTACTAGAGAATTGTAGACCTACAAAAAAGTCCGCAAGACCATGTCTCTATCGCTTATGCTATGTTACTAGTAATAACTACTTTTATGTTCAAAATTAGATTTCCACGCGGGCAAAGCCGCTGGCACAGCTAGTGATATATAAGAATAAGAGTTTTGTCGAAATGTAATTAGATATTTGCAGAGTAACCGCCGAATGTCTTGATCATTCTTTTCAGTAGGAGCAAACCGAACCAGGAGTAGAGTTGACACTTCTAATAAATAAATATAAATAAATAAATGGAACACTTACACAAACGGTCGTCGATCCCCAAAGTTACTAACTTTAATACTTGTGTTATGGGTGACAGACAACTGGTGAATGAATATATACATATATAATTTTGAAATATATACTTAAATACAAATACACACCCAGGCTCGAAGAACCAACAAATTGTTTTATAGAAAATGTTGGCCCTCGGTGGGAATCGACCCGCGGCCCGCGGAGCTGAAGGTGTGATCATTACCCACTGCGCCAATGGGCTAGTCATGTATGAATATTTTGAATTTAAATGAGTTCAATTACATATTGATTATTGATTTTATAAACGTGATATGTCCCTGTCACACTATAGTAATTAAAGGAGTGTGTGCGTAACCTTACATACACGTGTCTTGACAAATTGTCGAATAAGGGAACCCTTGGGGTCTATAAATCATTCATCTAAGTTTAACGTTCGGCAAAATGCCTGCTTTAGTCTCTAGCGAGTATCATTTATAAGTTGCCATTCCCTGTGGTTTTCTCTTAGGTTAACTTCTAAGAAATGTAGCCTCAAATACAATTTGTAAAGGAAATGAAATCAACTTTTACTATATTCTTCTTCTTCTTCGACCAATTTACGAAATCAGGATCTCCATATATTATGAAGAAGAGGAATTTTTTTTATTACAAATATCATTGGTGTGATAGGATAAGGAGAGGTCAGTTAAAGAGTTTTTGAAGAAAGAGAATAATACCGGAGATAGCACATCACATGATGATTAGGATATGATTTTGTTATGGTTGGATTCTGCGGCTCTCCGTGACTCTTAAGAGGTCGTCAGTCCACCTTATAGGTGGTCTACCGATGCTACGTTTCCGGTATACCATTCTGGCACCTTAGGCCACGGGCCGAGGCAAAGATCTATCGGTTTTACGTTTTATGTACCCCACCCATTGTCAATTCAGCTTCGCTACAATGAGCTATATCGGTAACTTTGATTCTTCAACATATCTACTAATTTCTGATTTGGTCGCGTAGAGATTCTTAGCATAACCAGCTGCATTGCCCACTGAGTGACTCCGAGCTTTCTTATAGTCCGTCAATGAGTTTTTCGGTTAAATTTATGCGTAATTCATAATTGCAATATTTACTTTTTGGTGTAAAAAACATCGTGAAACATGCACGAGACCAGTGTGATGGGTCTTAACGCCAACCTCTCTAAAAACAAAAATGAACAGAAGAGGCCTATGCCCAGTAGAGGGATAGCAACAGGCCATTACTTTTCTTTTTTACCACACGAAGTTTGTTATTGCACAGTAAAACAATATGTGAGTACACTTTGTTAATTGGGTAGGTACGAACGTAAGGCTTTTTCCTACGTATACATACATCAAAATACAAACTACGATTGTTGATTTTTCGAGCATTGTAGTAACTTAGCAAACTTACCGTATTCTGTGGAAGTATTTTGACTCTTAAAACCCTCTTTTGTTTCATTCATAAAATAACAAAGAAAGGTAGAATACTTTAGATCTACAGCAAACATGCTCTACCATTTACAAAGGTCTCCATATTTTATAAAAGTAACAATGCATTTGGAAGGCTTTTTATGCTGCGTCATGTTTAATATTTACTGAGTCTTGTCTTGTGGTTACAAAGTGTATATTTTATATACATTAGGTATTTTAGGAGTCATCCCGAAAACCGCGGCGGTGAAAAATATATCCAGAGCATGTTCTGAAAAAAAAAAAACAAATTAAGTAATTGAATATTTATTGTTTTTTGGGCATTAATGTTGTGTATAATAATGTTAATTAAAATATAATAATAAGGTTAGTAAAAAAAATGTTAACCCTCCCGTCGTGTTATATACGGCGGAGTAGAATAGACCATCCTCATGTTTTACCGAGGTGTCCTAAAAGGTACTAAGGTAAGATGGCCTGCCGTGTGGTATACGACGTGCAAAAATATTTTCTTTAGAAATTTTTAGACAGACGGATAAAGTTCGTTAATCTTTTCAAGCGTTCTCTTAGGTCCAAACAACATGCAAGCATTTATGATTTTTCAAAAAATAACTGGTACTGTATGTATGTAACAATTCATTTTGAAAACGTCTCGATAAACTGCACGTTGCTAGAAATACACAGGAAATTACAAATAGTTCATCCAAAAATAAGAAACTTTTAAGTTACATACATACTTTTATCTTAATTATAAAATTTGTTTTTCACAATTCACAGGTTTACCATAATTATAATCAATTTTGATTGCAGTTGAATAATCATATCCTATTATATACCTTATATATTTGATCCTAAGGGCCTTTTTCACTAAGCAATAATTAAAATCTTCAGGGACTTGGGCAAGGACACTAACCAGACTCTTATCCCGGACAAAATCTCATTACCGTTCATTACCCTGGGAGCATTTTTAATGTGGGTCATTTGCTAAAAATTAACTGAGAGGTCAAAATTAATAAGAGTACCGTTTTGTTTAACTCAATGATGATAATCATTATATATCTGTTTAATTAAAAGAAAATTTATGGAACACCAAATTTCTAGTACCTGAGTGATCGAGCCTTGCTCGGTAATTTTTAAAATGATGTAAAAAAAAATAATTAAAAAAAAATTGAAAAGAAAAATTAAAAAATAATAAGGCAGGTGGGGCTCGATCCTAGGTATTTTCCCCTCTCTAGACCGCCCGTTCCCCAAATGACCTACCATGACTTTACGTTTGACAGCGAAAAATTGAGATGGTATGTAAATTGAGAGCCTGAAAATGAAATTATCTTACCTTACATCACCTTTTCAAATAGATTTCATTTCTATCAGGCAGGACGTAAAATAACTACCCAAATCATCATAAAATCATAACATGTTTAGAACATGTCGTGGCGACCCCACTAGAGTAGCATAAGGGCAGGAGAATGATTATGATGAGATTTTATTACTATAAATTAATTTGCTAAAATCTGTAATGAATGAACCCAATATACTGCTAAATACGAATCCTGCATGTATCAGGTGTGAAAACGGATAGTCCACTCTACATTTAGCATTATATATATTTTCTATTTTACTTCATCGCGGATTATAATAAAATAATTTTATTATTGCTGTTGTGCTATAAAAACTGTTGTTGTAGATGGCTAACGGCATAAAGTCATATAAAAAAACTACAAACAGTTCATTCTTATCAGACTTAAAATTTTTCCTATTTTTACTTAACAGCGCCCGCTTAAGCTTTTAACAACGCTCTAAGACACAACAATGGCAAACAAACTACCGCCTTGTATTACGGATAATACCTTCATATTTAATATCTTCAACTTGCAAAACAGACCTTATAGTTAAGACGTAAGGTATAGAATTTCAATATTTGAGGCATGTAAGAATAATCAATTTATTTATGTTACGAACAGGCTATTGAATAGGGTGTTAAAAGATGTTATGTTATTATAAGACAATGGAATATATAATGAGGTATTAAAATTTGTGTTATATTGCCGTAGGCGCCACTAAGGTTATAGTGAAACATTATTTATTAATCATATCACTCTAAGTGGCACGCCGTGTGGTATCCGGCTGAATAGAATAGTACCACCCTCATTTCTTACCGAGGTGTCGTAAAAGGCGACTAAGGTAAGTCGACCCGCCGTGTGGCATCCGGCTGAGTAGAATAGACCACCCTCATTTCTTACCGAGGTGTCGTAAAAGGCGACTAAGGTAAACTGACCCACCGTGTGGTATCCGGTTGAGTAAAATAGACCCCCCTCTTTCTTACCGAGGAGTCATAAAATACGACTAAGGTATGTTGACGTCAGGCAGGCGGCCGGTCGTAAAATACGTAGCCAAATCATATGACAACATGTTTGTAACATGTTGTGCCGACCCCACTTAGAGTGGGATGATAAGGGCAGGAGGATGATGATCATTCTAAGTGGGTTCGGCACAACCTGTTATAAATATCTTGTCACATAATTTGGCTACGTATTTTTCGCCCAGCCGCCTGCCTGTCGTCAACTTACCTTAATCCACACGGCTACAATATAAGAAATCGCAAGACAATGTTGTATCGATATATTTTAATGTAATATTAATAATTTATTTTAAAGCGCAAATTATTGTAATGTTATTTATATTTTACTATATTATAGCGGCTCCGCCCGCGTGGAAAGATTAAAACGTAATATAGTCTTTTGATAACCATAAAAATGGTTCAAGTGAGTTAACCTTAAAAGCAAGACATATACTGTCGCGGACTTTTATTTAGAATTTTTAGAGGAGAACAATTTTGTAATACATGATTTTTGAATAACTATTACCGCTTACTCAGCGCACGCAAGGAAAGTTAAATATTGCCGTTTTCGTACTATTTTTTTATCTCCTCTCCTATTCATCTTAGCGTGATGTTATACAGCCTATAGCATTATATTCCAGGGATTAGCGCGTTCAAACAAACACACTCTTCAGCTTTATATACTAGTTAGTATAGATAGAGAGAGAGAGATAAATAGAGTAATTAGTATAAATTAATATAGATTTTCGTGGTCGCTGACTATAGGCCTCATAAGAAGGCTCCAGAGTCGCTAAGCTCTGGAGCGAGCTATGCTCGGAGTATCTCTATGTGATCAAATCAGAAATGAGGAGATCCGTAGAAGAACGAGAGTTACCGACATAGCTCAGCGTGTCGCGAAGCTGAAGTGGCGATGGGCGGGGCACATAGTGCGTAGAACCGATGGACGTTGGGGTCTCAAGGAGTTGGAATGGCGACCCCGCACCAAAAAACGCAGTGTCGGTAGACCCGCCACGAGATGGACTGACGACCTTAAAAAGGTCGTGGGGAGCCGCTGGGTCCAAACGGCACAAGATCGTGTGGTATGGAGATCCCATGAAGAGACCTATGTCCAGCAGTGGACGTCCATCAGTTGACAAAGAAGAAGAAGAAGAATATAGATTTTTGTTTGTTTCCTTTTTATGCTAGCACTATTTCTACGATGCATAATTTAATCGTTAATATGTTTTGGGACACTGTTACGTCTTTGGAGGTTACACATATAATAAACTAATAAATTACAATGTAATAGTAATAATAAATAATGATGGTATTGTTTGTAGAGACCTAGGGCGTATATCAGATCAGAATGGTAATACTAGTCATTACTTTCTTGTCGTGACAAAGTGCCGTTAGGCGGTTGATTATTATTGCTTTTAGTTTGTAATGTAGTAGATTGTTTTCATTCATTTATATGTCTGCATTATTTTATTTGGATAAGATATACCGACAGCAAGCTCGTATGTAATAATAAATTAAAATAAATAAATCACCAATGGCAAGATACCCTTATCCTACTCTAAGTGGGATTGGTAGTACATCATGTTTTTCAAATTCAATTTCAAGTGGACTGCTTTCACCAATCGTCAAATGTTTTTAATGAAAGTACAACTCATTCGGAAGTTTGGTCCTACCGAAAACAAACAGCAAGAAACTCGGCGGATAATGTTGTCTACAATTCTTTTTTTATTTCAAAAAAATACAATTTGATTGGCGGTTACAAGTTAATCGTAGCAGCTTGGTGTGCAGCTGAATTCAGTTAAGATATGCTACAATCCCTCAAATAAACCTCAATTGTATAGTAAGTAATCTTTATGTAGTTCAGTTTTTAAGTTTAAGATAATTTCTAAATTAGTGTAATGTTCTACCATGTTGTGATGTGATTTGGTTAGGTATTTTAAAACCGGTCGCCTGCCTGATGTCAACTTAATTAAGTCACCTTTTTGCGACAACTAGCTAAGAAAAAGGATAGTCTATTGTACTCAGCCGGATACCACACGGCAGCCAACTTACTTTAGTCGTGTTTTACGACACCTCGCTAAGAAATGAGGGTGATCTAGTCTATTCAGCCGGATACTACAAAGCGAATTAATACTTTTCATATTGTTGCAAAATAAGGTTTCTCATATGCAATTTAAGTATAAGTTTTTTTTATCTCTAAACTTAGGTGATAAACTGTCGATATTAACAAAGGGTTTCCTAATTATCTTACTGCCCTTATCCCACTTTAAGTGGGGTCAGCACAACATGCTATAAACATGCTGTCACATGATTTGGCTGCGTTTTTACGACCGGCCGTCTGCCTGACATCAACTTAACTTAGGCGTATTTTACGACACCTCGGTAAGAAAGAGGGTGGTCTATTCTACTAAACCGGATACCACACGATGGGTCAACTTACCTTAGTCGCCTTTCACGATACCTCGGTAAGATATGAGTTAGGTCTATTCTACTCAGCCGGATACCACACGGCGGGTCTACTTACCTTAGTCACCTTTTACGACACCTCGGTAAAAAATGAGGGTGGTACTATTCTATTCAGCCGTATACCACTAGGCGTTAAAGGCGTTTCCTAATAAACCTTCAAATAACTTACATTTGCTAACCCGAAAGTAGAGACAACTGTTCCATCGATAAAACGATTCCATTAACCTCTGATGTTTATTCCTTGGTAACGTAATTTGATTCGTGTTGTCGTTATAGAGAAAAGATGTTTCGTGTCGGTCATAAATAATTTATAGAAGCAGGCGTTACTTTGCGGAATTCCAAAGCACAAAAATTATGATAGAATTAATTTGCTATAATCCGCATTTTTTAAGGACTATGTGATACTAGGTGTAGGAAGCAAAAGCAGTCTCATAACTTATACATGCAGGATTAATTACCGCACGTATTACAAGATTGTACCGTCAAGAGCACACTACACATATTCACTACCACAATCTCAACGATAGTTTCCCCTCATAACCGAAGCATCGTCAGGAAGTCCACGTAAAATCGCAAAGCTCCTGCACGTATAAAGTATGAGAACGGTTTTGCTTCCTACAGTTATTATAACTTAGATTTTCCTTACAAAAGCGGATTATAGCAAGATTAGGAAAGGTAAATTAACCCACCGTGTGGTATCCGGTTGAGTAAAATAGACCACCCTCTTACCGAGGTGTCGCATAAGACGACTAAGGTAAGTTGTCAGGCAGACGGCCTATCGTAAAATACGTAGCCAAATCATGTGAGAACATGTTTATAAAATGTTGTACCGACCCCACTTAGAGTGGGATAAGGGCACGAGGATGATGATAAATTCTATAATAATTTACGGACATAAATCTACTTTAAATTTTTATTAAAAATAGTTACTTGATTTCATAACGATAAGGATTTTGGCAATCAGGTTATTAATGTTGCTTTAATAATGTTTTTGCTGCATATCATAGAATATTATTGGGATTAGATTATGTCAATAAACAATCATAATTAACCGTTTGTTAATGATGTGATTTCTTCTATTAGCTCGTTATTTTATTTGAATAACCCATTACCGTAATCAAGTATGAATTACATTTATATCGCCTTAATAGCGTGAGTTTGCGTTAATTAAAAGATAAAATTATTCTCTTTAATATATCTAATTTGAATGCTTCGATAAAAGTTACGCCGTAGCTTTTATTTAGATTTGTTTATTATGCCTGCTCTTCACTATCGGTGATGATCGTTAATCGTGTGATCGTTTATGATTAGCACGATCATCATGCAAGTGTCTACACGATCGTCCGTATGTATGTATCATACGATACATACTTAGATGCATGCCCTCTACACGATAGTACTCGCTTAATCGTTTGTAATCGCCGATTATGTAGAGGAGCCATTAGGGTAATTAACATGTGACACGGTTCCATTATGCTACGCTACTTGCTATGCCATGTGCTACAGATCGCTACGGGCTACGATACGCTCTACGCACATTTGCGCTTTAGTTCTACCAGCTAATTACCTATCTATACGTCACATAATTATGAAAACAGAATTCGTTCGAGATTTGTACAAATGTTGGTACATATTATTTGTCAAATATTTATCGTTGCATGCTTATTTAAAGTCCATGTTGATCAACCGTATGAGTACAATAGACCACCCCCTTTCTTACGGAGGTGTCGTGAAATACAACTAAGATTAGTTGACTTCAGGCAGGCGGCCGGTCGTTAAATACGTAGCCAAATCTTGTAACAACATGTTACCCCACTTAGAGTGGGATAAGGGCAGGAGGATGATGTTTATGTTAAGTCCACTATGTACTATCTCTGTAAATTACCCGAGTGTTACCCTTTTTGTATATCGAATGTTTTTATCTCATTTATTACTTCGCAAAATTTCATTTGAAATAACCTGCAGAATATCATAGTGCCTATCTTTGAAACACCTTTCAAATCCCTTGGATGAATTTCGTTAAAACTCTCAACAAAGGGACTTAAGAGGTCTTAACGGCCAATCTACGTCGGAACCAAACTGGCAAATTTAAAATTTCATCCCGGAAAATATTTGTGATGCTTTACCACTTTTACTGATGAAAAGAGTTAATTATATTACTTCTAATACAAATCTTATTATTTACAAGCGTGTTCAATAAATTTTCTAAAAAATAAAGTGAATCTAAATAGATAATGTGCTAATAAAATGCAGTCGTAAACCCCGCTCACAATTTAGTCATACCATTAAATAACGGTTTAACTGTCGAATATAAAACAGTTGAAGACGATAAAGTTGTATTTTGACATATTTTAGGAGGACTTACAGACATTATTTGAAATGGCGTAGCTAAAACGAATCACAGAGGTGACAAAAAGATTACAAGGCGCAAAAGGTAAACTTAGCTGATACCATAGCATCAAGCTGCAATTATATTGCTATAACTGGACTTAATTCTGACTTAACATGTTAGAGCAACTTGAGATTATGTATTAAAAAACAATGGCACTCTTAATTAACGATTCGTTAAATGTTTCTAGTGTAAGCATGTTAGAAGTGTTTGGTGGCAAAATAAATTGTGGGGGTTGAACTAATAACTATGTTTACCTGGATGATGCTTTTGAAGGCTTTGTTATTTTGTCATGGAGTCTATCTCCTAATTATTCTTGGTTGTGGGGCGAAACGATTGTTGAGTTTGTTATAGTGTCGTGCTGCTGTATTGTAATGGCGATGAAGAGGATTTATGATTGTGTTTTTACGGATCCTGCATGTATCAGGTATGAAAACCGATAGTCCACTCTACGTTGAACATTATATATATTTTCTATTTACTTAATTCTGGATTATATCATTTTATTATTACTTTTGTATTATGCATCTCCGTAAAGTAACGCCTAATTATATAAATTATATTTTTATTAAATTTCACAATTTTCTTAACGTGCCGACTGACGTTTTAGAAGGATTTGTCATATTGTCAAAGGTAGTTGGAATCAAATATATTTTTGACTAGCTCTTAGTTTTATCACAAAATATCTGTGCTAGCAGCTTTGCCCGCATGGAAATCAGTGTCACAAATTTTTTCCCCAATTGAAATTTTGAAAATCAAGGTAATTATTGGATTTATTAATGAGAGATTTTTGGATAAATTTTACCGTTTACCTAGCGCACGCAAGAAAAGCTTTAAATTTTGCCCGTTTTCGCAATATGTTTTATTCGTTCTCCTCTATAAAGCCTGTTTATAGCCTCTGTAAAGCCTCTATTACATGGGCTATCTTACACACAAAGAATATCGGTCAAGTAGTTCCTGAGATTAGCGCGTTTTAATTATCAAAACATACAAGCAAACGAATTCTTAAGATTTATATGACGTGGTAACGTTATTAGTTGATCGTCATCATCTTAATTATTATCTATTTCATCTCTAGGTGGGCGTCGTTGGGTATAAGGTTGGTTCATTAAAAATACAACGGTGGCACTATTCGTTATAATTACAAATAGACATTAACAACAACAAAGATTTACAGTTACAGTGTTACATTTACTTAAAGCACGGCTACATTACCACTGGGTGGCACACAAAGGAACGCGAGATGAATTTACGTATTGACCGCGCACGACGACCGCCCGAAGAGAAGTGTAGTCTCTCCCCGGCCTCGTGGACGGGCGTAAAGCCATCTAGCACCAGCCGGGTGCTTACGTTCCCATAAAAAAGGGACAGACGTCCTCTCGACCGTCCTAATGGAATGTGTTGACATCTGCACCATTGAACTCCACTCGACCACGGCACCATGGCGTCAATATTCCTAGCCAAACGACTCAAACACGACACGGCCATCCTGCTAGCACACGCCCTCGTGTGACAGTTAGCCTGCTATTGAAAATACACAAGAAATGCTTTGTTCTACTCGGCCAATCCTGTTAAAATACAATGCGCATACAGCAAGAGTAAACCAATCTTAAAGTTCCTTTAATTTTTCATTAATTATCTTTTTTTTCTTTTAATCAATCGAAAATATAATCAACATTAATATACAATCACTACGGAAAAGCCACAGCCTAGTACCACAGTCCTCATAACCATCAAAACTTTAAACACATTATCGAACCTCTACTGCAACCACAAGTTGCATCAATGCACAGAAACTCCCGAGTAAGATCTCCAATACCACGGCTCTCTTGGCCAAACATCCATCGCATGGATCACCTGTGTGTATGTATCACCCAGTGACTACACACCATACTACGGTCTCTCAAGACCCGACCTCCGCCAGGGTTAAACGCGCACCGCGCACCCACGGACTACTTGAGCTACCCCAAGAGACACCGATTTCCACCGGGCTACGACTACGTAATAACCACTGGTACGGTCGAACAAAACACGGCTAAAAGAGCAACCCACTCGAGTTTCTTACACCAATTAAAATTTTACATCATCATCATTATTTACATCAACCTAGACTGGTACATGGCCTGCTGGCATATCCTTAATCTACCAATAGCATACTCATTCGCTTACAATTTAAAGCTCTCAACTCACAGCGATTGCCCGCTAAGGTCCCAATCTCACTTAAAAAGGACCATTAAACTTGGGAACTAATTTCATCTAATTCCTCTCTTACTTTATAACATCACAAAATTACCCACGGAAAAATTCTTAACTCGTCTTTGTTGCATCAAACGGAATTTGTCATAAGCCGCCCACTCTCTATTATTTTCAGATGCTAACCACGAACCCTCTTAATATCGACGTCAGTCTCTACTTCACTACACATTAACGCCAAATGCCTCAAAACATTAACTATTTAAATTTCTAGTGGTCATATTTTTGTCACTAAGCGTAAGTGGAACTTCACTTAACGAGTCTTTCAACGATCTATTATAGCTAGTCTCTTTCGCAGTTAACATTGACTTTCAACTTTCAAGCACCCGTAAAGCACTCTAGCTAACCGTCATACGTGACGAACCTATTGCTACGAAAACAAAAAGTCACGCAAAAAAAACACATAATTCTTTGCTTACAAAAAATCGTTCTCGGTCGGCAATTATACGGGTCGGGACCCCAACCATGCTGTATACATTTGTCATCGCCAAAATACTACTTTTAGAATCGATGCTCGTTGTGCGGAATAAAAGGACGAACTTCGTAAACGCACCAAGTACAACAATTTCGTATCATGTTTTCCGCCTAATTTACCCGTAGCGTCAATAGGAACCATGTGCCACAGAGTCGACACTAGGGACCACTTTATTTATTAACAATTCAAAACTAGACTTCCAGAATCGTAAACCCGAACAAAGCCTAAGTTGACTTTTTCGTCTTGCAAACTATTTTTTATTTAGATTAATCAAAGTTACAAAAACGTCAATTTTAAACCATCAGTCATCATAAGCATTAGTGCGGTATTTGTAAAATTAGATGAACGTGAACTCTTCTTTTAAAACCCAAATTACAATTGATCTCTTAATGAAACTCAAACGTCACATAAAGCGCATCCAGTTTTATATAAACGTCTTATTATTTTTTTTTTTTAACTAAGTGCATATGTATAGACGATAAAGTCAAATCGGTTGTCAACATCGGTCAAAATTGGTTATCGGGTGTATAAGACAACAATATGCCAATGTTTCAACTCACGTAATATATTTTTTTTCTTCTGAAATCTGACGCGTAACTAAAATAAACGAACAAAGAGCAAGAGAATAGTTTTCTTCGGCTTAGTAAAATCATCTCATTCATAACTCTTATGCAATACCGGTACACAGACTTTGTTACGAATCCAATTTATTTCTTTAGGATTCAGCTAAATACTGTTTTAACCAATTTTATACAACCCAGGCTAGTCCAGTCATCGGGTGTAGTTTTTCTTTAACCTCACTGGAATAAGATTTCGCGATCTTACTTCTATCTTAATTCTCTACAAACTTCCTAACATATTGTGGTGTCCCGTTTCTTTACCCTATAAGAATCTTGGAGTTGATAGTTAAAGCTGCGAGCTTACCGAGTGATACCGTCGGTGACACATGAAACTGAGGTAGATCGCATATTTATTGCCGCCTATCTTAAGGACACCCTGTTACGAGTTACGTCAATAGTCATTAAGTTACTTTGATCATCGTACAACATTTAAACTCCTACGCTACAGCTTTCCCGGAAAACAGTAAAAGACTATCAGCTTTTCAGTTGTCTTTTCAGACCAAAGGTAAATGATGGATTCATGAAAATAATTTACTACTAATAATTCTGAGAGCACGGGCTAACTAAGGCAAACTTTTAATCCTACCGTTGCGTTAAATCTTATGATAGAATAAACCTGACTGACTCATCTAATTATCCATGTTCGACAGCTGTTAATAATTTAGAAATCTTTACGTCCCTTTGTTGATCAGCCTGGAACTAGTTGGGGGGAAGGTCAGAAGATGCAATATGTTTTGACTCTGCCTGCGATTCAATTATTTAACTTAGATGGTGAAGGGTTACGTGAAATCAACGTGCGACATACGTTTTCTTTCTTCCTACATTACATCAAAGTCAAAAATCTATAGAAAAGTTCACCAAATAAGCGCTCTGGGGCTCAGCCTTTCCTTTTCTGCGATAGCTTCTAGCTTCTACGTCAAAGTCTTACTGTCAACTTAACCGTTAAATTTATCGTCATCTTGAGAAAGAAGCACTTTATAAGGTTAAAAAGAAACCGAATTTAGGTAGAGCTTCCGACACAAAATTAAATTTTCTATATCCGACTCTCCATCGAAAAATAATACTACCTACCTATAATACTATCTGTCTAGGTAGTAATTACTATTCAATTCGCGGTAATTAATACGCAAATGGTCCTAACTGTCTTGCTTTTTAACTAGCAAGCAGAGCTTGCAAATCGAATCAAATCAAAATAATCTTTATTCAAATAAGCTCTTTCAAACATTTTTCGATCATCAATGATCAATATGATTAATGAAGCTACAACTGGTTCGAGATGTTACTTTTACCGAGAGAACCAACCAATGGGCAACAACTAGATCTAGCAATGTTCACGTCTAAAAGTTCTTCTACGCGGTCTCGGATAACACTAAATTCGTTTACGCACATCCTTTACGAGCCGCGCCGCAGTGTACGATTCAGATTAAAGTAATCTAATTTTAAGCTCGCCTGTGGTTACTAGCGTCGCAGGTAAACAGCAATGAAATATTTAAAAATCGATCTACAGTTTGCAAAACTTGCGACTGGTCACTGGTTTAATCCTGAGATAGGTCGGTAAGGTAAGATTTAAATACGTTATTCATTAAAATCAAATTCAATTAATTAAACTTTACAAAAATAATTTTCATGTTCGAACTATCTGTCGCGGTCATTTTTACCTCAAAACCGTGTTTTATAAAATTTCGCGTCCTATCATGACGTCATAAATGTGGGTCGAAATGCGAAACTTAATCTCAAGAGGTCAATCGTTAATCACTGTACTAGTTAAACCCTTTTCTTTACGGAATACTCGTGTCTGAACAATGCCTCTTAACAACAAAACAAACTCATTCAAAACAACAATATTAGGTCAACAACTAACGTTTTTTGTCCTTAAACTCCTTTAACTAAAGAGCACGAACAATTGACTCATAAAACAAGAATAACATCACCATTGTAACGGGCCCACCGGGTGGCTCGACGGTGCAGACCTCGATGCGCCGCTCACTACCTCACTCGCCAGCCCGCTACTTGCGTAACTCGCCAGCCCGCTCGCCGCCTCGGTCGCCATCCCGCCCGCTGAGCGCTGCGCTGGCGCCGTTTTCGTTCGGTCCGCTCCCGCCGCTCGTGCACGGGACTGCGATGTGGCTTAGCTTGATGTGTCATGAAACAAAACTAAAGGCTTCGCTCCCGGCTGTTTCGCTGCTCGGCCCGACGTTACAGGTGTTCCGGGACATCCTCTCGCATTGATCGTTCTGCTCCTGAAATCATACTTTGAACCAACCATGATCCCACTTCTGATGACGTGGTAACGTTATTAGTTGATCGTCGTCATCTTAATTATTATCTATTTCATCTCTAGGTGGGCGTCGTTGGGTATAAGGTTGGTTCATTAAAAATACAACGGTGGCACTATTCGTTATAATTACAAATAGACATTAACAACAACAAAGATTTACAGTTACAGTGTTACATTTACTTAAAGCACGGCTACATTACCACTGGGTGGCACACAAAGGAACGCGAGATGAATTTACGTATTGACCGCGCACGACGACCGCCCGAAGAGAAGTGTAGTCTCTCCCCGGCCTCGTGGACGGGCGTAAAGCCATCTAGCACCAGCCGGGTGCTTACGTTCCCATAAAAAAGGGACAGACGTCCTCTCGACCGTCCTAATGGAATGTGTTGACATCTGCACCATTGAACTCCACTCGACCACGGCACCATGGCGTCAATATTCCTAGCCAAACGACTCAGGCACGACATATATAATACAGATTCTGACAAATTTATTCGATAGAGGCGCCTTAAAATACCCTAAAGTGACGCACAGCAAAATCTGTTGTAAGATCTTGAACAAACAATGTGTTAATAAACTTAACCATAAACGTCGATGATAACTCAGCGACACCATTAGCAGAAGTGTTGAATGATGGTTCATAAAATGTTTATAGACATATATAAATGCTTTGTTCTTTATAACTTTGGTTGAGATTTAACCTTTATTCTATTAAACATAATAATGAATGAGAATATTTAAGAATGTCAAGAACACTTCTTTGATACGGAGGCCCACTTCTGAACATTGGTTTCTGAAGAGTTTTAAAAATTTAAGTTTACTTTCTTTGATTGCCCTTTATTTTATAAACCGCCGTGTGGTATCTGGCTGAATAGAATAGTACAACCCTCATTTCTTACCGAGATAACGTAAAAGGCGACTAAGGTAAGTCGACCCGCCGCGCGGTATCGGGCTGAGTAGGATAGACCACCCTCTTTCTTACCGAGGTGTCGTAAAATAAGTCTAAGGTAAGTTGATGTCAGGCAGGCGGCTGTTCGTAAAATGCGTAGCCAAATCATGTGACAACATGTTTATAACATGTTGTGCCGACCCCACTTAGAGTGGGATAAGGGCAGGAAGAAGACCCTTTATCTTATAAAACCTATAAATATTATATCCAAAGTCATCATAGATAGCCTTACGTGATCACGTGATTGGTTAAATTCAAATATCGAAATATAAGATATTGAAATATTGAAATATCATGTATGTAGTAAATACAAAGAACTTAGTATAATAGACAAAAACTAGTTTAGTCTATGATTATAACGTGAGGTTATAATCTATAAAATAGGGGCTGGGTTATAAAAAAAGGAATAGGGTGAGCAAGCCTTAACAAGTTTCAATTAATTATAATGATTAAAAATTTATTATCAGATCGATTCTACCGCCAGTTTGGAATGCTGTCATCCACTGAGACGAACTGGCAAGAAACTCAGTGGTTGCTCTTATCTTTCAAAGTAAATAATTGAGATTAGATTTTAATTACATAGAAACTTAATGTTAGTAAACGTGGGTCTACCCGAACATTTTAAAACGACACAGTAACACTAATTAAACGTGCTTGTTTAACCGAGACAGGCTGTAAGACGATCTGAACACGTGGATGTTTAATAATCGTAAAAGTCAAGCTTTAAAGCAAGACTACAAGACTAGCTGCGTAAGTATCTAATAGCCGTATGAGTCAAGTTTTAGAAAAATTGGCTTCGCTATTCCAAGCTCAACCATTTATAGCAGTCACAAACATGCCCCTTTTCTATTGGTCACGAATTGCCGCGCCACCAGTATTCGCGGTATTAAAAACTAAAGAGATGATATTTGACTATTTCCTTTCCCAACCTGTATAATTTTTACATCACTTAATAAAATAAATTATCGTTTTAACTATCATTTTATATATCTTTTGAGCGCATCTCATTACTATCTGCAGCTACTTAGAATAACCAAGTTCAAAACCACATTTTTAATATAACTCTCTATTTGTTCGCTTTGATGCGATTAACTAATTTAATTTGCGAATTTTTACTTGTTTTAGGTAAAAGTATCTAAAAGCCAAGCCAAGGTAAAACTTTCGCAGGCGCTAAAAGTTCTAACCCAATTGAAACTTTTGCTTTGAAACCAATTAGTGACTTTATTTGGTAGAAAAAATGGAACAGGAACAGAAAAAACAGTACAGTTAAGTAAAATCCATTTATTTTTAAATATTAAATGAAAGTCATTGAATATTAACAGTTACCGGAATTTAGGTTATCTGGTGCGAATTGCGATTTCGCATTAAGTCGGTCACCAGAGCCTTGTGGGATTTTGATACGAGTCGGGAAATTCTAATTTTAATAGGTAAATAAATTTATGTGTGAGTTGGCATTTTTTTTTAATAAAATTGTGTCTAATTGCAATTATCCTAAGTTATTTCTTACCGATGTGTGGTAAAAGGCGATTAAGGTAAGTTGACCTAACGTGTGGTATTCGGTTGAGTAGAATAGACCCACCTCTTTCTTACCGAGGTATAAAATAGGGCTGAGGTAAGTTTACGTCAGGCAGGCGGCCGTTCGTAAAATACATAGTGAAATCATGTGAGAACATGTTTATAACATGTTGTGTCGCCGACCCCACTTAGAGCGGAATAAGGGCAGGAGGATGATGTTAATAAAAGTATAAAAAATATTGTTTAATCTTTGTATGAAATAACAGCGATTACAAACTATGTTTCAACAAATATTTCTTTTTGTATTTTATTATTTCGTATGAACATCATCATTTAGCTGAATGTTTGTACTATTACTATGACATAAGACAAACGAACAACACGTAATTACTAATGCTGCGATGTGTAAGCTCAGTTCAATAAAGTGCTCATCGATCAAACAGTGATTGATGGACTTTAAATTACCATTTACGATAACATTGTAATCTGCGAGAGCCGCTTAGACTGTTGAGACGTATTGAGAAGGTGCTTTCTTAAGGATTGCTTTAGAATGTTATTATGATTCAATATAAGATTGCCTCGTCAGATGTATGGCATTTCGGAAACGTAAATATGTTTAGTAAGAGTGACTGTTTTAAACTATAAAACGAAAATATATTTGCGTAATTTAAGATTTAATCTTAAAGGATTTAAAAATTTAAACGATAATAAAGCACGTTACAGATAAAAGAATAGAAACAGAATCAAACAAAAGATGGAGGAACACAACATTTAGACATTCAAAGGTGTATTTGAAATCTTGAAAACTAAACAGCTAATGTATAACAACAGGGGAAATGATACAGCCATTACTATTGGACTGCCTGTTTAACAGACATCGTCAAAAATGAGAATAAAAGAAGACGCAGCGTGCCCAGATAGTGGAGAGAAAGAAACGAGTCTTCACCTTATGGCTGAGTGCCCCATGTATTCTCTGGTAAGATGGGAGATACAAGGTAAGGATGAAATTGAAGTTGTAGGTCCTAACAAATATCCCTTCAAGGATATTATCAAGTTTGCTATAGCAACGGGTAGGTTAGAGCTGGTGACATTGTCGGGACAGCAGTGGAATCCTTGTCCCAAGATAAGGAAATGGGTTGGTAGTACAGAATAGGAGCTGACCACCCGTCTTGTACCGAAAGGCCTAATATGGAAATATGCCAAAGTTATCGAATACGTTTGAGTGATCATTTAATGACGTATCGTTAGTACCACTATGTATATGATAGCTATAAGTAGATAAATATAAAATATTTGCAGCAAAATTCAAAGTTGCGGCCTAAATAATCTGCTATCCGCCATAATCCTATACGCAAACGAATGTTCGTGCATTCTGCGCGAGAATATAGGATTAACGGATCCAATTGATGGCACGGGCTAATACCGGCTCTGTTCGTATAATCAATGTTAAAGGATGATATGGTTTATTACAGTATTTATTATTTCATTAATAATGCCGTGTGGTATCCGGTTGAGTAGAATATACCCCCCTCTTTCTTACAGAGATGTCGTAAAATACGACTAAGTTAAGTTGACGTCAGGCAAGCGGCCGGTAGTAAAATACGTAGCCAAATCATATGACACTATGTTTATAACATGTTGTGCCGACACCATAAGAGTGGATTGGATTAGGATATTGGTTAAAAAAAATTATGGCACCATTGAATTGAAAAATGAATTATGGCACCATTGGATAAGGTCAGGAGGATGATGATGTTTTAGTACTACAGTCAATAATTTTCTCGTTTTGGACATTACTGTGAATAAATGAAATGAACAATCCGCCGTGTGGTATCCGGCTGAGTAGAATAGACCACCCTCATTTCTTATCGAGGGTCATCAAAAGCGTCTTAGGTAATTTGATTCATCGTGTGGTATCCGGCTGAGAAGAATAGACCACCCTCATTTCTTATCGAGGGTCGTAAAAAGCGTCTGAGGTAAGTTGATCCACCGTGTGGTATCTGGCTGAGAAGAATAGACCATCCTCATTTCTTACCAAGATGTTGTTAAAGGCGACTAAGGTAAGTTGATTTACCATGTGGTGTCTGGGTGACTAGAATAGACCATCCTCATCTCTTACCAAAGTGTCGTAAAAGGCGAATAAGGTAAATTGATCCATAGTGCGGTATCCGGGTGAGTAGAATAGACCATTTTAATTTCTTACCCAGGTTTCGTAAAAAGCGACTAAGGTAAATTGATCCACCGTGTGGTATCCCGCTGAGTATAATAAACCACCCTCAGTCTGCAACCCTCATAATAATGTGCTTAAGATAGTTTCAAAAACAAAAGCAAGTAGGTTTTGAGTATAACAAGAAAATGGTAAACAAACTTAAATCTCCGCACCCAAGATGTTAGCGAAAACACCTAAGGTAATTTCGCACAACTCGGGTAATTTCGTCAGTCGAGATGAAATTTTCGACAAATTGACTGAGGACGAAGATAAAGGCCGTGAGCCCTAAACTTTATAATTAAGAGGCTGGTTAAATTGATAACGAAAACTTGTATGTTTCAGCCTAAGCTAGATTTCTAGTTTATCATCATTCTCCTACCCTTATCCCATTCTAAGTGGCGTCGGCACGTGTTTTAACTTATCATAGTTGCCTTTAACGATACCTCGGTAAGAAATGGGAGTGGACTATTCTACTCAGCCAGATACGACACGGCGGTTCTACTTACTGTAGTCGCCTTTTACGACACCTCGGTAGGAAATGAGACTGCTCTATTCTACTCAGCTGGCTAGCATACAGCCCGGCAACTTACCGTAGTCACCTATTACGACACCTCAGCCGGATATCATACTGTTGTTCAACTTACCTTAGTCGCCTTTTACGACACCTCGGTAAGAAATGTCGTCCGTCTCGTCGTCGAACGGTCGTCTATTCTACTCAGCCGGATACCAAACTGCAGTCTGAGATGTAAGTAATAGGATGAAGTTAATGAAAAAAACCGACCCCACTTAAAGTAGGAAGGGCAGAATCAAATTACAGCCATTATTTAAAAAAATTTACACATATGAGTTTATACTTTAATATGCCTGGCAGCTACTCGTGATGCTAATTTTATGAAAAAAGTTGGTTATATACTAGTCAAGTTGTTTTCCTATGGATTTTCACAGAGTAAAACAAATCAATGCGTTATGGCATTTTTTTTTTCATTGACAATGTGCTGTTAGCCCTAACGGCTTTTACAGCGTCACCGGGCGGGACGGGCGAGCGCAGAAGCATCGCCGAGGTTGCGAAATGCGTAGAGTAGAGCGCAGAAGCTCTACTAGCGTCGGGGAACGTCGTCCTAAGGGTGCCTCCTGTGAGGCCGGACCACGGCTTAGGATGACGTGTAGTGGAGGGCTGATGGTATGACTTTGATTAGTCAATGCGACGACGGAAGGGTGGCAAGAAGCCACGACCAACCGATATCAGAAATCTGGGTGCGTTATGGCATGCTTAGTTCTACTTGTACGTAGAATTTAATACAAATCCTTTTAACTGTATCGTAAAAACGTTTCAAACTAACACTCTCACGATAGTTACTTGCAAAAATAACTTACCTAGAGTGGTTCCTGCTATTTCCTTCGCGTCAACTATTGTTTTAAAATACCCTAAGTTATGCAGAATAGAATAGAATATAATAGATTCTTTTTAATTACTACAATAATAGTAAATAATTAAATATATGGGACATTTACACACACGGTCGTCCATCCCCAAAGTAAGTAATTTAATACATGTGTTATGGGTGACAGAAAACTTTTTGGCATTAGTCATCATCATCTTTCTGCCCTTATCCCACTCTAAGTGGGGTCGGCACAATGTGTTATAAACATGCTGTCACATGATTTGGCTTCGTATTTTACGACCGACCGTCTGCCTGACGTCAACTTATCTTAGTCGTATTTTATCTTCTATTCTACTTCTATTCTACTTAACCGGATACCACACGGTGAGTCAAATTACCTTAGTCGTCTTTTAGGACACCTCGGCAAGAAATGAGGGTGGTCTATTCTACTCAGCCGGATAGCACACGGCGGAACATTTTTGAATTAGTATGGATATCAATAAATGTTAAACGATAGAATAAATAAATAATTGGATCATCATCTTCCTGCCCTTATCCCACTCTAAGTGGGGTCGGCACAACATGCTTCAAACATGTTGTCATATGATTTGGCTACGTATTTTACGACCGGCCGCCTACCTGACGTCAACTTATCTTAGTCGTATTTTACGACACCTCTATAAGAAAGAGGGTGGTCTATTCTACTTGACCGGATACCACACGGTGAGTCAACTTACCTTAGTCGCCTTTTACGACACCTCGGTAAGAAATGAGGGTGGTCTATTCTACTCAGCCGGATACCACACGGCGGGTCGACTTACCTTAGTCGCCTTTTACGACACCTCGGTAAGAAAAGAGGGTGGTACTATTCTATTCAGCCGGATACCACACGGCGTAAATAAATAATTGGATATTGACACTTTTAATAAAGTATTATAGACTAACGTGAAATCCACAAATAATTCCCAATTGACATGTAAAATAAATTCCACCGATTTTATAATAAATGGTTTTCCGATGCCGTAAACAGACGGCGAAATATGAAATCGAGTCTTCATTAACCTACATATTTTCAGGACCAATTATCGTGAATAATTGATAAATCCAATTATAATACAATAATAAGGCGCGATTGAGTGCCGGTTGAAATTCTGTTCTCAATTAACAAAGTACTTGTGGTAAAAGTGTTAACCTAATAATTTTTCGATGACTGGCCCGTTGGCGCAGTGGGTGATCCTAGCTTCTGCTCCGCGGGTCGCGGTTCCGATTCCCGCTGAGGCCAACATTTTCTATAAATCAAATTGTTGGTTTTTCGAGCCTGGGTGTATTTAAAAATTACATATGTATATTCAACAGTTGTCTCTCACCCATAACATTAGTATTAAATTACTTACTTTGGGGATGGACGACCGTGTGTGTGAGTGTACCATAGATTTATTTATTTACTATTATTTTAGTTTAAAAAAAAATCTATTGTATTCTATTCTATTCTGCTTTACTTGGGTATTTTAAATACTTTATTTAATCATACACCTGAGTTGTTTTTGTTAATTTAATTTGCTATTTTTAATACATTCTAACGAATGTAATACGTCCTTATGGAATGGTGATTTAATTTGTCTATTTAGTTAATTGCCAATGAATTAACAAGTAATTAAGTTCCTAAATCAGTACAATAATTAAACTTAATTGTTAATTGCTGCATACTTATCTATTATTTCCGTCTTTAGAGCTATATTCAGTCTAATCTATTCAATATATTCAATTTCCGCCGCGTGGTATCTGGTTGAGTAGAATAGACCATGTTCATTCCTTAACCAAGTATCGCAAAATATGACGAAGGTAAGTAGATGTCAGGTCAGTCGTAAAAACTAACATCTAATCACATAAGAACGTGTTTAAAACATAGTACATGATTGACCGATCCTGGTTCGGTAATTTTTTACAAAAAAAAAAGAAACTTCAAAAAAAGGAAAAAAAAATTGGGTAGGTGGGGCGCGATCCTAGGTATTTTCGTTTTTCGAGACCACCATCTCGGGGAACGCCCCGAATAAGCTACGCTGACTTGACAATTTACAGAAAAAATAGTGTTTTATATTAAATTGAAATTTTAACAATTTTTTTATGTCCAAAAACAGAAATAAAACTAATTTTTTAAAATAAAACTTAGCGAATGATTTTTCTCTCCCAAAACCCTCTACGTGCTGAATTTCAGGAAAATTGAACTGACAATCGAACTAAATCATTTAGAGTAGGATAAGGGCAGGATAATGATGATGACAGTTATATTAAATCTGCAAACATATGCTAATTAACTAGTATTACTTGTAAATGTGAGCATATTGTAAACGTAAAAGAAACAAACGTGCAATAGTACTCAGCTTTCTGAAACCACTGTAAGAGTAGCCGTAAGAACTTAACGAGTGCTCTCAACTCTTTAATTAGAGAGTGAATCGCGCTACATACGAGCCGAAACGTGGCTAATAATAGTGTTGCATACAAGTTTAAAAACGCGATATAACCGTTCTCATTAGTTACGCTCTATATACTGAATATGACTTTTAATAATCATTTTTCATAGGGATCTAATTTGCTTGGTAATTGATTAACCGGTAACTTACTTTACTTTTAATTACGCCCGTTGGCACAGGTATAAATGATTTTGTCTGATTCTGTATTTCGGAAACGGCTCCAACGATTTTTATACAATTCAGCATGTAGGAGATTTTGGTGGAGAAAAGTCCATCTAGCACATTTAGAAAAAATTGTCGCTCTATCCTTGTTTTCGGGCACTGGAAAAAATGATAAAATGTTGAATAGAAAACAAATTATATTTTAGCTGTAATTTGTAAAGTTGTAATAGCTCATATGCAACTAAGTTGTGATAACTTGCTCAGTGGGCAAGTGAAAATACCTCAAAAGAATTTGAAAAAAATCACCGCCCATGGTTCGGTTACCCAGGTGCCTAGGCACTTTAAAATGATATATGTATATATTTTCCAGTTGTCTGTCACACACAACATAAGTATTAGATTATTTACTTTGACGACGGATGAATGTGTGTGGAATTGTCCCATATATTAAAAAAAGGACACGTATTTAGAATAAAAAGAAGTTTATCACCATCGTTTGTGGTAATTTATTATTTTTGTAGCAATCCCTTTCTATTTGGGCAATTGTTATTTTATGTGCGTAGCGATTGAAATGGGATTGTTTTGTCCCTGCTAAAGAACCTAGAATGTTCGATAATGACTGCTCGTTCGACATACACGAGTCTCTTGAGAATTAATTAAAAAACATTAAAGTTTAGCTTTTCTGTTTAAATACGTTATCAATCAAGTGCTGTGCTTTAGTTTTAGTATGCAACTTTCGTTACATATGTAAATTTAAGTTTAGTTAAACGGTAATTTACTATTGTCCTTAACCTTCCCGAAGAATTGCAGTACCTTTTAGTAAAGACAGTACAAGAGCCAGTTCTGTATATTTTGATAAAACCGATCACATAGCGTTAGGGGGACTTTGTTTTATAATAAGTATAGATTTATATTTTTATTACTATTATTATGTAACTTTTTACTTCAATGGTAACGTGAAGCTAGCAATAAATGGTAAAGCAGTTTAAAATAACAAGACAAGATAAAAAAAAACTTTTAACAAAATTTTATGTTCCTACTGTTAATTGTTGAAGGGTTCCCTTGTCTGGAGCCAATCCTAGCAGAAGCATCAGATTTTGCTTATGATAAACAGGCATTGTTCTCGGAACTGGACTAGTATATAAAATTTCAGTAAATTTCACTTACAAGATTCCACCTACACATACGTACATTGTAAGTGGAAGCTTTTAAAAATTGTAGTAGGCATCTTAAAGAGAATTGTCTATTAGTACTATACAGAAAATTCTCTGAAAGCGTTTGAAGAAAGTTCTTCAACTAAAGCCCTTAATTATATATGAAACAAAACAACAGTTCTCGAATGCAAACGCGCAAAGCTGTTTGCCTTTGAGAAGTCGGCTACAAACAAGAAACTTGACAGATACTTAAGTCTATAATTAGGCAGTCTTATGCGACATTGTTTTGTTTCTGTTTTAGCTAATTTAAGAACTCGGTTTGGTTTAATGTGATATAGTGTATCTATACTAATATATAAAGCTGAAGAGATTGTTTGAACGCGCTAGTTTTAGGGACTACTGGACCGATTTGAAAAATTCTTTGAGTGCTAGATAGTCCATTTGTCAAGAACGGCTATAGACTATCTAGCGTCATGCTAAGATTAATAGGAGCAAAATTTAAAGCTTTGTGCGCGCCAAGTAAACGGCTAATAGGCCATATAATATAACGCTAAGATGAATAGGAAAGGAGCAGCAATAAATAATATTAAAACAGCAAAACTTAAAGCTTTCCTTGCGCGCGCCAAGTAAACGGTGAAAGTTATTAAAAAAATCATGTGTTAAAAAATTGTTTTCCTCCAAAAGTTCTAAATAAAAGTCCGCGACATATCCGGCATTTAAGGTTTACCCACTTTAACCAATTTTTTATGGTTATCATAATACTATATTACGGTTTTAATCTTTCCACGCGGGCAGAGCCGCTGGCGATTGCTAGTAAAGTATAAAGTAACTTACCGCGGGTTATTGAGATCAGACATGATTAAAATCCATGTGAGCTTAATTTGTATTTTAAACAAAGGGTAATCTGATGTGATATGAGACTGACCGGTTGGGGTAGATGGCAATGACCCTTCAGTTCCGCGGGTAGCGTGTTCGATTCCCACAGAGGGCCAACATTTTCTATAAACAAATTGTTTGGTTGTTTGAGCCTGGGTGTATATTTCTTTTTAGTATGCATTTAAAATTATATATTTATATATTTAGCCAGTCGTCTGTCACACATGAAACAAATATTAAGTTATTTATTTAGGGACATGCGACCGTGCTGCCTAAGCTTATATCAAAATAAGTAATACAAGTAAAAAATATTTAGAAAATGTTTTAATAAGGGCCATAAATCTTAAATGTGCGCAAAGTTTTTCGAAGAACAACGGCATGTTCTTGGAGATTAAAAGATTTTTATAGCATCGTATTATGATTTGTTACGGCTTTGGAAGATTTATTGTAAGTCCTTATTAATTTCAAGTTATCTTCACCATTGTTTCACCATTCAAACTTTTTGTGATTTTTTTAATGTATAGTAAATCTAGCACTTGGGTGACCGAGGCTTGGTTTTTTTAAAGATAGAAAAAATTGGAAAAAAAGAAAATTCAAAAAAATTTAAAATACAGTTGGACATGTGGGACTCGAACCTAAAGAATTTTCACCTATATAGACCGCCCGTTTCCCAAATGAGCTACCGTTACTTTGCCTTTGATAGAATAAAATTGTCTTTTGAATTTAACGTAAATTTCAGCATTTTCCCAAAACCGGGATAAGAACAATTTTTTTTTAATAAAAGCTAGCTAGATCGAATTTTTCCAGAAGAAAATCGTTGGAGCCGTTTCCGAGATTCGGAAAATATATTTCTATATATACATACAAGATTAACTCATTTAAATATTAAGGATAATAGTAAAAGGAACGTGCGTCGTATGTCAGTTCGGAACAAATAGTAATTTCAAATTTGACTTATACGTCTCCCTTATACGTGCGTCAACGGTGTACAAAGCTCATATATCTCTCATCGTATTACCCAGTTTTTAACCCTGCACGCGTGGATTTCATCCGTGCCCTATATCCTCCTGGTATAATGGTTCCTCGTTGGTTTTATATATATTTAGTTCCCGAAGAATTACACTATCTTGTAGTTCAAACCGTACAAAGATTCGTTCTGTTGATGTTGAGACAATCGATTACATACAGACAGACAGATTTTGGTGAAATTTGTTTTATAATAAGTATAGATTAGTATCTAGTTCGTAGCCGTGTGGTATTCGGCTGACGAGAATGGACCAGCCTCATTTCTTACCGAAGTGTCGTAAAAGACGACTAAGGAAAGTTGACCCGCCGTGTGGTATCCGGCTAAGTAGAATAGACCAACCTCTTTCTTCCCGGTGAGTTGCAAAGAGCGTCTAAGTTGTGCCGACCCCACTTAGAGTGAGATAAGAGCAGGATAAAGATTATTTAGTTCGTAATTCTTTTTTCAATAAATAAATTCTCTAGATTCGTAATTTTCTTCCCAATAAAATACATACATACATACAATAAAGAATCGCATCCCTTTGTTCTGTAATTGTAATCAGCGATTCGCCGCATGATTCTGCAATGCGGATGTGTTTCGGCCATTTTCCGCACATGATAACTAGGGTTGACACATGTAGTTATCGAATCCTGTATTAAACTAACGTCACGCCATATTTTTTATATGCTTTATAGAAGTCGACGTTACTTTGCGGAACTCCGAGGTACAGAAGTTACAATAAAATTATTTTGCTGGAATCCACGTTTTTTTTCCCCAAATTCATATTTCTCTTACCGTTATCCTTCTCTAAGTGGGGTAGGCACAACATGTTTAAACATGTTGCGGCTAGTTATTTTACGACCGGCCGTCTGCTTAACGTCAACTTACCTTAGTCGCGACTTCAACTTACCTTACGACAGCTTGGTAAGAAATGGGGGTGGTCTATTCTACTCAGCCGAATATCACACGGCGGGTCCACTTACCTTAGTTGCCTTTAACAACACCTTGATAAGAAATAAGTGTGGTCTATTATACTCAGCCGGATATCACACCACGAGTCCACTTACCTTAGTCGCCTTTTAGGACACCTTGGTATGAAATGAGTGTGGTATATTTTACTCAACCGGATATCACAAGGCAGGTCAACTTACCTTAATAGCCTTTTGCGACGCCTCGTTAAGAAATGAAGGTGGTCTATTCTACTCAGCCGGATACCACACGGTGGGTCAACTTATCTCAGTCTCCTTTTATGACATCTTGTTAAGAAATGAGAGTGGTCTATTCTACTCTACCGGATATCACACGGCGGGTTAATTTAACTTAGTCGCCTTTTACGACACCTTGGTAAAAAATGAGGGTGGTCTATTATACCAAACCGGGTACCAAAAGAATACTTAGTGCCTTACTTATTTTACTGTATAAAGTGATTTCTTTACTGAAAATAGTTCCGTTCCCTTTCTCTTGAAATTCGTGCGACTGTTGTTTTCGATGGCTATTCGTATTTTTGTTGGCACAAGAAAGTTTTGGCTGAGGATTTCACCTTGGCCCATTTCAATTTCGGGAAATATTTTTTAAATTTTAAAATATTGATAGCTTTATATTTTTATTTTGGAGGTAATTATTAATAGAAACTATTATAATTAAGTTTTCTATTATTAATAATATTCTAGTTATATCCGCAGCTTCACCCGCGTGGAAATCAGTTTGCAATAAAGTTTTTCCATGATAAAGTTTTCCGGGATACCGCGGGAATACTGTTATAAAAAGTAGTCTATATGTTTCTCCACAGCCTCCTCTATTTTTCAATGAAAATACCTTTAAAACCGGCTAAGTCGTTTCTGAAAAATTTATCAAACTAAACCTTCCGCAAGAATTGCGGAATCTTTTTGTAAGAACCGTAGAAAATTCCGTTTTATAGATTTTGAGAAAATCGATCACATACTGACAGACGGCTTTTGAGGACTTTATTTTTTATTTTACTTAATAAGTATCCGAACACTGACCTGTTTCTATCACGTGGAGTCTAAAAATAAATATAAAACATGGCGTAGAAAACTCTTTTGAAATATAACACCTCGCTTAATTGCCTCGTCGAGTAACAAAGGGTTGGTTTATTTTTTTGCACAAGTTATTAAATACTGTAACAGGGTGAAAACTGCGTTATATTCTTGGTGACTTTCTGGATATTTCTACGCCGTGTGGTATCCAGCTGAATAAAATAGACCACTCTCATTTCACTCTCAAAGGTGTCGTAAAAGGCGACTAAGGTAAGTTGAACTGCCGTGTGGTATCCGGCTGAGTAGAATAGACCATCAGCTTTCTTACCGAGGTGTCGTAAAATACGACTAAGGTAAGTTGACATCAGGCAGGCGGCCTGTCGTAAAATACGTAGCCAAATCATCTGATAACATGTTTACAGCATTTTGTGCCGATTCCACTTAGAGTGGGATAGGGTGGAAGGGCAGGAGGATGATGATTTCTTGATATTTATAACCTTTTCATTTTCCACTACAATCCTATGGGGTCTTGCATTGCTTAAAAGTAAGGTAACAGTCTCTTATTACCCCACTGCTGAGTATAGATAACCAAAATGGGTTGAATTTTGAGAATTCAGCTGTGATGGCCTAGCGGTGCGACCGTGTGAATCTCTAGAGACGATCATGGGTTCAAACGCGGGCAGACACCAATGAGTTTTTCTATTAAAAAAAAACTTATGTGTCTAATTGATAATTGTAATCTATCACACGCTTTTCGGTGAAGGAAAACAACGTGAGGAAACCTGCATATCTCTAGAGAATTTTGGAGATATGTGTAACCTACCAATCTGCATTGGAGCAGCGTGGTAGGTCTTAGCTCCAATCCTTCTCTCTTATAACGGAGAGAAGAGGCCTATTCCCAGCAGTGGGATAATAACAGGCCGCTACTTTTACTTTTTAATAAAGGAAAAATATTGGTGTTATAACTATAGAATAGTTTATCTCCAAGAAGATTTTATTTTAGAACTATTAGGTTGGTTTCCAAGTTAAAATTTACCAATAATAAATAATGTCTGGATGACCGAGCTTCGCTCGGTAATTTTTTACAAAAAAAAACTTTAAAAAAAGAAAAAAACAATTATTTAGTTGGGATCGATCCTTGGCACTCACATTTCTCGAGGCTGCCCGCTAACCGAATAAGCTACGTCGACTTGACAGTTAATTGCGAAAATTCAATTCAATATAAATGTTAGTGTTTTTTAATTCCCAAAAATAGGGATAAAACAATATTTTTTTACATAAAACCTAGCTTGATCAATTTTTCTCCCCCAATACTTCTACATGCTGAATTTCAGGAAAATCGTTGGAGCCGTTTCCGAGATTCAGAATATATATATATATATATATATATATATATATATATATATATATATATATATATATATATATATATATATATATATATACAAGATAACTTTAACTCATTTAAATATTAAGATATTCGGTTATATACAGCCACAATTTAACAAATGAGGACGTAATAAATGAGTAGTAAAAAAATCTTATAAATCGCACGCTTAATATTAAAGGAACCTAATTCAAGAAAGTTGTTTTTGTGCTCAATTGCAATAAAGGGTAGTATAGCCCCTACAAAACACATGATTGTTAAAGAACCCTTTAAATTAGAAGTGCACGAAAAAACTAGTTTTTTTAATAGTTCGTAGCGTGATGTTATAGTGAGTGTGTGTAGTGCTTGTGTTGTGTGATGTTGGTGACGGTGTTTTGTGATACGTGTAGTGATTGGTCCTGCATGTATAAGGTATGTGAAGGTTGCCTAATTAGCATTACATAGATTCTCTTAACAAACGCGGATTTAATTAAAAATAATTCTGTAATAACTTCTGTACTATGGAATTCCGCAAAGTAACTCCTGCTTCTGTAAATTAGATAGACTAAAAAGTCTATCTAGTATCTGTTAGCGCACACTTTCTACAATGGCACTTTATTCAAGAATACCACTATTCCCGCTGCGAGATACACTTCTCTTGAATAACGAGCAAAGACTGAACGACACTGAAACGTTTTATCAATAGGAAGACTCCACCGGAGACAACAATGGCACAGTGTTGCCAACATTTTAGTCAAAAGGGCGCGATACTCTCGTTTCATGACGGTTGTTGCTATAAAATACAAAGCGAAAGTCATTGGCGACAACATATCTTAGTAGGGTTTCTGTAACTTAAAATAAACCCACACGAATTAATATTTTTACTATTTGAAACAGCCCTAAGAATAGTTGCTTATTCAAATAAATTTCTCTTTTTTTGCGTGGCATCATAAAATCTGGCGGGCGCTATTAATTTTAGGGATGTAAAGTAGTTACGCTACAAGGGGAAGAGCTCAAATGGGATAAGGGTACATCACTTGACATGATATTTTGTTTTTTTGTATATCTGTTTTTATATCTATGGTCAGTGAGTGCTGTCTTAAAAAACAACGAAAATGCTATTTTCATTTATGGTTCGTAATATATATGATAGATAATAAAAGAATTTTCTTTTAAGATAGGTATAAAAAAAAATAACAAAAACTAATAACTTAACGCTCTATTGAGAATTTTATATCTTTTCATTTTCATTTACATGACAAAACTATATATATATGCTGCTAACTAAATACATATATAAAGTTACAACTAAGTAATCTTTACAAAACAAATTTCAAGTTTTAACATAAAAAAGAATCTTAAATCTATTCTATATATAATCCTTTATACGCCGTGTGGTATCCGGCTGAATAGAATAGTACCACCCTCATTTCTTACCGAGGTGTCGTAAAAGGCGACTAAGGTAAGTCGACCCGCCTTGTGGTATCCGGCTGAGTAGAATTGACCAACCTCATTTCTTACCGAGGTGTCGTAAAAGGCGACTAAGGTAAGTTGACCCACCGTGTGGTATCCGGTTGAGTAAAATAGACCACCCTCTTTCTTACGGAGGAGTCGTAAAATACGCCTAAGGTAAGTTGATGTCAGGCAGGCGGCCGGTCGTAAAATACGTAGCCAAATCATATGACAACATGTTTGTAACATGTTGTGCCAACCCCACTTAGAGTGGGATAAGGGCAGGAGGAATATATATAATCTATCCTTTATCTATCTATCTATTATATTCATATAATAAAATTGTTAAGATGTCAAATCTCTGTGTGTTTGTTTCCTCTAATCTCAGAAACCGCTGTTCCGATTTGGACGCTGTTTTCATTAATATGTAATAGAAAGCCTCACTCATATATGTTTTATATCTATTAGTTATCAAATAAAAAAGATGTCAATTCTTAATTGAAAATTCGTGTATTGGTGACTATAAACTGGTATTTACATTATACTGGTTTGTCTTTTGTCTTTCCTACTAGAGAATTTTGTATAAATAAGTTATAATATAGTTCGTAAAGTAAAGGCCTGTTAACTATCCCACTGCTGGGCATAGACCTCGTAAAGAATATATTTACAGTTTTTGTAGATACTGTGAATGTCACTTTTGTTTTATAAAGATTCCGACGGGTCGTAAAAAGAAGAAAAAATACAAAGATTAACGTAATAGCGTACATGTAAACTTAAATATTGTGAACAGTATCCAAAATGGTTAAATTATGTTGACATTCCATTTCGTTCTAAGAGGTTTTATTATTTTAAAGTAAATTTGATGGAAAGACTTATTTGCTTCATTTTATGTTATTTTATCACTACTGGAAGATTTACAATGATTATTATTAATGGATCAGTATAAAAAATACGGTTTTTATCAAAAATTGAAAACTGTTCTTGTAATGATCAAACTTTGATACTACTATCTTACTTCTCACTAATATTAAAAAAGTGAAAGTTTGTGAGTATGGTTGTTATGTTTGTTTGTTACTCTTTCACGGCGAATCCGTTGACCCAATATCGATGAAATTTCGCACAATTATTTTCCTTATTACAAGGATAACATATAGGCTATAGAACTCCTGTTAATTCTATTGAATATATTCTAGTGAATATATCTTAACTAATATTATAAAAAGTCTGCCTGTCTGTTACGTTTTCACGGTCAATCCGCTTAACAAATATCGATGAAATTTGGCACAATTATTACTTATTACCGGGATAACATACAGGCTTTAGAAATCCTGTTTATTCTACACGAATAGGATTACATTAAAAAGCGCCATCTCTTATCAACCTATCACGCGACAAAAATCTACGCAAACGAAGTCGCGGGTAAGAGCTAGGTAAAATATAATATACTCGCATTTTATGAGAAGTTAAGAGAACGTCTTTAGAACGTCGAACGTCGAACGTCGAAAGATTATCAGCTGTATTTTCGCGTTGTATTGAAAGTGATACTTTGTTCAAATTGGCTAGCCCATAGGCGCAAGTGGCAGTGATCCTGCCTTCCGCGTCGTGGGTCGGGGGTGAGTCCCCCGGGGGGTCGCTCCCCCTTCACGAATCATAGAAGAAGCGCGAAAGCATCTGATCAATTTTTGTAAACGCAAAGAGCAGAAATTTCAACAGCAGCGTAAGCAAATTTTTACTAAGTAATTTTTGCTTGAAATTAGTCTTTTTAATTTTAAAAACATAATATGTCATACATTTTCTTACTCATCTGCCTCCAAAATGTAGTTAATTAATAAAATTTGCACGACGAAGCGAGGTAACAGAGAAAAGCGAGTGACACGTTAAAATTAATAATTATTAACTAATTAGCGACACATACCGTCTCATGTAACATTAATATTATTTAAATACTAAATTTTAAATACTGTTTTACATTAAAAATAGGCTGTCGTAGATAGCGAAATATAATTTTAATATATAAAAATGAATGTATGTAATACATGCATGTACGTCCTTTATAGATACAGAAACGGCTGGACCGGTTTTAATGTAATTTTTAAACAATCTTTAGAATGACAGAGCGGATAATCTTGTAAAGTTTGGTGAGTGGTTGAGTTCTGTTTCGAAGGGAATACGAAACTTCACTGAGCCACAGCAACGCGTGGCCGGACAGCTAATTAGGTATAAAACAGCTAATTAGGTATAAAACATTATAAAGATGTTTTAACATGATTTGATTTTCTTTAACAGATCTTTAATTCACTAAATAAGTTATTAGATTTTAGCGTTAGGAAATTACGTAAGTGACAATTCATTATGAGTGTTAATAAAAAAAATTCCTTTAAAATATCTAAGCTGTTTGTTTAATTATTTTCTTATTATAAAATAAATATCAACACAAGTACCGTAAATGTTATTAATTAAAATTAATTAAAATCTGTACGTGTCAACTTAATATTTATTTACAACTTACATTGGAAATTTTAACAGAGCTAACTCAATTTATTGTAATAAAGTGTATTCCGCAGTTCGCAGTCTATGCTAATGCCTCTAATTTGTTCTACTCTGTCTCTAATGCTGTTTTCGTATAGTCAATGCTATACTTTCATGCTATGTATAAAATAAATGGTGGAGATATAAGAAATTTTATGCAGATATAAATCCATGAATTATTCTTTCTCTATTGAATATTGTTAGTTCTAGGATTTATTTAATTATAAATTGAGGTAAAAAAGTGGAGTAATAGTTTATTTTACCTGAGAAAAGTTCTTAACTTTTGAATAATCATATTTTTCTGATTGGCAGGTTTTAAACTACAAGACGCCTTAACCAGAAAATCACGTTTTGGCTTTTATAATATTTCCCATTATTTTCAATGAGGTCACGTTTATGGAAAAAAATATTTACGCAATTAATACAATTACTATGCCGTGTTCTTTCTACCTGAGTAGAATAGACCACCCTAATTTATTACCCAGGTGTCGTTAACGACGACTAAGATTAGTCGACCCGCTGTGTGGTTTCTGGCTGAGTAGAATAGATCGCCCCCATTTCTTATTGAGTTGTCTTAAAAGGCGACAAAGGTGAGTCATAAAATAACTTAATAGGTTATAAAATAACTAGCCAAATAAAACAACATGTTTAGAACATGATGTGCTGACTCCACTTAGAGTGAAATAAGGGCAGGAGGATGTTGAGTTCTAAGTATATAGTTTAAGCACCCGAATAGACATGTACAAAACTTTGATATCATGAAAACGACTACGTAATAAATAACCTACTATAATCATAAAGAACAAAATCAGAGTTTATTTCGAGAATGTCAGAGAATCAAATTAGTTCATCGTAACAAAGCTTAATGGGAATCTCACAATCTATGCTAATGCTCGTTATCTGTCTCTCTTAAAGTATTTGTCGTATGATATGCTACAAACAATCATTCTATACCTTCGATAAAATATTAAGTAATGTTTGATGAATGATTGGTTATTATACCTACCTTTGTATTTCAATTTGCGTAATCAATATGTTTACAATTTGTTTTCTTGAGGAAGCAAATTTCTTATTGCATTTATTTCTTAGGCATTGTGCTTTAAAAAATAAAAAACGTCTTTAAATCTATCACATTTAAGACTTCTATATTAGTTTAAAATGATTATTGCTGTATATGAGACTGAAGTGAGCTAGAACTAAGTGACAAGCATGCTGAGATTAAGAGGAAATTATGTTCCAGGCTTATGGTTTTACTTCAATATTACTATACAATTGAGGTTTATTTGAGTGATAGTAGCATATCTTAACTGCAGTCAGCTAAGCATCAAGCTGCAACGATTAACTTGTAACCATCGATCTAAATGTATTAATTTGTTGTTGAAAAGAGTATCCGTCGAGTTTCTTTCTGGTTCTTCTCGGTAGGAGCAAACTTCCAAATCAGTGATAGCTTCTTTAAAAACATTTGACGATTCAAAAGTACTAAAAACAGTCTATTTGAATAAAAAAATTTGAATTTGAATTTAGTAATGTATGAACGTGATTATGTTATTATGTAATAGTAAGCTTACTTTTAAAGTAACATTTCTTTACACCGAAAATATAATAGTTATTTATCTTTTATTCATTTGTTATTCTAGAATGTTTGATAATTATTCATGACTTGTAGTTGCGAATATAGATTTTGGTATTTTTGTTCTAATTTTATTCGACAAGTCGAATAAGCCATATACCATGGGAAACATTCCTCACTAGATCGCAACCTCTCTCTGCTTAAAACTGGTCGATTCAAGAGATAATTTCTTTTGGTTTCTCTTTTTCGTCATAACTGGTTATATGTAGCAGCTATGTAAATAAATAATAAGTTTTTCTTCCAAGAATTTTCCACAGAAGTCTTAAGTATATATTAGCCCAAATTTTTTTTTTTAAATTCAAAATATTCTTTATTCAAATAAACTTGTAAACAAGTGCTTTTGAATCGTCAACTCTACTGCTGGTTCGGAAAGCTGTTCCTACCGAGAAGAGCCAGCAAGAAACTCGGCGGTTGCTCTTTTAAAAATATAATTCTTAATACTATTTACATTAAGTCGTTACTGTCTTGTACAGGTTCAAAGAGAGCTATATCCCATTGCGTCCTTATGACGCTTATTACAATTTTTGCTATAAGTTAATTAGAGTAATAACACTTTATCACCCATGTACTAAAGAGTAATTTTGAAACTTGTGAATGAGTTTAGAAGTTACTTTACTATGTAACAACACTTGCTCACAGCTTATAGATATACGAGAAAATACAATACAAAAGATAAGTAAATTAAAAAAGGCGGAAAAAATTATTTCTTGCTAATCAATCCATTTTTATTTTCAATCGCCTGCAATTTCCTCGCTTCTCAATCTCATTAATAATCATTAATGTCCTGAGGGAAACTTCAATACCGGTATCACGGAAGAGATCTCTTTTAATTATATTACAACTCGTGTTTATCAATTCAGGTTATTGTGGGATAAATTTATACTGAAAGCTTTTGTGTATGTTAAAAATATCGGATTTACTTGATTATAACTACTACCCATAGCTATATCCTTTCTCCAACCTAGTTTGGAAGAGATCGCTATGTAGCGAAAAGACCTCCATTTACACTTCTGAAAATTTGTATATTGCTTGTATAGCCAAAAAGTACATTTCATTTCATTCAGTCATCCATTCATTCACTCATATAGTCATTCACTCATATATTCATTCATTATGTAATTCATTCATACATGCATTAATTAATTAATTACTTTAAATTTATATCCCTCATATTTCGTCTCTTATGAATGAGCTCTATACGGCGAAGTTACATTATGATCTTACATTATGATATGAAGTTACATTAAACATCTGCGAACAAATCGAGATTATAAAACATAACAATGGCACCCTCATTAACGATCAGACAAATGTTTCTAGCTCAAACTTGTTACACTTGTTCGCAGGCAAAATAAAATAAATGGTGGGGTTGAACCGATTAGTATAAAACTAAACTTATTTGGGTATTGCTTCGCTTTGCAATTTTGGTCGTGGAGTCTATCTCCATGATGGTTTGGGTGTCGGGGCGAAACAATTGTTGAGTTTGTGATAGTGAACGTACATAGTGCTTGTGTATCATGTTGGCGGTGGTGGAGGTTTGTGCATGTGTTTTTTACGACTCCTGCATGTATCAGGTATGATAACCGATTGTCCACTCTACATTTAGCATTATATATATTTTCTATTTTACTTCATCGCGGATTATAGCACAATAAATTTTATTATTACTTTTGTTTTTTACATTATGAATTTGGTCAACAAGACTATCCTTAAATAATGTTTATTTTATATGTTGTTTATATATGTTATTATGAGTTTTCTATTAAAAATTGAGTGTCTAATTGACAATAACAATTTGTCACGTGGTTTTCAGTGAAAAAAAATATCGTAAGGAAACCTGCAGATCTTTAGAGAATTCAAAGATAGGTGGAAAATACCAATCCGCATTAGAGCAGCGTGGTAGGTCTTTGCTCAAACCCTTCTCTCCAAAAACGGAGTATTCGCAGTACGTATCCGGCTGATATAGAATATACCTCCCTTATTTCTTACCGAGTTGTCGTAAAAGGCGACTAAGGTAAGTCGACCAGCCGCACCGTGTGGTATCCGGCTGTGTAGAATAGGCCACCCTCATTTCTTACCGAGGTGTCGTAAAATACGACTAAGGTAAGTTAAAGTCAGGCCGGTAGCCGGTCATAAAATAACTAGCCAAATCATGTGACAACATGTTTATAACATGTTGTGTTGACCCCACTTAGAGTGGGATAAGGACAGGAGGATGACGATGATGATACATACATACCGTATACAATACAGTACCTGACTAGGTTTGATCCCGCGATGAATTGAGCAGGAGTCAAACGGTCTAAATGTTTCGCTAACAGAGTATTTTCAGGTTAATAATATTTCTTTTGCAATAAATATTCATTATTAAGATCCATTTTGAGCTCGTATCAATTACAGTAATAACGAAACGTTCATCATTAGAGAAATAATATTTATTTAACGGAGAGATCCCAAATGTGAACATATATACGCATTATATATGATATTCTATCTAGTGAAAACCGTAATGCGACCTTTCGAGTAATTATAGAGAGAATCAAATGAACCTTTATTAAAGTGAGGTATGAGGTTTCAATATTATGTACCAAGATAGAGGTTGAAATGGAGGTGGTTAAATTTATATTACATCTATATTTATTACTAGAAATCGTCAGCGGCTCCGCCCGCGTGGAAAGATTAAAACCGTAAGATATAATAGTATTTTGAATAGCCATAAAAATGGTTAAATTGTGTTAACCTAAAAACATATGCTGTCGCGGACTTTTATTTAAAACTTTTAGAGAACTAATTTATAGAATTAGGCGTTACTTTGCGGAGATCCATAATACAAAAGTAATAATAAAATTATTTTGCTATAATCCGCGATGAAGTAAAATAGAAAATATATAGTGCTTGTGTATTGTGGTGGCGGTGGTGGAGGTTTGTGCATGTGTTTTTACGAATCCTGCATGTATCAGGTATGATAACCGATTGCCCACTTACATTTAGCATTATATATATTTTCTATTTTACTTCTTCGCGGATTATAGCAAAATAATTTTATTATTACTTTTGTTTTGGAGAACTTGTAATACATGATTTTTGAATAACTTGCACTGTTGACATAGCGCACGTAAGAAAAGCTTTAAATTTTGCCGTTTTCATAATATATATTATTGCTGCTCATTACTGTACTGTTGTTTGTTTGTTTGTTTATTAAATTTCTTTATTGTACAAAAGATTAAAAGAATAACATACATGACACGAAAATATACACAAAATAATAATACTGTTAGTTGTGATAAAGAAAATTGAATACGAATAAAACTTATAAAATAATACTTATGAATTTTTAATTGATTTACTGCTTTAAAAGATACCTATGATCATTATTTTGCTATAATCCGCGTTTGTCAAAAAATCTATGTAATGCTAAGTGTAGGAAGCAGACCAGTTACTACATGTATCACAAGACGCCAACGAAGAACCAACAGCGCTCCACACACACGACAATCTCAACGAGTGTTTCCTTCTGTAACCGGAGCATTCTCTGGACAGATTGAAGCAAAATATTTCTATCATAAATTTTTTTACTCTGGAATTCTGTAAAGTAACGCTTTCTTCTATAAATTATCTACACAAACTTGCTACATATACGTATAAAATTCGTAATTCATAGCATACTTCATGCGTACGACCCAAAACTAATACCGTTGCGATATAAAATATCGAACATTTTTCCGTCGAACAACCGAAATTATTTACGTGAATTTAAGAGGTTTACTGGCGCGCCGTACCGATAAATACTCTTATGCTATCGACTTTATAAATTTTATGATCTAAAATAACTTCGTAGTTAACCAATACCTGAACTTTGATAGCTTTATTTACTACTTATACTTTGATAGGATATCTTTGCAACTAGTACAAGCCTTGAAGCTTGCATTATTGCATCATCATCTCATCATCTTCCTGCCCTTATCCCACTCTAAGTGGGGTCGGCACAACATGTTATAAACATGCTGTAACATGATTTGGCTGCGTTTTTACGACCGGCCGCCTGCCTGACGTCAACTTACCTCTGCCGTATTTCACGACACCTCGGTAAGAAAGAGGGTGGTCTATTCTACTAAACCGGATACCACACGGTGGGTCATCTTACCTTAGTCGCCTTTTACGACACCTCGGTAAGAAATGAGGTTGGTCTATTCTACTCAGCCGGATACCACACGGCGGGCTTGCATTATTGCATCTTGAATAGAAATTCGCATAATTCAAATCACTGTTTCAATCATGCTGATGTTGATGAATCCGTAAGACCCTTCCCAGAAGGTCTCAGGTTCAAACCGGGGAAGGCGATCAATTAACAATAAACTTAGTACCAGTGTGTCCGAGCCTTGCTAGGTAATTTTATTATCTTTTAATAAAATTACTGAGCAAGGTAAAAAGTCATTTAAAAAAAAAGGAAAGGCTAATGATATCTGGTACCTGATCCAGGGTATTTTCACTTCTTTATTGCGCCCATTCCCAACTGAGCTATTACAACTTTAAAAATGATAGCACAATTAACCTTTTTATTCTATTTTATATTTTTGTTTTTCAGGCATTAAAAAGCTGCTTTTATTGCAAATATAGGCCAATTAACTGTCGGTTGTAACAGCTCAGTGAAAATTATAATACCAAGTTTCCCGTGTACCTTTTTTTTTCATATTGCATCTTTTTCTATATCTTACGCCGTGTGGTATCCGGCTGAATAGAATAGTACCACCCTCTTTTCTTACCGAGGTGTCGTAAAAGGCGACTAAGGTAAGTCGACCCGCCGTGTGGTATCCGGCTGAGTAGATTAGACCACCCTCATTTCTTACCGAGGTGTCGTAAAAGGCGACTAAGGTAAGTGACTCACCGTGTGGTATCGGGTTCAGTAGAATAAACCACCCTCTTTCTTATTGAGGTGTCGTAAAATACGACTAAGATAAGTTGACGTCAGGCAGGCGGCCGGTCGTAAAATACGTAGCCAAATCATGTGACAACATGTTTATAACATGTTGTGCCGACCCCACCTAGGATGGGATAAGGGCAGGAAGATGATGATCTTTTTCTATATCTTTTAAAAAAAAGCAAAGCTCAGTTACCTAGGTACTTGTGTTTAATAGGACAAAAGGAATATTTGAATTTGTAATTTTATGTTTTTCCTTTTGATTCTAATCAAATTGATTTCAAGGAAATATGTTAATAGAATTCAATGAATAATTCCGGAAAAAATCAAAAATAAATAAAACTCTCACCTCTGTAATTATATTTATCTCGCAACTTCCTACAACTTCATGATTCGTTATTTCAAAAGGAATTATTCAATACAAGAATATGAAATGTAAAATATTAAACAACAAAATGTGAATACATCATCATCTTCCTGCCCTTATCCCACTCTAAGTGGGGTCGGCACAACATGTTATAAACATGCTGTCACATGATTTGGCTGCGTTTCTACGACCGGCCGCCTGCCTGACGTCAACTTACCTCTGTCGTATTTTACGACACCTCGGTAAGAAAGAGGGTGGTCTATTTTACTAAACCGGATACCACACGGTGGGTCAATTTACCTTAGTCGCCTTTTACGACACCTCGGTAAGAAAAGAGGGTGGTACTATTCTATCAAGCCGGATACCACACGGCGTTAAACAACAAAATGTGAATACATAACTTTAAGTTTTATATACATTTTACATTATCGTGCAAGATTATTATAATATCATTGTCTATACTTATTATATAACAAAGTCCCCAAAAGCTGTCTGTCTGTATGTGATCGATTTTCTCAAAATTCACTAAATAGATTTTTGTACGGGTTTTACTTAAAGGCCTTTTTTTTCTTTCAATTGCATTTTTTTACATCTAGCTTTTAAGGTTAACCCACTTAAACCATTTTTAAGGTTATCATAATACTATATTGCGGTTTTAATCTTTCCATGCGGGCGAAGCAGCTGGCGATTGCTAGTATTAGATGAAATGTTAGTGCCGTGAGGTAACTAAGGTAAGTTGAGCCGCCGTGTGGTATCCGGCGAAGTAGAATAGACCACCCTAATTTCTTACCGAGGTTTCGTAAAAGGCGACTAAGGAAAGTTAACTCGCCATGTAGTGTTTGACTGAGTAGAATTGACCATCCTCATTTCTTACCGAGATGTCATAAAAGACGACTAAGTTGAACCATCGTGTGGTATCCGGTTGAGTAGAATAGACCACCCTCTTTCTTACTTAGTCGTATTGTACGACCTCGGTAAGAAATGAGGGTGGTCTATTCTAATCACCCGGATACATTCATCAGAGTAAAATCAAATCAAACGCCGTTATTCTCTGGACGCTTTTAGCCTGGTGTGTACTTATCGGAACAATACGCTCAAACGCTTTTGTCTCATTATTTCGAGAGCTTTTTGAGAGATGTAAGACAAAAGAATAATGAGCGTTAGGATTTGTAATTAAGGATATAAAAAAAGTTGAATAGGGTCGAATTTAGTCGAGTACTTTTGAGATTAATTGACTGATGATTGACTTGTTTCATGATTTGTTACTGGTTTAATCTAATGGTATTATTGGTTTAAAGGTCTTTTTAAGGTTTTTAAGGTACTTAATGTAATGGTTGCCTGGAAAAAAAATCACTAAGTGATAAGGCCACCGTTTATTTATATTTTAGTTTGAATAGATAGAGAAGCTGAATATATAATAATTTAATAGAAGGGAGCTGTTGTCTGCTGGGCATAAGCCCGCAATTGATTATTATGTTTTTTTTAAATTTTTTATTAATGCAATAAAGATATAACAAACAAACAAACGGTGTTTAATTTTTTGAAATGTGCTTTATGCTGGGGCTACATCAGCGGGCTACGGCGAATATTCGGGCTACGCTATTGCATGTGGCCGGGTATATTGTTGCAACGCGGTGTATCCGGGCGCAGTAATATTGCATCGGGGTACTGTCGGTAACCTGGCGCGCGTGAAAAGGGTTTGTCGCGACAATGTTCGATCAAGTGGCTATACCTTATCATATCAGTGTTGTCCAGAATTTTACGTTCGGTTTCTGTTAATAGTAGTCACCCTCCATCTCGTGTTTCGACTCATTTTCATATTATTTCATACCTAATACTCGTAAAAGTGTAATGAATAATAATTGAATGACAAAAAATTCAAAGACACTGATCGTTTCGGACGCACAAAACTAGACAACGAATATTCACTGTAGACCGCTTTCTGAATCTTCATCCGCCGTAGACAAGAAATTGTGTTTTCGCGATACACGATGTTTTGCGCGCCAACGTTACACGAATCTGCGTCCGCTAATGTAGCCCAAGCATTAGAACAAGATGGTGATGAGGATAATGAACTTTCTTTAGAAATAATTAGGTTTGTACAATGAAAACAAGAAAGCTCCATTTCGCCCTGTTATCTTAAGCTTTGTTGTAAAGAAAACATCAACATTTATGGCTGCCTGTTATAAGATTCTAATTAGAGAACAAAAGCAAATCTAAAAAAGTAAAAAAGATTTATCATTATTATAATTAACCTAAAACACACGACTTTAGTTACAATACTAGAATTTATATCGTATTGTCCTAACTGAAACGTTCTCATTTTCCCTCTCAATCTCTTTCTCCCTCCCCCTCTCTTTCTCTGAGCCTTTTCGACCAATTGATGTTCCCAAATAACCATTCAAATAACTAAATGAAATATTTACTACATAGTAGAACTCAAGCAGTGGGATTATAATAGTATTATTCCACGGCTGGGCATAGGCCTCATCCTCTCTTTTTGAAAAGATGGATTGTAGCCTACGCCCACCGAGCTGCTCCAATGCGAATTCGTAGGTTACATATATTCCCAGATTTCTGCAGAGATATGAAAGTGTCCACACTATGGTTTCCTCCACCGAAAAGCGTGTGATAAATTAAAAATATCAATTAGACACATAAGTTATTTTTTGATAAGAAAAATCATAATTGCCTCTCCGGGATTTGAACTTATGATCCCTTAAAGGCACACAGTCTCACCGTTCTGCTAGTACCTTTCGGCTATCAGCAACCTATGATTTACTAAACTACTAGCTAATTCATTAAACTAACTTCTAAATCCATCTGAACTCTTCACGTAAATAACTAAAGTAATGGACTATTTTAACTAAACTAATTAAATAAAATAAATTAACTAAATTAAATAACTAAACTCAGTATAGCAACTAAACTAACGGACCTAATTAATTAACTCAACTTACTAACTAATACAAGGCCGTGTGGTATCCGGCTGAATAGAATAGTACCACCCTCATTTCTTACCGAGGTGTCGTAAAAGGCGACTAAGGTAAGTCGACCCGCCGTGTGGTATCCGGCTGAGTAGAATAGTACCACCCTCATTTCTTACCGAGGTGTCGTAAAAGGCGACTAAGGTGAGTTGACCCACCGTGTGGTATCCGGTTTAGTAGAATAGACCAACCTCCTTCTTACCGAGGTGTCGTAAAATACGACTGAGGTGAGTTGACGTCAGGCAGGTGGCCGGTCGTAAAAACGCAGCCAAATCATGTTACAGCATGTTTATAACATGTTGTGCCGACCCCACTTAGAGTTGGATAAGGGCAGGAGGATATATAACGGGTGGTTAAATTTGAAGGGCCGATGTTGAATGTGAACCACACCTAAATGTCAAGTTTTTTTCCGCATTTTTTTTGATATTTCGCAATTTCAGACTAACTCAATTTGAACCATGGAAAGATACACAATCGAGAAACGCGTTAAAGTTATTCAGGCTTATTATGAAAATTGGCGTTCAAATCAAAATGCATATCGTGTACTTCGCGATTTTTTTTCGATCAATTTAATCGTCCAAATGTGCGTACAATCGGAAAAATTGTGCAAAAATTTGAACAAACTGGGTCTGTAGGAGGCCCGAATTGGAAGATATGGATGTGGATGATATGTGGTTTTAACAGGACGGTGCCTCTTGCCACACAGCTAACGAAACAATGGCTCTTTTGCACGACAACTTCAATGGCCATGTTATCTCACGTGGTGGCAATGTCAATTGGCCGGCAAGATCATGTGATTTGACACCGTTGGACTTCTTTTTTTGGGATTATTTGAAGGAAAAGGTTTACGTCGATAAGCCAGCAATAATCAAGAGCTAAAGGATGTGATAATTCGGCTCATTAACGGCATAGAACCTCAATTATGCCTCAGCGTCATCGAAAATTTGGACCATCGGATGGAGGTGTGCCGCCGAGTTCGCGGCGGCTATTTGGCCGATATTTTGTTTCATACATAATTGAGCTATACTATATTATCATAATAATAAGAAATAACAATCATTTCCTATATAATTTGTGTTTTATTCAAAATCAACATCGGCCCTTGAAATTTAACCACCCTATATAATATACTAACTAATACAACTTGCCTTACTGAAACCAGTGCCTTTTTATTATTCCTATCTGGTTTCAATATATCATAGTGATAATGTTCATAGAAAAACTTTCCTCATTTCTCACATTACAAGGGGCGTATCACCTCTGACTGTCTAATGTGGGTGTGATTAAAGTTACAGGAGTGTTGTATTCGTGACCTTTAATAGTGTACTGTAATATACACCTTCTGTAACCTGAATATGATTCAATTTGGATCGAACTGTAATAAATGTTTACGCAATTATACTGTAAAGAAGGGACATTATACGTTACAAAGTCTAAATTAGGGCCTTGAAAATGGAACTAATAAGTATAATCGAGTTTGGTACGCTCTAATGCTTCCGAGGACCTTCCGGGCGAAAAATCGATCCAGCTTGGGGCATTGAAATTGTTAATTGAATGCAAATTATATTTTTAGCTGTCGAACGTAATGCTGTAATAGTCTAATGGCTAACGGGCGGACCAATAAAGTTCAAAAGTCAGGTTAGAATCCCACATGTCTCCAGCTTCCATTCTTTTTTTTAGTAGCTTTTGTTTATATCTTTTAAAAAACTACCAAGCAAAGCCACCCAGGTACTGATTCTTAATGAATTATATTATGAAAGGAGAAACCGCCGAGTTTCTTTGGTTCTTCTCGGTAGGAACAACTTTCTGAACCAGCAGTAGAGTTGACGATTTGAAACGCACTTTTTTACAAGTTTACTTGAATAAAGAATCTTTTGCATTTGAATTGACATATCTTCTCTATTCTTATAAGTTCTCAAAATCTTTATGGTTTCAATTTTAGTATCGCACCGCTAGGCACCGAGAGAGATTCCACCCATACACTGTAGATATGAAGAAGAAGGCGCACGAAGCGTTTCGATTCCTCTTTTCTGTTGAAGAGAATGCAAAGCACTTGCGACATCTGTTTTTCCCAATGAGTATAATATGGGTATTATTGCTGCTTACCATCAAGCATGATTACAGTCAAGCACTCGTCTATAAAAAAAAAAATGTTACCAGTGAAAATTGGGCCCTAGGACTAAACGAAACACTTTGTTACTTTTGAGAGCAGCTCCATTTTGGACGAATTTTTTACTTTTAGATTTTGTAACGTTGATTAAAATTGTTTGCAGCTAGGAAAAAAGGGCTTGTCCTTTTTAAACCGTCGTTGTATATTATATTTATAATATTTTCTTATAGATACACTTTTTCGCGAAACCAGTTTAATGTAACTTGAGCGATGCGTACTTTCCTTTTTGAATTTTATCTGAAACGTATATTCCTCTTTGAATTTTATCCGTAGATAAAATTTAAAAAGGAATATATGATCCTTCAGGTCAAATTTTAAAGAAATGCTCTTTACGGTGCAGCGGACCCAATATAAAATGCAATAAAGTTAAAGTGAAAGGAAATGAAACGTCTACTTTAAGAACTTTAATTTATGGTTTAAAAACCAAAAGCAAAATTCTATATGAATAATTTATTACATTACTTCTATTCGACTTAAAGTAATAATTATCTAGAACAGTGATAAAAGATCAAGCCATTCAGTAATTGGTCAATTTTGAACGATATTATGTTTATTGGCCACAATATAAATGCTTGTGATAATCGACTGATATCAGTGGTATAGTGCGTATTTTGAGAACTAAACCTAGTAGTTATTTATGGTAGGCTATTTCAGTTGGATTACCCTGTCATGGATGAATAAATCACTATAGAAAGGTGTTCTAAACTGTAATGGTATCTAGAATATATATATATATATATATATATATATATATATATATATATATATATATATATATATATATATATATATATATATATATATATATATATATATATATATATATATATATATATATATATATATATATATATATATATATATATATATATATATATATATCTATACTTATTATAAAACAAAGTCCCCGCAAACTGTCTGTATGTGATTGATTTTCTAAAGTGAACGGATTTATTAGCGGTTTTTACTAAAAGAAAGTGCAATTGTTCCGGATGATTTTGGTAAATAATACATTGCGGTTTTATGTAAATTGTGTTAGGAGGTCGCGCAGTCGTAAGAAAACTCGCCTGATAGGAGCTTTATTCTATATTTATTTATTCAAGAGAATTGTAGATCTACAAAAATACTAAAAAAAAGTCCGCGACAGCATGCGTGTATCTATTTTTATGGTTGACTCACAATAACTACTTTTATGTTAAAAAATTTAATTAAAAATATTACGTTATTTAAGCGGGAAAAAGTTTGCGATGACTAATGATTATTAAGCGGACAAAGCGGCAGGGATATATAGTGTACTTAAAACTAAAAAAAAAATATTTTATTGTGTTGTGTATATGTTGTCTAAATAAACCCTAATATATTTTATTAGCCGCAGTAACACATTTATTATCGTAACTATCACTTTAGCTACAAAGTCACGAAAGCCAATATAGTTCAAATTACGTGCATTATTGAACAGATTGGAAATGGCAGCCGACTGTCAATTATGTCTTATTGGATGGACAGAATTACTGCGGCAAATACCGATTTCTATTATTATTAACGCACTATCTGTCGAAATTGTCTGCGTTCATGTAAAACGAAGTCTTATCTGGTCAGCAAATAATATATATATATATATATATATATATATATATATATATATACATATATATATATATATATATATATATAAATATAGCTCCAACGATTTTCATGAAACTTAGTATGTTACCTACATATAAAGTATGTTTTGGAGGTGATAAATCTATCTACTTAGGTTTCATTAAAAAATGCCGTAATATCCTATTTTCAGGCAATGAAAAAGTGTTACAACATTATTAGAAAACAAAGGTTAATAACGCTGCCACATGCAATGTAATAATAGCTCAGTTGGAAACGGGCGATCTAAAGAAGTGAAAATACCACAAATCGTGTCCAGATACCACCAGTCCTTTATTTTCTTTTTTTCTCATATTGCATCATTTTTATATCATCATTCTCCTGCTTTTATCACACTCTAAGTGGGGTAGCACAACATTTTATAAACAAACGATTTAGCTGGATATTTTGCGATACCTCTATTCTATCTCTAGTCTATTCTTTTCAACCGGATACCTCATAGCGAGTCAACTTACCTTAGACGCCTTTACGACACCTCGGTAACAAATGAGGTTGGTACAATTCTATTCAGCCGGATACCACACGGCGTTGATCTGGGAAAATATATTTGACAGAAAAATTACTCACTTTACAACTAGTGAGTCGGCTATTTGATATCTCAAGTTGAGTGTTCCTTCTATGAGCGGCGTCTCGTGTAGAATAACAAGATCTTATTATGTAATAAGGCGTAAAGGCTTGCACTTCTACCCTCTTGATCTTTGGAATAAGCACGACCCCTGATCCCATTACCCGCCTCAAACACACTTATACCCTCACAACCTTATCGCAAAAACTACGAAGATAACTTTGCAAGGATAAGCCACGCTCAAATCATTTTTATTATAACTGGGTGACCGAGCTTTGGTCGGTATTTTTTTAGAAGATTAAAAAAAAATGCATCACCATTTTCAGTGAAAGTTTCATCAAAATAAACTTTTCAAAAGAATTGCAAAAAGTTTAAGTAAAAACCGTATAGAAATCCGTTCGAGAAAATCGATCAAATCAACGCTTCATTATTAATTTAACAAAAATGTTTAATGATAATATCTCTCTCTGTCTTCTTCTCTCTCCCGCCTCTATCTCTATCTCTTTCTCTCTGTTTATCCATGAACGTTTGTGTGTGATCTAATCCGTTCATCTAACATAAATTAGAAAAAGATAAATAAAGTTTTCATGGTAGATTTATGATAACACGATATTTGTACCAACTGTTCTCCATACTAATGCCTGCTAACTGATTGGTCTGTATGTATTGATCCTATCACACATTAATCAGTCAAAATGAGTCAGTCTTGTATATATGAAATGATTCTAAATAATTCTTTGGAAATATATGTTTTTTAAATGGCTCGTTCCACAAAAGTCAATTTTACTTATGTCGGTAAAAAAGTAGAAGTATCTCCTTACGGCCGAAAATTATAAAGGCTCTTTTGAAAAGGGCACAATCAGAACTTTTGGGAGTTTGAATAGAAGTTACCACAAATGTAAGAGGGCGTGACTTGGGCAAACGCGGAAGGTCAATCGACCCGAATCTATTTACATGAGAGAGTTAACTCGTGCGAGCATACTAGTACAGAATTTTTTTATTAATCTTACTAGTTGTAACGCGACTTCGTTCACATCAACTGAAGCTTTTAAATACCCTCAATAATGTATTGTATTTTCCCTGTTACCGAAACAAAAACGGGAATATTTTATCATATATGTTATAAGTGTGTATAAGCTTCAATTGTACACAATTTCATCAATATTGTTCAAGTAACTAACAAAGTTTTCACTTAGAATCATATAATCTTTATTTTTAAGTGATTCAGTATTTCATACAATGTCTTCATCGAGATAGTGCTCTTCAAACGTATTTTTTTTTCATATAATTTTATGTTAGACAGTCTTTAAGTACTAGTACTTAATCTATAAAAAAGATAAATTATATTTTTGAGTGTCTAAACTACTTCTATTATAACCACTTGCCATTTAGTATAAATACATACAAATTACACAAATGACAGCTCATTTTAATATATAATGTAACACTGAATTATTCAGAAGAGCCTTCGGTAGAAATTTACGATCATTTATTATAATAATTTGTAGTAGTATTTTGTTGTAACAACTAGGAATATTTCGGTAGTCTATGTTAATGATTTTCAGTAGTGTATATGTGTGTTCGTTTGTTTTTAATCAATAATAATTGATTGAATGGTGTTGTTATTCGTATTTATTTCTTGGAGGTAACTAAGAAAAAATATTTCATTGTTGCTCTCATTTCTGGTAGTAATAATAGAACAGTTAAATAAATTATTTTAGATGTTAAGAAAGTAAAGAAAGATTTTCTGTGGAATAAATTTCATACATAATTTCACTCAGAATTGTAGTCTATACAATATCGACGTTTGGTTATAAGTTTTTTAATAACTTAAGTAAATGCAGGAAACTATATAAGTTTTTTAAATTTGATTTTAATTTTTAAATAAAGAATGTTTATAACGTTATACAAATATAGTATGTTATTGAAATGAATGAAATTTTCTCATAATTTTCAAACACTTTGTCTCTGACTATCTCTCTAACGACTATCGCTTAACTCGCTCTGTTAACTATAAGCGAGTAAAGTAAGTATGTTTAAATACAGCATGCTAGATATGAATGACACGTAGAGGTGCGGAATTTGAACTGAAGTAAATTATATCGAATCTCTTAATAAAGTTATGGTTTGATATTTAGGATGATGTCTAATTAGCTTTAATTATATTACAATAGATAAAAAAAAGGACACTCTCCTTATTTAGGCCATTACAATCGCAACGAAAATATATATGAGGAATGGTAAATGATGTGGACATTTTTCGTTATGATTATTGTATGTAGCCTCTATAGTTAATATTTCTATGTTCAATATTGAAATGAGTTAATCTTGTATGTGTGTGTGTATATATACACACACATACAAGATATATATATATATATAATTCAGCATGTACGGGGTTTTGGGGGAGATAAATCGATCTAGCTAAGGTAAGGTAATAGGTGAGTAAAGTAAGTTGACCCACCCTGTGGTATCCAGCTGATTAGAATAGTCCACCCTCATTTCTTACCAATGTGTTGTAAAAGATGACTAAGGTAACTTGACCCGCCATGTGGTATCAGGCTGAGTAGTATTAGACCACCCTCAATTCTTACCGATATATCGTAGAAGTCAACTTAGGTAAGTTGACGTTAGGCAAGCAGCCGGTCGTAAAATACCTAGCGAAATCATGCAACAGCATGCTTAAAATATATTGTGCTGACCCTACTTAAAGTGGGGTAAGCGCAGGAGAAAGAAGAGTTCCTCATTTTAATGTGAATCGAAAGAACGTCTGTCCGATCTGAAATCTAATAAGAACTAACATTATCAATTCATTCCGCGCTCTGCGATGAGACTTCGTGCGGAAATCTACATAATATGTTGAAAGAAATTCTAAGGTAATATATTAGGTAATAACTTTTTTGTAACTGCGGCATTCCTTTAAGCATTAGCAACAACATCTATACTAATATTATAAAGAGGAAAAATTTGTATATATGTTTGTTATGTTTTCACACATAATCTACTGAACCGATTTCAAAAATTCTTTCTCCATTGGAAAGCTGCATCTTTACTGAGCAACAATAGTTATACCTATAACATTAAAAAATAGGGATCCCTAACTAAAATGTAATAAGGTGAAAAAAATTGACATAAAAATCTGTCATCGCATGCTGCGGAAACTATTGATGATATATTTAACAAAAATAAATCTTTATTCCGACTTAGTAGACTTTCAACTACCATGAGATCGGTATGTACGCGAGTGAAACCGCGGGATATTACTAGTAATAAATATTATTGAACAATTTTAAATTTGCTAAACATATGAAAGTCAAGCAAATCAGATCATATCTAGTACAATTGAATATTTAATACAGAACTATCATACAGGATAACAAGTCAAGTTAGAAAGGCTTTAAAAAAAATTTTACAAAATTTCATGTCCCTACTGTTCGTCGTTCAGCAGTTCTCTCGTCTGGAGCCAATCCTGGCAGTAACACCAGGTCATGATTATCATGCATTTTCATCGGGACTGGAGCAGTATGTACAATTTTAGCTCAATCGGACACCGGGAAGTGGTTCAAATTTAACTTGCAAGATTCCACCTTCAGAAACATACACAGCAAGTTAAAGAAAAGGTTTTAATAAAAACATTCGCTTTTTCTTTTGAAAAAAGTATAAAACAATATATTATATTTATTCATATTTTTTTTATTTACGCCGTGTGGTATCCGGCTGAGTAGAAAGACCACTGGCAAAATCCAACAATCTATCAATAGAAATCTGGAGAATTTTTAGTTTCCTCATAATGTTTTCCTTTACGTGTGTTCAAGCATTTGATATATTGCAATTGTCAATTACAGATCTAAGTTTATACCAGAAAAAGATATTAGTGTTTATCACGGCTTCATATGTAGGAAGTTATTACGAAATTCTAAGACACAAATTAATGACTATATTATAATAAATAAAAAACTTTATAATTATATCACGTTTTATTGTCCTAGCTCAGCCGGCGTAAGCGGAATTTTTGTTAATAAAAAAGACCAGTCTTTTACAGGCAATTCCAAACCGACAACAGGCTGCTATTATACAAAACGCAGGCAATTACCCGGGAAAAGTACTCTGAATCTATTTGCGGGTTGAATATTCAACGGTTGCATTGGATGCATGCCAAGCTAACGCGTGCAAATAAGCAATACTTTAAACCTTTACGTTTACCTTTACAAAAAAATGGATGTATAGTAATACTAATGGTCCACCGTGTGATATCCGGCTGATTAGAATAGACCACCCTCATATATTACCGAGGTGTCGTAAAAGACGACTAAGGTAAGTTGAAACACCGTGTGGTATCCAGATGAGTAGAATAGACCACACTGTTTCTTACTAAGGTGTCGCAAAAGACGACTAAGGTAGTTGACGTCAGGCAGGTAACAATAAGTTTAAAACGTGTTATGACCCCACTTAAAGTGGGATAAGGGCAGGAGAAAACAAAATAAATTTAGATAAAAATGGATTATTCGCATCGGCTTTAGGGTTGAAATACCGCCAAATATGTAAAGTAAAAAGTAAAAGTAACGGCATTTCTTTATCCTAATTCTGAGCATAGGCCTCCTCTCTCCGTTTTTAGAGAAAATGATTGTAACTAAGATCTACCACGCTGCTTCTATGCGCATTGGTAGGCTACACAAATTCTAGAATTCTCTAGAGCTATGCAGGTTTCCTCACTATGTTTTCCTTCCCTTAAAAGCGTGTGATAAATTTCAATTATCAATTAAACACATAAGTTTTAATAGAAATATTCATTTGTGCCTGCCTGAGGAATTGAACTAGTCCCCCCTAGAAAGAGTCAACGGTCTTGCCGCTGGGCTATGACAGGTTTACAATCTGATAAAAATTCAAATAAGGATTGGCGAGATTCAACAGTACCTAGAAGAACGGAAAGCAATTGATTACTTTAAAACGATAAGACTTTCTAATTCCTTTCAAGAATTTAAATGAAAAGCTTCTACTACGCTGAACACAGTTGTTCGCAAATACTTGATTGGTCTCTTTATTGGACTAAAGATCGAAAATGTTTTAAATTGGTTTCATTCTAAAGCAGCTTATATGGATTTTAATAAATTTGTATAGATTGAAAACGAAGGAATTCTTTAGAGTTTAGATAATCACGACTACACTAATAACGAAATATTTTAATATTCTTACTATCCCACTGCTGGGCATAGGCCTTCTTTCTCCAATTTTGGATATTCGATTCACATTAAAATGAGAAACTCTTCTTTCTCCTGCCCTTACCCCACTCTAAGTAGGGTCAGCACAATATATTTTAAGCATGCTGTTGCATGATTTCCCTAGGTATTTTACGACCGGCTGCTTGCCTGATGTCAACTTACCTAAGTTGCCTTTTACGACACATCGGTAAGAATTGAGGATGGTCTAATACTACTCAGCCTGATACCACATGGTCAAGTTACCTTAGTCATCTTTTACAACACATTGGTAAGAAATGAGGGTGGACTATTCTAATCAGCTGGATAACACAGGGTGGGTCAACTTACCTTAGTCACCTATTTCGACACATCGGTAGGAAACGAGGGTGGTCTATTCTATTCAGTTGGATACCACACGGCGGATTAAAATGAGGAACTTTTTGACATTACTCATATAGATATCTTAAACTAGAAAGCCGCGATAAAAGAAAATTTATGGCTGAATGTAGAGTACCAATTTCTTAAGATATGTTTAAATGACTTTAATGTTAGCGCGGATGCAATTTTTTTTCGGTGGTCAAGTTGACGTTACACAGGCGGCCGCTCGTGATATACGTTGCCAAATTTGTGACAACATGTTTAAACTTGTTGTGCCGACCCCACTTAGAGAGAGATTAGGGCAGGAGGATGATGAGTCGTTATTTCAAAATCGATTCATGCGTACAGCCACTGGCTGTCCGTGGTTCGTGCGCAACGTGAACCTCCATAGAGATCTCGACCTACCCACGATAGCCGATCTTTTCAGACGATTCTCGACGACTTACTTCGAGAAAGCTTCCATCCACCCAAACCCCCTTATAGTGGCCGCGTCCAACTATAAGGCGTTCAGGCACCCCAATAAGATTCACAGGCGCCCGAAGAGCGTCCTTAACGACCCCGACGATGCTATCACAGCATCCAACAAGATACACACATTACATTTACACAAACAGCGTCTTCGCCGGCGAAGACGAGGTCCCCGCTTGCTTGTGTCAAGCGGCCGCAGCCCTCTGCCACGGCCGCCGTGACGCAGACTTCTTCCAAGTCATTTATTAGATGCAGTACTCCAAAAACGCGCCGCCTTAAGCCGAGGTTCGGTCTCGCAGGAGACACCCTTAAGGCGACGCCCCCTGTAGGGCGGGCGCTTGTAATGCACCCGCTTGTATTATCCATTTCTTCTCGGCGATGCTTCTGCGCTCGCCCGTCTTATCGGTGACGCTGTCAAAGCCATTAGAGCTAACAGCATTAGTCATATTCGAAAAAAAAAAGTCGTTAATCTAAAGAATCCAATAAAAAAATTGGATTATTCCTGGAAAGTAGGAAATAACTAAACCGTCTAGTGATGTTTTAAATGTATATATTTGTTTCTGAGGATAATAAATAAAATTTATTGAAACAAAAACGAACCTCTGATCTAGAGCCAAATATATCCATTAAATATAGTCGTTGTATAAAGCTATAGATTTGAATCTGAATTTGGCTCAATTTAGAACGTTTGCGGTAACCTTTGAACTGTTCGAGAGATTATATAATAAACTAGAACTTATCGGCCACTTCGTTAACAATACAGCGTATTCAATCCAAAAATTTTGGACACTGTGATGTATTCTTAAATTAAACTTATAGTTTTAACTATTTATTATCTAGCCTCGTTTCTCCTATTTCTTTATTTTTTGAGCATAAGGTTTTTTAAATATATGAGACACTCACACAAACAATCGTACGTTCCCAAAGTAAGTAACTTAATACTCGTGTTATTGGTAACAGACAACTTGTAAACATATACATATATAATATTTAATACATACTTAAATACAAATAGACCCAGGCTGGAAGAACCAACAAATTGTTTGTAGAAAATGTTGACCGTTGCCGGGAATTGAATCCGCGAAGCTGAAGGCAGGATTACTACCAACTGCATCATCAATTGTAAAAAGATAGACATAAGGATTTTCTAGGAAAACTCAGGGTTGAAAATATATATATATATACGAGGTGTGTTCAAAAAGTATCGCGAATTTTGAATTTTCGCGAGTTACATATATTCCAATTTCGATTTTTTTGTGGCGTTATGTTGGTACATATGTCTCTCACTTATGCTGACAAGTTGGGCCATTTTGAATGTTCGGTTAATTGTTGACAGCTGCTTTGCTTGCACGTGTTTTGGTTCGCCTTCGATTTTTTGACCTATTCAAAAAATAGAACAAGGAACCTGTATCGATTTTTGTGTGAAAAACGAAATTAAGTGCGCGGATGAATTCCGAGTGTGGACTGTGGCATATGAAGAAGCTACTTTGGACAAAAGGAACGTTTATCGGTGGTACAAAATGTTTTTAAAAGGCCGAGAAGATGTGAATGACGAAGAGCGTGCCGGACGCCCGAGCACTTCAACAACAGACAAAAAAATTGATGAATAGAAGAAAATGGTATTGACCAATCTTCGAATCATCGATAGAGAAATTGCCGAGGACCTAGGCATATTGATTGGCTCGTGCCATTCGATTTTAATCGATAATTTGTGGAAAAACAAAATTGGCTTTTGCACCTCGATAACGCCCCTGTTCACACATCGCGGCTTGTACGCGACTTCTTGGCCAAAAACAACAGAACAATGATACCGCAGCCACCGTATTCCCCAGATCTGGCCCCCTGTGACTTTTTCTTGTTCCCGAAACTGAAGAGGCCCATGAAAGGACGACACTACGCCACGATTGACGAGATAAAGACGGCATCGAAGGAGGAGCTGAACAAGATACAAAAAAATGATTTTTTGAAGTGCTTCGAAGATTTGTAAAAACGTTGGCACAAGTGTATAATATCCCAGAGGGATTACTTTGAAGGGGACAAAATAGATATTTACGAATAAATAAATAATTTTTGAAAATACACAAAATTCGCGATACTTTTTGAACACACCTCGTATATGAATTTGTTTTGTTTTCGCGGAAAAACCAGCACATCCATATATGTCCTTTGGTCCGTACAAAAAACTGAAATTGTTTTTGCCAGTCACAATCTAAATACCTGTTCTGTCTTACAGGGCACTATGAAGGTCCGTGACGTGGTTCTCATTGCGATATTGGGCACAACAGCCGCTGCTGTGCTGTTCGCAATAGCGGTTTATTTGTACATTCGCCGTCGAAGGCGCAAGAGAGAAGATGACGAAGATGGAACTAGTTGCGCTATACGGTAAGTACCTACTTAAATAGAAAAATACAGTCAAATAGTGCAGTAGTGAAAATTTTTAAAATTTTATTATTCTGTGAACAACAATCAGGTGGAGCAATAAGAGCAGCAAAATATTAGTCATATTAAGTGGTTTACTTTAAGCAGTTTTATATAAGTAGTAAGTAAGTAAGTAGCGGCCTATTACTCTCCCACTGCAGGGAATAGGCCTCTGTTTTCGTTTTTGGAAAGAAGGATTGACGCTAAGACATACTCCAGATTTCTCTAGGGTTAAGCAGGTTTCCTCGTGATGTTTTCCTTCACCGAAAAGCGTGTGATAAATTGCAATTATCAATTAGGCACATAAGTTTTTGACAGAAAAACTCATGAAATGGGGGTGGTTTATTCTATTCAGCCGGATACCACAGGGCTTGCGGATTTTATCTAACATTTGGATATTGTTTTACCTTTTTTACTTTACTTGCATTATTTATAATGTCGCTACTTGCGTAAGGTTGCCAGCAAGTGACATTTGACTTTCCTATAACACAAAACATATCCATTATTTATACCTACATCAATGTCACTATCACTACGTCGGACGTGTAGGTAACCCCGTAATATGTACGAAATAAATCTTTTAAAAGAATCTTTTTTGCCAATCGCCGCGGGTTAAAAGGACGGAAAACAGGCCATCAATCGTCTGAAAGTATTTTATTAGCTTCCGATCTTGACCTGTTCAACGAGTTTGGAGAGTTAGCAGAGCTCGTGATATGATTAAAGATTTGTGTTTATTTTGCTACTCAAAAAATTAAATATAAAAATTGAAACTCGGTCTCTCTAAAAAATATGAAAATCATTTTTATCACAGTTGATGCGGTATGGTTTCCATAGTCCGTGGAATATAGGCAAATGTGTCACGATTCTTTTTTTATAATTGAATATAGGTGTGTATAATGAATCTAACTGTGTGAACGTCACAACAACTTTGATAGAATGCTGGTTAGTGGACTGTATGTTTGTGCTTGATATGCAGATCTTTGCCCAAATCAGTGAGTAATAAAAACCACACCAACCTTGCTATCCACATTCGCCCCGAATGGACGGAGACCTGTTGCCAGACGCATGGCGCACCAGCTGGATGTGGACTTGGCGCAGCACTATTCACTGTTTGGAAATGCACGCACCTCACAAGGACAATAACGTATCGTCCGCAGAACGTTCTCGAAGCAAGAGTCTGATGTTAAAGATCACACACCTCACTGAGACGACAACGTGTCGTCTGTTGAACGTCCGGAAGGCAAGTGGGCGTCTACGCACCATTTGAATGCGATGGTAGACGAACAAGAATTGATGCAGTAAAGTTTTGTATAACTACCCACCAATATAATAAGCAAAGATCGAACATACCCCCCACCGAAATCATCATGATGATTTCTCCTAAGTGCATGTAATGTATAATAATGATGCAAATTTAGTAGTTTACGAAACTAATTGTGGAGTGTACGGTAAAGTGGACCTAAACTTAGTAACAATAAATATTAAGTGTACCTATAATTATCAATAAAAAATTAAAACTAATCTAAATAACATAAGCTAAGTAACGCACCTAACCTATTCTTAATTAGCATAAGGCAACGGACATATTTTATTAACGGGTCTCTTATAAGTCCCGTTTTGCGTTCTGACAGTGACTACTCTAACTATTTTATCTACTCCGGGATGAACTTCTACTATTCTACACATAGGCCACTGTAATGGTCGCGTGAGGTTAGACTTGAGAAATGCCAAGTCACCTACTTTAATATTTGGAGGTGAAGAAAACCATTTCTCCCTTTGCTGGAGCGTATGAATGTAGTCATCTGACCAACGTTTCCAAAACGACAGAAATCTTTTGAATCGCCTGCCATCGAGACAATCTGTTTAGAGGAACGTCCTCAACTTCATATTCTGGGACAGCTAATAGATTTTTCCCGATTAAAAAATGTCCTGCTGTTAGCACGTCAAATTCGTTCGGATTATTCGACAACGCGCACAAGGGACGTGAATTCATAATGGCTTCTGTTTTACAGAACACTGTGGCCAGTTCTTCAAATGTTAGGACGCGATCACCTACAGCTCGGTATAAATGGTGCTTTGCCGATTTTATGCCAGCTTCCCAGAGGCCCCCCATTGATGCCGCATTCGGCGGGTTGGTACGCCAAAGAATATTACGTGCCGTGAGACCGTCTAAGATGCTATTACAATTGTCTTTCTTCTGAAAGAAGTAAAGTACCTCTTTTAAGTGTTTTGCTGCTGCAATAAAATTTTTACCACAGTCAGAATACAAACAACTGCAAAAACCACGATGAGCTACGAAACGATCGAAAGCGGCGAGAAAACAATCGCATGAAAGGTCTGTTAATACCTCCAAATGAACCGCTTTGGTGGCAAAACAGACAAATAAGCATAAATATGCCTTGTAAGTTCTAGCATTGCGACGTTGGTTTTCTTTTACCATAAAAGGACCTCCAATATCGCAACCTACATGATCAAAAACCTTGCCAGGTTTCAACCGATAAGTGGGTAACGTACCCATAGAAGGTTGAACGATACTTGGTTGAAATTTAAAACACTTAGCGCACTTTGAGAGCACTGAGCGAATGATGCTACGAGCATTGATAATCCAATACGTTTTACATAAGATGCCCTGCAACGTGCGAGGACCCGTATGTAAATACATCTTATGAAAATATTCAATCAATAAAATTGTAGTGTGACATTTTTTAGGAAGTAATAACGGATGCTTTGTATTATAGGGTAGGTCTGACTGCAGAATTCTACCCCCCACCCTGAGGAAACCTTCGGGGTCCATAAAGGGAGAAAGTTTACGTATAGAAGCCACGTAACCTTTCTTTTTTAAGCATTGGATTTCGGAATCAAAATGATTTGTTTGCACGACATGGACAATTGTAGCACGACTTTGTTTCAATTCAGTGGAGTGCAAGGGTCCAAAAATTCTGTTCAAACGCTTTAATTTTAAGTTATTAATAAACCGATGAACCCAAGCTAAAACGCGTTGTAACTTGTTAAAACATGAAAACTTATTGAAAGTTTCTTCAAGGTCGTTATTGAAAACTATACGGTCACAAGAAATAAATGAAAATGTATCTACATTTGTTTTTAATTCCAAAACATCATCCGTATTTTTTATGAAAAACGTATTGGTAGGCCAGTCGCTGGGACTACGCGACAACCATTCCGGCCCATGAAGCCAAGCCTTTTCGACTTGTATAAGTTGACTAGGCAGTGCACCGCGCGAACATACATCTGCGGCGTTGTTTGCACTGCTGATATGATGCCAAACATTCGGTGGAATAACATCTATAATTTCACTAACCCTATTTGATACAAAGGTTTTTAATTTATATAGCGGCGTGTGTAGCCATGATAAAACTACAGTTGAATCGCAAAGCGTGACTATTGTATAATTAAAATCGGTTAGGTTTTTTATAATGAACCTAAAAACCTTTGCTAGCAGCACGGCCGCCATCAGTTCAAGTCTAGGAATTGACAAAATCGGTTTCAAGGGAGCGACCTTAGACTTACTCGTCAATAATCGAACCTTAACATTCCCATCCCTATCTACGCTGCGCAAATAAACACACGCTGCATAGCCTCGCGATGACGCATCGCTAAAACCTATCACCTGCACGGTATCAAAATTACTAATTAACAGATGGCGGTCAATTCTCATATTGGCTAATATTGACAACTCACTAATAAATTTATTCCAGTTTTTATATATTTCATCTGGCAACTTATCATCCCATCCGAGCCCCAATTTCCACAAATCTTGCATAATGCACTTTGCTAGAAATGTACAAGGTGAGATAAATCCGACGGGATCAAATATACTCGCGAGTAGTGTCAGAACAGAGCGCTTGGTAGACTTAACATCGGTTAAAGTGTAATTAAAAGAAAAGCAGTCGACCGACGGGAGCCATGTCAACCCTAAAACCTTTAAAGAATTCGATAACGTATCGTCTTCAAAATTGATTTTCGAAATATTATTAATATCAAGTCTAGAGATTATCTCAGGACAATTACTGGCCCACTTTTTTAATTCAAATCCCCCACTTTTAAGCAAAGACGTAAGTTCGTCTTGTAAAGCACGGGCTTCAGTGATTGTTTGACACGACCATAACAAATCATCGACATAAAATCCCTCAGTGAGTACGCGAGCCGCACTACACTGCGGGTTGTCGAGCGCCAGTTGATGCAAGGTACGGACGGCGACGTAAGGTGCACTGCGGAGACCGTACGTTATAGTTTTTAATTCATACTCGCGTACAGGTTCCGACGGCGAACTGCGCCAGAGGATGTGTTGATATTTACGTTCCGACGGATCGATGAGGACGGCGCGATACATTTTGGATACGTCGGCGGTAAAACACACGTCGTATAGCCTAAAATTAATTATAATTTTCAAAATGTCAGCGTGCAGCTTTGGACCCATCAAAAGAATATCATTTAAAGCGACACCACTTGTTGTCGGAGCCGAGCCGTTAAAGACTACCCTGAGGGGTGTAGTACTACTCGAAGGACGCAAGACGCAATGATGTGGAATGATATATTTAGAAGGTTCCGTACCCGTGTACAGTTCCATGTGCCCCAAAGCTTCGTACTCTTGCATAAATTCGGCGTACGATTTTCCTAATTCGGGAAAACGCACAAACCGACGTTCGATTTGATTAAGCCGTTTTAAAGCCATGTCATGCGAATCACCTAATGGTTTGCGGTCAGGATTTAATAAAATAGGAGAAACATAACGGCCAGTGTCGTCACGATAATGTTTCTCAATATATATTTTTTCAGCCATTTCCTCGGACGGACTCATTGGAGCTTCGCACGGCGGAGACTCCACCTCCCAAAAACGTTTGAGAGCGTCGTTAAGACAATTATCCTCACTAGTGTACGACACGAGGGACGTTGCAGACGCTGCAACATTATTATCGCATGATTGAACCTCTAATTTGCCCGAGATAACATAACCGAATACGCTGCTTAACGCGGCGGGAATATCGCGATCGAAAACAAACTTTTTTCCGTCATAAATATGAGGAAAAATATCACCCGCCAAAATTATATCGATCGGTGATTTTTTATACCACTGGGGATCAGCTAAAAATAAATTATTGTATTCATTAATAATATTCTGTGGGATTTTAACCGTAGGTAAATCGGAAGTAATTTTAGATAATACTACGGCATCAATAATAAATACCGGCTCACCATTGTGACGAGGCCTTATATTTAATGACGTCATACCATAATTCTTAATACTTTCACCGGAAAGACCAAATATATTAAAATTACAACTACGTTGTGCCAACCCTAAACGCTGTAAACAAGAAATCGAAATAAAATTAGATTGCGCGCCCGAATCGATGAGCACTCTGCACGGTTGATAACAATTAAAACTATCCTTAACGCGCACCACGGCCGTGCCGAGTACGACTGCACTATAGCTGTGCATAGATGACGCATGGCAGCTATTCATAAGCGTCGTGTTATGGCAGACCGGAGCGAGCGATTGCGGCGGCGCGGCCGGCGCAGTGCACGGCACTGACGCGGCGGGAACGGGTTCAATTCCGACATCTGTGTGTAACAGCAAATGATGCGGTTTTTGACAGACGACACACCTGTACTCGCTTCTACACTCCGGAGCGGAATGGTCATTTTTTAGGCAATTGTGACACAATTTCAGACGATCAGCACGGCTGAATCGCTGTACGCTGGACAATTTACGAAATTTATCGCAGCGATAAATCATGTGATTTCCACCACAATGAGAACAAATCGCCTTATTTAAACGGGAATTAGTGTGCGAGTAGTTTTTAATTGAAGTCTTATCAGGTTTCGATTGCTTATTATAATTAAATTGCCTTTTATTCGGGATAGCTGAATTATTTAAATTAGAATATGACGAAGAATGATCTAAAACTTTAATTTGATTATGAATAAACGTTATTAAATCCGAAAAATCTGGAATAGAATTCTGGTCTATATTTTGTTCAAATAATTTACGACTTTGCGGATCTAAGGCTCTGAGCGCAACGTGACACAAAATATAACTCCCTAAATTATCTATTTTTAACGCTTGAATAGCCTTATACGAGTGTTCAAAAGACTCTATAAATTCATTCAAATGTACAGAGGATTCTTTTATTAATGGCGAAAAATTTAACATCTTATCCAAATATCTGCCAACTAATACGCGATGATCTTGATATTTGTTAAGTAAACTTTGCCAAACTAAATCGTAATTATTAGCTGTAATCGGAACGCTTTTGACAATATTTAACGCATGACCTTTCGTACACGATAACAAGTAATGAAATTTATCTATTTTTGGAATATGCGGTTGATTATGAACCAATGAACAAAATGTCTCGTAAAAGGTAGTGAAATTTTCAATATCACCGTCAAAACAGTATAATTCTAGCTTAGGAAGACGTGGCCGTGACCCTTGCAAAGAAGTCTCGTCTTTATCACTTAAACAATTAGGTTCACATTTCGATGCAACCAATTTAGTTTTAAAAAACAAATCATCAAAACTATTCAAATCCTGACTATGTAATAATGTCGAAGAATCGATTTCTAATTCTTTTTCGTAAATATTGAAAATTGTTTTCTCAAATGTAGACCTTAAATTATCTATTTCGGCGAACCGTAACAAAAATAAATCCTTGGTCTCATTGTTGTGAATATTTTTTGATAAGTCAAATAAACATTGCATTTGTTGAAAACATCTTTCTTTTCGCTTAATTAATACGGATAGTTCAATAGGAATATCCTTGGATTCGTTATCTTTCTTAGGCGGCATGATACGTTTCTACCTACGAATTAAAATAATAAAACAAAAACAACACGAATGAATTCGAAAAAGTTGTTTTACGCACTATATATGTATTCTTGAACGTCAAGAATAGCGTAATAAACGTTATTACGAAATAATTTAATAAGATTTATGTTTATTAATTATTTTATATGAAATTATACACATAAGCCGCTAGGTACTGAACGTCAGCACTGGTCATTTGTATATGTAAAATAGATATAAAAAAAAATACTAACTAAATAGAAATTAAGATTTTAGAAAATACGGCTCGAAGTACCAAAAAATTGTGTGAACGTCACAACAACTTTGATAGAATGCTGGTTAGTGGACTGTATGTTTGTGCTTGATATGCAGATCTTTGCCCAAATCAGTGAGTAATAAAAACCACACCAACCTTGCTATCCACATTCGCCCCGAATGGACGGAGACCTGTTGCCAGACGCATGGCGCACCAGCTGGATGTGGACTTGGCGCAGCACTATTCACTGTTTGGAAATGCACGCACCTCACAAGGACAATAACGTATCGTCCGCAGAACGTTCTCGAAGCAAGAGTCTGATGTTAAAGATCACACACCTCACTGAGACGACAACGTGTCGTCTGTTGAACGTCCGGAAGGCAAGTGGGCGTCTACGCACCATTTGAATGCGATGGTAGACGAACAAGAATTGATGCAGTAAAGTTTTGTATAACTACCCACCAATATAATAAGCAAAGATCGAACACTAACTATAGTCAGTACAGTAACGGCCTGTTACAATCCCACTGCTAGACATAGGCCTCTTCTCTTCAGGAATGAAGAGAAGGATTGGAGCTTAAACCTACCACGCTGCTCCAACGCGGATTGGTTACACATATCCCTAGATTTCTCTAGAGATATGCAGGTTTCCACACGATGTTTTCCTTCACCGGAAAGCGTGTGATTAATTGCGATTATCAATTAGACACATAGGTTTTTAAATAGAAAAACTCATTGGTGTCTGCCCGGGGTTCAAACTCGTGACCCCCTAACTATAGACATATCTCAATTAATTATTCTTAATTTCAAATGGTAATGGTGTACCCCCTCTAGGGTGGATAGACGATCTTGAAGACGTCACAGGGAGCCGCTAGCCTCAACGCTAAAGCCTTAGCCGCCTTAGCTCGGTAAGAAATGAGGATGATCTATTTTACTCAGCCGGATATCACACAGCGGTATTATGATTTTCTTATGTATGAAAAGTCATATTCTTAAATGACATTGGTGTCTTCTAAGCCTTCTAAGACTCTCTCGCCAAAAATTAACTTGGTCGCAGTAGATCATAGTATTTTTAAAAGTGAAAAATGAAAAAATGAAAAAAAAAGTCCTGGGCCTACACTTTGTTTCGATAATTAAGTAACTTATAAAATAAGTTTAACGGTTCATAAGTAAATAGAACTTCCAAGAAACCTTGAGCGTAAAAAACGCGCTTTCTCAGTAATACTATAAATTTACGAGAAATTTCGTCGAGATGTTCTATCGGACCGGTGGGTTTTGCAATTTATTGGTCCATTTGAAGCCATTGTAGGGAAAATTGACTTTCATAATAGGGGAATTATTGTTATAAAAGCTATTTTGTTATGTAACGATGGAAAATTTATAAACGCTTGCAATATCCCAGATATAGTTGAGTGTCACGGTAATTTTTTGATAATTTGGCTGTGGTGCGAAAGAATTGTTCAGTTTATAGTGTAATATAATTACAGCGGAAGAAGAAATTACATTACAGTGAATTACTTACATTTATAGCTTTCCATGTAATATTATTATATTTGCATTAAGAATAACTATATAAAGCTATATAAACCATTTACGCAAGCTATTTTTCTTTATCCTATATATTTTATGGTATTGTACTAAATTTAATACAATAGTCGAGGACATATTATGACATTTTTAAAGGCGAGATATTTTATATATAAATCATCCTTACTCATCGAAAACAAGTAAACTAGGAGGTTTAAATTGTAGCTTGACAGGGAAAAACACGCGTCCAAGAAATCAGTTGCGTGGAGCAAACAAAATTATAAAAATACTGCCAAGCGCGAGCGCCACTCGTACAATCTGTCCCGTACACGAGAAAACATTAACGATAAAATATGTAAATTTAATATAGCTTTTTAAAACATTTCTATATATGCGTTAGGGTTAATTTATCTGTCTAAATTTAAATCCATTGAAATGACACAAGGTTCGCTCATTTAGTAGGTTAGCTGACAGAGATATCTGTCAAAGGGATAAGTTCATCTTAGTAAAGTTTTTCTTATTCACACATAAATTATTACATAAATTATAATAAATAAATAATGCTCCCGTTTTCTGTTTCCAATTCTTTGTAGAAAATATTATTTTTATAAAACACATATTATTTATGGAAAATAAAAATTCATTCAACATTTTCCTGCCTTTATCCTAAGTGGAGTCCGCACAACTGTTTTAAACATATTGTGGCTAGTTACTTCACAATCGGCCGCCTGTCTAACGTCAACTTATCTTAGTCGCCTTTTACAACACTTTGGTAAGAAACGTGGGTGGTCTATTCTACTCAGTCGGATGCCGTACGCCGTTTCAACTTACCTTAGTCATCTTTTACGACACCCCAGTAACAAATGAGGATGGTCTATTCTACTCAGCCGGATACTACACGGCAGAAAATAATAATTAACTATTGTTTATTTTAATTACGCCACCCACAGTTAAACTTAAATACTATTCAAATTTGAACTTTTCCTTTACTTTTATACAAGAATTGACCTCACAATTATTTTAGGCTTTCTTAATCTATCTTCTATACGTTTGTAAACTATCATTTCATATGTAGAGCTATAGTAATACTGCGAAAATGGCCCAACTGAAATATATTTTAGCAGCCAATAAATATCTTTTCTCATGTAGCTATAAAAATGTAACCCCACGGTACCCTAAAACCGAAGAATTTTCGTATAGTTTATTCGATCGTAAAACTGTTGTCCAAGTCGGGTGGTAGTTTGCACGAAAATGTTTTTTGAGTGTTCTTATCTTTCCTTTCATTATTGCTACATAGAACATAATATATTTATTTAATATCTATACTAATATATAAAGCTGAAGAGTTTCTATGAACTCTCTAATCTCAGGAACTACTGAACCGATTTTAAAAGCTATTTGAGTCTAAGATAGTCCATTTATCGACGAAGGCTGTAGGCTATATTCATCACGCTAAGATGAATAGGAGAGGAGCAGCGATATTCAAATTCAAATTCAAAATATTCTTTATTCAAATAAACTTGTAAACAAGTGCTTTTGAATCGTCAACTCTACTGCTGGTTCGGAAAGCTGTTCCTACCGAGAAGAGCCAGCAAGAAACTCGGCGGTTGCTCTTTTAAAAATATAATTCTTAATACTATTTACATTATGTCGTTACTGTCTTGTACAGGTTCAAAGAGAGCTATATCCACACATTCTTATCTTCCAAATAATCTTCAAGAGTAGGCTTCAATAGTAGGCTTTTTGTATCAGCCTCTTTTTAACAGTGTTATTAAACTGCTGTAATAAAAAAATATTTCGAAAACGGCAAAAGTTAAAGCTGTCCATGCGGGTGAAGCTGCTGACACAGTAAATATATAAAAATTATGAAATGAGCCATGATTATTAAATGAGCATTCGGGTGTATTGTTCAAACATTGCAATATTATCTTATGGTGTTGGAATGGCGACCCTACACTGGAAAACGAAGCATCGATAAACCCCATACTAGGTGGACTGACGACCTCAAATAGGTCGCGAGGAGTCGCTGGGTCCAAGGTGCTCAGTATCGTGTTTTATGGAGGTCATGGGAAGAGACCCATATTCAGCAGTAGACGTCTATAGGTTGACAAGATGACGAATGCAATATCAGCACGCATGCATTTTGAATATTCACTTAAATATGTTTTACAATGCCGTGTGGTATCCGGCTAAGTAGACTAGACCACCTTCATTTCTTACCGAGGTGTCGTAAAAGGCGACTAACGCAGTTTCACCCGCCGTGTGGTATGCGACTAAGTAGAATAGACCAACCTCATGTCTTATCGAGTTGTAGTAATAAGTTACTAAGGTTATTGACGTCAATTGACGTCAGGTTGGCGGCCGATCGTAAAATACCTAGCCAAATCATGTAACAACATGTTTATAACACGTGCTAACCCCACTTAGAATGGGATAAGGGCAGGAAATGATGTTTACCTTTATCGAAAAGTGTGATAAATTGCAATTATCAATTAGACACATATATTTTAACAGAAAAACTCATTGGTGTTTGCCCGGGGATTGAACCCGTTACTATCTCGAGATAGTCGCACAGTCTCACTACTTAGCTATAACAGCCTCTTTGAATATCAACATAATTATCTTCTTTTATGAATCTAAATATAATTGTATTCATAAAACGTTGCGTAAATATATGCGTACAAGACCGTGAGCCTCGAAATCTTTGAAAACATGTTTTTCTAGCGAAAATAATTTGGTAAATTTTCCGAACAACGTCAAGGTCTTGCTAACTTACAGTCAAGTTGTCGTAAATAGACAAGTTGTGACTTGTTTGTTCAATATAGGGTTGCTGAGTTATATTTGTGATCGTATTTTATTGAATTTTCACCGAGTCGTTTTCATCGACAGTTAAATTGCGATTTCTGCTTCATATAAAGGATTTGCGGTTTAACATAATACTGATTCGTTAATTAATAAGAACCAAGTCAAGTATTGTAGTCATCATCCTTCTGTCCTTATCCCACTCTAAGTGGGGTCGGCACAATATGTTTTCACATGATTTGGCTATGTATTTTATGACCGGCTGTCTGCCTGACGTCGTGACGTCGTGAAGGTACGTTACCTAAGTTGTATTTTACGACACCTCGGAAAGAAAGATGGTTGTCTATTCTACTGAACCGGATACCACACGGTGGGTCAACTTACCTTAGTCGCTTTTTACGACAACTCGGTAAGAAATGAGGCTTGTCTATTCTACTCAACCGGATACCACACGGTGGTGGTATCCGGTTGAGTAGAATAGACAACCCTCGCTACAACTCGCTAAGAAATGAGATTGGTCTATTCCATTCAGTCGGATACCACACAACGTCAAGCCAAGTAAAAAAAAAGTAACGGCCTGTTACTATCCCACTGCTGAGAATAGGCCTCTTCTCTCCGTTTTGGGAGAGAAGGATTGGAGCTAAGATCTACCACGCTGCTCCAATGCGGATTGGTAGGTTACACATACCTCCAGAATTCTCTAGAGATATGCAGGTTTCCTCACGATGTTTTCCTTCACCGAAAAGCGTGTGATAAATTGCAATTATCAATTAGACACATAAGTTTTAAGAGAAAAACTCATTGGTGTCTGCCCGGGTTCGAACCCGTGATCGTCTCTAGAGATTCACACGGTCGCACCGCCGGGCCATCACAGCCGTCAAGCCAAGTATTACAGTATAATTATAAATAAGCCAACTTTGTTCGCGCTAATTTAAGTGTTTAAGTATCCTCAAAATGCAATATGTCTTTTCTCTGTTGTAGTTAGAAAAACGGGTATTTTTATTCTATATGTTACCAGGTAAGTTGACCCACCGTGTGGTATCCGGTTGAGTAGAATAGACCACCCTCTTTCTTACCGAGGTGTCGTAAGATACGACTGAGGTAAGTTGACGTCAGGCAGGCGGCTGGTCGTAAAAACGCAGCCAAATCATGTGACAGCATGTTTATAACATGTTGTGCCGACCCCACTTGGAGTGGGATAAGGGCAGGAAAATGATGATGTTACCCCGCAATCTAAGCTTAGATTGTGCTAAATAATATCGATATTGGTCGGGTAGATAAGCCATGTAAACGTAACACATAGATATACGGACTGGCAAACATACTTTCGGATTCATAATATTAGTATAGATATCGATAACTAAGAAGAAAGTGTAGGCTATGCCAAAATATTTAATAAATTGAAAGCAAAAATTCCTAAATCTAAAATCGATCGCCGCGCAAATCATAAATGTCACACTGATTGATAATCAAATTATTCTTTATTTAAATTGGCTTTTACGAATACTGAAATCGTCAAATAACTGAGTGTTATAAATGAATGAGAGTTTACTTTTAATTTAATATGGTACTTACATTAAAATAAAGAGAAAAATACATTAAAGTATCCGTAATACAATTTGGGCACTGAACTTGTTCACGTCTCTGCCTTTCAGAAGATCGTACGTGACTTCGTTGGGATAAACTCAAGTTTCTACTGTTATTGGAATAAAAATATACATTTTTCGCACTTCTATTAAATCGCACGCTTGTGTTATTCGAACACCCCTGTTGACTATTCTTATTTTAAAAAATATATATAATAAGTTTATGTAAGTAATTTAATTTAGTTTTCGTGCATAAAATATCAAGAATTATAAAACTATAGGTGATGTGTAAAGAGGCAAAGTGGGAACCGACATAAGCTTGCGGCTCCTGCTTTGCACCTTGCAAAAGTACGTAAATCGTTTATGGCTCTGGGTATAAGATTATATAATAAAATTCCACAATCAATTTTAGCTTTCCCATTACATCAGTTTAAAAACACTGTTAAAAAGAGGCTGATCCAGAAAGCCTACTATACTGTTGAGGATTACTTGGAAGAAAAGAATGTGTGGATATAGATCGCTTAGACCCTGTACAAGACAGTAATGACTAAATGTAACTAGTCATAAGAATTATATTTTTAAAAGAGCAACCGCCGAGTTTCTTGCTGGCTCTTCTCGGTAGGAACGGCTTTCCGAACCAGCAGTAGAGTTGACGATTCAAAAGCACTTCTTTACAAGTTTATTTGTATAAAGAATATTTTGAATTTGAATATGATTGGCGCTTTCTTATGAATAATCTGCACATAGTATTACACAATGTCCTCATAAGCTGTTTATATGTGACGGATTTTCTCAAAATCTACTGAAAAGTTTTTGTACGGCTTTTACTAAGATATAGTGCAACTTTTGTGGAAAGTTTAGTTTATGTATCGATGAGATAAACTCAAGTTTCTACTTTATTGAAATAAAAATATAAATTTTTCTCCCTTCTATTATTATATCGCATGCATATGTTATTCAAATACCACTGTTGGCTTTTCTTATTAAAAAAATATTGTATACTACATTTTTATGTTTATTGAACTCTAGTTTCTTTACAAAGTTATAAAAAATAACATACTTTGTATATGTGTTTTATATTTGTGAAATGAAACTTGAATTTAACAGTTGAGTTTATTATTGGCGCTTTCTTATGAATAATCTAGTACCGGGTGACCGAGCCTTGCTCGGTAAATTTTTTAAAGATATGAAAAAGAAAAGAATAGAAATGAATGACCATATCTAGTATTCTTGAGACGAGTCACGAGTATTTATAAGCGTCTTTTTCAAATATCTTTTACGCATTATTAAGTAAACAGGTTAGTTAAAAATTCAAATATTTTATCAATAACATAAAAAAACAATCAAACACTCATTGGCATATAGAGCGAGAGCCTGTGAACCCCAGACCTTCGTCATTTTATAAAAGCTGAATGTTTGTCAGTGCATGCTCCCAACACAGGTAAGAACGATGGCAGATTATGAAAATTTGGTCATTGTGGCTTTGTGAGATATATTTGAGTAGCGCGCTACTCAATGTTGCAAAATCTCGATCTAATTTCGTCAAATTATAAAGTGCGATTTTTTTGTATTACCTTCAGAATAATATTAAAAATCACGTCAGTTAATGCCAGACACTTAGCATAGTGGCAACCCCCTGCCAGTCACCCTTAAAGTTAATGAAGTTTGAATTCTATTTACGTCATAGTATAAAAGCTTAAAATCAGCTTTTATACTATATTATGATACTTGAATACTAATAAGATGATGTTTCCTCATCAGCCAGACATCTTTAATAGTTCCAACCCCTGCCAGAAACTATTGCTGTAGCGAAACATCTACGGAACGTTTGTATACTGCAGATATTTCGCAAAGAATTTGTAATAAATGATTTATTATCACTATACATAGTATAAAACAAAGTCACATTCTTTTTTCCTACGCACCAGATTTTGATACGGTTTTTTTAAATAGATAGAGTGAGTCAAGGGGAAGGTTTTATGTATAATAACATTCAATATGGATTAGAGAAAAATTGATTTGATTAGGGGAATACTGTAATTTTTGAGATTTGTAATGTGATGTCGTAAATAGTTACATTTTTTTCCGCTTACATTGCAAACGTAGGCAAACCCTACGAGATTTATCAATATAATGTCCTAAATATTTGTATACCTTGAGAAGATCTACAGAAAAGTCCGTGATGGTATCTATCTCTTATGGATAACATTAGCATTTTTTGTCATTTACTTTTTACGAAAAATAATGTCTTATGTTCAAAGCAATTTTTATACAATACAGCATTAATCCTTATCCAATTAAGTGTCTTAAATAGATTGTTGATTTAATATAGATCAATATGGCTGTTTACAGCATGTAATTTAAGTGTACATTTTCGAAGATATTACAGATTTAAAATGCCGTGAGGAGGCCGCGCTTCGCCCTATAACACTTCGAATTTAGCAGCTATATGTCGCTCTTTCAAGAGTTTGTTTAATGACAAGAAAGCTATGAATGTTGTATATAGAGACATTCTGTAATTAATTGTAAAAATTAAATTCATAGGGAAAAATGGAAAAATAAATAAGTAAATATGTAGTATATGAATTTAGATATTCCAAAGAATGCAGGAAATCTTCTTGGTATAGGGGGAGGGGAATTGTTTTTCTCCAAATTTACCGCTTGCGGGCCACGGGCAGTAATGAATAAATCAAAATTACAGGATCAATTTTAACCATTTCTTTCACTGAGTGACACGGGCTATATATATTATAGCCGTGCGAAGCAGGGGAAGGCCGCTAGTTATTATTATAAAGAAATGTCAATGTACTTTTTTTGTCTGTTGTCAACTGCTGGTGCAGACCCGATTTTGTATGTATTTTATTTGCTGGATATCCAATCGCGTATAATATAATCGCGAATGAAAATTCATTATTTTTAGCACCCATCGGTATTTTGCAACCTTGAGTACTGCGTATCTCTCAAAGTCACTATGACCCAAATTTCATAATTTACCATCGTTCATCAGGTAAAAACCGACAAACTTTCAGTTTTTATAAAATGACGAAGGTCTGGGGTTCACGGGCTCTTAGTTCAATAGTGTTGCTTAACAACTCCATCTAAAGGTACTGTCTCTTAAACAAAAATTACAGGTACATAATGAAAAATGGCCGTAAAGTAGTTCGTTGCTCCCAATAAAAATAAAAATATTATTACTCATCAACAGATGTCAGGAAGAGTCGTAGAGAGTTTGAGATATAACTTTAATTGTTACCAAAACATCATGAAAAATATAATTTAACTACTGTAATTTGTAACGTTTGCTTTTTTCAATCTGGATCTTCATTTTAAAGATATATTTTTATATTATATATTTCGTATATAAATTATGAATTAAAAACGTTGAAATAAAGGCCTTCAATAATAATTTTTAAATTAAATCAAATATTATAAAAAAAATTATAATAAATAATAAGAAAAAATAAAAATAAAAAAGAATAAAAAATAAATTATAAGACACCTGGGGTTCGAAACTGTGGTATGCTAATATATCTATACATGTTCTAAAGTTATACCGTTTAACCATCACACGATGACATTTAGTGGCGAAAATACCAGTTGCTATCTATTCCAGTTTTTTTAAATGCTCAAAAACAGGGATAAAACGGGTTTTTTTTTTACATAAAACCTAGCTAGATCGATTTTTCTCCCCCAAAACCCTCTACATGCTGAATTTCAGGAAAATCGTTGGAGCCGTTTCCGAGATTCCGAAAATATATATATATACAAGATTAACTCATTTAAATATAAAGATACTGTATAATATGTGACCGATTTTCTCAAAATCAATTGAATTTTTTTTGTACGGTTTTTACTAATAGATCGTGCAAGTTTTGTGAAAAGTTTAGGTTAGGTATTTAGTATAAAAGAAGATCTCAAAGAAGAGCAATTTTTTGAGAGAGGTTTAGGTTTATAGTACAACGGAACGGGTCAACCAATTTTGATGGGACTTTTACTACAAAATAGAGGCGGTCGTTAAGAGATCGAGATATAATGCTCTTGTTCTGGCTCTATGTTCGTTTGGTCTAAATCAACTTATATAAATAAATAAAATATATATATATATATATATATATATATATATATATATATATATATATATATATATATATATATATATATATATATATATATATATATATATATTATATATATATATATATATATATATATATATATATATATATATATATATATATATATATATATATATATATATATATATATATATATATATATGTATATATATAAATGTTTTTTAAATACAAATATACACCCAGGCTCGAAGGCCAACAAATTCATTTTAAAGAAAATGTTGCTGCGGAGCTGAAGGCAGGATCATTACCCACTGCGCCAACGGGCCAATCGTACAGAGTATATAGTAAAGAGTTGTGTTATATGTAATTTTAATTCCGTTGAAAGAGCCTGCAATGTGACTTTGATGTATATTTAGTTGACCACTGGTTGGATTCGGGCCACTACCCAGATTAGGCTGCGGTTTCCTTTGTCATTCAGCTCAGACTGGACGCTGGGTTGATTTAGATTTACTAAACAATGACGTATCCAACACACATCCAGTATTAAAACAATTTTTCTTTTTTAAAAGCTTTTACTTAACTTGCCTTGTATGTATGTGAAGGTGGAATCTTGCAAGTTAAATTTGAGCCACTTCCCGGTGTCCGATTGAGTTGAAATGTTACATACTAATCCAGTCTTGATGACAATGCACGTTATGATAAGCATGACCTGATGCTGCTGCCAGTATTCGCTCCAGACGAGGGAACTTCTCAACGGTTAACAGTAGGGACATGAAATTTTTTGAAAATAATTTTTAATTTGACTTGTATATCTTCGGTTTAATTTTTTCCTTTAATATAAACATGACATGTTTTATTTTATATATATTTTTTGGGAATATTCAATTAAATTAATCCACTGATCATGTAATCTAAAAAATGTTATTTAAGAAAATAATTATAAATTAATTGTGATTGTTTATATTTTTTATATATTTTATTTTTCTTTTCGTTTTTACTTTTGATGAATAACATTTAAATGTTGGTCTTATTAATTTTATACAAATTCCTTTTTTTCTTTATTAATTGTAATTTTTTGTCATCGTAATTTATATATTTTTTTACTCCTGTACATATATAAGTTGAACTAAGTTAAAGTGGGCACTGGTTCCCAAAATACAGTTTTAACTAGCTTGGGAGCAAGGGACACAATAATTGTACATGTGCATTGTTGTTAAATAAATAATTAAATAAATAAAAAATAAATATATAAGATCTGGCTTTGTCAGTAATGGTTGACTGACCTCACGCGCTTATAGATTATAAAAAAATAGAGAAAACAATAACATTGTTGTTTTCTCTCGCTCGCACCAGTATTATTTAGTTTAATCATTATTGTTATCAAACTGTTCCTGTCCATTATCGGACATAGGTATCTCCTATAGCACACCACTGAGATCTACCTTCAGATCTTGGTATCCAATTGATTCTTATTTTATATTAATTAAAAAAAATTGATATTAAAAAATAAAAAGCAGATAAATAAACATGTGCATGAAAATATCAGTGCTGTATTAAGATCAAGGAAGATTAAAAATTATCTCAAGCAGAGATCCATCTACTAAAGTTCTAAACCGTCCAATTTAAGCCCCATTTTAAAAATCTATTAAGATAATAGAGATAGCAAATAATTATTTCGTTCAAACGATATTGACAGTTCTGCAAATGTGTTAAGAGTTATTTTTTATTGAATTATTACGTATGCATTGGATTGAAATAAACTTTGTACAAAAATAACCTTTATTTATAAGATAATAAAGTTTAGGAAATCTTATAAAACAATAAACTGTTTACGTCTTAATATCTGTTGAAAGTCATTTAACACTGAATTTTCGATGTTTTACAATAGAGTTGAATTTGAATTACTCAAACTTTCCTAGCTATAAATTAGATTGCTTAGTTTTTAAATAAGGAACTTAAATCTATACAAGCCACTTTGAAAATTTAATATTTGTATTTGCGGCTTCAGTTTCAATGAGGTATTTTTTATTGCTCGACATCCGAGTTACGCCTTTTAAAAATATCAAACCGGTGAAGTCAAAAGCACAAGTAATTGTGGAATTTTATGATATAATCGTATACAAATATCGAAAAACTATTGTCCTTTTTGAGGCACAGAACATATTTAAAAATGTTAATGTCACTTGTGTTGTACAAAATACCTTAGCCTAAAGTAAACCGATCTAATTAATAAAAATTGTCCGTAACAAATTGTAAATGTCGGTCAAAATATTAACGTAGTCATCATTAGGGAGCGAATGCAGGAGTCGTAATGGGAGGCACACAATTTGTATTGTTATGAAACACCCGAAAACCGACATTGAAATTTGTACTCTGACTACCTAAAGTTAAGGTGCAAATTTCCCGTCTCACAAGCCAAGGGTTGATCAGTAAAATATGAAACTATATAATAGTGACTTTTTCACATGATATTAAGGTATGTTTTCGTTTGGTTACTAATTTCTCATATCAAACGTTAGAACCGGCGAAATTCAGTCCACTCACGAAATCGGAGGCTTCAACTTGTTTTCGAGTCTATATATTTCTTGGCTATATAGAACGGATGTTCCAAATACGAATGCGGAATTCTGTTTTTAAAATGTGAAGGAATAACTGAACTCGATACGCTTTCGTATTAAAAAAGTTTAGTTTCTTTTTTAAATTGGCAGGAAGTTTCTGTGACTGTGGTGTCTGATATAAATACTTACTTTCAATATGAGTTTAAGAAGGTATGTATATATGGTAAAGTTATGTCAGTTACAAAAATATTATACATGGCTTTTTTTAATGTTTAGTGAAATATAAAATGATTAAATTTAATCACTAATATTAATAAACGTTAATTGTAGTTAATTGTTGAACGCACATATTCGATCGGTTTCACATACTAAAAAAAGAAACAACACACTTTATTATTATTTACGATAATATATTGACAATAATAAACTTCGCGTTTGAAATTCTTTTTAAAATCCAAAATGTGATAAATATTTGTTAGAAAGCAGTCATAAAATACCCAATGACCATTGTTTTGAAAATTTGCACTGTGATAAAAGCATCCAACTTAACATTTAAGAGCAACTTGACATATCAAAAATAACAATGGCACCTTGATTAACGATCACATAATGTCTAGTTGAAGCTTCCTACACGTGGAAGTCAAATAAATGATGGGGGTTGAACCAACTATGTAGTATGCTTGTTTGTTGCTTCGCAATTTTGTCGTGGAGTTTATCTCCTGATGATGCGTCGGTTGCGGGACGAAACGATCGTGGAGTTTGTGATAGTGAACGTGTGTAGTGCTTGTGTATTGTGGTGACGGTGGTAGAGGTTTGCGTGTGTATTTTTACTAATTCTACATGTATCAGATATAAACACTTATAGTTCACTCTACATTTGACATTATTAACATTTTCTATTTACTTAATTGCAGATTATAGGAAAATAATTTCATTATTAACTTGGAAAAATATTATTTTTTAATATTGTAAGTAAACAGGATGCCATTGTTATTTTTAATAATCTCAAGTCGCTCTAATATGTTAAGTCGGAAGGCGTTTATCACAGGTGTGGAGAATTTCTAAATAGTGGTCATTGGGTACTTTATGACCGCTTTCTTACAATATTTACGTTAAGAAGTTTAATTTAAAACAACTAAGTCGTAAAATATTAATTTACATAAAAAGTTATTTATTGTGATAGATTCAGGTAGCTATACTTGGCATCAAAGACACAGTGCTCTTGTGCCAAGTTCATAACATTTGCACAGCCAAGGTCCCTATTGAATGCACCCGTGAGTCTTTAAATACAAGGTACTGTTTTATGGTCTTCGGAAGATAGTACTGCGTATAATATAAAATGAATTTTTCATCGACCGTGGTTTTCCTTATGTCTATTTAGTAATGTACATAAATTTTTAGATACATTTAAATATTTAAATAATGACTTTCTACTGGCCCGTTGGTGCAGTGGGTAGTGACCCTGCCTTTAGCTCCGCGGGTCGCGGGTTCGATGCCCGCCGAGGGCCAACATTTTCTATAAATAAATAAATGTCTTCGAGTCTGGGTGTATATTTGTAAGTATTTATTTAAAAAATATATATGTATATATTCACCAGTTGTCGGTCACCCATAACACAAGTATTAACTTACTTTGGGAACGGACGACCGTGTGTGTAAGTGTCCCATATATTTAGTTATTTAAAAAATTTATTTCACTAACACATTTCAATCCAATATATTATTTTTATAAGAAAATTTGAAATATATATATTTCAAATTTTGTTTGACAATTGTTTGACAGCAAATTTGTTTGACACGGACGTGTACATACACGGTCGTCCGTCCCCGAAGTAAATAAATGAATAATTGTTTTATGAGTGACGGACAACTTGTAAATATATGCATATTGTATAATATATAATTTTAAATACATATATACACCTAAGCTCGAAGAAACAACAAATTACTTATAGAAAATGTTGATCTTCGGCGATAATTGGACCCGAGACCCGCGGCGCTGAAGGCAGTGTCACTGCCGACTGCGTCAACGGACCAGTCAATTTATATATACTACATATTCCTTCATTTTTGTACACTTAACAATTTAATTTATTATACTATTACTAGTAAATATACTAGTTTATATCTAGAATATTTATTGATTACCAAAATATCTAAAGATGTAATCTACACGTATACCTAGTTACCAAAGAAAATTAGAGTATTTTTGTGTTTTCTCTGGGGCCGGAACAAAAGTGGCTTTTATGTTTTCTCTTGGACTATATATTTTACTGGAACAAAAATTAGCTTATGTTATTACAGGGTTGGACATATTAGTAATTGCTATTTTTGCATATTTGTAAAATGCTGCATTCCACGGTTTCACCCGTGATGTTAAAATATAAAGGTGATGATTAGATAATATGTATTAATGGATAAGAAATCGAGTTTTTTACTTTTATTTATTCTGTCCCTGTTATCGGAATGAAATGTAAACTATATGTTATTACACATTAAAACATACGTGTTCGCAAAATTTCGTACTAATCCTTTACACCCTTACGTAGGGTCTACACGACAGCGACGTTGATCGCCGGCGACTCGCTGGCGACGAGAAAATTGCCGTGTGGACGTAAATATTAACAGCAACTTACTATCGCTACAGCTGCAGCAATCCTATTACTGCAATTCTGTAAAATTTCCGGTCTCCAGCGATATAGTTGCTGTATGGTCGTAGTATATATGGCAGAACGCTACTTAATGTCACTATTTGAAATGAATTAAAATAACGGACTTTTTCATTCACATGAGTTTGTGGTGGAATACCATCATCCTCCTACTCTTATCGCACTCTATGTGGGTGGGCACAACATGTTATAAACATGTCGTCACGTAATTTGGCTACGTATTTTACGACTTTCCGCCTGCCACCGTCAACTAACCCTCGGTTACGGTTAGACACCGGCTGGAAATAAAAGAGGCCTTGGTAAGAAAGAGACGGGACTATTACATTCGACCGTATGCCACACAACGGGTCAACTTACCTTAGTCGCTTTTAACGACACCTCGGTAAGAAATGAGGGTGGTCTTTTCTAGTTTTTAGTGGAATTCATTGAACTTTACTAAAATTACCAGCTTTGTGGATGATTAAAAGCAAAGTTGACTTTCTAAAGACAATACAAATAACGAAGCACGCTAGAACAAGAATATTTAATCGAAAATAAGCAGAGGTCCTTTCACAAATACTATCAAATGGACAACGAATGTTAGCTTTTATGTGGAAGCTAAAGTCACTGAGTCTCTCTGGCGAGTCATGTGGCGAGTCGATGGCGATCATCTCGCTACGTGAGCACTCGGTATTACATACAATCTCAACCGATATAATAACAAACTTTTATGCTATAATTTTAGTAGGATTAGATTAATTTAAGTATTACTGACTTGTGGGTTAACATATGTTAAGAAAGAAATAATTTTATTACATTTATGTGCGAGGTGCCTGTGACAATTTAAATACATACTAAAAATGCTATAACAATATTAAACGTCACACGAAGAGAAAATTAATTTTGTGGCGATTATATTCAGTTCTACATTTAATAAGTCACATGCAATATTAGACCGAAATTTTCTACACAGGCAAGTTTGATATAAACGTGTTAAGCACCACAAAGTTAGCATTGTGTATGTATGCGAAATAGTTCGAATGAATAAATTCAGTCATATTCAGTTACACGTTTAAGTTACTTTGGCTGGATACAACTCCAATGATATCACTACATATTATAAAACAAAGTCGCATTTTCCCTATGTACGCATAAAACTTTAAAACTACGCAACAGATTTTGATGCGGTTTTTTTTAATACATAGAGTGATTCCGGAGGAAGGTTTGTACGTATAATAAAATTCAATACGGAGTAGAGAAATACTGTAATTTTTGAGGTTTCTGTAAATAATTACATTTTTTTCCGCTTACATCGCAAACGCTGGCTAAACCCTACGAGATTTATCAAAATAATGTACTAAGTATTTGTACATCTTGAAAAGTTCTACAGAAAAGTCCGCGATGGTATATGTCTATCTCTTATGGATAACCCACTATAGCATTTTTTGTCATTTACTTTTTACGAAAAATAATTCCTTATCTTTGAAGCAATTTTTATACAATACAGCCTTAATCCTTATCCAATTAAGTACCTTAAATAAATAGTTGATTCAATATAGATCAATATGGCCGTTTACAGCATGTAATTGAGAGAACATTTTCGGAGATATTACAGATTTAAAATGCCGTGAGGACGCCACGCTTCGCTCTAACACTTCGAGTTTAGCAGCTTTGTCGCTCTTTCAAGAGTTTGTTTAAAGACATTCTGTAATTAATTGCAAAAATAAAATACATAGGGAAAATGTAAAAGTAAATGTCAGCGCGGAAACGCTGCCAGCATTCTTGGGACCATTCCACGTGGGCATGATCTGTATAGTCCTAGCGTGTAAGTAATTTAAGATAGATATAACTTGTACATTTTTGCTGTAAATAAAATATATAATTTTCAATGTCGAAAAAAAAAAAAAAAGTAAATTAGTAAAAATGTACTATATGAATTTAGATATTCCAAAGATAGCAGGAAATCTTCTTGGTATAGGGAAAGGAAATTGTTTTTCTCCAAATTTAACGCGTGCGGGCCACGGGCAGTAATGAATAAATCAAAACTACTCGATCGATTTTAATCTTTTTTTTGCACTGACTGACATGGAATATATAATATTTTATACCCGTGCGAAGCAGGGGCAGGCCGCTAGTAAAGTATAAAATAAAAGTAGCTGGCTGACCGAGCCTTGCTCGGGATTATTTTTTAAAGATATAAAAAAGAAAATTAAAATGACAAAATTAAAATAAAAATAGTTGAGGAGGTGGGGGCTTGAACCTATATATACGTACTCGAACCTATATAGGTATTTTTACCTAACTAGACCGCCCGTTCCCCAAATGAGCTATCATGACTTGACGTTTGATAGCAAAAATCATGTTTTGAATTCAACATAAATTTTAGGAGTTTCCCGAAAACAAGGATCCCGAAACTCCTCCAATCCCCCTACATGCTCGCTAATGGTTTGGCTCGCAGCGATGGAAAGAAACCTGATGCTGCGACTCTCATACTAGAAACTGTAAAAGTAGTAGTTGTTTGTAATGCTGCACGCGTAAACAAGTTAACAGCACCTCATATTCAAAGGACCTTTTCTTTAGTATCTAGTAGTGCATGCAGGCGCAGATATTACGACATAGGAGCCATATTTTTGTTCCTTTTGGTGTGGAACCGTGATAGCTACCTTGACTAACGTATCAGTTTGGCTGTTCAAACAGATAACGTGAACAGTGTTTGGAAAGACTTATTCATAAGTGGATTCGATGGTAAAATATTGTCAACTAGCTATGTCTGTGTGTTTTATATTTAATTTGGGGGAAATTAGTATATTTTTTGATATTTTGGTTATATAAGTAGTTATTGTGAGTTAACCAGGCAGGCGAGATTTTTTTTACAACCGCAGGAATTTTTTAACACAATTTATATGCAATATTAAACCCTTATGTTCTATTGACTTAAACTTTCCGGAAGAACTGCACTACCTTTTAGTAAAAGCCGAACAAACATCCGTTAAGTAAATTTTAAGAAAATCGTAAAAACATACTGACAGAGGACTTTAATGACTTTTTTGGAGACTTTGTTTTATTATAAGTAGGTAAAGATATCTGTAAATATCAAATTCAAATTCAAATTCAAATTCAAAATATTCTTTATTCAAGTGGACTGTTTACAGTACTTTTGAATCGTCAAATGTTTTAAAGAAGCTACCACTGATTCGGAAGTTTGCTCCTACCGAGAAGAATCAGCAAGAAACTCGGCGGCTAATCTTTTAAAAATTATTACAATTTGATGGTTACAAGATAATCGTTGCAGCTGGATGCGTAGCTGACTGCAGTTAAGATAAGCTATCACTCAAATAATCCTAATATCTAATTAGTTTCAATAATTGTTTCGCCCCGTAACCGAAGTATCGTTAAGTTATCGGCGACAAATCGCTGAGCAGTAAGTTTGATGTATTCCTTGTATAAGACCTAAATAAAATAAACGTACCATAAAGGAGATAAGTATGATCGACGAATCCTAAAACGGCACAGGTGTAATCTAAGTCAACATTTATACCTTAATACAATTTCGCTGTGTACCATCTCGTATAAACGCAACGTATTTTTTCCCGCGCCACTATATAAGTGTATCCATTCATATCTGCTACAACATCTGCCACAGGTAAGTTAAAATATTAATATCGCACGTCGTGATACGATGCGAGAAATTAAGAAAAGTAAAGAAATGAGAGCACCTTTTTTAGACCTATAATACAATTCAAACGTAATCAAATTCAACGCAACACTGTTCGTATATATTTTTTATATATTTCGTAATATCTGTTTCTCTTTTGGTGCCGTGTGGTGTTCAGGTGAGTAGACCACCCTCGTTTCTTACCGAGGAGTCGTAAAAAGGCGACTAAGGTAAATTGTCGTCATGGAGGCGGCTGGTCGTAAAATACCTAGCCAAATCGTATGACAACATGTTCATAACATGTACCAACCCCACTCAGAGTCGGATACGGGCAGTAGGATGATTATTCATTAATATATTTATGTGTTTATGTATGTATGTTGACGGTATGTTAAGAATATATTTCTGTGCATTATTTTACTTTAAATATATATTTTTTTGTAATTTGATCATAGTTCATTCAGCACCTATAATCTTTTTGTGAATTTCATATTCCAAAGGCTGATCGTATATTGGTATTTTGTTATATATATAATCTGTAACAAATATTTACTCTGTCCAGATAGTTTTTATAAATATATTGATAATAAATATGTACTGCCTTCATCTTATTAAAACAAGAATTTATTGATAAACGATAAAGGAGTATTTTATATAGATGGGTAAAAAAAATTTAAAATTTCCGCATTTCTATATTAAAATCACGTAATCAACTCTATATTAGTGATGAAACAACTTTAAAGTAATTGTTAATTGCAGTTAACTGTAACTTGAAAACTTTGATAGAACTAAAAACGACGAACAAAGATAAGAAATTAGATAAAGAACCAAAAGAATATCTAGACTGAGGTGAATTGGCTATTACCGCTAACCGCTTGTAATATTTGTTATTTCCCGACGAAGCAGCTTGAATTATCGCTGTTACGATGCTTGTGCTAAAATGAAGAATATTCACATTGACTGGTTCATTTTTATTTATAGCGGCAGCTCAAATTCAAATTGACTTTTACAAGCACTTTCGAATCGTCAAATTACAATGATGCTCTTATCGCAAAGGCTTAAAATTTAAAAGAACCGACAACTAAAGTAAAAGTTGCGGGTATGGTTGTAATTCCACTGCTGGGCAAAGCATTCTCTTATTCCCTTTATTAACCTTGCTACTCTAATACTGTTAATATGTATGTTTTCCTATACTAAAATGTGTGTTCCTTTTGAAAGAATGAATAAAGTATATCACTGTTTATAAAAAACATATAGTCTCTTGAATTGATTTTGAATCCTCTGTGGTTATTGACAATTATTTACAAGTGATACATCAGTTATCGGAAATAGGAAAACGGGTTCGTTTCATTCGAATACGGCATTTTTAGCATTTCAATAAATAGATGCATAATTACAAAGAAAGAAAAAATTGGGTTTTTTTATACAAACCTAGCTTTTGCATATTGTAAAACAAAAACAATAGAATTTCAAAGTAACAAGTTAAGTCACAACTAATGAGAATCCGCGATAAATTTTTTGTCGCGGATTATAGCAAAATAATATTCTCATTAGTTTTGTATTATGGACCTCCGCAAAGTAACGCCTAATTCTATAAATTAAAAAGTTAAGTAAAAAAAGCTTTAAATAATTTCACATGTCTGCTGTTACCGTTGACAAGTTGTCTCGTCTGCAGCCAATACTGGCAGCATTAGGTCATGGTTATCATAAACTGGCTGTGCCAGCAGCTTTGCCCGCATGGAAATTGTTCACAATGTTTTTCCCGTTTTCGCAATATTTTTAGTTGCTGCTCTCCTTATTCATCTTAGCGTGATGTTATAGTGCTTATAGCCTTCCTCAATAATGGACTAATGTTCCTCAATAATGGACTAATGTACTATGTTACACTTAGAGAATTTTTTAAATCGGTCCAGTAGTTTCTGAGTTTAGCGCGTTTAAAAAATCAAACGAACAAACTCGTCAGCTAGATATGCATTGTTATTGAGACTGGACCAGTACGTAAAATTTTAGCTCATTCAGACACCGGGAAGTCGGTAAAATTTAACTTGAAAGATTCCACCTTCACATATGTAATCGTACATACAGGGTAAGTTAAATAAATGATTTAAAATGAAAACAAAAACTATTCATTCATTTTTAAACGATGACAGAAGCCACTCATCACACATTCTTACAGATATCTTTGCTTTTCAACTTAACATTGTAGTAAGGAAATACCTTTTTTATATAAAACAATATGCCATTCTATTTTAATAATTGCACTTCCGCTATTGTGTTCCGCCATTCTCTTCGTTTTTGCTTTGTTCTACAGAGCTTGCATTTCGTGCGGGATTAACTTAATGTTTGCTTTTTATGGTTTATATACCTGTCGTGACCACTTCAAATCTACCTAACATTTCACGAATATACTTCTGTAACGAAACTTTTTTTGTCAAGTACGTTTTGTAAGTCATAAAAATACAGAAGAATGATTTGTAACACTGATATAATATTAAATGTGTAAGGGCGAATAATTATTTATATCTCCTTTTAAAAAAATGTACAAGTTATATCTATCTTAAATTACTTACACGCTAGGACTATACAAATCATGCCCACGTGGAATGGTCCTAAGAATGCTGGCAGCGTTTCCGCGCTGAATCGCTATGCTGATTTTTTTGCGCAAAAGGAGCCCTCTTATCACCTTAAGAGGCAATTAACCGGGGTGTTAAAACGGATAAAAAAATTCGCACTTTGACTCCATGGCCCTAGGCGATATGTACTTGATATTAGTGAATTTAAACCTATAAAAAATAAATATTGAAAGCACATCGGCATTCCGCGCTTCTGTATTACGATTGTACCGATTTTTGAATTCTGATTTTATGACTAAATATTTGAAATACTTATCCTTATGATTGAGCTGTGATGGCCTAGCGGTGTGATCGTGTGAATCTCTAGAGACGATCATGGGTTCAAACCCGGGCAGACACCAATGAGTTTTTCTATTAAAAACTTATGTGTCTAATTGATAATTCCAATTTGTCACACGCTTTTCGGTGAAAGAAAACATCGTGAGGAAACCTGCAAATCTCTAGAGAATCCTAGGGATATGTGTAACCTACCAACCCGCATTGGAGCAGCGTGGTAGGTCTTAGCTCCAACCCTTCTCTCCAAAAATGGAGAGTGGAGGCCTATGCCCAGCAGTGGGATAGTAACAGGCTGTTACTTATGATTGAAATTCAGGTTGCAGTTATTTTAATCATTGATGTATGCCTTGTTTGATCTATGGACGCTAAGGCGGTTTTTTTCACTTTAAAATGATCCACAATGTTTTGGGATGACCACTGGTGAGAAACGCCAACACCATCACCACCACTGAAGACATTTGACTTTATATTATCTCATACAAGATTTAACTGGTCTATTTTATATTATTGTATAATTTGGCGTCAATAGGTCCTCTTAAGATATCATCACGGAGAGCTCGCGGGAAATCTACATTGTTACTTCCCAAGAAAAGACGTAGCAACTTTGCGTGAAGGCCGTATACGTATCTTTGTAACAGGAGTCAATAGTCACGTTCTTCTAAATGGCCACTATAAAGCTAAGGTAAACATAGATATAGCCAAACTACTACGTCAAAAACAATCCAGGTAGGGTGGCCCCCTTGTCTTGTAGACTGTGAACACAGTTTTTTCCTTATGTAATGTTTATTCTTAGTGGGGAATAGTAGGAAGGAATGATGATGTGATGCAGTATGGGCTAGGTCCATAGCTTCCTCTATTGGATTGCTCAGACTGTTGTTATATGTTACTGTTTCACAGAATACAATGAAAACATTACACCGACGGTTAAAAACACTCAATTATTTAACTAAAGGAGGATAAAAAAATACATATTCCCTTTGTTTATATTATTTCCTGTTTTATCTTTCTTTTGTTGTAGTAAATTTCCATTTTCAACATAAATTGTATATTATGTGCTAGGGTGTTCATGGTACGTTTTTCAAATCGAGAATAAATGTGAAAATAGGTCAACTGAATTTAGCTACTGGGCCTTGAACTCCAGCCGAATATAACATTTTATGCACTCGAAATGGTTAGCACTAACAAACTACCATGTCACTCATCAAATTTATTTACGTTGTAAAATTTTTACATCATCCTCGACATCCTGCTACCCTTATTCCACTCTAAGCGGGGTCGGCACAACATGTTGTCACATGATTTGGCTACGTATTCTACGACCGGCTGCCTGCCTGACGTTAACTTACCTTAGTCGTGTTTTACGACACCTCGGTAAGAAATGAGGATGGTACTATTCTATTTAGCCGGATACCACACGGCGTTAAGATCATAAAATCTTAGTAATGACTGTTAATACAGACAATGACAATCCGTGAAATAACTTATCACGCTAATATTTAAAGTTATTTTTGTTTTAATACACGTAAAAATTTTACAACGCCGTGTGGTATCCGGCTGAATAGAATAGTGCCACCCTCATTTCTTACCGAGGTGTCGTAAAAGGCGACTAAGGTAAGTCGACCCGCCGTGTGGTATCCGGCTGAGTAGAATTGACCAACCTCATTACTTACCGAGGTGTCGTAAAAGGCGACTAAGGTAAGTTGACCCACCGTGTGGTATCCGGTTTAGTAGAATGGACCACCCTCTTTCTTACAGAGGTGTCGTAAAATACGACAGAGGTAAGTTGACGTCAGGCAGGCGGCCGGTCGTAAAAACGCAGCCAAATCATGTGACAACATGATTATAACATGTTGTGCCGACCCCACTTATAGTGGGATAAGGGCAGGAGGATGATGATATTTATTTCTATTTTTCCGCTGTGTGGTATCTGGCTGAGTAGAATAAGCAGACCTACCGTGTGTTATCCGGCTAAGTTGAATAGACCACCGTCACTTCTTACCGAGGTGTCATAAAAGGAGACTAAGGTAAGTTGACGTCCGGCAGGCGGCCGGTTCTAAAATACCTAGCCAAATCACATCACAACATGTTTTAACCCCACTTAGAGTGGGATAAGACCAACAGAATGATGATATTTATTTATATCTTATATTTTTTTAGGATCTGTTGATTTGTGTAATTCAAGTATTCTATTATTTTATTCTTGCAGCACTTATTCCAAAAATATTTTGTATATTCCAGTCTTTATGAAACATCCTCAAGTTATTATTATAAACACTTCGCAATAAAGACGAAATGTTGTCCAAAATGAGCTGATATTTCTCGGTTGGCATGATTTGTAACATATGAGTTATTAATATTAAACACTATAGCCGTATTAGGCGATTTTTGTTCAATATTTTCTTTATTCATTTACCAAGCAATACATATTCGAATTTGGTAAGAACATACGAGATTTTGCGCGCGACGTCTGCGTCAATTTCAATATGGACATACTCCTAACTAAGGTTGTAGCTCTCAGTTCCCTTCTCTTGGGAGAGGTTTGGCAACACACCCCTTAGTGACTTATATTTGTTTTTGTGAGACTATATTAAGTGTTCCGACCGAGATAAACATCGAGTATATATAATAAACCGACCGGTACTTAAATGTTACGATTTTTGACAAATGAACATTTTTTAAATTTATATTTATATAATAAAGAGGAAAAATTTGTATGTATGTTTGTAATGTTTTCACACAAAAACTAATGAACCGATTTCAAAAATTCTTTCACCATTGATAAGCTGCATCTTTACTGAGCAACATAGGCTATATTAAATTTTCAAAAATTAGGGATCTGTACCTAATGAATAAGGTGTAAAATTTTAGAAATAAAACTAATTAAAAACTAACTAACTAACTAATTAAATAAGATATAAAACTTTTATATTAACAAAAATAAATCTATAGTCAGAGTTAGTAGACTTTGCACTGCTATTAGATCGGTATGTACGCGGGTGAAACCGCGGGATATTACTTGTATTTTATATAATAACTAGCTTTAAACCGCAACTTCGTTCACGTGGACTGTAGTCTTGGAATAAACCAGTAGCTTCTGTCATTCTCTAACCCTGGAAATATGTCCATCGGTTGATAGCAGATGGCGCTTTCAATGTCATCCTATTCCTGTATAATTAAAAAGGATTTCTACAGCCTATATACCCCGGTGTATGTGTATAGGTGGGAATTTATATTAAGTAGGATAGGATTATCTCGATTAATAAATTAATACCTAGGTGTCCGGTAATTTTTTTACAAGATAAAAAAGATGGAACTAGAAAAAAAAGAAAAAATAATTGGGCAGTTGGGGTTTGATCCTAGGTAATTTCACATCTCTAGAACGCCCGTTCCCCAAATGACCAAGACTTTGCAATTGACAGCTAAAATTGTCTTTTCTATTTAATGTGAATTTTAGCATTTTTTCAGTGTTATCAGTACACCTAGTACGGGGTCTACCGACGTTGCGTTTTCCAGTGCGGGTCGCCATTTTAACATCTTAAGACTCCAACCGATTCTCTGCACTATGTGCCTCACGTATAGCAACTTCAGCTTCGCGACACGCTGAGCTATGTCAGTGACTTTGCTTCCTCTACATCCCTAGAAGAAGGTAGGATCTCCTCATCATGATTTGATTACGTAGAGATACTCTAAGCTAAGCTCATATGACCAGAGTCTAAAAAGAAGAAATTTTTAATAGCTGTGTTCTATAACATTTACGAGTTTTCTGTAAAAAATTATATGCTCAATAGTTTCCATTTATGAAAAGCACCGTGATAAAACTTGCATGTCTCTACAGAATCTCTCCTAATTTGTCAAGTTGTCTCTCCTCAGTTGCATTTTCTCCTAATTTGTCAATCTCTATTGAAGGTACGTATGTCTAAATAGTCAAGTCCACCTTTTTAAGGGACGAACAATTAAGTCATTTCAAGCTTCGTCATTTATGCTTGTACTTAAAATTTGTCACTAACGCTAAAATTGTTTCTTAGTAAGTCTACATTAATCTAGCGTGCAAAGTTCTGAGTAATAATAAAACAAAAGCTATTTGCGAAACTGCAATGAAATAGTAATAAAACATTAGTTTATTTCAAATAGCTGTAATTGTTCAACCTTGTTGGCGTAGTTAACTGTAACGATTTGAAAAAAAATATAATAATGAAAAATCTAGCTGTCGAGTAAAAAGATCTAGGTTAAGATCAGTTTTTAAACAAATTCCATTCTATTTGTATTCACATTTATTATGTCGGTTATTAACAGGCGGTGAACTTTCTATTTCACTGTACATAGGATCAATAACAACACGTGAGGATTTTTAATTTTGATTAAATATATTTTTTATAAGTTTTTTGAATCTCAAGTACGCCAAAACAGTTTTATATAATAGGACAACTCTGTATAAATTTCATTCTATTATAGCATGATTTTTTTCTGTTATGCGATCACAAACATACAGTAGCTATGTATTTTATATTTGTATAAATTTACATTTACGATACTTTTACTCTACTCTCTAGTGTAAATAAGCCACATTTTTTTATATATATCTAAAACAAATTAATGATCATGATTATGAAAATGTAAGCGCGTTGCAAAAAAGAAGCGGTAATTAATCTCTCTTTCAATGGTTCTTGGTGCGCTTGGTCACATAATACAAAAAAATGATTATTACTTTCGCTTAATTCTAAAAGGTTCATCATTTCTGCCGGGGACCTCCTTTTAAGTAATTGATATTACTTGTGCTTGGGATCTCCGCTCTTCCACCTGTACAAAGAAGTTCATCAATACAAAGAATGGATACGTTTTTAAGGTGCTGTAATCGACAATTCACACTGGAAAATGTTGCATTTGAAAGCCCTAATAGACGGAAGGAAGGCTTATAAAAAGAGTCGTGTAGAGATGCTAGATTCAGCCGGAACTAGATATTGCAGAGGGGAAATTTCACACGAAATACAAAAGTAATAATAATTTTTTTTTGTTATAATCCGCGATGAAGTAAAATTGAAAATATATATAATGCTAAATGTAGAGTGGACAATACGTTTTCGTACTTGATACATGCAGGATTCGTAATAACACACACAACACCACAATACACAAGCACTACATACGTTCACTATCACAAATTCAACAATCGTTTCGCCCCGCAACCGAAGCATCATCAGGAGATAGACTCCACGACAAAATCGCAAAGCACACACGATATGTTAAGACACATATCCAACAGTGAATATTTATATGTTAGAAAAAAATAAGATACCCGGTTAATAAATATTCATAAAAAATACCTATCTGGATATCCATTAGTTTACTAAAGTATACAAAGGGTTACGTTATGCCATATAAGTTTTATCAAAAGAAAACTATGTGTAATAAGTAAAAAAGAATTCGATCAAAAACCTACGATATTCCGTTACCAACTTTATATTATTTTGACCTTCAGTTTCAACGTTCCATTTAACGTATTATGTATCAACTGGGATATAGAAAGTTGGTTCATAATTTATAACTTGGTCCTATTGAATCGTGTCACTTATATTTGGGTCGGAGCGCGCTTAATTCGGCGCCATTTTTGTTTGTGTAGTATTTACTGGCGAATTGAATGGCCTTGCGGGTTCGATGTATTAGCTAGATATAGGTAGATTTAGGGGCAAATGTTTTTCAAATTTATCTATAAAATATCACTATCCTCCAGCTCTTATCCCACTCTAATGAGGTCGGCACAACATGTTGTCACATGATTCGGTTGTTTATTTTAAGACCGCCTGCCTGATGTCAACTTACCCTAGTTACCTTTTACGAGACCTCGGTAAGAAAGAGGCCACCCTCTTTCTTTCTCTATTCTACTCATCAGGATACTACACTGTGGGCGAACTTGCCTTAGTCGTATATCCTCCTGCCCTTATCCCACTCTAAGCGAGGACGGTACGACATGTTATAAACACGTTGTCACATAATTCGATTAGGTATTTTACGACCGGCCGCCTGCCTAACGTCAACTTACTTTGGTCGCATCTTACGAAACCTCGTCAGAAATGAGAGTGGTCTATTCTACTCAGCCGGATACCACACGACCGGTCAACTTACCTTAGTTACCTTTTATGACACGTCGGTAAGAAATAAGGGCGGTCTATTCTACTCGGCCGGTACCACACGGTACCGGCCGAGTAGAATCTTTTGGCTTAACGCATTAGGAAATTTATCGTGTATTTATTCAGTAACACTATTCCATCGATTTCTGTAGTAGTACTAATGTAACTTTAAAAAACCTTTATGGATCGAATTCAGACTTTCGCTTGGTTAAAATAAGGTTGCTTTTACTTTAACATCTCTATCCGAACCAAAGGCATTAAAATATGATTTAACTCGGCGACAGACACTTTGTCATCGTATAATGAGGTAAGTTATAGGAATTGGCGACCTGACTTAACTGTCTGGATAAGTATTAAATAGAAGGCTTGCGTTAGGATTTAGTTTAACTAATCTGTAACGCTAGAATGTAATGTTGACGAATTTCAAGACTCAATAATGAATTTTTAAACATTTTGCTGCCTTTATCCCACTCCAAGTGGGGTCGGCACAACATGTTATGAACATGTTGTAATATGATTTGCCTACACATTTTACGACCAACTTACCTTAGTCGTATTTTACGACACCTCGGTAAGAAATGAGGGTGGTCTATTCTACTCAACCGGACACCACACAGTGGGTTAACTTACATTAGTCGCCTTTTACGACACCTCGGTAAGAAATGAGGGTGGTCTATTCTACTCAACCGGATACCACCGGTCAACTTACCTTACTTACCTTTTGCGACACCTGGGTAAGAAATGAGAGTGGTCTATTCTACTCTGACGGATACCACAAGGCAATAATTATTGAATTTTACTGTGTAATAATACTTGTGGTCATAGTCTAATAATTTTTGCCTTTTTAGGAAAGGTGACGTGGTTTCGTTGTCTCATTAAAAATTAATAGGAACTTAAACTCATCACGAATTATAACTTTTGAGTGTTATGTAGTAGTAATAAACCTTTTCTAATGATATACTTTTATTCAATAAAAATTACAAAAATATTGACTATAAACTACGACAGTCGAACAAAGTGACTAATACCATGGCCTATCTAGACGGCACTCTATCGTCTCGCCACCCTATCCGTGTCGGTGTTCCTCAAGGATCTGTGCTGGCACCCTTATTGTACTCGCTCTACACGAGTGACATTCCACGGGCGCCTATTAAAGAGCGCACTCATCTTTCTCTTTTCGCGGACGACACCGCTGTATTTACCACATCTCGCCAACCTCAAGTTATCAGTAGACGTCTCCAGAAAGCGGTAGACAGCCTAGGACACTGGTTCCGCCGATGGAGAATCGAAATAAACCCTGGTAAAAGTGCAGCTATGCACTTTATCGGTAATCGTTTCCGATCTCACATAGACACACCTACGGAAATTTTCCTTTACGATACACCAATTCACTGGCAACAGAAAGTCAAGTACCTAGGTGTCACCTTCCAACCTTCCATGACCTTCCACGAGCACATACGCACAGTCTGCAATAAGGCTGCGAATGTCATGGGACGACTTTATCCGATGTTATGCAAGAAAAGTAAAATGTCACTCCGTAACAAAGTGACACTCTACAAAACTTGCATAAGACCAATAATGTCCTATGCGAGCGTTGCGTTCGCGCACGTTTCAAAGGTCAGATTGCTCACGCTTCAAAGAATGCAAAACAGATTTATGCGGACAGCCACTGGTTGTCCGTGGTTCATGCGGAACGTTGACCTCCATAGAGACCTCGACCTCCCTACCATTACTCACCTCTTTAAACGTTTTTCGAAGTCTTACTTCGAGAAATCCGAGGTACACCCGAACCCTCTCATTTCAGTTGCTGCCACCTACATCCCAGTTAGGTCTGACCACCGAAAATATAGGCGTCCAAAAAGCAACCTATATGACCCTGACGATCAAATAACGGTCGCAAACACAGAAACACGTAATACACACATACAGCGTCTGCGCCGGCGAAGACGAGGTCCCAGATTTCTGACATCGGTTGGTCGTGGCTTCTTGCCAAACTTCCGTCATCGTATTGAATATTCAAAGTCATATCATCAGCCCTCTACTACACGTCGCCCTAAGCCGTGGTCCAGCCTCACAGGAGGCACCCTTAGGACGACGTTCCCCGATGCTAGTAGAGCTTCTGCGCTCTACTACTCTCCGCATTTCGCAACTTCGGCGATGCGTCATCGCTCGCCCGTCCCGCCCGGTGACGCTGTAAAAGCCGTTAGGGCTAACAGCATATAGTCAATCCGAAAAAAAAAAAATGGCCTTCCTGCTCTATTCCCCGCACTTCACTTGTTCTTTGCAGAGTTTACTACTTAACACTAACATATAACATACGCTATTCCAATGAGCAATGGCAGGTTTCACATATTCCATTAATCCTCTGAAACTATGTAGGCTATTCCAACGCGGCTTTGTCAGCATTCACATATGCTAGGATTTTTTATAGCTATGCAGATTTTATAACGGTTTTTTTTTACTGTAAAGAGAATTTCTTATACAGGTTGAAATATATAGGCTATAGAAATCCTGTTAATTTTACAGGAATAGGATGACATTGAAAAAAAATTATTATCAACCTATCATGCGACAACAGTCCGCGCAAACGAAGTTGCGGGTAAAAGCTAGTTATATAACAGTTCGACATTAAAAATGTTTATTAGTCAACGACAATAGCGTCCAAGAATAGAAAACGTTTCTAAATTACGTTTCGTCTCGGCGCACTTCAACTTTTTTGTGAAGTTAAATTTACATAAAGTTTACATCTTGACCTTTTTCAGGTCCCGAATAAAGGTATCCCCTTGAGGTAGACATGATAAAACTGAGACGACATACACGACAAGGCCGTGGGGATAAATAAATTTTGTAGTCTTCAATAAAATACTTGCATGAAATTCTTTTAGACGATCTATGTTAAGGCCTCAAGTTAAAAAATGAAAAAGGGAGAGAAAAGATAGAGTATTAAGTTAAAACTGGATAAAGTAATATATTTTGGTTATTTTACAGCTGGGTTAAGGTCTCTTTTATCCTTTTAGAGAACAGGGTTTGAGTTTTGACAACCACGCTGCTCCAGTGCGATTTCATAGGTTACATATATCCCAGAAGTTTTTATGAGTTCAAGAGTTGAAAACTTAACATAGTATTATCACAATAATTTCCGTTTTAAACAGCCTATGCTGTGATCTGAAATTGAAAAACGAGATAGGTTGAGTAGAGATGAATTTCCAAGTTAAATGTTAAGAAAAGTCATAGATTATTACTATCCCTTCTTCTCTTCTTCTTTGTCAACCGATGGACGTCCACTGCTGGACATAGGTCTCTTCATGGGATCTCCATACCACACGATCTTGTGCCGCTTGGACCCAGCGGCTCCCCACGACCTTTTTAAGGTCGTCAGTCCATCTCGTGGAAGGGCCTACCGACACTGCGTTTTCCGGTGCGGGGTCGCCATTCCAACACCTTGAGACCCCAACGTCCATCGGTTCTACGCACTATGTGCCCCGCCCATCGCCACTTCAGCTTCGCGACCCGCTGAGCTATGTCGGTAACTCTGGTTCTTCTACGGATCTCCTCATTTCTGATTTGATCACGTAGAGATACTCCGAGCATAGCTCGCTCCATCGCCCGCTGAGCGACTCTGAGCCTTCTTATGAGGCCCATAGTCAGCGACCACGTTTCAGATCCGTAGGTCATCACTGGCAACACGCACTGTTCGAAGATTACTATCCCACTTCTGGGTAAAGGAATCTTCTATCCTTACTAAAACCAGGGTTGGAGTTTTGATGACCACGTTGTTCAATGCGGTTGTCCAATGTTCGTAGGTAGGTTGCGTAGGTTGCACATATCCTAAGAGTTTTTAGGAGTTTAGGAGTTAAAACCTTAAAATAGCACAAAAATATCGGTAAATAATATTATTTTCACACTTTCACAGTCATATAGCCATATAGACAAACATAAAACATGTTTTATTTACGGGAACAGAACTAGAACAGTACCGTGTATAATTGAGGAAATTTTAACATTTAAATTGACGTGAACGAAGCTGCAGATATATATAGATGTACATAATTTAAAATATTTTAACACTAATCTTGGTACAGCTTTTTGAAAATATGTTTAAATCTTTGTATTGAGAACTTGGTAACATCCCGTATAGTAGCCGAGCGATTTTACCTTTTCCACTTGATTAGGTGCATTGATAAAATAATACGTTACTCGCCCAGCCGATGAAGCCCATCCATTTGACGCTTAATCGAATAATCAATCTTATTTTTACCCTCCTTCCAAACTATTTGTCATCTTTATAATAATATTTTCTGATGTTACGCAATCTTTTGTCCAAAGTCCAAAGTGTTGTGACGACCAAAGTTTTCGAATAATGCTTGTTTCGTGATAGCTTATGGATCCAAACTTGGTTGACTATGGGCATTATAAGAAAACTTTGAGTATATTCGTCAGCAATAGAGTGACGTATATTTAAAATGTTTAAAAAAAAATATATAACTTGCCGTGTATGTATGTGAAGGTTTCAAGTTAATAGCGCAACACAGCTTTATAAAAATAGTGTTGAAGTAGTGGCGCGGTTGTAGGAAAATTCGCGTGCGCCACGAAAACAAAAAAATATGCTAAAGTAATGTATTAGAGAATTATAGATCTCCAAAAATATTACAAAAAAGTACAGGTTAGAATATCTCTATCTCTTATGATTAACTTATAATAACTACTTTTATGTACAAAATTTCAATTCGGGATAAAAATTATGACACATTGATTCCCACGCGGGCGAATGCGCAGTCACAGCCAGCCAAAATACAACCAGACTTTTAAACCAGTGAGGGTATTTTAACATTTAATTTCGCTGGGAAATCTTATATATTACCGGAACTGAAAGAAGAATTCTTACTTGTAAAGCAAATAAGATCGCTGCAGTAAAGTAGATCAACATTTTTCGCTCAGCTGATATTAGAAAAATGGCTCCTGTTTCATATTTGTTTGGTTTTAATATCGTAGCTCAAGCAACATCTGGCAATGACAGGTCTTGGAATGAACTCTTTTGTGTATTTGCTTATGTAGATATTTCTTATATTGTTTTGAAATATAACAAGCTTTTGCCCGCCACTTTGTCTGATGGGATCTCAGTACGGAAATAAAAAAATATATGTCACCTTCCTGGCGTTGAGCTGTCTCTACTCACTCTTTACTTTCTGTGTAAAACCACATCGACTGACCGAGGTGTCGTAAAAGGTGACTAAGGTAAGTTGACCCGCCGTGCACCAACGACTCGCCGAAGCCTGTCGTATGCCGCGGACGGGGACCTCTGGGCGTCTCGAACGGGCTTTATACGGGCCCATCTGAAAAGTTCCCCGAGGCGGTCGATGCATTTGGTGCCCTCGATGCATCAATTAGTGGGGGAGGGGTCACTTAAAGAGAGACCCCAGAGATGGGGGCCCAGATGGCGCATTCTGGGGTTCAGATTTGCTGCTGGCGGGAATAGAGGCAATGTGTACAACGGTACCCTGTCCCCGCCACCAGCGTGGTGGAGCACTGTCAGGTTTTTAGTCGGTGCGAGCCCGACATACCCGCCGCTCGTCCCCATCGGGTGGTGATGACCCCTTAATGAGTTTTATTGACATTAAAAAAAAATTGACCCACCGTGTGGTATCCGGTTGAATAAATCATCCTTATTTCTTACCGAGGTGTTGTAAAAGGTGAAATAGGTTAGTTAAAGCCAGGTCGTAATATTATTAGACACATCATGTAACAACATGTTTTGGACATGTTGTGCCAACTCCACTTAGAGTGGGGTAAGGGCGGGAGAAGAGTTTAGACCAATCACGCTGTTCTCATACGCATAGGTAGGTATGACGTATACAAGAATTTATCCAAGCGTTTATATTAAAAGCGTTTATAGTGTATTTTTTAGTTCATGTTTTCCATTACTACAAAGACAACAATGAATTTTTAAAACCTTTGAAGATAGGCTCCACGACAAAATCTCAAAGCAATCGCTAATACTGCATGTTTACGGAAGTCTAACGATTTTGATTTTTACACTTTGCATTAGATAGATTTTCTCAAGAAATGGGGATTATTGCTAAATAATTCTATTATAACTTTCTGTTTTGTTAATTTGCAATCCCTACGTCATAAGTTTTAATTATCAATAACTAATTAAACAGTATGTAGGTGTTTTATTCGATGAATATTTTATCCAGGCATTAACCACTGGATATAAAGACATTGTATGCAGTAACACGCCTTTTATATTATTGGTATTACGGTCGGAATAATTGAATTCCATTCCACGGAGACCGCGGTATGTCCAGGGTTGTTGAGCGTCTAGATTACTAGGTGTAATATTATATGATGCTGAAAGTTTTCCTACATGCCGTGTGGTATCCGGCTAAGTAGAATAGACCACCCTCATTTCTGACAACGTATCGTCAAAGACGACTAAGGTAAGGTGACGTCAATCACGCGGCTAGAAGCAAAATAACTAGCCAAGATATATTTAAAATATGTTGTTTATTTATTTATCTATACTATTATATAAGGCTGAAGAGTTTGTTTGTTTGTTTGTTTGTTTGTTTGTTTGTTTGTTTGTTTGTTTGTTTGTTTGTTTGTTTGTTTGTTTGTTTGTTTGTTTGAACGCGCTAATCTCAGGAACTATAGGAACATTCATTTATTGAGGAAGGCTATAAGCTATATACCATCACGCTAAGATAAATAAGAGAGGAGCAGCTATAAAAAGTATTGCGAAAACGGCAAAATTTAAAGCTTTCCTTGCGTGCGCTAAGTTAACCCTAAAAGTGATTCAAATTTGTTGCTCTCTAAAAGTTCTCCATAAAAGTACGCGACAGCATATGTTTAGCTTTTAAGGTTAACCCAATTTTACCATTTTTATAGTTATCAAAATATTATGTTACGGTTTTAATCTTTCCACGCGGGCAGAGTCGCTGACAAGTGTTAGTTATGTATAATTTATAAAAATGATGATGTTTCTATCACTACTAAAAATAGTTTGTGAATTGTGGCACTATTTTAAAAGTTGCAATATTTGAATATGAGGAAAACCTTTAAAAATGGTAGCCCTATGTTCAGCCTATAAATACAGAATACAATTATAGCAATTGGTGTCTAGTTAGCCTGGATCTGGTATGTAATTTGTAGCCGTGCATCAGGGAATATCGACCTTTGTTTTCATATTGCAAATTAGTTAAGCTCATATATCGTTTATATATACGATAGCTGTGTGGTATCCGGCTGAGTAGAATAGACCACCTTTATTTCTTACCGAGGTGTCGTAAGAGCCGACTATGGTAAGTTGACCCGCCGTGTGGTATCCGGCTGAGTAGAATAGACCATCCTTTTTCTAACCGAGGTGTCGTAAAATAAGGATAAGGAAAGTTAGCGTCAGGCAGGCCGCCGGTCGTAATATACGAAGCCAAATCATATGACAACTACCTATTTATAACATGTAGAGATCCCACTTAGAGAGGGATACGAGAATTGGTTTTTAATCCTGAAGTATATTAAGCTTTAAAACTCACTGTATCTCTTTCAGGGTGGATCCTGCAAGCACTGAGAGTGGCAGAGACAAGAATATAAGTAGACTCAATGGATTTCTTAATTTGAAGACACCGCTTATAAGTACAAAGACTTTAGGGTAAGTTTTAGATTATAATGGACTATAACAGCTAAAAAATAACAAACAGAACTAACAAAAGCTATATATAGGTAATAAACAATAGTGTACAAGAAATAATAGAGCGCCATCTAACGAAGAATATTGAAACTGCGATGTAATGCCGTCTGTTGAGAACGTATAGATGGGAATCTCTTTTGCTTTGAGCTTCTAAGCGTTTACGTCGTAGTTCATGTACTGATTACTAGATGGTGTAGGTGATGCGTTTGCAACCAAAAAAGGTTAAGGTTTTAAAATGTAAATAAACATGATAAACCAGTAGACCTTTTCTAATATTTTAGCGAGCGTTAGTTTATTTATATTTAAATTTTTTACATTACTCTTTGGTAGAAAAGATTATAATGTATACACGAAATATTTAAGGCAACTTACTTATTTAAATTTATGAAAACGAATACTGTATTCCTTTAAATAGTTTACCAAAAAAGAAAACGAAAAACTTATTTTGACAAATAAAATATGAACTAATATGTTATTCAACAACTCTTGTCTCTTACCCGTTGTCTAGTAACACAAAATACAATTTTTGTATACGCTTGTATTCCCTTGATTATGCTATACTTCCGCAGGCCGGGATTTCGGGGTTGTTTACCGACATTGTTTTCTCTATTACATTCCATTTGATCAACATCGACTTCACGAATTACGAAACATAGGGATTATGTTCTTTACATAATTAGTTTGTTTTCAAAACTCGGTGGGTTTGGATAACAAACTCGTACTTTTATGCATAATTGAGATTCTTCCGGCTGAGTAGAATAGCTACACCACCCTCATTCTTAACGGGGTATCGTAAAATGCGACTATACCTTAGTCGCCTTAAATCGACTAGCCGTTTGGTCTCCGACTGAGTAGAAAATACCACTCTCATTTCTTACAGAGGTGTCGTATACGGCGACTAAGGTAAGTTGACCCGCCGTGTGATATACGGCTGAGTAGAATAGATCACCCTCATTTCTTACCGATGTGACTTAAAAGGCGAATATACCTTAGTCACCTTAAATCGACAAGCCGTATGGGATACAGCTCAGTAGAAAAGACCACCCTCATTTCTTATCGAGGTGTCGTAAAAGGCGAATATACCTTAGTCACCTTAAATCGACCAGCCGTATGGTATCCAGCTGAGTAGAAAATACCACCCTTATTTCATACTGAGGTGTCGCATACGGCGACTAAGGTAAATTAACTTCAGCCACGCGGTCGGTAGTAAAATACCTAGCCTAATCATGTGACAACATGTTTATTACATGTTCGGCCGACTCCACGTAGAATGGGTTAAGGATAGGAGGATTATAATGAGGGTCGGTACCACCCTGTATACTCTAAGAATAAATTCCACATAACAAATACGGCACCTAGTAACTTTGGATATAAGCACAGTCACTTTGGAAAGCATACATAAAGAGAACAAGGCTCGAGTCTATTAAGTTTTGTAGAACTTGTGGAAAACTACCTTCTACGCTATTCAACTAGGGTGTCCATTGTTATAAATAAAAAAACAGGACCGAGCTTTTAGTTAATTTGATATTTACTAATTTCATGTTTAAACATTTTTGAATAAAATTTTAATCAATTAATATTACAGGTTTTTTTTCTTTGTAAAAATTTTGCTTTGTTTGAAAACGGGTTTATCATCACTCTGAGTCCAAGGATTTGCATATATATGACTGAGACAAATAATTATATATAAAAGTTTTCTGGAATACTTAAATTAATATTTAATATTTATTTATTAAAAAATAATATAATTATTTGCTTGTCCTTGTTGTTAAAGCTGTGATAGTCCAGTGGTCAGACCGTGCGACTCTTTCAAAGCGGGTCACGAGATCAAACCCCGGGCGGTAATAATAAGTTTTTCTGTTAAACTTATGGGTCTAATTGATAATTTCAATTTATCGCACACTTTTCGGTTAAGGAAAATATCATGAGGAAACCTGCACATCTCTAGAAAAATTTAGGGATATGTGTAACCTTTGGTAGTGAGGCTCTTTGAATGTCATTAAAATTTCTGGGATATGAGAAACGTGTCAAACCGCAGTTGGGGAGCGTGGTGGGTTTAAGCTCCATATCCTTCTCTCCTAAAAGAAATAAGGCAATTTCCAAGAACAGGGATAGTAAAAGCGTTATTTACTGTAAATCATAAATATTAAAAACAATCAAATTACGTTTTAAATGAGTTAATCTTGTCTATATGTATGTTTTCTGAGATTCGGAAACGGCTTCAACGATTTTCATGAAATTCAGCATGTAGGGGTTTTGGTGGGGAAAAAACGATATCCCTCTGCGTCGTTTTTCTCAGTGCTGTGGGTCGTGACCTTTTCCGCGGAACACTTTTTTGCGGATAATTCCATCTCCAGGTCTCCAGACTCTGCCAGGGCACTGAAAAAATGCCAAAATCGGAATAGAATCCAAATGATATTTTAACCGTAATTTTCAATTGTAACCGTCAAGTTGTAATAGGTAAACGGGTAGCCTTAAAATTAAAAATACCCCCGGGTTTTCAAGCCTCAGTAATGACCAACCTTCATTTCCTTGTTAATTTTAATTTTTAACTTTTTTATAATTTAAAAAAAAATAACCGTGCATGGCTCGGTCGCCCAGGTGCTAGCATAAATTAAGTTCTGTTTATATATATTATTCTGTTAAGACAGTCATACGAGACTGTGTTGACAGATAACAATATTAATTAATATTATAATTATCTAAATTGCCGTTTCTGAGACACGATATAATAATTAATGACGTGAATATAATATTGTTACTACCAAATTTCATGTAATATGTGTGTTATATCATATTGTTAAGACATAAATAGAGTTTTGTTAAACTATATTTATTTTTAACACTATATATAGCTCGAGTAAAAAACCCTTATTAAAGTAAGTTTAGTAATATCAGCTGACTTTCAATTTTAACATTTCAACATTTCATTCATATAGATTACAAAGCCATGTACATGTGGTATCCAGATGAATAGAAAAGACCGCCCTCATTTCTTACCGAGGTGTCGTAAAAGGCGAGTAAGGTAAGTCGACCCGTCGTAAGGTATCTGGCAGAGTAGACCAGACCACCCTCATTTCTTACCGAGGTGTCGTAAAAGGCGACTTAGGTAAGTTGATGTCAGGCAGGCGTTCGGTCGTAAAATATCAATCCGAATCATGTTAAAAAATGTTTGAAATATATTGTACCGACCCCACGTAAAGTGGGATAAGGGCAAGAGAATGATGATTAATGCAGATTTCAGACAATAAATCTTCTCATTAAACATTTATTTAGAGATTTATAACTTGAATTTTCTATGAAATATTGAATAATAAAGATTTTAAACTATATTTACTGTAATAATTTGATTCTGGCAGATTCAAGCTATTGTTCATTGTAAAATTAATATAAAATGCCAAGTGATATTTCATTGTTTCATTGTGTTGTTTTAATTTATATATTTACAAATTGTGCTGTAAGTTGATTTTTTATTAAAGTTTTAAAATACACATATATGTAAATTAATTTATTTGAAAGTATTAAAATATACTTAATTATGTAAAAAAAGTTTTTCTTTTTCCCGAAAGACAAACGGAATTTTTATATACTATATACCTATGATTCAATTTTATCAAATTTCATTAATAAAGATGTAATAGTCGTGAAAGTGTAACACATTGGCAGACGGAAAGACTATCGTATTTATAATATTAGTACGGGCATTATTAGTACGGGTAGGTCTTTGCATTACAAAAGAGCTAAAGCAAGCCAGTATTTTTCTAATTTAATAGTAAGATAAGTCAAGTAGTGTTTCTTTTAACGAATTATGCTTATGCTACTAATATTATAAATGTGAAAGTTTGTGAATATGGATGTATGTTTGTTACTCTTTCACGGCGAATCCGCTGAACCAATATCGATGAAATTTGGCACAATTATTTGCTTTACACCGAGATAACATATAGGCTATAGAGATGCTGTTAATTCAACAGGAATAGGAATATCATGCAAACGAAAACGAAGTTGCGGGTAAAAGCTAGTAATATCTTTCATCGCGGATTATAGCAAAATATTTTTATTATTACTTTTATATTATGGATCTCCGCAAAGTTACGCCTTATTCTTTAAATTAGTAATATCTAATTAATTGCATAGTAAAAGCAAAAGGAAAACAGTTTTTGTCGCACTAACCACAGAAGAAAAGAACAAAATAGGGTCGGTTTTTCTCTAACTTCATAATTAAACATAGAAAGCAAGTCAGTTTTTCTCCACCTAATCACTAAAGAAAGTAGCAAACGTAGGTCTAATTTTCTCACACAATCACATAAAAAAGAGTGAAAGCAAGTCAGTTTTTTCTAATTTCATCATAAAAGAGCGAAAGAAGTTAAATTTTTCTCTGACTTCATAGTGAAAGATCGACACAAAGTCAGTTTTTCTGTATCTTTTTATACCTATCTTTCTTTGATAAATAAATGTTACGTAATTCGCAATCCCTTTCCCACTGATGCTATCAAATCTGTGTCAATGGTGCTAGGGTCGGAATTATTATGATGATTTTCTATATTATCGAACTGTAACGCTTTTCTAGTATTATTTTGTATGGTCTAAGTTAAGAGATATTAAGGGAAATATATATGCTAGTAAAATTTAATTTAAATTTGTATAGCGAACAAAAGAGCACTTTTCGCATATATATAGGGAGAATCCCTAGTTCAAGTCAATCGCCTAATAGTCTTTATTTAATTTAGGGACTTTTATACAGTTTACTTTTTTACAGTTAACAGTCGCGTAAGGCATTACGATTTTGTTCGTGGAGCCTATCTAATATTTTGATGATGCTTCGGTTTCGGGTGGTAGTGAGTGTATGTAGTGCTTGAGTGAAGTGTTGGTGGTGGTGGCGTTTTATGATACGTGTGGTTATTTGTCCTGCATGTATAAGGTATGTGAATGTTGCCCGCTTCATACACTTAGCATTACATATATTCTTTTAAAAAACGCGAATTACAGCAAAAGAATTTTATTGTAACTTCTATACTGTGGAATTCCGCAAAGAAGGCGTTTTTATATGTCATCTATTCAAAGTCTTAAGTCTCATAAAAATCCGCAATCTTACAATATAGAATATTGCACATTCCATTAAAAAGTGATATAATATATTGTCAATAACTACACATACCACAAATGGGTAAAATATTTATTTTCAAGATAAATTTACATATTAATTTATATCCCCGATTTGGCTCGTGTCTCTTTAAATTTTTAAATAATCTCAATGTATCTCATCTAGATTTTTGCATCACATCAAAGCTATGACACCTACAAGCTACACTTTTTAAATATTAATTTAACATAATTCAAAATATATAACAACTTTTTTGTCAATGATATATATTTTTCTTATGTAAATTTACTATTCGCTCATGCATTATACCAATCTACAAACATAGAGGTAAAATATTGAGGCTATAAAGTAAATGTTCGCATTGACAGAAGGAGGTACATTAGGCCGCTATTATTTGTATTACGGCAGCTAATACTTTCCTAAAATAACATCTGATCAAATGAAAACATTATGCAGTCTCTAAGAACTATGGTTTTTGTGTTCATATTTCGTTTCATGACTTACTTATTTTATTCTTAATTCTCAAAAAGCTATGCTCAGATACATATATCACTATGCTATAAAGCATAGTGATATATGTATATACAGATACATATATCACTATGCTATAAAGCATAGTGATATATATATCTGATAAAAGTTGATGTATATATATATATATATATATATATATATATATGACATTCAGACTATATATTCTTGTTCCAATATAGTCAATGTCAACTATATATATATGTCGCATCCTGGCAACCATCATTCCATCATTAAAAATATATTGAAAATACATTGAAAATAGAAGGCGCAGCGGTGACAGAATGCAGACGGCGCATGTGAGAGAGGAAGACAGATGCTTGTCATGGCGCAGTTGTGAAAATTGTTAAGAAGAATATAAAGTTGAAGATAAGCGTTGTACTTTTCCATATGCACGATACCCTTATTACGCCCACTAATGTCTAAAAATAATGTCCAAGATACTGATGAGTCTACATCAGTCGTGGGATTCAATCGTGCAAATGGATGGATAGTATGAAGGGACTATGATGACTCACAATGGCGGATACTATATGAGTTACGAAATAAAACAATTTAAACACCAAAAACAAAAAGAAAAAAAAAATCCAAGTGAGACGAATAATATCAGTCGGCCAAAGTTTAAACCCGATAAATGATGATTTTACGTAAAATTGTGGTGTAATACAGCGTTATACTTGGACGGAAAAACAAAAGAAGATACGTTTTCTGGAAAATTCTGCGGCTGCACTTATTAATTTCAACAATGATAGATCAATGGATAATTAAAAATCATTCTGTATATGCCTGTTTTCGTGTTACGTATTTGATGAATTGTTGGAAGAATTTAAATATAGTGCAAATTGCATCATGAACGGTGATTACGCATTTGGTACAAAATTGATATATGACTGCAATGGCTTGCATTCATAACGGAGATATCTTCGCGTCAAAACCTGCACCAGGAACTACAAGTATACTCCTATTTGAAACGAAAGTTATTTATAGAGGATCGCAGATTCAACGCGATCCCAATTCAAGTGTCTTAGTTGCGATCAGCAGTGCACAGAAAAATGGAGTGTCGCAAACGGATTTTGGAATCAAAAGACTATTGTCTGTGGTACTGGGGTAAGCTCTGGACAACGACGACAAGCAGATTACAAATTATTTGTGCGCTACAGGTGTAGCAGGCTGGGCCACGTCGCGAGTCACTGCATAACCAATGGACCTGCTCTTTGAGGTACCAGTACACCGACGTGTAGACTGTAGACCAATGTCTGGTCAAACCGCCATCAGGACCTTTCACATAATTTGGTAGGTGTTATTACTTTGATTTGTTTCTGGGCCTGGATGTTCTCTCATAAAAGAGACTATATATAGCTTATAAATTTAGTTGGGTAATAATTAATAATGTTGTCATTAATAGGGATGGCTAACAAGAATGTTTATAGTACCTTGCAAATGATTGTCAAATAAAGTAAACGGTTTTACAACTAAAATTATAAGAAGGGGGTGAACTGTTAACCTTTTGCCAATTCAGCTCTTTTAGTCAAAAACATAATGTGTCTTATTGTCTTACAAAAATACCTGAGAGTCAAGTACCTATTGACAATGACAAGATTTGTGGTAACGTAATTTGTGTTGATGTTTATACAGACGGGTTCTTGGTTCGGTGGGTCGGTGACTGTACCAGAGTATCGTCTGTAGCCCAGTAGAAATCGGCATCTGCTCAGGGTGGTCCGTGGGTACGCAGTGAGCGATAGCTCTGGGGGTCGATGACACCAGGGTATCGTCTGTAGCCCGGTAGAAATCGGTATCTGCTCTGAGTAGTCCGTGGGTACGCAGGGAGCGATAGCTCTGGGTGGTATAGTCGGGTCTAGCTGTTTAGCGATGGCCGTGAGTCATGTGGACTCGTTATCCCTGAGGGAAGACCCTTCTGCTGAGACAGAAGCGGTAGACCACGAACAAGATACCTGGGTTGTTTTTGAAGTAAATTCTGATAGGTTTTCTGTTTATTTTTATAATGTCATGGTGAGTGTCAGTCAATGGTACTCTGCCTCAGTACTTTTCGTATGCATTATGGGTTTGGCATGGCCTTACATGTTATTTGTTGGGTTTCATAGTTCAATGATCTTATCACTATCACTTATCATTTATGACGAGATATAATTTTCCTTGTTTTGTTCGTTTATTAAAAAGATCTAGACCCCAATGACCCAGATGTTGTAGGATAGGCCGAACGGAATTTCTGGGTTCGTTTATTTGTTACAGATCAACACACGGGGACGTGTGTCTCGCAGGATGGCCGTGTCGCATCCTGGCAACCATCATTCCATCATTAAAAATATATTGAAAATACATTGAAAATAGAAGGCGCAGCGGTGACAGAATGCAGACGGCGCATGTGAGAGAGGAAGACAGATGCTTGTCATGGCGCAGTTGTGAAAATTGTTAAGAAGAATATAAAGTTGAAGATAAGCGTTGTACTTTTCCATATGCACGATACCCTTATTACGCCCACTAATGTCTAAGAATAATGTCCAAGATACTGATGAGTCTACATATATATATATATATATATATATATATATATATATATATATATATATATATATATATATATATATATATATATATATATATATATATATATATACATGTTCAAAAAGTATCGCGAATTTTGTGTATTTTCAAAAATTATTTATTTATTCGTAAATATCTGTTTTGTCCCCTTCAAAGTAATCCCTCTGGGATATTATACACTTGTGCCAACGTTTTTACAAATCTTCGAAGCACTTAAAAAAGTCATTTTTTTGTATCTTGTTCAGCTCCTCCTTCGATGCCGTCTTTATCTCGTCAATCGTGGCGTAGTGTCGTCCTTTCATGGGCCTCTTCAGTTTCGGGAACAAGAAAAAGTCACAGGGGGCCAGATCTGGGGAATACGGTGGCTGCGGTATCATTGGTCTGTTGTTTTTGGCCAAGAAGTCGCGTACAAGCAGCGATGTGTGAACAGGGGCGTTATCGAGGTGCAAAAGCCAATTTTTGTTTTTCCACAAATTATCGATTAAAATCGAATGGCACGAGCCAATCAATATGCTTAGGTCCTCGGCAATTTCTCTATCGATGATTCGAAGATTGGCCAATACCATTTTCTTCAATTCAGCAATTTTTTCGTCTATTGTTGAAGTGCTCGTACGTCCGGCACGTTCTTTGTCATTCACATCTTCTCGGCCTTTTAAAAACATTTTGTACCACCGATAAACGTTGCTTTTGTCCAAAGTAGCTTCTCCATATGCCACAGTCCACACTCGGAATGCATCCGCGCACTTAATTTCGTTTTTCACACGAAAATCGATACAGGTTCCTTGTTCCATTTTTTGAATAGGTAAAAATCGAAGACGAACCAAAACACGTGCAAGCAAAGCAGCTGTCAACAATTAACCGAACATTCAAAATGGCCCAACTTGTCAGCATAAGTGAGAGACATATGTACCAACATAACGCCACAAAAAAATCGAAATTGGAATATATGTAACTCGCGAAAATTCAAAATTCGCGATACTTTTTGAACACACCTCGTATATCATCATCTTCCTGCCCTTATCCCACTCTAAGTGGGGTCGGCTCAACATGTTAAAAACATGCTGTCATATGATTTGGCTGTGTTTTTACGACCGGCCGCCTGCCTGACGTCAACTTACCTCTGTCGTACTTTACGACACCTCGGTCAGAAATAAGGGCGGTACTATTCTATTTAGCCGGATACCACACGGCGAATATATATATATATATATATATATATATATATATATATATATATATATATATAATTTGGCTTTCATGAAAGCAGTTGGAGCGGTACATCAGTACAACAGTTTTACCTTTATGATATTAACAGAATTACGAGTTTGTTATAACTACAGTTCATCGCCTCCTTTAATATTTAGAGTTTAGCATGTCTGTTTGTATAAGTAACATTTATCATGGTCTATTAAATTTAAATCACATTGCTAAGACGTTTCGGTGCAGTGTAACGAGGTTTTCGAGTTCCGTCCATTTGCAAGCTGTCAGCGCTGACGGATAACTAAGACGAATTGTGCTGTATGCCGCGACATACAGACAATATTCTTAAGACATGATTAATATTTAACCCTCATTCCTTACAGAGTTGTCGTAAAAGGCGACTCAGGTAAGTTGACCCACCGTGTGGTATCCGGTTGAGTAGAATAAAGCACCCTCTTTTCTTAACGAGGTTTCGTACTGGTAAAAGGTGATTAAGGTAAGTTGACGTAAGGCAAGCGGCCGTTCGTAATATACGAAGCCAAATCATGTGACAACATGCTTATAACATGTTTTGCCGACCCCACTTAAAGCGTTTCAAGGTCAGGAGAATGAATGCAAAAAGTCGACGTCAGGAAATATAATAACGTTGATTAAGGCGAATGAGAATAAAAGAAGATACAAAGTGCCCAACGTGTGGAAGAATAAACTTTATTCAATCTCAAATAAGATCTTTCCAGCACTTTTGAATCGTCAAGAATCAATACGATTAATGAAGCTACAACATGTTCAGAATGTTGCTCTTACCGAGAAGAACCAGCAAGAAACTAGGCGGTCTATCTTTTATACTACGTGCTTGCTACGTGCCCTATGTACTAGTAACATGAGAAGTACTAGTTAAGGATTAAATTGAAGTTGAGGACCTAACAAATATTACCTTCAGGCATAATATCGGGTTTATAAAAGCAACGGATAGGTTAGAGCAGGTGATAATATCGGAACAGCAATGAAACCTTTGTCCCAACATGTGGAAATGGGTACAAATTCCGGGATAGGACCGGACCACCTGTCCTGTACCGACAGGCGTCACTAAGAGATAAGATAGATACATAGAAAGGGCGAATTTAATATAGAATTACCATATTTAGCTAGGGCAGTGTTTTTCAAAACTTTTTGATATAACATCCACTTGTAGAAATGTTTGATGCCAAAGTCCCATAGTAAATTTTTCACAGAAGTTTTTAGGAGTATCCAGTTCTTTGTTTATACAAAATTTGGTTAATTTACGTTTATATATATCGGAAATGCCACCAATATTGAACTTTACGTCCACGTAGTTACAAATTCCTCATGACAAAAAACAAAATTGTCCCGATTGATAGTTACTTCATAACTTGAGCGGATGGATATTAGGAATTCCGATTTATGTAACCCCATAAATACAAATTATGTATATTACAAAACAAAAAAGGAAATGGAGTTATTAATAATTTTAATAGTTACAAAAGTTGCTCACCGTTCTTGAAGACCGTATGTTACATTTCTTGCAACTTTCAGCGCTCTTCGGAGATAGGAATAAGATTTGAATGCCAAATCTGCCTTTGATAATAGCAATCGGATTACACGAGGGGAAGTAGTATTTGCTACTTCATGTTTGTATAATGATGCTTTAGGGTACATAATAGTTACCTACCAAAGTTGCATTGGCTCAGTCTCTCCTTTTACCAATTCTTGATTATGCTGACTCTTGTTATCTTGACATCACGCAGGAGCAACTGAATAAACTTGAGCGGCTTCAAAATCTTTGTATAAGGTTCATATTCGGGCTACGTAAATATGACCATGTTTCCGACTTCCGCAAAAAACTCAAGTGGCTCCCAATTCATCTTCGCAGGAATACTCATATACTTCACCTTCTTTACTGCATATTGTTTAATCCTACCACACCCAAATACCTAAAAGAACAATTTGTTTTTTTAGGTGACACCCATACCCGTCCCTTACGTTCTGACCATAACCTACGTTTGAAAGTTCCTCCTCACTCATCCTCCTTTTATTCTAAGTCTTTTGCTGTTCAAGCTGTTATTCTTTGGAATTCCCTTCCGCAATATATTAAAAAATCGAAATCCCTTGGGATATTTAAAAATAACATAAAAAAACATTTTCTTAGCACATCTTGATCCCATCCCCTCCTTTGTCTTCTCTGCTCTTTTCTCTATTTGTCATTATATTATACCACTTTCAATAAACATATTCACAATTTATTGTGTTATTATATATGTATATTTTATTTTATTTATTGTATTTGTATATATATGCCTTATTTTGTACACACCTACCGCCTGTTTTACTGTTTTCCTTTATTGTTGGTTGCCTGGAAGAGATCGCTGTTCTAGCGACAAGGCCGCCTCTTGTACATGGACTCATTTACCATGCTTTTTTTGTATAACGTGTACGTCATTTACATTTTATTTACTATGCTTCTTCTTCTTTTTCTTTTTGTATTTCGTTCTAGATTTTTCTATGTACAATAAAGTGTATTTATTATTATTATTATTATTATAATAGTTAAATCAGACATCTGATAAGCAAGGTATAATATGTACAGATGGGATGATAGATGAAATGTTGGAAAGTTTATCCGTTGATCCGTTTATCCATCTATCTGTGATACATTCTGCTGGTGAACTGACGAAATTTGGTGTCTTACCAATGCCTCTATTTCAACATTGATTAAAAGTTAGCAGTTTTATTTGCTAGATACAAACATACTTTTCTTTGCCATATTTCTATAATTATTACCAGAAAGCATTACTTTGCGGATCGTAGTGCTTGCAAAAGGTGTTGATGGGCTAAAACATTAAAGAGAGCATATATATTTTGGTGCATTTATTTAAAATCTTGCATAAAACATTTTCTCGTAGCTTGCAACAGTATATCTTCTTATATCTGCTAAGCCGTCAAATTCCGTACAGAACAATGCGAGCATTATTCAAAAGATATGACAAAAGATAATATTCTCTCTTCGAGATGAATATTACAATTCATATTCACATATTTTAAAAAACAAAGACTTTGTCTGTATGACAATTTCATCTTAGCTTTACGATGTGTCACCAACATCACTACATATTATAAAACAAAGTCCATATTTCCGTATGTACGCATAAAACTTTAAAACTACGCAACCGATTTTGATGCAGTTTTTTTTAATAGATAGAGTGATTCAAGAGGAAGGTTTGTACGTATAATAACATTCAATACAAAGTAGAGAAATAATGTAATTTTTGAGGTTTCTGTAAATAATTACATTTTTTCCGCTTACATTGCAAACGCAGGCTAAACCCTACGAGATTTATCAAAATGATGTACTAAGTATTTGTACACCTAAAAAAGGTCTACAGAAAAGTCCGCGATGGTATATGTCTATCTCTTATGGATAACCCACAATAGCAGTTTTTTTCATTTACTTTTTACGAAAAATGATGCCTTATGTTCAAAGCAATTTTTATACAATACAGCATTAATCCTTATCCAATTGAGTACCTTGAATAAATTGTTGATTTAATATAGATCAATATTGCCGTTTACAGCATGTAATTTAAGTGAACATTTTCGGAGATATTACAGATTTAAAATCCCGCGAGGAGGCCGCGCTTAGACCTATAAGCACTTCGAATTTAGTAGCGACCGGAGGCGCAACTAAATGTCCTTCTTTCAAGTTTATATTGTCTAATGATAAGAAAGCTATGAATGTTGTATGTAAAGACATTGTCTAATCAATTGTAAAAATAAATAATATCACTACATAGTATAAAACAAAGTCGCATTCTCTGTCTGTCCGTATGTCCGTATATCCCTATGTATGCTTCAATCTTTAAAACTATGCAACAGATTTTTATGCGGTTTTTTTTAACAGATAGAGTGATTCCAGAGGAAGGTTTGTACGTATAATAACATTCAATACGAAGTAGAGAAATACTGTAATTTTTGAGTTTTCTGTAAATAATTACATTTTTTTCCGCTAACATTGCAAGCGCAGGCTAAACCATACGAGATTTATCAAAATGATGTACTAAGTATTTGTACACCTAAAAAAGGTCTACAGAAAAGTCCGCGATGGTATATGTCTATCTCTTATAGATAACCCACAATAGCAGTTTTTGTCATTTACTTTTTACGAAAAATGATGCCTAATGTTCAAAGCAATTTTTATACAATACAGCATTAATCCTTATCCAATTAAGAACCTTAAATATATTGTTTATTTAATATTGATCAATATGACCCTTTATAGCATGCAATTTAAATAAACAGTTTCGAAGATATTACAGATTTAAAATGCAGGGGCCGCGCCGCGAGCCTATAAATAGCGCGTCGGAGGTTGCGGTTCGCATCAGCGATGCTTCCGCGCTCGCCCGTCTTATCGGTGACGCTGTCAAAGCCATTAGGGCTAACAGCATTAGTCATATTAGAAAAAAAAATCGCGGTTCGCCCCTTAACCATTTGAATTTAGCAGCGATCGGACGCATTTATGATCGGAGCTCTCTAGCGAGGAAAATAACAATCATCACTACATATTATAAAACAAAGTCCATATATCCCTATGTACGCATAAAACTTTAGATTTTGATGCGGTTTTTTTTAATAGATAGAGTGATTCCAGAGGAAGGTTTGTACGTATAATAACATTCAATACGGAGTAGAGAAATACTGTAATTTTTGAGGTTTCTGTAAATAATTACATTTTTTTCCGCTTAAATTGCAAACGCAGGCTAAACGCTACGAGATTTATCAAAATGATGTACTAAGTATTTGTACACCTTGAAAGGTCTACAGAAAAGTCCGCGATGGTATATGTCTATCTCTTATGGATAACCACAATAGCAGTTTTTTTCATTTACTTTTTACGAAAAATGATGCCTTATATTCAAAGCAATTTTTATACAATACAGCATTAATCCTTATCCAATTGAGTACCTTAAATAAATTGTTGATTTAATATAGATCAATATTGCCGTTCACTTAAATTACAGCATGTAATTTAAGTGAACATTTTCGGAGATATTACAGATTTAAAATGCCGTGAGGGCGCCGCGCTTCACCCTTTAGCACTTCGAATCTTTTAAGAGTTTGTTTAAAGACATTCTGTAATTAATTGTAAAAATAAAATACATAGGTAAAATGTAAAAGTAAATAAGTAAAAATGTACTATATGAGTTTAGATATTCCAAAGATACCAGAAAAAACTTCTTGGTATAGGGAACGGAAATTGTTTTTCTCCAAATTTAACTCTTGCGGGCCACGGGCAGTAATGAATTAATCAAAACTACTGGATCGATTTTAATCTTTTTTTTTACACTGACTGACATGGGATATATATTTTATACCCGTGCGAAGCAGGGGAGGGCCGCTAGTGATTACATAAATATAACTATCTATATGTATAAAAATAAAATGCTTTTTGTTATTCCCGCTGAAACTCGAGAACGGTTTGGTTAATTTTGGTCTTCAATTATTTCCAGGGAAGATTTGAAAGGTGAGAAAATGTTAAAACTGCTAGGAATTTAATGAAAACAACAATTTTTTTTTGACTTTCGATGATTATCGACAGACAATAAAACATCGATGTTTTAAAATCCATTTTTCATTATTTAAATCATAATTAATCCTGCAGAATATTTGGAGGATTGGAGATTGACAGTAGCTACTGTTTCTTCAGGACTAAGGTACGCGCAGACGAAGTCGCGGGTAAAATCTAGTATGATATAAATATAATATATTCTATCTGTTTCACAACAATAATTTAATTATCTGTTTCACACAAAATAATTTGATATTTAATGTAAAATATTAATATTATGAGAAATTGGATTATTAAGATCAAAAAGGAAATTAGTAATTCATATTCATATTATATCATAACACAGACGAAGCCGAGAGTCGTATGTAGAGATCGTACGCGGTAAAATTTGTATGTAAATGAGGATTTGGAACAAAAGCGGTAGGCCTGGGATGTATGCATGAGAGAATATGAAGTCATCAAGCGATATAGCAAGTATACTTGTAGCTAAAAAGTTTAGCTTTACCTGCTAAATGTGTAGTGTATTTATTTTGGGAATTAGAAAATTAAAAATTTCTCGTATAAAGTTAATCGAACTTTGTTGTACTAACAGTTTTAGCATTCTTGCCCATATTTGAATAAGTTTAGTTTAGTTATTTAGTTTCATATACAGTTTTTTAACATTTATTTTTAGTATGTTTGAGAAATTTATGATCTTACTGGTGCTGGTTTTTATTACTATTTTGCTTTTTTTTAATGCAACCTACTTCCATTCTTGATCGAGAGAAATTTAATAATTAATGTTGACAAAATAGTTAGTCTGTGATAGTTTCAGGCGCCACTTTCTCTACTTTCATATCTAATGGCGCACACATTCTTTGTACGCATTAAGCTTTGCCGATAAATCATTGGAAAACTATTAATATAATATAGTCTCAGAAGTGGGATTCATCATTTGCTAAAGAGTTTGTTAATACATTATTTTCGCTAGACTTAGCGCTTGTTTCACAACTTGGTGATGTTGTCGCCACTGACTTCCGCCTTGTATTTTATGGCAATGAAGTCATGAAACAAGTGTATCGCGCCCTTTTTGATTAAAATGGTGGCAATACTGTACCGTTGTTGTTTACGGTTTAGTCTTCTTAATGATAAAACGTTTCAGTGACAGTCAGTCTTTGTTCGTCATTCAAGAGAAGTGCATCTCGGAACGGGAATAGTGGTATTCCTAATATATCGTGTTATTGTATATAGTGTGCGTTAACATCAGAAGTGTAAAAGTTTACTCGCGCCGTGCCCGTTGTCCGTGCATCCTGATTAACGGCAATTTTGGCTTTTTAAACTTACTCTCGTCTAATTTAAATAAAACTCATTTCTTGGTTTGTAAATTTTTGCGTAAGTAAAAAGTGATTACAGTTATATACTACGTATAACGAACGTTTCTGGTGAGTCAGTACGTTTCTATTTTCTTCGTATTAAATAGTGCAAAAGTATAGTTTATTTGTTATTAAGTTTTGGATAACTACTCACATTTTATCCGAGAATGTTTGTTGAAATTCAAATATTTGAACTGAGAAAATATTTGCATAGGTAGATTTTATTTTCTAAAAGAGCAGAAAAAGAAACCGATTGGACAGGCAGCAGGGTCGTCTTGTGAAACAGGCCCTTAGTATTTTTCATATGTTGCACTGCATAATAACGTGGTACTAAATAAATGCAATTGTAATGGCCTGAACTACTTTCAGCGGTCATTCAGCTATGTGTGAAATGTACATTGATAAATATAGAAGGAATTGGAGGAAACATAAATTATAAACATAAGCCTAAAATAGCTTTTCATTTAACACTAACTTCTGGTACAACTACGTCTCCACAAACTTTAGTAACGTGATGATGTAAAAATAAGGACAAATAAAATAAGAAATAACATAATAAATACTCTTTCATATGATATATTATATGCATGATTACATTATACATCACTAAGAATCGCAACAACGATCCTATTGTATAGTATATTTAAATATAGTATCAGGGTTTCATAATTTAACGTACAGAAAGTAAGTAAATAAGTAGGTTTTATAGAATTAACTTACGTTCATCTTATTTCACGGTAATAATTGAGGCAAAGAAATGCATAACACAATTAAGTACGCTCAATTCAACGTTTCGAGGCGGAGAATTTTTTTCTCATCTCATTAGGCGTGTATCTTTTGTCGGCAAAAAAACAGATAATTCTATTTTACTTTGCTCTAAAAGCATAATTAAGAAAGTCATAAGACAGTCTAGCTAAGCGACAAGTTTGTCTGAATATTGTACTTTGGGAACAGTCTCAAAACCCGGGTTTGCTGAAATAAAAAAAAGTCCATTAGCTTTTAGTTTTTTTTACGACTGTTATAAGAAATATTTCAATAACTAATACAGTTTTTTAATTGTCGAGCTAAGACCTCTTTATTTAGTCACAAACCTCAAATAAACATTTAAAAATCGCCATATTCTAGACTTATATAGAAGATTGACATACTTAAGACGCCGGCTAGTCGTTCCCAAGTATATAAAGAGTCTTTTACCGTGAAAGCTGTAAAACTGTGGAATTCTTCCAGGTCATATAAGATATTCAAAATCTTTAGAAATTTTTTAAAAGATCGTCTAAAAAAAGTTTATTATACATTTGTATACAATAGATGCATAATATATTTGTATAGATATGTATAATTATATATATATATATATATATATATATATATATATATATATATATATATATATATATAATTTTCTTGTTATAAACATACTTATTTGTATATGGCTATTTAATTAAGTATATATTTTATTATATTCTACGCCGTGTGGTATCCGGCTGAATAGAATAGTACCACCCTCTTTTCTTACCGAGGTGTCGTAAAAGGCGACTAAGGTAAGTCGACCCGCCGTTTGGTATCCGGCTGAGTAGAATAGACCAACCTCATTTCTTACCGAGGTGTCGTAAAAGGCGACTAAGGTAAGTTGACCCACCGTGTGGTATCCGGTTTAGTAGAATAGACCACCCTCATTCTTACCGAGGTGTCGTAAAATACGACAGAGGTAAGTTGACGTCAGGCAGGCGGCCGGTCGTAAAAACGCAGCCAAATCATGTAACAGCGTGTTTATAACATGTTGTGCCGACCCCACTTAGAGTGGGATAAGGGCAGGAGGATGATGATGATGATATTTTATTATATTCTATTTGTGTTACGTTGAATGTAATATTAATAAGTAAGTTTATCGATTTTATTTAGTTCATCTTGTGCACCGATCTCAACCTGTCTCTTATCTTTATTGTTTTAACGTAGGGGTTGTCTGTAAGAGATCACTTTTAGTGATAAGACCGCCCTTGCACTCTTAAATGTTCTTATTTCTCTTGTTTATGTCTATTATTTACCTGGTGTGCAATAAAGAGTTATTCATTCATTCAATTAGATTAACAATATTAGTTATATTATATAAGTTTGCTTTAATCGCGTTTTATTTTATAATCCGCTATAATCCGACTTTTAAATAAAAGCGGATTATAAGCACAATAATTTATTATTCTATAACAACTTTTATCCTGCGTAAATTGTTCTACAAGTACTCCCTATCTAACTTATATACTATGTTAATTATTCTACAATTACCCCTATCCGAAGAACAAAGTCACTTGTTCCAAGCCTAGGAAATGACTATAGTGCTTTTAAAACGTCAAATGTTTTTAAAGACGCAAGAAAATAATTTGGTTTGATAGAAAGTCCAAAATTCTTTTAGGAAATAATTATATCCCGCTAGAAAGATCTTTTCGTGGCGGCATTCTTTTGATACTATTTTAAATATACCATTTTGTACTGGATAAATGATTAATTCTTTTGTTAAAACGCTTAAAATTTACCCTTTTTTCGCCGTAAGAGAAATAACGAATATTCATTGATGAATCCGGAAATTTAACACATTTCAATATATGCATATAACTTTGTTCAAAATATAGGTCAGGCTGAGATTATCCGAAGCATTTAATAGCATGTCACCGGCAACCAGCCTCTCAGGAAATTCCTCTCGGAGCCAGAATTCCGTTATTATATAGAGAGTAATGCAGATCTAACCACAAGAATTATCAATATATTTTAGATATTTTTTTTTGTAATATTTTGAAGAAATATATTTGTAGATACTTGAACCGCCGTGTGGAATTCGGGTGAGTAGAATAGACCATCCTCATTTCTTACCGAGATATCGTTAAAGGCAACTAAGGTAAGATTATCCGCCGTGTGGTATTCGGTTGAGTAGAATAGAATATCCTTATTTCTTATCGAGATGTCGTAAAAAGCGACTAAGGTAAGTTGACCCGCCGTGTTTGGTATCCGGTTGAGCAGAATAGACCACCCTTATTTCTTACCGAGGTGTCGTGTAAGGTAGGTACGTGAACCGCCGTGTAGTATCAGGTCGACTAGAATAGACCACACTCTGCCTTACCGAGGTGTCGTAAATGGCGACTAAGGACGTTAATGTCGAACAGATGGCCGATCGTAAAATACTTAGCCAAAACATAACAACACGTTTAAAACAGGTTGTACCGACCCCACTTAGAGTGGGATAAGGGCAGGAAAATGTTGACCCATATATCCTTAGTCAATTGAGTAACTCTTTATTGAAAGATCTTTCGCTGGCCTTATAAAAACGGATACTGTGTAAACGGAATGTTTATTTTACTCAACGTTACTTCCGCTCAAAAGCTTCCAGGGTTATAGAGATTGAGTTATCCTAAAAATGTTCAAAAGATTTTTTTTTAAAGGCAAAAATTTTTCCCAAATCAAAATTGATACACATAAACTGTCTCTTTTATATGATAACCGGAACGTGTCTTTATTTCATATCCGTCGTTGTCTTGTGAAGTATGAGTATAATATATTATCATCATAGAAATGATAAACACAGGGCCCATTGGGACGCTACGTGATCAACAAACTGTAAAAAAAAACGGTAACGCGTCTGTATTCGCTAAATTAGAACCGTTTTTTCGTTTTGATGCAAAAATATCGTTTAGGTAATGTAAATAGTATGGATATAATATAAATCAATACTAATATGTAAAGCTGTGGTAGCCCAGCGGTAACACCGTGCTCGTCTTTCGAGGAGGTCTAGGGTTCAAACCCCGGGCAGGCACCAATGAGTTTTCTAGTAAAACTTATGTGTCTAATTGATAATTGCAATTTATCACACGCTTTTCGGTTAAGGAAAACATCGTGAGGAAACCTGCATATCTTTAGAGAATTCTGGGGATATGTGTAACCTACCAATCCGCATTGGAGCAGCGTGGTAGGTCTCAGCTCCAATCCTTCTCTCCAAAAACGGAGAGAAGAGGCCTATGCCCAGCAGTGGGATAGTAACAGGCCGTTACTACTACTACTATGTAAAGCTGAAGAGTTTGTTTGTTTTGATTGTTTGAACGCGCTCATCTCAGGAATTACTGGACCGATTTGAAATTTTTTTTTTCAGTGTTTAATAGTCCATTTATTGAGGAAGGCTATAGGCTATATAACATCACGCTAAGATGAATAGGAGAGTAGCAGCTATAAAAAATAATACGAAAATGGCAATATTTAAAGCTTACCTTGCGTGCGCGGAGTAAACGGTAATAGTTATTAAAAATATTTCAAAAAAAGAAAGAAAAGTTGTGATCATTTTCGGTCCGGTACGTAAAGCTAAAACAATCCTTTGCATTCAATTCTACATTTTAAAAGTTTTTTAATTACAAAAAACAGGTTACATAAAACAAGTTTTTAAAATATAACCTAGCTAGATCGATTTTTCTTTCTTTCTTTTTTTTTATTTTTTTTTTATTGCGTAATAGGCGAGCGCTTGACTGCAATCATGCCTGATGGTAAGCGATGATGCAGTCTAAGATGAAGCGCGCTTGCCTAGAAGATGCCTATTCACGTTATTTCTCCCCCAAAACCACCCTACATGCAGAATTTCAGGAAAATCGTTGGAGCTATTTCCAAGATTCCTACAATATATATATTACTTCTTTATTTATTGCTAATTTAACCACCATCCTCCTGACCTTATCCCACAACTTACTACAACATCAACTTACTTTTGCCTCTAGTCAGTAAGAAAGAGGGTGGTATATTCTACTCAGCAAGATATCACACGGCGGGTCAACTTACCTTAGTCGCGTTTTACGACACCTCGGAAAGGAATGAGGGTGGTCTATTCTACTCAGCCGGATACCACACGGCGCGTTAACTTAACTTAAAGCCATTTTCAGTATTTTTAAATATTTTTTTGCCTTAGGATATTATTTATATAATTCTTTACAGTGATTTTATTTTAAATCCAAAATTAAAGGAAACCTACATATACAAAAGGTCAGAATCTTTCCCTTTGTTTGTTTTGTTATTTCAAGGGTCGGTAATCCTACTGATATGGCGCCATTATCTTCTTACATATAGCCAATCCACGAAAATTGCCTCACTGTATAACATAAGGGTTAAGGACGAAAAGAAACGAGTGAGTAAGAATTATTTATATAAGTGCAGCTCATTTTAGACAAGGCTTCATTTCCTTCATTGGCTTCATTTCCAAGGCTTCAAGTACCTGTGACTTCATATGGGGTAGAAAAAAATAAAGTAAATAGATTTTTCTTCTCAAAGCATTGCTCCTGATTATTATATACTAGCCGTGCTGCCGGTTTCGCCCGCGTGACAATCAATGTATTTAATTTAAAATTTTAAACATAAAAGTAATTTGTGGTATCCAGCTGAATAGAATAGACCCCATTTCTTACCGAGGTGTCGTAAAAGGCGACTAAGGTATGTTGAACCAACGTATGGTATCGGGTTGAGTAGAATAGACTACCCTCATTTCTTACCGAAGTGTCATAAAATGCGACTGTGGTGAGTTACCGCCAGGCAGGCGGCCGGCCGTAAAATACTTAGCCAAATCAACGAACATGAAGCAGTAGTATGCTTGTAACATGTTATGCTGACCCCACTTAGAGTGGGATTAGAGCAGGAGTATGATTATGCAAATTTATGTTTAGGCCAAAAATTATTCCTCACTTCAATCAATGTTCATGTACTGTAACATATGGCAGGCGTATTAAACTGACCGAATTCAAAATTAGGCTTAATTGAGTAAAATACATTGTAATCCGTATTTCAATGTCATGACATCACACTAATAACTATTAATAAAGCTAGTGTTTCCTTCCCCATCAAAGTTATAAGTCTCTCTTACAATCATGAGTTTTGTAGGCGCTATGCAATTGCAATTTGCCACAAAACAACTTTTTTAAATTCGGTCCTTTTAATACTAAGCGTGAGATATGTCTCTTCAAGGGATTTGTTCACCATAAAATCGTGTGTCCCTTGTATCCAGCGACCCGTGTCCCTGTGATCTTTTTATTATTGTTTACTTTGTGGCCCCAACGTTGTTGGTTTTTCGAAGTATAACTATTGCCATATTATTTACAGCTATATACGGAATATACGCCGTGTGGTATCCAGCTTGATAGAATAGTACCACCCTCTTTTCTTACTGAGGTGTCGTAAAAGGCGACTAAGGTAAGTCGACCCGCCGTGTGGTATCCGGCTGACTAGAATAGACCAACCTCATTTCTTACCGAGGTGTCGTAAAAGGCGACTAAGGTAAATTACCCACCGTGTGGTATCCGGTTTAGTAAAATAGACCACCCTCTTTCTTACCGAGGTGTCGTAAAATACGACAGAGGTAAGTTGACGTCAGGCAGGCGGCCGGTCGTAAAAACGCAGCCAAATCATGTGACAGCATGTTTATAACATGTTCTGCCGACCCCACTTAGAGTGGGATAAGGGCAGGAAGATGATGATGATACGGAATATCAAACCCCTAGTGTCATATAAAAGATCCGCAAGAAATCCTAAATTGGGAGCTAGCTTTTGTACGCTTATACCCTTTAGTAGCTACTTTGTTGTTAGGTTTAAACCATCTTTTGTAATCTTCTAGACAGATAAAATTTTACGCCCGGCTTTATGTAACAATTAATCATTGTTTGTGGTTGACCTTCGCATAAAACATAATAGCCTCTAGGGTTATTTGAAGCATTTGAATGTTAGTAACAACTGTATACGGCTGAATTATATATGACTAGAAGTGCGGCTTTGCCTGCGTGGAAATCAGTGTTTTATTGAAATTTTGAAAAGTTATTGTGAGTTAACCATAAGAGATAGAGACATGCTGTCAATTATAATTAAATAAATTATAATTAAATTTATAAAATTTATAAAGCAGTCATAAGACCTGTCGTATTGTATGGATCAGAATGTTGGGCAATGAAAAGGAGGGATGAAAGAAGAGTACATGCAAATGAGATGAGAATGTTAAGGTGGATGTGTGGTGTGACAAAACTGGATAAAATACGAAACGAGTATATTAGGGGAAGTCTGAAAGTTGCGCCCATTATAGAAAAGTCGAGAAGTGCAAGATTGAGATGGTAGGGACATGTAATGAGGAGGGATGAAAATCATGTGACCAAACGTGTGTTAAATTTGAATGTGGATGGATATGTGCCTAGAGGGAGGCCTAAAAAGAGATGGTTGGATTGTGTGAAGTATGATATGCATATAAAAGGAGTGGCGCCAGAGTTGACGAAAGATAGGACAGAATGGAAGAAAAAAACATGTTGTGCCGACCCCACTTAGAGTGGGATAAGGACAGGATGATATATATTGTAGCTCTGCAATTCTCTAGTACATTACTCTGTTGGTTTCCGGGGCGCATGCGATTAAGCTTCCAGCAGGTGCGTTATTTTACAACTACACGACATCTCTAACACAATTTAAACGAAAGCGTTATTCACTATTAACCTTAACTTTGCGGAAGAATGGCACTACCTTTTAGTAAAAACTGTACAAAAATCTGTAGATTTTGAGAAAATCAGTCACATATAGATAGACGAATTTTAGGGACTTTGTTTTATAATAAGTACAGATTTGTTTTAGAGTGGTGATTGTAAGAAAAAAATACTAATGCTAGAAGGAAAATAGCGGTATAATATTTATTTTCGTGTAGGTCGATTGTTGCATATACATAAATGACGATTATATACTCAACTATTAAAGATTATATGAAATGTCAGATGTTGCCTACGGATCTTTCTCTTGGGGGAGAAGGTGAGCTCAGACTTTTCACGCTTCTCCAAAGAGATTAGTTTTTTTTACAAATATTTTATAAATTACCAATGACATACAAAGTAAGTAAGTAAGTAAGTAACAGCCTGTTACTATCCCACTGCTGGGCATAGGCCTCCTCTCTCCATTTTTGGAGAGAAGGGTTGGAGCTAGGACCTACCACGCTGCTCCAATGCGGATTGGTAGGTTACACATATCCCTAGGATTCTCTAGAGATATGCAGGTTTCCTCACGATGTTTTCCTTCACCGAAAAGCGCGTGATAAATTGCAATTATCAATTAGACACATAAGTTTTAATAGAATAACTCATTGGTGTCTGCCCGGGTTTGAACCCATGATCGTCTCTAGAGATTCACACGGTCGTACCGCTAGGCCATCACAGCTTATGACATACAAGTTTCCTACATATTATGTTCAGCTCAAAGCGCTTACTTTTACTTCTATTTCCACAATTTTTTGTGCTGAACATTGAATTAAAAACAAAATCATGACAAAATTTTAAGATCAAGTGAGTACACGTTTACAAAAAATTCGTACGGAAATAGAGAATAGTAAAATTTGTTTTCCATAGAGAGTTTCGGCGCAGAAAGCACTTAAGCGTTTGCGAAATTCGACAACAAAATGACGTAGAAAACGATAGGTAAGCGTAGATACACTTCTTCATACATATATAGTACTAGCAATCGCCAGCGGATCCGCCCGCGTGGATAGCTTAAAACCGTTATATAGTATTTTGACAACCATAAAAATGGTTCAAGTGGGTTAAACTTAAAAGCTATAAATATGCTGTCGCGGAATTTTTTTAGAATTTTTAAAGGGGAACAATTTTGTATACATGGTTTTTAATTACTATCACTGTTTACTCAGCGCACGCAAGGAAAGGTTTACATATCGTGTTTTTTAATCTAATCCAGTTGTCATTGTCGTCCAGAAACGGTAGGATGTCACTGAAAATCAGTGCCAAGTTGTAGCCTTGGCAAAAGCTGAGTGACATACCGTTTTGCATGTCACACTTCCATACATGAATAATAGGGGCGGGACACGTATCTTTGTTATTTTTGTATGTTTTTAAATATTCTACCCCCCCCCCCCTTTAATTTAATTTTCTTATTTCTTTTAAATTGATTTATTTATTTTTAATTTTATTTTAATTGTTTATTACTTTTTTCTCTTTGTTATGATATTTAATTGTTTGTGTGCATGAAAGTGTTATATGTAAATAAATGCTGTTTGATTTGATTTGATTTGAAAGCTTTAAATTTTGCCATTGTCGTAATATTTTTAATTGCTGCTCCTCTCCTATTCATCTAAGCGTGTTGTTATATATCCTATAGCTTTCCTCGATAAATAGACTCTCTTGCACTGACACAATTTTTCAAATCGGTCCAGTAGTTCCTGAGATTAGCGCGTTCAAACAACGCAACAATCTAACAAACTCTTCAGCTTTATATATTAGTATAGATATAAGTTTGTGCTCCAACTATAGAGTTATTATACTAGAGTAGGGAAGCTAGTCTTAAATGTGCCTTATTACTATAATAGAGAAAGCAAATGAGATTTATCATTTGTCTCTTCTTCCACGTGCATAGTGAGTTAACGCCATTTTGAAAGTGCACTATTTTTTTTAAACTATCGTGAGTAGTATTCGTAGTTAATGTATAGAAACCGGGTATACTCACGTGCTATTCTATCGGGTTAGCTCGATAGTGAGAGCTCATAAAAAAATGCCCCGGGCGGGTTCGAAACTAGTCGGGCTAACCCGATAGAATAATAAGTAAGAATAGCCGGTTTCTATACATTAACTATGTATACTAAAAATGTTGAAAGGATTTTTTATATTAACAACACGCCTTGAATATTTCTCTGCACAAAGAAAAACGGAAGTATACGAATCTAATCTTCCCTCACATTATTATGACATTCTTACTTACATGCCTGTCTATAACACATCTACTCTAGTATAACAACTCTATGGCTCAAACACATTAGTAACATTGTATATTTTATAACGTGTCACTCAATATGACGTACAAGTATCACTCAAACAAAATGTAAGAGTTGGAATGAATTCCTTGATATTTACTTTTGATCTTAAAGCAATATATTATGGCACTAAATGAAAGGGAAAATGTTTGAAATCGTTAGCAAATAATTAACAATTATTACAGAATGTACGCCGTGTGGTTTCCGGTTGAATTCAAATTCAAATTCAAAATATTCTTTATTCGAATAAACTTGTAAACAAGTGCTTTTGAATCGTCAACTCTACTGCTGGTTCGGAAAGCTGTTCCTACCGAGAAGAGCAATACATAGAGCAATACATACAGCAATACGTAGAGTTGAGTAGAATAGACCACCCTCATTTGTTATCGTGGTGTCGTATAGGCGACTAAGATAAGTCGACCCGCCGTGTGGCATCCGGCCGAGTAGAATAGACTACTGTCATTTCTTACTGAGGTGTCGTAAAAGGTAACTAAGGTGAGTTGTATTTCCGTGTGGTATTTGGCTGATTAGAATAGACCACACTCATTTCTTAACGAGGTGTCGTAAAAGGCGACTAAGGTAAGTTTATCCGCCTTGTTGTATCCGTCTGAGTAGAATAGACCACCTTCATTTCCTTAATGAGATTCGTAAGAGGCGACTAAGATAAGTTAACCCACCATGTGGTTTCCGGCTAAATAGCATAGACCATCCTTATTACTTACTGAAGTGTCCTAAAAGGCGGCTAAGGTAAGTTGACGTCAGCCAGGCTGCCGGTCGTAAAATAGCTAGCTAAAACATGTTATGCTGACCCCAGTTAGAGTGATATAAGGGCAGGAGAAATGATATATTACGGATTCTTCGTATGTTTATCAAATATTTGTTTGATGTTTCGTGTACATTATTTGCTTAGAATTACGTCGTCTGTACTGAATACGTGATATATACTCAGAAAATTCTCATAGCAATCAGTGCTAAAGCGTAGATGACAATTTACTTGATTTGTAAGTACAAAAGAGCGTCTGTTACTAATGAAGGTAGAGCGCGGAATTTACTTCATCTTTTAATGTACGATCATTAATACGTTCCTTAACGAAATTTACAAATAATTTATACAATTAAGCATTACTTTGTGGAGATCCATAATACAAAATTAATTATAAAATTATTTTGCTATAATCCGCGATGAAGTAATATAGAAAATATATATAATGCTAAAAATTAGAGTGGACAATCCGTTTTCATACATGATACATGCAGGATTCGTAAAAGCACATGCACAAACCTCCACCACCGAAACCACGATACACAAGCACTACACACGTTTACTATCACGATGTTTCATATGCAGATATATTCTACTACATATATTTTGATATATTTGAATTTTATAGTAGTGTTTAAATTTTAGCTATTTTTTTTAATTTCTTTTGTTGAATAGCCCGTCAGCCCAAGTGACAGTAACCCTGCAAGCAGCTTCGTAGGGCGCGGGTTCGATTTGAGGGTTCGAGCCGCCGAGGGTCAGCATTTCTATAAACAATTTGGTGGCTCTTTCTTTCAGTCTGTGTGTATTTATGTATTATTTTTTTAATTATATAAGTATGTATTTACCAAATGTGTCGCCCATAACACAAGTATTAAATTACTATGGGTACGGACGCAAAATCGTTCTCATACCTTATACATGCAGAATTAGTTACCGCAAGTATCACAAAACACCACCAATTACAGCACACTATACAAGCACTACATACATTCACAACGACAATCGCAACGATCGCTTAAGCAAAATAATCCAAAAATAATTTTTATACTATTGAGTTTTGGAAAGTAAATCCTTCTGTAAATTATATACTTATTTTTTACAATGTATTATTTTCCAAAATAAAACGAGCTGACCTAAAGGTGTCGGATATGCTAGTATTGTATAATAATATACTCGTGCGACTGTATTATTTCAAAAATAAATTTAGAAGCAAAATTTACAGCACCGAAACACATTTCATGGCTACATTAAACTTTGTCACAGCCAGAGGTATGCGAGTTAAGAACATTTTGCTAAAACTTCACAAATCTCCGACCACTTATGGCGCTGTGACGCGAAATGACTGAACTTTTCGAGTTAGTATTTTGTAGCATATATAACAGTGTTTTGGAGTTTAAGTTCATATAAAACTGGTATTAATTATATATATCCTCCTGCCCTTATCCCACTTTAAGTGGGGTCGGCGCAACATGTTATATACATGCTGTCACATGATTTGGCTGCGTTTTTACGACCGGCCGCCTGCCTGACGTCAACTTACCTTAGTCGTATTTTACGACACCCCGGTAAGAAGGAGGGTGGTCTATTGTACTAAACCGGATACCACACGGTGGGTCAAGTTACCTTAGTCGCCTTTTACGACACCTCGGTAAGAAATGAGGGTGGTCTATTCTACTCAGCCGGATACCACACGGCGGGTCGACTTACCTTAGTCGCCTTTTACGACACCTCGGTAAGAAATGAGGGTGGTACTATTCTACTTAGCCGGATACCACACGGCTAATAAAACTGGTATTAATTATTATTAATAAAGTGTTTTCACGTTAACAGAAGTTATAATAAAATTATTTTCTGTAATCTGTGTTTGTTAAGAGAATATATGTAATACTTAATATACTTACATTATGCCACCTATGTTCAGTTATTTTTATTATATTACAACACAATATGTGTGTATTACGCCGTGTGGCATTTGGCTGAATAGAATAGTACCACCCTCATTTCATACCGAGGTGCCGTGAAACACAACTAAGGTAAGTTAATTCAGGCATGTGGCCGGTCGTGAAATACGTAGCTAAATCATGTGACATGTTTATAACATGTTATGCCGACCCCAATTGAGAGTCCCACTTGGGATAATGGCAGGATGAAAAAGACAATATGTGTGTATTATATTATTATGTATATCATTACATATTATAAAACAAAGTCGCATTCATTTCTTGTACGCATAAAACTTTAAAACTACGCAACAGATTTTGATGCGGTTTTTTTAATAGATAGAGTGATTCAAGAGGAAGGTTTGTACGTATAATAACAAAATTTTCGAAAGGAAATTGTTTTTCTCCAAATTTAACGCTTGCGGGCCCCGGGCAGTAATGAATAATTCTAAACTACTGGATCGATTTTAATCATTTTTTTACACTGAATGACATGGGATATATATTTTATACCCGTTTGAAGCATGGGCAGGCCGCTAGTTGTATTATAATATTATAATTATTATTGAAGGTAGCTTTCGTGGCTATAATCGAATAACAAAATGGAATTGAGTCGCATAAAAGATGCAGTCACGGCCATAATTAAACTCTACGAGGGACAGACAGTATTCTAAGTTTGAAGCATTTATAACTTAACTGACGGTCGGCGCTTATGACATAGTGACATAACGACTGAACTCAACTTGAAACTTTATAGTCACGAGATTAACTGCTGTTAAATTAGTTCAGGGCTGAATAAAAAAGCCACGCAATACTAAAATTTTAAATGCAATAGACTAAAGGAAGAACGCCGTGTCGTATCCGGCTGAATAGAACAGTACCTACCACCCTCATATCTTACCGAGGTGTCGTAAAAGACGACCAAGGTAAGTCGACCCGCCGGTTGAGTAAAATAGACCACTCTCTTTCTTACCGAGGTGTCGTAAGATACGACTAATTTGTAACATGTTAATGCCGACCCCACTTAGAGTGGGATAAGGGCATGAGGATGATGGTTAAGTTTGTAAGCTAAGGCTTTAGGGTAGGCGTAGGGTAAGGATATCTTGTAGTTTGTAAGCTTATAAAGTTTTGCTTCGCTATTTTAAATTAATCATATGCCCCATTTTAATAACATAGAACATGTAAATATATATTTGGGATGGGGTGAACTATAACTTCATATTGAATCATGATGAATTTACTTCAAAAAAATTTAAGTGTTTTAAGAGTAAAGCTTATGCATGCATACTTTACAAAAACTTTTGTTTGAAGTATACTATTTTTCTAACTAGATTGAAAGAAAGTGATATGTAAATAGAAGAACCTGGGTGAACTAGCCTTGCTCGGTAGTTTTTTTAAATATATAAAAAAAGGTGTTAAAAAATTATAATGATTTTATTTGTAATCGATCCTGGTATCGAGAATTCGAGACCACCTGTTTCCCAGTTGAGCTATCATGATTTTGCAATTGACAGCGAAATTATCCTTTGCTTTCTTATTAAATAAAGCAGTTTTTTTAGTGCCCAGAATCAGGGATAATACATTTTTTAAATAAAAGAGGAAGCGTCGGTCGAACTTTCTAAATTTTACCGACTATTTGTTGATAAACTTTTACAAGTACTTTCCATAAATAGATTTCCGCAAGCATTGTATATAAAGCGGAATAAATAATGTTTTAAACTTTAGCACCTGGATGACCGAGCCATCCTAGGTAATTTTTTTAAAAATAAAAAAGAAGCAAAAAAAAATTAAGAAGCAAAAAAAAATTAAGAAGCAAAAAAAAATTAAGAAGCAAAAAAAAATTAAGAAGCAAAAAAATAATGTAGTTGTGGATCGATCCAAAGTATTTACGTTTCTCGCGATTGCCCGTTCCCCAAATAAGCTACGTTGACTTGACAGTTTATGGCAAAAATCAATATAAATTTTAGTATTTTTTAATGCGCAATAACAGGGCATGATTTTTTTTACATAAAACCTAGGTTTGTTGGTTAGGTTTTTCTCCCCCAAAACCCCCTAAATGCTGAATTTCGGGAAAAACGTTGGAGCCGTTTCAGAGATTCGAAAAATATATATACATACATACAAGATTAACTCATTTAAATATTTAAAACTTTATAAAATAATATATAACAGCATGTTTTGTAAAGTTTAGAGTTCATGTTTACACAGGTTTCCCGCTAAGCCCGTTCCGAGGATTAAATTATCAAAAATATCAGCATTCCCATATTTCTAGTTAAGGCGGTTGAAATTCATTTCATGATAACGCAGCCGTGAAATTTGGGTCACTGAAATAAACAATCATAGTCTACTTGAAATGGCTTGATTTAAATTTTAAATTCTATTCAGTCATTTGCACGAGGGTTTTTGCAAAGGAAATAAAAAAGAGAGTTTTTTATGTTGTAGATGAGAAGTTTATGTCTAAATAATATTTACTGCGTCCCAAATTACCAGCGAGTTAATAAAATTATTTGTCAAAAGGAATTTAGTTAATATTTATTTATAGATATCTGCAAAGGTCACTAGGCATTACAGAAGAAATAATACAAAAGCCAATACAATACAATGATGATGATAATACTCTTGCTTTATTGCTTTAGGGCTTGGTAAAACATGTTTTAAACATGTTAGTACATGTTTTGGCTAATTATTTTACGACCGGCCTGCCTGACGTCAACTTACCATAGTACCTTACGTCATCTCGGTAAGATATAAAGGTAGTCTACTCTACTCAGCCGGATACCACACGACTGGCCAACTTATCTTAGTTGTCTTTTACGACACCTCGGTAAGAACTGAGGGTGGTGGTGAGAGCCAATAGAGTACAATAAACAAATATAGAACTAGACTAATATGAGTCAGGAAATTATGGTATTATTGTGGAAATTAACAGACACATACACCAACAAACTTTCGTCTTGAATTCATATTTAAGTCTTAAAAAAGATAAAACTTAGTATAATTTAATTAAAAACATCATGCTATTCTGATAATTAATTAATATAATAACGTAGATATAGCGGACTTTATTTCTAATTGCGCAATATTTTGGTTGTAGTTCAATTTCTGTTTGCTACAATAAAGAATACACAAAAAATGTTGCGAAGGTCGAATCCGTTGACAAAGAACTTCTTCAAAACATGTAATGCAAAGTATTCGTAGCTTAACTGCGAGATTACGTAGAGGCGCGGGGATGCTACGAGTCTCGTAGCCTCGTAGTCAGTATCGTTCTTCGCTACGTTCAGAGCGCACGTATATATGCCTCTCTTTCTAAATCTATCTCTCTCTGTCTAACTTCGCGACTCTTCACAAAAAAAAGCAATAGTAAAAAGTGATATAGTGATGTGTTATTAATTGTTAAGATTTTTTTTGTTGATCCGTTACGCGATTGTTACGTAACAGGTTCGTTGTTTTTTAAATTTTCAAATTAAAAAAATAACCGAAACGCTTTAAAGCTATAATTAATGAACCTATTTTTCCTAACTACTTTTTAATAACTAACTTTGTTCCAAAAATGCTTGAAAACTTGTTTTTTCGAACCACAACATTAGCAAAAAAATACTCTAATATAAATCAGATAAGGAAGAAAACAAAAACGATATAATAAACTACAAAAAGTATGTTATCAAAAGATTCTGTAATTTCACCCCTTACTTTAAATGTTAGAATATAAATCAACACTGAAAAATTGTTTGCAAACTTTTTATAGTCGACTTTGAGAGCTATTTTAATAACAACAGGTAAAGAACCACTTGATATATTCTTATCTCTGTACTAAAAATCTATTCTCTAATTGAACAGAAGACAATGAAGGTAAGATGCACCATGTTGCTCCAATTTTGTTTATCGAACGACACATGATTAAACTACTTTTATTATTCGTAAGCATATGAATAATTTATGTATAGACACCGGTTATACTCACATCTTATTCTGTCGGGGTTAGTCTAACTAGAGTCGAGTTTAAACTTCGAACTTCTCAAAATAAATATCCCAATGGGTCGGTAAACTGAAGTGACGATGGGCGACGTTGCGTTCTCCAAAGTTTTGACAAGCCACATTAGAAAATGCATTGTTTTCTCGCGAGGTGATCGACGATCTAAGAAAGATCGAAGGGAGCCGATGGATTTTGGACCATTTAAGAGTCCTAGAGGCAGTGGCAGAAGCGGCGGTAGCGGATTGTTTAGGATAATAGACTAGCGATCGAGAGGTCGTGGGTTCGAAACCCGGCCATTACACTATCGACGAGAATCCACTTCTAACACAAGCATTTTAACTTAGCTGGCGGGGTTAACAAGTTTAGTATTAATTCGAAAACCAAATTGCTAGGAACTCTTAAAATATACCATATATAGCTTTAAAAAGGAAAGAACTATTAAAATAATTTGCAGAATTAGGCGTTACTGTGTGGAGATCTAAAAAACAAAAGTAATAATGAACAAATATTTTGCAATCATCCGCGATAAATAATAAAATTATATCGTGGATATAACAAAATAATTTTATTGTTACTTTTGGACTATATTATTACTTATTTAATAATTTAGTACATACATATCAGTAGAAAATTAAAACAATTGTTGTTGGAATACAAAATTCCGCTATATGTTTTCAAACTTTATTATTTTTTTATTATTTAAAAAAAAAATATGGTACACTTACACACACGGTCGTCCGTCCCTTAAGTAAGTAACTTAATACTTGTGTTATAGGTGACAGACAACTGGTGAATACATACTTATATATATTTTAAATACATACTTAAATACAAATATACACCCAGGCTCAAAGGCTAACAAATTAATTTATAGAAAATATTGGCCCTCGGTGGGAATCGAACCCGCGACCCGCGGAGCTGAAGGCTGAAGGGTCACTACCCACTGCGCCAACGGGCAAGTCATTTTTATTCATTTATAGTCATTTACACTTTTTTACTTTTATTTACACTTTCGAAAAAGCCTTAAAACCATATCATAGTTTATTAAACTTATGACTATAAACAATAAGGTAACACTGTATACAATGATAGAAAAGCTTGAAACTGAATTAATATATATAATTTGACTGGCCCGTTGTGCGTATTTGTGTAGAAATAATTAAAAAAAATTAACGATACGATTATCATTCATTCTAATTTGACGAATTCTAATCAATCTAATTTCCTTTAAAAAAAAGAATATTTTGAATTCAAATTGTTATTTATTATAGGATAAGCCTTGTGGTATCCGTCTGAGTAGAATAGACCACCGTCATGTCTTAACAAGGTGTCGTAAGAAGCGGGTGGTCGTGAAAACTAGTCAAATCACGTAACAACGTGTTTTAAAATATGTTGTGCCGACCCCACTTAGAGCCGGATAAGGACAGGAGAATGATGATGCTGATGAATTATTTAATTTTAAGTATATAGATATTAATTTACAAATATTTATTATTTCAATTGGGTTAAGCAATTTAAGGGTTGCCTGGAAGAGATCGCTGCGTAGCGATAAGGCCGCCCAATGTACATCTAAGTTATACAATGTCTATTGTTATTTTAATATTTTGGTGTACAATAAAGTATGAGCCGTGTGGTATCCGGCTGAATAGAATAGTACCACCCTCTTTTCTTACTGAGGTGTCGTAAAAGGCGACTAAGGTAAGTCGACCCGCCGTGTGGTATCCGGCTGAGTAGAATAGACCAACCTCATTTCTTACCGAGGTGTCGTAAAAGGCGACAGAGGTAAGTTGACGTCAGGCAGGCGGCCGGTCGTAAAAAAGCAGCCAAATCATGTTACAGCATGTTTATAACATGTTGTGCCGACCCCACTTAGAGTGGGATAAGGGCAGGAAGATGATGGTGTACAATAAAGTATATTTCATTCATTCATTCATTCAATTAAAAATACTACGATGCCACGGTAAGGCATAGGAGGCTAAATAATGTAAGGGGAAAATTAAATCCTCGTTGGGAAAATCGTGACCCAAAGCAATAAGGAACATGTCACAAAAAGAGAAAATATAATGTCACCATAGAAAATGATTGGGTTTTCTTAAAAATAAATTACATAAATGTTAGAATTTATATTTGACATGAAATGAAAGCACAAAATATTATTTAATCTTTTTATTTTTATTAACGTTAATAAACACTTCTGAATCGTCAAAATTTGGTTAGAAACGACAGGTTCCTGTACATATACTGCTTGCTAAATCGTTGCTCTTATCGAGAAGAACCAGCTAGAAAATTGGGCGGTAATCATTTTAGAAATTATATTATCTGTGACATTTTAATTATGGTTACATATTATTCACTTTATTAGAATTTATATGAAAGACATTGGCAATTTGTAAAATAAAAATTATTTGGTTTTCCAACTATTGAGACTTTATTATTTAAATTTCCCACAAAACCTTTGAAGGTTTTTGGTTAGGTTAATCTTATTATCGTCTATTTGCGGTAGAGCCTCAACACCAAAACATTAATATTGTTTGTGGTATTATCGCGTCGTTAAATTTCTGCACTTTAAATGAAATAAATATGATTTGATTTTGTTTGAATAATTTATTGAATTAGGAATTATTATAATTATACCAAAGTAATAATAATACTTATTATTTTGCTATAATCCGTGGTAAAAGAAAATATACGACTGATCCGTTCGCGCAATTGGCTGTGACCCTCCCTTCAGCTCCGTAGATCGCGGGTTCATATCCCACCCAGGGTAAACATTTTCTATCAAAAAAATGTTAGTTCTTCCGGTATGAGTGTATATATGTATTTAAGTATTTATGTATGTATGTACCAGTTGTCCGTCGCCTAAAACGTAAGCATTAAATAACTTACTTTTGGGACGGTCAGCCATGTGTGTAACTGTCCCATATTATAATTATTTATATATAATGATAAAGGTATCTTCTACATTTTTGATACATGCAGAACGCACTACAATCCACGCTACAATAGCGCTGCACACATTCCCAACCACAATATTTATAATCGTTTCAACCTTGCGATTCTGTCGTGGAGTTACTCTCTTAATGATGCTTCGGTTACGGGGCGAACGAAACATAAATATAGTACAACATATATAATTTTGTGGGGTACAAATAAAGTATAATATGCCACTCGCTTTTAATAAAGACCCGAAATTTAAAAATCTCTACAGTCGGTACTTAAACAACCTACATTCGATACCGATTGACCAATATTCAGTCCCATCGACATCAAAGACTTTTTATCAGCGTCACATTCATTCAGCGTCAGTACTCTGATATATTTCGTAATATAAACGAGTATATCGGGATAGCGAGATATATTGAATGTGATATTCATCTAGTAGTTTTCAAACTTTATTTAATTTTTTTTAAAGTTACAAATTACTAGTAAGCTTGTTGACCCCTCCAGCAAAGCTTAATGCTTGTGTTAGGAGTGGATTCACGTCGTTATTATAAATGGCCGCTATTCGAACCCACGACCTCTCGATCACAAGTGGTATTTGGCTGAGTAGAACAGACCACCCCCATTTCTTACCGAGGTATCGTGAAAGGCGACTCAAGTAAATTGTCGTCAATCAGGCGTGTAATATAAGATAACTAGCCAAAGTATGTAACAACATGTTTAAAATATATTGTGCCGACCCCACTTACAATGGAATAAGGGGAGGTGGCGGAGGCAGGAATGATGATTTATGTCTGTAAAGGAACTACATACGAACTTTATTCTATTATGCATATAGGACAAAATTGCATGTAAGATGCTGGCGTAACAAATAAAAACAACAATGCAATACAACAAAAACCATGTTTGCCAAATATCTGTTGGCTACAACTCAGCAACTCTTAATATATTCTACGAATAAGTATGTTTCCTAAATTTAATCCTGTTAGTCTGTTTATTATGCCATTTTATTCATAATTCATTAGATTTCACTCTTAGTTTCTACTTAGTCGCCTTTTACGACACCACGGTAAGAAAGAAGGTGGTCAATTACCTTAGTCGCCTTTTACGACACCACAGTAAGAAATGAGGGTGGTCTATTCTACTCAGCCGTATACCACACGACTGGTCGATTTAAATTAGTCGCCTTTTACGACACCACGGTAAGAATTGAGGAGTGTATTCTACTCAGCGGGATATAACACGGCGGGTCAATTTACCTTAGTCGCCTTTTACACCACAGTAAGAAATGAGGGTGGTCTATTCTACTCAGCCGAACACCACACGGAGGGCCAACTTACCTTAGTCCTCTTTTACGACATCTCGGAAAAGGCAATGAATTATAAATTAGTTTACTTATGTATTGCATTTAAAATAAAAGTAGTTCACCACACAAATAATGCAACCACAAATTTAAAAAAGCAAATAATTTATTTTATAAGATTGACTAGGCATTTTCAAACTAATTTTTTATGTTAATGAAGCTGTCGATTGTTCTTTCCTGTCCCAAATTTAACACAATGCTTAACCCTTTGTGCGGTTGCTTGAATAAAAAATGAAATAAATGGTATTATAAGGAAGGATAATAATGTTTAACTTTTTTTCTAATGCCTTTTACATCGTTAATTTCTAATTACAGGTTGAAGATTTTTAAGATCAAGACAACGGTTTGACATAATTTAATGTTAAATTATTATAATATTACTTGATTTTATATTATTAACTTAATTTAATTTAGTAAAATAGACCATCTTCATTTCTATACTTTATTCTCTACCGATGTGTCGTAAAAGGCGACTAAGTTAACTTTAGGTAGGTGAACGTCAAAATATATTTTGGAACTTAATAATTGCTAACTAATCTCAAATGATAAATTGTATCGTTTATTTTTGTACATGTTATTGAATGTCTCGAATCGTTATGTCTAGATAAAAATAACAAAAACGATTTACTAATTTACTGTAGTATATAAATCACTTAGCTGCCTGTTAGTTGCAATCTCATGGCTGGCCATTAACCTGGCATTTAACCTTTATATTTGGATATGAGGATTAAAATTTAAACCTACCTAGCTGTTCATTGTATATAGTTTCCACATATCCCAGAAATTCTCTAGCAATCTGTAGTCTTTGTTAAGCACGTTAGTTTTTATAGGACAATTGTAACTGTCTACCCAAGATTTGAACCTGTGATTTCCTGCTGAAGATTGCACGCTATCACAGATCGACCATATCTACTCAATATGTAATTAATTTAATTGAATACTACCAAGCTTCATTGTTTATAGCTTTCATGTAGCCCAAAAATTCTCCGGCGACCTCCAGTTTTTGTTAAGCACGTAGGTTTTTATACTAAATTGGTTAGTGTTTATCCATGATTTGAAACTGCGATTTTCATAAAGATTGCAAGCTACCACATTTCAGTCATTTAGACTCAATATTTAGTTGTTTCGCTTGTTTAAGAATAATTTAAGGTAGAAAATGTTTATTGATATAAATATATATCCATTCAAAGCATGTATCGAAGCCTTGTACGGAGTTTCGCCCCCACACCATTAACCAACCCTGTCAATTGATTCAAGAGTCAATGCGGTTACTCTTCGACGGACCTTCTTACCCCGGGATATTCTTGCGTGTTTTTATGCCCCATATATGCTTAGACTTAAAATAAAGCAGAAAATCCTTTTTTATACAAAAGAAAGACTTCATTTATTCAATTTAAACTGGATAGAGTAAGAGCACTTAAAAGTTGTATCATGTACGTCATTTGTAGACATAGGTATATATTTTTGTACTACAATTAAAATTTCTTAAGTGTAGGCCGTGCTGTGATGGCCTAGCGGTGCGACCGTGTGAATCTCTAGAGACGATCATGAGTTCAAACCCGGGCAGACACCAATGAGTTTTTCTATTAAAACTTATGTGTCTGATTGATAATTGCAATTTATCACACGCTTTTCGGTAAAGGAAAACATCGTGAGGAAACCTGCATTTCTCCAGAGAATTCTGGAGATATGTGTAACCTACCAATCCGCATTGGAGCAGCGTTGTAGGTCTTAGCTCCAATCCTTCTCTCCAATAACGGAGAGAAGAGGCCTATGCCCAGCAGTGGGATAGTAAAAGGCCGCTACTTAAGTGTAGGCCAAGACTAAAATGAGGCAATGGTAGTAACTATAATCAAACTGAAGATACTATTACAATCCTTAGCTAATGACAGTGTATGCACATATCACTCACACACATACACACACACACACACACACATACACACACACACACACACATAGACCCAAATACACACACACAAATATAACACTCTTACCAACGAGACTTTAATTTTTATTTCTCTTTTATAATTATGGTTTACTTCCATATTCCTAATTTTGTTTGTTTAAGTTATATATAAATAAATAACTATTAAAAATATTTATCTAGGAAACAGTGTATTTTGTCGTATGTTGAGTTCATTATTACTCCACACCAGAAAGTTATATCAAAGAAAATAGTTTATCCTTCTTATCCATATAATAAGGTATTAGGGAAATCTTGATATTGTGTGAGAAAAGGAATAGCCTTTTTTGTGAATGAGAGGATTTCACCTTAAATCAGGGGCTTAGTTGTTTTCTTTTCAGTCGGATCGTTCATCCTATTAACAAAATATCATATTTATTTTATCCTTTTAGTTAACCTACTTTTAAGAATACATGAAAAATATTCACGAAATTTAGTTATATATATTTAGTTATATATACTAATATTATAAAGAGGAAGAATGTACGTATTGTATGTATGTTTGTAATGTTTTCACACAAAATCTACTGGACCAATTTAAAAAATTCTTTCACCATTAAAAACCTGTATCTCTATTGAGCAACAAAACTTTATTACATTTTCAAAAAAAAATGGGGATCCGTTATTAAAATGTAATAAGGTTTAAAAAATACAAATTACGCGGGTGAAACCGCGGGATAGTGTTGAATAATATAAAAACATAAAGCTATTTCTAGAGTTTACTTGATTTGATACTTTCTATCTATTCTACTCAGCTCGATATTCGAATCTATAATATACCGATCTATAATATATTCTATTATATAATATACCGTATATACTAATATATAATACTCTTATATAAAATATATATATATATATATATATATATATATATATATATATATATATATATATATATATATATATATATATATATATATATATATATATATATATATATATATATATATATATATATAATAGAATATTACCTGTTAGTAATTTTTTAAAAGATATAAAAAATGCAATGAAATAAATAAAAAAAGAAAAAAGAGCCGGGTGATATGTTCTAATCGATCCAAGCTTTTGCACTTTTTTGATTCGCGCGTTACCATTAGGCTATTGCAGCTTTGCAACTTGACAGCTCAAATATCTATTGCTTTCTGTTCGTATTTTAGTAGCTTTTTTAAGTGCCCAAAACAGCAATTAAAATTTGACTGGCCCGTTGGAGCAGTGGGTAATGACCCTGCCTTCAGCTCCACGGGTCGCGGGTTCGATTCCCGCCGAGGGCCAACATTTTCTATAAATGAATTTGTTGGTCTTTGAGCCCGAGTGTATTTAAGTATTAAGTATTTGTATTTAAGTATGTATTTAAAAATTATATAAGTATATATTCACCAGTTGTCTCTCACCCATAACACAAGTATTAAGTTACTTACTTTGGGGATGGACGACCGTGTGTGTAAGTGTCCCATATATTTAAAAAAATAAATTAAATTAAACGATTTTTGAAAATAAAACCTAGCTAGATCGATTTTTCTCCCTCAAAACCCCCCTCCATGCTGACTTTCAGGAAAATCGTTGGAGCCGTTTCTGAGATTCAGAAAAAATATATATATACAAGTATAACTCAGTTAAATATTAAAGATTATGTTAAATCCTACAAATGATTCACGTATCGTGGTATAGCTTGATATCCAAAGTAATCATGGCTTATGTCTCTTTCTTTCCATTATTTTAAGTGATACTCAATTTTTTGCACAGAAAATATGTTTCTCTTATATTTACATAGAAAAAGCAATGTAATATTCTATAAGCAAGGCGCCTATTTCGTTTAACTTCTCACGAAGAAAATACACGCGGCTTTAAATTATTAATAGCATGTACGTCTCTGTTTTGTAACTCAAAAACTTTTTCAATATCCGTACCTTATACCACATAACAGTACGAGATATGAAAGTGGTTAAACTAAGTTCTTGTGTTTGTAGATCAGTTCATTATCTCATTTTCCGAACGTAGGTCGTTGAATTCAGTTTACCTACGAGATGTTACTTGTTTCTTGCATTATTTTGCATCACTTGGAAACAGTTGTTCTTTTGGTTTTAAGGTATCGTTATTAAAAGTTAATTTGTGTTTTTTGTTGAGTAAGGAATATTAATCTAGAATTTGAATTAGAGTTCTTAGCTCCACAATTTATTTTAATTATTTTATTTATTCTAACCATCATACACTTAAGTGGCACAATGTACTGTATAAAAACTATCATCATCCTCCTTTATCCCACTCTAAGTGGGGTCGGCACTACACGTTACAAGCATGTCACCTCGGTAAGAAATGATGGTGGTGTATTTTAATAAGCCGGATACCACACGGCGGGTTAATTGGTAATAACTAATGTAAATAATTGCTGTTAGTGACTCACTCAAGGCCATTGTCTGCCGCCTTAACAGGGGACCTTCGGGCGTTCCGAACAGGGTATATCGGGAGGTCCCCGAGGCGGTCGGTGCATCTGGTGCTCCCGAGGCGGTTGATGCATGTAGTGCTCCCGATGCATCGGCTAGCGGAGGGGGACTTCTAATTTGAGTAGTCCCTACCAGAAGGAGATGACTCTGGGATCAGAGCGGCTGTCGGCAGGATGGGGGCAATGTGTACAACGATACCCTATCCTTGCCATCAACAGCGTGGAGCACACAGGTCGTTTTAGTTGATGCGAGTCCGACATAACTGCCGCCTGTCCCCGTCGGGCGGCGGTACCCATAAGGGGTTTTCTTCCTGTATAAAAAAAATGAAAATAATTGCTGACATAAATATGAGTATCGTCGTCATTCCTTAAAATCTCCATTTGAGATTAAATGGCAGTGAATATTTAATACGATAACTGTTAAAAGATACTAAAACTATTTTGAACTTTTAAATTAATAAACTTTTTGTTTCAATCTACTCGTCTTATTTTATATATTTATTTATTTATTTATTAGGTAATCCTACAGCGTAACAAAATTCTTACTTAATACATATTAATATTAATATCTTAAACTAAGGCCATATAAGGATTACACAATTAGTTTTTTTTTTTTACAAATAATTGTTCTTTGAGTAGACGATATAAAATATTTACATAAACAAAAATAAAATTAAAAAGAAAAAAACAACTAACATTATTCCTTGTAATGAGTGCGTATATGTTTGTTTGTGTGCATGTGTTTGAGAGTATGTGTGTGTGTGTGTGCTTGCATTAGCTCTATGTTTTTGAATGAACTGTTTATCATGTTTTGTTCAATCCTTTCAGCGCATGTTTGAAAGACTCTTTTGAATTACTAAATAAATCAAGATCATGGAACTTGCTATTGTACGTGCTCATAATACGGCACAATACAGCGTTTTGTGCGTAGTTCACGTGGACGAACGGTGTGCTGAACAGTGGAGTGTAGCGAGTGCGCCGCTTTGGGACACGAAGTGACAGCTCAGCCAATAATTCACTACAGTCAATATCACCTGACATTAAAGCGTGTAATAGCATCATGTCATATTGACTACGCCGAACTTCTAAAGTCTCGATTTTATAATATTTACAGGCCTGGTCATAAGATGTAATCGTTTTGAAATCTTTAAAACTTAAGTATTTTATAAATTTCTTCTGCAACTTTTCCATTTCGTCCTTATAAAAAGCGTATTGGGGTGACCAAATAACACATCCATATTCCAAAACGCTTGGCACGTAAGCAAAGTACAACATTTTAATACAATTTATATCACTAAAAACTTTACACACACGTTTTATATATCCTAATTGCTTGTAGGCTCTATCAGTAGTAATTTGTATATAGACTAAAAATAAATATATTTTTTCTTTAATGTATCCGTGCGCAATATAGTTTGTTTCATCATTCATCATTTTTCTGCCCCAATTCTACTACAAGTGGGATCGGCAGAACATGTTTTGGCTAGTGACCGGCCACGTGCATAATGTCATCTTACTTTGGTCGCCTATTACGACACCTCGGTAAGAAATAAGGATGATCTATTCTACTCAGTCGGACTTCTTTCTTTCTATTCTACTGTTTAATCAAGCAATGCACACAAAAACGTGACTGTGTCAAGATATTTCTAGAACTCTGAAAATATCTTTTAAACCAGTTTGTTTGCAACTTAAACTCATTGTACATTTTATTTTGCCAAGCTTCGCAAGATAATCTAGTGCAAAGTTGCATTTTGAACGAATGCACAAGCTTTCTTTTTAGCCTACCAACAACGGACGTGTAATATAAAATAAAACAAAGGAGTGCAAAACCTAGAAATCCCCGTTCTCTACACTTTGTACGTCGCAATTCTGAATTACGTTAGTTTTTATCGACTTTGGCAGTAATAGGATAAAGCTTTGGAATTTTTTTATATTTAACTATTCTTTTAGGCTCTGATTTTGTTTTTTAGAGTACTAGCTTTGCCAACAGCTTCACCCGCATAGTCATCAGTGTGACACAATATTTTCCCGAATTGAAATGTTAAACATAAAACCCGGTATCGTGAGGTAATTATGAGATTTTTGTACCTTTCGCCGTTACCCTAGCCGCACGCAATAAAAGCTTTAAATTTTACCTTTTTCGGAATATTTTTTTTGCATCTCCTCTCCTATGTTATATAGCCTATAGCATAGGAAGGTGCCTCGATAAATGGACTATCTTACACTAAAAGAATTTTTCAGATCGGTCCAGTAGTTCTTCAATTAGCGCGTTCAAACAAATTTCTATTCCTTTACTGCGTATGTAAAATTACAAATATCACTTAGACACATAAGTTTTAAGAGAAAACTCAGTAGTGCTTGCTCTGGATTTGAACTCGTGACCCTCTCGAGTGTTACAGATTCACTGCTAGGCCACTCCGGCGACATAATACTGTTAAATTATATCTTAACAGATTTTAAAACGAACATATTCAAGTCGATAAACATTTTTCACACATATCTGCAAATACACATCCGTGTTACCACAGCGCCATTTTCCCAATTTCAATAAAAAAGCGAACCGTAAATATGCATGCGACTCGATGCATGTTTACAAAAGAAGAAATTGCTGTATTTCTTTGTGTCCGACGTGTCCGCCATTTTTATTCGTGACTATTTGAGTTTGTCGAAGTATATTGCCCTTGTGGTTTCAATAGAACGCAATAAATTTCGGTATACTTAAAAAGATAAGTATAAAAATTTAGCCGTGTGGTCCAGCTGAGTAGAATAAATCACCCTCATTTGTTAGCGAGGTGTCGTAGAAAGCGACTATGTTAAGTTGACTCGCCTTGTGGTATCTTTCAATTCAAATTCAAATTCATTTATTTTTAAAAACAATTTACATGTTATTTAAACTTACAAGTGATTGGAAGCTCCATTTAAGCAAGTAATGCTTGTGCTTGGAGCCTCCATCCTTCCATAGCTCTATATTGATATGTAATGTTTTAACAAAATCAAATTAATAAATAAAATTGTGTGCGTGAGTGTGCGTGTCCGTGTGTGTATCCGTATGTGTGTGTGTGTGTGTGTGTGATCTGTGTGTCTGTGTGTGTGTGTGTGTGTATGTGTGTACATGCTTATGAGGTATCTGGCTGAGTGGAATAGATCACCCTCTGTCTTATAGAGATGTCGCAAAAGGCTACTAAGGAAAGTTGTCAGGCATGCGACCGGTCGTAAAATATCTAGCCAAATCATGTGACAACATTAATTCAAATTTGCTGTGCCGACCCCACTTAGAGTGGGATAAAGGCAGGAGACAGAATGATGACTGAAAAAGGTAAGTTCTCAGTATTTATAGTGACTTTGACATTAATCTGAAAAACGTAATACTTCACGCTAAAGCAAATATTAGATAAAATTTTATTGCAGTCAAGGTTTAATAAACAAAAAAAAAAAGAAACAAAGTAACGGAATGTTAGTATCCCATTGCTGGTTAGAGGCCTCCTCTCTTCTCCGAGGAGAGATGGAACGGAGATTAGACCCATCTTGCTGATGCAATACGGATTGTTGGGGTTACACATATTCCCATAATTATCTAAAGATATGCATGTTTCCTCATGATATTTTCCTTCACCGAAAAGCATGTAAAAAATTGGAAATGTCAATCAGGCGCAAATGTTTTAACAAAAAACTCATTGTACAGATAATAATAAATTATTGAAATGAAAACTTCTTGGTTCATTGCGGGTACTGAACGCTCTTTGGGGACTCGATTTCGTAACCTCGCATTGATGAATTTTTCACTTCTGCCGTCACCCATTTTTTTTTAATCCGCAACAATCGTTTTCGAGATTCCGGAAATATACATATATATATATATATATATATATATATATATATATATATATATATATATATATATATATATATATATATATATATATATACATACAAGATTAACTCACCTAAATATTAAAGATAGACTGTTCTTATCAGATCATCTGCACCAGAAAGAATTTAGCTGTATAATTGGTATACTTGCAGTTTCATAATTTCTCCTACGTAATATTCTGGACACGTCGCTTCTCGACACTAACGATTAAGGCGCTTTCACAAATGGAATGAATGAGATTTATCTAGACAGGTGCATCTTAAGATTTATCACTCATTTCCCAGTACTGCTTAAGGTAAATAATCTCAATCTATATAAATATTATGAATGCTTAAGTCTGTTCTATTTGATAAGCTTTCACGGCTTAATCTATTATTATATTTTATAAATATATAACATTTATAAAATTTGATACAATTAATGCGTACGTATCGAAATAGTAACGGCATTTTACCCACTGTTGAACATCCTCTCTCTGTTTCTGAAGAGAAGGGTTGGAGCTAAGACCTACCACGCTGCTCCAATGCGAATTGGTAGGTTACACATATTCCTAGAATTATCTAGAGATATGCAGATTTCCTTACGATGTTTTCCTTCACCGACAGGGATGTAATATATTGTAATTATCAATTACACATATAAGTTTTAGCAAAAAAAAAACTAGAACTCCTGACCCCCTGGAAAAAGTCGCATGGTCTCACCGCTGGGCTACCATAGCTTTAAATCACAGTACCGGATTGATACATAAGATAAAAAAACCGTTTTCCTAAATGACGAGAATCTTATTTATTTTAAATAACTTTTAGAAATAGGTGTTACTTTGCGGAGATCCTAAATGCAAAAGTAATAATGATATTACTTTGCAATAATTCGAGATAAATATTGCGATAATTTTATCGTGTATTATAGAAAAATACCATAATTATTTTAATTTATTTTTACATATTTGTTTCTTGTAACTTGGCAACTACTTATCATTAAATATACTTGAATATACACAAACAAAAAAATTGTATGTTAATCAAGTTGTCCTAAATTTGGCCGCTTCCGGCTCCGTCACTGCCAAATGTATAAAATAAAAATTGTTATTTTACCAACTCAACTTTGGCCGACACATATAAATAATATTTTGAATGTACTCGCAAAATGTCGAGTGAAAATCATGCGATATTTTTGTTCCTGCAAAATGGTATCACCTATACCTTGAAGGCTATTTCCCACGTAATCTATGCTACGTTATTGACAGGTTATGTTCGTCCAATAACTTTATATCCTTCGTGTCATGAAGGATTTTTCGTTTCTAATACTCAATCCGAAACACATACCCAAACGGTATATTTAAAATATAAAATTGGGTTTTTACCAACTCAACTTTAGCGGACACATAAATAATATTTTATTTTGGATGTGCGCGAAAAATATCTTATGAAAAATAATGCGACATTTTTGTCCCTGCAAAATAGTATCACCTATATCGGAAAAGGGTTTTTCGTCTGTTACGTTTTCACGGCTTATTAGCTGGAGCAGAATTTTTGATGAAATTTGGGACAATTAAAGGTACATTGTGGTTACATATGGGATAAAATATTTTTTCTTTCTTTCTTCCGTTTCATCAATATGTTTTTTTCATTGAATAGCCCAGGTTAAATAGTTAATATCGATTAAGAAAATAAGGTTTTTGAGAAAAATCACCTGAACACGCTATCACAGCTTTAAAAAAAAACAAATATTCTACTTCAATACTCAAATACTAAGATGCACAAAATAAAAAGAGTCATATATTCTGTATTGTTTTAATATTTTGTCATAAAATATCCATACATTTTTAGCAGAAGAACGTAAGCAATAGGTATAAAATATATTTTCTCTATCAATTTTATCAGCTCAGCGATAACAGGAATAACTAAAGCGCCGAACATCGCACGCTTCGATGAAAATTCTCCTACAATATTTTCCTATTGCGACGTAATATTTATAACGCGAGAAAAACGCTATGAATGTTTTATAATCATAAATATTTTGATTATCAATTTTAATTCACAAATAAAACCGCATTTCTTATAAAATAAATGTACATTAATATTGTAATACATTTACAACTTTCAACTTTTAAAATTGTAATACATTTACAACTTTTCTTTAAACATAACTAGGTAGTGTAGTATCCGGCTGAGTAGAATAGACCACCCTCATTACTACCGAGGTATCTTAAAATGCGACTAAGGTAAGTGGACCAACCGTGTGGCATCCGGTTGAGTTGAATAGACCACCGTCTTTCTTACCAAAGTGTCGTAAAATACATGTAATATAAGTTGTCGTCAGGTAGGCGGCCGGTCGCAAAATACGTAGCCAAATCATGTGATATGTTTATCACATGTTTTGCGGACTCCACTTAGAGTGGGATAAGGCAGGAGGAGGAATGATGATGATGTAATCTTAAACAAAACATGTCCATAACTAGATTTTTCCGAAAACATTGTATATGAATTCAATACCAGTCAAAATATATTAGTTCATTCAATGTGCAACTTACCAATCCGCATTGGAGCAGCGTGGTAGGTCTTAGCCCTAATCCTTTGCTAGGAAACGGAGAGAGGAGGCCTATGCCCAGCAGTGGGACAATAACAGGCCGTTACTTTTTTACGCTACACTGGTATACAGAGTATATTAAATAAAACACAGCTGTGTCTTCCACAAGGATAATCCAAGCAAAGTAATCCTTATAAATCCCCAATGAAAGCCGGAACGAAACCTAATGTATTTACTTAATTATATTAGGGATTTGTATTTGAAGGCGAGCTATATAAATTCTTATTATTCTTATTATGGTATTCAGCTGAGTAGAATAGATCATCCTGATATCTTACACGGTGGAGGTGTCGTAACAGGCGACGAAGGTATGTTGACCATCCGCGTGGTATCCGCCTGAATAGAATAGACTACCCACATTTCGTACTGAGGTGTCGTAAAAGGCGATTAAGTTAAGTTGACGTCATGCAGGCTGTTTAAAAAATACTCAGCCGAATTATTCGTTGTGTCGACCCCACTTAGAGTGGGATGAAGGCAGGTGATTAGTAACACGTTTTTAAACTTAACTTTATATAAATATTGCTTTGTTAAATATCACCACACCAAACCACTACGCCATAACGTTGTATGCCTTAATATCGTGTTATATAAATAACATAACGAAGAATTATTAATGCGAAAGACGCAAGATACGATTATTAAGAGTGACCATAGTACAAAGCTTTAGTAGAGCTCCCATATATTACTCTAGCCGGTAAGCTCAGATCCGGTACTTACCTTGTCAAGGAGATTAGGCGGTTAGATTAACTTTAGAGGTCGAAAAACCGAAACATTTTCTGCGATAGTATTATAGTGTTATTTCTTATTATTAAAAAGGTTAGTGTCTCTCCAATAAATTACGTTTTATTTATATTTTACGTTGAGTTTACGGGAAGCATATTACTTTTATTAAAGTTTTCATAAAGACAATAAATAAATTAACGGCCTATTACTATCCCGTTGCTGGGCATAAAACCTTCTCTCTCCGTTCTCAAAGACAAATAGTGTCATTTTGAAACACACAGAAATACAGAAAAATTTGATGTCACATTACACAAATAAAAAAACAAATATGTATAGTAAAAAAAATGAATCTCCATTTAGTTAATAATTTTTTAAATTATTATATCAAATAAAAATATTCTTTATTCAAATCTCTTCAAAGGTTATTAATGAAGCTAGCTGCTACAACTGGTTCGTGATGTGTTGCTCTTACCGAGAAGAACCAACAAGAAAATTTTTAGTTTAACATTATTAAACCGCCTTGTGTGAAGCTAAAAGAAATTTCAAATCCAGACATTTTTATCATCCAAATAATCTTCAATTTTGTGATATGCTTTAAGTATAAGTATATCTGTTACTTTTAATTTAAACCTTTTTCTAGACTGGTCTAGTATAGTAACAATAATAGTACAAAAATATTAAAAACACTACAATACCAACATAGACTTATTAATAATAATATGCGGACCTGTCAGTGATGTCACAATAAATAATTAAATGGCAAATGAAACCCGAATTTCATCTTTGTCTAATCCCACATAAAAATAAACAGATAGATGGAATACGAACCTGGCTGCGCTACCTGCCATGTGTATTAAATAAGTTACCAAAACATTTATTGGAACTAATAAAAAACTCAACCTTGAAACTGGCATAAAGAATCCTAAAAAATTTTTATATAAGGAAATGTATCCCTATAGCCTCTCATAATTATTCTATTAAAAATAAGTAAGTTATATTTTGTCTTTACTGTATGTCAATCCCATTTAACCAAATAACCCTTTAACAAACATGTAGCGGCACTAGAGTGCGCAATTCTAGCGCAATAATTATTAACTCATATGATTAGCGTTAGACTTAAGTACAAACTGTAATAGATAATAAGTGTAATAAACAGATTTAAATTTTAAATTTTAATTTTTTTTTTTTTTATGTATCTGTTTACTTTCTCTTTATTTTAATATGACACATTTTAGGCTGGCCCCTACACTAGTATAATAAGTTTATGGTTAACGAGCGCTAAACAATCAAAGTTTTCAAGCATTTTTGTAATACTATAAAAAATTTCCTTTAACCTGAAAATCAAATTAAAAAAAAATACCTTTTCCAGGTTCGGAAACGGAGCTGAAACCTGTTTGGTAATTGTTAATTAATGTACAAAATTGACATCGAGAAACTGTGATATCAAGAAAAAGAGAGAAAAAAAGTGTCTTTTATTTTAAACTGTTATTTGTTATATTCGCGAGTTATTTGTTGCGAACTAAAAATAATCGATGTTGTGTTGCTATTTGAAAGAGTAAGTCACGTATTATATCGCGTAGCAGTTTTAGTTTCGTAGTGGTTATTTTGTGAGAAATTTTGGTTATTTGTTGACGATATATTAGCGACGTTTAGAGACAGTTTTTTTGATCTAGCGTGACGTTGCCGGTTATATTTTCTTAAGTAAATTTTTGTGGTTTTTTTCTGTGACATAGTGTCTCAAGAGTCGACGATGACGAAGAACTTTTTGACCGTCACCAATATAGTCAATGAGGGGATTAAAGGCACCAAGATATCCCAGCTCGGGCTCTCCAAATATTTGTCGCAGTCACTGTAAGTAGTATATATAATCATTTTTAATTAGCAATAAGAAAAGTTTAACGACATCTGATTTCAGTCATTTTGAAAAGAACTAAATATTCTTTTTGTATCTGTATACTTATTATATCATAAAACAAAGTCCCCAAAAGCTGTCTGTCAACAGATTTTGATACAGTTCTTACTAAAGTAGCGCAGTTTTTCCGGAAGATTTAGGTTAAAAGTACATTACTATTTCAATTAATTCCATCACCAAGGTAAGACCAATTAAAATATCGTCAGAAAACATGATATGTTTATCAAAAGGATGCAGTATATTTAGTGTTAAATTACCAAAAAAAATATAGAGAACAAAAATATGCACAGAACAAAAAAATCTACCAAATCTTCAACGTCAAAACTACATATCTGTTATTGTTGTTCGGATGTGATTAAAGTATTAACTCTGTCATATTTAGTATATTATTAGTTTACAATTTTATTGCATATTTGAACTTGCCGTATCGTCGAGAAATAGACATCAGGAATACCTTATGTAGATGGTGGTAGAAAGGCGAGTGAAATATGTACAAATATTTCCTTTGTGTTCCATCTGAGAATAAATTATTCTAGTACTTACATAAATAGCGTTCATTGTTTCAAACGTATTGTTTTCTATATAAGACATTTGCCAACACTGAATGAATTTATGTAAATTTATTGTAAAGCCGTGATTAAATTATGGAAAGATGACGTGAAATCAATCTGAGGGTTTTAGATTCTCACCCCCAGGCAATCAGTTATGACTTTTCTATCTTTCTTTAATATTTAAATGAGTTAATCTAGTATATATAGTATATATATATATATACTCTCTTATATAAATTTTAATTTGTCTCGGAAACGGCTCCAACGATTTTCTCGACATTCAGCATGTAGGGGGTAAAAGTCGATTTAACTACATAGGTTACATTAAAAAAGGCCGTTTTAACTCTGTTTTCGGAAAAGTTAAGCATTCTTTATATTGCAATATGTTATATTATTAAATTTATGTTAATAATAAAAATAAAAAAAAATAATTTGTGGCGTTAAAATATAATATCTGAGTGACCGATCTTTGATCGGTATTTTTTTTGAAAGATATAAAAAATGCTATTTGAAAGAAAAATAAGGTCCTTTGATATATGGTCTTGAGCCGGGGTTTTCCCACTCTTTTGTCCGCCTGTTCCCAACTCAGCTATTATAACTTTGGAAGTGACAGTGTAATTAACCTTCATTTTCTAATGATATTGTAGAAGATTTTCACTCCTGAAAACAGGGAAAAACAACATTTTTTTAAAATAAAACTATATGTATTATTATAAAACCGGTTCGAAATTAAAAACTGACGATATTTAATGTGTAATGGAATGAAATTCCTAATTTTATAAAAAGACTGTATAATTGATCAGTGAAATGTGGGTTGACCCTTAAGCATACATCTTCCATAATTCATACTTATGGTCTCGCTGCGTCTAGTAAAGTCGCCTATTTGAATAGCAAATGCTTCATAGTTAAGTTGTTCTGTCTTTATTTATGCAAATAAGTTAAAGTAAGAAGTTCGCCTAACATAGTAATTAAAACTAAGGCGTGGCTATGGCTACATTAATGAGAAATGCAAATCACGACTGTGTTGAGATATCTCATTCTGTCAACGATACTTGGAAGATCGTGACGTCATTATGCAATTTAATTTTTAGAATCTCTTTGTTAATAAGTTAATGCTGCTAATTACCGAAAAAGTTGGATGGAAAATAATAAAAAGTAAATAATCTTATTTTATCCACACTAATCTGTATCTGCCTATCTTTTGCAATTTTATGGCCAATCAACTAAACAAAAATTGATGAAATTTTACACAACTAAAGGTTATATAGGGGGAAAAAATATAAAATTTAAAAAATTCTGTTTTATTTGGGAACCTCTAACTTAAAAATATATTGCCTTATTGAGGGTATTTAAATGCTTGAGTTGGTGCGAAAAAGACGCACCGCTAGCACCAGATGAAGTTAATAGAACTTACAAAATAATAAAATTATTTTGCTATAATCCGCGATGAAGTAAAGTAGAAAATATATATAATGCTAAATGTCGAGTGGACAATCTGTTTACATTTGGTACATACCAGATACATGCAGGATTCGTAAAAACAAATGCACAAACCTCCATCACTACCATCACAATACACAAGCACTACATACTGTCACTGTTTTTGGGCATAAAAAAATGGTAAAATGTAGAATTGAAAGCAAACGATTTTTTTAGTTGTCAAACGTAATGTTTTGATAGCCGATGGGTAACGGGCGGGAATTTTTTTTCGTGCCCGAAAACAGGCATAAAACAATATATTTTTTTTTAATAAAACCTAGCTAGATTGATTTTCCCCTCAAAACCCCTTTATGCTGAATTTCATAAAAGTCGGTCGAGCCGCTTAAAAAAATAATATATACATATATTATATAAATGAGTTAATCTTGTATGTATATATATTTTCGGAAACGGCTTCAACGATTTCCGGGAAATTTTGCATTTTCAGGTTCAGGTTTTTGGGGACATAAATCGATCTAGCCAGGTTTTATTTAATTATTATAATTTTAATTAAATTATTTTAAAGATAATGTATGTTTTAAAAGTTTGACACATACGGCATCCTCTAGTCAACGTTTTAAAAGCTCTGTTAAATTTTTCACCGTAATTTAGTCATCTTGCTCCTTACACAATGCATTCAGTTAAAACCCTTTGCTTTATTTGATAGACGTCACTTTTAAAGGAGAACGATAAAACTAATATATCGATACCAAAAATACAAAACCAATCCGTCAACGACACTATCAAATGTCTCCGGATAAACAAAAGGCAATTACCAAAAGTCGATCAAATGTTATCGCATGACGTGATTGAGTATTGTGAGATTTTTATTTTTAGAAGTACTTGTATATAGGAAGAAAAGAGAATAAAGATTTTATTATGTTATTTTTAACTGAAACGCAAATATCACGTCCAAGTGACACAGCGTATTTACATTTCCCCGGTTACAAACTCGAATTTAACTTCGTGCCTCATGCCGGTGTTGCTGTGTACGTCAGGGAAGATATTTGCTTTCACCACCTTGGCAATTTTGAAGGTCGGAACCTATCTACCATCTGGGGGCGCGTTACCTGTGACGATCATTCCCGAGTTTATGCGTGCCTCTACAGGTCCCACAGTGGTAATGCGGAAACGGAAAGGCTTATGGAGCATTTACAAGCAGCTATTGACAATATACTCTCACAGACTCCCTCTGCTGAAATTGTAGTTCTTGGTGATTTTAATGCCCACCATGCTGAATGGCTTGGCTTCTCGAATACCACAGACTATGCGGGAAGAGTTGTCTTTGACTTCGCAATTGCGAATGGTCTATCCCAATTAGTTAAGGAGCCAACGCGAATTCCAGACGTGGATGGTCAAGATCCCTCTCTATTGGATCTCTTCCTAACCACGCATCCCCAAACCTACCAAATCTCGGTCGATGCTCCCCTAGGCTCTTCTGATCATTGCCTAGTAAGGTGTGTAGTGCCTATCTCACGTCGTTGCCGGAAATCACTCGCGACACGACGTGTTTGGCATTACAAGTCAGCAGATTGGGATGGTATGCGATCCTTTTATGCATCCTATCCATGGAAGCAAATTTGTTTCTCCGCGAATGATCCTAATTCTTGTGGTGCATCTGTCGCCGAAGTGGTGTTGCAAGGTATGGACAATTATATACCTAGCTCTGTAATTCCAATCGGTGGTAGATCGCAGCCATGGTTTAGTGAGTCTTGCAAGGCAGCAGCGGATAGCAAACGGGTTGCCTATCGGGCTTGGGTTGATGCGTTGGCTAAAAGGAATCTCAACTCCACAATACTTAAGAGGAATTATAACCGTGCCTCGAGGTTCTTTAAGAGGGAAGTTGCCAGAGCCAAGTTTAAGTATGTTGTCAATATTGGTAAGAAGCTTGAGCAATACCCTTCTGGAACGCGTCGGTTCTGGGCACTCTCTAAAGCGGCGCTTGGTAACTTTCACCAACCTTCTCTTCCACCGTTGCGCACAGAGAACAATGCTCTGGCTCATACAGAAAAGGAGAAAGCCGATCTTTTGGGGAATTTATTTGCCTCGAACTCGACTATGGATGACCAAGGACTTCTGCCACCTGTTATCCCACGGTGTCAAAGCTCAATGCCAGACATTAAGTTCAGCCAAAAAGCTGTTCGGCGAGTTCTGTTGTCTTTGGATATCCATAAGTCGAGTGGGCCAGACGGTATCTCTCCAATTGTGCTCCGAATGTGTGCTCCTGAGCTAACTCCTGTGCTGACGCGTCTATTTCGGCTCTCCTACTCAAAAGGCATAGTCCCGGATACATGGAAGTCAGCCATTATCCATCCGATCCCTAAACAAGGCAATGCTTCAGATCCGGCTAACTACAGGCCTATTGCCATTACCTCCCTCATCTCCAAAGTTATGGAGATGATTATCAATCAACAACTTTTGTCATACCTTGAGGATCATGAGTTGATCAACGACCGTCAATACGGTTTTCGACACGGTCGATCGGCTGGTGATCTCCTGGTCTTCCTGACTCACCGTTGGGCAGCGGCAATTGATAGCAAGGGAGAAGGTCTTGCAGTTAGTCTGGATATGGCGAAAGCCTTTGATCGTGTGTGGCATAGGGCGCTTCTTTCGAAGCTACCTTCTTATGGGCTTCCAGAGAGTCTGCGCTTTTGGATCTCCAGCTTTCTCACAGGCCGTAGCATACGTGTCGTTGTCGACGGATTCTGCTCGAATCCTAAGTCTGTGAATGCTGGCGTTCCCCAAGGTTGCGTGATATCCCCTACACTGTTTCTTCTGCATATCAATGACATGTTGGATGATCCTAACATTCACTGTTATGCAGATGACAGTACGGTGGATGCCACATACACCGGTAGTGCAGGACTCTCTTCGGAAAAAGTTGTTGAGTGCCGGAAAAATCTTGTGTCTTCTATTGAAGCCACCTTACAGAGGATCTCTGAATGGGGTAAATTAAATTTGGTTCAATTCAACCCCCAGAAGACACAAGTTTGCGCGTTAACTGCAAAAACAGCTCCATTTGTCGCGTCACCCTCTTTTGAGAAGACCGTCTTAAGTGATTCGAGTAGTATCGAAATACTGGGTCTCGACATTTCCAATAGCTGCAAGTATCGCGATCACCTGGAAAAGAAGGCTAAGTTGGCCTCCAAAAAATTGGGTGTTATCAATAGAGCCAGACAGTACTTCAAGCCGGTCCATAGACTAGCGCTGTATAAAGCACAAGTCCGGCCTCACATGGAGTACTGTTCTCATCTCTGGGCTGGTGCACCCCAATACCAACTTAAACCATTCGATCGCATACAGCGCAGAGCAGCTCGTATTATTGGGGATAAGGCGGTTAGCAAACAACTGGACTGTTTGGCGATGCGTAGAAACGTATCATCACTATGCGTTTTCTACCGCATCTTCCACGGAGAGTGTTCCACCGAACTGCATGACCTGATTCCTGCCGCTAAATTCCATAACCGCACTGTACGTCACAGGTTAAAATACCATCCTCACCATCTGGATGCTTGGCGATCCACCACAGTGCGTTTTTCAAATAATTTTATTCCGCGCACCACCATTTTATGGAACGATCTTCCTTTGGCAGTGTTTCCAGATCGGTACGACATAAATACCTTCAAAAAACGTGTTTTCCACTTTTTTAAAGGACGGCAACGCACTCGCTCTGCGAGAGGTCGTGGGCGGCGGTGATTACTTTTAGATAAACCGCATGCTCGTTTGCCATCCTATACCATAAAAAAAAAAAAAAAAAAAAATATTAAGGAGTGCAAAATCTTATTAAATTAGAAAAAACGCGTTTTCTCCCTTACGTAACTGAAAGCTTCGCTAATTTGAAACACGCTTTATAATAGCAAATCATATATTTGTATAAATTGTTTTAATATAATATCTCTAATCGAAGTTATGGAAATCGAAGGAATGTGAAATATTTATTTTCATATCCTCCTGCACTTATCCCACTCTAAGAGGGGTAGGCACAACATGTTATCACATGACTGGCTAGTTATTTTATGACCAGCCGCCTGCCTGACGTCAACTTAACTTGGTCGCCTTTTACGATACCCTGTAAAAAATTGAAGTTGGTTTATTCTACTCAGCCGGATACCACACGGCAATGTATAAAGAAAACAAAATTTCATTGTAAGATTTGGTTTACATACACCTCAGTAAGAAATGAGGGTGGTCTATTCTACTTAACCGAGTACCACGCGATAGGTTAACTTACCTTATTCGCCTTTCACGACACCTCGGTAAGAAATGGGGGTAGTCTATTCTACTCATCCGGATACCACACGGTGGGTCGATTAACCTTAGTCGCCTTTTACGACACCTCGGTAAGAAATGAGGGTGGTACTATTCTGTTCAGCCGGATACCACACGGCGTAAAACTATAATGATTATACTCGTAAAATTATTCACAATTCACTACATCAGCAGTTGCTCTATGCATAATCTATAATTTCGTTAGCAATAGTTTCCAATATTAACGCCTGCATCTAGACCGCTAGCTCGCAAAGTTAGCTTGTATCCAATATCGCAAATACTCCACCGAGACAGCAAAGTTTGGGGCGTGTCAAACTTTGATATTAATTGTAAACAGTGAGAAATCTTGCCCTATTGGGTTTATCTCTGTATTGGACGACGGTTTCACATCAACTATTTTATATTTTGACTTTATGTAAACCAAATCTTATAATGAAATCTTGTTTCTTTATACATTGCCGCGTGGTATCCGGCTGAGTAGAATAAACAAACTTAATTTTTTACAGAGGTATCGTTAAAGGCGACTAAGTTAAGTTGACGTCAAGTAGGCGGCCGGTCGTATATTACATAGCCAAATCATGTGACAATATGCCGACCCCACTTAGAGTGGGAAAATGGAGAAAGATGAATGTTTATAATGCTTTATCATACAGGTATAATTAACTTCAATATTATAGTTACAGAGATTATAAATAAAAAACTCAATTCTTGAGTAAAGCTACGCATGTAGAAGTCGCAGAAGTTTAAAAAGCACTTCAAACACGGCGGAAACCACGGGAGCAAGTATGCGGAAATCCCCAATTTTTTATCCAATACAATTCAAATAAATCGATGACAAGTAAGGAACGGCTATACAATGTACTTAAAAGAAATAATGAACAAGACATTATATTCTATTAGAACGAAAAAATATTTATATACAGTATAAGACGAAATTTGATGTATATCACAAACATATGAGAAGTCACAAAAAGCTTGTGATTCCTCTGTCGCGACGCAGCATAGTTAGCAACTGATTCTATGGTCTCGGTATTCGCTTCTACAATAAAATTCCGCAATCCATACTAGATCAGTCTTCAGAAAGGTCGTAAACGTCGAAAGGTTTCAATTAATTATAATTGTAATAATAATTATATTATAAAATTGAAGATTATTTCGATAATAAAAATGCCTTGATTTGATTTGGCTTCAAACAAGACTGCGGTTTAATAATGTAAAATTGAGAATGTTTTAAAGATTAACCGCTCAGTTTATCTCTGGTTCTTCTCGGTAAGAGCAACATTCCGAACCAGTTGTAGCCTCATTAATCATATTGATCCTTGACAAATCAAAAGTGCCTGAATGAGCTTATTTGAATATAGATTATTTTGATTTGGTTTGGTAACTTTTACACCGATGCTGCTGTCCATTAGACTTAACCATATTAAAACTTAAATTATCGCAACAGTAATCCACTGGCATTGTTCCAAGTCGTATCTAGGGCGATATGTGGAACAAAGGGCGCTGTTACCGAGTCATACGAAATGTGAGGTGGAAAATCCGAGGTAGCGATACCACCTTTTCCCTCGGAAACAATACTTTTGTTGCCGCTCTTTCGCGTTTTGTTTGATCCACATCCCATAAAAGCGAAAGTTTTGCCATTCTTTGTTATCTTATATAACTGTTGAATTATGAAACCGAAGTTGGCCATAAAAAAACATCTAAAGATATCTGTTAAATTTCAACTTAAGCTCGTCAATTATTCCCGCCTTATTCGTCGATATTATTTATTTTGGTTATATTTTGATATCTATTTTTAAGATTAATATTAATCAGTTACTCTGTCATTTAAGATCTTAAAACTTAACTTTTATTGTCAAAATAAATGAAATAATAAGAAAGCATAAGAAGAATAAGAATTAGTAACTATTCGACATTAAAAAAAACTTGTCATTTTGTTTCGACATTAAAAAAAAACTTGTCATTTTGTTTGAAATGTTATTGTGAATAAATACAAACATTATATATATTATTTAAGTTTTTACGTCTGAACTTGTGACTCTCTGATAAAGGTAACACTGTCATCGTTTTACCATCATGGTTTCCCGAATTCCTTAATATATTCATACAATATTCAACTAATAAGGTAGTAATCGTCATAGTAACCTTTATCGTAGTAATTTGAAACATTCACCAACAATTTTGGACCCACAGTTTTTAATAAATGAAAATTACTCCTCGCCCATTGTACAGACAACGGCTTTTATGTTTTTGTCGCTTTTAATTTACTTTTAAAATCACTGGATGGTTTTAATTTACTTTGAAAAACGAATCAAAAGGAGAATACTTTTGTACCACTATTTATAATGTTTATTTTTATGTCTGCTATTGAGGATCTTGCTATATTAAAGTCAGTTTTGGTTCAAACGTAGACTTATAACGATTATTAGACGCTCACGTTCTAGATGTCATAGTTTTTCTTGCTTAGATAAGTAGATACAATCAATATCATTTGTTTCCGATCCTATGGGGTTGGTATGTATACATATTATAAAACAAAGTCTCCAAAAGCTGTCTGTCTGTATGTGTACGATTTTCTTCTAATCTAATGAACTTTTGATAGGTTTTTACTAAAAGATGGTTTAGGTTTTTACTGAAAGATGATTTAGGTTAGTTGTAAATTACGGTATGTAAACTGTGTTAAAAAGGTATCTTATCGAATGCTGAACTCTCAAATGTTGTACGCTTTTTTTATGTATTTTATAGGTTAATCTAGGTTTTTCAGTCTAGGTCTAGGTAATCTAGGTGTGTGTGTTAGGTAGTGTAGGAGAAAAAAATTGTGACACATTGAATCCATGCAGGCAAAGCCGCTAGTAGTGCTAGTTATAGATATAAATGACTAAATGGGATCATTTCTAACTTTTAACTCACATTAAGCATTTTGTGTCTTTGTGTACCAAGAGATGTCTTACATAAAAATATTTACATTTCATAAAGGTATTTAACTTTTTTTTCTTTATTTTTTTAAATGTTCCTAAAATAGGCTAAACATAATTCAACAGTATTTGTAATTAGCAAAACATCAATCAAATCAAAAATAATGGTGTTGGGCTTTATTAAAGGTTAAACGACAAATTGATCGTTAAAGATTATTAATGGTTATTTTAAATTTAGCGGCATTGACAGCTAAATAAGATTTTAATTATGTTACAATAAACAAATAGTCAGTCAGAAGCGGTAATACAGTACGGTATTTTTAAGGGGTCACGGGTTCAATCCCCGGGCAGACTCCAATGAGTTTTTCTATTAAAACTTGTGTATAATTGCAATTTAACACATGCATTTCGAAAATATATCGAATTATACTAGGAATATGTGTAACCTACCAATCCGCATTAGAACAGAGTATCTTAGCTCCAAACCTTTTTTCCAAAAACGGAGAAAAGAGGTCTATGCCCAGCATAGGGATAGTAACAGTGTTACTTTTTTAAAACAATCAGTCGTTGAACTTAATGACTTCAAATTAGGTTATACAAGATAACCCGGTGATCTAAGAAAATCTTCAATTCTCAGTTACGGTCAAGTGTTTGGGAAAAATTGTTCTTTTATCCGATTTCTTTTGCAACTAATTTTTTCTCTGTAAAAAATCTTCATCGGACTTAAATGAATATTTTTCACTTTTTCATATTTATATTTTTCATTTTTATTTACATAAATTTTCTCTTTTTCATTCATCAATTTACGATTTTGTCGTGGAGTCTATCTCCTGATGATGCTTCGGTTGCGGGACGAAACGATTGTTGAGTTTGTGACAGTGAACGTGTGTAGTGCTTGTGTATTGTTATGGCGGTGGTGGAGGTTTGTGCATGTGTTTTTACGTATCAGATATGAAAACGGATTGTCCACTCTACATTTAGCATTATATATATTTTCTATTTTACTTCATCGCGGATTATGGCAAAATAATTTTAATATTACTTTCGTATTATGGATCTCCGCAAAGTGACGCATAATTCTATAAACACACTATTTATAATGAATCAAAATTAGTGACAAGGTCGGCATCTCTTGCATTAGCACCCATCCCTTTGACTTGCAATAGCACCCATTCCTCGCTCCACAATTCATTTCTCGACTTACGAGTAGATGTCAAGGCACCTAAATATCTTTTCAGTCTATGCAAGAGACCGTCTCTTTGAAAACTTACACTACTGTAGCTTATATACCTGGTCTAATTAAAGGAATAAAGGAAATTTCTTATTTTCCTTCCAAGATCACAGTACATATCGTCATTCTCCTGCCCTTATCCCTCTAAGTAAGCCGTCACATGTTTTTCCCTTCCGTTCTCTCCTATCATTTGTCAACTGACGCTATACCTTTTATATGTCATACATACTTCACACAATCCAACCAACTCTTTTTCGACTTGCCTCCTGTCATATATACACATTCGTATTTAACACTCATTTGGTCACATGATTTTATCCCTCCTCATTATAATATTAGGTCCTTACATATGAAATTGGCGTTTTGTCGTACTGGCCACTTTGATCTCAAATATTACCTTTATTGTTAGAATTTCAAATTCAAATTCATACAGCTATTTACTCATGCATTTGTGTTTCAAACCCCCTAAGTCATTTGTTTTTTCTTGTTTTGTTTTTTTCTGGGTGTATATTTGTATTTAAGTATGTATTTAAAAATATATAAGTATATATATTCACCAGTTGTCTGTCTACCATAACACAAGTATTAAGTTACTTACTTTGGGGACGGATGACCGTGTGTGTAAGTGTCCCATATATTTATTTATTTATTTATTTCTTTGTGTCACTCTGTTTACAAAATGGAAAACATGAAATAACGCGTTATTTACGAGCATGAGTTCCACCGTGGCACCAGTGCTGCAGAAACGGCTCGAAGGATTAATGATGTGTATGGTGACGGTGTCGCAAAAAAAAACACAGTACGTTTTTGGTTCCAACGTTTTCGACCTGCAGAACAAGCCTCGTGGACGGCCGGAGACCAAAGTTGATAATGAAGAATTGAAGGCTATTGTGGAAGCTGATCCATCGCAAACCACGTCCGAGTTAGCTGCAGGCTCCGGTGTTAGTGATAAAACTATTCTAATCCACTTGAAGCAAATTGGGAAGGAGAAAAAGCTTGAAAGGTGGGTACCTCATAAATTGAGTGCAGCAAACCGACAAACGCGCGTCGACTGCTGCGTTACATTACTCAACCGGCACAATAATGAAGGAATTTTAAATCGAATCATTACCTGTGATGAAAAATGGATCCTCTACGATAATCGGAAGCGCTCGTCGCAATGGCTGAACCCTGGCGAACCAGCCAAATCCTGCCCTAAGCGAAAATTGACTAAAAAAAGTTGCTTGTAAGTGTTTGGTGGACTAGTGCCGGTGTCGTTCACTACAGCTTTCTTAAATCTGGCCAGACGATTACGGCAGATATCTATTGTCAGCAACTGCAAACCATGATGGAAAAGCTAGCTGCTAAGCAACCGAGGCTGGCCAATCGCTCTAGGCCACTGCTGCTTCAGGACAACGCTAGACCACACACTGCACATCAGACGGCTACCAAATCAGAGGAGCTTCAATTAGAATGTCTTAGACATCCACCGTACTCTCCGGACCTTGCTCCAACAGATTACCATTTTTTTCGCAATTTGGATAACTACTTGCAAGGAAAAAAATTCAACTCCGATGGGGCAGTCCAAACCGCCTTCAAAGATTTTATTGATTCCCGCCCGAATGGTTTTTTTAGTAAGGGGATCAATGAACTACCTATGAGATGGCAAAAGTGCATACATAGCAATGGTACATACTTTGATTAATTAAATATATTTCATTAAAAAAAAAACGACTTTATGTTCCTCCCATAGAAAACGCCAATTTCATATGTAAGGACCTAATATGTCCATACCATTTTAGTCTTGCACTTCTTATAATTTTTTCATAATTAATAAATATGAATAAGAATGAAGTCTCGTTTAAACTAGTATTATATAAAATGGAAAACATGTAATATCTTTATCGTATTGATAAACATATGAAATTTTTCCATCATTCCCAAGCAGAGAAAATATTTATTTACTTTATTTTATATGTAAAGCAGGTACACAAGGGAGAGTTTGCTGAATAAAAATATAAAGTGAATTTGTATAAGCGAGTTACAAAATTCGTTTATCTTTATTTTTCTTTTTGCTTGTTTGTCGTATTCTATTGAATTATACGAGTTGAAGGTAAAACTATTTTTATTATTATGTTTTAAAGCGAATGCTTCTTCTTCTGTTGAAATAAACCTTCAGGGGTCGTAAAAGGCGTCTAAGGTAAGTAGGACCGCCAGTTGGTATCCGGCTGAGTAGAATAGACCACCCTCATTTCTTACCGAGGTGTCGTAAGGGGCGACTAAGATTAGTTGATGTCTGGTAGGCAGCCGGTCGTTATTACCTTCCGTTCGTTATACACCCAACGAAATCATGTAACAACATGTGGACAGGAGAATGAGGATGATGATTTTTTTATATTTTTATTATAAGAACGCAATACAGTACCATCTAGTGGATTATTACGGTAAGCTTGCAGTGACATCTCTGGGACGCAAAGATTAAGATTAAGATTAAGAAAAATTAAGATCGCACGTGCCATAGTTGCTCTCGACGAGGCGCGGTGGGAGTATACCGTCGATCCAGCGACGGAGCACGACACAGCGCTGTACTCTCTCTGTAAGAAACTTACCGGACATGATACCCCCATCTACCCGTTCTATCTATCTATCTAATTTCGGGGACGCCTGTCGGTGCAGGGCGGGTGATCAGCTCCTATTCCGGACTATTCCACCCATTTCCCCATGTTGGGACAAGGGTTTCACTGCTGTCCCGACAGTGTCACCTGCTCTAATCTACCCGTGGCTTTTACGAACCTGATAATATCTCTGAAGGAGATATTTGTCAGATCCTCAACTTCAATTTCATCCTTACCTAGTATCTCCCATCTTACCAGCGAGTACATAGGGCACTCAGCCATAAGGTGAAGACTCGTTTCTTCATCTCCACACTCTGGGCACGCAGCATCTTCTGTTATTCTCATTATTGACAGGTGTCTGTTTAACAGGCAGTGCCCAGTTGTAATGCCTGTTACAATTGCTACATTTTCCCTGCTCTGAGACATCAGCTGTTTAGACTTCCTTGTATCAAACGATTTGAGAAACAGCTTTGCTTGTCTGAGCATTGTGTTTCTCCATCTTTTGTTCGATTCTGTTTCTATTCTTTTTTCTATCACACACTTTATTATCTTATGTGCAATTGGGAGAAAGGGTTCTGGTCCTACGAATGTTTGACTAGCTCCCTTTCTTGCCAATTCGTCAGCTTGTTCGTTCCCTGCATGGCCGCGATGCCCCGGAATCCATGCAATCGTTACTTCCCCCTTCTCAGCTAATTCGTTTAGTACACGTTTACATTCCTTCACGATAGCTGAGGTTGTTTCTATGCGGTCAAGTGCTTTTAAAGCTGCTTGACTGTCGCTATATATAACTATATTATGTTCTAATGCTATTTCAGTTTCTTTAAGTTTCCTGGCACACTCCATGATAGCCATCATTTCGGCCTGGAAGACACTTGTATATTTACCCAGATTTAAGACCTGGTGTAAATCTGACGAGGTGCTGTAGATAATGCCAGCTCCTGCCAGCTTCGTGGATTCTCGTCTTGAACCGTCCGTGTAGCAGATGGTCTGACTCATCTCACTATATTCCACTTTCCAATCTTCTTTTACTCCTATGTGTATCCTATATTTTTTATCGAAGATTTTCTGTCTCTTGATCAGGTCACTTCTCCTGACTACCATAGACAGATTTTCTCCGTAAATCTTTTCTATATCTGTATGACCTTTATCTGTAAAGTTTCCTTTCCATTGTTGGAACACTTTCATCTTATACCATTGTTCTAAAGCTTTTCTTTTAGCTGCTAGGTCCAGAGGATAAAGTCCCACCAGAACTTCTAGTGCAGCAGATGGGGTTGTTCTCACTGCACCTGTGATCATTAGTGTTGCCATCCTCTGTATCTTCGTTAAGTCCTTGCTATTGACTCCGATGTTGGCTCTGTGCCACCAAATCGAAGCGCCGTACAGTAATCTGGGTAATATGATAGCCGTATATATCCACTTGATAATTTTTGGCTTCATACCCCAGGTTCTGCCCACCGCTCTTCTACATTGCATGAGTGCAATTTTTGCTTTGTTACATTGATCTTTGATATGACTTCTAAACCTTAGGGTTTTATCTAGCGTTATACCTAAGTATTTTATTTCCTTTATCAACTGTATCTCTACTCCCTTTATACTGAGAGGGTTAAAGTTGGCTATTTTCCTTTTGTTTGTAAAAAGGACTAGTTTGGTTTTTGTAGGATTAAGGTTTAATCCCCTTTCCTGACACCATCTTAGTGTTGCTCTAATGCTATTACTCATTATGTTACTTATAGTGCTCAGGTCTTTTCCTGTAACTAAAAGGACTCCGTCGTCTGAGTATGCGTGCATGTATGTCTTCCTATCATTAATCTTCCTAACTAATGGATCTAGTAGGAGACACCATAAAAGAGGAGAGAGACACCCTCCCTGAGGAAATCCTCTCGTTGATTTTATTGTGTGTGTAACTCCACTTAGCTCCGCCACGATTGAACGATGCTCTAACATGTTCATTATCCAGCGTCCCACTTCATTTGTTATTCCTTCCCTACAAATTGAGTTTCTTATAGCATTGCGATTTGCTTTGTCAAAAGCACCCTCTACATCGAAGAAGCAACCTAATGCTATTTCTTTATTACATAAGGTTCTTTCTATTCTTACCACTAAGTTATGGAGAGCTGTTTCTGTTGATTTGCCCCCCATATATGCATGTTGGTTTTCATGCAGTGGAAGATTGCTTTGTTCTAGCTTAGTTCTTATATGTCCCTCTATCACTTTTTCTAGTGTTTTTAGAATGAACGAGGACAAACTTATACACCGAAATGACTTCGGTTCCTGATAGGTTTTCTTTCCAGGTTTTGGAATGAACACCGCCTTACCTTTCTCCAGCTCGTCGGGACATAGCCCCACGCCAAACTCGCATTAAAAAGTGCTAACATGTTACCTTTAATATGTTCATATGCTACCTGTAGCATTTTAGGGAGTATTTCATCTGGACCAGCTGCTTTGTATGGTGCAAATGACATGATACTCCACTTAATCTGCTCTGCTGTTATGATATTTCCCGGGTCTGACCAGTAGTAATCGGTACTTGGTGATATCATTTCTTCTTTAATTACTTTACATTCTGGAAAATGTGCTTCTGCCATTTTGGTTAGTATTATTTTGGGATCCGTAACTATTGTTTCCTCCACTTTAATACTACCCAGTCTGCATGTTCTGTCCTTTGCCAGTATACGCATAAGGCGTGCTGCTTCAGGGTATTCTGTGACCCCATTACAATACACCTGCCAGCCGTTTCTGGACTCTTTCCTGCACCTTTTTCGGAATTCCGTCCTATACCTCCTATATTCCGCCCAGCTCAATTCATCCCCTTTCTTAAGGGCAATTCTTTGAGATTTGCGTACTTTCTTCCTGAGTTTTTTCAGTTCGTTGTTCCACCATGGTTGGCCCGTGCCTTGTGTAACCTCACGTAGTGGACACGTACTGACAAAGGCATCTTTTAATGCTGTGCTTAGTTCCAATGCGCCTTCCTCTAACTCCTTTATCGTGTTGTAGGAAGTGTATTTGGATCTCCATTCACTCATTAAGGACCCAAAGTTGTCCCAGTTGGTCTTCTTAACATTTCTAATGCGCAATTTGCCAATTTTACTGTTTATATGGAAGGTGATTCTGCGATGATCTGATAACGAGTCATTTAGATCCACCTTCCAATCTTTGATGTATTTGGCAATGTCTTCTGATGCTAGAGTAATATCTAATACTTCTTTTCTCGTGCTTGTAACGAACGTTGGTTCATTACCAATGTTCATTATCTCGAGATTGTTACTTATGATAAATTCTAACAGTGCTTCTCCTTTCCTATTTGTGTCTGTACTACCCCACACCTCATTGTGCGAGTTAGCGTCACATCCTATTATAAAAGAAATTTTCTTACCTCTGTATTTGTTGACAGTTTCTTCCAGTTCTCTAGTTGGTGGCGTGAAGTCGGTCTCACTGGGAATGTAGGCCGACATAAACGCCATCCTTAGTTTCTTTTCTTCATCTAGTGGAATCATGGCTTCCACCACTACTAAATCTCTATAAAAATATCTATAAATATCTACCCGTTGCTTGATGCAACGGGTAGACGTAACTACGCCGCCAGGGATCGTGCTGAGATCCTGGCGGCCCACCTGGAAGAGACATTTACGCCCAACACCCCCAACACCTCCAACCTCCACGTCATCCGTCATCACGCGGCTGTCCAGGACAAGCTGGAGAGGTTCCTGTCGGCCCCTACACCGCCGCTCTGGGGAGAGGACTTCATCTCCCTGTCATAGCTGCGGTCGGTCGCTGCTCGCCTTGATAAGCGAAAGGCGCCAGGCACCGACGGAATCGCCAACGCCGCGCTGATGCTGCTGCCCCGAACAGGTCTCGTAGAGCTCACGAGACTGTTCAACGGAGTACTCCGCACCGGCCACTTCCCAGAGGCGTGGAAGACCGGGAAGATCATCGTTCTTCCCAAGCCGGGGAAGGACCGCCGCCTGCCTGGAAGCTACCGGCCGATCACCCTGCTCTCGCACATAGCCAAGCTGTTTGAGCGTCTGCTGCTGCGTCGAGTCACGCCTCACCTGCCCCAGCGCGAGGAGCAGTTTGGATTCCGCAGCGGCCACTCGACGACGCTCCAGCTGGCGAGGGTCATAAACCACCTGACCAGTGAGCGGAACAACGGGCGCTACACCGTGGGGGTCTTTCTCGACATCGAGAAGGCCTTCGACCGTGTGTGGCACGCCGGGCTCCTGGTCAAAATACTGGACCATGCCGCCTGCTTATGTGCGTGTGCTAGCATCGTTTCTACACGGCCGTAGCTTTTACGTGGCAGTGGATGGTGCCGAATCCCAGCCACGCACCATCCAAGCCGGAGTACCCCAGGGCAGTTGTATATCGCCGCGCTTATACGCGGCGTATACGAATGACATCCCCACTCTGCGCCACCATCTGCGGGAAGGGGAGGAGGACGTGCTGTTGTCGCTCTTCGCTGACGACAGCGCGTATTTCGCGTCGTCCTACCACCAGATCGTCGCCACCAACCGCATGCAGCGTCTGCTGGACTTATTGCCGGAATGACTGGACAAGTGGAGGATGGCCGTCAACGTCGGGAAGACGGCCGCTCTGCTGACCAGTCGCTCCAAGCCGCTACGTCAACTCACTCTGCGAGGTCAGGACGTAGAGTGGAAGACCACAGTGAGGTTATTGGGTTGTGAGTTGGACCGCAGCCTGCGCATGGTCCCCATGGTCAATCGTGCCGTGGGCCAGGCTGCTGCTGCCAGGTCCCAGCTCCACACGCTGTTCACATCCCATCTACCTGTCAACACCAAACTGCGAGTCTACGGTGCCTACGTCCGCTCACGCTTGACGTACGCGGCATCCGCCTGGTACTATATTAGTATAGATATAGTGTATTATCTATGCAGGTATCAATACATTTTTTAAACCGACCTTACGTCATTCGGTGCCTTAGTCGTGATCTCTTCATGCGCCTTTATAGTGGCTGTAATATTCTTTATCTACTCTGATACTATAATACAAAAATTATAAAACTGAAACCAAAATTCTTATGACAAACATTACGTACGGCACAAAAATAAAAAATTAAAAAGTTTTATGACGATACAGGTCTTGTATGGACACCTGTACCATAATATAACTTTTTAATCATAACGATACACCTATACAACTTGAACCAAAGAGGTTGACCCTCTACCTTAAAATAAAAAGTTTCAATTAACGACTCCGCGGCGACGCAACACGCATGCGCAATCGATGCTTGCGCCTTGGCGCTAACATTTGACATCTTTTCAATATTTAAACAAAGTTTGGTTTTTATTAATATTGTTTTGCGTATTATAGTATGAGAGTAGATAAAGTAGTGTACACTGCACATAACTTGGTCTTATAACTCTCGTGTGATACTATAAAAAAACTCGTGTTATAAGAACTCTTATTATGCAACAGTATCATAATCTACTACAATAACTAAACTTTTATAAATAATAAAATATACTATATAATCTAATTCAAAAACCATTCATTCACATTGGTGACGTTCTGCCTTTCGGAATATTTCACTGTCGATCCGTAGCGCCAGTTTTTAATAAATGAAAATTACTCCGCGTTCATTGTTCAAGCGCCGCTTTTATCTTCTTGTTTCTTTTTAATTTAGTTTTGGAACCGCTGGCGATGCTGCATTTAAACGTTTTATATTTCGCAATGATTTTTCTTAATATTTAGGTCGCAGAAATCTTTACCGTGAAGATCGTTTTCATTGAAAGTTATTCAAGGAAATTCTACGCAGTTTTTTAGCTCCTGGAATACAGCGACTACTAGAGTTCCATGTTTATTGTCTGTCTTTCTAGTAAGGTGGCAGTGATCCAATCTTCAACTCCGCGGGTCGCTGGTTCGATTCCTGCTGAGAGTCAACATTTTTTAATATCATGTTTTGATGTTTGTTGTATTTGTGGTGGAATTAAGAATAGTTAATGTGTTTTTTTGCAATTATGTGTTTAAAATTATCATCATCTTCCTCCTGTCTTATCCATAATGTTATAACATGTTGTCACATGATTTGGCTACGTATTTTACGACCGGCTGCCTGTTTGAATGCCTGTCAACTTAGCCTAGTCGTATTTTATGACACCTTGGTAAGAAAGAAGGTGGTCTATTCAACCGGTAACCACACGGCGGGTCAACTAACTTTAGTTACCCTGTACGACAACTCGGTAAGAAATGAATTTTTCTACGCATGCGTATACCACAGAACGGGTCAACTTACCTTATTCGCCTTGTAGGACACCTCGGTAAGAAATGAGGGTTGTTTATTTTACTCAGCCAGATACTGAGCTGCGATACAACATCACTTACTCAAGTAAAAAGGTTTCATAATGACCTTTCTATTTCTTAATATTAAAAAGGTAAACGTACAAAGAGAGAAATAAATATTTGTAAAAGTTACAAGTTGGTACATCACTCTAAGTTCAACTTATCCCCATAAGGCTTTCAGTGGCAATAACATAAGGTGGCCTATCAACTATATACAATGTATACCGTCCCCGACTGAGAGATCGGAAATTTTCTATGAATAATGCAGTGTCTCGTCATATGAGTGCCTTGTTCATATTCATACTATGCAAACGGTGTTGTGTACTAGATGCGAGTAGACTAAGTAAAACGAGTAAACTCCCAGTATTTCAAACAGCACTCGGATAAAGCGGTACGGAAAAGTTTCATGTACCCTTACAAAAATGTATACGTACAATATAGTAGTTTATTACGTGTATTCGTGTATTAAATATGGAACGGGAATATTCCGAGTTATTTAAACAACTTTATTTTCATCATCATCTTCCTGCCCTTATCCCACTTTAAGTGGGGTCGGCACAACATGTTATAAACATGCTGTAACATGATTTGGCTGCGTTTTTACGACTGGCCGCCTGCCTGACGTCAACTTACCTCTGTCGTATTTCACGACACCTCGGTAAGAAAGAGGGTGGTCTATTCTACTAAACCGGATACCACACGGCGGGTCGACTTACCTTAGTCGCCTTTTACGACACCTCGGTAAGAAAAGAGGGTGGTACTATTCTACCCAGCCGGATACCACACGGCTAATTTAAACAACTTTATTTTATTTAATTTAATCCGAATTTACTATGATTGATAAAATGTTGTTAAAAAATTCGCATTGGTTGTTTAAATCACCTCGATATAATAAATATATGGGACACTTACACACACGGTCGTCTATCCCTTTAAGTAACTAAAGACTTGTGCTATGGATGACAGAGAACTGGTAAACATATACATATATAATTTTAAATACATACTTAAAATACAAATACACACCGAGGCTTGAAGAACCAACAAATTGTTTCTAGAAGGCCCGAAGGGTCACTACCTACTACGCCAACAGACCAGTCTAATAATTCCCGTTCCATTTTTTTATAATAACACACAATGGTTGCCGCCATATTATAACACCGTTCGGTATCCGGCTAAATAGAATAGACCACTCTCATTTCTTGCCGAAGTATCGTGAAAGGCGACTTAGGTAATTTGACCACCATGTGGTACCCGGTTTAGTAGAATAGACCACTCTTTCTTACCGAGGTATCATAAAATACGACTACGGTAAGTTGACGTCAGGCAGGCGGCAGTTCGTAAAATACGTAGACAAATCATGTGACTTGTTGTGCCGACCTTACCGACCGACTTAGAGAGGGATATGGGTAGGAGGATGATGAAGCTATAATTCTTACATGCTGTTACTTTATGTTCAAATTTTTGACACTTGAAACGATCTTGTCATAACTTCCGGAAATAGAAAATGTCTTTTCTCTTTCAATAACTTTAATAATGTATTCTAAAATACGACAAAGAGAACTCGTAGCCATAATGGAATTATGTAAGTAGAGTTATTGATTGACTCTTCGGCTTTGAAGTGTACTTAAATAACTTGGAATAACTTACAATTACAAAGAGCGAGGCGGCTTTGTGGCTTGCGGTGTTCTAACAATCCTCGAGTATTCTTGAAGACTATTCTGCGGGAATTGATAGTGATGTAATCGCGATGAAATTTAAATGAAATTGCGAAATTTATAAACTAACTTGACCTCGGCATTCAGAATGTTCACAATTCTCGTAATTGACTATTGAGAGCGAGTGTTATAGTAAGATAAATAAAAAAAATAAAAAAAAATTTATATAAATTTTTTTTATTTTTTATTTTATAATGTTATAGTAAGATTGTAAGGGGTGTTCCGTTTAATTACTTTTAAAATTTTAGATGTCAAAAAAATTAATTATGTTGCTATAGTCCGCGATTATCGCGGTGTCCGGCTGTGTAAAATAGTCCACTGTCTTTCTTACCGAGGTGTCGTAAAATACGACTAAGGTAAGTTGACATCAGGCAGGCGGCCGGTCTTAAAATACGTAGCACATGTTTGACATGACAACATTTCTTAACATGTTGTGCCGACCCCACTTGGAATGGGATAAGGGCAAGAGAGAAGCCTATTAGAAGTTTACACGTTCCTATGTATGTATAAGTTTTATCACGATGTTTTCCTCTATTGCAAAACTTATGATGAATTTTTCATATAAATTAAATAAATAAATACCCGCGGAGCTGAAGGCAGGGTCACTACCCACTGCTCCAACGGGCCAGTCAAATCAATGTTCATAACAAAACTCATAGATTAGTTCCTTTTTTAAATTGATAAAGTTCACGCTTTCTATCCGTTAGGCCATCATGGCTTTTCATAAATGACGTTATTGCTAACAGCCCTACGCTATGACAATCAAAAATAGAATATAATTTTCATTAATAAACACCAATTGTTCACACAAGATTCATCAAAATTAAAGTCTATTCAGATTTAACAAAGCACAAATATTTACGTCAAACAGATATAATCTAAAATAATATAGAAAATCAGTGAATACCTACTTAAGATTTGAGAAATATATTTCATTGTGGAAATTCCACGCGTCAAATAAATCCTAACTTTTGTTAATGAATATTCCAAATAAATGAATAAAAGATATTTCTAACTAAGAAATGTTAATAAATATATCTGGAATATTTATAAGTAAGAAATATGTTTTAGTACGTTTGATGTTTTCCTTTGTATATATATATATATATATATATATATATATATATATATATATATATATATATATATATATATATATATATATATATTATTATATATCCTATGTATATATATTTTACTTTTTTTGTAGATATATATACAAATCCCTTAAGTGCTTTCATAATTAATATTTTTACTAAATTTTATATGTTACACCGGAGTATAGGGAATAATTGTGCCAAATTTCAATATTTGTTTAGCGGAATTGCCGTGAAAGAGTTACAAACATACACCCATACTCACAAACTTTTGCATTTATAATATTGGTAGGACTAGGACAAGGATAAGATATTAAGACCGTAAAAGCTTTTGGTTTTGTAATGTAAAAAATACTGAATCGATTTCGCTATCATCATATATAGCTTTTGCTTGAAATTTTCCACAAGCACAAATCATATATACACGGATGTTTGGCTGCTATCTGAATAACTTATGTATCCGATATTCGTTCGAGTATGCGATATTAAAATATGTATCTGATTTTGGCAATCAATGAACGTGTATAATGCTCACATTTGATTCAATATGTGTGTTCGATACAATTAAATTGCTTCAGTTCACTTGGTTGTACATTTTTGAAACGAAATTTTGAACATGAAAGTAGTTACCCATAAGAGATAAATGTTGTCAGGGACTTTATTGTAGTATTTTTGTAAATCTTCGATTCTCTAGTACATTACTTTAGTATGTCTCTGCTGGTTTAGGCAGCGCACTTGACTAAAGCTTCCAGTAGGCGAGTTTTACACTATCGCGACCTGTCCATCAGAATTTACATAATACCGTTATTTACTTGTCACTTAAACCTTCCGGAAGAATCCCACTACCTTTTAGTAAAAACTATACGAAAATCTAATCTGTAGATTTTGTGAAAATTGATCACATACAGACAGCTTCTGAGGACTTTGTTATATAATAGGTATAGATTTCTCATCTAATATCTAAGGATCCCTTTTAGGGAGTCCGCCTTTGCTTTTTTACTTTTTCTTACTTACTATATATATATATATATATATATATATATATATATATATATATATATATATATATAAAAGAAAATAAAATGAAGGTGAATAAAGTAAAGTGTCGTCAGGCAGGCGGCCGGTGGTAACATACCTAGTCAAATCATGTGACAATATGTTTACCTACAACATGTTGTGTCGACCCCACTTAGAGTGGAATAAGGACAGGAGAGTGATGAGATGTACACACGACTTAGTCGTAAAACTCTCTTGCGGCTTTTTTGGAGTCGTCCGTTAACATAGTGAGAACGTGGTTTCTATTTAGTCATTTTATGAAACACTAGCTTTTACCCGCTACTTCGTTTGCGTGGACTGATGTGGCGTGAGAGGTTCATAATAGGTCGCGCTTTTCAATGTCATTATGTCCTGTACAATTAACACGATTTCTATAGCCTATATGTTACCTCGGTGTATGAGGAATAATTGTGCCAAGTACCATAGATATTGGTTTAGCTGATTCGCCGTGAAAGTCTAACAAACATTCATCCATACTCACAAACTTTCGCATTTTTTATATTAAGTAATAAGTAGGATTAGTAGGATTGCGATTCATAGCAATTATTAAGTTCCTTTGTTTCATTCATCCTTTAATATTAATGGACTTCCACCTTCTAGAAACATAATCTGTAGCTAATGATGTTGTATGATTAAATACGTTTCAATGTAATCCCTTTTCGTGATTGATTAATCGTTTCACTATTTTTCTCGAACATTCTATCGACATTCCCGGAATGCTTAGTGAGTAATGACAGTTGTGTATACTTGTTTTACGTTGATTGATTCAGGATTACGGAGTGTAAGGTAAATAGGCGTCTCAATCTGTATCAGAGTCATTGTTTAAAACAATGGTTATAAGAATAACTTTGACATACCTAAGAAGTTATCATCATCCTACTGCCCTTATCCCACTCTAAGTGGGGTCAGCACAACATGTTACAAACATGTTGTCATATGATTTGTACACGTATTTTACGACCGGCCGCCTGCCGTCAACATACCTTAGTCGTATTTTACGACTCCTCGGTAAGAAAGAGGGTGGTCTATTTTACTCAACCGGATACCACACGGTGGGTCAACTTACCTTAGTCGCCTTTTACGACACCTCGGTAAGAAATGAGATACCTAAGAAGTTATGTGTCTAATTAATATTTGCAATTCATCTCACACATTTCTGTGAAAACGCAGTGTAGACAGACCCCCCACCAGATGGACAGACGACCTCAAAAAGGTCGCAGGGAACCGCTGGATCCAGGCGGCACAAGATCGTGTGGCGTGGAAGTCCATGACAGAGACCTATGTCCAACAGTGGACGGCTATTGGTTGAAGAGAGAGAGAGAGATTCTGTGAAAAAAAATCTTAATAAAACCTGCATATCTCAGGAGAAATGGTATATGTGTAAACTACCAATCCGCATTGGAGCAGCATTGTGTGTTTTAGCTCAAATCCTTCTCTCCAAAAACGTAGAGAGGCGACCTATACTCAGCAGTAAAATAATTAGAGGCTGTTACACCACTTTACTATTTTGCTTTAACCCGAAGTGATTGTATCCGCCGAGCTTTTTTCTGGTTCTTCTCGGTAGAAGCAAACTTCTGAATCAGTGGTAGCTTCTTTAACAACATTTGACTATTCATAAGTACTGAAACTGAATTAAAGTAAAGAACATTTTGAATTTGAACTATTCTTTGCGTTTTCGATCAAATCTTCATAATTTTATGCTCATATATAAGGTCCTTACATATGAAATTGGCGTTTTCTATAGTCGTTTTTTTTTAAATGACATATATTTAATTAATCAAATTATGTACCATTGCTATGTATGCACTTTCGCCATCTCATAGGTAGTTCATTGATCCCCTTACTAAAAAACCATTCGGGCGGGAATCAATAAAATCTTTGAAGGCGGTTTGGACTGCCCCATCGGAGTTGATTTTTTTTCCTTGCCAGTAGTTATCCAAATTGCGAAAAAAATGGTAATCTTTTGGAGCAAGGTCCGGAGAGTACGGTGGATGTCTAAGACATTCTAATTGAAGCTCCTCTGATTTGGTAGCCGTCTGTTGTGCAGTGTGTGGTCTAGCGTTGTGCTGAAGCAGCAGTGGCCTAGAGTGATTGACCAGCCTCAGTTGTTTAGCAGCTAGCTTTTCCATCATGGTTTGCAGTTGCTGACAATAGATATTTGCCGTAATCGTCTGGCCAGATTTAAGAAAGCTGTAGTGAACGACGCCGGCACTAGTCCACCAAACACTTACAAGCAACTGTTTTTTAGTCAATTTTTGCTTTGGGTAGGATTTGGCTGGTTTGCCAGGGTTCAGCCATTGCGATGAGCGCTTCCGATTATCGTAGAGGATCCACTTTTCATCACAGGTAATGATTCGATTTAAAATTCCTTCATTATTGTGCCGGTTGAGTAACGTAACGCAGCAGTCGACGCGCGTTTGTCGGTTTGCTTCACTCAATTCATGAGGTACCCACCTTTCAAGCTTTTTCACCTTCCCAATTTGCTTCAAGTGGATTAGAATAGTTTTATCACTAACACCGGAGCCTGCAGCTAACTCGGACGTGGTTTGCGATGGATCCGCTTCCACAATAGCCTTCAATTCTTCATTATCAACTTTGGTCTCCAGCCGTCCACGAGGCTTGTTCTGCAGGTCGAAATTTCCAGAACGAAAACGTTGAAACCTAAAACGCACTGTGTTTTCTTTTGCGACACCGTCACCATACACATCATTAATCCTTCGAGCCGTTTCTACAGCACTGGTGCCACGGTGGAACTCATACTCGTAAATAACGCGATAATTCATGTTTTCCATTTTGTAAACAGAGTGACACAAAGAAAAAAACAAAAGAAGAAAAAACAAATGAATTAAGGGGTTTGAAACACAAGTGCATGAGTAAATAGCTGTATGAATTTGAATTTGGAATTCCTAACCATAAAGGTAATATTTGAGATCAAAGTGGCCAGTACGACAAAATGCCAATTTCATATGTAAGGACCTAATAAATGCATCTTTAGCGATCCTTCTGTGACGTTTTTGCACTTATCCGTACTACCTGATGACGCTGTCTTTCCGTCAGTTCAAATCTACTCTCGCTGTATCAAACTCTCGACGATTCTTCTGCGCTCGTCTGTCCATGAAGATTACGCTGAAAAAGCCGCTAAGGCGTATAGAAAATAGTTAGTCCACAAAAAATTATAGCGACTATGACACGGAAATATAAAAACTTGTGGCCGCCGGAAGAAATATCTGATAGATTATAGATATACGCTTATAATAAGATTAAAAAAATATTATTTAGCGCAGATGCACTAAAAGAAAAATCTACTAGAAATATCGTTGCTTTCATAAAACTCTCTACGCATTTCATTACATCACAACTTTTAACCCAATCACAACTTTCATTACAAATAACACTAAGATATTATGAGATGCGTAAATGAGAAATGTTTCAAACTCGATCAGCCATAAGTACAACGTTCGCGGATCATTTATCACTCAGAAAGCCGTTTTACTTACTATATTTGACGTGAATATGACGAAAAGAAATGGAATGTCTGAATTTTCGTGAGCAAACTGCTAAAATATATCTGTGAATTCGATATTCAAATTTAATTCAATTTGACATTTGTAATTTATAAAGATAATAACGATGATTGTGCCTTTAAATGACACAATTTTATAGTTATAATCTATGGTTATTATACATAGAGTAGGAGGAATATTTGAGCGTGTGAGTGCGTGCAACAAATAATAAGAGAAGGATGAGAGATTTATACTTATCTCTGTCTAATCACACATAAAAAAGAGAGACAGATAGGTAGGTAAATAGTATACTAGCATAAGTTACAGAAAAATATGAAATTAAAAAAAAAGTTTAAAAAAATAGGTGTTGTCACAATACAAATATGAAAGAGGTTTCTTTCTTACTCTTTAAGCATTGTAATGAATTATGTTTTGTTTACGGGTAGTTAGCATATCCATCTGTAATTTGCAAATTCTTACCCATATAATTTAAAAAATACTTAGCGAATGACATTTACTTATATCAAAGAGACACAAAAAGTCAAACAAAAACTTTTGGTAAAAATCTTTTTAATGCCATTGAAATCAGTTCTTGCTTTTTTTCAATTTTAATTTGAGTAACTAATAATAATTGTCGTGAAAAAAACCAGCGATATCAGTTTTTTTTATTAATAGTAATAATACAAATTGTATAGAAATTTGATTTTTTTTTCTTAATTTGGGAAATAAACGATAATTACATTACAAAGAAAACCCGTTATCTGTATTTTTTACTAAATATATCTAATAATAATAATGTTTAGATATTTTTAAAACGTAAAATATATGAATTGTGCTTGTACATAAGAAATTGTATTTATTACAGGTAATATTTCTAAAAGTTAATGCGATTTATTTATGTGAAACATTAACTTATAAGTCCGTGATAAAACTTCTAATCTAATCTCATAAAACGTTTTCTTCTTCATAAACCGAGTTGCATTTGCAAAGCTATTTTAACAAAGAGAAATGATTTTACTCTTTTGTGAGCTGATTTTAATCCAATCAGAAATTTTCTTCTATCAAACAAATAATTTCTCCGCTGCCGCAATCTTTTCACGACTGTCTCTTAGAGTGTTATTGGTTACGAGAGTCAAGGGATACATATTTTGTATTATAATGTTTTACGTGCTTGGAAATTCGTGGAAATTTTCATCTGAAATCAGTGACCGACTAAAGATCAAAGTCTTTGAAGAAAAGTTGCTAGGGACGATTAAATGACACGAAACTCTTTTAGTGAATGTGGCCTTCGAAAGCACGCCTCGAGGTATCCGGCTGACTAGAAAAGACCCTTATTCCTTACCGAGATGGCAAATAAAGCGATTAAGGCAAGTTCACCCGGTGTGTTGTATCCGGCTGAGTAGAACAGACCACCCTCTTACTTACTGAAGAGTCGCAAAAGGCAAACAAAGTAAGATGCAAGGCAGGCAGCCGGTCGTGAAATACCAAGGCGAATCACTAGACAATCAAAGGGATAAGCGCCGATGATGATGGCCTTTGAAGCTTAGAATCAGGTGATACGAAAGCGTAGTTGTACGCTAATATCATGCTACGGACCATAATACGGAACTCAAATCACCTTTAGAGAGAGGAATTGGAGCTTAGACCTACTCCTCTTTAAAGCGGAAATGCGCTTACAAATATTTCCAGAATTATCCAGGGATACACATGTTTCCATTTTCAAAAGAAATGAAAATAACCACATAACTTTTTTTTTAATAACTCGAAGCTTGGAAGGATTTGAACCAGTGATCTCGTGGTAAGGATTGAGATAATTTATCTTTATGTGATGAAACAAATTAGTACATCAATTTATAAGATCAAGTGAAAAATTTAAGGTGGAATATTAAAACTTGTTGTACTCGTTGACTTATTGGGTAGTTCTTAATAAGATTTTCGGTTACTTGTGTTTGCTGTTGTATTTAAACTATATTTCGGGTTTGTTTATTTTATTTAGATTTATTACTTATTCATTCGCTAGAAGACGGAAAATAAAATAAAATATTTAGTTACTAACTACTACATTGAACAAAATAAAAAGTTAAAAAAATATATTTTTATACATTTTTCAATTTCAATTTACATTTGAAATAATGTATTTCAAATGTCATTATTAAGTTCATAGAGTAATGGAGGACATAATTAAATGATATAAATTTTCATAGTATAATAGAATTTTCTTATACAGTAAAAACACTGTACAATAAATGTTTTATCTAACGTTAGAAGTTTCTATTAGCATCGCAAAAGCTGGGTCCCGCACGTCACCATAAATTTTTCAATGTAAATTCAGGTCAGAGCATTTCAATTTTCAAATGGTTTGCGGCTCGTATTTCCAATGGTATTTATACTAAATAAACAAAAAATCTATAAGACTTTTGAATCTGTGTGAATTGAACGACTACTTGGACTGCCAATGGTGAAAATTTGGGCTTGCCGTGTATAAACTTTAACTCTATAAACTTCTTGATATAATTTAAAAAGAAACTCTAACTTCTGTTACTTATTCCTTTTACTTCTTGTAATGAACTGGACCCAAATATTAAATTACCAACATATTTAAGCACAACTCCCCACTACTCAATCCAATCTTTTCCACCCGTCATGGTTTATGGTATACCACATACCATGGTAACTCCTCAATGGTTATTAGTAGGGAAATGAAATTTTAAATAAAGCTTTTTCAAAAGCCTTTATCTTGACTTGTTAATAATGACTTTGAATTATTTATTATTTGTTCTCATTTGAGTAATTTAGATAAGACGTCAATAGATGACAAAAATCGACTTTCTTATAGCATAATATATGAAAGAGATAGCAAATTTAAAAAAAATATATATTTATTTATTTTATTGAATGGTCACCGGTTCTTAATAAGTGTAATTCTTGTTCTTAATAAGTAAAGTTGGAATTAAATCGGTTTGCTCAAAAAGAGTCAAAATTAACTTTAATATTCCTGTCCCTGACTGTTTAATATCCCACTTCTGGAACTAGGCCTCCTCTCTCCGTTTTTAGTAAAGAAGGGTTGGAGTGAAGGTCCACCAAGCTTCTTTAGTGCGGATTGGTAACAGAATACAGAATAAGACAAAATTTTGTAGCGATATGAAGGTTGCCTTATGATGTTCACTTCACCGAAAGGCGTCTGATAAATGGCGATTATCAAATAAGACACATAAGGTTTAACAGAAAAACTCATTTAAATGTGCCCATTGTGTGAACCCGTGATCCATCACGAGAGTCACAAGGTATCACCACTGGGTTTTTACAAATATAAAACACGCAATAAAGAACACAAATGTATTTTCTCGTCTCCGCTGAAATGTGAGATGTGTTGAAGCAAATACTATATTGTATATTTACGAACATTGTTCAGCAAAAATTGCAAGAAACCTCGAACTATAACACGTTCGAGGAATTTATCGACATCTTGTCACGCAGTACGTGTGAAAATTTTGCTTCGAGAATATTCGTTTCATATAAAGCTCTTTTATTTTGTACGTGCAATTTTATAGTTTTATATGCTAAGAGTAAAAGCTAAAAGGTCGTAAATTATAGCTATACCCTACATATAAGAGTCTTATCAATTTAATGTGCACTTTTTGTTTCCATGTGCGAAAATAAATGGTGTTTTAGCTGCAACATCAAAACGCTGTCAATATATTAAAGTATTATCTACTTCAAAAGTAATGAAAAAATTTTATCGCGGATTATAGCAAAATAATATTGTCATTAGTTTTGTATTATGGACCTCCGCAAAGTAATGCCTAATTCTATAAATTATTATCTACTTAGTGTAAAACAAAGTCCCCAAAAACTTTCTGTCTGTATGTGGTCGATTTTATCAAAATTTACTTTAACAATACAATTTTTTTACAATTTTTATTAAAAGGTACATACAGTTGGTAAGTACGTAATGGTTTTGTGTAAATTGTAATGAAGAGGTCGCGCGGCTGTAAAAAAACTCCTCTACTGGGAGCTTAAACCAGCAGAGATACACTAAAGTAAAGTACTAAATGATTGTAGATCTACAAAAATACTACAAAAAAGTCCGCGAGAGCATGTTTCTCTCTTATGGTTAACTCACAATAACCGCTATTATGTTCAAAATTTCAATATCGGAAAAAATTGTGACACACTAATTTCTACGTAAGGGAAACCGCTGGAGCATCTAATATTTTATATATTGGGATTACATAAAATATGATAATTATGGAAACTAAGGTAATGGGGAAAATTTCATTCTTTCTTTTCTTAGAATTGTCTGTTTTTTTTATAACTGTGCTAGATATAGGATTAATGTATGTTTAAAAAATTCAATACGTTTAAAATTAAATACAACCTACTTTATCATAAACGTATTAGATCATTTTCGAATGAGTAACACATTAGTCTATTTTTACTCTTGCTAAATGGTAGATATACATTATTATTAGTATGATTTTTATTCTTGGAGTAAATTTCTAACTCAAGTTTATATCGGCTGAGAGAAAGTACAAAAGCTGGGTTGTGAAATTCGTCCTTTAACAATGACAGACATTTTATAGGTCATCTTTGTCTAGTAAGATCTCAATTAGAAAGTTAAAGTTTTCTAACTCTGTTCAATCTTAATGACCGCAGCGTACAACCGGATATCCTTTAGAAAGTTTATAAAAGGGATGATAAAAAAACCTGGTGCAAAAGTTATAAAGAATTTATGGAAGTAGGTGCTATTTTGCGGAATTCCATAGTACAAAGTCATGGTAGAATTATTTTCATATAATCCGTGTTTGTTAAGAAAATCTATGTAATGCTAAGTGTAGGAAGCAAAAACCGTTCTCATACCTTATACACACAATTACTTACCACATGTATCACAAGTCACTACCACCAACAGCACTCTACGGAACCATTACACACATTCACTACGACAATCTCAACTGTTGTAATTAATCCTGCATAAAAACGGATAGCCCAGTGTAAATTTAAGATTATATAAATTTTCTATTAACTTTATCGCGGATAATAGCAAAATAATTTTATTATTACGTTTTTAAACATTTATTCATTTATATATTGTCCTATATATCTATACTTACTATAAAACAAAGTCCCAAAAAGCTATCTGTAGTATGTGTTCAATTTTCTTCAAATCTGCTGACCCGATTTTTTTACGATTTTGTTTTTTTAATTTAGGTTCTTTTGTAGGTAATGCAATTTTTTTGAAAGTTTTAATTTAATAGTACAGAACAGTATTATGTAAATTGTGTTGAAGAGTTGCAGTCGCAGTTGTTTAAAAAACTCGCCCTTTGAGATTTTGAGTTACGTGCGCCGCGCCCACCAGCAAAGGAACACTAAATTAATGTTAGTCTAGAGAATTGTAGATCTATAAAATACTACTAAAGTCCACGAGAGTATCTCTATAATAATACTCTACCCAAATAATACTCTGTATAGTTAGGCTACACTGAAGTTCTTGTAAGCATAACAACGTCAAACTTCGTCGATGTTTGCCGAAACTCGTCCGAACTCTGACACTGAATTTAAAAATGCTCGCTTGAATTTGTATCGACATTGTTGTTCGAAACAATTCGAAATTCAAAATACGTGACCTGTCTCGAATAATGGCGTGCCGGTTTTATAATCAATATAAAACAATACCTTGGCCATGCTTGATAAAATCTGTTCTTATATCACGGACATATAACAAAAACATTATCATATCATTTTTATTTTTTTCTTACATTTTCTTCACAGTATATTTTAAGTAATTTAATTTATGTACATAATAATAATAAGAATTATAAAACGATATGTGATGTATATAATAGACAAAGTAGAAACAAGCTTGCAGCTGCTCTTACTTTGCGCCTTGCTAAAGTACGTGAGTCGTTTGTGGGATTGGGTATAAGATTCTATAATAAAATTCCGCAATCTATTTTAGCTTTGCCGTTACAGTTTGAAAACACTGTTAAAAAGAGGCTGATACAGAATGCCTACTATACTATTGAGGAATACTTAGATGTTAAGAATACGTGGACATAGCTACTCTTCGACCCTGTACAAGACAGTACTGACTAAACTAGTCAGTAAAGGTAACGGCCTGTTACTATCCCACTGCTGAGAATAGGCCTCTTCTCTCCGTTTTGGGAGAGAAGGATTGGAGCTAAGACCTACCACGCTGCCCCAATGCGGATTGGTAGGTTACACATACCTCCAGAATTCTCTAGAGATATGCAGGTTTCCTCACGATGTTTTCCTTCACCGAAAAGCGTGTGATAAATTGCAATTATCAATTAGACACATAAGTTTTAAGAGAAAAACTCATTGGTGTCTGCCCGGGTTCGAACCCGTGATCGTCTCTAGAGATTCACACGGTCGCACCGCTGGGCCATCACAGCTGACTAGTAAAAGTAACTAGTAACAATTATATTTTTAAAAGAGCAACTGCCGCGTTTCTTGCTGGCTCTTCTCAGAAAGAACAGCTTTCCGAACCAGCAGTAGAGTTGACGAATCAACGGCACTTTTTTAGAAATTTAGTTGAATAAATAATGTTTTGAATTTGAATTTATGATTTGGTTAAGTTATATCATGGCATGGCATCTGTGATCATAAAAATCGCAATTTATGGTAACGCTATCTGAGTACGCTGGGTAGAATTTCTTTTGTTCCTAAAATTATGAAATATTAAAGTAAAACCAACCGTCAGATAGACCCGAGGTTTGGTTTACTCCGATTACAAGGGTCACGTCATACAAGCATCAAAATATTGTATGTGTTATTTAAATTTTTGCGTTGTTTCGAGATTATGAGGGAAAACCTTCGTCCCGTTTTGTCGGTACTAAGGAAAATGTGGTTATTTATTCAGCAGATACAACTATGTTTTAGGGTAATAGGTATGTACTGCCATATTTATGTTAGATAACAATTTTTGTATTACACTTTATTCTGGTAGGCTATTTAAAATGGCTCTCTTACCTAATGAACGTGGGACGTAATATTAATAATATGATATATTTTATTTGTCTAAAAAAGTATTTCATTTTGTCTATATAAATATCTGTATAAATAAAATCAATTATCTCATGATCATAAGGTCAAAAATCAAGAAAGGCTGGACCGGTTCAACGAATTTTATTTTTAATAGTATTTATATAATGCAATAAAGGTTCTAATAGATAGAAACACCGGAAAATTGGAAGTAAAATAAAGAATAAGAGCTATTACTGCAACTTAAAGATGTTCCAAGTTATGTTTTGGAATATTTTTTAAACACGATTATTCTACTTCTTTCTTTATAACCGATGGCGCTATAACTGCTGGCCTGATAAGAAGATGGCAGAGACTCGGTTTTCTTTAATTCATTTCCACAATACACATTCTTGTGCCAATTAATAGCATCTTCCTATTACCTATTTAAGGTCGTCAGTCTATTTGGTAGAGGGTTAACTAATGCTTTTCCAGTTAAGGTTACATCTTAGGACCCCAACCCAAAATGAAACGGAAATTTTTTTTTACTATAACTATGATTATAATAAATCTACACTTATATTATAAATCCTTCGCCGTGTGGTATCCGGCTGAATAGAATAGTACCACCCTCTTTTCTTACCATGGTGTCGTAAAAGGCGACTAAGGCTTACCTTAGTCAACTTATTGACCCGCCGTGTGGTATTCGGCCGAGTAGAAAAGACCACCCTCATTTCTTACTGAGGTGTCGTAAAAGGCTACTAAGGTAAGTTGACTCACCGTGTGGTATTCGGTTAAGTAGAATAGACCACTCTCTTTCTTATCGAGGTGTCGTAAAATACGACTAAGATAAGTTGACTTCAGGCAGGCGACCGGTCGTAAAATACGTAGCCAAATCATGTGACAAAATCTTTGTTACATGTTGTGCCGACCCCACTTAGAGTGGGATAAGGGCAGGAAGATGATGATGACTTATATTATAAATCCGAAAGACTGTTTGGCTGTCTGGCTGCCTGTCTGTCTGTGTGTCTGTCAAGCTTTGGATCAATATTGATGAAATTTGGCACATAAAGCTTATATACCAGGGTTACATATGTATATAAAAACATTCTAGTTTTTCATTCGCTAACAAACAACAAACACATTTTGTATTATTAAGGGTACTTAAACTCTTAAGATTTACTAGTACTTTTTATATTTCTGCACAATTTTATAATATAACTATGAATATTAAGATTTCACGATTTAATTTTTTAGATATGTTTTATGTGACTGTAATAAAACATGCATGGAAAGCAGAATCGTCGTAAAACGATCTTAAAAAAGGGGTCACTACTAAATGTTAGTAATAAAACGCCTACAGTCAGTTGCTATCCACCACACCCTTTCATATGAAGGAAAGGATTTCATGTTTAGTAAACGACAAAATATTTTTATAGACCTTTTTATCTTAGCCAAAATAGTATGTTGGAACCAAATGAAGTTGAAGTTCGGTGAAGGAAAACATCGTGAGGAAAGCTGCATAGCTGTAGAGAATTCTAGGGACATATGTAATATACCAATCCAAGTAAACAGCGCGGTCCTAGATCCAATCATTTTCTACAAAAATGGAAAGAGGACCCTACGCCCAGCAGTGGGATAGTACGAGACCTTTACTTTCGTAGCAAAATAATATTGTTTTTGAGTTTAAATCTTTAATATTTAAATGAGTTAATATTGTATGTATATCGGCGCGAACGTAGTGTTGGCAACACCACTACAGATGTAATCGCGTTGTCAACCCCACCTTGGCGCAAACTATAAATAACGGAGCTTTGTCGGTGGAGGGGTTACTCATTTGCGAATACTCTCAATGTGAAGTCGTTGTTGTGTTTATGTGAAGTATTTTATTTTAAGGTCAAATTCAGGTCATAAAGTTAGTAATTGTGATTTGAAGATTTTTGTTTAAAATTCATAGTAAAAAGTGATTACTTGCTATTGTTCACTGATTGTTTAATAAAATGGATAATGATGATAATGAGGATTTTATCTCCCCTGCATCTCCGATTCTTACATCAGAAGCGAGGACGAATCGACGCCAATCACCATCGGCACCTCCTACAAATGAAGCAATGACATTGATGGCAAATACCTTCAAGAATACAATGAGTGAAATGATGGCACGGATGTCTGAAGAAAATCGCATTGCTCTCTCTGAAATTATACAAAGACTTAAGCCCGAAGAATCACGTGTTCGTATTTCAGATATTTACTTTCCAAGTTTCGATCCCGACAAGGGCATGGATGTGAAAGAATGGGTTAACCTTATATCACGAACTCAGGACGAATATAAATTGAAAGACCACGAAGTACGATTAAAAGCTGCTGGCGTTCTTAAAGGAAGAGCGCAATCATGGGCTGATGAATGTTTACTCAGAACCACCACGTGGGCCGAAATGAAGGAAGATATGCTACAGATATTTGAGGCCGAATCCAGGTATTTCTCTGAAGTATTGAACTTCCGACGGTATTCCATTGAAAATGCTGAATCTGTTCCAGCATATATTTCAACAGTATGGAAAATGTTTAAAAGGATCATGAAAACAAATCCAACAGACCAAGATGCAGTAGAATTTATTATTGGAAGCATAACCGACGATACGCTTCGCACAGAACTCTTAAACAGTAAGTCCAATACCGTACCAGAATTAATAGCTATAGCCAAAACTATGCGTAAACGTAAGAATGCACCGACACGAGAGTTTACCAATGTACCCCCAAATAAAAAACCAAGGGTTGATAATGATAGATCTGATCAGGCTATTACATGTTTTGTATGCGGTAAAGTCGGACACAGAGCACGATGGTGTAATTTCAATGCAATAGCACAATCGCGTAAAGAATCTAACCATACCAACAAACCTGTCGAAGTCAAGAAAAAAGAGTGTTCGTATTGTAAAATTCCAGGTCATACATTTGAAACGTGTTTTAAGAGGGCAAATTCCGAACCGAAAGTTAATCTATGTCAAAAAGGTAATAATATTTCAAATATTATTATAGTTTATATTCAGGACATCCAGTTTACGGCAATGTTTGATAGTGGAGCAGATTGCTCTTTGGTTAAACAGTCAATAGCCTCCAAACTTCCCGGAACCCGTAGAACGGAAATAACGCATTTGAAAGGAATTGGACCTGTACCCATTATATCTCTAGAAAAAGTTACTCCTATTATGAAGGTAGATGAGATTTTCATCGAGATCGATCTCCATATTGTATTGGACCATCAACTGCCAGTTGATATTATTATTGGGAAAGACATACTCAATTTTCCAGGAATAAAAATAACATTGACTAATAAAGGTATTACAATCAAAAATGTAGACGTAATCGAGAATATTACAAACGTGTGTCAGCTGTCTTCCTCGACAATGGCGACAGATTTAACTGAAAGGAAGGACATAGACACTCTTCAGGAAATTTTGAGTACATTCGCTGATTCTTTTACCGAAGGCATTTCAGGGTCTAGGATTAAGACGGGTGAACTCAAGATTCGATTAAAAAACCCGGATAAGACAGTTTATCGTCGGCCCTATAGACAAGCACCTGTTGAGCAGGAGAAAGTACGCAAAACAATTAAAGAACTGATAGACAAGAATATCATTCGAGAAAGTAATTCTCCTTTTGCGAGCCCTATCATAATGGTAAAGAAGAAAAATGGTGAAGACAGACTTTGTGTTGATTATAGAGAATTGAATGCGAATACCGTAAGAGACCATTACCCACTGCCATTGATCTCTGAACAACTTGATCGTTTGGCCGACGCGAAATACTTTACTTGTTTGGATATGGCAGCAGGATTTCACCAAATACCAATACATATTGATTCTATAGAAAAAACTTCATTCATAACGCCCGATGGTCAATATGAGTACCTAACTATGCCATTTGGATTAACAAATGCTCCGTCCGTTTATCAACGAGCAATTAATAAAGCTCTTGGAGATCTCAGGGGTAAAGAAGTGCTGGTTTATATTGACGACGTCTTGATTCCGAGTATATCAATACCTGAAGGCTTCCAAAGACTGAAACGTGTTTTAGAATCCCTTACAAAAGCTGGATTTTCAATAAATATAAAGAAATGTTCTTTCATGAAAACTTCAATAGAATACCTGGGGTTCATAGTATGTGAAGGAAAAGTAAGACCCAGTCCTTCAAAAATTGAAGCTTTATCTAGAGTTCTTCCTCCTGCAAATGTAAAACAACTCAGGCAATTTAATGGCTTAGCAGGATACTTTCGAAAATTCATCCCTGACTTTTCCAGCCAAATGATTCCTCTTTATAACCTTACTAAATCGAACTGTAAATGGGAATGGACTGCTGAACATGAAGCTATTCGGTGTAAGATAATTAATTATCTTACTTCTGCACCTTTACTGACGATATTTCAGGAAGGATATCCGATAGAATTACATACCGACGCTAGTGCGATAGGCCTTGGAGCTGTTTTAATACAATTAAAAAACGACAATCGTCACGTTATTGCTTATTTTAGCATGAGAACCACACCTGCTGAAACGAATTATCACAGCTATGAACTAGAAACTCTTGCCATAGTACGAGCAATTAAAAACTTTCGCCATTTTTTGTATGGAAGAAAATTCACAGTTATATCAGACTGTAACGCTGTAAAAGCGTCACGTTATAAACAAGAATTACTGCCTAGAATTCACAGGTGGTGGGCCTTTTTACAGAATTTCGATTTTGAAGTTGAATACCGAAAAGGAGAAAAACTGAAGCATGCGGATTTTTTTAGTCGAAATCCATACCGAATCATAATGAACTTGACTACCAAAGATGATTGGTTAATAGTAGAACAACGACGGGATCTGGAAATAAACAAAATCATTCAAGAAATTAACGCAGGTAACACAAGGACAGAATATGAACTAAAAGATAATATTCTACATTATAAAACGGAAGTGAATAATAAAATGAAGCTAGTAAAAGTCGTTCGGCAGTCTTATCAATGGAGTCTCATAAATACATATCATGAAGCACTGAAACATATGGGATGGGAAAAAACACTGGCAAAGCTAAAAGAAAATTTTTGGTTTCCTAAAATGTCTTCTACAGTCAGATATTTTGTGGAACATTGTGTCGTATGCAAGACAATGAAAGGACCTTCTGGAGCTGTGCAAAGTCGACTTCATCCAATTGGTAAAATTCCAGAGCCATTTCATACAATTCATATTGATATTTCGGGGAAACTAAGTGGAGAAGCATCCCAAAAAGAATACGTTTTTGTTGCAATCGATGCTTATACAAAATTCATAATGCTGAAGCATGCTAAGAGTCAATGCCAAGCTAGTGCTTTAAAACATCTTCAAGAAATAATATTTCTATTTGGAGCACCAAAGCGTATAATTGTCGACGGTGATGGTGCATTTACTTCTCATTATAAAAAGTATTGCGATGAATACGGTATCGAACTTCATCAATGTGCAGCTTATACTAGCAGAGGAAACGGTCAAGTGGAAAGAATTATGAGAATCATAAAAAATGGTCTAACTATCATCAAAAATACTCAAAAAATACATTGGGACAAATCTGTTCTTACTTTGCAGCTAGCCATTAACTGTACCTTTTCTAAAGCGACTGGGCAAACACCAATTGAGTTATTAACGGGCAAGAAAGGATGTGTGCCTCCAGAGCTGCTTAATATTATCGACGAAAGAAACGAGCGCGTAGATCCCGAAACAATGAGGAAAGTTGTTTTAGGTCGAATGACCGAGCATGCTGAAAAAGATAAAGTACGTTATGATAGTGGAAAAGCTAAGGTTAAAAGATTCGAAAAAGGCGAATATGTTTTACTAAAAGAACCAGAGAGGTTAGGTACAAAACTTAGCCCTAAATATGATGGACCCTACGAAATAAAAAAGGTATTGCCACATGATAGATACGAAATTCACCGGAGTAATAAACGAGGTCGATCAAGGAAGGTCTGTCATGAACATCTACGTAGCGCACCTAACTTTGGCGTTCAAAGTCACGTGGCCGTATCGGCGATGTATAACAATGGTAATACTAATGTGCAAATATGAAAGTAAACAAAAATGAGTGAGGTGTTTTCAGTTAAGTAGATGTCGTTGTGCTTATAACGAGTATTATACGAGTAACGTGATCCTATTAGTTAATGTGTAACGTGAAAGCCAAAATGAGCGCTGAGGCTCTGAGGCTGGACCAAAATTAGCGCTGAGGCTATGAGGTCATAGAAAATGAGAAACTAATGTGAACGTGAAATGAATGTGAAAATAATAATAAAATTAGGCGTGTGATTGGTTTAACATAAGTTGTTTTATTACAGATAAAAATAAAGGTTAGGCGCAGGGACGCGCCTGTCATCAGCATGGCCGTATCGGCGCGAACGTAGTGTTGGCAACACCACTACAGATGTAATCGCGTTGTCAACCCCACCTTGGCGCAAACTATAAATAACGGAGCTTTGTCGGTGGAGGGGTGTCGACCGATTCGTGCTGGAGTTCCCCAAGGTTCGGTGCTCGCACCATACCTCTATTCGCTCTACACGAGCGACATCCCTCACAACAAAATGGTTTCATCGTTAGCCCTATACGCTGACGACACTGCCCTCTTCACGTCTTCGATTAAAAAAGACCTAATAGTCAAACGTCTCCAAGCAGAAGTAGACAACCTCGAGAGGTGGTTTGCTCAATGGAGAATAGCCATCAATCCGGATAAGAGCGCGGCCATGTTCTTTAACAAGCCAGGCGCTCGGTCCCCCCACCCCCTGAAGTGTATAACAATACACAACAGGGAAATACAGTGGCAGGAAGAGATCAAATACCTCGGGGTAATCCTCCAACCTACTCTCTCTTTCGCCAAACACATACGCGTAGTCCGTAACAGGGCAGCGTATGCGTTGGGTCGTCTCTATCCGATATTATGCAAGAAGAGTAAAATGTCACTTCGTAACAAAGTGACGCTTTACAAAGCTTGCATAAGACCGATAATGTCCTATGGGTGCGTCACGTTCGCGCATGTACGTCCTTATCGATTAAATGTCTTGCAGCGTTTGCAAAATAAATTCACGCGTATAGCCTCCGGCTGTCCATGGTACATGCGAAACGTGGACCTACATAGAGATCTAGGTCTCCCCTCCATAGCCAACCTATTCAAATGTTTCTCGAAGAAATATTTTGAAAAGGCAGAGGCGCACCCGAACCCGCTCATTTCTAAAATGGTCCAATATAAATGCTATGAAAATAAGTTCAGAGCTAAAAACTATAGGCGCCCTAGGAGCGTTCTATACGACCCTGACGATCATCTTACGATCGCCAACGCCAAACACTTCACACACATACACACACAGCGCCTTCGCCGGCGAAGGCGAGGTCCCCGATTTCTCACGTCTAGCGGAAGGGGCGTCCAACCCCGACCGTTATGACATTAGGACTCTTCCACAGTCCGACTATAATCCTCCACAGCGCGTCGCTTTAAGCCGAGGTTCGGCCTCACGGGAGGCACCCTTAAGGCGACGCTCCCAGGATGCTGCGGGCCTCTTTCGAGACCCGCTCTCCTAGCACTTCACCCCCGGCGATGCTTCTGCGCTCGCCCACTCTCCCGGTGACGCTGTCAAAGCCTTCACGGCTAACAGCCTTAGTTAGTGTCCGAAAAAAAAAAAAAAAAAAAGGTGGAGGGGTTACTCATTTGCGAATACTCTCAATGTGAAGTCGTTGTTGTGTTTATGTGAAGTATTTTATTTTAAGGTCAAATTCAGGTCATAAAGTTAGTAATTGTGATTTGAAGATTTTTGTTTAAAATTCATAGTAAAAAGTGATTACTTGCTATTGTTCACTGATTGTTTAATAAAATGGATAATGATGATAATGAGGATTTTATCTCCCCTGCATCTCCGATTCTTACATGTATATAAATTTCAATTTTGCATGTAGGGGTTTTTGGGGAGAAAAAATCGATCTAGCTAGGTTTTATTTAAAAAAAATCGTTTTATCCCTGTTTTCGGGCATTAAATAAAATGTAGAATTGAAAACAAAGGATTTTTTAGCTATCAAAGGTAATGTTGCGATAGCCGATGAATATCGCGCGGATCGAAAATTTTCACAACCCAGGTTCGAATTCCACATATCATCGGCGCCTTCTGACTTTTTAATTTATTTAAAAAATTACCGATCAAGGCTCGTACACCAAGGTACTATATACAGGATATACATCTGTAATAAAATCCATAGAATGGCTGTTAGGATACATTTTCTTATTTAAAGCTGACTTTTGTAAAATACTTGTTTGTATTGAATTTATTTCGGCTCAACGTTTGAAGAATACAATAACACAGTCGTGTTAATAATGTATTCACCCCAAAATATAAGATATTTTTCCAATGATCGCTCAATGGATTGGATAGCCGTTATACGATTTGTCTACAAATTGTACAAATTTTTGCGCCTTCACTTCCCTTGTAATAATGTTAGTATGATAATGGGACTTTTTTGTAGATCTTAAAAAGGCGGAATTATCCCATAGTACCAAGAGTTTAGATTACATATTGGATGAAAGTTCCAACCTCGTTCAATTTCTTCTGACATTTTCGTCAATTATCATCATATTTCAACCATTTCACAAATTATGTTTACTGGAAGAAAACAGCATGAAAGTATGTTTTGTTTTTGAGTTTACTGCTAATAGACGAAGAGAAACGGCTGGAGAGTTAGTTTGATAATATGGATATAAGTTGTTGCTATTTGGAAGGTAAACATTACCTTCCAACTGGCTCAAATATAACAGAGGGGGACCAGACTATCGTTTATTGGGCTATAGCGCTATTGCCAATCATATGACCAAACGAGTGTTAAATATGAATGTGGATGGATACGTGAGTAGAGGAAGGTCTAAAAAGAGATTGGATTGTGTGAAGAATGACATATAAAAGTAGTGGCGCCAGAGTTGAAAAATGATAGGAGAGAATGGAAGAGAAAAACATGTTGTGAAGAGAATAATAATGGTAAGTAACTAAGTTCTTCAAAAAAAGTATTTTTTTACAAATAGTAGACACAACTAAGCTGCAATATCAGTAGAAGGGTTTTCGGGCACTGAGGGATTTTGGACCGAAAATTGGATCACGCGTAGTTTCTGGAATGGATTCGTCCGAAGTGGATTGGGACATATAACTCTATTTCGAATTAGATTATCTTTTTGTATTGCATTTCTTGCGATATATTATATCTTAGGAATAAACTTAATGTTAAATAAAATTAATGTTTTTTTCTATTGTTGTATATTTTATATTTTCATTTTAACATTTAGTTCGTTCAAACCATTATTGATATCGTTATTATTGCATAAACAGTATTTCTGATGTGTAAAGACGTTGTCACTGCGCTTGATCTTTGTTACACGAGTAATAAACTAGCTACTGAGTAAGACGGTTGTTTCATTGCAATTTGACGACGAGGCGGTTAGCAACTCGCGTTTTTTTAGAAATTAATTTACAGTATGTCAAACTTTTTAGGAAATATCAGTATTTTCGATCACAAAATCCATGAGTGGGACGTTTTTTACGGACGTTTAACGCAGTTCATTAAGTTAAATAACATCTCGGTACCAAATCAAAGTGCAGTGTTGTTGACTCATCTATCCGATGAGTCATACCGTTTGATTCGTAATCTCGTGCATCCGTTTAAACTCGAAGATAAAACATTTAGTGAGCTAGTAGATATACTCAATCAGCATTTCACACCCAAGAGATCGACTTTCGCAGACAGGGCGAAATTTTACGAAGCAAGCAAATCGGACGGTGAAAGTGTAGAAGAATGGGCGGCACGGCTAAGGGGTTTAGCAGTATACTGCAACTTTGGCGCGGAACTGGACATGCTTCTGCGCGACCGTTTCGTCCTTGGCTTCAGGTCGGGCCCGGAGCGGGACCGACTGTTCGAGTGCGACTCCAGGACTTTGACATTTGGACAAGCCCTGGACGTGGCGCAGCGAGCGGCGTGTGCGCGCCTGGCGCGCGTTTCACCAGTCAAGGAGGAGCCTGTGTTTCGTGTTGGCGAACGTCGTAAGGCTGGCCCTGGTCTCCGCGGGGACGGCGGCCGGTTGCGGTGTACGGTGTGCGGTTTGAAGAACCACAATGCGGCTAAGTGTAAATTTAAAAATTACAAGTGTTTGATTTGTGGCCAGAAAGGCCACCTGAAAAAGATATGTGGTTCTAAAACATCCAACTTGCACAGCATTGATGAGGAATTACCGACGAATCAGGATAGTGATTGCAAAGAATGCGATCTTTTTAATATGAGGTATGTAAACAATAGCCCCATCAAATTATTAGTGAAAGTGAATAATATTCAGTTGCATATGGAATTAGATACTGGTTCAGGGACTTCAGTGATCTCGGAAAATCTTTATTTACGATATTTTTCAGACTTGAAATTGATTGATTGTAACTTAACAATGTGTTTGTACAATGGTCATAAAATAACGCCCCTAGGATGTTTTGAACCGGAAATTTTATACAATAATAGAAAGGAAATTATTAAAATTTTTGTTGTTAAAGACGGTGGCCCGCCATTACTGGGCCGTGATTTTATGACAAAATTTAGTATTTATTTCACAACAACAAATAACATTAACTGCAAACATAAGCACATGGAAGATTTACAACGGTTATTAGACAAATACCCGGCCATTTGGGGGGATGATTTAGGTTGTTTTAATAAATTTGAAGTCGAACTTCAGTTAAAAGACAATACTAGCCCTAAATTTTTTAAACCGAGATCCGTTCCTTTTGCGTTGATAGACAAAGTGAGTGCTGAGTTAGACAGACTAGTAAAATTAGGTATTTTAATACCCGTTAATTACTCGGAATACGCTACACCAATAGTCCCAGTCTTAAAAGAAAACGGTAAATTAAAGATTGCTGGCGATTTTTCTTGTACACTAAATAAAGACCTAAAAATAGATAAATATCCGCTTCCCCGCATAGAGGAAGTGTTCTCTAAGTTAGGAGGAGGGGAATATTATACAAAAATAGATTTAAGCAATGCGTACAATCAATTTAAATTATCAAAAGCATCTCAGAATTTAACAACTATTAATACACATAAGGGGCTATTTTCGTATACTCGGTTAGTATACGGGCTAGCAAACGCACCGGCCATTTTCCAAAAAGCAATGGAAACCCTACTGTCCGGATTAAGCGGTGTCAGCGTGTGGCTAGATGACGTTTGCATAACAGGTCCAACAAAAGAAATACACTTGGCTAGGTTACAGGAGGTTTTAAGTAGGTTACAAGAAGCGGGGTTGCGCCTTTCAAAAGAAAAATGTTTCTTTTTTCAAGATAACGTAACATATTTAGGGTATGTTATAGACAAAAACGGCCTGAGGACGTCTCCGTGTTGGGAGTAAAACGATTCCTAGGGGTGGTTAACTATTATAGGAATTTTATTCCGAGTGCGTCAGCGGTATTAAGTCCACTGCACGAACTACTACGGGCGGGTGCAGAATGGCACTGGGGCGCGCGACAACAGTCGGCCTTCGATAGCGTGAAGCGCGAGCTAGCCAGCGACCGCGTTCTGGCGCATTTCGAGCCGAACGCACCGCTGCTGCTCACGGTAGACGCGGGGCCGGACGGACTGGGGGCCGTACTCGCGCATCGCGACGCCGACGGTAGCGAGCGCCCTATCGCGTTCGCGTCTCGATCGCTCACAGCGAGCGAGAAGAATTATAGCCAGATCCAAAAAGAGGCAACTGCTATTATTTTTGGGGTGAAACATTTTCACCAATATTTATACGGGCGGCGTGACCCATTCATATTGAAAACTGATCATAGACCGTTGCTTTCTATTTTTGGAAAAAATAATAGTATTTCAGTCACGGCCGCATTAAGACTACAAAGATACGCTATTATTTTGTCCGCGTATAATTATACGGTGCAATACATAAATGGCAAGAATAATCAAGTAGCAGATTTTTTTTCTCGTTCACCGCTATCGGTAGTAGCAGAGAAAGAAAAACACGACGATAGTTCTAGATATTTTTTTTTCTTAGAATCGGATTCAAAACCGGTTTCATTCCGTGAAATAAAACTCGCGACCGACTCAGATACTGTATTAAGAACGGTCATGAAGTATATGAACAAAGGTTGGCCTAGGAAAATAAAATGTAAAACAATATTGCCGTATTTCTATTGTAAAACAGACTTAGAAGTCATCGAAGGTTGTTTGTTCCGAGGACATAGAATTGTTATTCCGTCGATATATAGGGAAAATATGTTACGAGAATTACATTCATCCCATTTTGGTATACATAAAACAAAAAGTTTAACTCGCGGTAGAATGTGGTGGCCACAAATTGACAGGGATATCGAACGTTGGGTTAATACATGCCGGGCGTGCGCGGCTGTCCGCAGCGCCCCGCCGCGCGCCTCACCCTCGCCCTGGCCACGGCCGCCAGGCCCATGGCATCGCATCCACATTGATTACATGACTTTTGGCCAGAATATATACCTTATTGTTATTGATGCTTTTTCTAAATGGTTAGAGTGTATTCATATGGACCGTGGTACATCTACATGTGCGCTTATTATTAAACTTAAAGAAATGTTTTCTAGATTTGGTGTACCTAATGTTATTGTATCGGATAATGACGTTAAAATATCGTCCTTTGAATTTCACAGTTTTTGTAAACTAAATGGCATCGAACATTTAACTTCCCCCATTTACCACCCAGCTAGCAATGGACAGGCTGAAAACTCTGTTAAAACATGCAAAAAGATGCTAAAATGCATTTTGGCGGAAAATAAATGTCATAAGGTCTTACATGAAAAATTGCTTAGTTTTCTTTTTGACTACAGAAATAGTGTACATTGTGCTACAGATGTAACACCAGCTATGTTGATGTTAGGACGCAATTTAAGATGTAAACTAGATTTAATTTTACCACAAAAGAATACCGCTGTTAACCAGCAAGATCAGCTGATAATAAAACCCAACAGATATTTTAAAAAAGGAGATACTGTCTGGGCAAAATGGTTTACCGCGCGAAAAAGTATATGGGCCGTAGGTATTATAAAAAAAATAATAGGTACACGAATGTTTAAAATTTATTTCAAGGACTACAACATTATTTCTAATAGACATTTAGACCAGATAAGAAAATATGTAAGCCCTAATACTAGTAACATCGATATAAGTAGTAGGAGTTATTGCGATACATCAAGTGCCTGCATGGTAGGGAATAGTACTCAGCCAGCGTTTTCCTCTCCATCCACTCCATCACAGCAGACCGAGTCGGTCACTATGTCTCCACCACTAACAGCAAATTTGGGGGAGGAGGATGGGGATGATCGGGTACAGGAGAAGGAAAATAGTGAGATGCAGGATAATGGTAGTGAAGTAGTACTACAGAATGAACCTCCCCCGGTTGATTGTGTTGAGACTGAGTCTGTCGGGCGTTCTAGACGATATAAGAAACCCATTAGCTATAAGAAATATTTGTAATATTTTTAATGATTAGTGTTTTATAATAATTAGTTGTATAGGTTAAATTAAGTTAAGTAGGTTAATTTAATGTTACAGGTTCCCTAATTAATGTTGGAGGGATGATGTGTAAAGACGTTGTCACTGCGCTTGATCTTTGTTACACGAGTAATAAACTAGCTACTGAGTAAGACGGTTGTTTCATTGCAATTTCCACTGAAATAGACTGCATCGAGGCCAAAGCACCATGTAGTTTTCCCTCCCTTAATTATCCCATTTATAGAGGTTATAAAAGATATTGGATCGCGTCGACGTCGCGATCGTTAAGTGTGAACGGAGTTTGTGGACTCTAAATTTCTTATTGAGCTTTTACTAGACGAAGATGTGCAATAAAATTGGTTCTTATGTCAACGGAAAAATTATGAGGGAATCGGTAATAGGATGTCCTTTAATCTTAGCTTGGATTTAAGAGATATAAGGCCGCGCCCATTGTATGTCTGATCATCATTCATCATTCTTGTCCTTATCCCAGTCTTAGTGAGGTCAGCACAACATGTTATAAACATGTTTTTCACATGATTTGGCTAGTTATTTTTCGACCAGCCGCCTGCCTGACGTCAGCCGAATACTACAAGGCATATTTTTCAAATCGGTCCAGTAGTTCCTGAGATTAGCGCGTTCAAACAATCAAACAAAGCTTTATATATTAGTATAGGTTCGTTAGACCTTCTATAATGTTAAGACGAAATTAAAAAAGGTGCAGGTATCCGTTAAATCCAAGCAATCTATGTCCAGAACTAGACGTTCATGGGTTGAAATCAAACATTTTTTTGATTAGCCCACATCACTTTTTTGCTACTGCTATTTCATTACTTTCTTTGCGCGGTATAAATGTCATAAAAATCGATACTTTCAACGCGGAAACCTACTTATCGGTAAAAATGTATTAAAATGCAGCGGTGAATTTTAAAGTCTGGAAATTCTTTCGAATATAGTTTTCGAAGCTGGAAACTTCATTCTTTAAACTAGTTACGTAAAGATTCTCGCGGGCATAACTTCCAAAGTGAGGTCCCGGTAACTAGGTTAGCCAGTTTCCGGTCACCGGATGCGGCGCGCCATCTTGGCTTTGTTATATCCAATGTTCCGTGCACAATTACATGTGAAAATTTGTGAATACTTTTACGACGATTTTTTTGTTGTCAATCTATACTAATATATAAAGCTGAAGAGTTTGTTTGATTGATTGTTCGAACGCGCTTATGTCAGGAACTATTTGACCGATTTGAATAATTCTTTCAATATAAGATAGTCCCTTTATCGAGAAAGGCTATAGGCTATATAACATCACGCTAAGATAAATAAGAGAGGAGCAGCAATAAAAAAATTGGACCAAAACGGCAAAATTTAAAGCTTTCCTTGCGTGCGCTGAGTAAACGGTAATAGTTAATCAAAAATCATGTATTACAAAATTGTTCCCCTCTAAAAGTTATAAATAAAAGTCCGCAAAAGCATATATCTTGCTTCTAAGGTTAACCCACTTTAACCATTTTATGGTCATCAAAAGACTATAATACGGTTTTAATCTTACCACGGGGGCGGTGCCGCTGTCGATTATTTGATTATTGTTATTTGACTTGTTATTATTTGATATAATTTTTTTACGAAAGTATATCTATGTTCCTAAGACCTATGTTCAAATAAGGTAAGTTAAAAATGCTTTTAAAAATCTTTTAACAACATTTCAATTCCCTATTCCCTGTTAACCGTTGAGCAGTTTCCTCGTATGGAACCAATCTGGGCAGCATTATCAGGTTATGCTTATTATAAACATGCATTGTCTTTGGGACTCTACCAGTATATAAAATTTCAGCTCAATTAGACCCTATGAAGTGGGCCAAATATAACTTGCAAGATTCCGCCTTCTCATACATACATTGCAAGTTTTTATAAAAGCTTTTAATAAGACCAATGTTTCTAAGTAATGTAAACTATTCTAAAAGCTAAGCAAAATTGAAATTTTATGGAATTTTAGTTTCATTACAAACCAATGGGTTTGTACAAAGAATATAAAAATTCCCATTTTTATCACGGGAAACATTTCGGAAAAAACATTTCTACTTCTATACTTATTATAAAACAAAGTTCCCAAAAGCTGCATGTCTGTATTTGATCGATTTTCTCAAAATCTACGGAAAGAATTTTTGTACCATTTGTACTAAAAGGTTGTGCAATTCTTCCAAAAGTTTTAAGGTTAATAGTGCATTATGGTTTTATGTACGAGTAAATTGCTTTGAAGAGGTCGCGCAAAACTGCTGGGAGTTTTAGTCGCCTGCGCCGCGTATAGCAGTAGAAATACACTTAAGTAAATGTACTATAGAATTGCAGATCGACAGAAATACAAAAAAAGTCCGCATGTCTATATCCCTTATAGTTAATTCACTATAACGAGGTACTTTTGTGATCAATATTTAAAGGAGGTTATATATCGCGTTTCACTTACGTCGCAAGAGTTAATTTAAGTAAGTTTTTTTATATTTCGGTTTTTCTTTGATGGATAAATTTAACTGAACTATTTAATATATACATGTATGTCATACGGGTTATTTACTACGGGTAATTAAACTATGGTCTCGAGAAGACATTAATCTCTCTCAGTCTTCCCGGATCAATTTGATTTTATGATGGAGATATGTGCAGGCTTGAAGAGTGGCAGAATCTACGTTGCGGGTAAAAGCTAGTATTTATATAAATATGGATCATAGTCCATTTTATACAGTACATTCCAAAGGCCGACTAAATATTTACCCAAACCCTGACTCGATTATGTAATGGGAAATCATAGACACAGCATTTACGAGTAAATCCATTTAGATATTAAAATAAATGTTCCTGTGTAACGGCATTGTAATAGAATTTAATTTGAAATTTGTAGAATTATTAAAATTTCACGTTTAGCCCAAACAAAGCGAATAGCCCTTCACGAAGGGTTTATTGAATATAATTGTTTTTGTTTCCGCTTTCAAGTTAAATAGTGTACGTGCAAATTGACTTTAGTGTAAAGTTAATAGTATATTGATTTCTCTATTCTCGAAGGAATAAAAGGAACTTTTTATCATTAATTAAAAACGATATAGGCAGTTGTAATATATGTACGTATAAAAGTTATAGATCAATTGAAACGAAATAAAAGGGAAACTAAAATAACAAGCCAAATTATATTTCAACATGTTCATAACATGTTGTGCCCTTAGAGTGGTTGATACCATTCATCATTCATATCATCATTCTTAAATGATATGCAAAGAGTGGAGCGCAGAAACTCCAATAGCATCGAAAAACCTCGTCTAGAGACTAGAATTCTCTAGAGACATGCAGGTTTTCTCACGATGTTTTCCTTCATCGAAAAGCGTGAGATTAATTGTAATTATCAATTAGATAGAAGTTTTAATAGAAAAACTCATTGGTTGTACTCCTCAAAAGAGTCGCATGGTGTCACCGCTGGGCTATCACAGCGTAAAGTATTATGTAAAGTGGACCTTAAAAAGATCATTAAGAGCCGCCGCCGAATCCAAGCCGCACAAGATCATGTGGTGTGAAGATACCATTAAGTCACCTATAATCAGCAGTGACCGTCCATCGTATGAAGAAGAAGAGAGTTATAACACGTCAAGTTAAAAAGGCCTTTACCCGTCGAGGAGTTCCCTCGTCTGGAACCAATTCTAGCAGTAGCATTACGTCGTGCTTATTATAAACATGCATTGTCATCGGGGCTGTACCAGTATCTGCCGTCAAATTTAGTCGGTCAAATTTAATCTTCCACCTTCACATACGTACATTGCAAGTCAAATAAAAGCTTTTAATAATAAGGATAACAGACTAATCAAATTGTTCCGATAAATGGTAAAAAAAACGTTATCTAGTGACGTATATCAGATCTATATATCACGGGGCTTAATTGCAAAATCGGCATTGGGCCGATTTGTGGTTTTACTCCATTAGCGATCTGCATAGTGTCCGCTGATACATTAAACTCCGACGTTGCAAATAACAGATGGAAACCGGACTGTAAATCCCCAGTTACTTAACCCTAGATTTAAAGAAAGAAAGAAAAAAAAACATTTCAACTTAAAGCAATATAAACAAAGTTAAAAATGCTTTTAAAAAAGCTTTTAACAAAATTGCATGTCCATACTGTTAACCGTTGAGGAGTTCTCTTGTCTGGAGCCAAACCTGTCAGCAGCATCAGATCATGTTTATACTGTGTTGTCATTGGGACTTAACCATTGTATAAAAATTGATGTCCTTACGGTTAACCGTTGAGTAGTTGCCTCGTCTGGAGTCAATACTGGCAGCAGCATAAGGTCAAGCTTATCATAAACACGCATTGTCATTTGGACTGGACTGATATATAAAATTTCAGCTAAATCGGACCCTGGGAAGTAGGTTTATGGCCAAATTTAACTTGCAAGATTCCACCTTCACATACATACATTGCAAGTTGGATGAAAGCTTTAAAAAAACATCTTATTTAATCTCGGTACAAAAATACCGATCATATCACAAAAATACTTAAATCTCTGAGGGAATCTAATTTAATTAAACCGATCTAATTTTCGAATGATTGACCTTCATTGTGATCTTTCATCATTTGCGTACTCTATTCCCACTAAAAGTGGGGTCAGCACAACATGTATTAAACATTTTGTTACATAGTTTACCAAGTCATTTAACAACCGGCCGTCACCTGTGCCTGACGTCAACTTACCTTAGTCGCCTTTTACGACACTTCGGTAAGAAATGAGGGTGGTCTCTTCTACTCAGCCGGATACCACACGGTGGGTCAACTCACCTTAGTCGCCTTTTACGACACCTCTGTCAGAAATAAGGGTGGCCTATTTTACTCAGCCTGATTTCACACGGAAGGTCGACTGACCTTAGTGGCCTTTTAAGACATGTCGGTAAAAAATGAGGATGGTCTTTTGTCCTCAGCCTCATACCACACGGCTATGTATATTAATAACTATTAATATACATAGCCGTACTATTATTAGTAATATTAACTACTATTATTAGTAATATTAACAATTCTGTATATTCACGTAATTGCCCATAAAAAGCTTTACAAATTAAAATTAATTCAAGTATAAAATACGTTTCACATTCGTTCCAATAATTGTTGAATGTTTTCGACATCGAGTGGAAAATCGATTAATGAATGTACGATGATCAAGTGGAACGGTAAGTGTTAAATTTTATTTTAAATAAGTTATAAATATCATAAAAGTAAAAAAGAAACCTGTTTTTGCTAGTAACTTGAGTTATTTGTAGAAATCTTATGAAAACATGTAAGAGTTTATCCATCCGAAATAATTTTTCAGTTAAAATATGAGGAAAGTATATATTTATTTATGGGATACATTAATATATAATACATCTAAACACCATTGAATTTCATCAACATACTTCTCCCCTTGTCCCACTCTAAGTGAGGTCGGCACAACATATAATAAATATGGTGACATATAATTTGGCTACGTATTTTACGATCGGCCGCCTGCCTGACGTCAACTTAGATAAGTATACTTTACGACACCTCGGTAAGAATGAGGGCTTTCTATTCTACTCAGCCGGATACAACACGGCGGGTCAACTTAACTTAGTCGCCTTTTAGGACATCACGGTAAGAACGCGGGTTATCAATTCTACTCAGGCGGATACCACACGGCAGGTCCAGCTAAAAAAAAATCAGAAATGTTTTATTTCATTAACAAGCATAGTACATTCTTGCAAATCGCTATAACTGAGATCTCCTTTTGGTACTATTAATTAATACATACTTTATATTTATATATAATTTTTGCTACTGTGTGTGTATACACATACACGTACGAATGTGTTCGTGCGTGTATGTGTAGACGGGTGGATGGGTGGATATGTGTGTGTGTGTGTTTTATAATTTTTAAGGTATACTAAAGCATTATTGAATAGCCATGTGGTATCCGGCTGAGTAGAATAGTACCACCCTCTTTTCTTACCGAGGTGTCGTAAAAGGCGACTAAGGTAAGTCGACCCGCCGTGTGGTATCCGGCTTAGTAGAATAGACCAACCTCATTTCTTACCGAGGTGTCGTAAAAGGCGACTAAGGTAAGATGACCCACCGTGTGATATCCGGTTAAGTAGAATAGACTACCCTCTTTCTTACAAAGCTTTCTTACAAAGCTGTCGTAAAATACAACTGAGGTAAGTTGACGTCAGGCAGGCGGCCGGTCGTAAAAACGCAGCCAAATCATGTTACAGCATGTTTATAACATGTTGTGCCGACCCCACTTAGAGTGGGATAAGGGCAGGAAGATGATGAGATGATGACTAAAGCATTATTGAAGTGGTTTCTATTATGTAATGGTTTATAAATATAAGTAATAAATTTCTAATAATTATAAATAAGTATAAAATTTTGCTAACTTTCATGTATTTCTGTATTTACTAATTAAAGGTTAAACTAATGGAATTCGGAAAATCTAGTTTATGTTGAATCATTGCTTTTACCAAGTAATTGATTCACATAGAGATTACGGTCTACCCTACAAAATAAATTGTTTCAATGACTCGAAGGATTGGATCAAGAAACGTCAGGAAACAAAATTCTTTAAGTTTTGCTAAGAGCTATTAAAAGTCCATAAGAATATCACAAATGATAATTAAGATCGCTAAAATGGAATTTTATTACTTAGCTATATCACTACATTACGAGTACATAAACTTAAAACGCCTCGCAGAACGTATAAGAAGCGATCGTATCTTAATAGTAATATTTTGATATTACAAAATATACAACTATGTTACATTAAAGCAAAAATCCATTTAATGTTTAATACTAAATTTAAATTTCGATAGTAAATGTATCAATGTACAAAAAAGGAAAGTAACGGCCTGTTGGAGTCCCACTGCTAGATATAGGAATCCTCTCTCCGTTATGGAGAGAAGGGTTGGAGCTAAGAACTACCACGATGCTCCAAAGCGGATTGGTAGGTGACACATATACCCAGAATTCTCTACAGATATGCAGGTTTGCTCACGATTGTTTAGTTCGCCGAAAAGCGTGTGATAAATTTCAATTATAGTTAATTAGACACAAAGGTTTTAACAGAAGAACTCATTGGTGCCTACTCGGGAATTGAACTCGTGACCCCATCGAAAGAGTCGCACGGTCTCACTGCTGGGCTATTACAGCTTGTATCAATGTATGAAGTACAAAATTATAAAATAGATCTACTTGCAATTGTTGGGAAGCTAAAGCCATGTTTTTTCTATTGGTAGGATGAACTGAGAATTGCGAATTGTTATTGTTGGCAATTTAAAAATGAATAATGGAGAATAAATTACCGTGATAGAAAACCTAACGGCCCTCAAGCTTATTTTACTATTGCTCTAAATTTGTAAGAGAATAATACAACAGCACCCCAAAGAATTGCTAATATGCAGCGTCTAGTTTTCTTAGCAGTTTCAAAGGTGTTTGTACACAAAGGGAGCTAGTGCCGCCGGCGAAAGGCAAACTCGGTCCCATTTCATAGAATAAGATTTAGAAATTCCCATCTAATTTTCTCTGCTAGTGAATATATTAAATTTAGACGATGTTTGTCATTTTTAAATGTTGTTATTTAACTTGCCGTGTATATATATGAAGGTGGAAGTTAAATTTGACCTACTTCTCGGTTGGTGTCCCATTGAGATAAAATTTTACATACTAGTCCAGTCCCGATGACAATTATCAAATTCCCTTAATATCCTCATAGAGTAGGATTGAAGTTTAGATTTACAACGCTGCTTCAACACCGATTAAAAGAATAAACATTCCAGGAATGAGCTTTTCCATAAAATATTGTTAATAAATAGAAAACTCGCTGATAGTTAGCGACTCCCTTAAGAAAGCTCAGAGTCACTCAGCGGGCGATGGAGCGAGCTATGATTGGAGCTATCAGAAATGAGGAAATCCGTAGAACCTAAGTCACCGACGTAGCTCAGCGTGTCGTAAAGCTGAAGTAACCATGGGCAGGGCACATAGTGCGAAGAACCGATGGGCTTTGGGGCTTAAAGATGTTTGAACGGCGTCCCATCATCGGGAAACTGAGCTGCGATAAACCCCCTACAAGGTGGACTGACGACCGCAAAAAGATCGCGGCGAACCGCTGGATCCAAGCGGCGCAAGATCATGTTTTGTGGAAATCCCATAAAGAGACCCATATCCAGCAGTGGACGGTTAAATCAATGTGTGGAAAAGTGGGTCGGTTGAAGGAAAGAAGTATACAAAACTTGGATTCGCTTATCCGCGATGATCTTTCACGTATTTGGCAACTGATCTATAAGGCCATACATAGATTAACCTTAAAAGAACATCTTATTAGGATAGATTTATCATTTTAGTTTTAGGTTCGAAAGTTAAAGATCTCCAAAAATATGTTTATCATTTTATCTTTCGTCAAAAACTTGCAATCAAATGCGTCATAAATAATTATCGTATTCCAATTAGGATAAACCGGAAAACTATAAACTAAGCGCATGTCTAGTTTTGTCAAAGCCGTTCTGCTACATAATTTAGCTTTCCGACACGTTGCCATGTAACAAGCGACAGGACATATGCGTAATTGCTATGCCTATTCTCTACAAGCGCACCATAGGGTTTTATATTGCTTAACATAGAGTGTGATCGATGACAAGCTTGGCCAATTCTCTGTATCACTTCCAATATCTGCTAGAATTGCTTAGAGAAATCATTGCACATCTGTCCTCACCAGATAAGCAGTAAATAAGAATGTGGATGTATAAGTATAGACATGAGAGACAGAGAGGCAAAAGAAAAGTATTGAATTATCTAAATTAGGACTATGAGAAGAAAGGAGTCATTACAGATGGTTTTACCATCTGTAATGACTCCTTTCTTCCGAATAGGAGAGAATGGAAAGGGGGAAACATTTGCTGTCTGAAATGAGCAAGGAATAAGGTCAGTCGAAAGATGATACAAATACTAGAAATCAACACATTATTCCTGAGTTAGGCATTAAATAAAGGTCTTGAAGAATCGTTGTTTGTGTGCGGATAGTAGCATACCGATGGATCCTCTTGTAACTATAGACCACAGTTTAGGTTGATGTGTAGTTGTGTGCTTGTGGCACGACTGATACTAGTCATCACGAAATCGGAAGGTAGATGTAACATTACCTAATATAAACCACTAATCTATTAGGTTCATACTGCATAAATCTTAGGCATTTTAAAAATACCAATCTTGATTCTATAATATCAGCTAGTGATTTTATTTTTGTAATTTTTGAGTTAAGTATTAAAAGTAAAAGAAGGAAACTGATACAGTGTTTAGGGTGATCGATGTCATTAAGTGAAAAACACATTGTAATAAAGGATAAAGAGATCTTCTTAGTCTTCTACTTTTGGTTACCGTTATTCTGGTTTGTTACGGTCCGCTTCAACTAAGTTATACATTAATTGACTCTGATGATGGTGATGATAATGATGGTGATTATGATAATATCAATGATGATGGCAGTACATTTAACAGTAAAACTAGTAAAAGATCCAGTAGGAAAGTTCGCATGAATATAAAATAAGATAACGTGCTTGGCTAAAGCGCCGGAAGCACCCCTAACCCACAGAAAGTTGGCGCTTTGTATATGAATACTTTAAGTACTCGTAACATAGTGAAGTGGATTCTAACCAGTAACCTTTATAAATAGTGCCTGGGTGACCAAGCCTTGCTCGGTAATTTTTAACAAACTAAAAAAAAGAAACAAAAATAAGAAAAAAATTATTGGGTAGGTGGGGCTCGATCCTATTTTTTTCATTTCTAGAAACCGCTCGTTCCCCGAATAAGCTAGCTATGCTGACGACAATTTATAGCAAAAACAGTGTTTTATTTTTTTAATACCCAAAAACAGGGAAAAAAGGTTTTTTTAAAAATAAAACCTAGCTAGACCGATATTTCTCTTTCAACTCCTGCTGCATGCTGAATTTCGGGAAAATCGGGATTCCATAGTACAAAACTAATGAAAGAATTATTTTGCTATAATACGCGTTTTTTAAGATAAGATAAAATATATGTAATGATAAGCAAAACCGTTCTCAAAACTTATACTTTCAAGATTAGTTACCACACGTATCATAAGACCTCAATACCAACAACACTACACAAGCACTACTCGCATTTACTACCACAATATCAACGATCGTTTCGCTCCGTAATCGAAGCAGCGTCAAGAGATATGGACCACGACAAAATCGCAAAGGGAGGCTCAAGCAGTATTATATACACATAGAAGCAAAGTAGTATACAAATAGTAACGAGGCAAAACAATCGTTGAGATTGTCGTATGAAATGTGTGAAGTGCTTGTGTAGTGTGCTGTTGGTAGTGGAGTGATATGGTCGGTAACTAACTGATAACTAATATAATATTGAAGATATTTGCAAATTTGATTTTTAAGGTCGTATCAAAGAAAAACCTTTTATGGCGTGTGTGTGATAGTAGGGCTTAAAGGTTTTAATAAAGCTCACAAATTTGCACTAGATATTGCGTAGGATCTTTTTAGTCAGGAAAATAAAGCATGGCACTTTACGTTTAACGTAACGTTTGCATAGCGGACGAAACCGCGGAGCGTGTCTAGGGAGTTGAATCCCTTTAAACTCGAGATTAATGGATTGAACGAGATTATCCTACCGATATCTACGTTTCCAAAGTCTATAATTCAGCGCCCAATTACCTGATCCGTTGAAATCCTTATATACCCTGAACATGATAACTTTAGTCGCCTCCATATTCATTAATGTACGATGTATCAATTAATATCATCATCCTCCTACCCGTATCCCACTCTAAGTGGGGTCGGCACAATATGTTATAAACATGCTGTCACATGATTTGGCTGCGTATTTACGACCGGCCGCCTGTCTAACGTTATCTTACCTTAGTAGTATTTTACGACACCTCGGTAAGAAAAAGGTTGCTCGATTTTACTAAACCGGACACACGGTGGGTCAACTTACCTTAGTCGCCTTTTACGACACCTCAGTAAGAATTGAGGGTAGTACTATTCTATTCAGCCGGATATCACACGGCGTGTACGATGTATTAATAATCTTTAATATTTAAATGAGTTAATCTTGTATATTTTCGGAATCTTGGCAACGGCTCCAACGATTTTCCTGAAATTCAGCATGCAGGAGGTTTTGGGGGAGAAAAATCGATCTAGGTAGGTTTTTTTTAAAAGTTTTTTTCCTGTTTTTGGGCATTAAAAAATACTAAAATATACTTTTAATTTATTGAATATATAAAACACTATTGCTGTAAAATGTCAAGTCAGCGAAGCTTATTCGGGGAACGAGAAATGAAAATACCTAGGATCGAGCCCCTATTTTTCCTTTTTTTTGAAGTTCTTTTTTTTATTTTGCAAAAAATTACCGGTAAGGCTCGGTCAACTAAATATTTTAAATTTCTGTAATGGCAAGACTAAAATTAATTATGGAATTTTTACCTATACCGCAAACCCTTACTTACTTTTGTTGCAAAGTAGCTTATATCAGTTTTTACTTTGTCTATTACGTATACCATAGATTGTAAATATCGTCATTGACATTTACTGATAAAGGTGTTAGGAAATTATTAGAGCCCGAGCGCTCACCCATAAATAAAGCTATAATTCAGAATTTAAAGTTCCTAACGGTCAAAGATAAGAGAGTTAACAGCACAATTGAACTGAAAACACCCCATAAAGTTCATAAATAACCCTTTATAACGTTTGTGCAATAACTTTTGCAATTTAACTCGGTAAAGTTAAAACAGTAGGTATATTATTAGGGATATAATAGTATGTACGGCTTATTACGGGTGCATGGGAGTTATGTTGACTCATAAAATGGCACTATTTTAATAAAATATTTATTATATTTAGAATAGGCCCCCTCATTTCTTACCGAGGTATTGCGAAATGTAAGTTAAGTCTAACTCGTGTGGTATCCGGTTTAGTAGAATAGACCACCCTCTTTCTTACCGAGGTGTCGTAAAAGGCGACTAACGTAAGTTATCCGTGTGCTATACGGCTAAGTAGAATAAACCACCCTAAATCCTTACCTTTGCAGTCGCCTTATAAAATTCCTTTAAAAAAAAAAGGTAAAGGCCTTTTAAAAAAAGGTAAGTCGACCCGCCGTGTAGTATCTGTCTTGGTGGATTGAACCATCCTCAATTATTACCGAGGTGTCGTAAATGGCGGCTAAGATAAGTTTAACCGCCGTGTGGTATCCTGTTTAGTAGAATGAACCACCCTCATTTCTTACCGACTTGTCATAAAAGTTGACATCAAGCAGGCGTCCGGTCGTAAACTAACCAGCCAAATCATGTAACAACATATTTAAAACATGTTGCGCCGACTCCACTTAGAGTGGGATAAGGGCAGGACAATGATGATGACAATGGTCAAAAATTGCAACTTTCACAGTTTAATTGTATCGATTTTGTTTCGGTTACGTTCGCGGGAAATCGGATGTGCTCGGGGAGTAGGTCAGGTTATTTAGGACCGGTAATGACGTCGCATTCGCTGTGAATATTTTATAGGATAACGAATAATCTGATCCATGTTTAAGGATCATGCAGTTCTTGCAGGTAAATAGAGGATGTTTTTAAGCTTTAACCGCGACTTTATTTTTAAAAAAAATTATATAGTAATAATGTTTTAGGTATAACATCTTAATCTTTTAATTTAGTTTCTTAGTCAATTAAGGATTGTCGCTTTATCGTTTCATATGATATGTGATTTTCAGGATGGAAGTAGGTCATTTTGTAGATTTTTTTTTATTATATTGGAACCTTTTTTCTATTATCTTTTTTTATTTCGAGTGCAAATATTAATCTAAGTACATAGTTTTTTGTTTATTTTTTTTCTTACTTTCTATATTACCCGTATTCCACTTTTTGTCCTTCTTTTTCGTTTTACTTAATGGTTGACTGGAAGAGATCCCTTTTAGGGATAAGTCCGCCTTTGTACATGTGCTATTTTTTTTTCTCTTTTCAAGCCATTTTTTTTTTATTGTACATAAATAATGTACGATAAATACATAAATAGGTAAATACTATTTCCAGTAGATATGTTTCACCTAGTGTACATATGTTATTATAATTATTTCATGTTAAATATCTAAAATTTAAAAATGACATTTTTAATGTCCGAAATGTCGAAATGAATGAAATTTTTAGAATGTTAATTTAATTTATTATTTTAGAGGCATTATTCATACATTTATTAATCGTGTAAAATACCTTTATATAGGCCGCGTTTTAAGATTCAATTTAAACAAAAAAAATCTCTTATTACTTTTGAGATTATGTTTTAGAAATCATTCAGGTCCGTATATTTATCTTAACTGCTTGTGTTCCATATGTCCATCAAATGTGATGTAGCACGAGATAGAAAACAAACAGTACGACAAACAGTTTACCGTTCAAACAGATACATACTGTGCTGATCTGGACATTACAATTAATGTTTGTTTGTTTCTCCCTATTATAAACATGTTTCACAAGCGACTAGTATACGCTGTACTGACCTAATGGTAATAGCCTTAATGCTCTGCATTAATTAATACCATAAGGCTACCTACAGTACATTATCGGACCATGATGATTATCCTACTCCTACTAATATTATAAATGCGACAGTTTGTGAGTATGGATGTATGTTTGTTACTTTTTAAAAAAAAAACAATTTGACAGATTTTGATGAAACGTTACAGTAATATAGTTTATACATCGGAATAACATATAGGCTACAATTTGCAATAATTTTATATAATTTTGATTACAGGCGAGTAAAGCCGCGGGCCAAAGCTAGTCTGTCATAAATATTTCGCTATAGTTGAATAGTTTCTTTCAAATAGAGTGTTGGTTGGAGAGAATTTAAGAAGCTTTATTGACAAAAGTTAAATTGTTACTACAAAAAAAAAAACAGTTTTCTACAAAAGATTTACAACTAGTAACTTAAATTAACCTTTATCTCACTTCTACGAATAAACAAATGATTTATTTGGTACTAAATACTATACTATTTAAACTTTTAACAAATAAATTAAAATAAACTATTACCTATTACTTAAAACAGACATGCACAGTTATGACTATAAATTAACAATAAGTCTAAAATCAGTATAGTGTGTTATCCCAAAATGGATTATCTACTCAGCATTTTCAGTGGGGAAGCCTCTGTCGCTGATTTTCAGAAACCACCACGGAAGGCAGTGACAATAACTTAACCAATTAACTAAAATAATCTAATTTAAAACTATTTTATATTTAATCTAAAATAATAAGATAGCCAAGACTTAAACTTTCTGTATATATTATTCTATATAAATAAATAAATTAATTTATAAATCATCATGAGACCACCGGAAAGGATTACGTCATCATCTGACCATAAAGGATTTATATAAAAAAAACATTTTTATCATGGAGCACCAACCGTGACAGACATTAAGCAAACGCAGTCCGCGTTTAAATGACAATTACGTCATAGGATATAAAAGATGGCGACAACGCCAGTCATTACGCGGCTCATTGTTAATTTAAATTTAAAACAGCAAATTCCCGCTAATTTGCGATATCTTTAATATTTAAATGAGTTAATCTTGTATATGTATAACTGTAAAATACATAGTAATTTGAAGAGAATCGTGTTATTTTTGTAGTAAAAATAAAATTTTGTTAGCTTTTTAGCTCCTTTAATGCTCTTCAACCAACACACTATTTGAAAGAAACTATTGAACTGTAGCGAAATATTTATGACAGTACTAGCTTCTGCCCGCAACTTTGTTCTCATGAACTGTTGTTGCGATAAAAAATGGCGCTTTTCAATGTTTTCAATGTTTCTTGTACGATTAACAGGATTTCTATAGCCTATATGGTAACCCGATGTATAAGGAATAATTGTGCCAAATTTCATCGATATTGCTCAGCAGATTCGCCACGAAAGAGTAACAAACGTACACCCATACCCACAAACTTTCGCATTTAAAATATTAGTACGATAGGATTAGTAAGTAAAGAATAATTGTGCCAAATTTCATCGTGACGTGAAAAAGTAACAAACATACATCCATACTCACAAACTTTCACATTTATAATATTAGTAGGATTAGAAGGTTTACTTCACAGTCGCTGTGAAATGGCGACAAGGGTAGGGTCGCTATTTTCACTTCCTGTAATACAGTTACAAACTTTGCGGTTGAAGTAGCAAATAAAACTTTGTTATCTGCTAAAAGATCGTTAAGCTTTCTGTCTATATTTATAAAAGGTGTATTAGGTAAAATGAAAGTACAAAAGTAATGAGAATGTTATTTTGCTATAATCCGCGATAAAAGAAAATATATGTAATGCTAAATGTAGAGTGTACTATTCGTTCTCATACCTGATACATGCAGAATTTTTAAGAACTCATGCACTACTTTACTACCTTACTTTGCTTTACGATTTTATCGTGGAGTCTATCACCTGACGATGCTTCGGTTACGGGGCGAAACAATTGTTGAGATTGTGGTGGTGAATGTGTGCAGTGCTTGTGTATTGTTGTGCCATCGGTGTCGGGTAGTTCATGATTTCTTACAAACTCTGCATGTATCAGGTATGAGAACGAATAGTACACTCTACATTTAGCATTACATATATTTTCTTTTATCGCGGATTATAGCAAAATAATATTCTCATTACTTTTGTATTATGGACCTCCGCAAAGTAACGCCTAATTCTATAAATTATTTAAAATGAAAGTAATCTAGTTTTGCATTGCGTTAAAATATTTTAGCTCCATTTAGTTTTGATTTATAAGTAAGTTAATTCTTACGCACACACATTTTCGCTTTCGTAAAAATTCATTATCAAAAGTTACTTCGTTTCCGCATACAAGCATTTTGCAATTTATTAAGCGATCGATGTTTTTTAACAAAAATTATTATTACAAATTTAATTATCTTCGTAAATTCTCATTATTCTATTTATAAATTAACACTGAGTTAATGTTTAATATTTAAATGAGTTAATCTTGTATATATATATATATATTTTCCGAATCTCGGAAACGATTATCATGAAATTCAGCATGTAGTGGTTTTGGTGGAGAAAAATCGATCTAGCTAGTTTTCATTTAAAAAAATTTTTTATCCCTGTTATGAAAAAAATGCTTAAATGTCGAATAGAAAGGAAATGAAATTTTAGCTGTCAAACGTAATGCTGTGGTAGCCTAATTCTTAACGGGTGGACCAAAAATGTTTAAAGCCCGGGATTTATAGTCCCACATGTCACCGGTGCTTTTTTTCTTTTTTTACTTGTATTTTTTAAGAAATTACGCAAGAATCGGCCACAATGTACTGATTCTGGGAAATATTTACTACTAGCAATCGCCAGCAGCTATGCCCGCCTGGAAAGATTAGAACCGTAATATAGCCTTTTGATAAAAATAAAAATGGTAAAAGTGGGTTAACCTTGAAAGCGAGACATATGCTGTTACTTTTATTTAGAACTTTTAAAGGGGTACAATTTTGTTATACATGATTTTTTAATAACTATCACCGTTTACTTAGCGCACGCAAGGAAAGTTTTAAAACTTGCCGTTTTCGTTATATTTTTTATTCCTGTTCCTTTTCTATTTATCTTAGCGTGATGTTATAAAATAGCCTATAGCCTTCCCTGATACATGGACTATGTTGTACTGAAAGAATTTTTCAAATCGGCTTAGTAGTTCCTGAGATTAGCGCGATCAAACAATCAAATAAACAAACTCTTCAGCTTTATATATTACTATAGATTGCAATCGGATAAGAACTTGCAATTTACAAGGAAATGAAAATCCGGCGGACACAGAACGCCGTATGGAGTTTTAATTTCCCTTATTTATTTTATTGAATGTAGTACGTACAAACATGTAAAAACAAGATTTAAACATGATGTGCCTACCCCACTTAGAGTGGGATAAGGGCAGGAGAATGATGATGATGTACGTACAACAAGGCATCATCACAACAGGTTTTCAGTGTCCCTATCCCCAATATAAGTAACTCAATATTGCAGAAGTTACAATATAATTATTTTGCTGTAAGAGAATCTATTTAATGCTAAGTAAAGCAGGCAACATTCAAATACCTTATACATGCAAGCAATGTAAGGCCCGGCTGAGTTGGAGATAGTAGAAGCAGATCAACAAGAGGAGCGTCTAAGAAAGGAGTACAAATCAGCAAAAGTAGCGCTGCACCTGGCTGTAACGAACTCCAAAAAAGAAAAATGGAGAGAACTTTGCCAAGAAGTTGATAGAGATACTTGGGGCTTAGGTTACAGAATTGTTACAAAAAAACTACGGCATAGCCCACCGAGCCTAAACAGGGATCTCATTACAGGCATAATTGACGTGCTTTTTCCATCCCATACTAACTTCTGTCGGATTGTAGGAAACTCCTCCCAACCTCAACAGGTTGAGGTGTCTATAGAAGAAATAAAATCAGCAGCAGAGAGTATTAAAACCAAAAAGGAACCAGGCCCTGACAACGTATACCCAGAGGTGGTCAAAATTGCGGTGGAGATAATACCTCATCAAATAAAGAACATTGTGGAAGCGGCTTTTACAACAGGCGTCTTTCCTCCAATCTGGAAAATAGCTAGGCTAGTTCTACTCAAAAAGCCAAACAAACCAGCAGATGACCCGTCAGGCTACAGGCCAGTTTGCCTGATAGACAGCTATGGGGAGCTTTTGGAAAGAATTATTTTGAATACAATCGAAAAGCTGCTGCCAGAACACGGTGGTCTCTCCATTTACCAACATGGCTTTAGAAAGGGACACTCCACATTAATGGCAATAAAAAGTATTGTAGAAACCGCTATGATGGCTAGGCAAGGTACGCAGAGAACCAAGAAATTGTGCGCTATGATTTGCCTAGATGTTAGAAACGCTTTCAACTCGGCATCCTGGAAGGAAAGCATTTTAGAACTGCGAAGAAGAAGGGTCCCTGCTTACATACAAAACCTGGTTAGCAGCTACCTAGAGGACAGACGCATAAAGGTGAGAGATGATAAGGGAAGAGAAAGTCTAATAGAAGTCAATAGTGGCGTACCCCAGGGCTCGATTCTTGGACCTACTCTTTGGAATATACTCTATGATGGGGTATTCCACCTTAAACAGGAGCCGGGGGTCCAGTTGGTGGGCTTCGCTGATGATTTAGCACTAGTAGTCGTAGCTAAAACAGAGAAGATCCTCAAGACCAGAGCAAACACAGCGTTGGAGCGCATAAACCAATGGATGTAAATAAGGAAACTGTCTCTTGCACCTGAAAAGACAGAAGCTATTGTTTTTAGCGGGAAACGGCACTTAGACCCTATACATTTTGTAGTTAAGGCTGCGACAATTATCCCGAAAGACCACATTAAATACCTCGGGGTTTGGCTCGATAAAAGCCTAAACTACAAAAAACATGTCGAGCCAAAAAATCACAAAATCTGACAGAGGCTCTACGAAGATTAATGCGGACAAGGGGAGGTCCCAGAGCAAGCAAACGACGGGTTCTTGCATCGGTTGCCCATTCAGTTATCCTATATGGAGCTCCAATTTTCGGAGGAGCTATGAAAGTGCAGCTTTACCGGAAAAAGCTAGAAGCGGTACAAAGGCGAATGGCTTTAGGTATCTGTGGGGCATACAGGACCATCTCCACGGACGCATTGCTGGTGATTGCAGGGGTTATTCCTATATGCAAGATGGTTGTGGAACGCGCCAAGTTGTTCGAAAAGAAAGAACTGACGCCACTTGAAGCGCGGGAGTCAAGTATAGCGGAATGGGCTAAAGAGTGGTCGGAGGTAGGAAAAGGTGCTTGGACGAGAGAGCTGATTCCAGACTTAAAAAAATGGATGAGTAGAAAACACGGAGAGGTAGACCGGTGGCTCACCCAGGCTCTCAGCGGTCATGGGGTGTTCAAAACCTATCTTTTTGCGATAGGGAGAGCTTTAAGCGAAGCTTGCATGCTTTGTGGAGAAGTAGACACCCCAAGACATGCTCTTTTTGAGTGCCCTGCCTGCATGGACTTAAGGACAGCTGCCCAGGGTGCGAATACAGAGGTCAACGCCAGTAATCTTGTGGCACGCATGCTGTCTAGCACAGAAGAATGGTGCAACTATGAAGAAATGCTGAGGAAAATAATGGTCCGGCGGGAAACAAAAGAGAAGGAAGAAAAAATAAGTGAGTCCACTTAGACAGAAGATTGGCATGAAGTAATGCATTGCGGTTCCGTGCCAGTCTTGCAGTTTCCGGGAGGTTGTTTTAGTCCGTGCGAGTCGGACACACCCTGCCTTGAAGCAGAAGTCCGTAGGGATTTTTTCCTCCCTGGAAAAAAAAAAAAAAAAAAAAAAACCGTATACATGCAGGACAAATCACCACACGTATCACAAAATGCTGCGAACACCAACAATATAACAATCCACACAAGCACTACACACACTCCCTACCACAATCTCAACTATCGTTTCGCCCCAAAACCGAAGCATTATCAGAAGGATAGGCTCCACGACAAAATCGTAATGGAGCAAAATCGTAAGTTTTTAAAAGCTTATTTCCCTTAATACGAGTAAAAACAATTCATAGGAATTTATGGGGTATGAAACATCATTAAATTTCTCTTTAAGAAATAAAATTACGGATTAGGAAATAAATGGGGATTTTGAATTTGAATTTAAGAATTGATCAAACCATATATGCGGTAAACATGAAAGAAAACTGGAAGCTTTTCTTTAGCACGTAACTTGTCGGCTTGTTTTTTTTTTATGCTCATTAACTCTTTGATCACAAAGAGAGCTATCTTTAGATGTCTTTCAAAATACTACTCTCAAGTCTGGCGTTGCTCCATTTTAATCTTGGGATAGATCGTCGACGGGCTCAAGCTTTTGTTTTCCCGATATTCGCCCATGGTTATTAGCATTACTGTTTTGAATGTTTCTTTGTTGTACTGTATTGATAAGCATAATAAGTTTGATAGCCAAGTGGTGGCACATTGTGACTCTTTCGGAGGTCACGGGTTCAAATCCTGGGCAAGCACCAATGAGATTTTCTATTCAAAAACTCATTGGTTCTCAGCCTTGTTGTAACCTATGACTCCCTTCAAAGAGTCATTCGGTTGGAACGTTGTTCTATTACAACCTAAGTATAGTATGGTAAAAATGGTTTTGCTTATATGATATTGTTTTAACAAAACAGACGTTAGTCCAATATCTTCACATTAAGTATATTTTTTAGATTTAACCATAATATATTAAACAGGTGGTATCCGGCTGAGTAAAATAGACCATCTTCATTTTTACCGAGGTGTGGTAAAAGGCGACTAAAGTAAATTGACGTCAGACAGGCGGCCGGTCGTAAAATATCTAACAATCATGTTTAAATCATGTTGTGCCGACCCCACTTAGAGTGGGATAAGGGTAGGAGATGAATTTACCACACGCTTTTCGGTGAAGATGAGGAAACTTGCATATGTCTAAAGCATTAGGTGTATATGTGAAACCTACCAATCCACATTGGAGCAGCGTGGTAGGTCTTAGCTAAAACCCTCCTCTCCAAAAACGAGAGAGTCTTTTCCCAGCTGTGGGATAGTACAGGCCGCTAGTTTATTTTTTTTATTTTAGTGTATGGACACATAATTTGGTTTATTGAATCTTTAAAGTAAGATTGAAAAGGCTTCTTTTAGGCTCCGGCTCAGGCAGGCTACAGGCGCTCCGTCTTAGACTATATCATCGCTTAACATTACGAAAGATTGAAGTGAAGAACTTGCCTCATACGCAATAAAAAAGCTGTTCCTTTAGAAATAGAAATAACCACACAGTACGTAATAAGTTTAATAATTATTTACTCAAGCGTAGTCATGGCTACAACTTGTATGATATAATTGGGTCGATGTTCCGGCTGTAACGCGTTAAAACCCCCAAAATACCTGTATCAAAAGACATGTGGGATGTCCGCGCGAAATGGTTGGCGTAAAAAGAAATATGACAGCTGTTTCCGCTTTTCTGAGTTTCACTTGTCGTGATCGAGCATCGAGAAACATCAGTTTATTCTATCGTAGAAATAAATATTCTGTGCTGCTATTTTTTCCTAAAACACTAACGCGAGTTATTGAAATGGAATTGTATTGAAATTATTCACGCAGAAATTCAAATGCTCTACGTTCATGACACTTTTGAATACGATTTAATTTCACTTTGTTTTTAGTTAGTAATTTCAATTCATTTAATCATTTAATTCATTATATCCTCCTGCCCTTCTCCCACTCTAAGTTGGATTGGCACAACCTGTTATTAACATGTTGTCACATGATTTGGCAGCGTATTTTACGACCGGCCGTTTGCCTGACGTCAACTTACCTCAGTTGTATTTTACGACAGCTTTGTAAGAAAGCTTCGTAAAATACGACTAAGATAAGTTGACGTCAGGCAGGCAGCCGGTCTTAAAAACACAGCCAAATCATGCGACAGCATGATTATAACATGTTGTGCCGACCCCACTTAGGGTGGGATAAGGGCAGGAAGATGATGGTAAGAAATGAGGTTGGCCTATTCTATTCTACTCAGCCAGATATCATTCGCCGGGCTTTTCACGACACCTCGGTAAGAAATGAGTGTGGTCTATTTTACTCAGCCGGATACTACTCGGCGAGGTAAGTAAGTAAAAAGTATAAGTATAAGTAAGGTAAGTAACCTTACTTACTTTTACGGCACATTAATAAGAAATGATGGGGTTGGTCTATTCTGCTCAGCCTTCTACCACACGGTGGCAAAAGCATCATTATTCAGTGTAAAGTAATCACCAGTGATATAAAATGTTTATCCATTCAACTACCCCCTATTACTGAGTAATAACATTGTTAAACCACAAATAACGCATAGCTGCATTGCATTTAATTACACATAAATGGATTTTCCACTCGATGTCGGCAACATTCCACGATTATTGCGAGTGCATGAAACATATGCAGGCTTGAATTAATTACGATTTATATTGCTTTGGTTTTATGGGCAATTATGTTAATGTAAGGAATCAACTTCAGAGGCATTGATAAATGAATATAAACGTTTACATACGTGATTTATATTTTAAACAGTACCCGCAACTATGAAAAACTAGCTCTTACCCGCAAAAAATTAAAAAGTTTAGTGATTTCTTACATTTGTATTTAGGGTACCCAGATGTAATTTATCTTTTTGGTAAGACCTAGTAGCGTTAGCCTGGAACAAGTCTCTTATCATAGTGATAAGAACGTTAGGCGACTTAACAACCGTGAAATTGCTTGTGACTTAATTTATTTCTGCCAGTACAATTGTTTATAATTCTTTACTAGGAACGTTTAATTTAATAAAATTAACAGTGGTTCGTTATACCGTATGTCGTTGTCAAATTAATAATATTTCTTTATTTATCACGATACCAATATAAGCTGTGATAGCCCAGCAGTAAAACCTGTGACTTTTCCAAGGGGGGCACAAATTCCGATGAGTTTTTTTGGTAAACTTCTATGTCTAGTGTTGATATTTGTAATTTATCGCACGTATCGGCGAAGGAAAACATCGTGTAACTTGCATATCACTAGATAATTCTGAGGATATACACATAAACCTACTGCCTACCAATCCGCATTTGAGCGGCGTGGTTGCTCAAAGATCCAACCCGAGTCTCTAAAAAATTAAGATAGAAGGCCTATGCTCAGAAGTGGGATAATAAAGAGACGGTTACTGTAATTTTTCACAACCCTAATAAAATTATTATGGCCATTGGCAAAATATAAAAAACCCAAAACGATTTTCAAACGTACCAGACTTTTGAGTCTAGGGTTGTTACTGTTCAATCAATGACCAACCAAGAGAAATCATCATCATCATCATTCTCTTCCCCCTTATCCCACCCTATGTGGGGTCGGCACAATATGTTATAAACATGTTGTCACATGATTTGGCTAGGTCTTTTACGACCGGCCGTCTGCTTGACATCAACTTACCTTAGTCACCTTTTACGACACCTCGGTAAGAAATGAGGGTAGTCTATTCTACTCAGCCGGATACCACACGACCGGTCGACTTATATTAATCGCCTTTTACGACACCTCGGTAAGAAATGAGGATGGTCTATTCTAGTCAGGCGGATACTAACGGTGGGTCGACTTACCTAAGTCACCTTTTACGACATCTCGGTAAGAAATGAGGGTGGTATATTCGACTCAGCCGGATACCACAGACCAACCAAGATAGTAATGTTAACAGTAATATGTAAAGTTTTGTCTAATAAAGTCTAATGAAGGAATTTAATGTTTGAGTTTAAGCGAAGGCGGTCTTATCGCATTATTATTTTATCTTTCTGAGTTTATACGCTGTAATTTATAGACTTGGCGCTACAGAAGGAATAATAAAATTATATTATCATAATCCGAGAGAAACTCTGATGGTCTGACAATTGTTGTACGTGACCTTTACAAATGATTCGGCGATTAAATTTTTGCCTCTTTGTTCTTTGAATTTCAAATACATGTATCCGGCTGAGTAGCATAGACCACCCTAATTTCTTACTGAGTTGTCGTAAAAGGCAACTAAGGTAAGTTGACCCGCCGCGTAATATACGGCTGGCCTTAGTCGCTTTTTACGACACCTCGGCAAGAAGTTCACTTTAATACTAAGTGCGATAAATCTGTACTCCAAAAGTGTAACAGTGGCTCTTAATCTGCAATTTGCAATCCCTAAAGGAGGGATGATCTATTTTTCCATCATTGGGATATTAAAAGATCGCTTTTTTGCTAATTTTGTAAAAAAATTCAATATCTTTTTACGATTTGCCTCTTTAAATGTATGTTTTTTTTTGTTTCAGGTAAGTTCGAGATCGTCTTGTTTCAGCTTTGAAATATATTACGTTTGTACTAAGGATTATATTTATATTTTGTAAGTAAAGTCAAGTAAACTTGTGAATAGTGCTTTAGTAGAGTTGACGATGAATCGTCAGTTGAATGAATGGAACAGTTAGTTCCGACCGAGAAGAGCCAGCAAAAAAGTCGGCAAATAGATTTATTTATCATCCATTCAGTATTTTATTATCAATTAAATATCGTGTAGGAACAAACTTCCAAATCTAGTAGTAGCTTCTTGAAAAAATATTTGACAATTCAAAAATACTGAAAACAGTCTACGTGAATCTATACTTATTATAAAACAAAGTCCTTAAAAGCTGTCTGTATGTTATCGATTTTCTCGTAATCATTATTTTGTGAACGGTTTTTATTAAAAGTTACAGCAATTCTTCCGAAGGGCTTAAGTCAATAGTGCATTACGGTTTTATGTAAATTGTGTTGAATAGGTAGCACACGTGTTAAAATAAAACCTGCTGGAATCTTTAGTCGCGTGCGCTGCGTAAACCAACAGAGATGTACTCAAGTAATGTACTAGAGAGTTGTAGATTAATTAAAATACTACAATAAAGTCCATCACAGCATGTCTTTATCTCTTACGGTTAACTCAGAATAACTATTTTTATGTTTAAAATTTCAATTAAATATACTGATTTCCACGAGCAAACTCGCAAGCACAGCTAGTAATGAATATTTTGAATTTGAATTTATGACATACGCTGTCACACGCAAGCCAACCCAAAACTTTAACTAACCGTTAATAATCTTAAGTTAATTGTAACGACGGCCCAAGAGTTGTAATTGCCTATTTACTTCCAAGACTGGCCTAAGGCAAGTCTGAAATGAGTTCCAACGTCATTATATTTGCTGCAGCACTTAGTTTAATGCTGCAATTAATGCCGAAATAGCTTTTCTGAGTCTAACATTTCACACAGCTTAATTGTAACTGTAATTGCTTATTAACATTCCTCAGCTGCGCTCGGACATGGACCTTTTTTCTGAGTAATGACAGTTTCGCCCATTTTCGCTATTTAACCAGTGTTGCTTTTTGTTTTGATGTTGAATTACTAATGACATGTAAATGTAAAGCACTATTGTAATTGTATTGTAATTGACTGCCCCTTTTTGCAGTGGGTAGTGACACTGCCTTTAGCTTCGCGGGTTGCGGGTTTGATTACCGCCGAGGGCCAACATTTTCCATAAATAAATTTGTTGGTCTTTGAGCCTGGGTGTATATTTGTATTTAAAAAATATATAAGTATATATTCACCAGTTGTCTGTCTACAATGACACAAGTATTAAGTTACTTACTTTGGGGACGGACGACCGTAGGTGTAAGTGTCCCATATATTTATTTATTTTATTTACTATTACGTTATTACTTATCATTCTCCTGCCCTTATCCCACTCTTAAGTGGGTTCGGCATAACATGTTTTAAACATTTTATTACATTTTCGGCTTGTTATTTTACGACTGACTACCTGACGTCAACTTTCCTTAGTCGCCTTTTGCAGCAACTCGGTGAGAAATAAGGGTTGTCTATTCTACTGAGACGGATACCACATGGCGGATTAACTTACCTTAGTTGCCTTTTACGACACCTCGATAAGAAATGACGGTAGTGTATTCTACTGGGCCGGATACCACATGGCTGATCAACTTACCTTAGTCGCGTTTTACGACCACGTAAAGAAATCTGGGTGGTCTATTCTACTAAGCCCGATGCCACACGTCGGGTCAACTTACTTTAACGGCTCCAACGATTTTCCTGAAATTCATCATGTAGGGGGTTTTGGGGGAGAAAATCGATCTAGATAAATTTTATTTTAAAAAAATGACGTTTTATTCCTGTTTTCGGGCTTTTTTTTGAAATTTTCGTTGAATACACTCACAATTTTTCGCTGTCAAACGTTAAGTCATGGTGGTTCATTCGGGGAACGGACGGTCTAGAGATGTGAAAATACCTAGGATCAAGCCCCTATTATTTTTTAATTTGTCTTATCAATTTTTTTACATCATTTTAAAAATTACCGAGCAAGGTTCGGTCACGCAGTTACTTTATTATAATCATCCTATTGTATGATATATCAATTGAAGTCGATACTAATCGATCATGGGAAATTTACCGAAAGAAAAAGGAACAAAATACTTCTGTATAATTTCATCACAGAGTTTGTAGACTTTTAATGCTGTTTAACCTTTTCTGCTTAGAGATGAATATAAAATGAAAATTATGAAAATATAACTTTACATAATTTATATTTTATATTAATGACATTTCCCAGAAGGGAATATAAATTTTATAAGTATTGTCGAAATTTAAAGTTCATAAAAATTTTATCGCGCTATAAAATTTCGATTCACTATAAAGACATTCTAGTTTTGAAATATGTATATCATCTTCCTGCCCTTATCCCACTGTAAGTGGGGTCGGCACAACATGTTATAAACATGCTGTCACGTGATTTGGCTGCGTTTTTACGACCGACCGCCTGCCTGACGTCAACTTACCTCTGTTGTATTTTAAGACACCTCGGTAAGAAAGAGGGTGGTCTAGTCTACTAAATCGGATACCACACGGTGGGTCAACTTACCTTAGTCGCCTTTTACGACACCTCGGTAATCAATGAGGTTGGTCTATTCTACTCAGCCGCATACCACACGGCGGGTCGACTTACCTTAGTCGCCTTTTACGACACCTCGGTAAGAAATGAGGGCGGTACTATTCTATTCAGCCGGATACCACACGTCGTGTACTGCTGAAAGCATAATAAAATTAAATATAAGCTTATTATATAGAAATATTTTAACGTACATTGAATATTTTAACGACTAGGTACGGCATATTTTTGCTGAATTAATTGCATAATGGAATTAAGGAATGTGAAAAAAATTGATTTTTATTTTAATCGATTATTTTATTGCAATAATTCATTTTCTAAAAATTATAAGTCGCTTTTTTAAAAGTAAATTTGATTAAACACCCTCCCTAAAAAAAATAAAAGAAGAAATTCTTTTATTTACTCTTTTTTTATTTTTGGGATAAGATATTTGTTGTTGAATGAAATCCAGGTTGCCAAACTATACATTTTAATCGGATTTCGCTGGATAAATTCAATGTAGCCTAACTACAGATTTTAAACTCTTTCATAAACAGCGCATCTATTTTGTTTGTTTTTTTTTAATACTAGTTAGTCCATTTTATTTAGTCTTTATTCTTTAATTGTTACTATTCTTATATTCATATTGATTTTTACAACTTTATAAATAGAAAAAAATCGATTATTAATAATCGATTTATACGATTCTAGTTAATCGATTTTTAACAAATCTATTTATTTTGAACTAGCTTTTACCTGCAACTTCGTAGTAGCAGGGTCTTCTCGCTTACTCCCCGGGCGGGGGTAAACGGGGTGCGGGCCTCGAGGAAATCCTCTCTACCCGGGCATCTCCTCGCGGGCACTTAAGCCCGGTATGTATTCCGGCCGTGGGCCGAGGTCACCTAGGTGACCTAACGGTGTCGGTATTTGGGCCCTAAGCCTAGGTCACCTAGGTGACCTAATGGATTTCTTGTTCGGTGGGGAGGTCTAGGAATGGTAGCTCCCAGACCTCAAAGTCGTCTTCTGGTAGTCCTCGTTCGGGTGGTGTCGTGTCCGGTGTTTTCGCCCTTTCGCCCGTCACGTCGTCCTCGTCGTCGCCGTCGTCATCCGCATCGGGCCGCGGAGACGGTGATCGCAGGAGCTCGCGAGGCAGGGAACGTCCATCGGGTGGTCGCGCATGGAGTGGCGCGATGCCATGGAGGTGTACGTGCGCGCTATTGTCCGCACGCGCGAACATCCGGCGCGCAAGGCGACGGACATACTCCTCCACGGTCGGCGTTCTGGTATCCCGATGCACGACGTCGTTCCGCACATACCTCGGAGCTCCTACGATCAGTCGCAGGCAGCGGTTCTGCTGGACTTGAAGTCTTCGCCTCTGGTACGCCGAACATAGCGCGTACCAGGCGGGTGCCGCATACGTCAAGCGGACGTAGGCACCGTAGACTCGCAGTTTGGTGTTGACAGGTAAATGGGATGTGAACAGCGTGTGGAGCTGGGACCTGGCAGCAGCAGCTTGGCCCACGGCACGATTGACCATGGGGACCATGCGCAGGCTGCGGTCCAACTCACACCCCAAAAACCTCACTGTGGTCTTCAACTCTACGTCCTGGCCTCGAAGAGTCAGCTGACGTAGCGGCTTGGAGCGGCTGGTGAGCAGAGCGGCCGTCTTCCCGACGTTGACGGCCATCCTCCACTTGTCCAGCCATTCCGGCAACAAGTCCAGCATACGCTGCATGCGGTTGGTGGCGACGATCTGGTGGTAGGACGACACGAAATACGCGCTGTCGTCAGCGAAGAGCGACAACAGCACGTCCTCCTCCCCTTCCCGCAGATGGTGGCGCAGGGTGGGGATGTCATCCGTATACGCCGCGTATAAGCGCGGCGATATACAACTGCCCTGGGGTACTCCGGCTTGGATGGTGCGTGACTGGGATTCGGCACCATCCACTGCCACGTAAAAGCTACGGCCGTGTAGAAACGATGCCAGCACTCGCACATAAGCAGGCGGCATGGTGGTGTCCAGTATTTTGACCAGGAGCCCGGCGTGCCACACACGGTCGAAGGCCTTCTCGATGTCGAGAAAGACCCCCACGGTGTAGCGCCCGTTGTTCCGCTCACTGGTCAGGTGGTTTATGACCCTCGCCAGCTGGAGCGTCGTCGAGTGGCCGCTGCGGAATCCAAACTGCTCCTCGCGCAGGGGCAGATGGGGCGTGACTCGACGCAGCAGCAGACGCTCAAACAGCTTGGCTATGTGCGAGAGCAGGGTGATCGGCCGATAGCTTCCAGGCAGGCGGCGGTCCTTCCCCGGCTTGGGAAGAACGATGATCTTCCCGGTCTTCCACGCCTCTGGGAAGTGGCCGGTGCGGAGTACTCCGTTGAACAGTCTCGTGAGCGCTACGAGACCTGTTCGGGGCAGCAGCATCAACGCGGCGTTGGCGATTCCGTCGGGGCCTGGCGCTTTTCGCTTATCAAGGCGAGCAGCGACCGACCGCAGCTCTGACAGGGAGATGAAGTCCTCTCCCCGGAGCGGCGGTGTAGGGGCCGACAGGAACCTCTCCAGCTTGTCCTGGACAGCCGCGTGATGACGGATGATATGGATGTTGGAGGTGTTGGGGGCGTCGGGCGTGAATGTCTTCTCCAGGTGGGCCGCCAAAATCTCAGCACGATCCTTGGCGGCATAGGTGCGTTTACCCGCAGCATCGAGCAGCGGGTAAACGGGGGTGTCATGTCCGGTAAGCTTCTTGCAGAGAGAGTACAGCGCTGTGTCGTGTTCGGTCGCTCGATCGACGGTATCCTCCCATCGCGCCTCGTCGAGAGCGACTACGGCACGCGCGATTTTCTCTGCAAGCCGGTTCAGATCAGCCTTCACCCTGGGGCAGCGAGTGCGGGCCCATAGGCGGCGTAGGGTGCGCTTCCGCTTGAGCATATTGCGGAGCGAGCTCGGCAGGTCCTTCCTTCGATTAGTGTCCGGTGAAGTCGACGTGGTGGTGGTGGCTGCTGCTTTGGCGGCGATGATCGCCTCCGCGACGAGTGCAGCAGCATCGTCGACTCCCGAAGGTGTAGTGATCGGGCCTGCTAGCTCAAGCCCGGCAAGCTCTGCGGTGTAGCGCTCCCAGTTCGTCCGCGTCCGCGGCGGGCGGGGCACTAAAAAGCCTCCCTGGGTGGCTAGGGTGACCAGAACCGGTAGATGTTGCGTGTCGAGGTCGTAGAGGACCTCGACATCGAATGGGTTGTCAAGTCCGTGATGCAGCACTATGTCGATGACGTCTGGCTGGGAGCGGCTGTCGGTGGGTATGTGGGTCGGCGCTCCCGGCCCCACCACACCGTACCCGCTCCTCACGCTATCTTCGTGCAGTTGCCTCCCGACCCCAGTGATGATTCGCGATCCCCACGCATGATGTTTCGCGTTGAGATCACCCACGATCACTGCGGGTCCCTGCTGTCCGAAGATGGTCCCGACATCGGTGCTGCAGAAAGTCAATCCGGGTGGTTTGTAGGCGGCATAAATGCGGAGCTCCTGGTTGCCCACGTTGACACGCACCCCCTGTGTACGGGTGCTGGTGAACGGGGTGTGCTCCAACTCTTCATGTATAATATCCCTCCGCACCAGAGCAGCCGTACCTCGGTACGGATAGCCCCGGGGAGAGATTTCATCACGCCGATACACGAAGAAGTTGGGCACGCGGAGCTCGACGCTGTCCGTGAGTTTGGTTTCGCCCAGGAGGATAACATGGATGTCCTGCGACTGGGCGAGTAGTGTTAGCTCACGGACGTGTCCTCTTATGCCGCCCGGATTCCAGTATAGTACTCTTAGGGCGGTCACTGGTACGACCGCCCGAACTGGGTAATGGCAGCCGTTATAGCGCCGACTACATCCCTCGTGCTCACATAGTGCGTGAGCGCCGCCATGAGCGCCTCGATCAGGACCCGGACAATGTTGTTCATGCCCGAGTCCTGCGCGGGGGGTGGCGGGGGGAAAGTAGGGTATAGCGGCGCTCGAAGCTCCGCCTCTTCTGTGGCCTGTCGGTGGCCGCGGCTTCTCGGCGCCTCGGCAATTACTGGTATTGCCGCCAACGATGTTGATGTTGGCGGCCTGGGGTGCGGTGTGGACGCGGCGGCGGGCTCAGCATCTGCTGGCCTCGGCTGCCTGCGCCTGCGCCGGTTTCGTTTTTTTCGCAGGGGCTCCCCCCTGCCTATCGGGTCATTTGCCGGCGGTTGCAGAGTCGCCGGCTCCCGGTCTATGATAACCCCACCCGCTTCCCCCCGTCGAGCAGCTGGGGCGGTCGGGATGTAGGCCGGGATGCAACTTCGTTTGCATGGTTTGTTGTCGCGAGATAGGTTGATAATAGATGGCGCTTTTCAATGTCATTTTATTACTGTAGAATGTACAGGATTAGCCTATAAGTTATTCCGTTGTATATAATTGTTCTGAATTTCATCGATATTGGTTCAGAGGATTCCCCGTGAAAGAGTAACAAACATCCATCCATACTCACAAACTTTCACATTTATAATATTAGTAGAATATTTATATACGTAGTTTAAAAATAGACACCACGAGAAATATTTTATATCCGAAAATAAAACGAAACGCGATAGGATGTTTTCGGAGATTGCACGATACATCATCCGAGTAACCGAATACTTGAAACGGATGGAAAGCATGATCTTCCAGAGTAGTCGTGTATATAAATAGTATTTTATATTAAATTTTCTACTACAATCATATTTCATGAACTTTTAGCCTTTTTGTATCTGGTTGAGTGGAATAGACCACCCTATTTTCTTATCGAGGTGTCGTAAAAGGTGACTAAGGTAAATTGACCAACCGTGTGCTATCCGGTTGAGTAAAATAGACCACCCTCATTTCTTACCGAGGTGTCGTAAAAGGCGACTAAGGGAAGTTGACCCAACGTGTGGTATTCAGTTTAGTAGAATAAATCACCCTCTTTCGTACCGAGGTGTCGTAAAATACGACTAAGGTAAAATGACGTCAGGCAGCCGGTCGTAAAAACACAGCCAAATCATGTGACAGCATGTTTATAACATGTTGTGCCGACACCACTTAGAGTGGGATAAGGGCAGGAGGATGAATTAGTGAGTTAAAAGAGATGCGGTGCATTTGCATGCTATGGGGAAATTTCTAATATGCAAAACACAAAACTATAAGAAAAACACTGCTTTTATTATTTCAATAGAGGTAGAAGAAATATTTTTTGTTTGCCTTTACATAATATTACGTAAAGTTCATACAGATATATCCTTTATATGTAAATATAATTTTCGAGGAACAGTATACCCTAACTGGGGCAAGGTGTGACCCAAATTTATAAAGGGTCCTCATACATTCAAGTTCATTATTTGTTCATGTGTGTTCACTCGCTTAGCTCATTTAGACAAGTTAACTAGTTGTATTATTTACTAAATCTCACCTCTGGGTTTACGTGCATTCATTGTTATAGATGGATGCCCTTGTCCTATCCTATCCTACTCCTAAAATGTATAAATGCGAAAGTTTGTGAGTGTGGATGTTGTTTTCTCTTTCACGGCGAAACCGTTGAACCAATATCGATGAAATATGGCACATTTATTCCTTATATACCGGGATAACGTATAGGCTATAGAAATCCTATTAATTCGTCAGGAATAGGAAATAATAAATAAATAAATATATGTGACACTTACATACACGGTCGTCCGTCCCCAAAGTAAGTAACTTAATACTTGTGTTATGGTAGATAGACAACTGGTAAATATATACTTATATATTTTTTAAATACATACTTAAATACATATATACACCCAGGCTCTAGGAACCAACCATTTTTGTTAGAAAATGTAGACCTTCGGTGGGAATCGAATCCACGACTCACGGAGCTGAAAGCAGGGTCATTACCGACTGCACCAACGAGCAAGTCAAAATAAAGTCAGTCATCTATTATGAACCAATTTCATAACAAAAGTTGACGCAAACGAAGTTGCAGGTAAAAGCTAGTTAAACATAAATCTCACAGGATTATCACGCCATACGTTATCATGTCGCTTAGATTTCTCGTTGCAACATTTTTTCTTCTAATTAGTGTGGGATTTTGTAACAATGCGCCTTTCGAAGTGGGGTCAGCATGTAATGTCAGAACATCAGCCAACCAACCAACCTTACGTCAAATATCTATACTAATATATAAAGCTTAAGAGTTTATTTGTTTGAACGCGCTAATCTCAGAAACTGCTAGGCCTATTTGAAACATTCTTTAAGGAAGGCTATAAGCTATATAACATTACACTAAGGTTAATAGGAGGGGAGCAGCAATAAAAAATATTATGAAAACAGCAACATTAAAAGCTTTCCTTGCGTGTGCTAAGTAAACGGTAAAAGTTATTCAAAAATCTCTTATAATTAACTCACGATAACTACTTGTCGCCTGTCGTCAACTTACCTTAGTCGCCTTATACGACACCTCGGTAAGAAAGAGAGTGGTTTGTTGTCTTCAGCTGAATACCACACGGCATAGACAATCCTCCAGAATACTAATTAGAATTCACTTAACAAATCACAAGTTTAAACTTTTAGGTCGCTCTGATTAAGTTCGGTAACTTATTTACTTGGGATCAGTGCCATCTGAGCCAAATCGAAAAACCGTAATCAAGTTTAATAACTCCTTTGAGATTTCTATTACTAGTTTTATGTGAAATAGTGATATGCCAATGGTAATAAAGGGATCAAGTATGAGTTCAACGCACTCAAATCATAATATAAATTTAAATGAATATATAGGACAATTACACACGGACGATATTTAAGGTAAGAAAGTTTAAAAACGAAAAATCAAACAATATTTAAGGTAAGAGCACTAGTAATTGACTAGTATGGATGACAGACATTGGTAAAATGCGACTAAGGTTCGACTTACCCACCGTGTAGTATCCGGCTGAATCAATGAGGTTGGTCTATTCTAAAAGACCAACCTCATTGCTTACCGACGTGTTGTAAAAGGCGACTAAGTTATGTTAATATCACAAAGGTGACTGGTCGTAAAATCTCAAGCTATAACATGTAACCACATGTTTAAAACATATTGCAACAACCCTACTTGGAGTTGGATAAGGGCAGGAGAATGATAATAATATCTATATCTATACTTATTATATAACAAAGACCCCAAAAGCTGTCTATCTGTATGTGATCGATTTTCTCAAAATCTACTAAACGGATTTTTGTATGTTTTTTACTGAAATAAAGTGCGATTTTTAACGAATGTTTAAGTTTCTACATTACGGTGAGATCTCTGTGGGGTCGCGAAAAACTTTGTGACAAAAACACACTTATTACCACGCGGTCGCCGCATGTTTATAATAAAACAGACCGTAAAATCTTCCAATTACCCATAAGCTTGTACCTAGAATTAGAACCTAGAAAAAAAGGCTTTGTAGGAGATTGCGATTGTTTACAGATTATGTATAAAAATCTATGAACTATGTTTCCAATATAAACGTGAATTCCTAATCGTGGTTACCGTGTCACATATCTTGTTGCCCGTTGCTGTTGGCAGTGTGCCACACGGGCCAAATTGGAAAACAGTAAACATATTTAACAGTTCAACCCAGGGTACTACGTTATTGGCTTTATTGAAATTAGTTTATGCTGTCAATGTAACTGCCCAGAGGCACGAATCTCTGTTAACATAAATACATAACTTTATTGGCATCCATGGGTGGCACTATATAGTGTATCATCTATCTTTGAACAATGAGTGTTGCCAGTGATGACTTACGGATCTTAAACGTGGTCGCTGACTGTGGGCCTTATAAGAAAGCTCTGCGTCACTCAGCAGGCGATGAAGCGATCTACGCTCGGAGTTTGTCTACGCGATCAAATCAGGAATGTGGAGATTAGGATTAGTAAGATTTTATTTTTAGTGTATACCCGTATACCGAGCATCCACGCTTTTTTCACAAGAATACTTATTTTTTGGTATACGCCGTGTGGTATCCAGCTGAATAGAATAGTACCACAGAATACCAATAGTTCTTACCGAGGTGTCGTACAAGGCGACTAAGGTAAGTTGACCCACCGTGTGGTATCCGGTTTAGTAGAATAGACCACCCTCTTTCTTAACGAGGTGCTGTAAAATACGACAGAGGTAAGTTGACGTCAGGCAGGCGGCCGGTCGTAATAGCGCAGCCAAATCATGTGACAGCATGTTTATAACATGTTGTGCCGACCCCACTTATAGTAGGATAAGGGCAGGAAGATGAGATGAGGAGATCCGTAATAGAACCAAATTTACTCATAGCTCATCGTGTTGTGGAGCTAAAGTGGAGATGGGTGGGACACATAGTGCGTAGAACCGATGGGCGTTAGAGTTTCACGGTGTTGGAATGGCGACCCCGCACCGGAAAAAGTAGCGTCTGTAGACCTCGTACGAGGTGGACTGACGACCTCAAAAAATTCACGAAGAGCTGCTCGATCTAAACGGCATAAGAATGTGTGATGGGGAGATCCCATGAAGAGACCTATACCCAGCAGTGGACGTCCATCATTTGAAAAAGAAGAAAAAGATATAATAGTTATTCTTTTTGAGATTCGATTATTGAGACAGTGATATTCATTTACATCTTATGAAAGTCTCGATAACTCTGTTGGCACAGTGCCATCACAGGAATTTGTTCCGGTAATCATATTCGCACCGCTGCGCTGTGATATCAGCTATATTGAAACGGAAACTACGTAGTTTTAAAAGCTTTTTTCTCGAGTTTTAATCCATAATCTTTTTGTCATTATTCTAAAATATACATATGTTTTTCTGTTAAAACTTTTTTGCCTAACTGATGTTTGATAATAGCCGAGCCTGGCTCCGTAATTTTATTAAAATATTTAAAGAAACCCACTTAAAAAAAGAAAGAAAAGGCTGGTGATATCTGGGACTCGTCCCCTCTTCACTTCTTTATTCCGCCCGTTCCCCACTGATCTCCTTCCCAAATGACAGCACAATTAACCTTTGTATTCTGTTTCTATTTTAACAGTTTTTCAGTGCTTGAAAACAGAGATATTTTTTTTTAATGAAACCTAGCTATGTCGATTTATCGTCCCCGCTCTCCATCCAAAAATCTTGAAGTAATTGGTACAAGCTTTATGTACGTTATATTAAGAAAACCCTATATTTGCCGACGTGTATAAACGTTGTGTCAATTAGCAGTTATCAAATTTAACGTTTAGTAACGTTGCATCGCCCAAAGTGTTAAATATAACTGTCTGGTATTCATTAATCGTGGATTTTGTTCTGTGAGTTGTATTATGTAATAGTTCTACATACTAGTCCGTCGTGTGGTATCCGGCTGAGTAGAATAAACCACCCTCTTTTCTTATCGAGATGTTAAAGGCGACTAAGGTAAGTTAACCCGCCGTGTATATGGCAAAGTAGAATAGACAAATTTAATTTCTTACCAAAGTGGCGTAAAAGGCGACTAAGGAAATTAAACCCACGGTGTGGTATCCGGCTGAATAGAATAGACCACGCACCAACCCCATTTTTTACTGAGGTGTCGTAAAAGGCGACTAAGGTAAGTTGACTTCAGGGCCGGCCAAATCATTTAGCATCATGATCGACCCTACTTAGAGTGAGAAAAAGGCAGGAGGATAACGATGATCTTGTATTCACTAAACGTGGAGTTTTTTTCTGGGAGTTATAAAATAAAAAAAATACACCACTGAAATTTTTATTGCAGGCAATATAAGGACAAGTGAAATTTTTAGATTTCTTCACCCTGGCAACGTGCCATGCGAGACGAATTTATTCCGCCAATCATATTCGCCCCAGTGCACTGTGATATAAGTTCTCACACGGAAACTAAACTTTTTATATGACCCGCGAAATGTGTTAGATGCCAAATAAATTTGTGCAATAATAATTTCTGGGAAAGGTTTCAGACTAAATTTTCACTCTTAAGGGCGTAGAAACTTCTTTATGGATCCCTATAACTATTGCCTAACATTTCTATTTTTTTAAAGTGAAAACTTTTTAGGCGGCATTATACACCTTTGTGATCAGTTTAGTGATTCAGCGCAGAAACACTGCCAGCATTATTGGGATCATTCCACGTGGGCTTGATTTGTATAGTCCTAGCGTGTAAGTAATTTAAGATAGATATAACTTGTACATTTTTGCTGTAAATAAACAATAAAAAATATATATTTTGGTCATAAAAATATAACTTATTTCAACAGTTAATAAATGACATAAATGTGTTATGTAATTTATTAACGTATATATTATGTTATGTATATTATAAATTGTGTTATGTGATTTAATATATAGTTATAACAGTTTTTGAAATGGTTATTTTCGACGTGATCGTAACTTGGAAATTGGATAAGTTTAGTGACAAAGTGTAAGGAGGAACTGTTGCAACTTTTGGAATTTAATATTTATTAAGCTTCGCGAAACAGTTGTGTTATAAATTATTTCGGAAAACCTGGATTAAAAACTATTTCTATTAAAAAAAAACATTCCATAATATTATGATTGCGAAAATGTGTGTTTGTTACGCTTTCCCGTTTAAGACGCTAAAACAATGTCGATGTAATTTAATCCAATTGAAGCTTATGTAAACGACCAATTGGATAAAAATCTAAAAAAAAGTCCTTTTGAAAGGTAAAAATCTAAATAGTACACAGTTGAGATTATTTCTACACTTAAGTTGCGTCGCTATAGTCGCGGTCATAACTAGTGATATCTTATGTTTAAACTACATGCTGTCGGTTTTATGGTGAAAATGCAATATACATTTCTCAACCTCTCAAGAGCCCAAAAAATATGGTCCCTATAGGGGAAAAATTTATGTCTAGGGGTGAAAACCGATTGGATCTCTTTGGATAAGGGTTAGTCTATTCGTCATTTCCCATCCGCACTTATAAGCGCATATATAGCGCACACTGTTCGGTATGTGTAGATAACGTATAACATCTTTAGAGAAATAGGTACCTAGCGTTTTTGAGGTTGCCTTAACCTTATAGCTCTTCAAACATTAGCTTAGCACGCAAGCTGGTCTAAAATTACATAAAACATAAAAACATATTTCATACGATTTGTTCGTACATTTTATAATACAAAGCTGTATTGGAAAGTATATTTCTACGCAAACTCGTAAGTTTCATTTTGCAATATTATTATATTTATTATGCATTATGATTATATTTGGTTTTTAAATTGTTGTAAATTGTTAGAAAAAAAATTGAATGGGTTGAAATGGAGCTGGCATATATATATTGTATAAAAGTCCCTATATAAAATAAAGAGAAAAAAAAGGTGTATTGACAGAACACTGAGATCGTGTGGCAATAACTAATGAGTCCTGGGTTTAAATCCTGACTTACACCTGTTATTATTGTAAAAAAATTATGATTTTAAATTAACGTTGTTAACATTAACATTGTTAGAAATCCTGTACATCTCTGGAGCATTCCGCAATCTAGAAGCTTCTTAGCTCCTATCTCCAAACAAGCTAGGAGACGTTGGACGGAGCAGTGGGATGATTTGGATTCGTGATAGAGTGTGACCTTTACTTAAATGGATACATTTGGTATCGGCAAATAGAAAAATATTTGCGTTCTTTCGCATTTATAAAAAATATTTGCTTACTTACGCATTCAGCAAAAGAAAATTTACATAAAAGTCCCTTCCAATAATCAAACATTTATGGTATACAAAAAAGTCGTTTAAATAACTTCAACGTCTAACGCAAATATCTCGAATTCAAAACACCGGAAATGGCACAATCAAGATGACCGACCCATCCCGGACACCGGAAATTACGTAAGCGAGTCCTTAAGGCACTTGGGCTCGAGAGATACGCCGAGAGAAAAATTAGACCAGACGTTCTTTTGTGAAGTTTCCGTCATTAGGGAAGAAATGGACCGAAATCAAAGCTATTCTATTCTTGTATTAGGAGATTGCAAAAATTATTTTATTCTGATACAAAAAATTATAAATTTTGCCGAGTGATGACAGGATGGGATTTTTACCCGGTCACCAAGGGTTTTTTAAACTGATCTGCTCATTAAATAATTGATAATTACAATACACCATGTGCTTTACAACAATCCGCTTGACAAGCTGTGATAGCCCGATGAGACCGTGCGACTCTATCGAGAGAGTCACAAGTTCCAAACCCGGGCAAAAAATGAGTTTTTCTATTCAAACTTGTGTTTTAATTGATATTAACAGTTTATAACACACTTTTCGGTGATGGAATATATTATGAGGAAACGTGTATATTTCGAGAGAATTCTGGGGATATGTGCTACCTACCAATCCGCATTGGAGCAGCGTGGTTAGATCTTAGCTCCAATCCTTCTCTCAATGCCCAGCTGTGGGATAGTAACAGGCCATTACGTTATTATATGTTTTACGCTACCAATATTTTTGTATTGTATGGTTTCAGTGATAGGTTGCATAGTTTGAATAAATCTACAATTTTATAAATTTCTGTAATTTTGCAGAATATTTTAAAATAATTAAGAAATAAACTTTTGTACGTACCCATAAAATCATCATCATAATTTGTTACAAACATGACATAACATGTTTTTCTCTTCCATTCTCTCCTATCATTGGTCAACTCTGGCGCTACTCCTTTTATACGAATATTTCATACAATAAACCATCTCTTTTTCGGCTTCCCTCTAGTCGCATATCCATCGAATTTGATATTTAACACTCTTTCGGTCATATGATTTTCATCCCTCCTTATTACAATAAATATATAATTTTTATATAAAATCAAAATGACGTAAAAAGTTTCAAAGATGGCAGCAGTAATAATACCCTTTAACCGCACATAAGCAATTCAATTTGCCGGAAATAACTCAATTAAGATGGCAAACCTATTTCAGACACCGGAAGTTACGTAACCGACTTTTTAAGCCACTTGGATTCGAGAGAAAAATTAGACCAAATTTCCTTTTGTAAAGTTTGAAGCGAAGTTTTCTTTTGAGAAGAAATGAGTCTGAAAACGAAAATTTGTTTGGATATACTTGGGAGATTTATAATGAGACTGCGGTCGTGTTTAAATATTGTAGCTAGACAACTCCAGCATTTGTCCTAGATCAACTCACTCATCAACATTACTTACTTAACATTTCAATATTGTCTTTTACATCTCCTTATTTAATATTTATCCTCCTTCTGCTCTGCGGAGGGGGGCGGTGGAGCGGTTTCGAGAACTTTTGTTCTGAATCCAATCTACTGCTGGTGAGTCCAGGTCAAGCCATCGCCCAAGCCCATCGTCTGCCGCCTTAACTGGGGACCTTCGGGTGTTCCGAACGGGGCATATCGGACGCCTGGCTTACAGGTCCCCGAGGCGGTCGGTGCATCTGGTGCTTCCGATGCACCAGTTAGCGGAGGGGGGCTTCTCTTTCAAGCGGCCCCTACCCGAAGAAGGTGTTTGTGCTCTGGGATCAAGAGCTGTCGGCGGGATGGGGGCAATATGTACAATGATACCTGTCCTTGCCATCGGCAGCGTGGTGGAGCACACAGGTCGTTTTAGTCGGTGCGAGTCCGACATAATCCGTCCGCCCGACGGGGACAGGCGGCAGTACCCATAAGGGGTTATTTCCTGTATTAAAAAAAATGCAAAAACACTTTTTAAATACTATAGAACTTAAGGAAAAGCTCGGATACAAAGTTGTCACTTTTAAAAAAAAATTAAGTTAACCTACAACTAAATCATTCATATCATTGTATTAAAAAAAGAGGCACAGATGGAGACGTGAATTTGTGTTTTTAAGATAATCAGTGATTTAGTCTCTACAAAAAGTCGTATAAAAAAGAAAGGCGGTCGCTTTTAAGCCAAGTTAACATAAGTGGCTCGTCACTTGACCTGTCTAACTTGTTAGAGCTTTCACTAACTAACTTCACTTGTTTGCGACGAGTTCATCTAAAAGCGACAGCATTTCACGTCTGTGGTAGGGTTGTCATTTTTCTTTCAAAATGTTTTTTTAATATTATATTTATATGTTATCAGCATAACTTCTTATTGTTTTTCATCATCATACTCCTGTCCCTATCCCACTCTAAATGGGGTCAGCACAGCCATTCATATGACGTTTAATGACATCTTTGATGACATATTAGATTACATTGTAAGAATCTTTTAAAATCCAGGTGTTTTTATTATTTATATGTAATTATATTTTATTTTATTATTAATCATTATTTATAAGAATTTTTAAGCATTTTCAATTTTATTATAGAAGCCAATACCCGTGCTCTTTTAATTTATTTGTCACATTAAGAGAACCACATAACATCATTAATTAAAAATATCAACTCTTTACCTATTTTTTGGTAGATACGAGAAAAAATAAGCTTATATATGAAAAAAATTTCAATCCAAAATCTTATTTATAAAAATATTAACGAAATTTTAGTTGCTACAACTCTTGGAGCAAAATAGAGATATTACTTATAACTCGGATTTGAGCTTAGTAAATATACAAAAAGTTTTGAGGCGCAAACATATTTTTCCTGTGAAAAGCTTTTTCGCAGAGTGAAAGTGTATAAACGAATATAATCAAACAACTTTTAAATTGATATCATTCAGAAAATACACTCTCTTAAACGGGAGAAAATAAGGACAAATTTTTCGGTTTGCGCTATAACAAAAAAGGATTTATATGATGCTCAATTAAAAATAACATTAAATTGAGCATCGTAGCAAAAATTAACAAAACCAAAAAAAACAAACAGAAACCGTAATATATATGTCGGCGGGTAGCCGTACTTTGAATATCAACATCACGCCGTTTGATTTAGATTGTTACTATGATGTTTAATTTGTCGATAAATACCTTCATTACTGAAATAAAAACACGTGGTTAATATTTTTACCACGTGTTCAGACTTCAGAATTAATATTTGCAAGTTACATTGTAATAAATTTAAACATTTCATTTTAAAATTGAGAACATTTCTTTGTAAGTAAAGAATAGTTTTAGTTGAAAAGGTGGGTAGTTTGTTCAATCGAATAACACACCCAGTCTTTCTATAAAAGCCGAGCGCACGCCAGCTCGGGAGATTATTACGTTTCGGACCGCCGCAGCGGACAGAGCTCTTGAAAAATAAAAGTTTATAAAAATTATCTATTCAGTTTATATTTATCACCAATTATGGGGGATAACCCTGCCCGTGACGTCAGCAATACTGACGTCACACATTTTTAAAATAATCGCGCCGAGCCTCTTCCGTCATCAGAAGTGGGATCGGCGAGCCTAATCCGTCATATATAAACTTTCTTAAAATAATTTTTCGAGGAGTAAGTGTTTAAACAAATATAATCAAATAACTTTTAGTTTGACATCATACAGTAAATAGACTCTCTAAAAACAGGAGTAAATATTACGTAATATTAAACAAGGGCAAAAATTACGTATATTACGTTACGGACGGAACAAAGGTGCACCAACTTTGTTTCACTCTGCTCCATAGCAAATAAGTACCTATACGACGCTTAAATAAAAATAAATGAGAACTGAGCATAGCAGTGAAAATTAAACAGCAATCAAAATTTACAAAATAATTTTATTTCCGTTAAGTATTTCTAAGCTGTGGTAGCCCAGCGGTAACACCGTGCGCCTCTTTCGAGGAGGTCTAGGGTTCAAACTCCGGGCAGGCACCAATGAGTTTTCTAGTAAAACTTATGTGTCTAATTGATAATTGCAATTTATCAAACGCTTTTCGGTGAAGGAAAACATCGTGAGGATACCTGCATATCTCTAGAGAAATCTGGAGATATGTGTAACCTACCAATCCGCATTGGAGCAGCGTGGTAGGTCTTAGCTCCAATCCTTCGCTCCAAAAAAAAAAAAAAACGGAGAGAAGAGGCCTGTGCCCAGCAGTTGGATAGTAACAGGCCGATACTTACTGAGTATTTCAAAACCAAATACTATTATATATTATAAAATTTCGATGTTTAAATACCCCTAATTAGGTGCTATGTGTACCTATCCTAGAAAAGAATCTTTATCCTCCTGCCCTTATCCCACTCTTAGTGGGGTCGGCTCAACATGTTATAAATATGTTGTCACATACATTTGGCTTCGTATTTTACGACCGGCCGCCTGCCTGACGTCAACTTACCTAAATCATATTTTACGACACCTCGGTAAAAGGAGGGTGGTATATTCTACTTAACCGGATACCACACGGCGAGTTGACTTACCTTAGTCGCCTCTTACGACAATTCGGTAAGAAATGAGGGTGGTCTATTCTACTCAGCCCGATACCACACGGCGGGTCGATTTCCATTAATCGTCTCTTACGGTACCTCGATAACAAATGAGGGTGGTCTGTCCTACTTAGCCAGATACCACACGGCGGTATCTTACAAATGAGACACGGTAATAATATTACTAGCCCATATTTTAGCCCATATTTATATTATTTGGTGAGCTTACGCAAAAAATTAAATGTTAAAATGCCCAAAATTTTGAACTATGTGTCCTACAAAAGAAACACGGAAATATATTGACTAGTCCATATTTTATTATTATATTATTTGGTGGGAGTGCAGCAAAATAGCTATAAAAGCGTAACAAACAGACACACTTTCGCATTCTAATATAAGTGTGGTTCCCAAATTCCCTTCTTGCCATAATTTTGAACGCTACCACGCCAAACAACAAAGGATTCTAAATCACACTAAAGCTGTACGCTTTAAGCAGGAAATAATGTTTTACTCCGCCCGTAAACAATTTACTGTTATACCGTTTTGTGAAGCTGATGGAAAACTGATTGTTCGAATCAAAGAAAAGATTGCGTTTTTCAGTATCAACAAGTTAAGTGAGCTAGTTTTATCTGACAAGTGTTAGGGCCTGTTTCAGAAGTTAGCAATAAACTGTCAGTTAGCCTATATGGATCATATCTGACACATCTCGGAATTTTGCGTTTATTAGAAACCTAGAAATACCCTTCCATTTTTTATTTTTTATTTTATTAATTCTTATGTTGTCGCCACTGACTTCCGCTTTGTATTTTATAGCAACAAAGTCATGAAACAAGAGTATCGCGCCTTTTTTGATTAAAATGATGGCAATACTGTGCCGTTGTTGTTTCCTGTTTAGTCTTCCTATTGATAAAACGTTTCAGTGACAGTCAGTCTTTGTTCGTCATTCAAGAGAAGTGCATCTCGAAACGGGAATTGTGGTATTCCTATTATATCGTGTAATTGTATATACAGTGTGCGTTAACACTTATATCTTATTAACTATTATAAATTTTTACTCATTATACTACAATCTCTATATAAAAACGGATACAGATTTATAAAAAAGGAGTGCTGTGTCGCTCGCACTAGGATAACCTGTACCACGAACGCCATCGCCTTCCTTAGGACTCATTCTAAATATTTATACTTTTTTTTTAATATTAACATTAACAATATAATTTATTTACAGTGAAAATGTACAAGTTATATCTATCTTAAATTACTTCACGCTAGGACTACAGAAATAACGACCAGGTGGAATGGTCCCAAGAATGCTGGCAGCGTTTCCGCGCTGAATCGCGGAACTTATATAGAACTTTATAACTTATATTTACTTATGTAGTTATACCAGCCATCCATAAATCGACTATCTCACATTAAAATAATTTTTCAAATTGGTCCAGTAGTTCTTAAGATGCGTTCAAAGAATCAAACAATCAAACAAACAAACTCTTCAGCTTTATATATTAGTATAGATGGAATCATACGTCATAACTTACTTCGAAACTGGTCGAGTCGAGTACGCCCCACTAGTTTTCAACTCCAGTTTTCATGTTGTGAGTTACAGCATTGCTGGCACAGAAATTTATGAGGCGGCTATAGTTGGTTTCTCTATACAAATAAATCTGCGTTCTCATTAAAAAAAACACTAATGATTTTATTTATAAGCCGTGTGTTATCCGGCTGAGTAGAATGGACCACCCTCATTTCTTACCGAGGTGTCGTAAAAGGCGACTAATGTAAGTTGGCCCACCGCGTGGTATCCGGTTGAGTAGAATAGACCACTATTAATAATATAGAATAATTGTGCCAAATTTCATCGATAAAGTTTCAGAGGATTAACCGTGAAATAAACAAACATAAAATTTCCATTCTGGTAAACATTCACATTTATAATATTAGTAGGTTTAGTAGGATATACTGGACAGATAAATAAGGTTATCTCTTAATATGGAATTAAATTATGAAGAATCCGAGAAGTAGCAAGGTATTGATTAATTTGGTATTCAATACTAAATCAGTTCAAAATACAATTGTATAACCAGTTCAAAAGTACTGTCATTCACTGAAGAAAACTGTTAAGAAATTTAATTGCTTCGTATTGGAAATACTTATTTTTTTGACGTTGCCATTTTTTGCGACACAATATTACGCCGATATTCCAATCTATACAATCAGCATTCGTTATACCTACAATACTAATGAGTCTTTTGGCACCAATTGGAAATTGAAATCTAATTGAAATTTCTCAAAACTGCTTTAATATATCATTAGTATTCCAATTGCATGTTACAGTTAACGATTATTATAAACTAGCTATGCCAGCAGCTTAGTCCGCATGTAAATCGGTTTGTCACAAATTTTGAAAATTGAATTGAAAATTTCAATCCCGAATTGAAATTTTTAACATAAAACTAGTTATCGTAAGTTAATTTAAATACAACAATAAGAGATTTTTACCGTTTATTTAGCACACGCAAAGAAAGCTTTAAATTTTGCAATATTTTTTATTGCTGCTCCTCTCCTATTCATCGTAGCGTGATGTTATATAGCCTATAGCCTTCCACGATAAATGGACTATCTTAACTTCAAAGAAGTTTTTAAATCGCTAATTTCAAGAACTACTGTGCAGTAGTTCCTGAAATTAGCGCGTTCAAACAATCAAACAAACAAACTGTTTAACTTTATACATTAGTATAGATATCGGTGATAATAACCGAATCCGTGGCTTAACTTACTCGCTGTCGAACAGAGGAAAAGTGAGTGCCCGGTATAGTAATCAGAATAGAACCACAAAATATCACTTACCTCTCTAATTACTACCAGTTATCACTGCAACAACGCAATACGCTATATTGCAACTAGGTGATACCATCCTAAATATAGAATAGAAAAGTTTTAACAGAATTTTAAATAAGAACAAATCACAAAAAAATACCCATGAGAATATGAAACGAGCTCGACGGAAATGTAGTCGCGCCACTTTTCAAAATGGCTACCGTTCCGTTGAGTCGTTAAAGTAATTACGTTTCTGATGTATTCGTATTCTTATGCAGTTTGGGTGGAATGAGGGAGAAATAGAAGCGAAAATTTTCTATCATTATTACTTGGTTGACTGAGCCTTGGTCGGTTGTTTACAAAATAAAAAAAATAATAATTAGGTAGTTGCGGATCAATCTTATATGCCAGTATTTACATTTCTCGAGACTGCCCGTTCCCCGAATAAACTACGCTGACTTGACAGTTTATGGCAAAAATAGTGTTTTATATTCAATATAAATTTTAGTTTTTTTAATGCCCAAAAATAGGGATAAAACGATTTTTTTACATAAAACTAACTAGCTAGATCCCAAAACCTGAATTTCAGGAAAATTGTTGAAGCAGTTTCCGAGATTCTGAATACTAATTTAATTTTAAGAAAATACGTTTTATCCCTGTTTTTGGGCATTAAAAAAAATACTTAAATTTACTTTTCATTTGTTGAATATATAAAACACTATTTTTGCCGTTAAATGTCAAGTCAGCGTAGCTTATTCGGAGAACGGGTGGTTGCGAGAAATGAAAATTCCTAGGATTGAGCCCCCACCTACCCCATTATTTTGTCTATTCTTTTGCAGTTTCTTTTTTTTTATTTTGTAAAAATTACCGAGCAAGGCTCGTTCAACCAGATACTATTTTATAAGGCAAAGCATTTCTGCTTATTAAGTTTGTGAACAATATATTTTCGGGAACAGAATACCCTTACTATTACAATCGAATTTGTAAGTGACATTCACGACTCGAAGACACAAATTAAATTCTGTTACATACAAAATTCAATGTAGTTTCTCGAATATATCAAATCTCCTACGAGCTTTGTATTGCAACTTTTGTCAGCGCATTGCAATGGAATAGTGCAATTCGTGGTCTTAAGGATTTCGATTTCAATTCTTAGAGGTTAAATAAAAAATAGAAGGAAAAAACGTATATTTCACCTTCCTTGATACACATTTGTTAACTAAAACTAAACTTTAGCACATAACACAATAGAACAAAAACATTCAAATAACATAAAACAATGTCATATAAATATACTGGATACCACAAGAAGAAAATGGCTCAGTTCAGTATAAAGACAAAATTCCATCACATAACACTGTTTTTCAGCAGTAGCCAAAAGTGACACAGTTTAATTCAGGATACTTGTATAATTACGTAAATCACAAATATTTTAATGAATTATCTGTACATAATGATATTAAATAAATAGTACACAGAAACAGGTGTTTTTGGGTAAATTTCCATAATATAAAAGGAACAACAAAATTAATTTATAGAAGAAGGCGTTACTTTGCGAAATACCATAGCAAAGAAGTTATGCTACTATTATTTTGCTATAATCTGCGTTTGTTAAGAAAGTCTTAGTAGTGCTAAGTGAGCAGACTACGTTCACATACCTTATACACGTAGGACCAGTAACTACACGTATCACAAAGGAAAATAAGCTCCACGGCAAAATCGATTTTGTGGAGCATAACTGATGATGCTCCGGTTACAGGGCGGAAGGATCGTAGGGATTGTCGTGGTGAATGTGTGTAGTGCTTGTGTGGTGTGTTATTTGTGGCGGCGTTTTGTGATACGTATGGTGACTGGTTCTGCTTGTATAAGGTATGTGAAATTTGTCTGCTTCCCTGATCTCAGATAAAGTCTGTTTTTTTAACATTTTTGATTGCATTTTATTTGTTTATTTAAAAAAATGACCGAGCAAGACCACCCAAGTACTGAGTAAATAATACGAGCTAAAGCATTCTAACGAATGGTCTATAACGCCTACAGAAAACAGTAATAAAATTTTGTGTAAACCACTCTATACCGACAAAGACGCTTTTGAATTCACGTTCAACGCGTATTTAATTGGCCGATGGTTCCTATTCAAACCTGAGAAACCATACAGAATGCGGATCTTAATCTTTTGTACGGAAAATATTTCGACGCAATACTGGAAGTAATCCCAAATCAAATTGTAACGCAAATAGAATTTGGTTTATATCACACCCTTATCAATTAAGATTAACATAAACTTCTAACCCTACATTGAAAACCCACTGATGGGATATTTAGTAAATGTTTATTGTGCTTGTGAAGATGCGGTAGGACGGTCGTCCATGCAGTAACTAATGCATGTAAAAGGTATGAGAACGGATTTTGCTTCCCACACTTAGCACCCATAGATTTTATTATAATATAGCAAAATAATTTTATCAAATCAAAATTACATTCAAGTTTTTTGCAAGCACTTTTGAGTCGCCAAGGTTTAATAAGATTTAATAAAGCTACAACTGGTTCTTAATGTTGCTCTTACCGAGAATAAGCAGCAAGAAACTCGGCGGTCAATCTTTTAAATATTTAGAATTACATTATTTAACCGCAGTCTTGTATGAAAGGATTTACAAATCCAAACATTTTTATCATTTAAATAATCTTCAAAATCACTCACTTTGGAATTCTGCAAAATAATACCTACTTCTATAAATAAAAAATAGTATGCAACTTGTCGTAATGATTAAAGAAATAATTCTCAATTAAGTCCTAATCGCTAAGCGATCAATGGCCGTCTATACATCGAGCTAACGACCTGTTAATAGATTTAGGTACATTTAAACCCGCTTAATCGTGTTGAAATTTGACCAGTGCGAAATGGAGCTAGACGAAGGGTTAGATGAATAGCACGAATTCTATATAATGAGGTCGTTATAAATGCTTTTTTGTTATTATAACGTTTGATATTGTTTCCCTTAAATAGTGCGTCTGCTATGGCGCCCAGCCGCTATAGCTTATTAAAAAAAATCAACACGTTTATCATTTCCTACATACGTATGACTGAAGTTTATTCGTTAAGTACTATGCCGTGTGTTATACGGATGAGTAGAATAGACCACCCTTATGTCTTACCGATGTGTCGTAAAAGGTGACTAACATATACTACGTCGCGGATTATAGCAAAATAATTTTATTATTACTTTTGACTAACATATTTTTAACATGGTGTTACATGTATGGGCGAGTTTTTTACGACTCCCCCCTTGCCTGACGTCAACTTACCTTAGACACCTTTTACGACACCTCGTTAAGAAACGAGTGTGGTCTATTCTACTCAGCCGGATACAGCTATGAAAGACCGAAATCTTCTAATACAGGTACATACTTACAATAACTTATAAGTTTTATTTACTTAAGATTAAATGCAACTTAAATATTTTTTTAAACGTGATGATGTATTAGTTTATTTCAATATCTGTTCACAGAGAAACTTAATTCGTAGAAAACGTAGGCTTGTTCTGTCTATATATGTAACAATTTAAATTCGGAGATTGAAGTTATCTGAAACCTAATTAGTACAAAGGAGCTCTTTGTATATTACTTCCAAGCAGTTACCTCACGAAATTGAAATTACTAAACTGAATTTCTAAACAATTGAGCAGTTGAGTATTTGAAGTTGGATTTAATCACAGATTCTCGTGTGTGCATAATTAAATTATAGATTAGGAGATCTTCATAAGATCAAAGAATCAAATAATACTAATTTTATAGCTAGACTAGCGGCCTGCCCCTGCTTCGCACAGGTATAAAATATATATCCCATGTCAGTCAGTGTAAAAAAAATTATTAACATCGATCCAGTAGTTTTGGTTTATTCATTACTGGCCGTGGCCCGCACGCGTTAAATTTGGAGAAAAACAATTTCTTTTCCCTATACCAAGAAGATTTCCTGCTATCTTTGGAATATCTAAATTCATATAGTACATTTTTAGTTGTTTACTCTTACATTTTCCCTATGTATTTTATTTTTACAATTAATTACAGAATGTCTTTAAACAAACTCTTGAAAGAGGGACAGAGCTGCTTAAGTCGAAGTGTTATAGGGCGAAGCGCGGCGTCCTCACGGCATTTTAAATCTCTAATATCTCCGAAAATGTTCACTTAAATTACATGCTGTAAACGGCCATATTAATCTATATTAAATGAACTATTTATTTAAGGTACTTAATTGGATAAGGATTAATGCTGTATTGTATAAAAATATGCCATTATTTTTCGTAAAAAGTAAATGACACAAAATGCTATAGTGGGTTATCCATTAGAGATAGACATATACCACTGCGGACTTTTCTGTAGACCTTTTCAAGATGTACAAATACTTAGTACATTATTTTGATAAATCTCGTAGGGTTTAGCCTGTGTTTGCAATGTAAGCGGAAAAAATGTAATTATCTATAGAAACCTCAAAAATTAAAGTATTTCTCTACTCCGTATTGAATTGAATGTTATTATACGTACAAACCTTCCTCTGGAATCACTATGTATTTAAAAAAAACTGCATCAAAATCTGTTGCGTAGTTTTAAAGTTTTATGCGTACATAGGGATATAGGGACTTTGTTTTATAATATGTAGTGATGATACGCTACTTCGTTGGTGATACTTTATTGTTAAAATATCGTTAATTATGACTGGTCCATGAACGCAGGTGGCAAATACCTTGTCGTTAGCCCCGCAAGTCGCAGGGTTAATTTCCCACTGAAGCACAGCATTGAAAAAAGTGTTGTTTTTCGTCTCGGTGTATAAATGTATTTAAGTATTTATTTAAAATTATATATTATATATTTATATTACAACAACGATATTTTTCCTTTATATCTATTAAATAAACAACGATTTCTTCAAAGTCAATCAATCAAATAAAGAATACGTCAAATGGGGCTTCCACTCTCCTCTGTTCGGAACTCTCCTCTCCGCACCGCGTCGCACCTCTCCGTCCGTCAATACATCTAGCCATAACTATCTTCACGTCTCTATGCTAAACTTCCGCTCTCTTTCTCTTCTTTCCATTACAATACACTGACCATTTGTCGGTCACCCATTACTTATTAAGTTATTTACCCTGGATATGGACGACCATGTGTTTACATTGTCCCATATATATTATATAGTCTTCCGCGATAAATAGAATATCTGACACTGAAAGAATTTTTAAAATCATTCCAGTAGTTCCTGAGATTAGCGCGTTAAAACAATGAAACAAACAAACTTTTCAGCTTTATATATTAGTATAGATTTATTTATTTTAATACTCGACATTTAATGCTTTATTTTCTTACCGCTTATCGCTCTATATCTGCTTTCATTTCGGTTCATTTTTTTAAATTTGCAAATTTAAAAAAATGAACCGAGACCTTTTTTTTTAATTGAGTTAACAGTAAATATTGCATTTAATTTGAAAGCCATTGTAAAATTGGTATAATATTATATAAACTTAAAATGGCCTTTAAATTTCAATGAGTTATTATCAGAAAGTTAAACTGAAACAAAAAGCACTTGGTGAACACTTAACAGAGACCTCTCGATATTCATAGGCCTGAAAAGTTTCAATATTTTAATTTCAAACGACAGCCAAAGTGCGCTTAAAATCATTAATTAGCGCGCCAATATTCTCATAGGCCTATAGGGTAAGGGTATAATAAATTTAAACTATTCATCATGATCTTCCTGCACTTATCCCACTCTAAGTGGGGTCGGCACAACATGTTATAAACATGCTGTCACATGATTTGGCTGTGTTTTTACGACCGGCCGCCTGCCTGACTTCAACTTACCTCTGTTGTATTTTACGACACCTCGTTAAGAAAAGAGGGTGGTCTATTCTACTAAACCGTATACCACACGGTGGGTCAACTTAGCTTAGTCGCCTTTTACGACACCTCGGTAAGAAATGAGGTTGGTCTATTCTACTCAGCCGGATACCACTGCCAATGTCTCAAGGGTTACCATCGACTTTGTATGCTTTAATCTTGTATTCGCCTTTAAAAGTGTTTTACCTAGAACTTGCCTTATGAAAATGTGTACCAATAAGTATGTATAAAATCCTATAGGCTTGTCATAGTAAATAAACAAATAAATCTTCACTAATCAAGCTTATTTATATAATCTGTTGTAAATATACATTTTCAATTTTCAAATCACGAAATTGATAAACTCTGAAATGCCTTCGATATTATTAACTTCAAACAAGTTAGTAATCGTTACTACAGCTGTTGGGCCCCTAGGCGTTTAATATTACAAATGATAATAACTTCGTAACGCGTCAAAGCGTGTTTCAGTTAATTAATTAGTAAATGATATTTTAACGTTAATATTTCAATAATAAATGTATATTTGAGGAGTAATATTTGACGATATAGTAATTTGTTGTTAATTTTGTTCTCGTTGCTATACCTTCAAATTGTTTTGAAATTACTTACGTTATAAATTTTCTCAAACTCGGTGAAAGGGACAAAAACATTTTTTATGGGATTATTACACACGGTAAGTCCGTCCCTAAGATAAGTTACTTAATACTTGTGCTATGGAGGATTGACAAGATTGACAAGATTGAGAAGACAAATTTTAGCCATCGGCAGGAACCGAACTCGCGAACCGCGGAGCTGAAAGCAAATTAACGTTTTATTAAACGTAACTCCAACTCTACTTGACTCCAAAGCGGGTTGATACACCAATAAACAGTAGTACCTGGGTGGCCGAGCTATTTATAGCCATTTAGACATTTATATATATACTAGCGGCCTGCCCTTGCTTCGCACGGGTATAAAATATATATCCCATGTCAGTCAGTGTAAAAAAATGATTAAAATCGATCCAGTAGTTTGAATTTATTCATTACTGCCCGTGGCCCGCAAGCGTTAAATTTGGAGAAAAACAATTTCCTCTCCCTATACCAAGACGATTTCCTGCTATCTTTGGAATATCTAAACTCATATAGTACATTTTTACTTATTTACTTTTACATTTTACCTATGTATTTTATTTTTACAATTAATTACAGAATGTCTTTAAACAAACTTTAAAAGATTCGAAGTGCTATAGGGTGAAGCACGGCGTCCTCACGGCATTTTAAATTTGTAATATCTCCGAAAATGTTCACTTAAATTGCATGCTGTAAACGGCCATATTGATCTATATTAAATCAACAATTTATTTAAGGTACTCAATTGGATAAGGATTAATGCTGTATTGTATAAAAATTGCTTTGAACATAAGGCATCATTTTTCGTAAAAATTAAATGAAAAAAACTGCTATTGTGGGTTATCCATAAGAGATAGATATATACCATCGCGGACTTTTCTGTAGACCTTTTTAAGGTGTACAAATACTTAGTACATCATTTTGATAAATCTCGTAGGGTTTAGCCTGCGTTTGCAATGTAAGCGGAGAAAATGTAATTATTTACAGAAACCTCAAAAATTACATTATTTCTCTACTCCGTATTGAATTTTATTATTCGTACAAACCTTCCTCTGGAATCACTCTATCTATTAAAAAAAACCGCATCAAAATCGGTTGCGTAGTTTTAAAGTTTTATGCGTACATACGGAAATATGGACTTTGTTTTATAATATGTAGTGACAAGATTAAGTACGCCGTGTGGTATCCGGCTGAGTAGAATAGTACCACCCTCATTTCTTACCGAGGTGTCGTAAAAGGCGACTAAGGTAAGTCGACCCACCGTGTGGTATCCGGCTGAGTAGAATAGACCACCCTCATTTCTTACCGAGGTGTCGTAAAAGGCGACTAAGTTAAGTTGACCCACCGTGTGGTATCCGGTTGAGTAAAATAGACCACCCTCTTTCTTACCGAGGAGTCGTAAAATACGACTAAGGTATGTTGACGTCAGGCAGGCGGCCGGTCGTAAAATACGTAGCCAAATCATATGACAACATGTTTGTAACATGTTGTGCCGAACCCACTTAGAGTGGGATAAGGGCAGGTGGATGATGATGATATATACAAGATTAAGTCTTTTTTAAACACTATGTGTCTTCGCCAATAAGTCACTCTTAACCAAAAAACAACATAATTTCTTTAGACTTATTGAAAATTATAATATTATTGTGAGCTATCTTGCAAGGTTCAGTCACACCTCTACACAATATTGGCCTATTAAGTAACGCTATTCCTGCCTGTTAACGTCTAGATAAACCAATATCCCATAACAATTCAGTTAATTGTTCATTCCTCTGATAATCTATTGACCAGATGCTACTTAAGATGCAAATTGAAATCCAATGCAGTATATAGTACTATAAATACTAATTCCTTTGAAAATATCAACTTGTGGTATACGCGGCTTTGCTCGATTTTACAATTTTTTTGTCAATATGCTGTCAATTCTGCACTACGATAATTTTTCTTTAAAGTTGTTGAGGCTTGAGATGTCTGAATAGAACAGTCTCTTAAAGTAAAGTATAAAGAAAAGAAAGAAAAAAAGACATTTCCAGAACATACATACATACATCCAGCAATCCGGTAACCGGCCACCCTTTTTCTTACGGAGGTGTCGTAAAATACAACTAAGGTAAGTTGACGTCAGATAGGCGCCGTTCTTAAAATACTTAGCCAAATCAATGTTGTGTATTATTAGTTGTAGAGGCTGACATGCCTGAAAAAACAAAAGTCACTTAAAAATAAAGGATGAAGGAAAGAAATAGAAATTTCCAGAAACTACATACAAACATGTCGTAGCGACGTCTGATTGCATGTAACGAGGCGTTAGAGTACGTTAAACTCAAAATGTGTCACCTCAGACTCTATTTTCAAAACTATAAACTTCTAATCTATTCAATGTTTATTTAAAAAATTACTTCTACCGAAAAGAGTTAACACAAAATTCTGAGATTGCTTTATTCAATATAAAATTAGATGATTAATTCATCTAATTTTCAAAATTTAGCATCTATCAAAATTTATATCAAAAAAGAAATCCATGAGACGTATATGTAATCAATTTTTTTATTAACAAGACATAAATAAACTTGTTATTTAATTGGAATAGTATATAAACAGTAATAAAAGCCTGAGGTTATTAAGCTAACTCAGTAAGATGTTATCCCAAATAATCCAGAAATAACGCGGTAAAGAAATTCTTAGCTATTGCTGGCAAAATATATATAATTAGGTTTGTTTTGCCGACATCTGTTCAGTAAAGTGTATTGTATTAGGAAAGAAACTAGCGACATTATTATATAATAAGCTATTTTATGGCCGATATGATAAAAAAATATACCTTTAATTAATAATACAATTGCATTAAAATAAATTTAATTATTACTTACTCTTAAAAATGTTTAATTCTTAGTAGGAAAAAAATAGTTATACGAAATGTTTATTACAAAGTAAAAAGGGTTTTTTTTTGTATCGTGGATTTTTCTAGCATATAAAGAATGTTTATTATTTCATGTTTGCTATGTGAAGTGTATATTTACTTTACGGACCTATTCTACTAAATCGGATACCACACGGTGGTCAACTTACCTTAGTCGCCTTTTACGACACCTCGGTAAGAAAGAGGGTGGTCTACTCAGCGGGACACACATAACATTTATTAGTAATATTTGTGGAATAAACAAAACAAAATAAAAAATGAATAATGCAACCCATTAAAAATTGTATGTATGCAGCGAGCGCTTTAGTTTTTATAGACCAACCGTTTAACTGAGCCCTCGCCTGAAGTAGGTGCGGGCGGCTAGTGCTTGTAACGTGATATACATCGTGAGGTTTAAAAAGTCTGACGTTTAACACATCATTTTATATGCATTGTCTATGAAGTTGTCAACAAGTGATTCTAAAAGAAAATAAGTAGTTAGGTATATGTTAGATATTAACCTGATATTACACTAGAATTTTTCCGAGTATAAATTAAAAAAAATAAGTTATTAGCTATCAGTAATTATTATGTTTGTAAAATAAGTTACGGAATCAATGTGTTATTCAACGAATAGTATCACTATTTTATATGATGAATATTGTGCTAAAGGCACTGCTGAAATAAAACATTGAGTGGCTACGGGGAATTTTCCTGTTTCCCCGTATTCCATAATAGATTTTCCTGACATAAAACAGTCATCGAGCCAATAAATTTTAAGACAAAAAATGGATAATAGAAAACGTTCAACGAAGTTTCCTTATAACATAGTCAACTCGAGAAGAATTGCTCACTGCTGTTGCGTTGTTGTCAGGCAAATTCTTTATTGCCGTTCGCAGTTTTCTTTCTTACTAAAGACATTTTAATTCAGATTTTTTTTGAATTGATCGCAGTAGAAGCTTTCACCTACCCTTGTTATAGTCTAAGTCGGCAAAATTTGTTTTAACATGTTGTTGCATGAATTGCCTTGGTATTTTGATCGACTGCCTGTTCTACGTCAATTTACGTTAGTCGTGTCTTACTACATATCGGTGAGAAATGAGGGTGGTCTATTCTACTAAGTCAGATACCATACGGTGGGTTAATTTATTAGTCACCTTAAAGACAGCTCGTTAAGGAATGACGATGGTCTATTCTACTAAGTCAGATACAACACGGCGGATAAACTTGGCTTAGTCGCCTTTAAAGACACAACGGTAAGAAATTAGGTTGGTCCATTTTACTTAGCCTTATACCACACTATGGTTCAACTTGCCTTAGTCGCCTTTTACGACACCTCGATAATAAATGACGGTGGGGTATTTAACTAAGCCAGATACCACACGACGAAAGTCAAATGCATTACAAGTAATAGAAATAAAAGTGAATGTATCTTAATTTATTGTGTTATTTTGTTTTTAAATTACCCAGATTATCCTAATTAAAAGGATTTATTGTCTACCTAATGTTCCGCAATTTGTTGGGGCTGAATAAACATTAGATGGACCCAAATTGAAAATACGTAATGTCCTAATTAAATTGAGTATTTTTTGTCTTAAATGCGTAGGGCTTGGGATAAGAATGGGTATCTGTTTATTTATATGATGCGATTTAGTTCAGTTTTCATAGTAATTGAACGATCAAAAAATTCTAGGTCTAATAAGTATTTTCGAAAACGTATCATGGTGTCAAACAAAATGGTTAGCCAGCTTTTCTAAGCCAAACTTCTGCTTCGGAAACTCCAATTATGGGTAGAAAAGTAATGGTTACAAATTTTCTTTGGTAATCAGTACTTTACCTCAAGAGTCTTAATTTTGATCTAGTTCTCTAATATTGAAATTTCATTCCCAATATTTAAAAAAATATCTTGTTTGATCTGTAGAATTGTTACATTATGTAGAGGGTTCCGGGGGTAAAAAATCGATTTAGCTAGGTTTCATTCAAAAAGAAATCGTTCATCCCTATTTTTTAGCATTAAAACAACTGCTAAAATTAAAATAGAAACAGAAGCTTCAATTGGCTGTAATTTGTATAATTGTGATAGCTCAACGGAGAACGGACGGACTAAAGAAGTTAAAATGCTCTGGTTCAATCCTACATATCACCGGCCTTTCTTTCTTTTTTTAAATTTCAGTTTTATATCTTTTTTTTTAAAGATATAAAACTGAAATTAACGGACAAAGCTCGGTCACCCTGATACAATTTTTATATGAAGTAAAAATTTGTAATAGCTTAATATACTAAATAAAGCTGAAGAATTTGTTTCTTTGATTGATTGATTGATTGTTTGAACGCGCTAATCTCAGGAACTACCGGACCTATTTGAAATTCCATTTATTGAAGAAGGCTATAGACTATCTAAGATATATAACATCACGCTAAGATGAATAGGAGAGGAGAGCAGCAATAAAAATAGTACGAAAACGGCAAAATTTCTTCTCCTTCCATACGTTGAGTAAACGGTAATAGTTATTAAAAAAATTGATCCCCTCTAAAAGGTCTAAATAAAGGTCCGGGACAGCATATGTCTAGCTTTTAGGTTTAACCCACTATAACCATTTTTATGGTTATCAAAAGACTATAACGGTTTTAATCTTTGCACGCGGGCTGAACCGCTGGTGATTGCTAGTAATTTTATAATAATAAATACATATTTTTTTCTAAAATCACTGAATTAAATTCTGAATAAGAGTAACGTTTAAATAAGATAATGTTAAAGAACTCGTCGTTCAAACTGAACTTTTGCACGAGGCGCTCAACAAATACCCCTTATGTATTATTTGTATTCAACTCGGGGTACATTGTTTGCGAACTTTTATAAAACGTTTTTGCGACAGTTGGGCCGTTGTCTGGGAAACGCTTTGTTGTAATTTGAGTAGTTGAAATATTCTTTCATTAACTTTAACTACAATTTCTGAAGTTATACTTTCTTTTCGAGTGTGATAAAAAAGTTATGACTGCGAACTTTTATGGCGAAATTCAAGATTGTATTGAAGTAAAGATATTCAAACACAGTAATATAAATGCATCTCGTACAAGTAAATTACCCAAACATCAAATGGATTACTACACATACATCTCCCTGCCCTATCCCACTCTAAGTGGGGTCGGCAAAACACGTTATAAACATGTTGTCACATGATTTGGCTACTTACGACCGTTTACGACCGGCCGCCTGTCTGACATCAACTTGGCTTAGTCGTATTTTACGACACCACCGTAAGAATTAAGGGGTGGTCTCTTGTACTCAGTCGGATATCACACGACATGAATGTGAAAAGTTAAATAAAAAAAAACTAAACAAGATTTAACAAATGAACTCCATTTTATTATTTCTTCATTCATTCATCATCTTCGTGCCCTTATCCCACTCTAAGTGGGGTCGGCACAACATGTTATTAACATGCTGTCACATGATTTGGCTGCGTTTTTACGACCGGCCGCCTGCCTGACGTCAACTTACTTTAGTCGTATTTAATGACAGCTTGGTAAGAAATGAGGGTGGTCTATTGTACTCAACCGGATAACACACGGTGGGTCAACTTACCTTAGTCGCCTTTTACGACACCTCGGTAAGAAATGAGGTTGGTCTATTCTACTCAGCCGGATACCACACGGCGGGTTGACTTACCTTAGTCGCCTTTTACGACACCCCGGTAAGAATTGAGGGTGGTCTATTGTACTCAGTCGGATATCACACGGCATGAATGTGAAAAGTTAAATAAAAAAAAATAAACAAGATTTAACAAATGAACTCCATTATATTATTTCTTCATTCATTATTTTTATTATTTCATTTCTTACCGTGGTATCGTAAAAAGATACTAAGGTAAGTTAACCAGCCGTGTGGTATCCGGCTGAGTAGAATAGACCACCCTCATTTCTTACCGAGGTGTTACAACACCATCTTAACTTAGTCGTCTTTTACAAAAGACGACTAAGTTAAGATGACCAGTTGACACCTTATTTTTTAAACGTTTCATTGCATTTATACTACTGCATATATGCATCACTCACTGTTAAACTTAATAAAAGAATAAAGAGGATAACTCTTCTGGACGGTGCATGAAGAACTCTTGACGTTGATTGATTTTTAAGTTCTAAAGTGCACTTTACTGAAGATAGTCTGTAAAAGAAAAGATTGATAGTTAGGTATGAACAACAATCAGAAGTTACAGAGCAATAAATATTTACTTAAATTATTTCAAAAATTATATACTGCTAGCACTCAGTGCTTCTCGCAATCTAGAGATTTTAAACGAGATAGAAAGAGAAAGGAGAGAGTGATTTTCTTAAAGAATATATTTTTTGCTATCATCATCTTCCTGTCCTAATACCAGTCTAAGTGGGGTCGGCACAACATGTTATAAACTTGCTGTCACATGATTTGGCTGCGCTTTTACGACCGACCGCCTGCCTGACGTCAACTTACTTACCTCAGTCGTATTTTACGACACCTCGGTTAGAAAGAGGTTGATCTATTCTACTCAGCTGGATACCACACGGTGGATCGACTTAACTTAGTCTCCTCTTACGATACCTCGGTAAGAAATGAGGGTGGTCTATTCTTATTCTACTCAGCCGGATACCACACGGCTAAGAATATATTTTTTGCTATATTTGCCGATAAATTTACGTACATACCTAGAAATTTAAAAAAAAAGTCTGAATAGTTTACGGAGCCTGTAGCATTAACACAATGTTTATACGATCTTTTTACGAAGACAGTTCACATATTCATATTTATCAAGAACATAATTACGCTAACGACTCCAGCGGAAGTGGAAGCCATCTTGAAACTCTGCGGAACCACGTTTCCGCTAAGCACATATATTCTCATATAACTTATATTCTGTTTTTTTTTGCAATAATAAAAGAAATCGTAAATATAAAATACTGTTGTACCTTACTTTATACTCTATCTATATTAGAATATGGTAATAGTGAAATAAGGGTACTAATTAAAAAAGTAATGAAAATATAGAAAGTAAGTTTTATCGCGGATTATAGCAAAATAATATTTTCATTACTTTTTTTATTATGGACCTCCGCAAATTGTAATGAAATACCCCAGAGGATAGATAGCCCATGGATAGCTTAAAAATGAGAGAATATTATACATAGCAGGTTTTCGCGGATTTCAACACCGTAGGCACCTATAAGTATTCTATAAAAATATGCGTCACTGATAATTCATAAGACGAGGAAACCTACATATATGTACGGGCTGCTACTTTTTTTTTTTTAACAGGAAAAATCCCCCTATGGGTACCGCCGCCCGACGAGGACAGGCGACGGTTATGTCGGACTCGCACCGACTAAAATAACCTGTGTGCTCCACGCTGCTGGTGGCGGGGATAGGGTACCCATGAAGACATTGCCCCCCATCCCCGCCAGCAGCAACTCTGTACCCCAGAGTGCGCCACCTCTGGGTCGGGGCCTCTCTAAAAGTGACCCCTCCCTCCGCTGGACGATGCATCGGGAGCACCAGATGCATCGAACGCCGCGGGGACCTTATAGGGGGGCGTCCGATTAAACCCCGTTCGGAACGCCCGGAAGGTCCCCGTTAGGGCGGCACGCGACGGTCTTGAGCGAGTCGCCTGCGCCCGGCTCGCCTGCGGCGGATCGGATCCGAGGAGTCGACTTCCCGGTTCCGCCCCGCCGCCTCCTTCCGCGAGAAAACGTCCTCGCAGAAGGAGGTCATCGCTGCCCAGGCACGGGCTGCTACTACCCTGTACGCTCTTTGGTTGATAGATTGATATATTGATAATAATTGATAGATTGCGGCGCTTAATTGATAGATTTAATTTTTATTATAATGATATGATATATGATTTTGATATTAATTTTGAAACGTTGAGCACGCGCGGCCGCTAACGTCGTACTGATTTACAATTGATTTGATATTAAAAATATGGCGTTAATGCCGATGTTGCAAATGTACGTGCTAGCCCGTACAATATAGGTATATTTAAATAATGTTAAATAAGTCATCACGGGAAACAACCTTATCTTACCCTTAGGACAACGATCCCGGGTGTAAAGTTTCTGCGCTCTACTCTGTACATTACAAAATCTCGGCGATACTTTTGTGCTCGCCCTGTCCGGCCCCATGACGCTGTGATAGCCACTAGAGCTGGCATTTTGTACATCATCCTCCTGCCCTTATCCCACTATAAGTGGGGTCGGCACAACACGTTACAAACATTTTGTCATATGATTTGGCTACGTATTTTACGACAAGCCGCCTGCCTGACGTGAACTTACCTCAGTCTTATTTTACGACAACTAAGAGAGACAAAAGAGAGTGGTCTATTTTACTCACCCGGATACCACACGGTGGGTCAACTTTCCTTAGTCGCTTTTTATGACACCTCGGTTAGGAATGAGAGTGGTACTATTCTATTCAGCCGGATACCACACGCATTCTGTACCTAGTTAATAAAACAAACCTGTAATTCTGAAATAAGTATAACCTGCTAACAAAATTTGTAGAATGTCTAATAATAGTGTATACGTTTTTGAAACGGTCTCCAAAGATTCTAAAGAGCTTGTAAAAGCCAACTTGAACAAATCCATTTCGAGTTCGAGTTTAAGTTTAATATGGCGCTAGTGTAAACGCCCTTTTGTAAACAGCATCTACACAGAGTCAGATCAAATACTCGTATCAGCTGAATGTATTTTGAAGAGACTCTCAGGACGTTTCAGTGAGAAAACTTTCTATATAATTTTCTAGCTATGTTTGTATAAAGTAAACGCCTCTTAGTTCGGAATAACATCTTGGCATCCAAAAGATTTATATGGCCCAGTAGTGCTTGTAAAAGGTTACTTGAACACAAAATATGTTTATTTGCTCAATTCGGAAATGAGTGGTTTTTTAATTTAACTTACCTCGAAGAACTGCCTATATTATTTGCTAGCTCTTCTTTAACTAATGGACGTCCAATGCTGGACATAGGTCTCCTCATGGGATTTCCACAATACACGATTTTGTGCCTTTTGTTCTGATTTTGATAGAATATTGTTGTGTGGTTTCAACTAGTTTTAGTGAAAATTGATATGTATATTATCCCATTAGTGTCTAAAGGCTATTTTAAACTCTGTACAAAGATAGGAGCTTAGACTAGAATTGGTGCTTAGATTAGACATTAGGATATGTGTAACCTACCAATCCGGTACATTACACATATCCAAAGTAATATGAAGATAAATTTCAATTAAAATCATAACTTTTTTAAAAAGAACCATATGAACCTTACCGGCGCTTAAAGCTGCAAACCATAGAAAGGAAAGAGTAATCGGAGTAAACACCGAATATTGGTCATTGCGCTTGAACTTTCATTGATTTTGATAAACATTTTTTTGCGTTTCAACGCCGTGTGGTATCCGGCTGAATAGAATAGTACCAACCTCATTTCTTACCGAGGTGTCGTAAAAGGCGACTAAGGTAAGTCGACCCGCCGTGTGGTATCCGGCTGAGTAGAATAGTACCACCCTCATTTCTTACCGAGGTGTCGTAAAAGGCGACTAAGGTAAGTTGACCCACCGTGTGGTATCCGGTTTAGTAGAATAGACCACCCTCCTTCTTACCGAGGTGTCGTAAAATACGACTGAGGTGAGTTGACGTCAGGCAGGCGGCCGGTCGTAAAAACGCAGCCAAATCATGTTACAGCATGTTTATAACATGTTGTGCCGACCCCACTTAGAGTGGGATAAGGGCAGGAGGATATATATTTCTTTGCGTTTCAATGCCAAAAAAAGACTAACGTAACAAAAGGAGAAATCGGAGATAAAACTTTAAGTATCCTAATATAAATAAGCGTTTTATTGACAAAGGTGTTTTGAATATAAAGCGAGTATTATTTTCATGTCTAGTTCTGACATAAAAATATTCTCACTCTCATTTCGGCACTTTTTTAAATATAATACGTTAAATTATAAAGGTTTTGAAGCGTTTCCAATAGTTAGAGGATTTAAAAAAAAAAACAAATGTGTGAAATTTTACATATAACGCAACGCACTTATATGTACCGTAGGTACACTTAAATAGCATTATAAAATAGGTTTTATAGAAAAGAGCATTCATTTCCGTTTATATAAGTGTACTTTACCCACTTTTATTAAAACCCTTTTGCACGCCCGTAGGCCGAAAAACCAAACGACAGTCGCATTACGGTCACTATAAAAACGAATTCAAAGGGACGGAAAATTTCAGGGCGTTATATCACGCCCTACTTGATCGTGATATGTGCGTGAAACATTTTTGGGATTTTATTACGAAATATCAAAAGAATGTGACGCTTACAATAAAATTGCCTTTATGGGTTTGAATGGTGTGGAATCATGGTGGCCATTTGTCACTCTGTTTTAAATGAAAGTTACAAATGAAGGTGTCATGAAAACTTTATTACTTTGCGAGAAAACTTCCGGGATTTCAAACAAGTAATTATTATACCGCGCTGGTGTTATTGGTTGATCGAACGCAAAATATCAGGTCGAATTTTATTTTTAATGTTATGAAAAGATTTATTATAGTTTTCATAATTTCCCATGCTACATTACATTTATGAGTTTATCGTTACAGCTCTTTCTGTTTGTTGCTAGGGTGTAATGCATTCATCTATCTATGTTTATTTTAAAATAAAGTCTCCAAAAGCTGTCTATCTGAATGTGACCGATTTTCTCAAAATCTACTTAACTGATTTTTGTACGGCTTTTACTAAAAGATGCAATTTTAGTGCAAGGTTTGAGTTTATACTCGTAGTACATTACCGTTTGTAAATTATAAATTGTATTGAAGAGTTCTTATGGTTGTAAAAGACTCGCTAAAAGCTTTTTTTGCGTGCGCGGGGTAAACCAGTAGAGATACACTGAAGTAATGTATTAAAGAATTGTAGACTTACAAAAACACTACAAAAAAGTCTATGACGGCATGTCTCTATCTCTTATAGTTTTCTCACAATAACTACTTTTATGTTCAGAATTTCAATTCGGGAAAATGTGTGACACTGATTTCCGCTGCCACTAGTAAGGTAATTATAAATAATAACTTAATATAAAAATTAACACTTAATAAATGAAAATTGTCTGATAATTAGAAAACTAATGTAAAGGGAAGCACGTTTGCTTCCTTACCTATACTAAATGTTAGATTAGTTACATGGTAGTAAGTTTTAAATTGAAATGAGAATAAACATAAAATAGAGTGTAAAGGAGAAAAATCCCAAAAACGGAAAAGATATCAAAATATGAAAAAAAGGAGCCAAGTAGTCAATATTTTATAATTAAAAATTGACTTAATATTAAACTTTGAAATAATCCGATTAAAATAATTATCCAGAATAAACAGGACATTTGGTAACCCTACACAGTGTGACTTCGGAGTAATAGCTCAATAAGAAAGTTAGAGCTGACTAAACCCCGGTTTAACTTTAAAGGCTATTTTTGAACCACGGCCTTTTTACAGTCGCAATAAAGTAGACTCTAAAAGGGGCAGAACACTTTAAAGGAGTTTTTTGCTGTAGAAATAACTGAAGCCCAGTTAAATAGGTATTTAAAATACAGCAAATAATTCTTGGTCTGCGAGAATAATGTAGAAAAACGTTTATGTATTTCTATACTAATATATAAACCTGTAGAGTTTGTTTGTTCGATTGTTTGAACGCGCTAATCTCAGGAACCACTAAACCGATTTGAAAAATTCTTTAAGTGTAAGATAGTCCATTTATCGTGGAAGGCTATAGACTATATAGCATTACGATAAGATGAATACGAGAGGAGAAGCAAAAAAAAATATTACGAAAACGACAAAATTTAAAGCTTTCCTTGCGTGCGCAAAGTAAATGGTGAAAATTATTCAAAAATCATGTATTACAAAATTATTCCCCTCTAAAATCTCTAAATAAAAGTTCGGGACAGCATATGTCTAGCTTTTAAGGTCAACCCACTTTAACCATTTTTATGGTTATCAAAATACTATATTACGGTTTTAATCTATTCACGCGGGCGGAGCCACTGGCGATTGCTAGTTGTATAATAAAACTAGCAGACCTGGTTACGCATTGTTATGGCTCAGTCTTTCGTCGACTTGCCCTCTCCTTATATTGTGGCGTGCGTTAGTTTTAATTTTGCGACAACTTCTAAGACATTCATTTTAATTATACGTTGTAAGAATCATGATGTTAAGCATGAAGAGATATGTAGTTTAAGATAATATATATGTGCTAACATGGGTTAGCACATATATATATGTTGCCCGAGATTTTAACCCGCAACCCACTGCTAATGGTCACAATCTTTAAGCCACTACCCATCACGGCGTTACGTTTATAAAAAGAACTCAAATACACAATTAAAAAGAAAATTATGAAGAATAAACAAAATACATCTACTTACTTTAAAAAGTACATAATTTTTTTATACCTCCATTTCGTAAAAGGGTCTGATTTATATTGTTCTATTTATGGTGCCACACACGCGTTTATGGGAAAATGAATGGGATACTTCTTTTGATAAAACGATTATATTACGATAAAAGACAAAGCTCGAGCTTCACTCGTAAACTAAGAATTAAATAGGAAAGAATACAGCCTATTCAAATTCAAAACATGCTTTATTCAAATAAACTTGTAAACAAGTGCTTTTGAAACGTCAACTTTACTGCTGGTTCGGAAAGCTGTTCCTACCGAGACGAGCCAGAAAGGAACTCGGCGGTTGCTTTTTTAAAAATATAATTCTTTTTACTAGTTATATTCTTATTATCTAAGTAATCATAAATCGTTTAATAGTAGGTATTTCTGTATTAGCCTTTTATTAAAAATCTTTTTAAACTGCTGAAATGGGAAAGCTATTATTGATTGTGGAATCTCATACGCAAACCCACAAACGACTATTTATATTAAATAGTCGTTTTTTTAGTGACGCTAGTTCTTCTCGGTAAGAGCAAATTTCTGAACCAGTGATAGCTTTATTGTAAGTTGATGAGGGTAATGATAACATGGATGGTTATGATAACATAAGAAGGCCTTTGTCCAGCAGTGGACTGGGATAGGCTGATGGAGGGATGGATAATATTTGAGCTTAGGACAGTTAAAAACAATATGTTCAGTTGCACTTTCATCCAAACCACATTTAAAGCCTACATATCCTTAGAGAATTCTGGGGATATATGTTAACTACCAATCTGCATTGGAGCAGCGTGGTAGGACTTAACTCCGACCCTTCTCTCCATACCGAAGAGAGGAGGCCTATGCCCCACTGTGGAATAGAAACCGGTCATAACTTTCTTATATTTCAACAGCTGAAAATTAAACATGGTTAAAACAATTTCTTAAAGTTAAAAGTGGCTAGAATTCCTCACAGTGTGATATTTACTACTAAAACTAGGCATTTGAAGTTAAATTTATGTCGGGTCGGATTTATATTGAACTATTTATAGACCCACTCACGTCTTTATGGGAAGATGAATGGGGCACTTTCTTTTAATAAAATCTTTCTATTCATGTTAAAGTAATAAAATATTATTCTTACTCTAAAGAAGTAATTGAATTGAATCTTTGCTGAATCTGACTATACAAAACAATTTATAAACTAGCGTTTACCCGCAACATCGTTCTCGTGGACTGTGATCTTTGAAGAAACAATAGATTATGTCACTCTTTTTTTTTGCGCGGGTAGCCTCATAGTACACTGACGTGTTTAACTGTGCTCCGATTTTAAATTATCCTAATTATTCTAATTATTTCGTTTAAGTTCAAAATTGTTTGTGTACTCACATGAGTTAATAGCACCAGTAACTATCACCAGCTGTCATCACTGCAATCCGATTAATTGTAAGAAAAACAAAGATCACACAAGCGGCGGTTGCACCTTAAGTTTTAAGAAAAATGGATCCGTATTTGGAGCTGAGGAAGAACATGGATGTGTTGTCTGACATGTTTGCAACAAAGATGAATGAATTCCAGGCTTCCATATCTCCTGCTAAGTCCGACAACTTGTCGTCCGTTGTAAGTGAGTTTAATACTTTCAAATCTCTTATTTGGAAAACGGTCTCCAATCTAAAACTTCAATTACAGTTTGTCTTTAAATGTCTCGATGGTTATGAAATGAAGTCTAGAGGGAATATGCTTCTACTTCACGGTGAACCGGAGAAAGAGAATGAAAGTTTGCCTGAGCGTGTTCTGAATATTTGTCAGGAGAAACTGCACCTATCAAATTTGTCAATAAGCTCTTTTAAGTTTTGCATACGACTTGGTAAGGCCATCAATCCCGACAAACCAAGACCTATCTTACTCCAATTTGCGAATCTGTTTGACCGGTCTCAGATATGGTCAAGTAAGAGCAAATTGAAAAACAGCGGATTGACACTTTCAGAATTCTTGACAGCTTCCCGGCATGCTGTTTTTGTCGAAGCTCGTAAACTATATGGTGTCAAGGGTTGCTGGACCAACGACGGAAAAATTATTATATTATGCCCTGACGGTACTCGACGGAAGATTATCTCCATGGAAGAACTTCGTTCACTGCGTCAGGAGTTACCAAAAGATCCGGTTCCGTCGGGTCCATCCAACAGTAAAGACGGCATGCGTATGGCTGAAGATAAAATCCGTGTCCATAAATTTCGCTCTGTCCGTGTGCAATCCAAAAAACATTAAGTTAGACACCCTCGCTTGCAGCACTTAATTTAACACAGTGTATATTTTTATGTAACTATATTAAATGATTTTTTTCGTATTACTTTTAACTACATTTCATAGAATATTGATTAAATCTTTGCCTAAATATGTATTTGATATAACTGTAAGGTACCGAACAATGTAAATTATACATAACTCTAATCTTGTTTACGCGCGTCTATTGTATTTGTGAATGCTTATCGCACTAACTTACAGTCTATGTCGAACGATAAACAGATGAGACGCTGACCTTGTCCTTCATGTTTACTGCAATGCCTTTCTATTTGTAATTAAGTTACGATCATTATTTGTAATTCGTTTATTTTTTATTCAGTTCCCTTTTGGTAACATACATATGTAATGATCGAAATTCTATACCAAATATTTAGAGTATTCTAAATATATTCCATAGCTATTGAGTATTATGTATATACATTATGTGGGCAAATAAATACGGCCTGTTTTATTTATACATTTCCTTTTATTAATTATTATCTTCCTATAAGGTGTATATAATTTTTTTTTTTTCTATGTACGTATAGTAATTTGTATTAATTAGGTAGTTTTAGTTGCTGTAAGTTGTTTTATTTTGTTAGATTTCTGTGTGATATTTGTTTTTATTTTCTGTTATTTTTTTTTCTTTTTAATTTATGTATATTCAATTAGTTATTTTGACAGCTGGTGAGTTACTGAATTGACAAAATATTGAATATTTTACTTGGAACAAGTTAACATTTTATTGTTATTTTATTTATACTTAGTGACATATATATTCGCATACATTGATTTTTATACAACTTTGTTTCATATTATGCTAAATGCCGATTCACACAGTGAATATTATTCACTGGGGTCATCTTCTGAATCTTTTATTAGTGCCGAGAGTAATGTTGAAGACCCGCAGACTTTAGAACAGATTTTACACCATACGTTCAAGGCGTTTCCAAAAAATTTTAACGTTGTACACATAAATGCGCATAGCATTCCAAGCCATTATTCGGATCTCCTTGACTCGTTTACTACAAAGAATATTCACGCAATTCTTATCTCCGAATCTTTTCTTAAGCCTTCTCTTCCCTCCACTCTTTTTTCTTTACCTGGTTTCCGCCTATTTCGCAACGATAGAACTTGCAGTAGAACAAATAGATTGAGAACAGTAGGAGGTGGTGGTGTTGCGATTTATTTGCGCAGTGACATTACCTGTAATATAGTTCGTCAGTCTATATCCGTTATTAACTGTCCTGATTATTTATTTTTGGAAGTATCTTTACATTATAAAAAAATTTTACTTGGCGTTTTTTATAGCCCTAATTCAGGCGTAAATTATTTTGAATCACTGGAATCAATATTGTCGAATCTCCTACCCCAATATGAACATGTTTTACTCATGGGTGATTTTAACACCTGCCTTCTAAAAAATGATCTGCGCTCTAATAAACTTCTTTCTCTTTTTAATTCCTTAAACCTTTCACCCCTGCCACTTAAAGCCACACATTTCCCACACAACGGACCTCCCTCTCTTTTAGATCTTGTTATTACGGCTTCTCCTAGTTATATTGATGCTCATGGGCAATTTAATGCGTGTGCTTTTTCCAGACACGACTTAATTTTTGCCTCCTATAAAATTCGCCCACCAAAACATAAACATAAACTCATTTACATTCGGAATTATCTCAACATGAATATTGATGACCTAAAAGTAGACTTATGTAAGGCAGATTGGGAGGCAGTTCTGTCAGCGCCAGATGTGGACAGCAAAGTTGAAGAATTCAATAAATTATTACTCGCACTATACGATAAGCATGCTCCGTTAAAGTGGGTCAGAGTTAAGCACTATCCAGCGCCTTGGTTGACGCCGACAATAAAAAATCTGATGGCTCGGAGAAATAAAGCACACCTAAAATACCGCCGCGATCCCACTGATGATAATCTTCAAGCTTATAAATCTCTCAAGTATCAGTGCAATAAGGCATGTCGTGCTGCCAAACGAAATCATATTCACTCTAAAATTGAAGAGTCACCTCCTGATAAATTATAGATTTTCCTGAAATCGCTGGGTATCGGAAAGGCTCCTTTCTCTTTCCAGAGTGTTGCTGACCTTGATGCACTGAATAAGCATTTCAGTTCATGTCCTCTTACTATATCTCCTTTAAAAAAACAAAATGCATTGACTGAATTGCTTGTTCAGCAGCGTCCTGATGTAGCCATGTTTAAATTTGTAGAAATTTCAGCTACTAATGTAGTGAAAATTCTGCGATCTATCAAAACTAACGCAGTTGGTGATGATGGTTTATCGCTTAAAATGATTTCTCCTATCGAGATCTTTATTTCTCCTATTATCGCACATATATTGAATTTCTCGATGTCTACTGGTATCTTTCCTACGGCCTGGAAACTTGCTCATGTAATTCCACTTCCCAAAAAACACAATCCTAATGCTTTCTCTGACTTCCGTCCTATATCTATCCTTCCACTACTTTCAAAGGTACTTGAGCGTTTTATTCACACTAGCCTTTCTAATCATTTACAGCATAACGATCTCCTCTGTCCCCTTCAATCAGGCTTTCGCTCGGGCCACAGTACCACCACCGCCCTTGTAAAGATCACGGATGATTTGCGTTTCAATATAGATGAAAAAAAGGTCACAGTCCTCGTGTTATTAGACTTTAGTAACGCATTCAATTCCGTTGATCTTGATATATTAGTTGCACTTCTTGAGCGTATGTATTTATCATCTTCATCTTTAGCTTGGTTTCGTTCATATCTTTCAGGCCGTAAACAATTAATTAAAATTGACCAAGCTCGTTCCAATTGGTGCAATGTTACTTCCGGTGTGCCTCAAGGTGGCATACTTTCACCACTTTTATTCTCGATTTTTATTAACAGCATTGTGCCTTTGCTAGAATGTTCTTTTCACATATATGCAGATGATCTTCAAATATACTCTGCTGCTCCCATTTCACATCTTTCTGATGCGGTGAAAAAGATTAATGAAGATCTCGATAGGATTTCTAAATGGGCTAGAATGTATGGACTTTCTGTCAATCCTCATAAATCCCAAGCAATAGTTATTGGAAGTCATTACTATATTTCTTCATTAAAAACCCAGGTAGTGCCAGACGTGTTGTTCGATGGTACTATAATACCATTTTCTTTTGAAGTGAAAAACTTAGGATTAACCATCGATCAAACACTCTCATGGCATTCTCATATTGCTAACATCAGTCGAAAGCTTTTTTCTTCTTTGCATTCACTTAAGCGGCTGCAGAACTGTCTGCCAATCAAAACTAAGATCATGCTGGCTCAATCTTTACTATTACCTCTTTTAGATTACTGTGATGTTGCCTATTTAGATGTTTCTGAACAGCTTCTGACTAAACTAGATCGTCTTCAAAATATAGCTATAAAGTTCATCTTCGGGCTTCGAAAATACGACCATGTGACAGAATTCCGACGTAAACTACAATGGCTCACGATCAGACAAAGAAGAAATCTCCACATTCTTTCCTTACTGTACAACGTTCTATTTAATCCTCTAACACCCTCGTACCTTAAGGATGGTTTTGAGTATAGGTCTCAATTTAGTGGAGATCGATTGAGATCTGCTAATAACCTCATGTTAGCAGTACCGGCAAGCTCTTCTCGTACTTTTTCAAGATCTTTTAGAGTAAAAGGTGTCATTTTATGGAATGCTCTGCCCATTTCTGTTAGGAAATCACCTTCACTTAACTCATTCAAAGCTGGAGTTATAAAATATTATGAGCAGGATATTCACCGAAACCAATAACCGAGTATATGTCTTAAGTATATAAATATATATGTATTTTTTTTTTGTTCTTTCGTGGCATTCCCCGCCTATCACATTGTTATTTTGTCCTTTCAGAGCTCAAAGGTTGGCTGGAAGAGATCCCTTATTGGGATAAGTCCGCCTTTGTACAATTTTTAATTTATTTATATTTCTGTGTCATGTATGTTTTTTTAAATCTTTTGTACAATAAAGTAATTAAACAAACAACAAACTCTTTAGTCCTGCAAATACACATCACAAAAATCAAATCGATCCGAGAAGACTGAGAGAGATTAATCGTTTTCTCCAGAGTTTAGTTAAGTAAAAAAAGCCAATAAACAAAAACCGAAATATATACAAAACATTCTTAAAATAAATCTTTCAACGTAAGGTGAACAGCGTAATATAAAACCTTTACTTTAAAAACTTGACTTTTACACATAGTGAATAAAAAAACCTTGATATATTGATAATACATGAGTTATGTTGATTTGATAAGTAAAATATCGAACCGTATCGGCTAGCGAATATGATATAGAGGCATCATCATTCTCCTGCCCTTATCCCACTCTAAGTGGGGTCGGCACAACATGTTATAAACATGCTGTCACATGATTTAGCTAGGTATTCTACGAACGCCACCCTCAGGTCAACTCACCTTAGTAGCTTATTACGACACTTTGGTAAGAAATGAGGTTTTTCTTTTCTACTCAGCCGGATACCACAAGACGTCAACTCACCTTAGTCGCCTTTTACTACACCTCGATAAGAATGAAGGTGGTCTATTCTAGTCAAAGTGGGATAAGGGCAGGAAAACAATGATGATAATGAATACTATTTTATACATTACTAGATGTGCTTGCGGCTTCATCCGCGTGGAAATCAGTATGTCCTAAAAGACACAAAAGTAGTTATTGTGACTTAACCATAAGAGATGGAGACATGCAATCGCGGACTGTTTTGTAGTATTTTTGTAGATCTACAATTCTCCAGTACATTACATAAGTGTTTCTCTACTGATTTACGTGGCGCACTGGACTAAAGCTCCAAGCAGGCGAGTCGTCTTACAACCACGCGATCTCTTCAACACAATTTACCTAAAATTGTAATGTACTATCAACCTAAACCTTCCGGTAGAATTGTGATCTTTTAGTAAAAACCGTTAAAAATCCATTCAGAGACAGGCAAGAGAGAGGCTTTTAGAGGCTTACTTTTATAATAACATAACATTATACGGGGTCGCGAAGCTGAAGTGGCAATGGGCGGAGCACATAGTTCGAAGAACCGATGGACGTTGGGGTCTCAAGAGTGGTGACCCCGCACCGGAAAACGCAGTGTAGGCAGACCCCCCACCAGATGGACAGATGACGTCAAAAAGGTCGCGGGGAGCCGCTGGATCTAGGCAGCACAAGACCGTGTGGCGTGGAAGTCCATGGAAGAGACCTATGTCCAACAGTGGACATATTGGTTGATTAGAGAGAGTGACATTATATAGATTATTACAGTATAGTTGACAGCCCTAGTGTTATACGACAGTTGCTATATTACAGGTAGTAGATTCGGCGAGTGTTGTGGTCACGTTCCATTAGTCTAACTCACGTGTTGCGTATGTCTTTAGGGGTAGTATAATTAGTTTATGCATGCACGCTTGTCTCTGGCTATATAAGGCTCGGAATAATGAATGGCAATAATGAAAGGTAGGTATGTTTCTTATATTCGAGCTAGCAAGTAAATAAATTATATTTGTAGGTACTCCATTCTTCGTTAGCGATAGGTATAATTTTTATAAGTATATGAGTGAGTATAACAAGTCATATTAAATCAAATCAAAATAACTATCAAGTATTTTTTTGAATCTTTCAATCATTTTTAATTCACATAATATAACTGCAGTCTTTAAACTGAAAGGGTTTTCAAATCCAACCATTTTTATTTTTATGTAATATTCAATCGTATACTAGTATTTATATAAGCGTATTTATTACACTTAATTTTAACCTTTGTGTAGGCAATTTTAACATGTTTTATGGAAGTCTATTATAGAAATGAATACAATAATAAACTACTAATATATGTAGTTCAAATTTTGTTTTGTACGTATAATTTTATTCTACGTACTATATATACTATATAAATATATATATATATATATATATATATATATATATATATATATATATATATATATATATATATATATATATATATATATTACGACGCTATAGTATTGTGTGTGACATAAGTTCAATAGCTTGATACTTGGACGTTAAAGTAGGGCACGCAATCCTTTATATTTAGAATTGTATGTGAAATGAGCTTTTGATGGATGATTATCGCTATAAACCATACGTGTTTATATACAATATGATGCTAATATTTACGCATAAACATACCGTACAAGTAGGTTGTACTGATATCGTGCGTCTAGTCGTGGCAATATTAGCTTTAACGATGACATATGACTTAGTTCTCATACACACTAGCGGCGGCAAAGCAATACAGTTATACAGTAATCCCCCCTTAACATGGTACTTTTATAAACCTTTTTTAATATTACGCAATTTTAATTCTCATAACATTTATTTTTCCTCATGTAACGCGGTAATTTTGTTATATTCCTGTACTGTGAAATTTATTATATATACACATTATGCCGAATGTGGCATTATAAATTAAAAATTATTTTATTAAATTGCATGTTTATAATATGCATAAGTTTTTTTTATTTAAAATGTTTTTAATTAAATTTTAAGAAACGCACATAGTTTGTTTGTAACATAGTTTTTTTCCTAATATATACGGAAATACTCCTACATTGCGTTTTCATATAACGCGGAACGATTATACCGTGTTGAGGGGAGAATTACTGTATATATCGATATATTATTGACTTCGAGATCTTGCTGGTAGTTTTTTTTAAATCTAGATGTATAGATTTAGATATCTAGAAACAAATTCGAAATAATACAAATTCGGCTTTAAGTTTACAGGAGGAATTGATATTAAATGCGGTTAAGGTTATTAGGGAGTCAGTCTCCTATCAAGACCCGAGCGTCTATTATATGCCTTGATATAGGTGTGCTGTGCTGATGTGCAGTGTTGGCGTGAATCTTGTCAAGCCAAGCAGATGTCATAGCCACAAATTTTTCATGCATCAGAAATTTAAAATTCAAATTCAAAATATTCTTTATTCAAATAAACTTGTAAGTAAATAAGTGCTTTTGAATTGTCTACTCTACTGCTATCTACATATTGGAATATTTGAAAAATCTAGCCAGCAAGAAACTCGACGGTTGCTCTTTTAAAAATTATTTCTATTACTAGTTACATTTTAGTTATTACTGTCTTTTACAGGGTCGAAGAGTAGTGACGTCTACGCATTTTTATCATCTAAGTATTCCTCAATAGTAAAGTAGGCTTAATGTTAAAAATTAGCCTTTTATTAAAAGTGTTTTTAAACTGCTGTAATGGCAAAGATAAAATTGATTCCGGAATTGTATTATAGAATCTTACACCCAAACCCACAAACGACTTACGGACTTTTGCAAGTCGAAAAGCAGAGGTCGCGAGCTTAAGTCGGTTCCTATTTTGTCAATTATAATCTTAATCTTTTTGCAATTATATATTCTTATGCACAAAAATTAAATTGCTAGCAATGTACTGCGAAGCCAATGTTAGAATACCTATTTCCTTAAAATTCTCTCGCAGGGAATCACGCGTACTTAAATTGTAAATGCCACATCTCTAGTAATAACTCTATGGAATGAGGTCGCGACACAGATTGTATTTGATAATTCAAAACAGCTATGGTCATAGAAATAGCAATAGAAATAACCTCTTTAAGTGCCATTATTTGTATCGCATTCCGGGTTTTATTGCGCATCTTCTTTCCAAATTACTTTAGTAAGGACGCTTTGAGGCTGCCTAAAATCCGTTAACGCTTAACGACATAAGCCGTTATCTAAACAGCTTTCCCAAAAAATATTCAAGTTGCTTGAGACTATCGATAAAATACTTTGTACACATTGTAATTAAAATGTGTACTTGTGGGTCACTGCCTTGTGTTTAATTTATTTATCTATCCACAGATACGTAAAAAAACGGCCTTTTACTATCTCACTGCTGGGCATAGGACTTCTCTTTCCGTTTTTGGAGATAAGGGTTGGAGCTAAGACCTACCACGTTGCTCCAATACGGATTGATAGGTTACACATATCCCCAGAATTCTCTAGAGATATGCAGGTTTCCTCACGATGCTTTCCTTCACCGAAAAAGGTGTAATAATTTGCGATTATCAATTAGACACATAGGTTTTTAACAGAAAAACTCATTTGGGGCATGCCCGGGTTTTGATTCCGCGTCGCCGTTGAAAGAGTCACATGGTCTCACCGCCAGGCTATCACAGCTTTAGCTACTTCTTTTAGTTACTACTACAGATAAGTAAATTAAAGAAATTATCTAAAGATATTTAAATTCAAAATTGAAATTCAAAATATTCTTTATTAAAATAAACTTGTAAACAAGTGCTTTTGAATCGTCAACTCTACTGCTATCTACATATTGGAATATTTGAAAAATCTAATGGTCCACTAAACTAACAAAAGTGTTTCATTCATAAATGATCCTTTTGTTGACAATAATTAGAGCACCAAAAACATAAAAAAACTATCAATTATACAAAGTTATACAAATTATTGGTATTGACAGGAAATACACTCAAAATCCGATATTATTGATACTTTTTTCATGTCCCTAGACTTGCATTATAAATAAATAACATAAAGTATTTTAAATCCTGAACGCTTTCGTAATATTACTTACTGTCATTAATTAAACCCTAATGTGCTATGTCGGAGTTATGTCAGGCTAAACATATGGACGGTTGTACGGCCAAGCAAGTCGTTTTGCAATTTTGCCGCGTAATTTGAAACGGATGACTCAGCGAAACTACCGTAATATAATAGAGGTCACGGTCGAGCTTGGTAGGGAAGAAAATTTGCCTTAATGCAGTATTTTATTTAAATATGTGCTCCGAATTTGTAGGAGATATGAAAGCTAAGCGGTGATACCATGAGGATGACATACACCTTCCCTTATACCATTCAACATTATTTGTGTTACGTTGAATGTAATATTAATAAGTAAGTTTATCGATTTTATTTAGTTCATCTTGTGCACTGATCTCCACCTGTCTCTTATCTTTATTGCTTTAACGTAGGCGTTGTCTGTAAGAGATCACTTTTAGTGATAAGACCGCCCTTGCACTCTTAAATGTTCTTATTTCTCTTGTTTATGTGTATTATTTACCTGGTGTGCAATAAAGAGTTATTCATTCATTCATTCATGCTATCACATGATTTGGCTGGTATGACTTACCTTAGTCGTATTCTACGACACCTCGGTAATAAGAAGAGTGGTCTATTCTACTCAAACGGATACCACACAGCGCGTCGACTTATTTTAGTCGCCTTTTACGACACCTCGGTAAGAAATGAGGGTGGTCCATTCTACCCAGGCGGTTAACACACGGCGGGTCAACTTACCTCAGTCGACTTTTACGACATCATAAGGAATGAGAATCGTCTATTCTATGTAACAGATCCGCAATATTATTGTCAACATTAAATAAAATGGTGACGTAAACGAGCTTCTTTAAAAAAAAATATGGAAGCTATGAGATAAAATGCGGGTATCATCAAAGATTTCATGAAAAGAAGATTTTGAATACATTTTAAGCTTTTTCAAGTTATCACTTTACTCGTTATCAAATATCAAAGGCTATCTTTATGTGGGAAAGCTAAAGTGTTCATATTTAGATCGCAATGGCTGAGGTAACGAAAATGGCGGATGTGAACTTCCGTTAGACTAGGGTTACCATATTTAAGATTACAAAAGGGACTCGTTTCCTTTTTGTGTAGGTTAAGTTGTTTTAAATATGCGTTCAGGGTTACCCGTAACGTGTTCTGTTCGTACAACAAACAGTTGTTGGTTGATAAAAAGTGTGAACACAAAAAATAGCGTAGAGAAAATTAAAACTTTAAAGAATAAAACAGTAATAATTCCGTAATCTTTCAAGGACTCAAAAAATAAAATTAAATATTGAAAAGATTTTCCTACTTTTTAGATGTGATTTCTTCATCATGGACTTTTTTAAATATCTTCAAATATAAAAAAGTAAAATTAGAAGTTTTTCCTATTCTAAAAGAAAGTAAAGTAACAGAAAGTAAATAGAGTGGCCTTAAGTATCGGGATACATGTATCTTCATACTATATGCACTCCTTATAAAACCTGGTTGGAAGTACTTTTTCAACCAGCTGGTGTCCACTGCAAGAGATCCCTTTCATAATTCCCGCAACCTAAACGCACGCAAAACGAAAAAATAAAGAAACCTGTTGTTAACATTTTAATTAAATTTAACACCTTGGAATCCAAAATCCAGCGTATCATTTACGTCAATGTAATGTTAGAAATACATATAAATAAAAAAAGTAAAAAATTCAACAAATACCTACCATATCAATATTGTCTTTGGTAATACGAAAAAATCAGCGTTGCCCAAATCTTGGCGTCACGTTTTATTCTCTTTGTGAAATAATATTTGCTCAGGATCAGGTCCTAAATTCTTAAAAAATACCATATCTTACGAATTTGTATTTACTTAGTAACACGTTTGTACTCAATTCCCTGTAGATAAAGAATTCTTGCTATTTTTTTTTTGTTATCACTTGTTAACTATTGTAACTTATATACTTAGTATTTAATACTCGATTTACTGCTTAAGACCTGCGGTAAAAAATTATGAAAAACAGATTGATGCCTATATTTGCCCAGTCATATGAAAAAATTTTAGGTTATCATAGGGATCATATATTTCAAAAAAACGGCTTACAGGATTAGTCCGGAGCTCTAATAAATATTGCGCTAATAAAAGTCAATGTTACCATATTACATAATAGACCACTCATTTCTTACCGAGGTGTCGTTAAAGGCGACTAAGGTAAGCTGACCGACCGTTTGGTATCTGGTTGAGTAGAATAGACCCACTCTCTTTTTTACCGTGGTGTAAATACGACTAAGGTAAGTTGATGTCCAGCAGGCGGTCGGTCGTAAAATACTTAGCCAAATCATGTGACAACTTGTTTATAACATGATGTGCCGACATCACTTAAAGTGGGACAGGAGGATGAGGATGATGAGACAAAACAGTACCGTTAAGGTGCCTGGATACCCTACTTCTTCTAGAAAGGTTCACCTATTTTAGATTATGTACCTGATAACTTATCAACATGATTCCTGCTCGTCTGTAGAAATCGAGTTATTTATACAGAAAAATAGTCTTAAAAGAACTAAAAATATTTATAATTTTCAAATCTTTCAACTTGATATGCTAGATAGCTCCGCGTACTGAGTAATAAATCTAAAAGAGCAAGTGGCCCTATAATTAAGCTATAAGTTACGCGAGAAAATTAATTAATAATTTGCCGTTTCATGCTTTTTCCGCTCACTGGAAATTGCATTTTAATGTTGAGTCAGTCCTGCCATAAATATTGTAGCTGAAGATGAAAGATCTTTTTATATTAATTGCTCCTTTTTACAGTTTTCGTTGATTTTCTTAATTAAGTACATCTGATTGAGAATATGTTTGAAACACGTCTACGTCAAGCTGCAGAGAATATGTAGCACTAAAAAGTATATACTGTTAACTAACCTTGAAATATCAAGACTGTCTGCTTATGTGTTAAGCTTTTAAAACTAATCCGCTGGAGCAATATTGAAGAAAATTGAATCAATAGCTTATATAATAAAATATATAGAATAGAAAATCACGTTTTTTAAGACAACTGAGAAAATCACAATACTTTAATTGAGGGTAGGGTAGGTTCAACGATTGTAATAATAATATCCATTTTAACTGCTTAATATAAATTTTTGACTGGCCTGTGGCGCAGCTCCGCAGGTCGCAGCTTTCATTCCCGCCAAGTCCAACATTTTCATTTACTATTTGATGATTCTTCGATTCTGGGTGTATATTTTTATTTTAATATGTGTTAAAAATTGTATATGTATATATTTACCAGTTGTCTGTCACCCATAACATCATCATCTTCTTGCCCTTATCCCACTCTAAGTGGGGTCGGCACAACATGTTATAAACATGCTGTCATATGATTTGGCTGCGTTTTTACGACCAGCCGCCTGCCTGACATCAACTTACCTCAGTCGTATTTTACGACGCCTCGGTAAGAAAGAGGGTGGTCTATTCTTCTAAACCGGATACCACTCGGTGGGTCAACTTACCTTAGTCGCCTTTTACGACACCTCGGTAAGAAATGAGGTTGGTCTATTCTACTCAGCCGGATACCACACGGCGGGTCGACTTACCTTAGTCGCCTTTTACGACACCTCGGTAAAAAATGAGGGTGGTACTATTCTATTCAGCCGGATACCACACGGCGTGTCTGTCACCCATAACAATAGTATTAAAATTACTTACTTTGGGTACGGGCGCTCGTGTGTTTAATTGTCCCATATATTTATAAATATATATATATATATAATTTACTCTAATCTGCGATAACAAAAAAATCGTTTTTTTTTAATTTAAATTTTAGGCGGTTTTTCGAAGAGAGAATGTCACCCATACAGTCACCACAAACTAACCTTATTTTCTAACACTTGTACATACATTAACTACATTATAACGTAATGACCATCTTCTCCGCTTCTCTTTAAAAGCTAAAGTTGAACTAGAGTTGCGACGAACGAAGTCGCGGTAAGAAATAGTAAGTTATAAATACCCTTTTTCTCGAACAATTTTCGTGAGTAAACGTTAGAGGAATATTACAAAATGCTTTTAGCCGAAATGTGTCTTTATCCCAAGCTCAAGCTACGATTTTCCTGTCGAGACGACCGCCATATTGGATTTCGTGCAGCGTGAAAAGCTGTGATAGCCCAGCGGTAGCGGCCCAGGCACCAATGAGTTTTTCTATTAAAACTTATGTGTCTAATTGATTATTGCAATTTATAACACGCTTTTCGGTGAAGGAGAATATCGTGAGGAGACCTGCATATCTCTAGAGAAATCTGGGGAAATGTGTAACCCACCAAGCTGCATTGGAGCCGCGTGGTGGGTCTTAGCTCCAACCCTTCTCTCCAGCAACGGAGAGAAGGCCTATGCCAGTGGGATTGTAACAGGCCGTTACCTTTTTTTATGCCAAACTGTTTTTTAAAATAAGAATAAGTTTATTAGTTCCAAAAAAAAATTGCTTTCAATATTGATAGCCTGAACAATATAACTACATTACTTGTTTAAGCAATGTTTTGCTTAGTGGATAGGACCTAAACACTTATACTGGCTTATACCTGTGACATACGACTCAATCCTAATGGGTTTATGTACACTTAATGGGCTAGACTATGAAACTAAGCTATGATAGCCGTGAGACCGTGCGACTCTTTCGAGATTGTGGTAGTGAGCATGTGTAGTGCTTGTGTGGAGTGTTGAAGGCGGCGGTCTGTGATACGCGTGGTGGTATGTGAATGTTGCCTGCTACATAAAATTAACATTACATAGATTCTCTTAACAAACGCGGATTACAGCAAAATAATTCTATTGTAATTTATGTGCTATGGAATTCCGCAAAGTAACGCCTGCTTCTATAAATTATTTAATATTAGTGGCTAGTCCCTGCTTCGCACGGGTATAAAATATATAGCCTATGTCACTCGATGAAAAAAATGAGTGCTATAGGGCGAAGCGCAGCTTCCGACGCGCAACCATTACGCCTACAATTAATTACAGAATGTCTTTATAAACAACATTCACAGCTTTAAACAAACTCTTGAAAAAACGACATAATATAGCTGCTAAATGCGAAGTGCTATAGGGTGAAGCGCAGCCGCCTCACGGCATTTTAAATCAGTAATATCTTCGAAAATGTTTATTTAAATTACGTGCCTTGAACGGTCATATTGATGAATATTAAATCAACAATGTATTTAAGGTACTTAATTAGATAAGGATTAATGCAATATTGTATAAAAATTGCTTCGAAAACAAGGAATTATTTTTCGTAAACAGTAAATGACAAATAATGCTATTGTGGGTTATCCATAAGAGATAGACATATACCATCGCGAAGTTTTCTGTAGACCTTTTCAAGTTGTACAAATACTTAGTACATTATTTTGATAAATCTCGTACGGTTTAACCTGCGTTTGCAATGTAAGCGGAAAAAAATGTAGTTACATATTTACGACATCGCATTAGAAACCTCAAAAATTACAGTATTTCTCTACTACATATTGAATATTATTATACATATAAACCTTCCTCTTGAATCACTCTATCTATAAAAAAAACCGCATCAAAATCTGTTGCGTAATTTTAATGATTTAAGCATACATAGGGATATTGGGACATAGGGACCGACACAGAAAGCGACTTTGTTTTATACTATGTAGTGACAAATAGTCTTAAAAAATAAAATAAATTAATAATCTTTTGTTGCAACGTACTTTTTATATTAACAAAACAAAGCAATGCGTACGGCCTACATCAGACAATTAAAAACACAAACACATCATTAAAAAAAAGGAGATGGAAAAAAGCACAAAGCATTTGCTCCAACTGAATGGAAGCATAAAGCTATGCGAAGTTATTATTGACATACAACCGGCCACACAAGTTCCTTAAAGATAAATGTTTTGATGCATATTACTATTTTGTCATATTTGCTGAGATTATGTAAAAATTAAGACTGTTACAAATTACAAAGAGGTTAAAAAATTATAAACACACTTTTGTTTTATTCGTGATTATGTATGTTACGCCGTGTGGTATCCGGCTGAATAGATTAGACCTCCCTCATTTCTTACCGAGGTGTCGTAAAAGGCGACTAAGGTAAGTCGACCCGCCGTGAGGTATCCGGCTGAGTAGAATAGATCACCCTCATTTTTTTACCGAGGTATCGTAAAAACCGACTAAAGTAAGTCAACCCGCCATGAGGTATCCGGCTAAGTAGAATAGACCACCCTCTATCTTACCGAGGTGTCGTAAAATACGACTAAAGTAAGTAGACCCGCCGTGTTGTATCCGGCTTAATAGAATAGATCACCCTCATTTTTACTGACGTGTCGTAAAAGTACGTCAACGACTAAAGTAAGTCGACCCGCCGTGTGGTATTCGGCTGAGTAGAATAGACCACCCTCTATCTTACCGTAAAAGCCGACCAAGGTAAGGATCGGCACAACATGTTATAGCATGTTATGCCGATCCCACTTAAAATGAGATAAGGGCAGGAGAATGATGAAGATCATATGTATGTTTAATCATATCAATCTAATGGAATCATAGTTTTGTTTGTGTTAACTTGTGTTGACAGCTGTACGCGCAGTTAACAGCCTGAATGGAACCAACTGTAACAGGGTTCTGTAAATTTCAAAGCGTTTTCCACTTGCATTACTGTAATACACTTTTATTGAGAAATGAATGATATTTTATTTAATTTCGATGTATTATTAATTATACAACGTAGTGAAGTAATTATTGCGCATTACAAATTGGAAGGTAAAATATAATCGTTATTGAGTTTTATATGGTTTTTTGCACATACGATATTGGATATCTCATTTCTTACCGAGGTGTCGTAAAAGGCGACTTAGGTAAGTTGACCCGCTGTGTGGTATCCAGCTGAGTAGAATAGATCACCCTTATTTATTGCCGAGGTGTCGTAAAAGGGTACTAACATAAGTTGATCTGCCGTGTGGTATCCGGTCGATTAGAATGGACCACTGTCATTTTTACCAAGGTGTCGTAAAAGGGGACTAAGTTAAAGTCGAGCAGGTTGCTATTCGTTAAATAACTAACCAAAACATGTAACAACATGTTTTGGCTAAGCAACATGTAACAACAATGGCTTGAGCTGGTTAATGCCGTTCCTAGAATTTAAATATAATCGAAAAGACGTATGCGATATTTAATAAAGTAACGGCTTCTTACTATCCCACTACTGGGCTAAGGCTTTTTCTCTTCATTTAAGAGAGAAGAGTCTCAGCTAAGCTACCACGCTGCTCTAATGTGAAATGCTAGGTTACACATATCCCAATTTTTTTTAGTGATATACAGGTTTGCTTACCACGTTTTCCTTTACCAAAAACCACGTGATAAATTGCAAATATCAAAAGACACAGTTTTATCAGAAAAACTCATTGCTTGCCCGAGGATTGAATCCATAACCACCTCAAAAGAGTCGCACAAACTCACCGCTGGGCTATAATAGCTTAATGAAATATTAAATGCAAATAAAAGTTAGGTAGACTAAATTCTTAATTAAAGAGCAATCAGGACATTTGAAATAAATAATTAATTAAAAAAATAAATATATATATATTTATTAATTTTTATTTTTATTCTTTAGTTATTATTTAATTAGATTTAATTTGTTTTTTTTTTAATGCTTGTTTTTGTAAAATAGTTTAGTTTAGTAAATAGTATACTTAAAATGTAAATTGATTTGTAAATAAATTAATAATTAATTTCAAATGTCCTAATTAGAAAGAAAATAACGAATTCATATATTTGATATTTAGATGCAAACTAAAGTTCCCAAAAGCTTTCTTTTTTACTAAACAATAGTTCTTCCAGAGGGGTAAGGTCAATAGTACATTACTGTTTTATGTATATTGTATTGAATCGGTCGGTTGTAAAAAAACTCACCTGCTGGGAGCTTTAGATACATTAAAGTTATGTACTAGAGAATTGTAGATCTAAAAAAATAGTATAAAAAAGTTTGTAAAAGCAGGTCTCTATTTGTTATGGTTAACTGAAAATAACTAATCTTCTTTTCAAAATTTTAATTAGGGAATTTTTTTTTTGACACTATTTTATTTTTTACGATAGCGGGCGATATCGCTGGCATAGCTTGTATTTGATATTTAGAGTTATTTAATTTAAATATCAAAGCTATAAAATGCTGCGTCAATTGCTAATTAATTATATTACTGTTGGGTGCGTCCAAACAAAAATTTAGGCCTAATTAAATTTGTAAATAAAGAAAACAGCTTGCTCTAAACGTAAAATGTCACAGTGTGATGTGGGTCGGACTTATTTCGTTTATTCTACATTTATTTATACTGAAAACACAATAACCGGCGCCTTCGTCCTATTTCATGGTAGATCTGTATGCTTATGATTCAATTTAAAATTCTATATATGTTTTTAAAAAGGGTCATGCTTTGTTGGTAAAATATATGTGTAAACTTCGAACAAAGTGGTTTCTGGCTTTCTATTTCGTGGTACATATTGTTAGCTTTTGGATAATTAAATGAAGGAGGTAAGACTAAGATCTTTTCCGCACTGGTAATTTTGTACAAGTATCTGGGAGTGCTTTAATTAATAAACTATTTCCAAGTTTTGTTAGTATTTATTACAATATATGTTTATGATTAACACTGAGCGCCGCATATGGGTTTTCAAATAGGTATTTGTTGTACGGCAAAACATTTTCTCATCTATACTTATTATAAAACAATTTCTCCAAAAGCTGTCTGTCTGTATGTGATCGATTTTTTCAAAATCTACTAAATAGATTTTTGTACGGTTTTTATCAAAAGGTAGTGCAATTCATTAACGTTTTATATAAAGTGTATTGAAGAATTGAATTGAAAAGATCGCGCGGTTTAAAAAAAGAAATTATTTTTATATTTTACCAGCTGTGCCAGCAGCTTCGCCCGCATAGAAATCAGTGTCACAATTTTTTTTCCGCCTTGATATTTAGAACTGTGAAATTATCGTGAGTTAATTACAAGAGATTTTTGAATAGCTTTCACCGTTTACTTAGCGCACTAGAGTGCGCGTGCGGAACCTTTCAATTTTGCCGTTTTCGCAATATTTTTTATTGCTATCCTCTGCTATCCATCTTAGCGTGATGTTATATAGCCTGTAGCCTTTCTCGATAAAAAAAATATCTTTCACTCAAAGAATTTTTCAGATCGGTAAAGTAGTTCCTGAGGTTAGCGCGTTCAATACAATCAAACTCTCCAGCATTATATATTAGTATTAATATTTTTAAAAATATTTAAGCCATTATAATAGGTAGTGGATTTGGGAGTGGTAGCGTCCAGCCAATCACTAGGATCGCAGATCGTGTCAGAGGTGTCTTGTCCAGTGGCTATATCTAGATCTGGTGACGTCATATAAGCTAGTTCCAGTCAAGTTTCTTCCTGGCTCTTTTCGGTGACGAAATTTTTTAAAGCAGCAATAGAGTTGACGATTCAAAAGAACTTGAAAAAACCCTTTTTAAATAAAGTTAATTTTGATACGAAGTTTTTATGCCTAGCACAAAATATTACCGTTGATTTATGATATTACGCTTAAAATAATATTGCCTTTGAAAAGAGTCGGGTTCATATATTCTATCGATGCCAGTATACTTCTATCAGACAAAATTACTTGTATTGTACTCAGTAGCCACATTGTTATCTTTAGTACAAAGGCGAACATTATTTTTCGTGAAAAATGCCACGAGGGGATTGACAAGTCCATATTTCATGCACAGATTAAATACGCTGTCAAAGTTTACACAAACAATGAGAGTGTATAGTGCTTTCGATCAAAGACTCCAGTTCGTACATTGTGTAAACTTTGAAGCTTTCAATCAAATGTTCAATCGAAAATCACTCGGCTATGGTTGATGACAAAGACATTCGCTACAGAGTTATATTATAGCTTTTACCCGCAACTTCGTTCGCGTGGATTGTTGTCGCGTGATAGGTTGATAGTAGATGCATTTTCATTGTCATTTTATTCCTGTAGAATTAACAGGATTTGTATAGTCTATATTCCGGTGCACAAGGAATAATTGAACTGATAGACAAATTTCATTGATATTGGTTCAGCGGATTTTCCGTGAAAAAGAAACAAAAATTTTCATGAAATTCAGCATAGGAAGTTTGGGGGAAAAAATCGATCTAGCTAAGTTTATAAAAATATGTCGTTTTATCAGTGTTTTCGGACACTGAAAAAATACTAATATGTAGAGAAGTATGGAAATAATATTTTACCTATCATTTGTAAAGTTGTGACAGCTTAATGGTAAACGGGCGGGCTAGAGAAATCTAAATCGGGTCCTCTCTAATAGTGTCCCCTCCCTCCGGTAGACGATGCATCGGGAGCACCAGATGCATCGACCGCCTCGAGGACCTAACTCCAACGAGCGTCCGATAAATCTCTTTCGGACCACTCGGAGGCCCCAGCCAGAGCGGCATTCGACGGACTTCAGCGAGTCGCCTGCGCTCCGCTCGCTTGCGATGGATCGGGTCCAAGGACTCGATTTCCCGGATCCGCTCCTCCGCCTCTTTCCACGACAAAATGTCCTCGCAGAAAGAGGTCATCGTTGCCCACAATCCCGACCTGTCCAACATGATACGAACCACAGTGGGCATGGAGAGATACACGCTAATACTAATCTCAGAAATGATAACTATTTTTTTTTTGAACGCGAATCGTTTTTAGGTGATTTATAGAAGCAGGTGTTACTTTGCGGGACACCATAGTACAAAAGTTACAATAAAATTACTTTGCTGTAATCCGCGTTTGTTAAGAGAATGTATGCAATGCTAAATATATGTAGCAGGCAACAGTCACATACCACATACATGCAGGACAAGCCGCCACACGTATCACAAGACGCCGCCAACAAGAATACTCCATACAAAGCAAGCACTACACACACTCACGACCACAACCTCCACGATCACTTCGCCCCGTAACCGAAGAATCATCAGGATGATGGGTTCCACAAACAAAATCGTAACGCGGATTACAGCAAACTAATTTTATAGTAACTTCGATTTTAGGTTTTTATCTCGTAAAATAAACAACAAAGTTGAGATTTTTCTGATCTGCAAATGACATCATTATGCGCTGCAGCGTTTTGGCCGTGAGCGCAAATAAACATCTCGTTGTACGCCGCACTTGAATTAATTTGTCTAAGCTGATAGTGTATTTTAGCGAACTGTTCTGATCTATCAATTACTATAAGTACAACCATTTTGGTCCGTTTTTACTGTTTCAAGATTTAAAAAGTAAGTAAGGGTCTGTTACATTGCATATCTCAAAGTTACGAATAAATTATAGTAAGAAAAGTAAGGTAACAGCCTGTTACTATCCCACTGCTGAACATAGGCCTCCGTTTTTAGGGAGAAGTTGAAGCTACAACGCTGCTCCAATGCGGATTGATAGGTTACAAATATCCTTAGTATTCTCCTTTAGGTCCTTCACTAAAATGCGTGTCATAAATTGCGATTTTTAAGCGACACATAAGTTTTGATAGAAAAACTTATTGTTGCCTGCCCGGGGTGTGAATCCGTGATCGTTTCACGAGAGTCGCACCGTCTCACTGCTGAGCTATCACTGTTTTTACAAGTTTTAAGATTTACTTTGTCATAATTTATAGATATGTTACATTGCGGAGTTCCGTTGCACTAAAGTTATGATAGAATTATGTTGCTATATTCCGCGTTTAAGAAAATCATGTTATCCTAAATGTGGGAAACAAACCCGTTCTCATACCTTATATATGCAGGGTTAGTTACCGCACGTTATACTAAGCAACACCACCAACAGCACACTATATAAGCACTACACACATTTACTACATCAATCTCAATCATCGTGTCGCGAAGCATCGTCAGGAGATATTCTCTACGATAAAATCGCAAAGCGACGCATCACCCTAATATGCAGTAATATATACAAACAGTTCAACCCCCACTATTGATTTTGTCTCCAAACACGTTTAGTAAACTAGAGTTTGTGTCTATTATTTTTTTTAGATAAAATTAGTAATTTTGTTTAAGATATATTTTGTATAAAAAAAAAAAACAAAAAGTAATGTAACATCATAAATTCTTTAATTTTTTTTCGAAGAGAAACATGTCGTCCTAAATCATAACCTAAGTACGTACATATGGTTTTCTATTGAAATAAAATAAATATTATCAATTAATTTTAATGAAAGTTTTTCATCACATGACTTGACTTAGTGGGAAGTACACGTATTAGCATTAGCTCGTAGGAAATCCTTACTGAGGCCTCAGAACGTCCGAAAACACTTACTTTTTAAAATATATTCCTTTATATTTAGTATATTTATACATTCATAATAAAAATTAGTCATTTAAAAAGTAATTCAGTTGAGATTTTCAATTTACCAAGGGCTTAATTGCAAAGCTGATAATAATAGCAAAAAATAACTTCAGAAAAATTACAATAAATCTGTAGATAATATCATTAATTTATGTAGTTTAATAAAATTAAAACTCGCAGTGTAGGTATGTGATCAATTTCTAAATGATTATTTCAGGCAATATTTATACACGTTTAGAAAGAATTAAAAAGGTTTCTCTTTTTAGCTTTTGTTTAAATTGTGATTTATCAACGCCATCTAGGTATAGGTTATTACACTACATGCTTTCATAGCTATTTGAAGATGGCGCTGTTGTGACATAATTCACAATAAAGTACCCAGGCAGCGCTGCTCGTAGCGCGACTTCAAATTTAGTGATTTAGCGACATCTGTCCAGAAAACATTAAACTACTATGATTAAAGAAAAGATACTTTCATAACTTCAAACTAGATGACACTGTCTCAAAATTATATAAAAAGCTTAAACCTATAGTACACCGCGGCTTCATATAAATGGCCTGTGTCTGGGCCTAAGGCCCAAACACAGTCCAGGCCACAAAGCCTGCGAGGACTAGCCCGGGCAAAGAGGTTCGCCTCAAGGCCCGTACCCCGCCTACCCCTGAAGGGTATGCGAGAAGACCCCCTGCATGCATTCATATAAATTTGGAAACGTAAAAATATAACAAAAACTCTTATATACAATAGAAACGTACAAATTATGTTTAATTTATTGAAAATATGAAGTCAGTCGTTAGACTTTGACATAGAAATATATAAAGGCGATATATCAATAAACTAAATAAACATAAAAATATATAAAGCTAAAGAGTCTGTTTGTTTCAAACAATCAATTGTTTGAAAACGGTAATCTCAGGAACTACTAGACTGATTTGAAAAATTCTTTAAGTGTAAAATAGATAGTCCATTTATCGAGGAAGGCTACAGGCTATATAAAATCACACTAAGATGAATAGGAGAGTAGCAGCAATAAAAAATATTACAAAAACGGCTAAATTTATAGTTCTTGCGTGCACAAAGTGCAATTAAGTAACGGTAAACGGTGCAACTTATCAAAGTTATCAAAAATCATGTATTTGAAAATTGTTCCCCTCTAAAACTTAATAAATATTGTATTACGTTTTTATTCTATCCACGCGGGCGGAGCCGCCGGCAGTAGCTAGTTATTTATTAAATTTTCTATACCTTCCCCTATTTCAGTCTTTTTGTATAGGTATGTCACAAATACATGATCAGTTACTATAAACACAAACTGTATTCGCAACTTCGCACGTAATTAATCCCACTGCTGAGAATAGGACTCTATCTCCGTTTTTGGAGAGAAGGTTTGGAGCTAAGGACTACCACACTGCTCCAGTGCGGATTGGTAGGTTACACATATCTCCAGAATTCTCCAGATTTGCTTTTTCCTCACGATGTTTTCCTCCACCGAATTCCTTAATTTGTTTAGTTTAATTTAATTTAAAAATAGAAATAAATTTTAAAAAAGGGTGTATTCTTTATACATGTTTGACTAAAAAAATTGTTGTTTTTCTATTTAAGTATATTAATTACATACCTAAATAGTTTGACTAAGTCTACAATGTTTAGTCTAAATAATTTAATCGTAAATGGTGTTTGTGGATGGATGGCTAAGGGGAGGCCGAAATAAAGATGGATGGATTGTGTGAAAAATGATATGCATGTTAAAGGGGGGGCACCAGAGTTGACGAATGATAGAGGAGAATGGAAAAAGACATATTGTGCCGACCCCACTTAGAGTGGGATTATGGTAAGAGAATGATGATAAATGGTTTATGTTATGTTAAAAGTCATTTAGTCATAATAAAAGCTGTGAATTTTTACAAATAAATAAGCCAAGAAAGCGTAACACACAGAAGTCTTTGATGTTTCTATTATTAGTATGTATTAAAGTATGACCTCCGTTGTCCGTCCGTCACTCGTACAATTGGTATTATGACACAATTTCACTCAATTAGGTACAACGATCCCTTTCCTGCTTTCGTTAAGTGCCATTAATTTCATTGGTTATACAAGCTTGAGGCTTTCAGAAATTATTTACGGGTAAATATACTAAAGGATTACTGTATTGTATTAGAAATCTTTGTTACGAACTCTACGTTTGATACAATCAATACACAAAAAAAATTTAGCAACATCTATCATCATCCTCTTGCCTTTACCCCACTTTAAGTGGGGTGGGCACAATATGCTATAAATATATTACATGATTTGGCTACGTATTTTACGACCAGCCGCCTTTAACTTAATCGTATATTACGACACCTCGGTAAGAAATGAGGGTGGTCTTTTCTATTCAAGCGGCTTACACACGGAGGGTCAACTTATATTAGTTGCCTTTTATGACACCTCGGTAGGAAATGAGGGTGGTCTATTCTACTCAGCTGTATACCACACGGCGGATTGACTTTACCTTAGTCGCCTTTTACGACACGTCGGTAAGAAATAGGGGGGTCTATTCAACTCAGCCGGACACCACACAGCGGGTCGACTTACCTTAGTCGCCTTTTACGACACGTTGGTAAGAAATGAGGGCGGTGTATTCTACCGCACGGCTTAATACGTGTTTTAAAAGTGATTAAATTTACTAAAATTTCAAAAAAATATGAATAACAAACCTAATACAATAACTTTACGTGTTTATGTAGTTTAACAAAGAAAAAGTTAGTGTTTAACAAAGAAAACTTTAAAGAATCATTACTTACTTCCTTCTATATCCCATAAGTGGGCGTTTCTTAACCGTGCCCTAAACAAATAAATCTCTATTGTGTTACAAAAGTTGCTGAGTTTCCACAAAACTTGTCACTCGTTCTTTACATTGTTGCATAACTTTAACAATTCACAAGATAAATGGATGATGGAAATTTCAAAAAGTTGTAAATGAAAATTTGTTTTCGTGAAAAGACTTTTCACCACAGCTTACAAACTTTTATATAATGCGTATATAATTTTTATTTTATTAATTTATAGAAGGGCGTTATATTGCGAAATTTCATAGTACAGAAGCTATGATTATTATTTCTGTACTAATTCACGTTTTTTAATAGAAGCAAGCAACGTTCACATACCTTATACATGCTGGAACAATCATCACACGTAACATCAAAATTATATTTCGCGTTTGTTTACACTTCTAAATACCCTCAAAGTATCAGCTCGCGTATGTCTGCCCTTACAAATAACCTCAAAATAATAGCTCGTGTATGTCTACTCTTCTAAATACCCTCAAAATAATAGCTCGTGTATGTCTTCTCTTCTAAATACCCTCAAAATAATAGCTCATTAAGTCTACTCTTCTAAATACCCTCAAAATAAAAGCTCGCGTATGTCTACTCCTCTAAATATCCTCAAAATAATAGCTCGCGTATGTCTATTCTTCTAAATACCCTCAAAATAATAGCTCATTAAGTCTACTCTTCTAAATACCCTCAAAATAAAAGCTCGCGTATGTCTACTCCTCTAAATATCCTCAAAATAATAGCTCGCGTATGTCTATTCTTCTAAATACCCTCAAAATAATAGCTCACTAAGTCTACTCTTCTAAATACCCTCAAAATAATAGCTCGCGTACCTCTGTCCTTATAAATAACCTCAAAATAATAGCTCAATAAGTCTACTCTTCTAAATACCCTCAAAATAATAGCTCACTAAGTCTACTCTTCTAAATACCCTCAAAATAATAGCTCGCGTACCTCTGTCCTTATAAATAACCTCAAAATAATAGCTCACTAAGTCTACTCTTCTAAATACCCTCAAAATAATAGCTCGCGTACCTCTGTCCTTATAAATAACCTCAAAATAATAGCTCACTAAGTCTACTCTTCTAAATACCCTCAAAATAATAGCTCGCGTACCTCTGTCCTTATAAATAACCTCAAAATAATAGCTCACTAAGTCTACTCTTCTAAATACCCTCAAAATAATAGCTCGCGTACCTCTGTCCTTATAAATAACCTCAAAATAATAGCTCACTAAGTCTACTCTTCTAAATACCCTCAAAATAATAGCTCGCGTACCTCTGTCCTTATAAATAACCTCAAAATAATAGCTCACTAAGTCTACTCTTCTAAATACCCTTAAAATAATAGCTCGCGTATGTCTACTCTTCTAAATACCCTCAAAAGAATAGCTCACTAAGTCTACTCTTCTAAATACCCTCAAAATAATAGCTCGCTTACCTCTGTCCTTATAAATAACCTCAAAATAATAGCTCACTAAGTCCACTCTTCTAAATACCCTTAAAATAATAGCTCGCGTATGTCTACTCTTCTAAATAACCTCAAAATAATAGCTCGCGCACCTCTGTCCTTATAAATAACCTCAAAATAATAGCTCACTAAGTCTACTCTTCTAAATACCCTCAAAATAATAGCTCGCGTATGTTTACTCTTCTAAATAAGCTCAGAATCATAGCTCGCGTACCTCTGTCCTTATAAATAACCTCAAAATAATAGCTCGCGTACCTCTGTCCTTATAAATAACCTCAAAGTTATAGCTCGCGTATGTTTACCCTTATAAATATACTCGCGTATGTCTGCCCTTACAAACTCTCAAAATAATAGTTTTGAACGTGCGGTTGCCCGCTAATTATGCACTTACAGGTATCCCTTTGTCCTCGTGAAAACAATGTAGCAAATTTAGACCCAAGTCGGACCTTTTAGAACCACAATAAAGTAATACATATACTGGGTGTTACGGTCAAATGTAATGAAAATTTTTGGCCGTTAAAATTTCCTACTAATTAACTTGACAAGGATAAACGATGTTTTTACATTAATTTACGGGTAGTGGACTAAGGCGGGGCCGATTAGATGATATTAAATGTAAACAAATAATGAAGAGGTCAATACCCTGTACAGGGGTAGAAAACTTTTTTTCATCATTGGTACTATCAATTAAAACGTTTGTGATACTAATTAGGTACGATTTACGTTTATAAAGTAGGTACTAATTAGGTCAAGTAAGATTGTCCAAACAATAGATTTTACAAGTGTGTTTTGAATTAAATAATAATAATAAATAGTTAAAATATAATTATTTTACTATAATCTGCGTTTGTTAAAAAATCTATGTTACACTAAATGTAGGAAGCAAAATGGATTCCCATACTTTATACATGCAGGATTAGTTACCGATACGTAATCACAACACATCACCACCACCGCTACACAATCACTATACAAATTCACTACGGCAGTCTCGACGATCGTTTTGCCCAGTAAACGAAGCATCTTCATCCACGACTAATTGGCAAAGCTTTTTGCTCTTGCAAAAATCACTTTGCGAGTTGTGTAGTTGATGTAGTGCTGATAAATACTGAGATAATATGTATAATATAAATCATACCGAGAATCTAACTGGGAACCACTAATAATTAGGCATTGCTTTTCAAATACATAACTTTCATAATGAAAGTTCACAAACTTTGGTATAATTTATAAGCGGCTATAGTTTAGCAAAATTTATGTTTTGATAAATCGATTTATAATCACATCGATCGTTTACTTTGGTAACTATTTGAATAATTTAGGACTAAGTTATTTAGTAAGTTGTATAGTAGATTACTTATGATTTTATTAATTCATGGTTTCATAAGCCAAGCATCTGGCTTGTCTGACGGAAAGCCAAAGATGCAAGCTATGGTGGACCGTGCTAATTAAGTGTCTAGTAATTCTGTTTTTAAGTTCTGCAAGTCGTAGCAGTCCGGGAAGATAGATCTTTTTCTCCTTCTTTCTCAATCGGTGGACCTCCACTGCTGAACATAGGTCTCCTTAAGGAGTCGCCACAATCCACGATTTTGTGCCGCTTGGAACCAGCGGCTCCCCGCGACCTTTTTAGGGTCAGTCCACCTCGTTGGGAGTCTACCAACGCTGCGCTTTCCGGTGCGAGGTCGCCATTCAAGCACCTTAGGAAGATAGACGCAGGAAGGAAACTCCACACTTTGGCCGTGGGCATCAGAAAAGTTGAGCTAAAGCGCTTTATGCGTATTTATCGTATATTAATGGCATAGTAGTATCCGCTCACGTAGTCCGATTGCAAAATGGTGAGGAATCAAAGAGTCAAGGAATCAAGAATAGAAAGGAAAGAAGAATATGAAAGAATCAATTTTTGAATTTAAACTGTCGTAAGTTTAATTCATAATTAATGTATAGAAACCGGCTATACTCACGTGTTATTTTATCGGATGAGCCCGACTAGTTTCAAGCCCATACGGGGCTCTTATTCATGAGCTCTTTACGCGGCGTTATAAGCGGCGGGAACTGATCGCGATAACGCCGCGTAAAGAGCTGTTTCGGTTTCTATACATTAATTATGAAAGAATCAAATAGACTTGTGGCTCACTCTCCAAAATATAGTCTTATCCGAAGAATTCACATTTCCTATGCTTATTCATGAGACATGTGACTTTTTTTTTCGGATAGGGTGATACGAGTATATCCTGTAAAAAACAGAAAGCGATGTGACTGCATGTCTATGCTCTAGAGAAGTGAGCTTTCTCTGAGCTTACTATCGCCTATATTTCTTGTTGTTATGACATATATGTTATGACAGCATGTTTATAACATGTTGTGCCGACCCCACTTAGAGTGGGATAAGGGCAGGAAGATGATGAAGACCCCGGATCAAATCCTAGATATCACCTGCAATTTTTTTTATTGCGTTTTTTAATCTTTTAAATATATAACTGAGCGAGGCTCGGTCATCTAGGTACTTTATAAATACATAAAAACATCGACGTACTGACAAATGTCTTTTTTTTATGCATTCTTTTATTATAAAGCATAAGTATCGGGAAAATGACTCGGAGACCGGAATATGCAGCGGAAATGGCCGAATCCGGCAAGCGGAGCAAATATACTCCTCTCATAGGACGTTAGATATGTATTTGCAATTGAGACCCCTAGAGCTTTAGTGCAAAAACAGTTCGATCGAAAAACCAATTCTGTTGAATTGGTTTTTGCTTTTTAGAAACATAAACATATAGATTTATAAGCCGTGTGGTATCCGGCTGAGTAGAATAGACCAATCTTATTGCTTACCGAGGTGTCGTAAAAGGCAACTAAGGTAAGTTGACCCGCCGTGTGGTATAATAATAAGATGATATAGCTCTCTTCGACAGACTGTAATGGCTAAATACAACTAGTAATAAGAATTATATTTTAAAAAGAACATCCGCCGAGTTTCTTGCTGGCTCTTTTCGGTAGGAACAGCTTTCTAACTAACAGTAGATTTGACGATTCAAAAACACTTGAACTTTAATTGAATAAATAATATTTTGAATTTAAATTGAATTATACTGATACAGAAAGCAACAAACTATAATATTGAGAATTCAATAATGATTAAAATGCGTGGATTTAAACAAACTTTCCGCTAGCCATGTTGTAATACACAAAATTGCAAAGACGAAATTATATACACATGTTTTTGTTCTCTTTCTTATAGATATTTTTTATAGAGATTGTAAAACTTTAAAAAAGAAAACGCTTATTGTTTAAAATTTCATTCAAAACGGTCAAGTACTAGTACATAATCAATTATTAGTGCCCTTACCTTAAATAAATTTACCATGAAATAAGTAATAAGAATTTTATTTTGAAAAGTGAACCACCATGTTTTTTGCGAGCTCTACCAGCAGTAGAGTCGTATCAAGTACTTGTTTATAAGTTTTTTTAGAATAAAGAATACTTGTTATTTGAATTTATGAAAAAAATTTGCAACCTTCCGAAAATGACAAAGTCAGCTGAAAACATTTAACGTTAACTGTGCGTGTGAGACAGTATAATACAGTTTATAGTGAATCGGAGAGGGATAGCTGCGGGGTGTTAATCGATTATATCTCCATGGCAACACAGACCGCTATTACAACTCACCGAAATGCCTTATGGGACTATATTCTGGGTTTTTAATTTTTAGAAACCCTAACTTTCAGACATTTGTGAAAGCTTAGAATAGGTCCAAGCAACAAGGTAATGTAACAAGAGTACCTACTGATTACGGAACAGATATTTTTGTAGACTATCCTTAATTCAACAATTGTTTGAAAGATATCTAAAATATTGCACGAAGCTCGGAATAAGCCCGCCATTGCAAATTATGATATTTTTTATTATTATTATTATTTTTTTTATTTTTTTTATCTTTATTTTTAAGGACTTTTTAAGGACAATTGTATAAAACAATTGTACATGTCAGTCATATAGTACCCTTTTACTTAATTCTATACAAAATTTTCTTGTATGAATTATTGCAATAAAGAGATTACAAACAAACAAACAAGCTCTCAGCTGTAAGGATATCCGAATATACTTATAAATTTAAAACACTACTATAAATATTATAAAGTGAATTTAGGATCCAATTGAATATATTTTATTTATGATTATCCTTTTTTTGTTTGTAAAATATGTATATTTTTTTCTAAAAGCTTAGAATCTAGTGCTATTTATGAATTCACATTATAAAAAGTGAAACATGTGTTACGTGTATATAAATATACGTAACACAGTATAAAATCAATGCTAAAATTATTTATCTACGAGCTGCAAATAAGTACATAGTATGCCTCTTTTTATAACTTAATATCTGGGTGAGCGAGCTTCGCTCGGTAATTTTTTACAAAAATATAAAAAACTTAAAAAAAAGAAAAAACAATTAATTAGTTCGGGATCGATCCTTGGCATTCACATTTCTCGAGGCTGCCCGTTAATCGAATAAGCTACGCCGACTTGACAGTTCATGGCGAAAATTCAATTCAATATAAATGTTAGTGTTTTTTAATGCCCAAAAACAGGGATAAAACAATATTTTTTTTACATAAAACCTAGCTTGATCAATTTTTCTCCCCCAAAACCTCCTACATGCTGAATTTCAGGAAAATCGTTGGAGCCGTTTCCGAGATTCGGAAAAAAAAAAAATATATATATATATATATATATATATATATACAGGATTACAGGATTAACTCATTTAAATATTAAGATACATGCAAATATTATTATTCCGTGAAAGTGTACTTATCTGATTGTGTGACTTTGATTTACGTACGAAGGGGACAACGGATAAATATAAGCATTGATAGAGACAGAAACTAAACGAAATGTACAATGCCTTACTACTAGTACTTAGTACTCGTAGGTATATTCGATAGTGAAAAATTACTATCATCATTCTCCTGCCCCTATCCCGTTCAAAGTGGGTTCGACACGACATGTTATAAATGTGTTGTCACATGATTTGGCTACGTATTTTATGAATGGAAACAGTATTCATAAATATTTAACAAAAAAGCGATAACATTTCGGGAAAGAAAAAGTTGCATAAAGATTTAGTACTGCCTGACGTCAACTTTAAGGGTTAAAAGTAAAGTCACAGCCCCTAGTTCCCGGCAGCCCCGCTATTCCTACGGCGGGGCAGGGGGTGTTAAGAATCTCCGGCAGACATTCCGCTGCCAACCCCGACGACTAGACCTGGCAACGTACAACGCACGCACTTTGAGGGAAGACGAAAAGATTCTCGAGCTGGAAGAAACAGTAAGCAAGTTGCGCTGGGATGTGATAGGATTATCTGAAGTCCGAAGAGAGGGGGAGGACACGATGATTCTGAACTCCGGCAACTTGCTATACTACCGGGGGGGTGAACAACAGTCCCAGGGTGGTGTCGGGTTTCTCGTCCACAAGTCCCTTGTCAACAACATTGTTCAAGTCGAGAGTGTGTCGAGCAGGGTCGCGTTCCTTATACTCAGAATTACCAAACGGTATTCGCTGAAGGTCATACAGGTTTACGCACCGACATCGGCACATCCGGACGAGGAGGTAGAGGCCTTGTATGAGGATTTGTCTAGAGCCATACATGCCTCTAAAACCTTCTACACTGTTGTGATGGGGGATTTCAACGCAAAGCTGGGCAAGCGAAGTGGCACAGAAGTAAGAGTAGGGCAATTTGGATATGGGCAACGGAACCACAGGGGCCAGATGTTGGCTGATTTCTTGGAGAGAGAGGACCTCTACATGATGAATTCTTTCTTCAAGAAACCGCCACATCGAAAATGGACCTGGGTAAGTCCCGACGGTTCCACGAGAAACGAGATCGACTTCATCATGTCCAGCAGGCGTCATATATTCAATGATGTCTCTGTGATCAACACCGTAAAGACGGGGAGTGATCACCGTATGGTAAGAGGCACATTGAATATATGCGTACAGCTGCAAAGATCCAGACTGGTGAAGTCCACACTCCGACCAACTCGAGCTCACATCCAAAACCCCGAAAACTTTCAACTCGAGATGCTGAACCACTTTGATTGTCTAGCTGACTGCGCATCTGTGGACGACTTAAACAACAGGCTGGTGGAAACTCTCCATACGGTGGGGTCCAAATTTTATAAGACACACCGTAAAAGGACTAATAAATTCTCGACCCAAACTCTCAAGCTCATGGATGAGAGGAATGAAATGAGACTACAGTCTTCAGTAGACGCGACGCGCTACCGTCTGATCAATAGACAAATTTCGAAGGCGCAGAAATGCGACCTGCGACGCTTTAACACCGAATGTATTCGAGATACTATTGAGCGTAACAGGGGCTCAAAAGTGTTCGCAAGAGATTTGTCTATTGGGCAGAGGCAGTTGACGCGATTGAAGACCGATACTGGTAGTATCATTTCATCTCGACCTGAGATTTTGAGAGAGGTTGAGAGGTTCTATGGGCAGTTATACACCTCAACACAACAGCCTGTTGTCACCTTGGCAAAAGATCCTAGAGCCAAGCTAACCCGACACTATACTGAGGACATCCCGGACGTCAGCCTATACGAGATTAGTATGGCTCTCAAACAACTTAAGAACAACAAGGCACCAGGTGATGACGGAATCACTACAGAACTCCTGAAGGCGGGTGGAAAACCCGTACTTATAGTCCTTCAGCGATTGTTCAATTCCGTCATTCACGAAGGAATACGCCGGAAGCATGGCACAGGAGCGTGGTGATTCTGTTCTTCAAGAAAGGTGATAATACCTTATTGAAGAATTACAGATCCATCGCGCTGCTGAATCATGTTTATAAGTTGTTCTCGAGAGTCATAACGAATCGTCTCGCGCGTAGGTTCGACGACTTCCAGCCTCCCGAACAAGCCGGTTTCCGAAAAGGCTACAGTACCATAGACCACATATTCACGCTGCGGCAGGTTATACAGAAGACCGAGGAGTATAACCAGCCACTTTGCTTGGCGTTTGTGGACTATGAGAAGGCCTTCGATTCGGTGGAAACATGGGCTGTGCTAAGGTCGCTCCAGAGATGCCGCATCGACTATCGGTATGTCCAAGCGCTGAAGTGTTTGTATGAAAACGCCACAATGTCTATCCGTGTCCAAGACAGAACTACGAGACCAATCCAAACGCGGCGAGGTGTGCGACAGGGAGATGTTATCTCCCCAAAGCTGTTTACCGCTGCATTGGAGGATGTCTTTAAGCTTCTGGATTGGCACGGATACGGCATCAACATTAACGGCGAGTACATCACTCACCTTAGATTTGCCGACGACATAGTCGTTATGGCAGAGTCTCTGGAGGACCTTAACACAATGCTCGATGACCTCAGCAGAGTATCTCAACAGGTGGGCCTTAAAATAAACATGAGTAAGACGAAGATTATGTCAAACTCCCATGTTCCGCTCCACCCGGTCATCGTTGAGAACTCTGCACTCGAAATTGTAGACGAATATAGATACCTGGGACATACGGTCCAGCTAGGTAGATCCAATTTCGAGAAAGAGGTCAGTCGCCGAATCCAACTCGGATGGGCAGCGTTTGGGAAGCTACGCGAGATCTTTTCGTCCAAAATACCTCAGTGCTTGAAGACCAAGGTCTTCGAACAGTGCGTGTTGCCAGTGATGACTTACGGATCGGAAACGTGGTCGCTGACTATGGGCCTCATAAGAAAGCTCAGAGTCACTCAGCGGGCGATGGAACGGGCTATGCTCAGAGTATCTCTACGTGATCAAATCAGAAATGAGGAGATCGTATCGCGAATCTGAAGTGGCAATGGGCGGGGCACGTAGTACGTAGAACCGATGGGCGTTGGGGTCCTAAGGTGCTGGAATGGCGACCTCGCACTGGAAAGCGCAGCGTTGGTAGCCCCCCAACGAGGTGGACTGACGACCTCAAAAAGGTCGCGGGGAGCCGCTGGATCCAAGCGGCACAAAATCGTGGATTGTGGCGATCCCTTAAGGAGACATATGTTCAGCAGTGGACGTCCACCGGTTGAGAAAAAAGAAGAAGAAGAAGAAGACGTCAACTTACCTTAGTCATGTTTTACGACACCTGGGTAAGAAATGAGGGTAGTCTATTCTACTAAGCCGGACACAATATGGCGGGACAATTTACCTGAGTCGCCTTCTACGACACGTTGGTAAGAAATGAGGGTGATCTATTCTACTCAGTCGGATACCACACGGCGGGTCAACTTACCTCAGTCGCCTTTTACGACACCTCGGTAAGAAATGAGGGCGGTCTATTCTACTCAGTCAGATACCACATAGCGGATAGTAAAAAATTACTATGTGATGTAAAAATGACTACCAGCATACGTAGAGTTTATATATAAAGCTATTTCTCTTCTAAAGGTTTAAAGTTTTCTCCAATCGGTGTCGGAATCAAGTGTAATTGAATTTAAATTACCTGGGAAATGCAATAAGATTCCATTTCCTTCAATTTAATTAGAATTTATATCTACTACTAGTACAAGATCTAGTACAAGATGTACCAGTAGTTTTTATCATGTTACTCTTAGACTATATTTATATATCACAGAAAGGTTAAAATAAAGTGTAAGAAATATGCTTATACGTAAAGCGTATTACGAAATTAATGATTATTTGGATGATAAAAATGTCTGGATTTGAAAATCCTTTCAGCTTCGTACAGGACTGCGATTAAATAATGTAATTGAAAATGTTTAAGAGATTGACCGCCGAGTTTCTTGCTGGTTCTTCTCAGTAAGAGCAACATTCCGAATCAGATGTAGCTTCATTAATCATATTGTTCCTTGACGATGAAAAAGTACTTGAAATAGCTTAGTTGAATAAATATTATTTTGATTTGATTTATACTAATTGAGAAACCAACATTTATAAATGCTTGTTTATCTTACAACTATATCCATAAAATTCTAATATACTCTAGAATTTCTCTAATCAAGTTAACTTATCGATCGATAAGGTTAGATTTGTGTTAATTTTGCGCTTGTTTTATTCAAACAAATCCCTTCAATAGCTTACTTACCGTTTTTTTTTTATTTATTTTTTTTCGAAAAATATCTTCTTGCTGTTAGCCAGAGCGGATTTTACAGCGTCACCGGGAGATGCAAATTTACCACATTAATACCCTGTGTTTCTTGTGATATTATTTTTTTATCGTGGTCGCTTTATTCTGCTTATCCATTTTTCTTCTTGTAACAGTAGTTCTTGTGATTTATGAGCGAACTTTACAATGAATAATAGCTTATCACTTTTTTATTCCTCAGCTTTTCTCGAATTAAAAAAATACCTAAATAAACTTATGGACACTTACACACACGGTCGTCCTTTCTAGAAGTAATTAAATACTTGTGTTATGAGTGACAGACAACTGGTAAATATACATATATGGTTTTTTTTTTAAAAACAATTTATATAATAATAATATTTAAGTTTTCAATAAATGCTTAAATAGTGTGGCTTAAATAGAAAACCTCATTGACCGGTTGGTTAAAAAAATAATTAGGTAGTTGGGATCGATCCTAGGTATTTACATTTCTCGAGACCGGCCCGTCCCCCGAATAAGCTACGCTGACTTGACAGTTAACGGCAAAAATTCAATTCAATATATATTTTAGTATTTTTTCATGCCCAAAAACTGGGATAGAATGACTTTTCTTTAAATAAAACCTAGCTAGATCGATTTTTCTCCACCAAAACCATGCTGAATTTCCCTGAAAATCGTTGGAGCCGTTTCCGAGATTCCGAAAATGTATAATTCTTTATATTTAAATGAGTTAATCTTGTATATATATATATATATATATATATATATATATATATATATATATATATATATTTTCCGAATCTCGGAAACGGCTCCAACGATTTTCCTGAAATTCAACATGTAGGAGGTTTTGGGTGAGAAAAATTGATCTAGCTAGGTTTTATGTAAAAAAAAAATTGTTTTATCCCTGTTTTTGGGCATTAAAAAACACTGACATTTATATTGAATTGAATTTTCGCCGTTAATTGTCAAGTCGACGTGGCTTATTCGGGTAACGGACAGACTCGAGAAAAGTGAATGCCAAGGATCGATCCCCAACTAAATAATTGTTTTTTTTAAGTTCTTTTTTTTGTTAAAAATTACCGAGCGAAGCTCGGTCACCCAGATATTATAAAAGAAAGTGGTGTTAGTTACACTATTATAACACTATTTATAACTCAAGAACGGATGAACCAATTTGGCTGAAAATTGGTGAAGAGGTTGCTTAGAACCAGGAAACGGGCATAGGATACTTTTTAATCCGTTCAACCGAATTTCCGTCAAGTCACTATATAACGCGGTATAACAAAAAAAACTATGACATAGAATAACAAAACGCTAGATAATTTTTATAAGAGATAGAGTGATAACAGGGAATCTTCATGGTATAGGGAAAGAAGAATTGTTTCATATACAAGCATAACGTTAAAATACTAAATCTTTATGCAACTTTTTCTTTCCTGAAATGTTATCGCTTTTTTGTTAAATATTTATGAATACTGTTTCCCGGTTTATGATGTACCCAAAAGTTTTTTCAAGCGATAAGGTCGAATGTTGTGCTCAAATCTTTTTGTTATTTATAAGTATAATAAATTTTGTGACTTGTTCGATAATAGCACGCTTAATATTAAAATAACCAAATTCAATAAAGTTCTTTTGTGGCAAATTGCTATAAAGCGTAGCGCCCACAACTTGGCACAGAAAAAATCACTTTTTTATAGTTCGTAACATTATTTTTTTTTCTTACACACACGGTCGCCCGTCCCCAAAGTAAGAAACTTAATACTAGTGTTATGGTAGACAGACAACTGGTGTGTATATATACTTATATAATTTTTAAATACATAGTTAAATACAAATATACAACCCAGGCTCTCGGCGCGATTCGAACCCGCGACCCGTGGCGCACCCTGGGCTAGCTTAGTCTTGGCGAACGGACCACTGTGGGGTGGCCAATCCAATTGTCCCTCTGATTAGCAGAGGGCAATCTGGACGGGCCGGGGACTCTTGGGGGTTGGGTTGACGTCCCTGATGAGCGACGGGTTCAGTTGGGTTTACTCTAAGTCTGGCTGGACATGGTTACGACCACCGTCGGTCAAGCCCGGAAGCCCAGCAATGGGAACGGGGACCTTCGGGTTGCGAGGAAGAAAACCTCTATAAAAAATTACCCGGTGGGGGCGGAAACGTCCACACGCATAGGGGTCCCTACTTGGGGCGCGGTCTCTTCCTGTCGACCGTGATAGTTATATCACGGTTCTTTTTGTTATTTATAATGACGGTGGGCAGGGAGTGATCGCGGCCAGCGGTGGCCTACTTTTGCTCTGCGGAGGGGGGTGGTGGAGCGGTTCCGGGAACTTTTGTTCTGGATCCAATCTGCTGTTAGCGAGTCCAGGTGGTAGCGACTTGCCTAAACCCATCACCTGCCATCGGACGTCTGGCTTACAGGTCCCCGAGGTTAGCCGACCGCTAACCGGTGCACCGGTCGTTGCATCTGATGCTCTCGATGTACCGGTTTGCGGAGGGGGGCTTTTCCTTTGAGGGGTCCATACCCGGAGGAGGTGTTCTCTGGGATCAGAGTTACTGCCGGTGGGGATGGGGGCAATGTGTACAACGATACCCTGTCCTTGCCATCGGCAGCGTGGTGGTGCATACAGGTCGTTTTAGTCGGTGCGAGTCCGACATAACCGCCGCCTGTCCCCGTTGGGCGGCGGTACTCATTAGGGGTGTTTTCCTGTAAAAAAAAGATACATTCTTATTACATTTCCGTTTATAGCGTCAGGGAATGATCTTTAAAAGAAAATACATATATGTATTTTTTTGCATTTTTTGTGGGCAGCTTAATGAATTTAAATGTTTACAGTTTTCCCTACTGTGTGTATGTGTGCTTGTTTTTAAGATATCTCGAGATTTTTAGGGTGTAAAAAATTACCGAGCAAGGCTCGGTCAACCAGGTTCACGTATTTATTTATGTAAACAGATATAAAATTTCAAAGTATTTTTATTTTGTTTCCTTGAACTTTTATGACCCTGATAATTTATCATGATTTTAATTTACGAGCGCTTCAAATTTTTTTTGGTATTAAAGGTAAGTGACTAGAGGGAAAAAGAAATTATGCTAAACTCTTTTAATTTATTCGTAAAAAGGTTTGTATTTTTAATATAAGGCTACTAAGTAGAATGGAAAATTATTATTTAATAATCTTTCTTCGTAGGTAATAAATTACTTTTACATAGTTTTTGTACTTAAGTTATGACAGAATTAGTTTACTATGATCTTTTAACAAGAGAATCTATGTAATGCTAAGTGTATAAAGCAGTCAAAGTTCTCATACCCTATTTATGCAGGACCAGTCACCACTCCACACAATCTCTACGATCGTTTAGCCCGGTTTTTAACACGGGTGAAACGATTTGTCGCAGTGAGTGTGTGTATTGCTTGTGTGATTTGTGTGGTGACCTTGTGGGCCTGGATTTATAAGGTACTCGTATGTGAACGTTACCTGCTTCATACATTCAGCATTACATTGATTTTCTTAACAACGCGGATTATAGCAAAATAAATCTGCAATAACTTCTGTACTATGAAGTAACGCCTGCTTCTATAATATTTTGTAGATAGCATTTTATTACTCATACATTTTTTATTTAATTTTGATTAAATTCCAAGTACAGGTGTGCTTTTTTACTTTTTTAATACATTGCATGACTGATTGATGAACGCATTACTGGAACCATGCACGATTTTTGAAAAATAAAAAAAAAATTATTTCTTTGTGGACTTCTTACTTATTTATTTATAAATTTTTGTTTTTTCTTGTTTATTTCGTTAAGTTTTAAGTTCTTTTTTTAACGCTTGTGTTTGTTAAATAGTTTATATAGTATTAAGTGTAATTATATTACTAAATATTATGTATGACTATATATAGGTAATAATAATATGGATAACAGAACCCGTAGAATGTTTCAATGGTAAATTCAAACGTGTAAATTGAGCGGAAATTAAATTTGTGACCCCTGACTATTTATTCACAGTTTGGGGCTTTTCAAAGTAAGTCTACAAAAATATTACATATGTATATCTTTAATAGTAGTGCCGTGTGGTATTCGTCTGAATAGACCATTATCATTTCTTACCGCGGTGTAAATGGTGAATAAGGTAAGTTGACGTCAGGCAGGCGGCCGCCAAATTAATTATACTCTTTAACTACTCACGATAGTTTAAATTAAAAAAATATATATATTAATAACTTTATAACATATTATTAAGAATATTTTAAATTTTATCCTATTTACACAAAAACCACAATATAAACAATAATCAAAATTAAAAAAATATTTTTAAGTACTTTAACAATACATTACAATGCATTTCGTATATTGTCTATATCGATTTTCGCGCCATTTTTATTCGACTATTGTACACAGATATTTCAGTAATATTTTTTAACAGCTAAAAAGGTTATTATTTATTAATAAAATAATGTACAATATTTATTATTTTTAGCATTATATAATATATACTAAATAAACTATGTACTTAACTAAACTAAACTATTTTACAAAAAACAAGCATTTAATAAAAACTGTTAAAAGTATACTTCTTAACATTAGTAAATATATTTTTTTTTATATTGTGTAATATCTAATATATATTCTGCGGAGTGTCTGTGGTTAGAATGAGACGTCAATATTTATTTCTTGTAATCCTATTTCACGTATGAAATATGTAAAAAAGGTAAAGAAACGCCGTAAAAAAATTCATAAAGTCAAACCAACTGTGGATTCCCATACGTAAAAATGTCTACCTCAAATGTATTTTGTTTCTTTACCACCCAACATAGATTGACCTCCGAACATTTAAAGAAGCTCCCCTCCACTACTAACTTTGGTACAGGATAAAGAGGAACAGGAGTCCACATTAAATGGCCGGATAATTTTCGCAGGGCATGCGCTTTGGTTTCTGGCCCTCAGTCTGTAGAACCTAGCCGGCGTTGGTGAACGCACCGCGTATAAATGACAACACAATAAATAATATAAACAGCAAATAAAATAGTGTTCGAATTTTAAACACGATCGCCTATAATGGCTGACAATTCAATACAGTTTTAATATTTAATCTGTTTCTAATATTTTTCATTTAATCATAGTGTTTTGTTTTTAATAAGTCATTTACCTGTTGCTCTAACGTAAGTTTATAGCGTAGGTGGCGTAGTAACGTAACGTAAAGGAAAATACTATAAAACAATATATCTAGTTGAATATTTATATTGCATAAAGAATTTAGTATTGTCTATTTTACATTACGTAATTTCACAGATACAATACACAAGTACAAATTGAATTTTGTAGTTTAATATAGATAATAAATCGAATCGAATAATAAATAATTCGATAATAAATCGAAAAAAAAAGATATTATAAATCGAAATTTCAAATTTATTAATCCTTAACTAACGTAATTTTTACGTGACATTTAAAGTGATTTAAAAAAATTATTTTAATGTAATATATATTTTTTATTATGTGAATATAAATGTCGGACGGTCCGTCAAGAGTGCCTCTTCCGTCGTTATCAAAATGCAAATCGCACGAAATGTGGGCAGCAATGACTAGGTCCATCGAGATTCTTGTTGCATTCTTCGAGTATTATGCACAAAGGTTTGTATATATTTCGCTCTCTAACACCTTAGATGGATATAGCTTTTTTGAAAATCAAGTAGAGTACTTAATTATAAATGAGCTTAAGTTTTGATTGCTTAATTATAAAGTACGTGTAACATAGTGGTATAATGTGAATTATGAACTTTATAATTTACTAGCAAACCGCTACATTTACGCACGGGTATATTTGTCTATGTATAAGCTTTGTTTCTTATAACCAATTTCTTTTTTAATTTGGAAAAATAAATCGCAATAATTAAAAAAAACATTATAAAAAAAAGGGAAATAAAAAGCTTTCGATAGTTATTATTGCAGACTGAAGAACTTTAATCAGTGATCGAGTGATCGAGGCTGTTCCAAATATCTCCAAAAACCAAAATAAATTAGGAGCAATTATTGTTGAGTAAATAATCTACTTGGCAGTTATCTCATAATCTAGGTCTAGAGGTCTAGATATGTGGTAAATTTATAATTATTATTATAAAATAATTATTCCGTGTGGTATCCGGCTGAGTAGAATAGATCGCCCTCATTTCTTACCGTAGTTCTTACTTTCTCACAACTAAGGTATGTTCACGTCAGCCGGTCATAAAATACGTATCTAAATCATGTGACAACAAGGTCATGAGGTCAAGATTTTTTGTCAATTTTAAATTTAAATTTTCGAATATGTAAAATATTCATTTAAATTTAAAATAATTGTTTTGCGTTAAGAATATTTTTTTCTTATTGGTGTTGAATATTAGAAAATGTCTGTCTGTCAGTGCAAATAAATTTAATCAGGCGTGTTCTGTTTTATTGAAGACCCCCCCAAGTGTGCTCGCCTCATTAAACAGTATTTGAAATGAAATCACGGGGCTGTTTTCTTACAAGGAGGAAATAATTTTTCCTTACACGTCTTTGAAAACCGTTAGAAAAATTTTACTTAAAATTTTAAATAAAATCTTTTTTCTATAAAATAATCTTTATATTGAATAAAGATTAATGTAAGGCAGATAAAATAACTAACGGAATACACAAAATTATTCCAATTTACCGAATTAAAGTGTTTAGGGCTTATAATAGTTAGTACCAAGGGACCGAGCCTTGCTCGGTATTTTTTTTTTTTAATCATTCTTTCAAAACAAAAGCTTTCTGCGAAAGCCTTTATTTCTGATTTCGTAAAAGCTCCCCCAGTTAGGTTCGCTGAGTGACTATATCATTAAAGGATCATATCGCACTATCCGAAGAATAAAGTCACATGTCCCATTTTAAAAAGTAAAGTATCGGCCTATTACTCTCCTATTGCTGGGATTAGGCCTCTTCTCTCCGTTTTTGATGAGAAGGTTTGGAGCCAAGACCTACCGCGCTGCTCCAATGTGGATTGGTAGGGTACATATATCCCCAGAATTCTCTAGACATATGAAGGTTTCCTCACGATGTTTTCCTTCACCGACAAGCGTGTGATAAATTGCAATTATTAATTAGACACATAAGTTTTAACAGAAAAATTCATTGGTGTCTGCCCGGGTTTGAACCCATGACCTCCTCGAAAGAGTCACACGGTGTTACCGCTGGACTACCACAGCTTATACGACACAGGTATCACAAGCTTTTGGTGACCTCTCAAATGTCTATGATATATATGAATCGCTACATGGGGTTGTTATATTCTACTCAACCGGCTATCACATGGCTTAAATATAATCATTAAGAAACCTATTTCGTATGTATAGTATATATTATAGTATATACATAAATAGACCTATTTCGTAATGCAATCTTGATAATTGCTATCTTTTAATTATTGTTGTATTCTTTGTTTATTTTACCATATGGTATTAGTGATATTTAGTTTAGTGATATTTTTTACCCGTGCGAAGCAGGGGCAGCCCGCTAGTTTTACCATAAAGTATTAAAAGCTTTGAAATATCATTGAACTTTTAGTTTATAGTAACCAAAATGCCTAAGGCTTTCGCGATGATTATCATTAAGAACATTTTGAAATTACTAACATCACCACCTCTTTAGCTTCAATATCAATTGCCTGTATGGTTTGTATTCTTATCTATCCATATAAATATAAAATGTGAATAAAAAATTGTATTCGAACATATGGAATATCTGAATTTTTTCCATCAAAAACTCGCTTATTATTCAGTTCTGTTTCACGCGCTCACGCGACACGTTCGCTGAAATTCATGCAACTTGGTTCTACATCGAATATAAAAATTTTCTAAACACGATGTACAGTATGAAAAGAAATTCTCATATTTTATTTCACACAACGAGGTTTTAATGTCGTTGTTTCTTAATATTTAGAAGTACCTACAATACTACTCGCAGTGTAGTGTAGATATTATACAATACACACAATAATAATAAAATTCATCATCCTCCTGCCCCTAAGTAATCCCACTCTAAGTGGGGACTCTAAGATCCTATAAACATGTTGTCACATATTTGGCTACGTATTTTACGTCCGGCCGCCTGCCTGACGTCAACTTAGCTTAGTCGTATTTGACAACACTTCGGTAAGAAAGAGGGTGGTCTATTCTAGTCAATCGGATACCACGTGGCATAAAGTAATACTTAAATTATTTTGTTACAATCCGCGATTAAATAAATATTTACTTTATTACGGATTATAGAACGATAATTTTATTATTACTTTTGTATTATGAATCTTCGCAAAGTAACGCCGAGTTCTATAAATCCTTACCAATAATATAAATGTGAAAGTCAGTCTGTCACGCAGAACCAATATCACGTCAATGCAAATGTAAAAATACTCTGGATTACTTTATATTTTTTCCTATGCCCGAAGAAAAACGGAATTTTTCTAATCCTATATGTTAACTTAATATACATGCTTCAACTACGAAATTTGGTCAGTAATGCTCCAACGGATTACAGACGAACAGATTTTAGCATCTACACTGATATATAAAGCTAAAGAGTTTGTTTGTATGTTTGTTTGATTGATTGAACGCGTTAATATCAGGAACTACTGGATCGATTTGAAAAATTATTTTCTGTAAGATAGTCCATTTATTGAGGAAGGCTATAGACTATATCATCACGCTAAGATGAATAAGAGAGAGGCAGTAATTAAGAATGGTACGAAAACGGCATCATTTAAACCCTTCCTTGCGTGCGGTAAGTAAACGGTAATAGTTATTCAAAAATCATGTATTACAAAAATTTGTTCACCTCTAAAAGTTCTAAATAAAAGTCCGCAACAGCTTATGTCTAGCTTTTAACAGTGGGTTACCACTCTATTTCTATGGTTATCAAAAGACGAAGAATTACGGTTTTTTATCATTCCATGCGGGTGGAGCCGCTAGCGATAGTTTGTATAATAAATATACTACTCGCCGTATCTTCTCAATTCACTAAGTGCATTTGAACAAGTATAAAGTTTAAGCTCAGCGGTGAAATATTAACATTGTTACTTATTTAGTATCTCCTGATACTCGGGGTTTCACAAAGTGCATCGCAAAGAGTAGATAGGAAAGTTTTATATCGAAATTTCCACGCCAAAGGATTTCTCAGAGTGATACTGCTGCGATTTACTGGCAGTGAGTACTGAGAATATGCTTAAAAGCTGCTACGGGAAAGATCTCGACATTGTTTATTTCGTAAGTACTCTGCGGTAAAGAAGGTTTATCCGCTTGCTTGTGTAAATTTTGAACGCCTTTAAAAGAGTTGTTTAATATAAATACAAAACTTTCATTAGTTTTTCATTTTTTTTATATAAATTATTTTGATAGCAAAATAAAATTTTCATTAGTTTTGAATTATTAACATTCGCGAAGTAACGCCTAATTTTATGAGTTATTAAAATACAAATACTTAAATGCTACAAAATATAAAATCACTCTCCTGCCCTTATCCCACTCTAAGTGTGTTATTTCATGTTTTGGCTAGTTATTTTACGATCGGCCACCTGCCTGATTTCAACTTACCTTAGTCGCCTTTTACGATGCCTCGGTTCAAAGACGATGGTCTATTCTACACAGTCGGATACCGCATGGCGGGTCAACTTACCTTAGTCGCCTTTTGCGATGCCTCGGTTAAAAAAACGGTGGACTATTCAACTCAGCCGGATACCACACGACGGGTCAACTAACCTTCGTAGCCTCTTATGACACCTCGGTAAAAAATTAGGGTGGTCTATTCTACTCAGCCAGATACCACACGACAGGTCGACTAACCTTAGTAGCCTCTTACGACACCTCGGTAAAAAATTAGGGTGGTCTATTCAATTCAGCGGGATACGACACGACGGGTGAACTTACCGTAATCACCTTTCACGATACCTCGGTAAGAAATGAGGATTGTATATTGTTTTCAGCCGTATACCACACGGTGTCGTAAAAGGCGACTAAGGTAAGTTGACCCACCGTGTTGTATCGGGTTGAGTAAAATAGACCACCCCCTTTATTACTGAAGTGTCGTAAAATACGACTAAGGTAAGTTGACGTCAGGCAAGCGGCCGGACGTAAAATACGTAGTTGTATCATGTAATAACATGTCGTACCGACCCCACTTAGAGTAGGTTCTAGGATAAGGGCAGGAAGATAGTAAATTCAATTTAAAAACAGCGAGAAAACGATTTATTATTGTTGCTACATTTATTTATCTATAAAATGTTTGTTTGTACGTCAAAACCATCGGTGCATAAATTGATAAAGCACCCGACTTGGTTATTAATTGTCACTTTATTCAGGTGCGTTTGATTTATACCTTGTTGATCCAAAGATTTATTGCCGGATGAGAAAAATGGCTGGGGTTTTGTGTAACATTATTTCAGATGGTAGACAAATGTGCTAACATTAGTTTTGTCCGGAATCCGGACACATTTCTCTTGTACTTAAATGTTTCAGTTATTTTTCGAACAAGTAACTTAAATACGTTTTAGTTTTAAAACGAATAGAGTTAGTAAGTATTCGATTGGTGTATTTATTGAAATGAGGATATAATTAAATTCAATTCAATGTTTGGGTTTATGGCTTTTGGGAGTGTCACATGACACTAATTACTTCGCCAATGTCACGTGGAATGGCAGAATCACAGTTATATAGCAGTTAACCGGTTCACAAATTTTGTATTATTATTACTAAAACTATTTGCTTGTCAACTTGTCATATTGTTAGCAAGTACCCGGTCGCTCGGTAGTATTTAAAAAAATGCAATGAATAAAGAGAGAAATGGGGAAAGGACTGGCGATATCTAGGACTCGATATTGGGTATTTTCGCTTCCTTATTCCGCTCGTTCTCCACTGAGCTATAACGACTTGACAAATGACAGCAAAATTAACTTTTGTAATCAATTTATATTATGGCAGTTTTTTAATGCCCGTAAACAGGGATAAAACGACATTTTTTTAAATAAAATCAAGCTATATCGATTTATCGCCCTCGTTACCCCCTACATACTAAATTTCATAAAAAACGTTGTAGTTTACGAAATTCATATCCATCTTTACTAAAAAAAAGCTGAAGCAAGCTAAAGCTGAAGAGTATGTTTGTTTGATTGTTTAAACGCGCTAATATCAGGATTTACTGGACCGTTTTCAAAATTCTTTGAGTGTAAGATAGTCCCTTTATCGATGAAGGCTTTTTTATATATCATCACGCTAAGATGAATCGGAGAGGAGCAGCATAAAGAATATTGAGAAATCTGCAAAATTTAAAGCTTTCCTTGCGTGCGCTAAGTAAATGGTGAAAGTTATTCACAAATCTCTTATAATTAATTTACGATAACTGCTTTTATGTTCAAAATTTCAATTTGGGAAAAAAATTGTGACACACTGAAATCATGCGGGCTAAGCTGCTGGCACAGCTAGTTCTATATTTTTACAAAAAAAAATCTCGGTAATTACATTTCTCGTGACTGCCCGTTTCCAGAATAAGCTACGCTACGCTGGCTTGACAGTTAATGAAAAAAATTCAATTCAATATAAATTTTAGTATTTGTTAATGCCCAAAAACGATAACACATTTTTTTTTACATATAACTTAGGTCGATTGATTTTTCTCTCCCAAAACCCCCTACATGCTGAATTACAGAAAAATCGTTGTAGCCATTTCCGAGATTTCAAAAAATACACACATACAAGATTAACTCATTTGAGTATTAAAGATTAACTCGTTTAAAGATTAAAGATAAACGCAATTATTCCGATTCTCGAAAGAGTTACATTTATACGCAGGTACGTGTAGACATATTTTCGCATTGAAGGCAAGAGGCGCGTCTTTTATATAAACATTCGCTAGCGCGCTTATTTGATGAAAACCAGGACCCAAGGGGTGCCTTGACCTTGTAAATAAAGTATTGCCACATAAAATAGAAATAAAGCAAGTCTACGGGGTGTACTTCCTACTAATAACGATGTAGATTCATATGTAACTAAAACATTTTTTATTAATTTATTTTACAACATAGCTGCCGTGTAGTATCCGGCTGAGTAGAATAGACCATCCTCATTTCTTACCGAGGTGTCGTAAAAGGTGACTAAGGTAAGTTGACCCGCCGTCTGGTATCCGGTTAAGTAGAAAAGACCACCCTCCTTCTTACCGAGGTGTCATAAAATACGACTAAGGTAAGTTGACGTCAGGCAGGCGGCCGGTCGTAAAAACGCAGCCAAATCATGCTACAGCATGTTACAGTATATAACATGTTGTGCCGACCCCATTTAGAGTGGGATAAGGGCACTGAGAATGATGATAAATGATGATTTATTTTACAACAATGCACATGTACAATTATTGTGTCCCTGGCTCCTAAGCTAGTTTAAACTGTATTTTGGGAACCAGTGTCCACTTTATCTTGGTTCAACTTACATATGTACAGGAGGGATAAATATAAATTACGACGACAAAATTTTTTTAATTAATATATATCCTCCTGCCCTTATCCCACTCTAAGTGGGGTCGGCACAACATGTTATAAACATGCTGTAACATGATTTTACGACCGGCCGCCTGCTTGACGTCAACTTACTTTAGTCGTATTTTACGAAACTTCGGTAAGGAGGGTGGTCTATTCTACTAAACCGGATACCACACGGCGCGTCGACTTACCTTAGTCGCCTTTTACGACACCTTGGTAAAAAATGAAGGTGGTACTATTGTAAGCGCCGGATACCACACGGCTAAAAAAAATACAATTAAAAAGAAAAAAAAGGAACTTGAATTAAACAAAAAAAAACATTTTAAGGTTATTCACTAAAAGTAGAAACGATAAGAGAAAACTAAAACTAAAATTACAGCCGTATGTGTGTACTGAGAAACAATATATAGCTATCACTACATAGTATAAAACAAAGTCACATTCTCTGTCTGTCCCTATGTCCCTATATCCCTATGTATGCTTAAATCTTTAAAACTACGCAACAGATTTTGTTAAAATTGTGTAAAAATAAAATACATAGGGTCAAATTTTTACATTTGACCCTATATATTTTAGTAAATAAGTAAAAATGTATTATATAAATTTAGATATTCCAAAGATAGGAGAAAAACTTCATAGTATAGGGAAAGGGGAATTGTTTTACTCCAAATTTAGCGCGTGTGAGCCACGGGCAGTAATGAATAAATCAAAACTACTGGATAGATTTTAATCATTTTTTTCACTGAGTGACATAGGCTATGTACTTTAAACCCGTGCGAAGCCGTAGCGGACCGCTAGTTTTTTTTATAACATATTTTATGTATTACGTCCAGATCGTCTTGCTATGGCTCAATTTGCTTCTCGTTTTCCAAGCCTAATATATTACATTAGCTTTAATTTTCATCATTCGCCTGCCCTTATCCCACTCTTAGTGATCATGCTATAAACATGTTGTCACATGATTTGGTCAGGTATTTAACGACCGGCCGCCTGCCGGACGTCAACTTACCTTACTCGTATTTCACAACACTTCTGTATAAATAAATAAATAAATATATAAATATATGGGACAGTTACACACACGGTCGTCCGTCCCCAAAGTAAGTAACTTAATACTTGTGTTATGGGTGACAGACAACTGGTGAATATATACTTATATATTTTTTAAATACATACTTAAATACAAATATACACCCAGGCTCAAAGACCAACAAATTCATTTATAGAAAATGTTCGCCCTCGGCGGGAATCGAACCCGCGACCCGCGGAGCTGAAGGCAGGGTCACTACCCACTGCTCCAACGGGCCAGCCAATGTATATGTAGTTTACACGTATCTCAAGAATTGTATAGAGATATGCAAGGTTCCTCGCGATTTTTTCCTTCACCGAAATTGCAAATATCAATTAGACACATAAAGCTTTATCGGAAAAACTTTTGGTTGCCTGCCCGAAGTTTGAACCCGTGATCCCCCCGAAAAAGACCCGCTTTCACTGCTGAGATATCACAGCTTATAATTATCGTGCTGATAATTGTATTAAGTCTCGTAATTGAAGTCTATTTTCAGTGCAAACTCAATAAATTCTCTCGTCACAATGTTTGTTTCATTCAATTAATTCTCGAAAATTCGTCAAACAGTAATCCATTGAAAGAAATTTACGGACAAAATTGTACGTGTCAGTTTAATTGATTGTTTATTAAATTAATGTAGTTTTTAACTACATTGTTTGTTTACGAAATTTAGGAATTAAATATAACTTAAAGTCATGTGGTATCCGGCTGAGTAGAATAGAGCACCCACATTTCTTACCGAGGTGTCGTAAGAGGCGACTAAAGTAAGTTGAGGTCAGACAGGTAGCCGGTTGTAAAAAACTAGCCTAAACATGTAAGAACTAGTTCAAAATAAGTTGTGCTGGCCCACTTATGTATTTTTTTGCTAAAAGAATTAAATTACTGATCGACCACTCTCATTTCTTACTGTGGTGTCGTAAAAGGTGACTAAGGTAAGTTGAACTAACGTGTGATATCCGGTTGATTAGAATAGACCACCCTCTTTTGTACCCAGGTGTCGTGAAAGGCGACGAAGGTAAGTTGACTCGCCACGTGATATCCGGTTGAATAGAATGGACCACCGTCTTTTTAACCGAGGTATCGTAAAATATGACTTAGGTTAGTTGACGTCAGGCAAGTATAAGGTATGTTAGAACGGTTTTGCTTTCTACACTAAGCATTACATGGACTTTCTTAACAAACGCGGTTTAAAGTAAAATAATTCTATCATAACTTTTGTTCTATGGAATCCGCTAAGTAACACATACTTCTTGAAATCACTAATTGAAAACTTTGACCGCTTCGCGTCAAGATGACTTGTATAGTATAAAAAAATACGTTCATATAAAAGTTTTTAACAAATCTTGTAATACACTTTTATCAGTATAAATTCTTTTATGAAACTGGGTAATTAAGCCCAAATCTGTCATCCATAAAAAACATAGCCGTTCGATAACGTTTAATGCTTTTAAGCCTCGCAGAATAAGGTCAGGTTTTATGGTGAATCCATTTTTTAACGAAGGTCGACCATTGTCGGGCCGATCGATGGATTTGTCATTTTTAGCTTCTTTTTTCAGCGCTTATATTTAAAATTTGACCACAATATAATATATCACGGAATTTTGTATAAGGAAGTAAATTTGCAAGAACCGCGGTGTGGTATCCGGCTGAATAGAAGAGACCACCGTCATTTATTACAGAGGTTTCGTAAAAGACGACTTAGGAAACCGACCCATCGTGTTGTACCCGGCTAAGTAGAATAGACCATCCTCATTTCTTACCGAGGCATCGTAAAAGGCGACTAAGGTAAGTTGACGTAAGACAGGCGACCGGTCGTAAAATAATCAGTCCGAACATATAACATGTTTAAATCATGTTTTGCCAACCCCACTTAGAGTAGGATAAGGGCAGAATTTTTTTGAATGACAATAATGTGTTTTCTCAAAGAATTTAATTACTGAGAAAGGTTTTTGTTAGGCACCCTATATTTTATTCTGAAATGTCCCTAAAAGTTTCTTTGTTCATTCGTTTGTATAAGCCTAAGTATAATCAAATTCGAATTCAAAAAATTCTTTTTTAAGTAAAACCGGTGTTTTTGAATTGTCAACTCTTGCTTTTTCCGAAAATTGCTTCTACCGAAAAGAGCCAGGAAGAAAGTCAGAGATAAAATCGATTTCGTCTTGCAAATAACTTTCTATTAACAATTTCCGCAATGTAATGCATGATTTAGACTATCTAATATTCTATCCTTTATACCCGCATGATAGACTAATATCACTTTATCTATATAGATAAAACAATATTTTTGAAAAGATTATCCGTCGAGTTTCTTGCTGGTTCTTCTCGGTAGGAGCAGACTCTCGAATCAGTCGTAGCTACTTTAAAACATTTGACGATTCAAAAGTACTATAAACAGTCCACTTGAATAAAGAATATTTTGAATTTGAATTGAATATCAATTATCTTCTTTAATGAACTATAACGAACTATAGACGTTACGAGGTCCAGTTTGCTACACGTGTTCGAAGGCAAAATAAATGGTGGGGGTTAAACTTATTACTATACCTCTGCTTGCTTGGGTAATTCGTCGACTTTGCGATTTTGGCGTGAAATCTATCTCCTGACATCATCATCATCATTTTCTTACCCTTACCCAAGTCTAAGGGGGTCGGCACAATATGTCTTCTTCTTCCATTCTCCTCTATCATTCGTAACTCTGGTGCCATTCCGTTAACATGCATATCAATTTCACACAATCCATCCATCTTTTTTTTGGCATCCCCCTAGCCATACAACCATCCACATTCATATTTAAAACTCTTTCGGTCACATGATTTTCATCCCTCCTTATTACATGACCATACAAGCTTAGTCTCGCACTTCTCATCTTTTCTGTAATAGGCGCAACTTTCAAACTTCCCCTAATATACTCATTGCGTATTCTTTAAAGTTTTGTCACACCACACATCCACCTTAACATTCTCATCTTAATATCTCCTGACATTGGTTACGCGGCGAAACTATCCTTGAGATTGTGGCAGTGCTTTTGTATTGACGGCCGGTAGTGGAGATTTTACGAATTCTGCATGTATCAAGTATGGGAACTCTACATTTAAAATACATATATTTTTATTTATTGCGAATTATAGCAAAACAAAAAATAATATAAGTACTTTTGTTTAATGAACTAGTTTGACCAAAACTAATTATGTAAGTACACGTGTCGACTGAAATAGCACAGTTAATTTGGTTAGTTTGTATGGTCATGTTTGTATACTGAGATACGAAATTGTTGAACAAGCTGTAATCCATATATCGCTCATATTGTAAATCATTTTATTTATATCACGTTGATAATTTTCTCTACATAATATAATTTCATAGTACAATTAACACTCCTCTAATTTGGGTGTCCATCCTATTATATTATATTACTCGCAGACTCGGCCATGCGTTACTGTGGTTCAGTCTATGTTCGACTTCCTCTCTTATAATATTAACGCGTCAATGAAAGTATCTCTGTCTGTCTGTCTGTTCGCGATAAACTCAAACGCTGATAAAAATATTTATATTCAAATTTCACAACTAGAGAGAATAGTTCTCGAAAGAAAGATTTGTTGTATAATTTGTTAAGGTTTAGTGTAGGTAATAGTTGAAAATTTTGGAAGAGTTAAGCCACCTGAAAAACCGTACTACATCGAAAATACTGCCTAATTAGTAACAAAACAATGTATCGTGTTAATGTTAAATTAGTTATCTGAAGAATTTTATGCTTAATATTTTGATCTTTTACATTATATTTAAATGAATATCGTTAAAGTCCCACATATTAAATTCTTATGAACTCTATATAAACTTTAATATTGCCAAATATCACTCCCCACGGCGCTTAAAATGAATTTTTACTCTTATATATCTCAAGTAAATAATTTGAACTACTTTTATAATATTACCGGAATATTTAATATAAAAGGAATATTAAATGTAACTCCTATAATTTTATAGACGCTTTTATCCAACAGCTAGCTATAAAGTCACAATTTTGAATTTTGATGTGAAATTATAATTCTTACATGAGTCCTTATAAATTTATCAAGAAAAGTTATTAAAGATTTAAATTCCACTATGAAAGATTTAATTCTTAAATTACTTTTTTTTGTTACAGGTAAGTGCACACAAGAACGGTTTTGCTGATGGGAAAAAGTAAAAAAACATTTTTTTAGGTTGATTTTTTTCGTTTTTACCTTGTTCTATTTATATTACTTAAGTTGGATTATAGAAACAAGTCTAAATAACATGAAATATATCTTTTCACACATCTACTATTAATATAATAACTAATATCATATTTTTTAATTTACTTACCTGTTACAAAATCAGTGAACTTTAGAATATATAATAAAAATTAGAACTTAATAAATATAAAGTAAATTGGAGACAAAATTTATTGATGCAAAAAGCACATTAATATATTTTAAGCTATTTCGCATTTAAATGTTAAATTTAAATTAAAATGTTCGCAATTAAATATTTAAAGGTACGGTATGTTACTCTCTCACAGGTAGGGATAGGCTTCCCTCTCCTTTTTTGGAGCGAAGGTTTGGAACTTAGACCAACCGTACATATCCCAAGGTTTCACAGTTGTACAGGTTTCCTCACGATGTTATCCTCCACCAAAAGGCGTGTGATAAATTGCAAGTATCAGGCACAAAGTTTCAAAAAGAATCATTAATTGACCGTAGTTGGAACATCGAGAGAGAGTTCAGCTATCACAGCACGCTTTAAATGATATTGGAGTATATTAAATATCGTAGTGTGGTTCACGTGTCGATATCGATATTCCATTAGCACTGCTCCGTGCGATAACGGGTGACCGGTTAATCCATTATGGCCGACTCGTGCAATATTGGCCGATCGTGAAATCTCGGACCTCTTTTAACACATTCAGTTACGCGACTTTCCTATATCTCTACTCCTTTATAACTTAAAAATAGACTTATTAAAGAAAATACGTCTGGGTACACTAATGTAAGCAAATAAGAAGTTATTCTATTTTGTCATAACGAAGTTAATTATTAGTAGTAAGTATAGAACGTAGAAGTAAACGGGCTAATTATTAGTAGAAAACTAACCACTCGCTTAAAGTTATTTAAGGTACATTGATAAAATGAAGATAAGAAATAAATCGTAAAATATTACTTTTTAAGAGAAGTAATATTTCTTCTTACTTTAATTACTTAATCAATTTAAACTTTCACAAACAAGGATTACATTGCAATAAAATAGAGTAACCCGTATAAGGTAACTCTATTTTACGTTTTGGGAGAGTTGCAACTCTGCCGAAACTTCGAAACTTATCCAAAGGTATATCGCTTTTTGGGATGTGACCAGTTTGTTTAAATAATACTTAGTTTTATATTAATTATTCTTGTTATTAATATAACATGTTTAGTATTGCTATAAAGTGTGACAGACAAGCGGTGAGCGCGGGCGACTCCTTCGAAGGGTCACGATTTAAAACCCCGGAAGATACCTATGAGTTTTTTGTTAAAAACTTATGTATCTAATTGATAATTAGCAATTTATGAACAGCTTTTCTGTGAAGAAAAACATTATAAATAATAAATAATAAATAAATATACTATATGGGACACTTACACACACGGTCGACCATCCCCAAAGTAAGTAACTTAATACTTGTGTTATGGGTGACAGACAACTGGTGAATATATACTTATATAATTTTTAAATACATACTTAAATACAAATACACACCCAGGCTCAAAGACCAACAAATTCATTTATAGAAAATGTTGGCCCTCAGCGGGAAACGAACCCGCGAGCTGCGGAGCCGAAGGCAGGGACACTACCCACTGCGCCAACAAGCCAGTAATTTGTGAGGAAACCTGCATATCTCTAGAGAATTCTAGGGATATGTGTAACCTACCGATCCGCATTGGGGCAGCGTGGTAGGTTTTAACTCCATTCCTATTCTCCAAAAACGGAGTTAATGGCATCTGCCCAGCAAGAGCTACTAGTAACAAGCCGTTACTTTAAACTATCATATATTTCTCACAAAGGAAGTCCTCCAGCTTACGTCATTTGAAAATTACGCAATGAATAGAGGCAGAGGCAGAAGTATTTGTTTGTTTACCTCACTTTCATAGTCCATTATGTTTGAATGGAAATTTAATACGTCTTACCTTCGCTTCGTATTATACTTTCTGTTGACACTAATGGACTCTTTGTGTGGGTTAAAGACAACAAAAAGAGCTACTATTGTATCAAAGGATGAACTCAATTCAGAACTAAGCTAGTGGCTGCTTCACGTTTCAAAAAAAAAATACATTCTTTTATAGTTTTCCCTTTTATTAACAAAAAATTATATTTACAAAATGATAACAAATATTGAATGTTGCCCGATTCATTCACTTAGCATTACATATATCTATTAACAAACGCGGAATACAGCAAAATAAGTTTATTGTAACTTATGAATACTGCTATCATATAAAAATAGATCATAACATAATAGCATAAACATAAATATATCATATCATAATATATAATATAATTGGTAGGTCAAAGGTTCCGCCGTGTGGTAACCGGCTGAGTAAAATAGACCACCCGCATTTCGTGGATAGGGTAAGTTAACCCACTGTGTCGTATTCAGCTTAGATCACCCTCATTTCTTACCGAGATGTCTTAAAAGGCGGCTAACGTAAGTTGACATCAGGTAGACGGCCGGTCGTGAAATACCTTGCCACGTACATGTTTATAACATGTTGTGCCAACCCCACTTAGATTAGGATATGGGCATGAGGTAGGTCAAATGTTGTTAACAAGTGTGACTATTCTATAAAATCATGTGACTATTCATATAAAAATGTGATTGCGAAATTCTTTCATTTGTGCGCGTCCAAACATACAAGTTTCTTTTTCTTCAAAAAATAAAGATTACGCTTCAGAGACTACAAAAGTATTTCTATACGCCTTTGTTAGTGCACTTTAATCATGGAAAACAAAAATGAAATATGCTGATATATACACATGACGCATCCATATGTAACTGTAACAGCTCAGCGTTCAGACCGTGTGACTCTTATTTGATGATCGTGAGTTGAAACCCAGGGCACACGTCAATGAGATTTTATTAAAAACTTGTGTCTAATTGATAATTGCAATTTATCACACGCTTTTCGGTGAAGACAAACGTAGAAACCTACATATCTCTAGAGAATTTTGGGGATATGTTTAATCTACCGATCCCCATCAGAGCAGCGTGGTAAGTCCTAGCTCCAACCCTTCTCTCCAAAAACGAAGAGGGCAGGCCTATGCCTAGCAGTAGGATAGCAACAAAGTTACTTTTATACACATGACGATGTAAAACTAGCCAAGCGTACGTCTGCAATATTGATGTATATAAATACACTATGTAATTTAGTATATTTAATTTCTTCTTTATCATATAACTGCCAATCGCCAGCGGCTCCGCCCGCGTGAAAAGATTTAAACCGTAATGTAGTATTTTGATAACCATAAAAATGGTTAATGTGGGTTAACCTTTAAAGCTAGACATATACTGTCGCGGACTTTTATTGAGAACTTTTAGAGGGCAACAATTTTGTAATACATGATCTTGGAATAACTTTCACCTTTTACTTAACGTACGCAAGGAAAGCGTTAAATTTTGCCGTTTTCGTATTATTTTTATTGCTGCTCCTTTCCTATTCATCTTAACCTGATCTTATATAGTAGATTCCTGAGATTAGCGCGTTCAAATAATCAAACAAACAAACAAACTCTTCAGCTTATACATATATTTGTAAAGCTTTAGTGTAGTTGTTTTGACTCACGTGTTAGATAAACAAAGCGCAGATTTTAACGAAATGAAGTGCCGAAAATTTTATCGCATTAGTTTCTGTCGGGCGAACCGAGTGAACAGTCTGTTTGTGTTTCATTAAAGTGAAAAGAACTTTACTACAATTTCCACCTCTGTTGCTGGTATGCGAGGGCACGTAGAAGCACGTTGTTAACTATGATAGCCTAGAAAAAATTTCAATTTATAAAGTGGGTATGCAGCTGAGAAGGCAATTTTCCATTACAAAGCATTTGGCCCCCTGTCCTACTTCGATTTTGTTGTGTTCAAGTCAAATTCTCATGCTGAAGAGACTACAGAACTATATAATCAGGGGTAATTAAAGGCGTAAAGGGGTAACTAATCGAATCAAACCAAAATAATCTTTATTCAAATAAGCTCTTTCAGGCACATTTGACTCGTCAAAGATCAATATGATTAATGGAGCTACACTGAATAATTTATAGAATTAGGCGTTACTTTGTGGAGATCCATAATACAAAAGTAATAATAAAATTATTTTGCTATAATCCGCAAAGAAGTAAAATAGAAAATATATATAATGCTATATGTAAGTGAACAATCGGTTATCATACCTGATACATGCAGGATTCGTAAAAACACATGCACAAACCTCCACCACCGCCACCACAATACACAAGCACTATATATCAAACTCAACAATCGTTTCGCCTCGCAACCGAGGCATCATCAGGAGATAGACTCCACGACCACGCTTTGCGATTTTGGTCGTGAAGTCTATCTCCTGATGATGCTTATGTATTGTGGTGGCGGTGGTGGTTTGTGCTTGTGGTGGCGGTGGTGGAGGTTTGTGCATGTGTTTTTACGAATCCTGCATGTATCAGGTATGATAACCGATTGTCCACTTACATTTAGCATTATATATATTTTCTATTTTACTTCTTCGCGGATTATAGCAAAATAATTTTATTATTACTTTTGAAGCTACACTGCTTCGGAATGTTGCCCTTACCGAGAAGTACCAGAAAGAAACTCGGCGGTCAATCTTTTAAACATTTTCAATTTTAGATTATTAAACCGCAGTCTTGTATGGACCAATCCGTTAAACCAATTTTGTCTCTTCAGATTATATCAGATGACAATCACCACTTTGCCGCGGTGAATTTTTCTAAGCAAATATCTTAGTATTTTCTAAATTGCATACAAGCGGTGTAATCTAAATACAAGTCATCATACTTCTGCCCTTATCACATTCTAAATGGGGTCGGCACAACATGTTATAAACATGTTGTCACAGGACTTGGCTACTTATTTTACGACAGGCCTTCTGTCTAACGTTAACTTACCTTTGTCGTGAAAGAAAGAGGGTGGTCTATTCTACTCAACGGGATACCACACGGCGGGTCGACGTACCTTAGTCACCTTTTAAAACAACCCTAGTCACATTCTTAAAAAAAAATAGTGAACCCCATTACCGCTTTTATAATATTAAGAACAACAAATAACATTGGACCATTTTCGAGACCGAAATATACTCATCAAGGGTGAAATAGCTTCCATATTCTAGTATCAACCACTACAAAAGTAATAATAAAATTATTTTATTATTTTGTTATAATCCAAAAGTAATAAGAATATTATTTTGCTATAATCCGCGATAAAAGAAATGTTGTGTAATGCTTAATGTAGAGTGTACTATTCGTTCTCATTCTTGGTACATGCAGAATTTGTAAGAACTCATGCACTACCCGACACCGATGGCACAACAATACACAAGCACTGCACACATTCACCACAACAAACTCAACAATTGTTTCGCCCCGTAACCGAAGCATCGTCAGGAGATAGACTCCACGACAAAATCGTAAAGTTTGTTATAATCCGCGATGTAGTAAAATATAAATTATATATACTCGTAATGCTGCGTGTAGAGTGGACTATCCGTTTACTCACTTAACATTTAGCATTTTATTTTTATTTCTCATCATCCTCCTGCCCTTATCCCACTCTAAGTGGGGTCGGCACAACATGTTATAAACATGTTGTCATATGATTTGGCTGTGTTTTTACGACCGGCCGCCTGCCTGACATCAACTTACCGTAGTCGTATTTTACAACACCTCGGTAAGAGAGGGTGGTCTATTCTACTAAACCGGATACCACACGGTGGGTCAACTTACCTTAGTCGTCTTTTACGACACCTCGGTAAGAAATGAGGTTGGTCTATTCTACTCAGCCGGATACCACACGGCGGGTCGTCTTACCTTAGTCGCCTTTTACGACACCTCGGTAAGAAAAGAGGGTGGTACTATTCTATTCAGCCGGATCCCACACGGCGTTTTATTTTATTTCTATTTTACTTTATCGCGGATTATAGCAAAATAATTTTATTATTACTGGGCAGAAAAGGGTCAACCACTTACCTTTACGGGATCGGGACTCAATTCTGGATACTCTGGACATTTTCAAAATAGTTTTTGGTCACAAATCACAAGGTTTTCAAAATTGCTGTTTCTGCGCGTACGTTGCGTTTAGCGAGTTGCAAGCGGTGTGAAGAGGGGAGGCGGGGTAGGAGGGGGAACAAGGGATAATGGCCGGTGGTTGCCATTGACGAATCAAATCTGAACCTTGAGCCGCGAGATCTGATACTTTGACTTAACAATTACTTTTGTATTTTGGATCTTCGTAAAGAAACGCCTAATTCTATAAATTATCTACCACTAGTTGACAGTTCTTAGCTCAACATATGACATTTTATTCTATAGTTATTTGAGGAATACCTATTATTAAAATGACGTGACATTTTATATGGCGTGTTGATCATGCCACGGGGCAATGAATCACTGTTTAATATCTGTAATAATATAAATGCTATTATTAAATTTGCATTTAACTTCCATTTAATTTATCATTCTTCAATAATCAATTATCAAGATTAATTGTGTTTAAAAACATTTTACGTAACTTATTAAATTTACACCAAATTTTAGCATTACCTCCCGCCCTAAGTATTTTACGACCGTCCGCCTGTTTGCAGCCAACTTATCTTATAAGTATTTTACGGCACCTCGATAAGAAAGAAGATTTATTGTATTTACCCAGATACCATAATTCGGGTCGACTTACCTCAGTCGCCTTTTACCACACCGTGGTACGAAATGAGGGTGATCTATTCTAATCAGCCAGATACCACATTGCGGGTCAACTAACCTTATTCGCCTTTTACGACGCCTCGGTAAAAAATGAGGGTGGTCTATTCTACTCAGCCGAATAAAACACTGCATACACTGAATCATTGTAGCGTTAGTATTAATTTATATTTTATTGCAACCCGAAGCTCTACAATGCTCATAATTTTTAACAAGTGACCATTAAAATTAAATATGTCATACACATTGTCACAAATTAATTAAATTGAATGAACATTCAAAATAAATGTTTTTAATATTTTGATACAATCTGCGATAAATTGCAAATCCACATTTTAATTTGTTCTGTTCTGGATGGATTGCTACAAAATATCGGCTTATTATCTTTAATATTTAAATGAGTTAATCTAACATATGCATAAGTTTTTTTTATTTTTATTTACAACAAAACTTACACGCTAGGACTATACAAATCATGCCCACGTAGAATGGTCCCAAGAATGCTGGCAGCGTTTCCGCGCTGAATCGCTAAGCTGATTATTTGTGCGAAAAAGGAGCCAGCCCTCTTGTCACCTGAAGAGGCAATGAACCGAGGTGTTAAAACGGATAAAAAATTTTTTGCACTTTGACTCCATGGCCCTAGGGTCTCGACTGCAAACGGCACAAATATATAACTCTCGATGAGAGATGCATACTGCCGCCGTTTGTCGAAATCTTGTTAATCTTTTTAAGTTAATCTTGTATTTATAATAGAGATATATATAAAGAGATAAAATCGATCTAGCTAGGTTTTATTAAAAAAAAATCGTTTTATCCCTGTTTTTGGGCGTTAAAAAAATACTAAAATTTACTTTTAATATATTGAACATACAATATTTTTGCTGTTAAATGTCAGCGTAGTTTATTCAAGGAACGGGTGGTCGCGAGAAATGAAAATATCTAGGATCGAGCGCCATCTACCCTATTATCATTTTCTTATTTTTTTTTAGGTTTTTTTTTTATTTTGCCAAAAAAGTACCGAGCAAGGCGCGGTCAACCAGGTACTCTATATCTATACATATTATAAAACAAAGTCGCTAAAAGCTGTATGTCTGTATCGATTTTTTCAAAATCTACTAAACGGATTTATTTTTGTCAGGCTTGTACTAAAAGACTGGTTTTGTTGTAAAAAAAACTCGTCCGCTGGTAAACAGTCGTATTTTACGACACCTCGTTAAGAAAGAGGGAGGTCTATTCTACTCAGACGGATTCTACACGGCAAATCGACTTACCTTAGTCGCCTGTTACGATACCTCGGTAAGAAATGAGAATGATCTACCTATTATATTAAGACGCTGGCTGAAAAATGACATAGGCTCCTTTTTATCTAGGTAAGTCCATACAGACAAAGTGAACGATTAAAAAAGTTCAATTTAAAATAAAAAAAATAAAAAAAAAATATATGGGACACTTACACACACCCGTCCGTCCCCAAAGTAAGTAACTTAATACTTGTGTTATGGTAGACAGACAACTGGTGAATATATACTTATATATTTTTTAAATACATACATAAATACAAATATACACCCAGGTTCAAAGACCAACAAATTCATTTATAGAAAATGTTGGCCCTCGGCGGGAATCGAACCCACGACCCGCGGAGCTGAAGGCAGGGTCACCCACTGCTCCAACGAGCCAGTCAAAAAAAATTTTAAAAGATTCCATGCATAAAAAATCCAGGTCAATTCGACGTATTGCCAATATAACAAGAATCAATTACAGACGAGTGATAGGTCACCCGCCATTGCACAGGACTAGGTTAATGGTATATGGATATCTCAACATAAATCAAACTACATTCAGTTCATACGCACTGAATAGAGACAAGAGTTGTTGTGTTTGCTAGCGATATTATGATGGCATTTGTTTCAGTACTTTCAGCGTAATTCCTAATTAAAATTAGAACTGATTGTTTAGGTGCCCGAAAACGGGAGATTTTTTAAAAATAAAACCTTCAAAACTCAGCATAGTGTCCTAGATTCTAATGTAAAAAATAAACGTGATTATTGTTAATTTATGCATTTCTCGAATAGAAGCCATTACAGTACTTCATTAACTACTTTTTATAATTTATGCAGAAATCGTTATGGTTCGTTTAAAATTAACTGTACTTACATGCAAGCAGTTCGCAGACTTAACTGGCGTAATAAATAAATAATTTCGAATTGTATTTCATACACATGCAACCAGTAGTAAGAGCCTTGAAGAACGTAATTAAAAAGAACATTTGAAAAATGTAATTTAATAAAAGTAATTAATGCGGAAATCATTATTTATGTCAAGACTATTACTAATTAAACTAATACTACAGTCATCATCTTCATCTTCCTGCCCTTATCCCACTCTAAGTGGGGTCGGCACAACATGTTACAAACATGTTATTACAGCCAAATCAGGCTGCGTTTTTACGAACGGCTGCCTGACATTAACTTACCTTAGTCGCTTTTTACGACACCTCGGTAAGAAATGAGGTCGGTCTATTCTACTCAGCCGGATGCCACACGGCGGGTTGACTTACCTAAGTCGCCTTTTACGAAACATCGGTAAGAAATGAGGGTGGTACTATTCTATTCAGCCGGATACCATACGACTAAACATTAAAAAAAAATCAAAAAATCAAATTTAAAGAAAAATCAAAAAAATATTGAGCATAAATTGTAACGTTATTATGTAACTTAGTTATTTTAGAGTTATTTTGTAACTTTCGCAAACTCTAAATGTACTCAAACAGTCCACTTTAATTAGGGCGGCTTCCGTGATGTAATTTATTACTTTCACTCGACACTTAATTACATTCTATTCGCACTAAGCTGATGTTTGTGTTGGAGGTGTTCGGACAGTGTAATTCCTTGTTTTGGCAGTTTCCCGGTTTCTACACCCGATCAATGGTAATTCAAATTTAAAAAGACACCAACATAATACGCAATACACGATTGTAATTACCAATCTATACAATATAAGCGGTGGTAGCCCAGCGGTTACACTGTGCGACTCTTACGAGGAGGTCAGGGGATCAAACCCGGGCAGACACCAATGAGTTTTTCTGTTAAAACTTGTGTGTCTTATTGATAATTGCAATTTATCACACGCTTTTCGGTGAAGGAAAACATCGTGAGGAAACCTGCATATCTCTAGAGAATTCTGGAGATATGTGTAACCACCAATCCGCATTGGAGCAGCGTGGTAGGTCTTAGCTCCAATCCTTCTCTCCAAAAAACGGAGAGAAAAGGCCTATTCCCAGCAGTGGGAGAGTAACAGGCTGCTACTTACTTACTTACTTTTTACTAATATATAAAGCTGAAGAGTTTTTGTTTGTTTGTTTGAATGCGCTAATCTCATTAGCTACTGGACCGAAATGAAATTAAATTTATTCGGAACTATAAAAATGCACTTATACAATGGCAACGAAGACACTGCAAAGGTAAAACGTAAAACGAAAAAGATGTTAACGTCCGCCTCCTTAAAATTTAACAATAAACAGTGTTCCAAATGATAACTAAAGTAAATAATGTTAATGTTAAATAATATTTAAATATTTCATAAAATTTATAAGTAAGTAAGTTTATGTTATAAACAAGTATTATAAGCAAGTTAGTTTATATTATCATATTTGTTATGTGTGTTTGCGTGTTGATGTGTTTGGTTGATTTGAAAAATTCTTTAAGTGTAAAATAATCCATTTATCGAGGAAGGGTACAGACTATATAACATCACGCTAAGATGAAAAAGAGAGGCGCAGCACAAAAATATTGCGAAAACCGCAAAATTTAAAGCTTTTCTTGCGTGTGCTAAGTAAACGGTGAAAGTTATTCAAAAATCTCTTATACCTTAACTCAAGATAACTACTTTTATGTTCAAAATTTCAAATAGGTTTTTTTTTGTGAGAGATACTGGTTTCCATGCGCGCGTAGCTGGTCGTACAGCTAGTCACTATATAAAAAGAAATTATTCATTTGTACATTACTAATTTATCATTCTCCTCCCATTATCCCACTTAGGATCGGCACGACGTGTTTAAAACATGTTGTTACATGATTTGGTTATTTTTTTACAACTGCCCGCCAACCTGACGTCACTTACCTTAGCCGCGATTTACGACACGTCGGTAAAAAGAGGATGGTCTATTCACTCGCTCACTCACTCGGATTTTACACAGCACTTACCTTAGTGACCTTCTACGACATATTAATCCGAAATGGAACCACCCTGGTTTATTTTACTAAGCCGGTTACCACATGGCATGTTTCTTTTTTTAACTTTGGTTAATTAATATTGCTTAATTAATATAGTCATTTAATATACTTAGTTTGAAAGCGCCCCTTGATACCGTAAAGTGAAGTTACGACATCACCTAGATCAAATTGTTAATATTCTATAAAGCGAAGTGCCTAATTAAAACAACTTGACGAGCCAAACAACGCGAAAGGAGGTAAGTAGGTCGTGCGAGCTTTTGTTACGGAAAGTTTTGCTCGTCCTGTCTCAGCCAAGCATTAGTTATATTCACCTGTGAATTTGTATGTATCTTTTAAAGTTATATATTTTATTTTATGTATTAAAAAAGTTTAAAGCTATTTACAATAATTTAAGTCTAAATTATAGTTAGCTACATGCTAATTACAAGTTCCACAGATTTGTAAACAGATTAAAATTTAGAAACCAGTAAATTTTACTAAAAGTTGCAGTTAGGTACACGTCTAATTAATGTCGAAATTTGCCAGTTAAATTTTTTCACCTGTACGAAAAAGCACCGGACAAATCACGGCGCACACTGTTTAAACTATCGTAAAAAAGATCACTTTTAGGTTCTTTATTTTATATTGCATTTAAATTACGATATATACGAATTATATACACAAAACTTATGGTTATATGTAAAGGGAGAGCTTTTACTCGCAACTTCGTCCGCGGGGACAGTAGTCCTGGAATAAACAAGTAGCTTCTGTCATTTTCCAATCCAGCTAATATGTCCATCGGTTTATAATAGATGGCGCTTTTCGATGTCATCCTATTCCTGTAGAATTAACAAGATTTCTATAATCTATATGTTACCCCAATGAATAAGGAATAATTGTGCCAAATTCCATCGACATCGGTTCAGCCGATTTGTCGTGAAAGAGTAACAAACACATCCATACACACAAACTTTTGCATTTATAATATTAGCAGGACAGTTAAATAAAATTCTCCGATCGCCGCTAAATTTTACAGCATTCCGCTGGGTCAATCTAAAGATTATCTGAAATTTTAATTAAAATAAGTCCAGCCGGTTCAGAGTCAAAAGGGGCATGCAAACAAACACTCATTTATATATATTTATAAATATAGTCTGTGAATCTGGATGGAGAATCGATTGTAGCTTGAATATGAAATGACATTTTATCTTTATTTCATAGATGATTGAACATTATACAAATGGATCGCCGATGACTTTACATTTCGATCAATTACCATATAAATTGAATTTACACTTCGGTTAACTTAATATCTGATAATATACTGTCACATAGAGCTGTGATGCCCAACGAGGGGCAATTGATTTATTAGGGGAGGCAATTCAATGCCACTTCAATGTCAATGCAACTTTTATGCCAATTCAAACTTGCCACGATTAACTCTTTTGCTTCGGGCGTTTTAAATGCAGCACTAAATTTTGGGTGCCAAGTTTAATAAAAGAAGAGGAAAATTCTTTCTAAAACCTGTCATCAAATTTTCTTAAATAAAAAATTCAATTTTGAAATGTGTATTTTACATTGGGTGCCGACGCCGTGTGTTATGCGTCTGACTAGAATAGACCACCCTCATTTCTTACCGAGGTGTCGTAAAAGGCGACTAAGGTAAGCTGACCCACCGTGTGGTATCCGGTTGAGTAAAATAGACCACCCTCTTTAAGAAATAAGAGTACCCCAGTAAGAAATAAGAGTGGTCTATTCTACTAAGCCGGATACCGCACAATGGGTCAACTTATCTTAGGCGCCTTTACGACACCTCAGTAAGAAATAAGAGAAGCCTATTCCACTAGGCCGGATACCACACAATGGGTCAACCTACCTCAGTCGTATTTTACGACACCTCGGTAAGAAAGAGGGTGGTCTATTCTACTAAACCGGATACCACACGGTGGGTCAACTTACCTTAGTCGTATTTTACGACACCTCGGTAAGGAAGAGGGAGGTCTTTTCTACTCAGCCTAATACCACACGGCGGACATTGGGCCGGTATGCGTGCCTTACTTTTTGAAAGTTCATCAATTTTGCTTGAGCGGATTAACCGTAAAAGCGTGACAAACATACCATTTATAATATTAGTATATATAATATAAATATACATGCGAATTTTCACAACAAAAATTTCTAATGTATGCGAATTTTTACTTAAAATTTACTTATAGTAAGCATTTTTACTTCTTAAGCGCCCCACCCTTTTTAATATTATGGGTCTACTTGAAAAGGTACGTAATATATTTTTTTAATATGATCCCTTAAGATAAATGGTGTTTGATATTGTGTTTTATCACCATGCAAATTTTTATTTGACCCACGTTATATGAGAAAAACGTCTGTCACGTGGTGATCCTCACGTCATTAATTTTCTATTCAACGTGTATTCTGTTCTATATCTAACAAGATGCTATCTGCAACAACGGCGACTAAGGTAAGTTGACCCACTGTAACATCCGGTTCAGTAGAAAAGATCTCCCTGTTTCTTACCGAGGTGTCTTAAAATACGACTAAGGTAAGTTAACCCACTGTTTGGTATCCGGTTTAGTAGAATAGGCCACCCTCTTTCTTACCGTGGTGTCGTACAATACGACTGAGGTAAGTTGATGTCAGGCAGGCGGCCGATTGTAAAATACCGAGCCAAATATGACAACATGTTAATAACATGTTGTGCCGACTCCACTTATAATGGGATAAGGGCAGGAGGAAGGAAAGATTCTCTTTTTATATCCAAACTAGTAATATCCCGCGTTATCACCCGCGCACATACCAATCTCATGGCAGTGGAAAGTGTACTAAGTCCGACTATAGATTTATTTTTGTTTTAAAATATATCATCAATAGTTTCCGCAGCGCATGCGATGACATATTATTACATTTTTATTACGGATCCCTATTTTTTTTAATTTAATATAGCCTATGTTGCTCAGTAAAGATGCAGCTTTCCAATGGTGAAAGAATTTTTGAAATAGGTCTAGTAATTTTCGTGTGAAATCATTACAAACATACATACAAAATTTTCCTCTTTATAATATTACTATAGACTAACAGTACCTACGAGTTCAAAGGTTTATACCGGAGCTCTGAGTGGCTCATTAATCAACTGAGGCACTTAGCGGAACATAATTTCCATGATGGTCCCACTAAAAGTCCGCAGTGAACGATAGGCATTAACGACGACGATTAAACGTTACCGCTAATTTCTTTTAATCTCACTTAAACCAGCTTAGTTTTTGGGGAGTACACACGACATTTCTTCCCAGTTCTCATCGGACGCTCGCTGTAGTTAGGTCCCTAATAACTTCTATTCTAATAACATGAAATACTTAGACTTGGATCTGCCTAAACTAACATTAAGACGTCACAGTAACTAATGATATCTAGTTGAATTAGTTATTACTCAACTCCTCCTTCTGGGAAGACGAATCCGAGAAGTCGAGTCCTTGGATCCGATCCCCTAAGGGGAGTCGGGTCCAGGCGACTCGAAGACCATCGCATACCGCCCTAACCTTCTGGGCGCTGCGAACGGGGTTCGTCGGACGCCCACATGAGAAGGCCCCCGAGGCAGTCGATGGTCTGGTGCGCCCCATGCCTCGTCTAGCGGAGGGAGTGGCCACTTATATAGAGGCCCCGACCCAGAGGTGGCGCACTGGGGTTTAGAGTTGCTGCTGGCGGGGATGGGGGCAATATGTACAACGGTACCCTATCCCTGCCACCAGCAGCGCGGTGGAGCACTGTCATGTTTTTAGTCGGTGCGAGTCCGACATACCCGCCGCTCGCCCCCGTCGGGCGGTGACGACCCATAATGGGTTTCCTGACATAAAAAAAGGTCTTCCCAGTTTGCCTCTTTGACATATTTGTACTGTTTACTTTTCTTATAAAACATCGAGCTAATACTGACAAAAGTCTATTATCATCATCGTTCTCCTGCTTTTATCCTAATAAACATGTTGTTCGTGATTTGGCTAGATATTTTACGTACGGCCGCCTGCTTTTGTAATTTTACCGTAGTCGCCTTTTACGACAACTTGGTAAGAAATGCGGGCGGTCTATTCTACTGAGCCGGATACCATACGGCATGTCAACTTAACTTAATCGCCTTTTACGAAATCTCGGTAAGAAATAAGGGTGATCTATACTACTCAGTCGGATACCACACGGCGTGTCAACTTACCGTAGTCGCCGTTTGCGACGACTCGGTAAGGAATGTGGGTTGTCTATTCTACTCAGCTGGATACGACACGGCTACTAGTTCTTAATATCAGGTATCCAACATTGAAAATAATAAACGTTAATAAAATTGTCATTATAATTATTCATGAGGCGAATTCTAAAGGTTCTTGTTATATCTGCGACTAAAGGCAGTGTCTAATGGACATAAAGTAATGTATATTGAATTTATAGGCAATTTAATACAAAACTAATCTGTTCTATCCGAGACAAGACAAAATTCATGGCCCTTGAAACGTCTTTAAATACTTAAGTTCAGCTAACTGCGGACCTAAAATTTCTTAACGATATGATAATGGCGCGTAATGTTATATTACTATTAACTTATAATTTATGTATTACATGAAAAACACATTACGTAAAAAATGGTACCAAGAATGCTGGTTTCAGTGGTTTTTCGTGGAATAACAGCTAATATCAAGCCAAAAAAGAAAACGCTGTGATAGTCGAACCGAGATCATGTGAGACCTCTTATTTGTAGGTCATAGGTTTTGTTAAGTCAAAGTATCCGATCTCGCAGTGTCAAGAATCACATTTAATTGGTTTTATGGCAATCATGACAACAATGGCAATTTCAAATTTTTAACATAAAGTTAGTTATCATGAGTTAATTATAAGAGATTTTTGAATAACTTTCACAAAAGAAAGCTTTAAATTATGCCATTTTCGTACAACTCTTTATTGCTGTTCCTATCCTTTTCATCTTAGCGTAATGTTGTAGTCCGTAGCCTTCCTCGATTAATAGACTATCTTACGTTTAAATAATTTTTTAAACCGGTCGAATAGTTCCTGAGATTAGCGCTTTCAAACAATCAATCAAACAAACAAACTTTTCAGCTTTATATATTAGTAAAGAGTAGAGATTTACTACAATTAAGCCTACTAATACTCGGGCTTGAATGAATAATTACAATACTACAAACATTTATATACATACAAATAGCCCAAGTTTATTAAGTGAAATATTCAATCGTTTGTGGTCGGATTAATGGGAGTGACGGTTTAAGACATTTTCTTAATGATACCATAACGCGTATACTTAATAAACTAAGTCGTTTATGTATTAGAGGGAAAACTGTAAACATTTATCTTATTTTAGGCATTATCTGCTGTGTATGCAAAGTAAAAATACATTAAAATTGACTTTAACTGGCCCATCGGTACAGTAAGCAGTAACTCCGCCTACGGCTCCTCGGATCGCGGCTTCGATTCCTCTGAGATTCAATATTTTCTATAAAAAAATAGTTGGTTATTCGAGTATATATGACATGGTAAATAATATCAACATCATCCTCCTGCCTTATCCCACTCTAAATGGGATCGGCACAACATGTTATTAACATGTTGTTATATTTGGCTCGATATTTTACGACTGGCCGCCTGACATCAACTTACTTTAGTTGCCTTTTACGACGACTCAGTAAGAAAGAGGGTGCTCTATTCTACTCAACCGGATACCACACGGTGGTTCAACTTACCTTAGTTGCCTTTTACGACACCTTGATAAGAAATGAGGGTGGTCTATTCTACTCAGCCGGATACCACACAGCGGGCTATATATCAATGACATCACCCTACGAATTATTAAAAAAGCTATTATTAGCAGCTAAGCTGTTTTTTACTCATCCAAACTAGGTCTCTTTAATATTCACGAGTTTTGTAGACGCTACGCTTAAGCTTTGTTGCAATATTAAACTACCACAAAACAATTTTTTGAATTCGGTCATTTTAATACTAAGCGTGCGATATATTTACAAGTTGTTTGTTACCCATTACACAAGCAGTATTGTATCTTTATAATAATGTATAAAATTTAAGATTTCACCTTTAAGCTATTAGAACGTTGAGTTAATTTCATATCTGACAAACTTATGTTATATAAATCTTTTGTTTTGTGATGGTATGACAACATTTACCAATCACATATTCTAATTTGGAAAGTTTCAGTGAGCTTCCTAAAGCGTTTAATATATCGGCATTAAAATGTCGTTGCTATATAACTTCTCATTTAGACAAAACCCATTAAAACTGCGATAGTTCGCAAACTCTATTTCATGTTTTGGGATTTGAATCCCGTGAGCTCTCATTTCAAACGCGAATGAACAGCAAAATAACGATTTAAAAACTTATTAGTCACTTCAATTGTCATCTTTCACCTTTTCACAGAAATTGCAAAACATTTCACTAGTTACAAGGCCGTATTTTACGTCGGAGAGCAAAAAAATATATTCTTTTTTGTTAGCAAGAGCATTAGACTGAAGAGAATAGCGCTTGGAAAGGAATTTTTTCAATAATTCCCATCTTTAGGAGGTAAGAGGGACAAAGAGTTGGGATGGTGCGTAATATAAGCGAAAGCGATTAAATTAAATTTTAAATATAAAAACTGTCGTATGAATATAAAGAATAAAATTGAGTTAGATAAGTAGCATCATTAAAAACAGATATAATTGTGGTAATTGGGATTATCGAGGTTAAAAACACTTCTTTAGTTTTAATTAATTTATTTCACTCCACAACTAATTTCCAACCGTCCTACGTCGTTCGTTGTTCTCGTCTCTCTCCTTTCCTCACATACAATCTCGCTCACTCCCGCACATACAATCTCGCTCACTTCCGCTTATGCATTCCGTTCCACTCTTTCCTCTTACGTTCCATTCCCACATATTATAAGTTACTTGTTCTGTGTTCTATGCAGATTTCTGGATGGAGTTAGAGAACTTTCGATACTTAAGCTTAATAATAACAATACAAGTCACAACGTTGAATATGTTCGAAAATTTTTCTTTTTATATAAAGGCGATAAATATATTTTCAGAATACAACAATTAAGGGAACAGAAAATTTAAAATGTTCCTCTTCTTTTTTATGTAGGAAAAGGATATAGATCTCTAAAGAGGCGAAAGTATGGAACTACCCAAGAATATATTACAATAAAACAGATATCTAATACGTAGCGTATGCAATATGTCGGTTCAACAACGATCCAACAAGATTATATGACATGTTGACTTCTAAGAGTCGTAATACACTCCCATTTTTGGTTTTGAACTACAATTAAAAAACCCCAAAGAACTTCCGATTCTAGCATAAACAATTGAGTTGGATATCATTGATACTCGTAGTAACAATAAATGATAAATCCAAAAACTCCATTACAATTAAAACATTTACCGAAACAAGAATTAAATTTTTTTAATAATTTAGTGAAACATTAAAAAATCGCTGACGCTTATGATTTAGAAGAAATATATAACCGTTACGAGGAGGAATGATACTAAACAACGTTACTTCAAATTATATGTATAACAATGTCCTAAGAATACTATCGAATCTTAAATTTTTTTACTCTCGACTGTTTCGAATGCCTTGGAAAGAACGAAGCTTTTGATGTGCCAATATTAAGAGCATTATCACGTGTTAGAGACGCTTATTATTACGTTATTTTTATATTGGGTAGGTAGATTAGCACATACTCTAAATGTTTTATTTTGTAAGAATTTACTTTCTTAAAAAATTATTCCCGACAAGAGCAGCCCATTCTTCTTAATGGATGATGAATTCTGGGAATAATATTCTGAACTAATATGAATTATAATAACATGAATATGAATTATTATAATATGAATACGTATTATAATAACTAATATAAAAACATTTCGGCATATGGCATAAAGCGGTTCTACGTATTTCGCCCTTATACTTGATGTAAGGAGCGTATTTTTCAATTCTACGGCCTTTTCCTTTTTGGCAGGCTTATTGCAGCTAAGCTCTGCCAGTCGAAACATTGACGCACTAAGCTGCCAAGAAATTTTGACTGTATCACTCATTAGCTGAAAAATTCAGAACAAAAAAAGCCAAAAATGACTTAATGGCATACTTACAAAAAACACTGCTACTGTTAGATATTAATATTGTATCTAAAGGTTACTTAAAATTTATATTATAATTAGCTGTGCTTGTGGCTTTGCCCGCTTGGAAATCAATGTGTCACAAAAGACACAAAAATAGTTCTTGTGGATTAACCAGAAGTGATATAGACATACTCTCCCGGACTTTTTTGTAGTATTTTTGTAGATCTATAATTCTTTAGTAGTTTCAGACATGTTGCTAGATGATTTCGCTAGGTATTTTACGACCAGCCTTCCTGACGTCAACTTACGTTAGTCATATTTTACGACACCTCAGTAAGAAATGAGGGTGGTAAATTCAGCGGGCTACCACACGGCAATTGAGTGATATATTCTATTATTTTAAAACCAAATATGATGTAAATATGAGATCAGTTATATGAAGTTATTACGTCCTTATAATCCTTTATTGCGAAAATCAAAATTAAAATACACCTTAAATATTATTTTGCTAATTTAAAATAAGTAAAGTTAAAAATAACTTCCATAATTTTTATGTATAACACTAAAGTAGTTTATCAGATTTACCAGTAACATAACGTTAGTTAGTCACGTGATGTTTTTATTGTTACAATTAAACGTTTCAGTGGAAATAACTATCGTAATATGGAAAACTACATTACAACGAAATCTACAAATATTTTATATTGTATGGTTATAAGCTTACGTGATATCAGATTAGAGAAACAAATTACAGTATGTGCGACAAAAACAGTTTTCTTAACGATTCGGTAATTGCAAAATAAGTTTGAAGTTATCGTGGTAAATTTACTATTGTAGATTAAAATCCTAAGTTAACAATACCTAATGGATATCTAATGGATCTATAGATATATATTGTAACGGCAGAAAAAATCATCCTTAACACAACAAAATGGTAAGGTGATGCGATTTCTATCTGCTGTCTACAAAAGTTAACAAAAGACAGGGGCTCAAAAAGTGGATATATAACGAAAAGCGGATTGTATCAAAGATGGCGAAATATAACGAGATAAGGAAAGTAAGAGTGTACGAAAAGTGTGATACAAGGTAAAAGTCATAATATATATAAAAAATAAGAAAATAATACAGCATCATACATGTGGTGAAATAAAGAGTGAACACAAATGTATTTACATTTGTATTCGCAGACAAGGCTTTAAAGACAAGATTAGGTAAGATCCATTTACAATTCTGAAAAATGACAATAGGACAATAAACACAGACTTAAACTCAGAAATACTAAAGGAAAAAAAGTAAGATCTTCCAAACTTTGGATAAACGATTTAATGTGGAGAAGAATTGGAAAGAATTAGAAAGGACGGATTTATCGAATGAAAGTATAGCAAAGTCAAAGTAAGCTAAAAGTCTGCTGCAATAGATACCATAGTTATCATAAATATATTCTAACTTAACACAGATATATTTTTTTATGTCAGGAAAACCATCATCACCGCCCGACGGGGACGAGCGGCAGGTATGTCGGACTCTCACTGACTAAAAACCTAATAGTACTCCACCACACTGCTGGCCCCCGCCACCCTATCCCCACAGGGTACCGTTGTACACATTGCCCCCATCCCCACCAGCAGCAACTCGGTACCCCAGAGTGCGGGGCCTCTCTAAAAGTGACCCCACCCTCCGCTAGATGATGCATCGGGAGCACCAGGAACATCGGCTGCCTTGGGGACCTTTTCATGTGGGTGTCTGATAAACTTCGTTCGGAGCGCCTAGGAGGTCCCCGTTAGGGCGGCATGCGATGGTCTTGAGCGAGTCGCCTGCGGCGGGTCGGATTCAAGGACTCGACTTGTCGGATCCGTCCCTCCTCCTCCGCCTCCTTCCGCGAGATAACGCCCTCGCACAAGGACGCCATCGATGCCCACGATTCGTTCCTGTCAAGCTGTCTAAGCTGGACAGTACGCATGCATGTGTAGTCAAACTAGGCGCCGCATTCGTGGCACTCACCAGACGATTCGTGCTGGGCCACCTTCCACAAATACTTCCCGAAGCATCCATGTCCGGAAAGCACCTGTGTCAGGCGGAAGGTGAGGACCCCATGCCTCTTCAAATACGTTTTTAGATTATTTTTATAACTTAAGATATATATTTTTTTAATAATATTGATATGGTTTTTTAATAAACCCACAAAAAAAATTTAAACTAGGCTCTGTTTTAATTAATGTTGACAACAAAACATGCACGAAATATCACAGAGGACTGTAACGTTTGTGATTTTTCGTGCCCCGCAAGCTATTTCATATTTTATTACGCAATTAATTTAACATGAAAGAGTTTCAGTAACTTTTATTAAAATTGATGTAATAAATTTTGTTTTAGAAATTACAAAAATGCTTGGTCATGCCCGTTGGCTTGCGTGGTGGTGACTCTGTTCTTAGCTTCCCGGGTTACGGGTTCGATTCAGACGAGGGCGAACATTTTTAAAAAACGATTATTGCTTCTTCGATACTGGGTATATCTAAATATTTATGTTAATATATAAATTTATATATTTACCGGTTGTCTATCACTTATATTACAAGAATTAAGTTACTTTTGGGACGTATGAGTGTGTGTGCAATTGTCCCATATAACGGTTTACAATTTTTTATCACTTATGTCACTTTAACGACTCTGTGTCACTTATCCTAAACGACCTGATCCTATCCCACTACTGGGCATACGTCTTATCTTCTGTTTAACAGACACAGCTGGCAGTTACACCACATTTCTCAAATTTGCATGTTACAAATATTCCAGAAATAATTTAAGTTTATGAAGGTTCCTAAATTTAGCTTTCTATATATTTTCTATTTTATTTTATCGCAGTTGTAGCAAAATAATTTAATTATTACTTTTGTGTTATGGATATCCGCAAAATAACGCCTAATTCTATAAATTATTTGAACGCGAATTTATTATCAATATAATACCGTTGTATAACCCCTTCAAACTTTATCAATAACGTAGTGAAGAAAAAATAATTTCTCAAGTCTTTGTAACAGTTATGCCGTGTAAGCTCAATTACAAGCAATCCGAAAGCTCTAGGCTAGATATATCATTAATCTGGTCCGTCAGATTAAGGCTTAACGCCGCTCGCCACGAAGTAACTTTGTTAATGCTACCGATAACTCAGTGCTATACGCGGATGTTACATTTTTTAGAACGTAGTGTTAAAGAAGGTTCAGAAGTGAGTATTAATTAAACACTGAACTATAATTCAACTTGTATTATCGCACTCGTAATTAATACCATATCCCAAAGCAAACGTTACATCATAAAAGATGGCCTGTTATTCAGTTGCCATCGCAACCTTAATTTGTTATTGCGTATTAAGCCGGCACTCGGGTGTGTTCGTAGGACGCTCGATGACAGGGCGCCGCAGCGAGTTCGCTATCCATCAGCTATACTGATAATACGCACGATAGCAGCGACCTCTTGCAATATCCGTTTACAGTAGGTATAGAAGAAATCAAATAAAATAAAAAAGGTAAAAAATAATAATATAATTTATTCATACATGCCATCTGTGTATCAATTACGCGCAACTGGATACATATTTCATTCGAATACATTACAGGCTCTGGGGAACATAATAGATTCTGCCGGTGATATAAGAGAATCCATTTATTGCAATATATACAAAACTAAAAGATATTTGTACTTCTTAGAGATTTCTCTCAGGTGCTTGAGGATAATTAAGTACATTACGTATACCTTTACAAGTAAGACGTAGATAGAACTGAGAGTGTCATGCATATAGGTAAAGATGTGTGAAATAGGACATTTTATTCATCAAACGAAATTAAAGGATTGGAGCCAAGACCTATCACGCTGCTCCAATGCGGATTGGTAGGTTACACATATCTCCAGATTTCTCTATAGATATGCAGGTTTCCTCACGATGTTTTTCATCACTGAAAAGCATGTGCTAAATTACTATTATTAAAGTGACACAAGTTTTAACAGAAAAACTAATTGGTGTCTGCCCGGATTTGTATCCGTGACCTCCTCGAAAGATTCGCACGGTGCTACCGCTGGGATATCACAGCAAGTTTTTAAGCACTTTTGAATTGTCAAGGATCAATTATATTAATGAAGCTAGCACTGGTTTTAAATTATATTAATGAAGCTAGCAGCTAGGAATTTGCCATTATCGCGAAGAATCAGCAAGAAACTCTGCGGTCAAACTTTCAAGTTTAAAACTTTAGTTTATTACCGCAACATAAAGATATTCGAAATTATGCAACTTAATATAAGTCATTAATTTATTTTATAAAATAAAATTTAAAACAAGAACTTTACATATGAATACAAAAACAGTAATTACGTTTATAAAACACTTTTATAGGCAATCTTTGTGTAATAAAATAAAGGAATATACGAACAATACTACTTTGTAATTAAAATTGAAATATTATTACGGTCCTCACGTCTCACAGCCATTTTATATCATACGACAAATCGTGTTAATAAATAAACTATTTTGTCATCTCATTCGACTTACGCTAATGGATTCATTATGTGTCAATGAAAGTTATTGCCACTCATAATATAATATGATTACGCTCAGCAGCCGAATCGATGTTCGTAGTATAGATGACAGCAGAATTATTTATGTATTAATAATAATTAATACATAAATAATTCTGCTGTCATCTATATTGTGGTGATAGGAATTATTTAAGATAGTAAAATATATCAAATAATTTATTTTTGAAACAATCTTTACACTGTTAACTAAGACTAACTAAGCAAAGTCAGTTACAGGGATGTTATACGTCTAAGATGGGTTATCTGACTGAGTAGAATAGACTACCCTTATTTCTTACCGTACTTAAAGCGACTTAGGTAAGTTGACCCGCTGTGTGGTATCCGGCTAAATAGAATAGACCAGCCTCATTTCTTACCAAGGGGTCGTAAAAGACAACTTCGGGAAGTTGAAGTCAGGCAGGAAATGGTTGCGGTAACGGACTTGCGATCGAGAGATTGTGGGTTCCATTCCCGGCCATTACACTACCGATATGAACCCACTCCGAACAAGCATTTAGTTAAGCTAGAGGGGCTTAACCAGTTTACTAGTGATTTGTAACCCAAATTGCTAGTAACCTTTTAAAAAAATGCTTAAAACTTCGGGTACTATAGAATTTCGGACGAAACATTTTCTCGTAATTTCCTAAACGCTCCGAATGGAGGACGACTTATTCGGAATTCGAATTTTAAAACGTTTATCTCGTCTACTTCGCATATTTGACATACATAACACCCGTTGTCAACGTCCTTTGTTAATTATCGGATCGCTCAATATAAAAGGGTTCTCTCACACACTTTAATTAAATGGTCACGTCTAAACCAATTGTGAAGTTGTACTGTTATGTAAATGAAGCAATACACAACATTTTATAATTATATCATTCCCATTTCGCAACAGTAATTAAGAAAACGTGGTACCGTTCATTTTCAAGAGAACGTATTCGTTAGCTGTGATAGCTGAATGGTGAGACCGTATGACTCGTACTACGTGTTCACGAGTTCAAATCCCGGGCAGGCACCAAAGAGTCTTTCTATTATTTATATATATTATAAAACAAAGTCCCTAAAAGCTGTTTGTCTGTATGGGATCGATTTTCTCAAAATCTAGTGTAGGGATTTTTGTACGGTTTTTACTAAACGATAGTGCAATTCTTCCGAAAGAGTTAGGTTAATAGAGCATTACGATTTTATATAAATTGTGTTGAAATGGTTGCGCGGTTATAAAAAAATTCATCTGATGGGCCTGCTGTAAAATAGCAGAGATACTCTTAAGTAATGTACTACAGAATTGTAGATCTACAATAATTCCACACTAAAATGTGCGACAGCATGTCTCTATCTTTTATGGTTAACTCACAAGACCTACTTTTATGTTAAAAATTCCGATTCTTTAAAATTTTGCGTGACACTGATTTTCACGCGGATGAAGCCTCTGGTACTTCTACTCTAGTATATTATATTGGCGAAATATATAATATACAAAGTAGGGACCGACATAAGCTTACGGCTCCTGCTTTGCGCCTTGCAAAAGATAGTAAGTGTTTGTCATATAAGATTCTATAATAAGATTCAGCAACCAATTTTAGCTTTATTGCAGAGTTTTCAAAATTCAACGAAAAAAGGTTAATACAGAAAGCCTACTATACTATTAAGGATTAATTAGACGTTAAAAACGCGTGAACAAAGCTACTCTTCGACTCCGTACAAGACATTAATGACCAAATGTAAATAGTAATAACAATTATATTTTGTAAAAGAGCAACCGCCTAGTTTCTTGCTGGCTCTTCTCGGTAGGAAGAATCGGAGGAATTTCTTAGAATTTATCACAAAAATTGAACTAAAGTACACTAAAATATTACGATTAAATAAATCGAAAACGCACTTAGCTACAGCAACGTCTGGCCGGGCCTGGTACACTGATAATAATTCTGAACTTACTACAATTAAATTAACTTATTTGCTACTTCATTCTGAAGGTTTGTTTTTCTAATAATTATCTTTATATAAAGTGACAACACACCCTTACCGAGCTATCACTTAGCCGACTTTACCTATTAAAACTTTTTGATAAACATCCTAACTGAATGTACTTAACCCTTCAGTTAATTCGAAAATTGGGATAAACCGCGACGTTCAAAGTTAGATAATTAAATATTAAATTCATTGGCGCTCTCTTACTTAAATTAACTTAAGGGCCTTATTGGGATAGCGTTACTAAATAAATGGTTAAGGTATTTAAAAAATACCTACCAGCTACATCATTTCTTTATTTTACATCATCATCCACCTGCCCTTATCCTTTAAGTGGGGTCGGCGCAACATGTTATAAACATGTTGTCACATGATTTGACTACGTATTTTACGACCAGCCTACCTGACGTCAAGTTACCTTAGGGCCGATTTTTCAATCGTCAGATAAGGAGCGAGGTAGTATTTAACCGACAGATAACGCTAAATTCTATTTTTCAATGGTCAGATAGCCTTTATTCGTCAGATAAAGGCCCTATCTGAGGGTTAAAGTTATCTGCATCTTTAAGGAGCGAATAACGATTTTCCGACTGATAAACACCAGATGTTGTGACTTCTCTATGATTGTAACGACGACTTTAGTGTGTTGCTTTTTGGGTTACGTTATTAAACATTAGTTTCAATACATAGAAATCTTATTTCTTATTATATCGCCTTTATTTTTGTCGTCTAATTTGGATTTTCTGAAATTAGCAACACTTTTTTATCATCGATGTCGTACTAATCGAAGAAAATTGTCATATAATTATTTGAATTAAATTAAAATGAATTGAAACAACAGATATGAAAAAGAATTACATAGTTTGTTTCAGTGTATTTATTTTTATACTTATATTTTTTATGTACGTAGCTCAACTTGGTCTTCTTCCTTGGTTGTAAACAAAAAAAGGGTCAAAACAGTTTTACCTACGCAAAATAAAACAAAGTGAACCGTATTACGCTGTTGGGAATTCTAATACGTCTGGCCGGCAACACCGGACGGCCTCGTTACTACGGTAACGAGAATAATAAGAAGAAAAAAGAGTAACAAGGCTGTCAATTTTGGAACTTCTATAATCTTAGATAATCTTGGATAAGAAATATATAACTGGATAAAACACACAAATCCTATTCTTGGAATTATCCCCATCAAAATTTGGTGACCCCGACGTGATCGTGATCTACGTGATACTATTGCGCGAAGGATCTGTGTTGTCTTTTGTTTTACTCACAGGGAAGTACGCCCAATTTTGGTATTATACTTTGTGTGTGCAGACGGAAGAACGTTGTGTTCATGATTGTTTGCATCTGCAAACAGTGTTCACATCCGCTATTATGCATTTTGGTTAAAATGCTACTCTGTAGTTTGCATCTTCAATACTACTAGCTTCCCTACTTATATCTATGGAGTCAGATTAAAATTCTTTCTAAAAATACTTACTTTATTCTGCTTGAGTTTAAAGCTTCTATACTTATTAAGCTAGATTGCATAGCCTATTATTCTGTCCACTACTTTGCAATCTAGTCTCTTTGATTAAACTCAACTGAATACTATTACTATAGTACTTAAAACTAGCCCTAGATTGAACTAGGTAAAACTATAAAGCTATTTACTTTACTATGAATACAACTGTGTTACTCTAAACTACTTATATTAAAATTAGCTACCTACTTACCTATCTACTTATATAAGAACGAATGTTACTCTCTTACAATATTATTGAAGTTCTAAATACTGAATTGAAACAATTAGAGTTACTTACTTATCTTTATTTCTTATAAATATTGACATTAAATAAACTGTCTATAATTTCATTCTTATTTGCATCTTTCTAACTAACAATCTAAATCATTCTAGGTTCTTTGTGGCCACTGCTTCTCCGCGTAAAGTTGGTGTTCGGTGCTGTTACATCGCATCGACTGCGTGTGACCTCCACTGACCGCGAGCACCTGACTGGGGCCGGCGTCGTCATTTTTTGACGCTGTAACTAACGTTGCGGTTTCTTTGATACCTATATTGTCATTACTTACCTCGAACAGTCTGTTTAGTTTGATTATTGCGATAAGGTATTAAATTGTTATTTACTATGGCGGAAGATTTGAAAGAACTTGTTCGGAAACGTGCTAGTATAAAGAGTCGAATTACGACGTTTGCGAAATACTTAAAAACTACTACATTAATTGATCCTAAGGAACTTACAAAGGCATTAGTTGCGGAACTTGAATTAAAACTATCGCGACATAGAGACTTATTTACTCAGTTTGATTCTTTAAAGGATAATATTGAGATGTTAGATTTCGATCAGTTAGAGGAACATGAGAAAATCGAAAATGATTTTTGTTTGAATATTGCTCGTGCCGAAAGTATAATTCAAAGTGTAACTGCTCTACATGTGTCCTCAAATTATGGCTCGATAGCTGGCTCAAAAGTGCCTTCGCACTCTACTGAAAACGTTCGTAACCATAATACTGATAGTATAAAGCTTCCCACCATCCAACTTCCGCGTTTTGACGGTAACTACCTTAAATGGATGGAGTTTAGGGATACGTTTGAGTCTTTAATAAATAGTAATAATATCTCTGACATCAACAAATTTCATTATTTACGCTCTTCACTTGAAGGCGGAGCGTCTCAAGTTATAAAATCGGTTGAGTTTACTGCTGCTAACTATAAATCTGCTTGGGATTTGCTTGTTAAACGTTATAATAATAATAGAATACTTGTAAACAACCACTTAAAATCTCTTTTTAATTTTGAACCGATTTCTAAGGAAAGATTCAAGTCTCTGCGTTATATGATTGATTACTATTCTAAAAATTTGAGTTCCTTAAATAATTTAAATGAACCTACTTCTCATTGGGACACATTGATTGTTTATGTGATGGTGTCGAAACTAGATGGCGCCACTAGTCGCAAATGGGAAGAAAGTAGGACTAACACGAGTACTTCGCCTACTTTAGCTGAATTTAATGAATTTTTGCGCAATCGCGCTGATATTTTAGAAACTTTGCAGTATAATAATGTCACTAAATCTGGAAAACAAAGACAATTTTCAAAGGAACACAAACTTTCTACATCTTTTGTAGCTTCTCCTACCTTGAGAAATGCTAATTGTGTTATTTGTTCAGAACAACATTTAGTGTATAAATGTGATAAGTTTAAATCTATGTCAATAGACTCTAGATACAGTGAGGTTTTAAAACATCGCTTGTGTCAAAATTGTTTGCGTCCTGGACATTTTTCTTCTAGCTGCAAACATACTCCATGCAAATTCTGTAACAAAAAACATAATCTATTATTACATAGAAATACTTCTGGCACTTCTGTCGCAGCGTCCGCTCCTGCGTCCTCTTCGTCTGAAGAAGCTTCTGCTCAGATTTCCACTGTTGCTATGATAGATCCTGTATCACTGTCCGCCGTAACTCTCGGTCAGGTCTTGTTGTGTACTGCTGAAGTGGAGCTTGTTGATACTAATACTAATAAGTGTCATGTTGTTAGAGTTCTTTTAGACAATGGATCTCAGTCTTCTTTTATTACTGAAAATTTGCAAAATAAATTACAAATTCCTTGTTCGAATACTAATTTGTCTATTGCTGGTATAAACAATAGAGTCACTACTACTACTAAGAAATGTAAGGTAACATTGAAGTCACGGGTGAATACTTTCAAGTGTAATGTTTCTTGCTATGTCATACCTGCGATTAGTGGTAAACTACCTGGTGTCGAGGTAGATATTTCGCGACTTTCTCTTCCTGATTCTATTGAACTTGCTGACCCACATTTCCATCATCCTTTTGATATTGATATACTACTTGGTGCCGATATTTTTTGGGACATAATGGATTTTAAACAAATCAAGTTAGGCAAAAATAAGCCCATGCTCCAGAAATCTAAACTAGGTTGGCTCGTGACAGGACCTACTACTACTCAGGGTCCTACTTCTACTACTCATTCTAACTTTTGTCAAGAGATTAAAGATTCTATTGCTAAATTCTGGGAAATCGAAGATATTCCTCTAGCTACTAATATATCTCCTTTTAAAGATAAGGAGTATTGTGAAAATCATTTTACTTCTAATACTGTGCACTTGGATGATGGTAGGTTCTCTGTTAAAATTCCTTTTCGCGAGGTTCCCGAGGTGGCTCTTGGCAACTCTTATCATCTGGCCAAGAGGCGTTTCTATAATCTGAACTTGAAAAACTAGGGCATCTTACTAACTTGGGTACCGTGAGAGAAGTCTCATGGATGACTTACCTTTTGTTACTACATTCCTCACCATATGGTATGGTGAGGCACAATTTCTATGTCGATGATTTGAATACTAGTTCTGATTCTAAAACTGTCTTAGCTTCCACTGTCAAAGGGGTTATTGATAAACTTAACGAAGGTTGTTTTCCTTTGAGGAAATGTCGTACTAATGCTCCTGATATATTTGACGATATTCCTAGATTTCTGTAAACAGTCTTCTGTATTGGGACTAAGATGGAAACCTGACTCTGATACTTTACATTTTTCGGTTGATGTCGAAAACATTGCTAAAGTAACTAAACGTTCTATACTGTCAAACTCTTGTAAAATCTTTGACCCATTGGGTTTGTTATCAGCTTGTACCATATTCCATAAAATTACTCTTCAAAAATTATGGCTTAGTAAACTTGACTGGGATGATAGCCTCCCAGAAGATACAAAAAAATATTGGCTAAGCTTCTATAATGAGACGAAATTGTTTGAAGACATAAATGTTTCTAGATATGAACTTTGTGAATCTCCTACGTATGTAGAAGCGCACTGCTTTACAGATGCGTCAGAAGACGCTTATGGGACATGCATTTATCTAAAATCTACTAATGATAAGGGTGATCAATCTGTTAATTTACTCTGTGCTAAGGCCAAGGTCAGTCCGTTGAAATCTGAAACTATTCCACGCTTAGAGCTCCTAGGCGCTTTGCTTGGCGCTAAATTATATTCTAAGGTTATACAGTCACTTAAAATTCCTATTACTCGTTCTGTATTCTGGACAGATTCTACTATTGTTCTGGGATGGCTGCACACTCCACCTAAAACACTTAAAACGTTTGTTAGTAATCGTATTGAACAAATTAGGGACTTAACTAACGAAAACTGCTGGCGTCATGTACCTACCGAATTGCTGCTGACATGGCTTCCAGAGGGATTCAGCCTCGTCTTCTTCCTGGGAATGTCTTTTGGTGGCACGGCCCGTCCTTTCTGGCTAAACCTGAAAAAGAATGGCCTTCTTCTCCACATACTCCTGCTGTGTTACCTGAAACAAGAATAAGCTTAAATACTAATATTCTACCTAATGATGTAATACCGTTCAATAAATACTCTAAACTCTATAAATTGCAAAGAATTATTGGTTATGTACTGAGATTTATGAATAATATTAGAAAAAATAATACCAAAATAACTGGTTATCTCACCTGTTCTGAATTGCACACTTCAATTACCTTGCTGGCGAAAGCTTCACAGAGAAAAACTTTCATTAAAGATATACACTCGCTAGAAACTGATAAAATCCTAAATCGTAAATCTTCTATTCTTTCTTTAAATCCGTTTTTGGACGATCAAGGCATATTACGTGTCGGTGGTCGTATCGACAACGCTTCATATTGCCCTTATGATAAAAGGCATCCTATTTTACTAGACCCTAAACATGTATTTACGAGAATGTTATTTGAAAAAGAACACTTACGGCTTTTACATTGTGGTCCTCAACAGTTGTTGAGTTCCATTAGAGAACTTTTTTGGCCATTAGGTGGCAAAGTGTTAGCAACTGCTACTGTACGATTATGCGTACGTTGTCAAAGATTTAGGGCTAAGCCTATGCAACAATTAATGGGTGACTTACCTGAACCTCGTGTTACTCCTGCTTCTCCTTTTGAGACTTGTGGCACCGACTTCGCTGGACCTTTTCTTATTCTTAATCGTAAAGGTAGAGGTGCAAAGACTTCCAAGTGCTATTTATGTATTTTCATCTGTTTTGCTACAAAGGCTGTACACTTGGAAGTAGTTAGCGACCTAAGTAGCAATGCGTTTATTCTATGTTGCGTAGGTTTATCGCAAGACGTGGTAAACCTCATACTATTTTTTGCGATAATGGGAAAAACTTTGTAGGAGCTAGTAATGAACTAAACAGACTTCTTAAGAAATGTAAAGCACCAGTCAGCGACTTTGCGTGCAATGAAGGTATTAATTTTAAATTTTCTCCGGTCTATGCACCTAATTTTGGTGGGGTCTGGGAGGCAGGGGTTAAATCGGCCAAATATCATTTAAAACGAATAGCAGGTAACTCTAGTCTAACTTTCGAAGAATTGTATACACTGTTTGCTCAGGTTGAAGCGATCATGAACTCACGTCCACTTACGTCAATGTCATCTGATCCTTCTGATTTACTACCCTTAACACCTGGGCACTTCTTAGTGGGTCGACCGTTGACTTCACTGCCTTCGCCTAATATCGAACGTATCAGCCTCAACAGATACGAGCTGATCGAACGCCTGAGACATCACTTTTGGTCACGCTGGAAAAGGGATTACTTGTCGACTCTACAAGGAACGTGTGAAATGGAGGACAAGACAGCGAGATGTCAAGATCGGTGATCTTGTCTTCGTACTGGATGATCACTTACCGCCGATGAAGTGGCTTCTAGGCCGCATCCATCAACTCTACCTTGGCGCCGACGGACTATGCAGAGTCGTCGACGTTCAAACTGCAGGTGGTATCATCAAGAGATCCATCTCGAAACTTTGTGCACTGGAAGGCACGTCAGATTCCCAAGAGCTCTTTGGGAAGCAAGTTCCCAAGGGGGGGGAGGATGTTGGGAATTCTAATACGTCTGGCCGGCAACACCGGACGGCCTCGTTACTACGGTAACGAGAATAATAAGAAAAAGAGAGTAACAAGGCTGTCAATTTTGGAACTTATATAATCTTATAATCTTGAATAAGAAATATATAATTGGATATAACACACAGATCCTATTCTTGGAATTATCCCCACCATACGCATATAACAAAACAATTCTCTATCCCACTCTACATTGTTATATTTGTGATAGCTTTATCTCTTTCACACTAGCCGAGTGCGAAGTTATTATAGTTACTTTAAACACTGCATCTGCCAATAGATTGGACGGATAACTATTCGTTGGTTATTTGACCATCGAAAAATACATTTTGTTTATTCCTCAGAATAAAGGATCGGATAACTTTATTCGTCAAATAGTTATTTGACGTTTTATCTGACGATTGAAAAATCGGCCCTTAGTCGTATTTTACGATCACTCGGTAAGAAGGAGAGTGGTCTATTCTACTCAGCCGGATACCACACGGTGGTTCAAGTTACTCGAGTCGCCTTTTATTTATTTATTTATTTTATTAAAAAGGCAAACAGTTATACAATACATAATTATAAGAGAAACAAAAACATAAACCAAAAAAGTCATCACAGGAAAAAGAAACTTAAAGAAAAAATAGAACACACATACAAGTTAATTTACAAATTAATTAATAAAAATAAATATGAAATATATAATACGACACGTCAGTAGAAAATGAGGATGGTCTATTCTATTCAGCCGAATACCACACAGCACGCAATAATAATAGTTAGTAAAATATTTCATAATACCGCGAGTTTTCATTTATTTGAATCAGCGTAGTCTGTAATAGACTGAGCCTATCACTTTCCAGTAATGAACAACTCCACACTTGCTGAGCAACTCGGTTGTTAGTTATGCTACTGCGAGGCAGTTAAATGCGGTAAAGCTAAGCAATGATCGGATTCAATTGGAGCGTAACATTCACCTAAACATACTATTTCCACAAGATTTATTTGGGACGTTCTGACAGTCTTTTTGATATTCATGAACAGACCTGTGCTTTTCCACGTCACCGCATCTAATGTGTTTACACTGTTATGAAACTCACTAAAACCTCTTAACTGTTTGTTTTTTCGTAGCTTATACCGTTAAGAACACGAGGAAAAAGAAAAGATTTACGAACTTTTGTAGGAGCAAATTTGGGCGCCAATGTCACATATATAATTTAATCTTCTGTGAAATTTTTATGGCCTTAAAATAGTGATGCTTGGGAATACTTAGAACCAGTATAAGGTTATGGTATTCCCAACCCTTCACCAAAACGCAGCGCTATTAGATCCTTTCTTAGGTGAATTGATGACTTTAAAAGTCTTCGCGCTTTAAATTTGAAAATTAGGTCAAGGATGTTTTTCCAGTTTTGTTGCTGAATACTTCAATTGCAAAAAATTTTTCGCGCACCTCCAGTCCTCTCCACCAAAAATGGCAAATTAATGCAACCATAACAAAGGTTACGATTATCGCCTGTCGCGGTTCATACTTACTTTGCAAAATCATACGATTCATATCGCAAAAAATCTTTTTGTTTTGGGACGTTTGTTTTGTTTTACTTTCATATTCAAATGGAAAAGATTTGTGATATGTTTATTGAGGTTTTATTTGAAAGACAAAATTTCAAAATATACTTACAATCTCGGTAAACAACGACAAGTTAGTTCAACAGTTATTAATGAGGTAATAAAATATAGTTAATACACTGGTTTGGCTTGTATCGTAGTTTGAGGGTTGGACTTGCCATAAAAACAGCGTAGGTTGTCAGAGCGCCGATATCCTGCGTAGACTCGAGTGATTATTAGACGTCTATCTACGTGGTGTGCTGAGCTAACGTGTTGTGAAATACCAAGTAATTTACTGAGCCAAATAGATGCCGCCATTGCTACAAAATTTTCGTTCACTGACTTGACGATGTCTTTAAGGATGACAATGCACTAATATCATTAAGTATATGGTTCTTCAAACTGAACTAATGATGGACTCACAGCTTAAAAGCGCTCCAACTAATTAACCAAGCTAGTATTTGTTATTATTATTAAACACCGCAAATATTTGCCTTAATATTCGTTCAGAAGCCATACGAATAGTCGAAGCAACCTGATATTCGATATTCTCTGTATACTCTACGCGTATTAAGATAACATACGATATCCAATCGTTATGAGGATGCTTCACGATTTGGATTATATCTAAATCATTCCCGCCCCATCCCTAAGGCTATGTTTACGTAAATTAGGCCTTGCCTATATAAAGGCGTTCACGCACAGACTTTGATGAAATTTGCTGAGGTAGCATAATTGTAAGGGCATTTGCACAGCAGCTATTTAACTAAGTAATTGTAGCATGAAACAAGACAAAGCAAAAATGCTAATCCCGTCAAGAGAATCAGATCATGCTTATCATAAACATCTATTGTCATCGGACTAGACCAGTATGTAAAATTTCAGCTCAATCGTAGACCGGGAAGTGGGTTAAATTTAATTTACAAGATTCGACAGTTGAAGAAAAGGTTTTAATAAATAAGCAGCGTAACTCGCATTTAACACAAGACTTTTGTCTTTTTAATTGGATATAAGTTAAGCTTTAACTTCTTATGGTAATTGTTATTACAATCTAACATAGAAACGCGCGAACATGGAATGATTAGACACCTTCATATTTTCTACATAACATTGTATAAATCAATAATTTGGCAATATGGCTTAGCCAATAGCTTAACATCCTATCAGATCAGGTTGTACAGATTTCATCACATTTCATGTTCTTCAAATGTAAAATAAAGCATACCAAACTTGCGTCAAAGAGACAAATTTTATTTCCTTTAGATACATCCCTATCTAGATTTCAGCTTACGTAAAGAGAATATAAAATAGTATCGCATGTTGTATGGATAGCAAACCTTACTAAAACTGATTCTTATAAAGATAACAAGAGTAACGACGTACCTTTCATCGTTTTTATACACCTGCGCTCAAATTCAGGCAGATCAACTGTCCCTTTTCCCCTTCAGAAATATCTTTGGGTACGAAAGAGACGACGAAGCCCTAAGGTTAGAGTGATGATGCTATTAGAACTTGTATACTTTGGTGCGTGAAGTGAATGTGTACGTAAAAACTGGATGGTTTTTCAAGTTTCCGTCATTCTGTTTTAAGAGGACTTTTATAGCGTTTTCATTTTATGATTATCAGATTAATCGTCAGATTTCTATACCCAGATATTATATAAAAGAAAAGTTATACAGAAAAATGTTATTCAACAATTAAGAATGTTTTGTATAAAAAGCTCAGTATACAATAAACAAGCTTTGTTGTAGATACATATATATTGATAACGACTTTATAGGGATCAAAACTTGACTGGTATTAACTTCAATCTATAAACTCTGCTAGTTTTAACCAAGATAAGTATCAACATTGTAACATGATTTAAACACATGCGTTTTTAATAATCGTACAAGTAAAGCTTTACAGCAAACTTCAAGTGATGGAACGATATAACGGCATAAACGTCTAATAACCATATGAGTCGAGTTTTACAACAAGACAGGCTTCGCCACGTTAAGCTCAGCCATTCAAAGCGGTCACAAACGGGCTTGTCCTTTTCTATTGGTCAGGTGATTGCCGCGCCACTAGTATTCGCGGAATAAAAGCTAAAGAGATGATATTTTACTACTTCTGTTCCCGATAACAATAATAATATATTACTAATAATAGCTCACAATGGTGACTAAGGTAGGCAACTTCAATATAGCTCAGAGTTTTAGTGCGCTATGCTTGGAATATCTCTACGTCATCAAATCAGAAATGAGATTCATAGAAGAATTAAAATTTACTTATATAGACATCGCGTATGGTGAAGCTAATTTAGCAATAGGTGGTACAGAAAATCGATGGGTGCTGGGGTCTTACAGTAATGGAATTATGACTTCGTATTGAAAAAGGCAATGTTAGTAGAACACCAACGAGATAGACTAACAACTCTGAAAGTCAGGGGGTGCAATTTTCCAGGCGGGGAGGGGGACAATGTGCTGCCCTGCTACCTGCTACCCGCCGCCAGCAGCGTGGTGGACGCCTATCAGATTTTCAGACGGGTCCAACATACCCGCCGCTACCCATAATGGGTTTTCCTGACATAAAAAACAAGGGTGCAATTAGGGGAGAAGGTAATCCAAACCACGGGACGTTGTGATTAGAAAATGTCTTATATAAATTATATCCAGCAATAGATATCCATTTGTTGAAAAACAAAACAAAGGAGAAGGCAATTTCAATAGTAACCACATAAATTGCTTATACGACTATCTCTTCTGTACGCAACGTGAATGCAAAACTAATCAACAACTGACCTGTTTCAGAAGTCAAAGTTATACCTACAACTGACCAGTTTATTATGTCAAAGTTTCTGGTCGATACTTGAAAAATAGCATTCAATTTAAATACCACAGGTAACATTGGCAACACAAGCAACAACAATAAACCGCCTACTCGGAAAAGTTTATTGACAAGCGCTTTCACCTCATTCACTCCATATCATACACTTCAATACATCTTGCATTCATTTCCGTTCGACGAACGGAATGGGAACGATTCATTGTGTTGAATCTGAAGTTAAATGCCAGCTTGAGGTATACTTGTGAAAGGTTGATTGGTAGTTTGTGATATTTATTTTCTTATTTGATTTTACTACAGAAGCAATTGTTCGACGTCTATAGAGAATCGAAGTTATGCGTCATTTAATATTATTGCTCTTATAAACTAGCTTCGTTTATATTTTTTCCAGTCCATTTCGTTTTGTCATTTGTTGTCTAAAGTTGATGATTGGGGTAGCCGAAATGGATTTTCGGATAAGATGTCCATTTAAATTGTGAAAGTTGCCATATTTAAGATTCGTTATGAACGCAGAATTAATCAGACTATTAAATGCTCTGCATTTAAGTTGTAAAATATACTCTCTGTATTCTCTCTATGTATTTCTTACACTGGCACTTATAATACGTATGATTACATATTTTTGGTATCATATTTATATTTATTTAAGCTTAGCTTACTAATCGGTTCAACCCCACCATTTATTTTAGTTTGCCCCTGAACACGTGTAACAAACTTGAACTAGAAACATTTATCTGATCGTTAATGAGGGTGTCATGTTTAATGATCTCAAGTTGTTCCCAGATGTTTAATCTTAGACTCTTGTGGCAGGCGTGCAGAATTTCGAAACGATGGTCATTAGGGGCTTTATGACCGTCTTCTAACAAAATACCTGGTTGTAAAATACCTAGCCAAATCACGTAACAACATGTTTATAACATGTGCTGACTCCACTAATAGTGGGATAAGGGCAGGAGAATGATGATCATACATTCGAGGCTAATACAAAAAGCTCTTCAAAAATTCAACACAAAAGCTTTTAGTTTAACTCAGACAATAAAATCCACAACCGATCAATCTTCCTTCTGAAATTGCTAAAGCATATTCATTAATGGATAAAGAACAAAGGAATGATTCTATTATTCTGTGCTCCGATAAATATCGCATTGTCAAAGACGGGACCCAATAGAGATCATATCTGCCAACATAGATAACATAGAAAATAATTATATCTTATAGAAACTGTGCGCGCGAATCCGCGTTAATATAATAAGTATAATAAGATAAATAAAATAATGGTTTAAGATAAAATAATAGCTTTTCCAGCGTGAATGCAGACTCTAAGGAAATTGTAGTATAAAAACTAGCCTATATGTTGTCCCACAACTTCCTCTGCTGCATTAACAAGATCGGCCAACTTACCAAACAAACCAATAAAAATTTAGCCGTTCCGGAGAATCTACTATTAATCTAAACCGTTAAAAACCCGTTCAGTATATTTTTAAACCAATCGATCACATACATATAGAAACCTTTTAGGGACTTAGTGTATAATATACAATATCTGGGTGACCGAGCTTCGCTCGGGAATTTTTTACGAAATAAAACTTTAAAAAAAGAAAAAAAAAATAATTTAGTTGGGATCGATCCTTGGCACTCACATTTCTGGCTGCCCGCTAACCGAATAAGCTACGTCGACTTGACAATTAATGGCGAAAATTCAATTCAATATAAATGTTAGTGTTTTTAATGCCCAAAAATAGGGATAAAACAATATTTTTTTTACATAAAACATAGCTAGATCAATTTTTCTCCCCTAAAACCTCCTACATGCTGAATTTCAGGAAAATCGTTGGAGCCGTTTCCGAGATTCGGAAAATATATATATATATACAAGATTAACTCATTTAAATATTAAGATATTACAGCTTATTGAAAGGCGTTTATTAAATGTTATACTTATAGTATAACAAAATTCCTCCTATGTTGCTCGTAAGAACACGTTTATTATTAGATTTAATAATTAATGTTTAATAATGTTAAAGATAAAAGAAACTAAATATAGAAGACAATAAAGATTACTAGATATCTCCTTGAGATTTATATATCTATGATCTAACTATTTTGCTCGAATTGATAACAATAAATTGACATAGTGACTTATTGAGTAACAAAGCGCCAGGCCATTACTGTGCTGGTCAGACGTAATATGATATATGCTCGCCATAATTCAACGAACAACGAAAAAGATAAAGAATTTTGATTTATTCTAAGGAAGCCTTATTTGAAGCATTTACGAATATAAACAACATTCACTAACATTGAAATTATTAAATCATCATCTTCTTCCTGCCCTTATTCCACTCCAAGTGGGGTCGGCATAACATGCCATTAACATGCTGTCACATGATATCACTTCGTTTTTGCGACCGGCCGCCTGCCTGACGTCAACTTACCTCAGTCGTATTTTACGACACCTCGGTAAGAAAGAGGGTGGTCTATTCTACTTAACCGGATACCACACGGTGGGTCCACTTACCTTAGCCGCCTTTTACGACACCTCGGTAAAAATTGCAGTTGGTCTATTCTACTCAGCCGGATACCACACGGCGCGTCGACTTACCTTAGTCACCTTTTACGACACCTCGGTAAGAGATGAGGGTGGTACTATTCTATTCAGCCGGATACCACACGCTGAAATTATTAAATCATGATTAAAATAATTCATAAAAGATAAACATAACTGCCAAATACAAAAAATAATGATCAGTTCATTCATTAAAATGAATCATCAAAATGATTTAGTATAAAATTAATGACGAACGAACAGTTGTACTCGCAAAGAAACGCATGTTATTACATGTAAATAGGTAAGAATAATTAAAAAGGGTTCTTAGGATAAAGTGAACCTAAAAACTTGCACGAATTCTCGGTGCATATGCGTTTAATTATACACGTCGTCATGCCAATAAAATATATCTGGCAATGTTGTTAAACCTTCTATTTACCTAAATAAAATAAACTTTTACTTTCGCAAACTCTGGAACTAATACTTAACGCTTGGGTAATAATACAAATAGAGTTTGTAAACAAGCATTTCACGTAATGAACATAACATTTGCGTAAAGCCCGAATTTATTTGCGAGAATACTAAGCACAAATTAGATTTAGCACTAGATTGAGTTTTGAGCTGTGATGCACAGTGATAAGGTTGAATCTTGCTCGCACAGGTTATGTGTTGCCTAAAAGTTTTGTTAGAGAAAAGTTGCAATGCAAATACGATTCTTAAAAAATATCTGTATGTAAACGTGAAATTAAAAATAACAGCCTGTAAATATTGTTACCTTATCCTATTAATATTCATCATCCTCCTGCCCTTATCCTACTCTAAGTGGGGTCGGCACAACATGTTATAAACATGCTGTCACATGATATGGCTGCGTTTTTACGACCGGCCGCCTGCCTGACGTCAACTTACCTTAGTCATATTTTACGACTCCTCGGTAAGAATGAGGGTGGTCTATTTTACTCAACCGGATACCACACGGTGGGTCAACTTACCTTAGTCACCTTTTACGACACCTCGGTAAGAAATGAGGGTGGTCTATTCTACTCAGCCGGAAACCACACGGCGGGTCGACTTACCTTAGTCGCCTCTTACGACACCTCGGTAAGAAATGAGGGTGGTACTACTCTATTCAGCCGGATACCACACGGCGTACCTTATCCTATTAATATTATCAAAACGGAAGTTTGTGAGTATGGACATATGTTTGTTACTCTTTCACGTTTCAATTTGGCACAGTTATATAGGCTATAGAAATCCTATTAATTCTACAAGAATACAACATTGAAAAGTGCCATGTGTTATTGACCTATCACATGACATTACTCCAGGCGAATGAAGTCGCGGGTAAAAGATAGTATTATATAAGCTCGCGTCGCCGTATGGTATCAGGCTGAATAGAAACGGCCACCCTCTTTCTTACCGCGATGTAATAAAGGCGTCTAAGGTAAGTTACCACCGTGCGGTATCCGGTTGAATAGAATAGACCATCCTCTTTCTTACCGAGGTATCTTTAAAGGCAACTAAGGTACGTTGACCCACCGTGTGCTATCCGGCTGAATAGAATAGTACCACCCCTATTTCTTACAGAGATGTCGTAAAAGGTGACTAATGTAAGATGACCCACCGTGTGGTATCCGGCTGAGTAGAATAGACCACCTCCATTTCTTACCGAGGTGTCGTTTAAATAAGACTAAGGTAAGTTGACGTCAGGCAAGCAGCCGGTCGTAAAATACGTAGCCAAGTCATGTGACAACGTGTTTTAAACATACTTACCATACCATTTAAACATACCACACTTAGAGTGGGACAATGGCAGGAGGATGATGAAATGTGAAATTAAAAACCTAAGAAATATAACGCCAGATTGGAAGAAAACATTTCAATTTATCTTAAAATTCGCTTTGCTACAAAACATTTCCTCTCGTTCCAATTTCTTCAGAAACTCTACACCTGAAACTGAAAAGCTTTGTCGGCGCTTCAAAGGAAAGCGTCCGCTGGAACTTTTGTAACTGACTAGTCTGCGAAATGCAGTTTTCTATTTGGTGACAAAGGAATTTTTATGAAAAATAAAACGCTACACAAAGTTGTGATTGATGACACGATGTTGATTGCCCTATGTTTAAAAATGTTATTCTTTTATTTTGATTTTTGCTTTTGCTTTTGATCCTTCATCATCTTCCTGCCCTTATCCCACTCTAAGTGGGATCGGCACAACATGTCATAAACATATTGTCATATAATTTAGCTACGTATTTTACGACCGGCCGCCTGCCTGACATCAACTTACCTTTGTCATATTTTACGACACCTCGGTAAGAAAGAGGGTAGTCTATTGTACTTAACGGGATACAACACGGTGGATCAATTTGCCTTTGTCGCCTTTTACGATACCTCGGTAAGAAATGAGGGTGATCTATTCTACTCAGCCGGATACCACACGGTGGGTCGACTTACCTTAGTCGCCTTTTACGACACCTCGGTAAGAAATGAGGGTGGTACTATTCTATTTCGCCGGATACTACACGGCGTTTTGTTTTTGATCCTTATACTACTTAAATAAATTACGCCTTAGAGCTTTATGCCAAAGAAATTAGTAGTGTCATCTACAATGGTATTTTTATATCCTGACCAAAAATCTTCATTGTCCTGCCATTATCCCAGACTGAGGTAGGCATTACATGTTTTAAACATGTTGTAAAATGATTCGGCTAGTTATTTTACGACTAGCCGCATGCGTGACGTCAACTTACCTTAGTCACCTTTTAGGACACCTCACTAAGATATGAAGGTAGTCTATTCTACTCAGCCGGATACCAAATGGCTGTGTGGTTTTGGCATATTGGCGTATATTAAACATTTTTTAAGTCCAGTATTTGTCTAGGTTAGGGGTTATGGTTTCGGTATATTAACGTATATTAAACATTTTGCAAGTCCAGCATTTGTCTAGACGAAATTAGTTTTTCACGATTAGCTTTAATTGGGATTTTATTTTTGTGAGGCAATATAAAGTTTACACAACAGAATAATTTGACATTGATTAAAATAGTTGAATGCAAAAGCAAAGTTAAAAAGGTATGTTGACCCGCCGATTAGTATCCGGCTGGGTAGAATAGACCACCCTCATTTCTTATCGAGATGTCGTAAAAGGCGACTAAGGTAAGTTGACGTCAGGCAGGCGGCCGGTCGTAAAATGCGTACCTATATCATGTAACAACATGTTTAAAACATGTTATGCTGACTCACTGCTGGCTCACTTAGAGTGGGATAAGGGTAGGAGAATGATATTGTTTTGTAATCTTAATATATTCTTATATAAAACTAAATCTCTAAATAACGCTTATAATGAAAAACTAATTTCGTCTAGACAAATGCTGGACTTGCAAAATGTTTAATATACGTCAATATACCCAAACCATAACCTCTAACCTTAATCTAGAGTAAATGTCACTCCAATATCTGTCCTATCCATCATTTTCCAAAAATTTCAAACGTAGGCAAAATGAAACAATGTTTTACCCATGAGCGAGGTCCCTTAGGAACGTTAACGTATTATGACATATATCATATCGTTCGCAACAAATTTCTAGTGATGGTCCATAAATAACGATACTCTTGCGAGATAGCGTGAAAATTATATGTGCTTGGTGAGTTTTGTTTGTGTTATTATTATGTGGTGTGGTATAAATTTAGTGTCTTAGCCATCAAGTCTATATATATAGGCAGAAGAGAAGATGGTTAAATCTAGTTTAAAAAATAACTTTTTTTTATGTCAGGAAAACCCATTGTGTGTCATCACGGCCGACGGGGACGAGCGGCTGGAATGTCCGACTCTCACCGACTAAAAACCTGACAATGCTCTACCACGCTACTGGTGGCAGGGATAGGGTACCGTTGTACACATTGCCCCCATCTCTGCCAGCAGCAACTCTGAACCCCAGTGCGCAACTTCGGGGCCTCTATATAAGTGGCCACTCCCTCCGCTAGACGAGGCATGGGGAGCACCAGACCATCGACTGCCTTGGGGGCCTTCTCAAGTGGGCGTCCGACGAACCCCGTTCGCAGCGCCCAGAAGGTCCCCGTTAGGGCGGTATGCGATGGTCTTCGAGTCGCCTGCACCCGACTCCCCTTAGGGGATCGGATCCAAGGACTCGACTTCTCGGATTCGTCTTCCCAGAAGGAGGAGTTGAGTAATAACTAATTCAACTAGATATCATTAGTTACTGTGACGTCTTAATGTTAGTTTAGGTAGATCCGCGTCTAAGTATTTCATGTTATTAGAATCTAACCTCAAATAGTTATTATTCGTAATAAGAGCAACTATGGAGTTCCTTGCCAGTTCTTCTCATTGGACTACAGCGTTCCGAACTGGTGGTAGAATCGTCCTGGTATAATAATTTTCAATTATTATTAGCTTAACCTGTCATTACTTGTTTGTTCCACGTGTTACAGCTGTACCTTTATTTCTTGCTCATGCATTGTTTGGTAACCTTTTCTACGGGAGATCGCTAAGATCATAATTGGAATTTCTGACATCGCTAATAATACTATGTCTAGATAAGCATAAACAACATACTATCAATCTATACTTATATATAAAGCTGAAGAATATGTTTGTTTGAACGCACTAATTTCAGGAACTATACAATTAATAAGGAAGGCTATAACAAATATTACGAAAACGGCAAAATTTAAAGCTTCCCTTGCGTGCGATAAGTAAACAGTAAAAAGTTGCAATGTATTACAAAATTGTTTCCCTCTAAAAGTTCTAATTAAAAGTCCGCAACAGCATATGTCTACCTTTTAAGGTTCACCCACTTTAACCACTTTATGGTTATGAAAATACTATATTACGGTTTTAATCTTTCAACGTGGGCAGAGCCGCTAGCAACTGCTAGTGCTAAAATAAAATCGTTAAACACGTATCGTATAAACTCGCAACCATATCCTCATCAGGATAAAAACGTCACGGCAAAATTGCAAAATGACGCATTACCCAACAAAGCAGATTTGAATAATAACTCACACCCTATTCATCTTACCTTCGAACACGTACAAAAGTGTTTAATTTGAAACGTGAATCTGGTTAAGTAATCTTATGCTATTGTTGTTTTCGTATTTATTGCCTCATTCTTAATGGCGTATATTTTTAATTAATCGGCAGTCCCAAATTATCGGCTTGAGATGTAATATATTTATAAAAGCCTTTTTTAACTTACCGTGTACGTATGTGAAGGTGGAATCTTGTAAGTCAATTTTAACCCACTGTCCGATTGAGTTGTAATTTTACATAGTGCTCTAGTCCCGATGACAATGCCTCTTTAAGATAAGCATGACCTGACTCTGCTGCCTGGATTGGCTCCAGACGAGGGGACTCATTAATGGTTAACATTAGGGACATCAAATATTTTTTTAAAGCTTTTTTAACTTGATTCGTTTATATCAAACCTTTCCCGAGTTATATATATGAACAAACCTAATAACACGCCGTCTTGTACTATCAAATCAAATACGGATAAGGAACATGAGAACAAGTAATGTAATAACGTTTAAATGTAATATAATAAGTATAATAGTAGGGAAATGAAATTTTGTAAAAAGCCTTTCTTTTAACCAACTTGTTTAAATTATAATCTAATCGTGTTAAGAGACTGGTAATGCCGAGGCTAAGTAGCAAAACTACTGGTAAATGTACTGTAATATACCGTAATACTGTACCGGAATACGACTAAATTTTCAAAAACCTTGAAAGAAAAAAGAAAGTTTGTCTCTCCCCAGATTCACAGTATGTTAATACACATGTACTATATATCACAATAAAGTAACTAAAATCTATAAACATGTGTGTGAATATACAAATGAAGGTATAGGTAAGGTAAGGAAGTAACGAGAGTATGTGTTTTATAGCTATGCGATGCTGTATAGATGAAAGATTTAAAACTGAAAAGTGGACCACACTTAGCATCATGTGAGATATCTATGCAATTCATACCTGCTTCTTGAATTTATATATTCCTCAATTATTTTTATACTAGCTTTTACCAGCAACTTCGTTTGCGTTGAAATAAACAGTAGTTTCTGTCACTGACCAACCCTGCAAATATCTCCATCACAAAAATCACATCGACCCGGGCGGTTAAATTGCAATTATTATTTAACCGCCCGGGATTTCTCTGGATTTTTTTAGTAAAAGCATAACAAGAATCAGAGAACCATTCTTAACATAGTTCGCTATATCTGTGAATGTGCGATTGGGTCTCCTATATAAAACTATTTTTTTAAGACTTGACGCATCGTAAATAAAAACCCTTGATATAGATAATAGATGACGTTTTTATTGTTATTCTATTCCTGTTAAATTTACAGGATTTCTATAGCCTTTATGTAGCCTCGGTGTATAAGGAATAATTGTGCCAAATTTCATTAATATTGGTTCAGAGGATCGGCCGTTAAAACGTAACAGACAGACTTTCGCATTTATAATATTAGTATGGATATATTAATTTTATATCACGCGTGCAAAATTTAAAGAGAATAATTAGTTTCAAAATCGCATTGGAGAGAATTAATGTTCATTTCCAAAACACTAGTATTTATAATGCTGTGACATCCACAGATTAAAGAATTTAGTAGTTAATTATACAAATTAGGTTATATACATGGATTAATTATGCAAAAATATGTATTTGAACGTTTATCGCACTACAAATTAAACTTGCAATATTGTCATTATTTTATTATAACAGATTTTATCACTTTATAACGTTTGTATAATAAGAATCAATAGGGATGTACTCGTATTTTAAAATATCGATATAATTTTTTAGCTTTATCTTTTTTTATCTTTTTATCCGAGGTTCGTTTAAGGTGATATATTATCAGTAAATTGCAAGAAAATCGATCGCAATGGTATGATCACATCCAAAGAAGATCAGATGACCACGTGGTAAAAACCACCTTTAACCTCCCCGAACGCCCATGAGGAAAAGGACGTCCAGGAGTTACGTGGTGGTCCAATATCATGATAGAGCTGGAAACCCTTCCCTTAAAAGCACAGACAACCCAGGATAGAGCGACCTGGAGCAAATTGATAAGCAGACGCGACCCCAAATAAAGGGAAAAGGGAAGGAAGATTTTTTTTATTTTCTCTAAATTTTTTCGGCGGACAGTCTCCGCAGGGCCTAATTTCTACTTTACTTACTTCATGGATACAAACATCAGGAATTATTACCTTTTATATAACTGTTCACGGTGAAAAAAAAAACATCGTGAGGAAGTATGTCTATTCCCAAAGGATTTCTGCAAAATAAAACCTGCCAATCTGCATTGAAACTACATGTTGGGTCTAATTTCCAATCTTTTTCTTCGAGAGGAAGCATTTGCTCCGTAATATTACAGCCTAAAGTTTAGTTAAACTGTTAATAATTAATTGCTTACACTATGTGTATTAATTAATATATATATAATTGTTATTTTATCGTAAACCTAATTATTTTCGATTGTCATGCTATTTACAGAAAACAATTCAATTTAACTATGATGATTGCGAAACCACATCAATGTTATTAGATTACTTATACGGTTTTGCAATCATGCTTTCTGGTAACTCAAAACTTTCTGGTAAATTAAAAAAGCCTGATAATAGAAATGGCGTTAAATTCTTTTCTAGTAGAAAAAAGTGACAATTTACAACTTATTACTTATTCAGATAAGTCGAGTCTGTGAAAAGTAAATGGCGGAAATTTTTCGATATTAGTAGAATCGTGCATTCCTTGATTGCTTCTGAACTCACCGTAAAAGTATTATGGCTAACAGAGTATAATTAATTTTAAATAAAGTACAAATGTTAAAGTTCTGTTCGTTACTTGTAAGCGTTTGGAGATTTCTGAATTCGAACAACATGTTGTACTTATATGAGAAATGCCGCGATAAAAGTTATCTAAATAAAATCTTAATGGTAAACAACAATTAGACAATAAAATTAAACATGCATTTGTGTGCATATTACAGTTATAGTGTGTTTTATGTGTTATGCACATAAAACCTTTGTCTAGAAAATTATTATAACATTTTTTAAAAGTAACAAATAATCTAGTTTAATTATTAAATTAATAATAATAATTTAATATTAATTTATTTACTTTTCATTACATACACAAATGTTACAAAACGAAAGGTTGGGACCTTGTTTTATGTGAAAAAACACCTGTGTCAGAAGGCCCAGCTCTCCATAACAATATGCATACTAAAAAATTTAACTACTAAAAATTGACTACGTATTCTGAGATATGCATGTGTGTGTGTATGTGTTTGCACGCGCTTGTGCTAGTTTTGTGTGTATTACATATATGTATAAATTACGTCACACGTTTTAATAACTTTTCAACCTCATCATAAGTGATTAGTGAAGTGAGTACAATAGAAGAAGTGTGTACAATAGACAAAGCAGGAACCGACATAAGCTTGCGGTTCCTGCTTTGCGCCTTGCAAAAGTGCGTAACTCGTTTGTGGGTTTTGGTATAAGATTCTATAATAAAATTCCGCAATCAATTTCAGCACTGCCATTACAGCAGTTTAAAAACACTATTAAAAAGAGGCTGATACAGAAAGCCTACTATACTCTTGAAGATTATTTAGAAGATAAGAATGTGTGGATATAGCTCTCTTTGAACCTGTACAAGACAGTAACGAGTTAATGTAAATAATATTAAGAATTATATTTTTAAAAGAGCAACCGCCGAGTTTCTTGCTGGCTCTTCTCGGTAGGAACAGCTTTCCGAACCAGCAGTAGAGTTGACGATTCAAAAGCACTTGTTTACAAGTTTATTTGAATAAAGAATATTTTGAATTTGAATTTGAATTTGAGTGATTAAATACTGTATCAGTGTTGCTTTGCAGGTATGACTATTTAAAGGATATTATATCGATGATTAAAAATTCTCCTCACTAAACATTCAAGAAACTTGGTTATTTAAGCATGCGTGAAATAAAAGACCGTATCAGGGATAGACGGATTTCACCCATACATGTATACTTCAAATATTTGAAGATATATTATGTTACAGACATTGTGTAACCAAGTATACATTTGGGTTGATTGGTCTTTAAACTAAAGAGAAGAACTTAAAGACTTTTAGTATTATTCGTGAACGAAATTGTTGTATTATTAGCTTTTTAAATATTTTCTTCTTAATTTTTGTAATAAAAGTACTGTTGCTTGGATGTCCAGCCCTTAAGTCTTTATAATCGGCGACCACGATCAATTAAAGGGCATACTCGGTCGTACTCATCAATCATCGTCTTACTAGTCGGGCTCACCCGATAAAATAAGACGTGAGTATAGCCGGTTTTTATACATATTATATTATGCTATACTTATAAATTATACTTATTTTATAAAGTTTCTAACCAAGATGTCGTAAAAAGGCAACTAAGGTAAGTCCACCCGCCGTGTGGTATCCGACTGAGTAGAACAGACCACCCTCATTTCTTACCAAGATGTAGTAAAAAGGCAACTAAGGTAAGTCGACCCGCCGTGTGGTATCTGGCTGAGTAGATTAGACCACCTCATTTCTTATCGAGGTGTCGTTAAAGGCGAGTAAAGTAAGTTGACCCGCCGTGTGGTATCCGGCTGAGTAGACTAGACCACCCCCAATTTTTACCAAAGTGTCGTAAGAGGCGACTAAGATAAGTTGATCCGCCGTGTGGTATCCGGCTGAGTTGAATAAATCACACTCATTTTCCACCGAGGTGTCGTAAAAGGCGACTAAGGTAAGTTGACGTTAGGCAGGCTGCCGGTCGTCAAATACCTAACTAGCCAAATCCTCGAACATGTTGAAACATATTGTGCACTTAGAGTAGGTAGGATAAGGGCGGGATTTTATACGGTTTTAACTATGACATAACACTCCCGATAGTTTAAATTGAAAACATTATGAGTTTTATATCAATACACTCGCCTATAACGCAAGACACGCGTACTTTAATCAAGCTTCAATAGTACGAAATAAAAAGTATCAAATAAAATCATATGTAAGCTATACTCCTATCTGTGATATTGATAATAATTTCTAGATATATTGCTTTTATATAGAGGATTCAGACCATCAAAAACGCTTACGTAAGTATAAATGGGTAACGAAAAAAGGGCAATCGGCCCTACTTCCGACCTTTTGAACATAGTTTGCTAAAACGTATATCCGGAGAAAGACAATAACTTATATAAGTTATGAGGGGTAATCGCGGCTCCGTTCGCGCCAACTTATGCTATAAAGTACCCTCAATAATATAGTTTTTTCCCTGTCGCGAAAGTAAAATAGGATTTTTTCCCAAAAAATCCCATTTTACAATGTATAAACTGTAATTATGCCAAATTTATAACTGATGAATCTGTTCTCTAATTTTACGCCGTGTGGTATCCGGCTGAATACAATAGTACCACCCTCTTTTCTTACCGAGGTGTCGTAAAAGGCGACTAAGGTGAGTCGACCCGCCGTGTGGTATCCGGCTGAGTAGAATAGACCACCCTCTTACTTACCGAGGTGTCGTAAAAGGCGACTAAGGTATGTGGACCCACCGTGTGGTATCCGGTTTAGTAGAATAGACCACCCTCTTTCTTACCGAGGTGTCGTAAAATACGACAGAGGTAAGTTGACGTCAGGCAGGCGGCCGGTCGTAAAAACGCAGCCAAATCATGTGACAGCATGTTTATAACATGTTGTGCCGACCCCACTTAGAGTGGGATAAGGGCAGGAAGATGATGAATCTGTTCTCTAATTTCCATATTGTAAGATATTTTTGGTAATGAATGTATTATTATTGTAATCGGAAACGGAAGTAGTAAAATATAATCTCTATGGTTTTTAATACCGGATATACTGACAACGCGATAATCACGTGACCAATAAAACCAGGAGCTTGTTTGTATCATGGAACAGCATGTCGGATGGTATTATGACAAGTCATGGCGATAAGAAAGAGGGTGATCTATTTTACTCAACCGGATACCACACGGTGGGTCAACTTACCTTAGTCCACTTTTACGACACCTCGGTAAGAAATGAGGGTGGTCTATTTTACTCAGCTGGATATCATACGGCGAGTCGACTTACCTCAGTCGCGTTTTACGACACCTCGGTAAGAAATAAGGGTGGTACTATTCTATTCCGCCGGATTAACACACGGCGTTGTCAGATACTGTTTACATGTAATAAACTACATATTATATATTAGATTACTCTGAATGTTAACGGAGTTTTTCTTTCCGATATTACGCTATAATTAGGGGGTTTTAATATAGTTTTTTCCTTCTGTTTAAATTAATAATAAGCTAAAATATGTGGAACTTAAACTTGTTGTACATTTTTACTTTGAAAATTTGCTATTAACGGAACTTGGGAACGGGATGGCTAAGTTTAGGGTAAACATTTACTAGGGACAAATTGAAGCAATTAAAACTGTTTGAAATGATTACATTATAAGAGATTCGAAATAATTCAAGCCATTTTATGTTTAATACTAACATTGTTTTAATAAAATGTAAAAATTTACGAAGCGTATACTATCGTAATGTGATTGAAGCAAATATGTGGGTTTAGGGTTGGTTTATGGGGAATGAGCAAAAAACATTTTTGAAAGACTTCTAGAATCATTTTATAAAGGATTGTCTAACGATAGTGCTTTTGGATGCAAAGTTAACCAATCTCTCATATAAATAAAATAAAAGTCCCTCAAAATATGTTAAGTTTATGTTATCAATATCCTCAAAATCTACTCTATTTTTGTATAGTTTTTTACTAAAAGGTGAACTTCTTTGGGAAGGTTTAGATTAATAGTATATTATCGGTTTATATAAATTCTGTTAACGAGATCATGCAGTTGTAGAAAAACTCAACTGCTGGGAGCCTTACCCGTTGAGATACATACTAGTAATGTACTAGAGAATTGTATATCTACAGAAATACTAAAAAAAAGTCTTCAATAAGCTTGCCTCTATATATTATGATTAACTTACGATAACTAAATAATTTATAGAATTAGGCGTTACTTTGCGGAGATCCATGATACAAAAGTAATAATAAAATTATTTTGCTAGAATCCGCGATGAAGTAAAATAGTAAATATATATAATGCTAAATGTAGAGTGGACAATCGGTTATCTGAAACATGCAGGAGTCGTAAAACACACATGCACAAACCTCCACCACCGCCACCACGATACACGAGCACTATATACGTTCACTATCACAAACTCAACAATCGTTTCGCCCCGCAACCGAAGCATCATCAGGAGATTTGAAACGATTTGAAACGATTGTTGTATAACCGATTGTCCACTCTACATTTAGCATTATATATATTTACTATTTTACTTCATCGCGGATTTTAGCAAAATAATTTTATTATTACTTTTGTATTACGATAACTACTTTAATGTTCTAAATTACTATACGATAAAAAATTGAAACACTAATTTCCATGCGGGCGAAGCCGATGGCACACCTAGTATAAGTATAACCGCTGCCAGCTGTTCTTGGTACCATTCCACGTGGAAATGATTTGTATAGTACTAGCGTATAAGACATTAAAGATAGACATAACTTGTACATTTTTGTTGTAAAAAAAAGATATAAATCATTCATGATACGTATGCGGTGATAAATTGAATTTATTTCTTCACCATAATAACAACAACAACACCTATATTAGCCAATTTATCGTTTCTATTTCCATGATCCTTTTGTTGGACGCAATCTGTCTTTTCCATTTATATCTTGGATAACTTTTCTCGACAACCTGACAATTGGATTGGAATAAGGGAGGGCGTTATATAATACCCTAACAAATTTCCCGTATAACTAAGGAAATATTTTAAGACTTATTGTAAACATAGTTTTTGTTTATTAGAGAACTTTACGTTCTCATCTCAAAGTTTACGATGATTTAGACATACTTAGTAAATAACTTGAATTTCTTTGGTAATTATTATTAAATCCTTTGGGTTTCTTTAATATAAAAATACATCTTCTTATTTCAAAAGAAGTCCACTGCTAGACTTAAAACTTCTATCTGCTTTTGAAGAAAGGATTTGAGCTTAAAATAACGATCCTGCTACGTTACGGATTTAACAGATGCTCATCACAAATCTCGGGCATCAAAATCTGCATATCTCTAGAGAAATCTCTAAAAATGTATAGATTTTCTCACAAGGTTCCCTTCACGAAGAACTATGTGATGTGATGTGTTATTACTCGTGCCAAATAGATCTTTGCAATTGAAATCTATGCATCTTAAAAGTAACTAAGTAATGCATCTTATATAACAGTAAAACTCATTGGTACCAAGAGTTCGAACCAGATTTTGTATTACTCTTAAAAAAATAAAGATATTTAACGCTTAAATTTACGAATTTGTGCTCACAACTAGTTTTTATAATAACAAAAGTTTTTCCATACTTGAAACGATGCTGAGTTTTTGTGGAATATTTTAATTCTCACAGAAGTCGATTGGTTCGTTATTCGATACATTTTTTGTATGAAAGACTTCACGTACGAATGAACGTAGCGAGGCACTTATACGATTTCAATATTTCCCAACATTTTCCAGTCTTAAGTGGCGGTTTTGTTTACTTCTTTAATATACTTTATTCCTTTTTTGTTCAATATTTTAATAGTTACAAATATAAAGAAAAATGAGGATTGATATTCGTGGACAGCTTCCTTCGTCTCGTATAGTCAACAGAGCCAACTATTCCAAACCAAAAACTTTTTTATATTCTTGACACCATTCCCCGTGGGCATAGGGACTGTCATTTAGAATTACATATTTGTGCCGTTCGCAAGTCCGCTTATCCATTCTAACATTTCGATTAATTACCTTTTCATGAGACAAAAGGACTCGCACCTTTTTCGCACAAAGAACGCTGCCTTCTTCAGTATTCTTTGAACCATTTAGTTTATCTCCCAAAGCCACGATGACCCAAATTTCATAATGTATCATCGTTCTTACCTATGTTTGGAGCATGTGCTGACAAACTTTCAGCTTTTATAAAATGATGAAGGTCTGGGGTTCACGGGCTCTTAGGCTAAAAGTACTAGCGTGTAATTACAATTAAGTATAGGTACAATTTTTATATTTTCGTTGTGAATAAAAAATAATTACAAAATATCATTTATTTAAAAATACACAAAATATGCATGTTCTGAGTAATTTTAACCGCAAATCCAATGGTAAATTCGAATTCAGGTTCAATTTTGAAGTACAATTCTGTTTCTCAAACCTCGCTATATTTTAGACGAGCTTGCTCTTAAAATATTGCTATCATATGTCATGAAAACGAGATACATGATTGTACTTCCCCTTATGCAATTTCGTTGAAAAATGAAATGAAAAGATTTCAATATTTCTAGACAGTCGAACACTAGGAAATTTTCTGAATTGAAATTTATGTTTATAGAGAAATACCTAACATCGTTATAATAAGAGGTCGTTACTTTACGTTTTACTTTTTGCATTTTAATATTGACGAAATTTGGTAAGAAAAAATATTTTTTTTTTTGGCAATAGGAAATAACATTATAATTAAAGGTATTTTTTATATATGTACTGACTTGATATTAATATTATTTTTCTCTTTTTTCATGTGCGGCCCTGGCAGAGCGCAGCTTGAGTAAGTATTTTTGAGATACATAAAATAGAAATGATTTATAAAAAACAATAGTGTGTATTTAAAAAATCAATATAATTATAATTGAGGGTATAAGTACTAATAATCATTACTAATATTTCGAATTCAAATTATTCTTTATTCAAGTAAACTAGTACAGTTTCTGAATCGTCACTCTACTGCTTGTTCCGATAGCTGTTCCTGCTCTAGAAAAGCCAGCAAGAAAGTCATTACTGTCTTGTACATTCTTATTATCTAAGTAACTTATCAATGACTTACGTACTTTTGCAAGGCGCATAGGAATAGCGGCAAACTTATGTCGGTTCCTACTTTGTCTAAAATGTTACTGTTACTACATATGCAACCGTATAATAGCTTTAAATCCTGAGAGAAACAGACATATTTTCATTACATTTATAATATACAGATTATTTGATTTAGCTAAATATATATTTTTTAATTATACGACTAAAAATCTTTACAAAGACGCCAGGGCATTTGACCTACATAACCTATATAATTGAGGAGGTAATGAACTATAACAAAAGAGTTAATTTAAGTTGGAAGTTATAATTAAGCCCTAGGGTGTCAGACTGCAAGAGAGGTTCAAGATAATAGTGCTAGAGATAATTTATTTGACGTAGATATTTTAACAAATATTTTAAACTTTTTTATATTCGAAACTTTTTTGTAATTGACAACATGCTGTCAGTTCTAACCGCTTTTACATGTGAAAATGGCGAGAATAGAGGCATCGTAAAGGATGCTAGAATGGATGGATCGTTAAGCAATGAAGTTCTGATGGCATCGGGAAATGTTACAATAAGGGTGTCCCCATAGGGGTTAGACCACAGTTTAAAGTACCATAATATGACCATAATGAAGGGCTACCATGTAATGACTATCCGTTTTCATACCCGATACATGTAGGATTCTTAAAAATACATGCAAACCTCCACCACCGCGACCATAACACACAAGCACTAAACACGTTCACTATTGCAAACTCAACAATCATTTTGCCCCGCAACCGAAGCATCATCAGGAGATAGACTCCACAAGAAAATCGCAAAGTATTGCGGTGGTGTTGGCGGAGGTTTGTGCATGTGTTTTTACGAATACTGCATGTATTGGGTATGAAATGGATAGTCCATTCTACATTTAGGATTCTTTATATTTTATATTTACATTATCACACATATGTCGGCCAGCGGATCCCCCCACGTGGAAAAATTCAAAACGTAATATAGGTTTTTGATAATCATAAACATGGTCAAACCATAAAAGCTAGACATATGCTGTCGCGGACTGTTATTTAGTACGTTTAGAGGGGAAAATTTTTGTAATACATGATTCTTGAATACTTTCACCGTTTACTCAGCGTAAGCAACGAAAGCTTTAAATTTTGCCTTTTTCGTAATATTTTCGTAATGTTTTTGTAATAGAACCACCTCAACAAGCTCACCGCAAGCAAAGTCTCCAGCTACCAGCAGCGCTGGCGCAGCAGCAGGGGCTTCCACGGCTCAAGGAGAGCGAACACCGACCGCACACAACAAACAGCTCCAAAATGTCAAAGGACAAGACCACCCGCCGCATCCTTCCGTAAGTAGTTTCAAATGTAACATATTAACATTATCAAGAATGTATTTACATTTATTCAGTAAATTGGAAAATAACAGCGCAGAGCTCGTCTAAGCTAAAATGACGCGCCCCGCTCTCGTATTTACGCAAATTTGAAATATGTAGGAAAAGCAAAAAATAAAATTGGATTGGTCAATCAGTTGTTAAAAAAAAGAACGTTTCTTCTTGAATCGGTCGTTCAACTAGTTTATTTCTCACCGAATGCGCAAGAAGGCGGACGGACGTCTTGTTTCATACAATAAGCCAGCGCTACTTCATATAGAGAGCGTTGCCGTGACTAGTCGACCACGACGTTTGCAAACATCGTTAATCACGCAACAGTTTATAGCTAGCTCTACAAAGACAAAATGTCATTATAAACATTAGCACTCACAAATTTATATCAACTACTCAAGTGGTGGGGCTCGCCATTTTAAATTATACAAGCTCTAATTTATATTTGATAAACAGAAAATAATTTTAAATTGTTTGTAACCGATGTTTTTGACATTTATTTTTAATATATTATATTAGTATTGAAAATTAAAGTTATCGAATTATTTTCGATTTTGGAAATCAAAAAGTAAGTACGTAAATTAAATTTCCAATTCAATTTATGTGATATTTGTTTTTAAAACCTAGTAAATAAAATTCTTTTAAATGCTTTCTTCATATTGTAAGCGTTGGCAGTAAGTATTGGACGTTGTATAAATGTTTTATTTTGATGTAATCGTTGGTAAATTAGTTAATTAGATTTTGGGTGTTGATTGTTTACGATTTTCAATCGGATTAACCTGCAATACTAGAGTAAAATGGTTACACACGGGCGTTACAAATGACGAGTATATAATTTTTTTATTTAATCATATGCTCATATTTTATTAAGTTATAATATTTAATATTAAAAATTAAATATGTATTTTCTCAAAATGAAAATTAGTTACTCAATATTTTTTTTAGTATAATATATTTATCTAATTGCATGGATAAAAAGTTTATATTTACCTTTTTACACATCAAGCAAATTAAGCTAAACTCATACTTTATTATTTTAAAAATTTGGTGTCTTTACTAAGAAGTAAACAACTATAAGTTAAAATTAAAAAATTGGAACTACATTAAAATTGTCTTTATATGCATTATATTTGCGTTATTATACACGAAATAACTATGTTAATATTTACAAATTATTAGTTTTATAGCCGCATTTTTAAGCCCGTCTGTAACAAATAAATTCGAAAGAAGCGACCGAAATACTTTAAAATTAAAATATAAAGGTTTTGAAATAATTTTATACCGCTAATATAACAAAATGTAGATAGCTTATTTACGTTTATTATAAGTAAATCTGAATGCGTGTCATGAAATTCATGGTTAAAAAAGTTAAACTTTAATACCACCTTGTATCATTTAAATAAAAATAATGTTTATATAATTACTGATCTAAGAGATAAATTATAATAAAAAATAATTGTAACTACATATTTACCTAAAATATTTCTATTTTTTTATCAATATTAAATAAAAAAAGGTAAGTGTATGATATATTTATATTAAAAACTTAAAATGGTATATTGGCTTTATTAAAATAAACAAAGATTTAATCCAATTGTTTTAAAAAAATTACCAATAATTGATTTAATGTTTTAAAATATATAATAACGTTGCGTGATCTAGATTCCTGTATGTGACAACTTTATAAAGCGCCTTACAAAATATAATAGTAAATTTAACATTGCATTAGCTGTAAGCTTTGCAAATATTATTTCTTTTTAATTCACAATGTATCCGTGTAACACAACATACTAGGAACACCTGATTCCGCAATCAAAACTAGATGGCGCCACTGATCGTTTGCTCCGCGCTATCGAAGTGCTTTCATAGTAATATAAGAAGTCCCCCATACATTATGTTATTAGATCGACATCGCTATCAGTTCCTAGGGCTCTAATGTGCATCCTACTGGAACACTACGCCTTAGCGCGTCTGAGACGGTGCATCCTCCGTCCAGCACATCCATACCTGGAATGCCGTGAGGGACCCGTCGTCTGTCCGCGATGCTTTCCGTATTCGTGAATACTGAATAGCACGCATACCCGCCCCCGACAGTACGTGCGTTCGAGTCCAACGCCTTACATCCGTTTATTTCTTAATACTCATTTCTCCATAAAACCCAAGAGCAGTTTCTTAACTATTTATTTTTAAATAATTAAACATTTACTACTGTTACAGTTAAAGGGTTGATTTCGAAGTAAGATATGTCGCTTCTAAATACTTTGAATTACATTATTGTAAGTTTTAGTTAATAGAACAATACCTTTTCTTACACTTACGTGACATGGCAACGTAATCTTTGCTTAGTAGGCACACCTAAAAGCTAAATTTTATAAAGAAAAGTATTTAACCTAGCTAGATCGCTATGCGATTTCTTTAATATTATGAACTCTGATAGACTAAATTAAATTATAGAGGCATCTGATAGCCCAGTGGTGACCGTGCGACTCTTTTAAGGGGATCACGAGTTCAAATTCCGGGCAGACACCAATGAGTACTTCTGTTCAAACTTATGTATAATTGATTGCAATTCATCACACAGTTTCCGTTAGAATTCTGGGGATATGTGTAACCTACTTATCCGCATTGGAGCAGCGTGGTAGGTCTTAGTTCCAACATTTCTCACCTAACAAGGAGAGGAAGTCTATGCCCAGCAGTGGGATAATAACAGGCCTTACTTTACATTTTAACATTACTTTAACTTTTACCTAACATAACAATCACTTTTCTTCACCTACGAGACATCGCAAATTTTAATTAAATAAATAAAAACGGTATTATAGAGGTATTCACTCATTACTCGCATCCAATTAAAATATACAAATAAGATCTTATCTGGGTTCGATCCTAGTATTAAGAAATCGAGACCTCACGTTAACAATTGAGCTATCATGACTTTGCAACTAACAGCGTAATTATCCTTTGCTTTCTCATAAAATTATGGCAGTTTTTTCAGTGCCCGAAAAAAGGGATAAAACAACATTTTTTTTTAATAAAACCTAGTTGGATTAATTGTAAACCCCGTACACGTTGAATTTCATGAAAATCGTTGTAGTCGTTATCAAAATATATATACAAGATTAACTTATTTAAATATTAAAGATGCCATTGTTACTTGAGTATTAAACTTCACGTTAGCACTTGTTTCGCGACAGTGGCGTGTTAAATTACGATATTGATAGCTCTATAAAAGTCAACATTAATCATCATTATCCTCATATCAACTTCACCCCATATTCAATACTTTATACTTCGCCATTGTGAAAATACAGTCTCCTCGTGCTTTCATAAATTTTCAGATTTATATTTCACTTGACACCGTGTGGTATCCGGCTGAGTACATTTCTTACCTAGTGTCGTAAAAGGCGACTAAGTTACGTTGACCGACCGTGTGGTATCCGGTTTAGTAGAATAGACCACCCTCTTTCTTACCGAGGTGTCGTAAAATATGACTGGGGTAAGTTGACGTCAGGCAGGCGGCCGGTCGTAAAAACGTAGCTAAATCTAGTGATAGCATGTTTATAACATGTGCCGACCCCACTTAGAGTGGGATAAGGGCAGGAAGATGATGATGATATTTGACTTGACGCCCGCTTCGTTGCTGACAACTTAGCGTTAAAATACACGTAATTCTGTACTTTATTGTTTTTTCTATTATAAGGAAAAACGGGAATTTATTATCCTATATTTAAGCTAAGTCTATAAGCTTTATTTTTACCGAATTACATCAATATTGACCTAGCACATTAGCTGTAACAGCAAAGCAGACAGACAGATAGACTTTCACTTTGATAATGTTTGTATGAATTTGTAAAGTATATAAATAAAATATAAAACGAGACAAAAATTTAAATTCAAATTACGCGCTTAGAATTAAAGTAAAGAATTCAAAATGGCGCTTAGTTGAGTAACAGTTACATAGACGATTCCTTAGGTTTTATTACAATTTGCCACAAAACAACTTTTTTGAATTCGGTCACTTTAATACTAAGCGTGGAAAATGTTATTGACCTTAATTCTGTGCCAAACGTTATTTTTTTTATTTAATTGTTTTCTAGAACATAAAATTCCAAACTTAAATGAACTAACTGGATTCCAAAATTCACTTACATTTCAGTTCCTGCTCTTGAATTGTCTAAATTATACAAAAAAAAAGCAATTAGAATAGCGAACTTCAGGAACTAAGTGTGTATTTTACTTTTATTTTACCGTTACTCGAGATAAAGTTAATAACGAAAGTAATTTAAGAATAAAACATTATACTTTTGTGTTTAGCATTAATTAGGAGAGCAGAATTTTATTGTTATTGCAAAAACTGCTGTGTTGCTTCTAGAATAAGAATCAGTTTGCTCCAAAATCAAAGTTAATATTTCTTTCGTTTATTTGGTCTCGTAAAGGACGTTTTTATACCTTTTTCAACCGTCACAGTTTGGTAGATTAAGGTAAGCGAGATGAATCTGAATAGGGCAAAAAAATAAATTTTATGAAAATACGCGCATAAATGCGCGTTTTCATAAGAATATGATTGATGTATTTGAAAATTCCCGCCGTGTGGTATCCGGCTGAGTAAATTAGACCACCCTCATTTCTTACCGAGGTGTCGTAAAAGGTGACTAAGGTAATTTGACTCACCGTGTGGTATCCGGTTAAGTAGAATAGACCAACCTCTTTCTTACCGAGGTGTCGTAAAATACGACTAAGGTAAGTTGATGTCAGGCAGGCGGCCGGTCATAAAATACGTAGCCAAATCATCTGACAACATGTTTATAACATGTTGTGCCGAACCCAGTTAGAGCGGGATAAGGGCAGGAAGTTCTGTGTATTTGTAAATTAAATTGGCGAAAATTTCCATTAAACACGTTATAATGCAATTGCAATCAATATGAACATTGCTTAATAATTTCGTTGACATTCTGTCATAAAATTATTACTGGAAGATTATTATTAGTGTTATATTTTCCCAGTTAACTGGAATTTCAAAAATGAAGTTAGACTACTAGAAATTGTTCTGTAATAAATAATACAAACTTTCCATGTAACTATCTCACTCTCAATTATGTGATCTCAAGTATGAGTTTTATGAAAAATTATACTTGTTGTAACTGTTAAAGAGACTGACTAAGAATTAATAATTTTTGAAAAAAATTTAATTCATTTTTGTCTAACAAATTCTTATTATTGACAAATTAAAACTGCTAATTCCTGACTCTACATAACTTTCATTGAAACATGTGTATAAAGTTTACAAACAGAAAAAGTAAGACTTAATAGAAGCCAAATAGGGATAGAGAAGGAAATAGAGAGAACGATAGAGAGAAGAGAAAAGACAGAAAGAGATGATGAGTGAAATACAGTGGCATAGAGAAAGTCATAACAGAACTTTTCCTTGTTACGCCGAAAATATGCATATACAAACATAATATTTCATCATCATCTTCCTGACCATATCCCACTCTAAGTGGGGTCGGCACATGTTATAAACATGCTGTCACATGATTTGGCTGCGTTTTTACGACCAGCCGCCTGCCTGACGTCAACTTATCTCACTCGTATTTTACGACACCTCGGTAAGAAAGACGGTGGTCTATTCTACTAAACAGTATACCACACGGTGGGTCAACTTACCTTAGTCGCCTTTTACGACACCTCGGTGAGAAATGAGGGTGGTCTAATCTACTCAGCCTGATACCACACGGCGCGTCGACTTACCTTAGTTGCCTTTTTACGACACTGCGGTAAGAAATGAGGGTGGTGAGAACATAATATTTCGTATCGTAAAACAAAAAAAAGCGTAAGGAACTTAGTTTTCTTTATGGGGATATATATTAATTCTCATGTATTTTTTTACTACTTTATTATAGTAAGCATTAAGCATATACAGCAATTATAAGTAAAAGTTCACGTAACTCCTACCAAAAAAAAGGGAAAATAAAAGTAACATTTCCAATTATACGTTGCGTATTTTACGAGGGATGCTCTGACAGACATTTTCGCGTGGGCGATTTTATTTCTCCGTGTAAATGGAGAACGTAATGACAATTTACTTGCAAGAAACGTTTAAAGAGCGGGAATGAAATACATTATTGCAATATGTTGCAGAAATTAAAAGTTACGAGACTGTTATCTAATCTGATTTAATAAATGCGCATCAAAAGCTTTTACTATAGTGAAGCAGCTAAAGTTAGGCTATCATTTTTAAAGAAAATATTGAAGCTTAAACCTTACTCTATGCCAAGGTAGGCGAACATTTATGCATCAACATGCGATTTTCCTCTAAACAAATTTTTAAGGTGTGCCATCAAAAATTTTTACTTCGTCAAAATTGGGAAAAGTAACCCGCATTCAAAAACATATCTACAAACTTCACTTTTTCTCTTAGAGCATTATTGACTTCTTGATTGTTGACCATTTCGTTTGGTTTGCCAATGATTTGCTATCCCTGTTCATATGTGGCAGTTTTCATATATCCTAAGAGGAGACGAGGGATATCTGGAGGAGCAGAGAAATAATGTGTCACGTGTCATTGGTTTGCGATACCTGTCCTGCACATATCCTAGGGCTCCTCCACTAGTTTCCATTATTTGTAACTCAAACCCAAGTAGTTTATACTCGCAAAATATAACATAGACCACGAAAATATCTTATAATCGCAACGTTTAGATCAAGCCTGACTTCATTAACCACACATTGGCTATTTACAGTTTTCCTATCTTATTCTGCCGAATTCCTATCTTACTACCGAAGCATCATCAAGAGATAGACCACGATTTTTGCGATTTTGGTCGTGGAGTCTATCTCCTGATGATGCTTCGGTTGCGGGGCGAAACGATTGTTGAGTTTGTGATAGTGAACGTATATAGTGCTTGTGTATCGTGGTGGCGGTGGTGGAGGTTTGTGCATGTGTTTTTTACGAATCCTGCATGTATCAGGTATGATAACCGATTGTCCACTCTACATTTAGCATTATATATTTTTTCTATTTTCCTTCATCGCGGATTATAGCAAAATAATTTTATTATTACTTTTGTATTATGGATCTCGGCAAAGTAACGCCTAATTCTATAAATTACAATAGATGTATAAAGCTTTTCTAAAATTAAAATAATTGTACCCTTCAAACTGTACATCGTGGTCAATCCAATAAAAACGAAATTTAAGCAATTCGATTTGGCAACGTCAAAACTTTTCCTATTATAATAGGGTCCAATAAAAAGCGCGTCCACAGTTTTCAAGTTTTGAATGAAAACCCTCGAACCTTCACACAAAGGGTCGCCTTTTTTATGTCAGTATAAGAACATTGTAATAATTTATTCAAATTATATTTCAACTAAGTGGCTTTTTATGGCATACAAGCTGTATCCATGACCGCCGTGTGGTATCCGCATGAGTAGAATAGTCCACCCTTATTTCTTACCGAGGTGTAGTATAAGGGGACTAAGGTAAGTTAAAGTCAGGGAGGCGGCCGGTCATAAAAACCTAGTCAAATCATCTAACATGTTTAAAACATGCTGTGCCGAAGAATGATGACAAGCTGTATCCATGACTTCTTTCCATACTAGAGTATGGAAGCCATAAGGCCTAAGTAAGTAACTTAGTAGGCACTTACCTACAACATTACGTCACGTTGCAACATTCTTACTTAAGAGACAAATAATAAGAGAGGGAACTCGTAGACTTTTTTTTGTCTAATGACACATAAAAAGACAGGCAGATAAAAATATACTTTACTACTCTATGATAATTAGCTCTGTGGAAAGAAGGCCTTCTAATCCTTTCAAAGTATATGACCATTTTCCTAAACTATATTAGTCTGTTAATAATCACTTAAGTTCATTGTATACCATTCCATTGTTTCATCTCAAAGGTTGAGGAAGACGTCAAATAAAGGCTTCAATAACGAGCGAATTATGTTTAAATGCCGGAAATAAGCCACGACGAACATTTAAATTGAATTACTTCCGTACCCACTAACATAATGAAGGCAAGGAATTTTCGGGTGAAATCAAAACGAATGACTTTATTCAAATAGTACAATACACTTTCAATAGTAATTATAGTATTTCCCAACATTTAACTTTTTGACATATAAACGCCTATGAAGTTTCGTAAATATAACATCAAAAACTACAGTAAACAAATGTAATGCATTATAGGCATCTAATTTTTTAAATAGTGACGTGACAATCTAATTATCACCGATATTTATTGAGTCGAGTTAATTCAGTAAAAAAATAATGAATATCAAAAAATCGTTGCCCGCGGGGAAATAAAATATGGAAACAAGACGCCTTCTATTACGCTCTCTGTCACACTTATAGGACTTACGGTAAAATATTAGTTCTAACACGTTTATTAAAAAAATGTGTCCATTTTAACTTATGCTTAACAATTAATCGGCAAACGTCCTCCTATTCCTATCCTATTAATATTCGCTTCAATTTTTATTCCATCTGTATGCTTTTAGACGTTGGGAAAAATTAAAAGAATTCAATGAACGTGCAGCCGATGAACGTGCAGCCTTAAAAGCTTTCCGTAGTTATAACACTTTAAAGTCTATTTTCATTAAACTTGTACTGAACAAGCGGAAATTAAGCAACTCAACAAGATATGCTTTGTAAATATTATCCTTGTCGAAGTTGTAAGTGACGCAAATTAAATACAGATTCGCGAGGTAAAATTGTCTAAACAAATTAAAGAGGAATCTTTAAGAATATTGTACATTTTTGAGGTCGACAGTCCACCTCGTAGAGTCTATCGACACTAATGTGACGTGACGTGATGTATATAATAGACAAAGTAGGAACCGACATAAGTTTGCGGCTCCTGCTTTGCGCCTTGCAAAAGCACGTAAATCGTTTGTGGGTCTGGGTATAAAATTCTATAATAAAATTCCGCAATCAAGTTTAGCTTTATTACAGCAGCAGCAGCACAGCAGTTTAAAAACACTGTTAAAAAAAAGCTACTATACTGTTGAGGACTACTTAGAAGAAAAAAATATGTGGATATAGCTCGCTTAGAACCTGTACCAGACACTAATGACTAAATGTTACTTGTAATAAGAATTATATTTTTAAAAGAGCAACCGCCGAGTTTCTTGCTGGCTCTTCTCGGTAGGAACGGCTTTCCGAACCAGCAGTAGAGTTGAGGATTCAAAAACATTTGTTTACAAGTTTATTACTTATACACAATTAGAGTATATTTTTTTAATTACAAGAATGTGCGATATGAATACAGTTATTATACTAGAGTAGGGGAAGCTTACTTATAATTCATTAACGGAAATATTTAAATAAATAAATAAGTAAATATTCTGCTGTTTGTTCTTTCTTTTATAATTACTAAAACTTTTGTAATTTATTTTATTCTAATCGTCGGATTGATTAATAATCAATGTACCACGTGTAACAATATATAAACGATTATGAAGGGTACTTAAATGTTTAAGTTGATTCGAACGAAGGTCGCGGGCACTACTAGCTTTAAAAATATGAAGTTTGTATAGTTCTTTTTCAATGGTTCTTTATTCATAAGCTATTTACAAAGTCAACTTATTTTTCTCTCTCGCTTTTATAAATAGTTAAAAGCCTTATAAATTGGCTAACATTTCTCACGAAATAATATAAATTTAAAACAGAATTTTCCTGAGTACCGACCTTACTCATTCTAAGTGAAAAGCCACTCTCTACAAAACATTTCGAATTAAAACGTTTAAAGGCGTAATTAATTAACGAGCCACCGTTTGAGAGTTCCCAAACAAAAACCGAAATATATTAAAAATATTATATATATTTATTGGCCGGCCTGATGTCGTGCATGATAGTGACCCTGTTTTCTGCTCCAGGGGTTGGGTTTCTTTCCGTTGGAATAATTTGTATTTTTTACTCAGAATAAAGTGCAGGGTTGACACTGTGACACACTGATTTCCATGCGGACGAAGCGCAGGCAGTGTAAATATATCAAGTCAAGTGAAAATAGTTTTTAACTAAATTTCACGTCCCTACTGTTAAACGTTGAGGAGTTCTCTCGTCTGGAGACAATACTGGTAGAAACATCAGGTCATGCTTATCATAAACATACATTGTTATCGGGACTGGACCAGTATGTAAAATTTGGGCTTTATCAGACACCGGGAAGTGGGTCAAATTTTGCTTGCAAGATACCACTTTCACATACCTTGCAAGTTAAATAAAAGCTTTTAATAAAAAAATGAATCTCTATTTCCCTTTGTAAGCGTATAACGCGTGAACGTATAGAACAATGTCGGTAATTCTTCTTTTGTTGTTTTAATATTGTCAGCGAAGGTTCTTATTGGAACTTATTGGTCTTATTGGGACTAGCCCGTTGGCGCAGTGACTCTGCCTTTAGCTTCGCAGGTCGTAGGTTCGATTTCCGTCGAGGGCCAACATTTTCTAAAAACGAATTGGTTCGTCTTTGAGTCTGGGTGTATATTAGAATTTAAGTATGTATTTTAAAAAAATACACTTGTATATGTATTCACCAGTTGTCAGTCTACCATAACACAAGTATTAAGTTACTTACTTTGGGGACGGACGACCGTGTGTGTAAGTGTCCCATATATATTTATTTATATTGTCTTTTTTATTAAAAAAATATCGAAATAGTAGATAATAAAAAAAACCTAAATGTTTATCTATAATCTATATATCCATATTACTCTTAATATTTATTAACAAAAATTAATTTATAAATTAAGTAGTAAATTTCTATCTATATTGCATTTGTTTTTATTTTTTTTTATCTTTTGTGTCATCTCGAGTACAAATTAATGTATTGTAGGTACATAGTTTTTAATTATTTTTCTTTTTCTTTCTTTCTATATTACCCGTATTTCATTTCTTGTCCTTGCTACTGTTACTCAAAGGTCTACTGGAAGAGATTCCTTGTAGAGACAATCCCGCCTTTGTACATGTGTATTTTTTTCTCTTTACTAATATGTACACAAAACAAATAAATAATAAATATTAACTTTGGCGCCACGTTTTTTTATTCACGCCTGTAGTTTTAAATAAAAGGTAGAGATTTAAAGCGAATACAGACATCAGGTTATAAATTATCCAATCAAATATTTTAGACGGCTCGTGGACGTACAGCTTTACAGTCGGAAAGGATCGGCGTAAGGAAATTAATTGAAAACTCAAAGTAGGAACGGATTTGTGGGTCTTTAGTAAGTCAATTATCTTAGTTATTGATGTTTTGCGAGACTTAGTGTAGTCAGTTTAGGATTATACTGATTTTGTGTAGCGACAATATAAACAATTTAGTTTTATTAAAATGTGTTAGCCGTGTGGTATCCGGCTAAGTAGAATAGACCACCCTCATTTCTTACCGAGGTGTCGTAAAAGGCGAATAACGTATTTTGACCCTCGGTATGGTATCCGGCTGAGTAGAATAGACCACCCTCATTTCTTACTGAGGTAAAAGACGAATAACGTAAGTTGACTCGCCGTGTGGTATCCGGGCTGAGTAGAATAGACCATACTCATTTCTTACTGAGGTATCGTAAAAGGCGAATAACGTATATTGACCCACGTTGTGGTAGCCGGCTGAGTATGATAGACCACTCTCATTTCTTACTGAGGTATCGTAAGAGGCGAATAACGTGAGTTGACCCACCGTGTGGTATCCGGGCTGAGTAGAATAGACCACCCTCATTTCTTACTGAGGTATCGTAAAAGGCGAATAACGTGAAATGACCCGCCGTGTGGTATCCGGGCTGAGTAGAATAGACCACCCTCATTTCTTACTGAGGTATCGTAAAAGGTGAATAACTTAAGTTGACCCGCCGTGCGGTATCCGGCTGAGTAGAATAGACCACCCTCTTTCTTACCGAGATGTCGTAAAAGATTACGGGCCAGTCAAACATTAAATTAGACGCGAATGAAAACGCGTGCACAGGCTTGTTAACATAATATAACAACAGAGAAAATCCAACGAACAATATTGAAAACTATATTAAATTATGACCGGTAAAATAACAAACTTTTCATATTATTTTACCTATTTTATATCATATTCCAATACGCTGAAAACAACTTTTAACTGTGATTTACACAATGGTATTATACAATATAGCAATAGAGAGAATCTAATGAACAATATAGGATTGCTAACTTACTTTAAAGTACGGTTAAAAACTATTCAACAACCCAGTCACGTTAAGAGCTTAATAAATTATTCATGAATGAAAATACAGAACCGCTTTACTTGATGGCAATAATTAAATTCAATACGACCACATTTCAAGTTTAACATCCATATACCGTTTTCATTTGGTCTTAATCTATATATTAATACATACATCTTCCTGCCCTTATCCCACCCTAAGTGGGGTCGGCACAACATGTTATAAACACGTTGTCACATGATTTGGCTACGTATTTTACGACCGGCCGCCTGCCTGACGTCAACTATCTTAGTCGTATTTTACGACACCTCGATAAGAAAGAGGGTGGTCTATTTTACTTAACCGGATACCAACACGGTGAGTCAACTTACCTTAGTCGCCTTTTACGACACCTCGGTAAGAAATGAGGGTGGTACTATTCTACTCAGCCGGATACCACACGGCGGGTCGACTTACCTTAGTCGCCTTTTACGACACCTCGGTAAGAAAAGAGGGTGGTACTATTCTATTCAGCCGGATACCACACGGCGGGTCACCTTGCTCTGGTCGCCTTTTATCTATATATTAATACGTGAAGCAAAAACTTTGGAACCCTTTTTACGAAAATAGCACGGAAGGAGGAGTATGCAATTTGGCATATTTTTTAATTTTTTGTTAGTTTTGTGTATAAGAAGTGCAGAAAGCTTATATATTTTTAGTTATAATGCTTAAAAAATGCTCTATCCGTTTACCGGTATAACATATAGATAAAAAAGTTTTTCTTTCAGGAACGGAAAAATACATATTACATTTCTGAGTACATTTAAAAGCTTAAGTTGGGGTAAACGAAATCGAGGTTCTAAATGCGACAATTTGTCTAGCTGTTACATTTCTATGGCTAAACTACTAGAGTGATATTGATTTAATTTAGTCCAATTAAAGCTTATATACCGGAAAGACGTGTGGTATCCGACTCAGTAGAATAGATCACCCTCATTTTTAAAGAGATCTCGTAAAAGGCGACTAAGGTAAGTTGACCCACCATGTGGTATCCGGTTGAGTAGAATAAACCACACTCTTTCTTACCGTGGTGTAAAATACGAATAAGGCAAGTTGACGTCAAGCAGGCGGACGGTCGTAAAATACGTAGTCAAATCACATTACACAATACTATGCATTTGCCTCACACAAACAAGTATTTGTTACACGCTTACATACTCTGTTGTCAAATTGTATCTTCCGGTATTATTTTGTCTATGAACTTAGAGTACTGACATAGGCATAGAGTATTATTTTATATTTTTACTGTCTTTTTGAGTCATAAATACCAATTTAGCGAACTGGGGTTCTGCGGAGACTATCGTAGGGATGATTTAGTAGGTGAATAAAACCAGCAAGTTGCAAGCCTTCTCAGATGCATCATAATAAACTATAGCCTTGGTGTGATGTTTTATTCTCCCGTAGAATATATATCTGTCGCTATACCAAACTTCTCTGATTATAGATAATAAGCATTGGTATGTCGTTTCATTTACTCCTTTTCCTATTTCCTGGTAATGATATTTCAGGTACAAGGTATATGGTATTTGCTTTAATAGGTAAACAAAGGTAACGTATTTGTAGCTCCGTCAGGCAGCTACATTACTCCACCCCTAGCGAAAGCGTACCAAAGGCTTGACGACACGACCGTAACGAGTAACTTTCTTTGTTGTTAAGTTTGTGGTATTTTGTTTATTCGCTATTGCTGGAGTGACTGTAGTTGTACTCTGGCAGCTCGTTAGTGGCGTTTGTTGACTTTTCTCTGTGCTATCGTCGACCGTATAGGCGGGTTTGAGCCGGTCGATTGATATTACGGCCGATCGCCTCTGCGGTAGCTGTATGGTGAAAGTCTTGCTGTCTCGCTTTAGCACGTTGAACGGTCCTTCATACGTCGGTAACAGCCCTCTCTTGAAAGTATCATTTCTTATAAAGACTTGCTCGCAGGTTTGTAAATCTTTATGAACAAATATGGATCGTTTATTTCCGTGTATAGGAGTTTTAATAGGCTTTGCTGAATCAATTCTTTCTCGCAATTGGCAAACATAATCGTAGTCTACGTCTTGCTCGTTTCGGGGTGTTTTCGTGAAGAAATCACACGGAAGACGTAGGTTATAGCCGTAGGTTAGCTCGGCTGCGCTAACGCCATTGTCGGTGCGAGTTGCGGCGCGAAGACCCAGTAGTACAGTAGGTAGCTCGTCGATCCACTTCGTATGTTGCGATAGACGAGTTTTTAATGATGTTTTAAGCGAGCGATGCCAGCGTTCGACTATTCCGTTTGCTTGAGGATGGTAAGGTGTTGTACGTGTCTTCTCTGTTCCCATAGTACTCAGTAATTTATTGAATAGGCGACTTTCAAAATTTCTTCCTTGGTCAGTTGTTATTAATTTCGGTGAGCCAAATCTAGTTATCCAATTTTCGTAAACTATTTTTGCGATTGTTTCGGCTGATGTGTCGTGCGTCGGTATTGCTTCAGGCCATCTAGTTGCTCGATCTATCATCGTGACTAGGTATCTATGTCCGTCAGGTGAAGTAGGAAGGGGTCCGACGACATCTATGTGAACGTGTTGAAATCTTTCTGACGGGGGAAATGAAGAAATTTCGCTTGACGTGTGGCGTTGAACTTTGCACCGTTGACATTGTAGACATTGTTTTGCCCATTTTTTAGCGTCTATGTTCATTGAAGGCCAAAAAAATCTCTGACTGATAAGCTTGCGCGTTGTTCGGATACCAGGGTGGCTAATGCTGTGGACTGCTTCAAATGCGATTCGTCGAAATTCTTCAGTGAGATAGGGTCGAATGAATGAAGTAGAAGTTTCGCAGTAGACAGGGGAAATCGAATTAGGTGGAGTTACTTTTTTTAGAGTGATATTACTTTGCTTGGCGAGATGGACGATGCTATCTCTGTCTCTTTCTTGCGCTTTTGATAGTTCTTCATAGTCGATCGATGTAGGACAGTTTATGACGTCAATGGGTATGCGACTTAGTGCGTCTGCGACTATATTATCTTTTCCGCTGATATGACGAATATCGCTCGTGAATTCGCTGATGAAAATTAGTTGGCGCGTTTGACGTGGTGTTTCTGTTGCTGATGGTGGCTTCTGTAGTACATAGGTTAGCGGCTTGTGGTCGGTGAAAACAATTAGGTTTTTTCCCTCGAATGTTTTTCTGAAGTGTTTGATAGCCATGTAGATAGCGAGTAGTTCTCTGTCGTATGTACTGTAGTTGCGTTGCGCGTCGGAGAATTTCTTCGAAAAATAACCAAGCGGTTGCCATCTTCCGCGGGCGTACTGTTGTAAGACTGCTCCCGCTGAGAGGTCTGATGCGTCGGTGCAGATTGCGAGAGTAGCTTCATGTATAGGGTGAGCAAGTAAAGTAGCGTTTAGGATAGCAACTTTACATGCTTCAAATGACTTTGTTGCTTCGTCTGTCCAGTCGATTGGCGTTTTATCTTTCTTCTTAGAATTGTGGAGATAAGCGTGAAGTGGTGCTTGAATGTCTGCGGCCTTCGGAATATGTTCTCTGTAGAAATTTATCATTCCGAGAAAACGTCTGGGCTCTTCGATCGTTTTCGGTTTGGGGTAATCACGTATTGCTGTGACTTTTTCGACAGGCGGTTTTATACCTTCTTGACTGACTGTGAAACCGAGGAATTTTACTTCTTGCTTTCCAAAATTACATTTAGCTGGGTTAATTGTTATGCCGTTGTCTTCTAATCTTTGTAGTACAGTTCGTAAATGTTTTTCGTGCGTTTTTTTGTCAGTGCTTGCTACTAGAAGGTCGTCTATGAATGCGTAGACGAAATCTAATCCCTGTAGTGCTTCATGGATGAACCTTTGAAATGTTTGGCCTGCGTTTTTCAGACCTGGCGTCATTCTTGGGAATTCGAATAGTCCCATGGGAGTGATTATGGCCGTCTTGGCTATATCTTCTTCGCGTACTTTAATTTGTTGATATGCTCTATTGAGATCAATTGTTGAAAATATAGTTTTGTTTGCTAGTTGAAAGGTGAAGTCTTTGATTCGTGGAATTGGATAGCGGTCGGGTGTTGTGACGCTATTTAGCCTGCGATAGTCCCCACAGACTCGTAGATCGCCATTTTTCTTTGGTACAATGTGCAGTGGCGAAGACCAAGGACTTTTGCTTGGGCGGCATAATCCTTGTTCAATCATGTTTTCAAATTCTTTGCGAACGAATTCATAGCGATGAGGTGCTATTGGTCTAGCGCGACAGTGAAGTGGTGGTCCCGTAGTTTCGATATAATGTTCGACGTTATGCTTCGGTGTCAATTTCATTGAGGTTAATCTTGTAGTTCCGGGAAACTCGGCCAAAATGTCGTGGTATGACTGTTGAACATCTATGCTTCTTATTGTCGGTGTGTTCGTTGCTCGGACGAAAGACTGTGACGTGAGACTGGTTTTGCCATCAATTAGTTTTCTGTTCTTGATATCGACGATGAGCTGGTGATGTTCGAGAAAATCGGCTCCGATGATTGGTTTGCTGACTTTCGCGACGATGAATCTCCATTTGAACGGTCTTCGTAAGTTAAGGTCTAGTTCCAAGGTTTTCTCTCCGTAGGTTGGGATTACCGTATTGTTTGCGGCGTAAAGTTGGAATTCTAGTGGTTGCTGTGTTTGACCTCTTCTTGGTGGTACGACGGAGATATTTGCGCCCGTGTCGATTAAAAATGTTGTCTTCGTTTTCTTGTCGGTGACAAATAAGCGGTAAGATGCTTCAGATACGCTAGATCCCGCTTCATCGAGCGTACTTGTTAGTTTTCCGACTTCTTATTTTCATTCTTGAATGAGCATGGTAGTGTGCATCTTCTGGCTTCGCTACCAAATCGGCGGTGGTAATAGCAATAAGGTAACGGTGTTCGGCTTCGAGATCTGTTTTTTCGATTTTCAGGATTGTTTCTTCGGAACGGCGTTCTTCTATGATTTTGATGACGAAAATTTTCCTGTGAGGCTCGCATTTCGGCGACTTCAAACGATAATTTTCGGATTTGTTCAGTGAGGTATTGCGTTTCAGTACTCGGAATGCGTGAGGTAGAAACTTCGACGGCTGAGACTTGCGAACCGTTGTTTGTTTCCATCATCTTGTCGGCTAGTAGCGCTAGTTCGTCGAGTGCAGTTTGTGTGCTGAAGGATTCGCTGACTGCTAGTACTGATCGAACATGCGGCGGAAGGTGATTCGTCCACATTATTCTAAGCGTCGAGTCTGGAACTTTGTCGCGAGCGAGAATTTTCATTCGGCGCAATAGCTGTGTAGGTTTTTGATCTCCCAGTTCGATTTCTGATAGTAATTTTTGCAGTTGACGGCTGTCGGACTCTTCATAAGCAGAAATTAGGCGGTTTTTTAGCGCGACGTATGGCTCCTTTTCTGGTGGATTATATAGCAGGTCGGAGATCTGTTCGATGTCTTGTTTCTCTAGCTGAGCGATGACCATCTGGGCTAATTGTTCCTGGCTTCTCTTAAGTTCAGATGTGGCGGCTTCGAAGCTAATAAACCATAGGCGAGGTTTATCTCTCCAGAACGGTGGAACTCGCAGTGATAGAGCGATTCCGGCGACTTCAGGTTGCGCTGGTGTTGTTTTTCTTTGTGCTTGCTCCATAATTTGATTGAGGTTGCTTGAAAGATTTTTCGGTTGTTCTTTGTAGGGTCACCAGTTTTAGTGTGCTGGGGTTCTGCGGAGACTATCGTAGGGATGCTTTAGTAGGTGAATAAAACCAGCAAGTTGCAAGCCTTCTCAGATGCATCATAATAAACTATAGCCTTGGTGTGATGTTTTATTCTCCCGTAGAATATATATCTGTCGCTATACCAAACTTCTCTGATTATAGATAATAAGCATTGGTATGTCGTTTCATTTACTCCTTTTCCTATTTCCTGGTAATGATATTTCAGGTACAAGGTATATGGTATTTGCTTTAATAGGTAAACAAAGGTAACGTATTTGTAGCTCCGTCAGGCAGCTACACCAATCAAGTTAACTTGTTTAGTATTTACGCAGCAGACAGGCTGGTATTTTCACGTTCTCCCATCTTCTGCTATGCTGTATGCTGTTCCTATAAATAGACTATCGTATAATAAATTATTTTCCGTGAAGTAAATAAAAATGTGTAAAGTAAACCCCAATCCCCACACTTATATTCCTACAAAAGGAGTTGACAGTATTTTTTATTATAATATACTTAGTTATACTGCATAGAAAATAATTGGCACGTCTATAGCATGTCAATTACAGCCGTCATATTGCTTTGAATAGGCGTAAACGTAAAGAAAACGTGAAGAGGGGTTCATGAAATACGATAAGTTTGATCGATTGACTATAATAAGCAACTACTTGCCAGGAATAATAAATTTCAATCTATTATAGACATAATATGTTGTAGTGCAACGTCTTAAAAACGTCTAAGTGATCTGCCTTACGATAGATAAAAATTCATGTGCCCCAAAGGACTTTTTCTTTCTTTCTTTTGTAGCAGACAAAAGTCCTTTGCTGGGTACCTTTGTTGGGTACCTCTACTGGTATTTTCACGCCCTTCCATTCTGTTCTTTTAGAAATATACTATCGGATATTAAATTCTATTTCTTCTTTATTAATATGCATTAACTTTACTAATAAACTTTGAAGCAGCATACATTTCATTTCGAAGCTAAGACAAGTGTGAAGAACTCTAGTGTATGACCTCGATTAATTTATTTATTTATCTAGGATATTTATTTAACTCATAATTTACATTATTGTTTCCAGTTTCCTTAATAATAATATTCTCTTTTAGACCTCAACCTAATTTAAAATCAGTCCAAACTAGATGATGTTCTTAATCTTACCCACAAAATTTTCTTTATCGCAGAATTAGATTCCCTCGTTATCCAAAATTCCAATTATCCCCTTTTTTGCGATATCATTCCTTTTATTTCTATTTTTCTTACTATAGTTTAAACTTAACATATTATTATACAAGGGGAAGTCTGAAAGTTGCGTCCATTACAGAAAAAACGAGAAGTGCAAGATGATCATACCATCATATGGTATGGTAGATGTCCATACCATCATATCATATATGGTAATGAGGGCTAAAAATCATGTGACCAAACGAGTGTTAAATATGAATGTGGATCGATATGTGAGTAGAGGGTAGCCAAAATAGAGATGGTTGGATTGTGTGAAGTAGGACATATATAAAAGAAGAAGCGCCAGAGTAGATAAATGCAAGAGAGAATGGCGAAGCAATTGTGCCGACCACCTTTAGAGTGGGATAAGCACAAGTCAGCAGAATAATGTCAATGATATACTTGACATATTCTTCTTTTTAAAAGTTTTTAATCCATTTTACCCGTGTATATATGTGATAGTGGAATCTTGCAAATTAAATTGGACCTACTTTCCGATGTCCGATTGAGTTGAAATTTTATATACTGGTCCTGTGCCCAGGATAATGCATTTTTATGCTTAGTATGGTCTGATGCTGCTGCCAGGATTGGCTGCAGAGAAGGTAACTCCTCAACGGTTAAATTTATGGACATGAAAATTTATTAATTTTTTAAAAAGATTTTTTAACTTGATTTGTTTATATCAAACCTTTCACAAGTTATATACATGAACAAACCTAATAACACGCCGTCTTGTACTATCAAATCAAATACGGATAAGGAACATGGGAACAAGTAATGTAATAACGTTCTCGTTTGCGTTCGAGTAATGGGACTTCCTTGGGAAGTAAGCGAGCAATTATGTAAATATGCAATGAATTCCGTTTGCGCAAATGTTTGTTATGGTACTTTAGATTGGCACTCTAAATATAAGACTTGGGTAGAGATTATAAAGTCTTGTTTTAATATCATCATCACGCCGTGTGGTATCCGGCTGAATAGAATAGTACTACCCTCATTCCTTACCGAATTGTCGTAAGAGATGACTAAGGTAAGTCGACCTGCCGTGTGGTATCCGGCTGAGTAGAATAGACCACCCTCATTTCTTACCGAGGTGTCGTAAAAGGCGACTAAGGTAAGTTGACCCACCGCGTGGTATCCGGTTGAAATGAAATGAGATGAAATGAGATGAAATGAGATGAAATGAGATGAAATGAGATGAAATGAGATGAAATGAGATGAAATGAGATGAAATCAAATGAAATGAAATAAAATGAAAATAACCAAGCTGTTGTAAAATGACTGAATAATAAGGCTGAGGTAAGTTGAAAACCGATCACATACAGACAGACAACTTCTGAGGACTTTGTTTTTTAATAGGTATAGATTTCTCATCTATCTATATCTAAGGATCCCTTTTAGGGATTTGCCCACCTTTATACATTTGCTTTTTTACTTTTTCTTTCTCTTTTCTAACTATATGTATAAAAATAAACAAAGGTAGGGTGACATCAGGCAGGCGGCCAGTCGTAAAATACGTAGCTCAATCATGTAACAACATGTTTTCACATGATTGGGAGGAGGATGATGATGTTTAAATATCATCATCTCTACTCCAATGCGGATCCAATGGTAGATTACACATATCCCCAGAACTAAATCCACGATCTCTTGACAAGTATGGCCAGTGTTCTTACCATTCGCCTATTACAGGTTCTGGCACCTTAAAAGGTATCCCACATTAATAATTCTGTATACGTAAAGCGGACCGTTAATTTTTGGATAAGGAAGGCTGAGCGGACTCATTGTGTATAAATTTCTTTTTATAAAATGAAACGGAAAGGACAAAAATTATGTAATGGTTAGGACTTTGCGATGAGAAAAATAATTTTGATGGTGTGATTTGCGAGATTTCCGCATTCTATTATAAATGTGGAAAAGAAAATATAAAGTGGAGGTGTAAGATTAAGGAAAATAATTAAACATTATATGCATACTTATTACATTCTTTCTTTCTTTGTTTATTGTAGACTAGCTGTGCCTGTGACTCTGCCCGCGTGGAAATCAGTATTCAATTAAATTTTAAACATAAAAGTACTTGCAATTAACCATAAGAGATAGAGACATACTGTCGCGAAATTTTTTGTAGAGATGCGGAACACCATAGTACAGAAGTTACAATAAAGTTACTTTGCTGTAATTTTGCTTTGTTAAAAGAATACATGATATGCTAAATGTATGAAGCAGGCAACAATCACATACAACAAGCATGCAGGACAAGCCACCACACGTATCACAAGACGCCGCCAACACCAATACTTCATACAAAGCACTACACATACTCACTACCGCAACCTCTAAGGTCGTTTCGCCCCGTAACCGTGGCATCAGAAGGCGAATTCCAAAAGGTTTAAGTTAAAAGTGCATTACGGTTTTATATAATTTGTGTAGAAGGTCGTGCAGTTGTTAAAACACTCCCCTGCTCGTAGTTTTAGTTGCGTGCGCTATCTAAACCAACAGAAATGCACTAAAGTAATGTAATAGAGAATTGAAGATCTACAAAAATACTACAAAAAAGTCTGCAACAGTATGTTTCTATCTCTTATTGTTAAAAGGCAATACCTACTTCTATATAATTTATAGAATTAGGTGTTACTTTGCGGAGATCCATAATAAAAAATTAATAATAAAATTATTTTGCTATAATCCGCGATGAAGTAAAATAGAAAATATATAGCTAAATGTAGAGTGGACAATCCGTTTTCATACCTGATACATGCAGGGATTCGTAAAACACAAGCACAAACCACCACCACCGCCACCACAATACACAAGCACTACATACTTTCGTTACAAAATCGCAAAGCGAACCTATATCCAAACAAGCTTAGATATATACTAATGTGATTTTGTCGTGGAGTTTATCTTCTGAAAATGCTTCGGTTGCGGGCGAAATGATTGTTAAGTTTGTGATAGTGAACGTATGTAGTGCTTGTATATTGTGGTGGCTATTTTACTTCATCGCTGATTACAGCACAATAATTTTATTATTACTTTTGAACTAGTTTTATGTTAAAAATTTCAATTAAATACACTGATTTACACTTACAACTATACCACTCGCGCTCACGATCGTTTTCTAAAACTGAAACTACGCTTAAATATTACAAACAGCATTAAAACTTGCCAGTACACATTTAAACTACCATTAAGTAAACCCTTTTAATGAGAAGGATTTATATTTCGGTCCAAACATAGATCTTGGTGATTAATGACAACCTGTTTTTGTTGCAAATCACCTAAATAAATCATAATTTTAATCCCGCCTCCCATTACGATTTTCAGGGATTCGTCATTAATTTAGTTTTTGTTGGCTAATGCTTTATTACATATACATATTACTTTGTTCAAATAAATGTACAAAATTTGTGGACTTGATATTGAACAAAGCCTATTTTTATTTTCAAAAATGACTTCATAATTCACAAGCACTGATTACAAAATTAAAATAGAAGAAACAGAAAAAAAAGATAACATTATGATACATGGTCCTAAGAATTTTAAATTTTGTAAGCCTTTTCTTACCGAGATGTCGTAAAAGGCGACTAAGGTAAGTTGACTCACCGTATGGTATCTGGTTGAGTAGAATAGGCCACCCTATTTCTTACCAAGGTGTTGTAAAATACAACTCCGATAAGTTAGCCGTCAGGCAGGCGGCCGGTCGTAAAATTCGTAGCCAAATCATGTGACAACATGTTTATAACATGTTGTACCGACCCCAGTTAGAGTGGGATAAAGGACAGGACGATGATGGCGTTAAGAATTAATTAAATTTATTAATTAAATTAATTAAAGAGTAAAAAAGTAACAGTGGAGTACAAAAGTTACAATTTCTAGCATCCAGAATACTCACCCATTTGCGGAACTTCGTTTGCTGATTTCATTAGACTCATATTCAATCTTTGGTTTCTCACTCGTTTTCAATTTATACTTTCTACAGATTTTGGAGCTTGGTCAATTTAATCGATCTACTGTTACAATTTATATGCATGTGGCAGCACTGATATGACAAGTTGACTGATTAAACCATTGACATCTTATATATATAAAAGAAAGTTGGTCTTAGTTACACTATTTATAACTCTAGAACGGATGAACCAATTCGGCTTGAAATTGGTGTAGAGTTTGCTTAGAACCAGGAGACGGACATAGAATACCTTTTATCCCATTCGACCGCATTTATTTTATCCCGTCAAGTCACTATAAAACGTGGTATAACAAAACGACTATGACATTGAATAACAAAACGCAAATGTCAGAGGAATACAATACATAAATGACAGCTAAACGTAATTTTGTCTTTGGTAAAAAATTTGACAATTATCAAAATAATAGCTAAACGTAACTACATAGTATAAAACAAAGTCGCTTTCTCTATCTGTCCCTATGTCCCTATATCCCTTTGTATGTTTAAATCTTTAAAACTACGCAACAGATTTGGATGCGGTTTGTTAATAGATAGAGTGATTCAAGAGGAAGGTTTATATGTATAATAACAATCAATACCGAGTAGAGAAATACTGTAATTTTTGAGGTTTCCAATGTGATTTTCACTGAGTGACATAGGCTATATATTTTATACCAGTGCGAAGCCGGAGCAGGCCACTAGTATATATTTAAAAAAACACATTTGGAAATACGTAACACAAACATTAATGCTAATATGGCTAAATCAATGTTTTTCCTCTAGCAGTAATTTAAGGTTTATGACCCAGATAAATTTCGCTCCTATTCACGTTTCTAATGATTTATCAAGAGAGATAATAATCTACACAGGAAAATTCGGATCGCCTTTGTCGTAGTTGAATATCGTTAATAAAATAACAGCCCAATTGATATAAAATGAAGAGACATTCATTTACTTTCATGAGATATTGTGTATGATATTTGAAAGTACGTCGTGTTATTATCCCACTAGTGGTGGTGGAATGGTTTGGGCAACGGACTTGCGACTGAATGGTCGTAGGTTCGAATCCAGACCATTATAATACCGACGTGAACTCACTCCTAACATAAGCATTTAGCTTAGCTAGGAGGTTAACAAGTTTACTAGTAATTTGTTACTTAAAATTGCTAGTAACTTTAAAAAAAAGAAGAATATTAACAAAAAAAAATTCTAAAATACTCCCTAAAATTTGATATTCCTATTTAATCCCAAAGCTATTGTCTGTCTGTTTTGTCGTTTTAATATTAAATGATGTTCAATATGTTACTCGTAATCAAAATCAGTAAAGGATCTCAGTTAATAAAGAATAGAATAGCAATCTCAGTTATTATTAAAATAATTTTCGATAATAAAATAAAATTCTTTGAAAAACAAGTTTACGAACATTCAGCAACAAGTTACTCAATTGCACATTACATGAACCATATCCATATAAAGTTAGAACAGAAAAAAACCTAACTACACATTTTATCTTTATGGCGTCCAAAGTTTCATTTTTTCACATCGATAAGTCTAATAACAAATGAACCTTTTTTATATTTTCGACAAAAAGCAACAGGAGATATTTATTTTGTTTACGATGCTTTAAGAAAAGGACGCCGATGCCGTTTCCCTCATTTACCCGTTTATTGACGTCTCCTGAATTATTTATTACGGGGGGCGAACCTGCGAACACAAAGGGGCGAACTGAAAATCAATCGAGAACTTAAGAGGTATTGGGAATGACTTTGTTATTAAAGACCTAGAAAAACGAATCTGCAATTTAACTGTCTGTATCTCCCAATCTCTTTTTCTCTCTTTCTGTCTCTTTCTCTGTGTGTGTACGTGTATGTGCGTGCGGCGTGTGTGTGTGTGCTTTATGTGACTGTGTGAAACTAAAGCCAAGCGTACAAGTTCTAATAAAAGCTGGAGATAACAGTAAATCGTCAACTTCCTGCGCTTATCCCACTCTAAGTGGGGTTAGCACAAATTGTTACAAACATGTCGTCACATGATTTGGCTACGTATTTTACGACCGGCCGCCTGAATGAAGTCTACTTAGTCGTATTTTACGACTCCTCGGTAAGAAATGAGGGTGGTATATTCTATTCAGTCGGATACCACAATTGGTCATTTTTTGAAATAAAAACCCGATTACAACCATTTTAGTGTTCAACTCTAGTCGAATCATTAAAGGACTTTCTTTAACAAAAATCTGAAATAATGTGTAGCGTACAAAAATTAGCTGTGATGGCCTAGCGGTGCGACCGTGTGAATCTCTAGAGACGATCATGGGTTCAAACCCGGGCAGACACCAATGAGTTTTTCTATTAAAAAACTTATGTGTTTTATTGATAATTGCAATTTATCACACGCTTTTCGTTGAAGAAAAACATCGTGAGGAAACCTGCATATCTCTAGAGAATCCTAGGGATATGTGTAACCTACCAACCCGCATTGGAGCAGCGTGGTAGGTCTTAGCTCCAACCCTTCTCTCCAAAAATAGAGAGTGGAGGCCTATGCCCCGCAGTGGGATAGTAACAGGCTGTTACTTACTACTTACTTACTTACGTACAAAAATTGTGCTAAATATTCGCAAAATTCGCAAATAAAGTCAGTATAATTTTATGATGGTTAGACATGTCATTTGCATTTTTATTTCCATTTTAAACGGGTCTTTGCTGTGATTAAATAGAAATATTTCATCTAATTTCATTATACGAGAGCCCAATTTTCAACTAATGGAATTACTAAGTTACTTTGACTTTGAGAGCTATGTCGATATCCCTTTTATTAGTACGTCCTTCAGTCCTTTTTCTGTCTGTAAGAATTTTCACTGACTGACCATTTATGACTGGTCCTTTTTATGTAATTTTAGATGTAGGTGCGTGACTGTAATGATTCTGAGACAAAAATTTATATAGAATTTAAACTCTCGCGATTTGAACATAATCATCATCTTCCTGCCCTTATCCAACTCTAAGTGGGGTCGGCACAACATGTTAAAAACATGTTGTCATATGATTTGGCTACGAATTTTACGACCGGCCTCCTGCCTGACATCAACTTACCTTAGTCGTATTTTACGACACCTCGATAAGAAAGAGGGTGGTCTATTCTAATCAACCGGATACCACACGGCGGGTCGACTTACCTTAGTCGCCTTTTACGACACCTCGGTAAGAAACGAGGGTGGTGTATTCTACTCAGCCGGATACCACACGCCAGGTCGACTTACCTTAGTCGCTTTTTACGGCATCTCGGTAAGAAATAAGGGTGGTACTATTCTATTCAGCGAGATACCACACGGCGTCGATTTGAGCAGAATATTATAGTATAAACATATGGGTCACATTCGTCAAAATCCAGTTACCTATATATTGAGTTCGACGTTACCGCAAAGTTGCATCCACCGTGGTTACGAACAGACCGGAACGACGAGTTGTCTTCGCTCCCAAGGACTATAGGCTTTATTTTCTTTTTCTACCCTCATTCCACCGCGCATTCCACGTGACAGTCTCTTGCACGTGATAGTTTATCGCCCTATCCGAAGAATATTTATATATAATATATATAAATATTATTCTTAGAATAATGATATAACATTTCCTATGCTTACACATGGGATAACATTATTCTTCGGATAGGTCTATATGTCAAATTTAAAATAAATGTAACATGTTTTTATATACGTGACTTTATATACTATAGTCACGACGTGACAATACTATATTTATTTAATAATAGTAATAAACCTTTATCTGCTAATTAAAAAAAATATTCTCAATGTTTTTCTTATTCTTCTTAGAGGTCTTCAAGTAAACACTTTTATTAGAACATGCAAAATCTTAATAAAAATCAGACTCAAAATCTTTTTTTTTTTTTACAATAATTTTATTATATCATATTAGCCATATTGTCTCATGATATTTTATATTATTATAACACTTCTTTTTATAATTTATAGTCGTAAGTAAAGTTTATTATAAGAAGGAAAGCAGAGAATATACATTAGAGTTATTTTTAAATATGTACTAAGTTACAATATTTCATTATAAGATCACGAAAAACCAATAGCGATGTTAAATCATGACCAAATATTGAAACAAGAACATACACGCATTCAGATTTAGTTGGACGCGATTATTCGTAGAAATAAGTGTTTTTGGAAAGTGAAAAAGTGAAAATAAAAGAAAACTCTCCCTTCCTAGCTTTATATCTCTTTTTATCAACATTTCTAAACTGTGGATTCTTTTTCCATGCTATCTTCTTCAAAAATGGTAGGTAGAAGAGGTTGTATATGAAAAAAATAGATAAAACTATGACAAAAAACATAGAATGAAGCTTTTTTTTTTTTTCTTTGATGATTTTTATAATAACCACAACAAAATGCTTATGATTTTAAGCTATATAGATTTAGAGCTTGCTTAAAGATTTTATCGGTTTTTCTAATAGCAAATAAAGTGCTTTAATATATATACGATAGAATAATTAACGCCTTTATAAAACTGGAGTGGGAAATTAAATATTACACGATTATTGTAATCGACATTAATACTTAAATAAATTAGTGATGTGCACTAATATTTGGTATAATTAGTTTTAGTTATAGATTTAGAATGATAAAATTAGTTATTTTTAGATATAAAAAAAATAAAAATAACTTCAGATTGGAAACAACATTATATAAGATAATAAAAACAAATTTGAATAATTTCAAGCAAAAATTAATTCTATACTTTCTCTTTAAAACAAGCTCATCCGAATTACATATTTAGGTATTTTAGCACTGTAAGAATAGAATATTGCACTAAGCACAGATTTAGTTACACAAGTCACATTTTATTCATACAGAGTTCATTTAAAATAGATGAGGTTTTGATATTGCAAAGTATTTTTTGCATGGACACTTTTTTACATCTACTTGGCAATAACTAGTAACACAAAGCAAATCAATTTGAAATAGCAACGATAAAGCTTTAAAATAAGCAATTTATTAAAAAAAAAAAAAATTACTTATCTGTATTTAAATAAATAGTTTGGGGCTGCCAATTATATTGTTAAAAACAGTATATTACTGTTTTTTTCAGTACATAATACTTTTTACTGTTGAACAATAATGAAGTATACAAAATAGTTCATCAAAATGTTTAACACTACAAGTGTTAGATTAGACGCACACACATTTTTTAAAATCAAGTAATAGGCAGTTCAAAGAATCTAAAATTTTGCCACGAGACGTATGAAGTATTTAAAACATAAAATGTTTAAAAAATAAATGCAAGAAGCCCAAGTAATTGTGCCCAATGTATTTAATACATCAAAAATACTGTTAATTATTCTAAACTACTGTCTAATATTGTTCTCAGACTTAAATATACCTTATTTTTTGAAAAATAAGTTCTCGAACCATACATAGATGGAATAAAGCCATAGAGTTATACTAGAGTAGGGAAGCCAGAATAAAATGTGCTTATTAAAATAGAGAAATAAAAAGAAAGAATGAGAGTATATATCTGTCTCTCTTTTTTATGTGTGATTAGACGAAGATAAGTATACAAATTTCATATTTCCTCTCATATATTATTTATTGTAATACTCTCATTAACATTCATGCCTATGGATCTACTATGCTATAATAACTCTATGGTGCGTCTACAATAAAAATAATTGCCAACCTAAAAAAATGTCCCTCAAATATTATTTAAAGGTTGGTATTTTACGACGCAAATAGACATAAATTGTTGCTATTAAACCTGTCGCGTGGTTAATAATAAATTAGTTAGAATTATATTTCAGTCCCGATTCGAAGGGTAATTTTAAATTCCACTTTTTTAATGAATAAGCGTTGACATTTAGGTGTATTTGCTGGGTCAAATATTTAAAAAGCACTTTACCTCAGTGGCAATAAAAGAGAGTAAATTAGATTTTCTTAGAATAAGATTCCAGGCCTAACAGTTAGACGCTTGTCAGTTTTTCTTTGATTGAACAAGTTTATATATAAAATAGCCTACCTATTGGATGGTTATATTAAATTTATAGAACTACTAAGTGCATTAAATTATTTTACTATAATATATTCAATATTTATGAAAATGTTATAGCCCATAATGCTTTGTTTTGGAATTGACATATCTAGCAATAGATACTAGATTTCCATCAAACGGAAACTAAAGTATGACCATACAGTAGTACTAGAGGTGGACAACCTTCTAAGACTAAAGACCCATATGTGACAATTTAAAAAAAAAACTATTTTAGAACGATGTAGTACCGGTTTATATTTAAAAAATGATTAAAAAATGATATGTATTCATATGAAAATATCAAATCAAATTCTTGCATTTAAAAATTATCAAATTCTTAATCGGACCATTGTTGTAAGGTTTTTACATATTTTTTTGACTACGAAACTGAAAACCTCCAACTTTACATCGAAAGAACCGCAGATTGCAGTCGTATCAATGTATGTTAGAAAAAGTTACTCGTTTGGTGCAAATTATACAAAAATTAAAAAACCAAATCATATATAATTCGCAATTTTAAACAACTCGTGCTTATCCCAGTATTTGAGGCAAATTATGTAATCCCAGCTCAATCCAACATGTTTACCGCTGTCTCAATTATAATCAATACTAGTTAAAACGCTTGCAATTTCCCGCTCCAATAAAACCTTCAATCTCTGTATAGTGTCCTACAAAACTTATCTCATATTGAAAAATTATTGTATTCATAATAAATAGTTCTTTTTTAGTGTCTACATCCACTACATATAGCCACAATTTGAGTTCATACTCATTTCATACGAGTATAAAATATTAATAAATGTATGAATGCTATGAATTATAAATAACCTTATCATTATTTTTGTAGTTAATTTTAAATATCAACAGAGACATATTTAGATTTCCCCTGCTTGCATTATTTATTTAGTTTTAACGTATTAAGAAATGTTACAAGAAGAGCAACGTAGCTATTTTCCCATGTAAAATATAATCATTTATAGTATTTTTAATTTATTACGCTTGTTTATATATTATATATAGTAAATTAAACTTTTATAAAAAAGAACAACTCATCTCAGAAAGTTCTTAAACTGTAGGTACAATTATTTACATTTCCATATTGTAGCTTCAAAGATCAGCGTTTTAAAGGGCGAATAAAGATAGCTTTTTAAGATATCAAAGGCCTTTTGAAAACGATGGTTAAGATAGAAAAATTAGATAATAAAGACTTTTTGCTTTTATCGGTCTGGGTAAAACAGCTTGATGATAAAATTTTATTGAAATTCGATACGCGTGAGGCTTAGTTCAATAGCGTACGTATTCTTACTTTAAAGATTAATTATGTTATTTCAGAAACGATATCACTTATAATTTTTTTAAATATATTATATATGTAGTATAGTAGTATATGATATATTAATTAGAAACAAATAAATTTGAACAGTTCTCTAATATTCATTTTATATCACATAAAATAAAAGTCATATTAAATTATAGAGCTTCTTAAACTTTTCCTTAATAAAGTTTGAATGTTTGCGTATTGTTCACTTAGAATAATTTAATTTAATACAGATCTGTTGGGTGAGTTTGGGCATCAGCAACAAGGTTTTAAGCACAAAAATAATTATAGCATTATCACAAAAAAACTTACTAAACACATGTTTAATTAATTTTAGATTCATAAATATTTTAACCACTAGTGATAGTAACTAGCAAAATTTTTTAAATTTTAAGCATAAGTCGTTTTCATAAATGCATCCGAAGGGTTACCTTCAAGTTATTTTTATGTATTTCCTTATTTATCAACAAGTATTTACAATCAAATACTAGGATGAGAAGATTGAGACTGTGAGTAGTAAACATATTAAGTCTCATAGCATATAATCGTGCCATGTTTGTAAACTGTATTAAGTTATGTTAATTCACTGATAAAATTCAGAACAAAACCAATATTATTATTAACTGAATGAAAATGTGGTACATTATTATACTGAACCATGACTAAATCCGATAAAAGAACGATGATATAAATTAGTACAAATACGTTCATGGCACGTTTTGTACGCATGGGGTTATTATAGATAGAATAGGGGAGCCATAGGCAGGGGCAATACTAATTTTTGTCAAATCACACATAAAAAAGAGAGAGACAGGTAAGTAGTATTTGCTCTCTTTTTTTTCGATGGACTCATTTTAAGTTGACTCCCCTACTCTACTATAATAACTCTATGTTACGTCTATGTAGTGGGCGAATACTTTTATGAGTAACAAATATGTTTTGGACTACTTTGTGATAGGCGCCATCAAATGCGTCTAGTAAATCGTTCACCACTCTGACTAACAGATGGCGTTCCTTCAGAACCGGTCTATATCTTTGGTGGACATGTACATCGACAACTCGGAGCCATCGGAGAACGTCGGACAGATCCACTTCTCTCTGGAGTATGATTTCCAGAATACGACTTTGATTTTGAGGATCATACAAGTAAGTTCTAGAAGTAATATTTTTAATGTATTCCTCACCGTATTATTGTTTTATATTGTACTAGTAATAGACCGCAGTCTCACCCGCGTACATACAAGTCTCATGGCAGTGAAAAATCTACAATAGTTTCCGCAGCGCTTACGATGGCAGATTTTTATTACTAATTTTTACATCAATATTTTTTTAAATGTAATATAGCCTATGTTTCTTAGTAAAGATGCAGTTTTCCAATGGTCAAAGAATTTTTAAATAGGTCCAGTAGTTTTTGTGTGAAAACATTACAAACATACATAGAAATTTTTCCTCTTTATAATATTAGTATAGATTAGTTTTACCTGTATGTATGCGTCCTTGATGGTAACTACCCTTTTCAATTAAATGTTCAAAGTGCTTAGTGCGAGTTTTTGAACCTTCTCGAACCCGATAGCGTAACGCCAATTTGTATGGCGCTGGAACATCGGTCACTAGATGTCGCTGCTACAGCGATGTTACAAGATGGCGTTACACTAACGCGATCGTGTAGGCTAAAATAACTTGCACTAAGAACCACTAACAATACGAACACTTGATGAATTTATCTTACATTTTTTTTCATTAAGTTCAACACAAATTTAAATAACATTCCTAAATAGTTTTTTAAAATAATTTAAAATATATTCAACTACTGTTAGTACCGGAAGCAAGAAGAAAAAAAACCGACAGGGTTCAGAGGGTCGTCTGCAAAATATGTGCTGTCTTAAAGAATACTTATGTATTCTATCCAAGATCCAAAAGTTAACCAAAAAGGGTTTGATATGTTGATGACAATTAGACCGTTATACAAAACAACATAAGAAATAATAAAAGTAGTCGTATATATCACATGTCGGTTATCTTATGAGGACGAACCAAATTTAGACTATTATAAAAAATATTTATTTACTAGCGGCCTACCCTGCTTCGCACGGGTATAAAATAGCCTAGGTCACTCAGTGAAAAAAATGATTAAAATCGATTCGGTAGTTTTGATTTATTCATTACTGCCCGTGGCCCGAAGCGTTAAATTTGGATAAAAACAATTTCCTCTCCCTATACCAAGAAGATTTCCTGCTATCTTTGGAATGTCTTAATTCATATACTACATATTTACATTTTACATTTTTCCCTATATATTTTATGTTTAAAATTAATTACAGAATGTCTTTATATACAACATTCATAGCTTTGTTATCATTAGACAATACAAACATGTTTTCTTTAGAGGTTACTTTTAAAAGAGCGCCATTTAGTTGCGCGTCCGATCGCTGCTAAATTCGAAGTGCTATAGGGCGAAGCGCGGCCTCCTCCATGATTTTAAATCTGTGATATCTTCGAAAATGTTCATTTAAACTACATGCTGTAAACGGCCATATTGATATATATTAAATCAACAATGTATTTAAGGTACTTAATTGGATAAGGATTAATGCTATATTGTATAAAAATTGCTTCGAAAATAAGGCATTATTTTTCGTAAAAAGCAAATGACAAAAAATGCTATTGTGGGTTATCCATAAGAGATAGACATATACCATCGCGGACTTTTCTATAGACCTTTTCAATGTGTACAAATACTTAGTACATCATTTTGATAAATCTCGTAGGGTTAAGCCTGCGTTTGCGATGTAAGCGGAAAAAAAGTAATTATTTACACATCACATCAGAAACCTCAAAAAATACAGTATTTCTCCACTCCATATTTAATGTTATTATACATATAAACCTTCCTGTTGAATCACTCTATCTATTAAAAAAACCGCATCAAAATCTGCTGCGTAGTTTTAAAGATTTAAGCATACATAGGGATATAGTGACAAACAAAGAATGTGACTTTATTTTATACTATGTAGTGATAATCCCTATAGCATGATTCAGTATTCACGCGCGATGGCTTATTATTAGCGTATTTCATGTATAACTTGGTGTTTCTATACCGATTTCAATTATTCTTTTTTCATATAATGGTTAATACTATTCACTTTTTTATTTAGGGATGACTGAGAGTGATATAAACGTAGGAGTAGACAAATATAACCAGAAAGCTTCGAACTGCTAAGCTATCGGGAGTTACACGTGTTATTGTGAGTCAACCATAAAAGATAGACATATGCTGTCGTGAGATATTTTTTATATAATTTTAAGGAAAACATTTCCGTCATACATGATTTCTGTGTAGCTTTAACCATCAAGGTTGCACACGCGACGGAAGCTTAAAAAATGGAGTAACTTCTCCCGTTTTCTCGACATTTCCCTTCACTGCTCTGCTCCTATTGATTGTAGCGTGATGAAAAGTATACCATAACCAGCTCAGGAGTATGAAAAAAAATTGTATCGAGTTTCGTTAAAATCTGTCGAGTAGTTTTTGTTTCTATGACGGTTATACAGACAGACAGACAGACAGACAGACAGACAAAATTTTTACTGATTGCATTTTTGACATCAGTATCGATCCCTAATCACCCCCTGATAGTTATTTTGGAATTATATTCCAGTTACAGAATTTACCTCTCTACAGATTTATTATAAGTATAGATAGATTTATAATGACAAGCCAATAGCATTTTAGACATACTTATTAATATTCAACTATTCAAGGTCACTATGCAAGGTCTAGAAAAAAGATTTTTAAGATGAGAACAGCATTGTCATAAGAAGTTAGGTACAAATTATTTATATTAATAAAAAAATATTATACTAGTACTGAAAGGAATTTTTTTATAAAAACTGCTACTAAAATATATAATACTATTAACCTATTAAAATATGTGCTTTATATAGAGCGGTACCGAAGATATAATTATAAGATGACTTTGGCATAATTCAATCTTAGGAATATTTAAGAAGATTGAATTTTGCCAAAAAAGGTATTTTCGAACAAAATAAATATAATTTAATTAGGAGCACTTGTTTATAATGGTTCACTGAACTGGAGTCTCGCGCAACAAAAGAAAACGATATATTATAAGGAAACCATTCTGGTTTTGTCTCACTCGCACTCGTTGATCTCTAAAAACCGTGTTTTTTCTAAAACCCTGAAATAATTCCTGTGGCTAAAATACTTTGATGAAATTATTTTTTGTAAGGAGCTGAGGTTTGCAGGTATTTAAAATTTAAATTATTGGTCGATACCACCCTGTCATACTTTAAATTCAAAAGTTACCACTCTTTTAAAGGTCATAAGTTAATTTTGTATATATGAAACTTAGTATGTAGAGGGTTTCGCGGACGACAAATCGTATTAGTTTTATTTAAAAAAATGTCGTATTAATCCTGTTTACAAGCACTAAGAAAACTGCTAAAATAGAATGCAAAGCTTAATTTTGCTGTCGTTTGTAAGTTGTAATAGCTCGATTGTAAACTGGCGGACTAAAAAAGTTAAACAACCCGGAATCAAAGTCCACATGTCAACAGCTCTTTCTTTCTCTTTTATTTTTTTCTTTTTATATCTTTTAATAAAATTACCAAGCAAGGCTCGCTCGCTCAGGTCCAAATAAACGGATATTAGAGACATATTTTGAAAAAATAATATAAATAAGTGTATGTAACACCTACACAATATGAAAGTTCTGTATTCTTTTACTTGTATAAAGAACCCTTTTCCCAGCATTGAAATATGATACTTGTATTATATAATATACTTTCATACAAAATTTCTTCATATTGTTTTGGCCACCTTTTACTCTGCGTTTCTTTGTTATTGCGTTCGTATATTGTGTTTATGAGATTTGATATTTACGTCAGCATGGCCGCTAAATATAAGATAAATATGAGAGATAATATTAATACAGATCACGACTTCAAAGTGCGAAGTAAATCAAATATAATACTATTGAAAAGACAAATATATATGTAATATTCTTTATACGTTTCCAGTATCACTACATATTATAAAACATAGTCCCTATATCCCTATGTACGCATAAAACTTTAAAACTATGCAACAGAATTTGATGCGGTTTTTTTTAATAGATAGAGTGATTCCAGAGGAAGGTTTGTACGTATAATAACATTCAATACGGAGTAGAGAAATACTGTAATTTTTGAGGTTTCTGTAAATAATTACATTTTTTTCCGCTTACATTGCAAACGCAGGCTAAACCCTATGAGATTTATCAAAATAATGTACTAAGTATTTGTACATCTTGAAAAGGTCTTCGGAAAAGTCCGCGATGGTATATGTCTATCTCTTATGGATAACCCACTATAGCATTTTTTGTCATTTACTTTTTAAGAAAAATTATGCCATATTTTTGAAGCAATTTTTATACAATACAGCATTAATGCTTATCCAATTAAGTACCTTAAATAAATAGTTGATTTAATATAGATCAATATGGTCGTTTACAGCATGTAATTTAAGTGAACATTTTCGGAGATATTACAGATTTAGAATGCCGTGAGGACGCCGCGCTTCGCCCTATAACACTTCGACTTTAGCAGCTATGTCGCTCTTTCAAGAGTTTGTTTAAATACATTCTGTAATTAATTGTAAAAATAAAATATATAGGGAAAATGTAAAAGTAAATAAGTAAAAATGTACGATACGAATTTAGATATTCCAAAGATAGCAGGAAATCTTCTTGGTATAGGGAAAGAAAATTGTTTTTCTCCAAATTTAACGCTTGCGGGCCCCGGGCAGTAATGAATAAATCAAAACTACTGGATTGATTTTAATCATTTTTTTTACACTGACTGACATGGGATATTTTATACCTGTGCGAAGCAGGGGCAGGCTGCTAGTTTAGCAATAAATATAAAAACGAGTTTCCACTCCATCCAGACACCGCTGTCCACCTCAAAGTAAATAATGTTGTGCTTGTATTATGTGTAACTAAACTTTGTTTGCGTGAACTGTTATCGCGTCATAGGTTGATAATAGATGGCGCTTTTAATGTCATCATATTTCTGTACAATTAACAGGATTTCTATAGCCTTAATGTTATTCCGGTGTATAAGGAATAATTGTGCCAAATTTCATCGATATTGGTTCAGCGGATTCGTTGTGAAAGAGTAACAAAAGTACATCCATACTCAGAAACTTTCGCATTTATATTATTAGTAGGAAGTAGGATAGGATAGGATTTTAAATAAATATGCCCAGACTTGAAAAATCAAGAAATTGTTTTTAGAAAATGTTTGTCCAAGGTGAAAATAGGACTCGCGACCCACGGAGCTGAACTTACTGCTATCTGCGCCAACGGGTCAGTTAAATTATTCGTTGACAAAAAAATTTCTACCAAGGAGAGCCTGAACAACGGCGGTTGCATTTAAAAAACAATATAATCCAATTAGATAAAATTGTAATACATTAAATTTAATTCTTTTAAATTTAAGCATTGAAGCAACGTGACAGGTCTATGCACATATACATTATCCAAAAGAGAGTGGGAACTTTAACCGGAAGTGGGATACAAGCTACTACTTTTTAAATCATCATCTTCCTGCCTTATCCCACTCCAAGTGGGGTCGCCACGATTTTATAAACATGCTGTCACATGATTTTGCTGCGTTTTTACAACCGGCCGCCTGCCTGACGTCAACTTACCTCAGTCGTATTTTTTCACACCTCGAAGCTACTTTTTAAATATTACATTTATATAAAAGTAAAGTAGCGACCTGTTACTAACCCACTGATGGGCATAGCCCTCCTCTTTCCGTTTTAGGAGAGAAGAATTGGAGCTAAGACCTACCACGCTGCTCCAATGCGGATTGGTAGGTTACACATATCCTTAGAATTATCTAGAGATATGCAGGTTTCCTGACTCGTGTCACCGTATGACAGATAACATATAATTTTGTAGACAAAATACTTCCTCATTATCGTTCTATTTATAACAACGTATCTATTTATATTTTATAATTTATATCTGATTATTATAAGTATGTCTGACAATTATATATATTATATCGAGTATGAGTACTCATACCTAACACAATCTATTTTTTATTTTATTTATTTGTTCATACACAATATTAAAGTTATATAAATAGGTGCGAACATAAACTTATTCAAGTTTTACCGCACACCCGAGTCAGTCGACAGATAGTGTAGCAAAACAAAATACAATATATATATTTCTTATACAGTATAAATACTATTTAAGATTATAATACTACTATCTAATATATGCTTATTATTTATCCTATTATCAGGGCAAGGAACTTCCGGCAAAGGATCTGAGCGGGACATCAGATCCATACGTGCGCGTGACCCTGCTGCCAGATAAGAAGCATCGCCTGGAGACAAAGATCAAACGTCGCACCTTGAACCCGCGGTGGAACGAAACGCTATATTTCGAAGGGTTCCCGATACAGAAGTTGCAGAGTCGGGTATGTACAAATTGCTGTAAATTTAAAGCCATAGAGTTATAGAGTTGTTTAAAATATAAATAGGAACTAATAAATCTTTTTTTCGCAATTGTACAAAAGTAATAATAAAATTATTTAGCTATGTGGACTGTAGCACAATTTTATGGCTTCTTTTCTACTTAATTCTACAAAGTAAAGCCTACCTTATAATTGTTTTACTTTATAAATTTTCCTGTTATAAATGATACATTTTTACATTTCTCACGGTTATATCGTACCCTCTCAGCTCAATAATTGAAACCATTTTCTCGTAAAGACTTTTGGAAATTTATCCATTTCTCACGTAAAATTAATCAGACAATGTTGCCGCGTAGAATCAAGTTACCATGAATAATGTAAATTTTAAATCGGATTTGGCTGCGTACTTTGTAAAATTAATATCACCGTTTTCGCATGATTTTATTTATATTGTAAACATTAATATTTTACCTCCACCAAGAGAGAAAATGAATTTTGTTATATCACTTGGAAGGTAAAATTAAATGTAAATATTCCTTAAGAGTTGTTTTACGTTTTAAGATCGGATAACTTTTGTCTTTATTATTAGTTTCGCAAATATTCATTATTACCTGTACCTGCGACTTCATTAGAACGCGAGACACGTTTTCTGATGATTGATACTTAAGTGCGGGTCACGTGCTAGTACGTTTTTTGACGATTGATACTTGAGCGCGAAACACGTGCCAGTACGTTTTCTGACGATGGATATTTGAGCGCGGGTCACGTGCTAGTACGTTTTCTGACGATTGTTACTTGAGCGCGGGACTTATGCTAGTACATTTTCTGACGATTGATACTTGAGCGCGGGTGACGTACTGGTACGGGTTAGTGTTACAACATGGTTTGTTTGTGGACACAAAATAATAAATAGCGTGACTAACTAAATAACTAAATTTACGCGCATTACGCAAAAATTAAAATGAACCTTATTAAATGCTGTAACGTATTATTGCAATAAAACTAAACGGCTTTTCTTATTCCCCGCTTATATTGAACTATATTTCTTTGTAGTTACAATTTGTGTAACACAAAGCACATTCTTGGACCCATATTAGATTTTATAACCCGTAAGCAGCGGTCTAACCATAAGATTATTGAGGAAATATCTTTCTGTTCGAATAACGACGTCAGTGAAAATTCATTTAGTGGGCAGAAGTACTTTTAAGGGTCGGCAAATTAGATTTAACGATTAATAGAAAAAAATTCTTTACATTCAATACGTTTTGTTCGAGTTTTATTATCGCTTCAATAAAACTGACTTCCATTTGTAATATCATCTTACAAAATTCGACAGTTTCGAATGGTATAAGATGAAAGATAGGAAAGACTTTTAGAGTTATTTAGTTTATATCAATACTAATATTATAAAAGCGAAAGAAACTGATTAATGCGCTGGTCTAATATTGACGTAATTTGTACTTATTATAAAATAAGTCCCCAAAACTTTAATTAAAGGTAGTGCAAATTTTCGGGAAGGTTTAGGTTAAAAAAGTATTACGGTTCTATGTCAATTATGTTAAAGAGATTGATTGCGCAGTTGTAAAAAAATTCACCTGCTGGGAGCTTTATTCGCGTGCGCCGCGTAAACCAACAGAAATACACTTAAATAATGTAGATCTGCAAAACACTACGTAAAAAGTCTGCAACAGCATGTCTCTATCTCTTATGGTTAATTCATAATAACTAGTTTTATGTTCAAAGTTTAAATTAAATACACTGGTTTCCACACGTGTCAAGCCGCAAGCACAGTTAGTGTAGTATAAAAAACCGTTTTCATAACTGAACATCCATTTCATTCTAGTGCGGATAACAGCAAAATAAGTAAATAATTATTTTTGATCTGTAGAATATAGAGTCAATATAAAAATTTTAAGAGATTCTTTGTGGTTTTTTCGATCTGTGGTGTGTAGATGGTAAGATATATCTCAGCCTATTGATTTGTATTGCAAAACTCTACTCTACTTTTTACAGGTATTACATCTCCACGTGTTTGACTACGACCGCTTTTCAAGAGATGACTCTATCGGTGAGGTGTTTCTGCCTCTGTGTCAGGTAAAAAACTGTCACTTATTTTATATTCTTGATTTTATTTTTATATAAGATCATATTATTACCATTACTACACCGTGTGGTATCCATCAAAGCCGCGGACTCAGCTAGTATTTAATAAAATCTAAAATCTATATAAAATAATCTATTCAAGACTATAAAGTAAATAAAAAAAAAATTCAAGACTCAAATTTCATTAAAGACATATATGTATATATATTTGGGAAATCGACCCTGTACTTAATTTTAATGTAGAAATATGATAAATATATTTTTTGTCTAAATTTAAGCGAACATGGCTAAAAAAATGTTGTTTATCATATACACTATTTAAAAATATGCACGTTTAATAGAGATTTTAAAATTTTATAATATATTGCTACAAAATCTACGCAACAGGCTGTTTCAGGACTCAATTTTTATATGAGAAGTCCGCTATAAAACAAATATCCCACTCACTATTACGCCTTAACATTTTTAAACCCTTTTTAAGAATTGCACTTTCCATTTTTTTTTGCATATTTAAGTTTGCACCCTTTTTAAGAATTGCACTTGTCACTACTTACAAATGGTGCCCTTTTACGTCACATTAAGAACATACATATCAACCCGATAATATACATTTTTCAGGTGGACCTGAGCGAGAAACCATCTTTCTGGAAGGCGCTTAAGCCTCCAGCCAAGGACAAGTGCGGTGAACTTCTGACTTCACTCTGCTACCACCCCAGCAACAGCGTGCTGACCCTCACCCTGCTCAAAGCCAGGAACCTCAAGGCTAAGGATATCAACGGCAAATCAGGTATAAAATATTGTTAATTTACTTACTAGCTAGTAACCGTTTTTAAACTGCAATGGCTGTGCTAAAAGTCGAATTTCGAATTTTAGCTTTCTCTGGGATTCTCTTTTCCAAACTCCGCTGTTTAAGGATATTAATAGCAAATACCCAAAATATGTAACTTGTAATGAGAAATGTTGCCTATAGGTAGTTAATTATAAAGGTCATTCAATTTATGACTTTACTAGGTTTACTCGCAACTTCGTTCGCGTGGACTGTTGTCGCGTGATTGGTTGATTATAGATGGCGCTTTTCAATGTCATCTTATTCCTGTTGAATTAACAGGATTTCTATAGCCTATATGTTACCCCGGTATAAAAAAATAATTGTGCCAAATTTCATCGATATTGATCCAGCGTATTCGCAGTGAAAGAGTAATTAACATACATCCATATTCACAAACTTTCTCATTTATAATTTTAGTATGATGTCTCTGAGGTAAAACCGAACTCCATCCCGAACTCTTGGGTCTTAAGGTCTCAAATACAAATAGCATAAATATATAAATTCTAATGAACAATGTTGCCTTTAGGTAGTTCATTGTAGACGAAATTTGGCTGTTTCTAGGATTTACTCCATTTCAAACTGTAACTGTAGACTGTAGTCATAGAGTCTCAACTGTAAAGAGTACAAACATATAATTTTTAACGAAAAAGGAACCTTGTATTTATCACCTTTTTTGTATATATTTGTAACGGACGCTGGGATCTAGTCCTTTATTCCCGTGAGAAATGGCTGCTTTAAGCTAGGCGCAATAAATCAAGATTATATCTAAAATGTAGCCAATTAACTGAGAAAACCATTCCGTTGGATCATTAGACGTTTTTCAAATTAATGATCGTTAGGGGAAAAAATTAGGAAAAGTTTTAAATTCTATTCCTCGTTATTAAGTTACAGCGAGGACAGAATTAAATACGCTGACTTAATTCCGAATTTTTCTACTACGTTATATGATCGTAGTGAATCGTATCGTATGATCGGCGTGAATATGATAAAGGAACCGTAAGTTCAACCTCCGGACAAGCATTTATAAGTTACTTTAAAAACTTATGCTTAATTCATATTTAAAATTGATCATACACTTAACGAACATGGAAAACATAATGATAAAATCGGTATATTGCTGGAGAATATCTGGGAAATGTGTAAAAGACAAATCCGCATTAGAACCGTGTGGTAGCTTTAAGTTTTTAGAGGCAAGGTATATATTTTAATCCAGGAAGTCTCTACCATCTACCACTGTAAAGCGCATGATGAATTGTATTGATTAAGCACATAAATTTGAGTATAAAACTGTTATGCGTCCGAGGTTCGAATCCCCACACACACACACAATCTTATGATGATGTAAGTATGTCGGAAGTGATATTTGTGTAGTCGTCTAATAATGTTCAATTTTTGAATTGAAAACGTCTGTAACAGCGTTGTGCACTTTTTGCGATGAGTAAAAATGTAAAACTCGCTTCAGGACAAGTCGCGCAAGACGGAGAGAGAGTAGACCGCCGGCACGGTGTAGGAGAGGAAGTATAGGGAATACTTCCTCTTCTTGCCCCGTATAGCTGCGTCAGCTGTGAAAGTTGATTTTTTTGAGGGATAAACTTTTTTATGTAAATAATTGTAATAGTTTCTGTTAATTTTTTTTTATGTAATATAAATTGTCATGTTTGTCTACGATAGTGTAAAAAATAAATATTGTATTTTACCACATAAATGATGGTATTTTTATACTGATAACTAAAGCAAAATAACCATTCCAAAATATCGAAAATGTACAACGTTAATATTCAAGTTTTCATTTCTGCTGGTAATCCCGTAGTGCCCGCAGATTGAAACCCGTTAATTTTCTGTTTTAATTTCAGATCCGTACGTAAAAGTCTGGCTGCAATTCGGCGACAAACGTATAGAAAAACGCAAGACAGCCGTCTTCAAATGCACCCTGAATCCGGTGTTCAACGATTCCTTCTCATTCAACGTGCCGTGGGAGAAGATCAGGGAGTGCTCCCTGGACGTGCAGGTCATGGACTTCGACAATATTGGCAGGAATGAGCTGATCGGGAGAATACTTTTGGCTGGTACTGTTCGTTAATATTTAATAATTCTATTTATTTTGTATTATCTTTTTGTCTCTGGGCAATTGTCATTTTTTTATTCACCGATATATGGGTAGCAATGAAAACGCCACTCGCCGATCGGTTTGTATGTCGCCGCGCTAGTGTCTACGTGAGCGCGGAACCTTCGCTAATGGCCGCTCGATCGCTATAAATAATTCGCATCAAATTAATTATAAAACATTAAATAATTCGTCTAGAACTTGCAATATTAAGTGCAGTGCCTAACATTAAAGTGTCGTGTCGAGTTTCGGACTTGTAATAGTGTTACTGTTCGTTCGAGTAACATTACCCTGGCGTCACAAGAAACGGCTATTTATATAACGGGTTATTTATTTATTTATTCAAAGGCATCGAAAGGTGGGTGGTGCTAAGTTGTTACTTCTTATCGGTGAGAATTGGGCATTGCCCAGAAAGATAGAAAATAGTCAAAATTCCTGAACCCCCTATACAGTCCACTTAAGTTACCCACCAGCGAACTAGGGTCCAGGAATCAGGTTCCTTTTAATTAGGGAACATTTTACCATAGGTACGTTCTTTAATTTGCATTCTATGTTCAAATTTGCCAATTCGCTTTCAGCTATCGGTTGGCCAATTGAACTTTTATAAGACTCCCATACGTTATTCGTAAAACAGAATTGTAAAGTAACGGTCTGATAGAATTCCACTGCTGGGTATATAGGCCTTGGTACCTTTTTTAATTTGCATTCTATCTTCAATATGGCCAATCCGCTTTCAGCTATCGTCAATACATAATGCTGCAATCGTTTATGAAGCTCGCAGGGTTTTCAAATTTAAGTATTTTCATAATTTATTCATTCAACACAATTAAGCCACAAATTAAGTGTAAGAGATATGCTTATACGTTAAGCATATTACAAAATTGAAGATTATTTGGATGATAAAAATGCCTGGATTTAAAGATTCTTTCAGCATCATACAAAACTACGGTTTAATTAATAATGTGAAAAAAAAACGTTTAAAAGATTGACCGCTGAGTTTCTTGCTGGTTCTTCTCGGTAAGATCAACATTCCGAATCAGTTGTAGCTTCATTAATCGTATTGATACTTGACGGTTCCAAATAGTTTGAAAGAGCTTATTTGAATGAAGATTATTTTGATTGATTGATTGTGTAATTGATTGAATCATTCCTAACATTCGATTTATGCATTTTATTGTCTTTGTTTAGACAAGTCTTATACGTTTAAGATAAGCTGCGCTTTTCAGCGGTAACCTTTTCGAAGTTTTACCAAAACCACGTCGCTTATCATTCTTCTTCTAAATATTCCAGGTAAAAACGGCTCCGGGGCAACGGAAACGAAACACTGGCAGGATATGATCACGAAGCCTCGGCAGACCATAGTACAGTGGCACCGCCTCAAACCTGAGTAAACCTTCGACCCGGGCTTGGATATCCATGCGATCAACTGCACTATAGGGATACGACCATAGAGAAGACAGACAGTTTTTGTTTGTTTATTAACATGTTTCAAAGAGTTTTTTTAGGGATCCTCCTTATATTTCTTAATATCAATTATTACAAAATCCAATGAAGCTATTCTATAACGAAAGTGTAGAGTTTGTGTATATTATGAAACAAAGTTCCCTAAAACTTTTCTTTATTTTTTTTTTGTCTGTATGTCATCGATTTTCTTGAAATCTACTTAACGGATTTTTGTACGATTTTCACTAAAAACTGATTTTATTGAAAAGGCTTGTATCAATAGTACATTACATTTAGATTTTACGTAAATTTACTAAAAAAATTAATTGTGATATACTAATTTCACTACGGGTGAATCTGCAGGCAAAGCTAGTAATAAAATAAAATTTACAATGAAAATGGTTTCCGTAAGGCACAAAATCTTTCAGTTAAGTGACGGTATATGATTGTTTTAAGTGGACTCTATTCCCAGCGTAAACTTATTGTAATTTCCTTTACTGTGTAGTATCTACTATTATTTTAACACTTCTTTTGTTTGATATTTGATCATTAAACGAGAAACTGAATATCAAATATATTTAGCTTAACTACACATAAAGACAACAGCAACTCAACTTTATATACTCCCCAAAATACGTTGTCCCCTAAAAACCGCTTTCAAGTGTATGCAATAATAAAATAAATAATTTAGAGCAGTTATTATATAATTATAGCGTTAGGATTGCCAGATACATTTTGTTCTTTACTTTAGGCAGACTTAAAACTATATATCAACTGTGATTCCAGTTCACATCCATTCGGTCCTTACGCCGTAAACCGCTTACGACAAAACAGCTAATGGCCGAATTTTGCTAAATTTTAATATAAACATATTTTAATATTTTAGCAAAATAGACCGATTCTCTTATAATTTTTAGTTATTGGAGACAATTAACCCCCAATTTTATTTCGTTTTCGCTAGGGGTTGGGGTATGCAGTTATTTAAGAAAATCGATATCGAATCGTTTTTGAAAATGATAAAATCTCTTGCTAGTGCTACTGTTACCCTAGTAAACCTTTATTATAAGTTCTGACACTTTCCAAGTCTTACATATTGGGAGAAAATGACAACTTTCTGTAAGATGTCAAATACAATGTGACATAAAATTTGAAATCTAAGATAAAATGTAAAAAATTATTGGCAATTAGAATAATAAACTTTTACAACCACTTTTGAATCGTAAAAGTTTTATTAAAAGGTAATAAAGCCAACAATGAATCAGTACTAAACGGAGCACCAATAAAATTTTAAAGAATATTTACGAGTCATCCCTTTAAGTGTTTTTCACAATTCCCTATTTTATGAGATTATTTTAGAAATCCAAGGCCAAGTTTATGGCTTATTAAGCGAGTAATCGTAGTCCGCCATTATTACGCACAGAAAAAATAAAAAATCTAAGAACAACAGAAAATGTAAACAAATTACTTTATTTTTTAAGAACCAACACACGCATGTGTTGCGAAAACCACGTACGAATAGATCTGTCTTGTCTATGGTAATATAAAGCCCCCTATAAAAAAATAAAACAAACGTCATAAGACTGAGCGGATAAAAAAAAATTGAATCTCTTCGTCGATATCATGGCTTAATAAATGCATTTTTCCTATATCGCAAGAAATTAAGCATTTATAAAAACATCATTTGCAGATTAATGTTAGAAACAATAATTTAATAATTTTCCGACCATCGCTACCTGGTAATAATTTTCAAAACTACATTTTGTTATATATGTTTTGGACCTGTGACTTTTGCTAGTCATTTTCACTTTGATTAGAAGACTATTTATTGTTTATCAAATATCAAATTCAATTCAAACATTTTTTATTCAAGTGGACTGTTTACAGTACTTTTGAATTGTCAAATGTTTTTAAATAAGCTACCACTGATTCGAAAGTTTGCTTCTATTGAGAAGAACGAGCAAAAAACTTCGGTGGACAATCGTATCAAATTTAATATAAATTATTATGTAAAATAAATTAATCTGGCGGATTACGAAATTCTAACGAGCTTTTGCAATTGGAATATTGTTTTTACATTTGACTTTCAAATACGTTGTTTAAGTTTGGAAAGTTCAATTGATTTGTTATCAGCTTATTAAAAAAGTGTTTTGTGAAAGATGTGTGTATTTAAAAGAAAAACTTGGGTCATTTATATTTATTGTCATTTATTTTGCAATGATATCGATGTCTCTAACTTTCATAGTCTATGGCACTGTTTCTGAATTATTTCCATTAAATGGTAGTATAGAATATTATATTAACTCATTTATAACTTGGTACTTAATATATTTTTTTATTTAACCGTTTAATTAATAACTTTAAAAAAAGTCCCTGACGGTTTGAGATTAGAAATGATTGTTTTTAAATAAATTTGCATTTCAATATATATCGAATTTTTATGAATTTAGTTTGTAATATGTACGTTTATTATTTTATTGTTGAATAGAATTATTTAAACTATATATTATTTCACTAAACTAAGGAGTAACTTTATTTTTTTATTTAAAAAAAATAATACTTTTGTCTATAATCTGAAATGTTTAAAAAAAATCAAGGTGTATAAATTTAATGGCATAAACCTTTTGTAAATATTTTTTGTTATGTTTTTATTTTCATCTATGAGATATCTATCTTATATCTGTACTAAATGCTCTTTTTAAACTATAATTGACGTTTAAAGGTAAGAGTTGAAATATTCAATGTTACGATTTTTAATAAGTGGTTAGATATATATTTATTATTATAATAATAATTGTTAAATTGTAGTAAAATATAATGGTAAATGGTCGTCTCGTTCGCACAAAAATGAGTAGTTGAATTTTAAATTTCAGCTTAATGATACTTCATGATTTGCTACTTAAGTTCCACCGTTATTTTTTTTATAATGTAATAAAATGTGTATGATATTTTGATATTTATAGAAAGCAAATAATAATACTTTGCAAAATTTATAATTAAATTTAATACGTAGCGGAGGAAAAACAATGAGAATTTAATAACAACTGCCAAATTGCATTGCGCAATTTTGTGTCAAAATTGTTAAAACAATTTTTCTTCGATTAGATATAATTCTGAAAAATTTACTGTGAATAAAAAAAAGTGTTTTTATATAAAACAATTCGGATACACACATACACATTATTCAAATATATCGTTCTTTTTGACATGCAATTTTCGTTAGTATATATTTAGTTAGTAAATAGTTTAAATAAATCAGATTGATTGATATAATAAGTATATTATAATAAAGATAGATTTTACGCTTGTTGTTAAAATGTTATAAAGCTTAAATTCCGTGATGTATTTAGAAAATTCGATGTTGGCGATACAGTTTCAATATTGTATACATTTATAAAGGTTTTATAGACGAACGTAGAAAATTTTATATACACTATGGACTATTTGTGGACGTATATTAATTGTGGAAGAATTAAATCTAAAAAAGGTACTTTAAGGCTTTGCGTGAAGAATGACAGATAAAGGATAATATAAAATCATGTGCGTTGGTAAATAGTCCGTAGATATTACAAGTAGTTTGTTGTTATAGATTTTAGACTGGTCAACGTTTGTAACCTAGTCGCAAATCTGATAATAGAGAAATTGGATTTAGACAAGTTTGTACCCCCTCGACCGAGCTTCAAAACCCGATTTTAGAAAAAAATTGCCAACAGATATAAAATAGCTCGTAAAAAAAATATTATATTGACTTAGATAAAGCTGAGCCTGTAATGATTAAACCAACACTAGTCCGGAGGCCGCGTGTAAGAAATAAATTCGTAGTTAAATTACCGGTTAATTTGAAATTAAAGTTTGGAAACAAGTGTCGGTATAATCAATACCATTTTAGTAAGTAGTGGTGGCATTTTTGATGACAAAAAAAAACTAGACTATAAGAAAGGCTCAGACATTGGTGTATAGATTCTGTGACATATAATCATTCATAGCTCTGTGGTAAAATATATTTTTTACTCCCGGATTTTTGGATGTGAATGTAGAATTGTAATGAATGGGAGATTCGATGGGATTCAAGGAGAGCTTCTTTCCTTATTTTTGCTATGCATTTTAATGGCGTTTCTTTTACCTACATGTGCGCGATCGCTTGTTAGTCTTTGGCGTGGGTATTGGACACATTGAGCGCAAAATCGATTATTTCATCATTTCTCTTTTAATGGTATAATGGTATAAATTAAATTTTAATAACGATAACCTAATTCTTCTTTTCAAGATTTAACGTATCAGATCTATATATGTGTGACTGTATTGAATTTAGAACAATATAGCACACATAAGTTATGAATTAATTACCAACATTTTATAAGTAATTCTACTTCATAACTTAAAATTGAAAAAAAGTTATAATAAAGTTGCTAGTAGTTAATAGCTATTGAGTAATATACTAATGAAACTGTTTAATTCTGCAATTTGGGTATCGATTATTGATTATTTACTAATTTGTCAGCACATAAAATAAACATTGCGGATTTTGCCATTTTTCGACATAGATACTCTGCTGAGATACCCTTAATTTAAACTTCCATAGCAGATAATTCCATAGCCAATAAATGCTCTAGATTATAATTAAATATCATTGATCGCTCAAATGGTTCAATATGTCTATGGTCGTACGTATAAAAGTTTTCACTTCATTATTTAAAGCATATCTTCGGTAGTAAATAAAAAAAACATATTTATTGTAATAAGTATAAAAAAGGTCAATATGAGAGGAATTATTCTATAAATGTATATAAAAATAGAAATATTTTAATGAATCGTCGCGCAAAGTTTGAAAATCTTTGAGCTATTTTCTTACTCATAAAGTTTTTTAACATTAATAAAATCATTTTAAACTTCCGTGTACTACCTCTAATATATTGTTTTGATTAATATTATGCTCGAATTGCTGTAAATGGGACAAAAATTGACAGTTTCGTTGAGACCATTTAAATTTATTCATACACTCCTATACATTATGATGTACAATAAATTACATATCAGTTTTTTTTATGTTTAAAGCAAAGTAGATACATATTTTTTATGAATGATATTTAAATAATTCACATTTTTCTCGACATAAATGAATAAATTTACAGTTTAGTAATATTATATTGGAATTCTTTGTTATATATGTATATTAATCACATCGATATTTTATTACTTATTTAGAATACTTTAAGTTATATTATAATCACATCACTAATGATTTTGACATAAAGGGCGACGAACTGTCAGTTTTCGCGCGCTTTCACGGACCGCCATTTTGAATGCTTGTTGTTTAAATGACAGCTCAAATATATAACTTTGTAATCGCGATCGGTGTCTATTTTGTGCAATATTATAAATGTTATTATTAGGAGAATTGTGATTTTACCAATATAGTTGATTATTTTATCGTATAGTTAAAATTAATGTTTTAAAGTATATAATATCATATGGTGTTAAGGAATTCTGTGTTTAGATATAGAAAAACCGCATGTTAAAAAAAATGTATTTATAGACTGTTACCATACAATTGGCTTGTCTATGGTTAATTATAAAGTAGTTCGGTAAAAAAAAATAGTTTTTGTCGTGTTACAATGAATAACCCACGAATTTTTTTCTAATTATTTTTTATTTAATTTACATACTTAGTATGTTTATGATACGTATTTAAAGTGTTGATAATTACTGTATTCTGTATTTATTATACTCGTGAGATTCATTATTCCCAAATAAATTATTGAGTTAAAATTTTTTTTTTTTGTGTGGCAAGGCTATGATCCAGTCCAGTTCTATGGTTTCATCCATGATTATCCGTTCCATTCCTATAATTACATTTACTAAGCTCATTTGCCATCTACCCAAGTGCAAACTAAAAAAAAAAGGATGAGCTTTTAATATTTATTAATCATTATAGTCTTGATTGTCTAGAACTAAGCGGTCATCTAGGATAATGGTATATTATAATCCAATCTGATAGTTTACTTAGTCTGTAATTCTCAAAACACAAATACGCGATGCGATATTTTAAAATCATGAAAGAGAACCACCCCCGTCTCAAAAATTATTAATTCCAAACAAATCAAAATATGATACTTAAAAATATTTTTATATAAAATTATTCTGATTTAGATAAAATGTTTATTTTTGAAATGATCAAATATTTAAATTAAAAAAAATTTTTTTAATCAAAACCAAAGGTTCCGGATCACAGGATTCTTAAGAATTCTTAATAATGCGTAGTCCAATGCACCCTTGGCCGCCTTTAATTATCAAAAAAATAAAACAAACACATAGAAATTTTGTATTTTTTATTGAATAACTTTTCTATTATTTATCAATATCACAAACGTACTTATAATAGTCATTTATTCAAGTAAAAAAGCCGATATACTTAAAAAAAAAAATCGACAATCGTTTCTAAACGTGACATTTTTCAATTCTTAACAATGGTCAACTTTGTCACAGCTATCTATATGAATGAACAGGAAATAGGAAGCTGCTTTTAAATCACGAACAATAGTCAATTGAAAGTCCCGGTACCATGACAATTAGAAAGTGACCCGATTTGAAAATAGTAAAGACTATTTCGTTTTAATAAAAAAAAAAGTCGAACTGATCTGAATCTACAAATATAATGAACAAAAAAGGAGTCTTTTATAAGTAATTATTTCAAGCGGAGTTATACAATATTAATTTAAAATTTTAAAATGACGCTGGAGATCTGCACATATCAATTTTGCGTCCGTGTATTATTATATTAATGTTTTATAACTATGTTTTTTTTTAACTTAGGCCTTTTTCTCCGCTTCCTTTGCCTCTTCAGCGGGAGGGGCTGGGAGTTCAGGGTACTCTAATTTAACGCCATCTTCGCAAGTGAAGATCGGACAGCAGCCGGGGAAGGGTGCAGTCTTGTTGGTTTTATCTGTAAAAAGAAATGTGTAAATTCGATTTAATTATTTGTGCCTATTGTAAAGTATTTATACAGTGTCTGAAGTACGGGTCTGTTCTTATCTATTGCCAAAAGCCGTGCTGCTACATACAGTTCCTACCGCAATAACGCCGCATAAAGAGCTCATGATGAAGAGCCCCGTATAGGCTTGAAACTAGTCGGGCTCATCTGATAAATAAGACGTGAGTATAGCTGGTTTCTATACATTAATTATGAATAACACTCACGATATTTATATTCAAAAATATTGGCAAAAGCTTTGAAAATAATGTTTGATAGTCAAACCCACCCCGCTGATTCATCGTGGATGGTTAAGTTCCCAGAATTCTCTATAGATGAATGACATTTATATAAAAAATAAGTATTTATAGGGCACATTATTGATACATAGACCAATTATTATAATTTTTAAGGCAGTCCCAATGCCCATAGATCAACATAAAAATATATATTTTTTAATGTGGCCTTTACACAGATCAATTAAAAACAGTTGTAAAGAGACATTGCTTACAGAAGAAGGGACTAATGTTATCCCGTCTGGTATTGTCATAAAAGGCATAAGAGCTAAAAATAGTGAGTCTAGTATTGCCATAAAAAAATTGCCATGAGAGCTAAAAAAAAGTAATTATTAAAATTACCAGTGTCAAGTTTGCACTTGGGGTTAGCGACTGGCAGAGGGCCACAGTCTTCCACCAGCTCAAGGAGCCTGGGTGGTTTGTCCTCGCTGAGCACACAGGAGCTGCGCCCGCAGAACGGAGCTAGGTCCCAAGAGTTACCAGGCTCGACGGTTGCGCAGCGCGTTGAAGCAAAGCACAGGCCAGGAAAATCTGGAAATAAGATTTCAGGTTAAACCCTAAGCTGTAAAAAAATTCTCATCACAGATTTCATTATTTCGACGAACAGATCTTTGAGATCATGAGGTCAATCAAGGACTTAGTATCTGTATACCGATAACTAAGTGATTTGATGGCCTCAAAAGGTAGCTAACAACTGGTAGACTCAAGCGTTAAAGTGCCTTAAAGATATCTTAAGGAGCTTTTCATATTCATAGCTTCAAGAAGAAGATTCCTTATCTTAGCATCAGTTAAACAGTGTACCTAAGTAATTATTTACCAGGCGCTTTATTCACTTTAAATTAATAAATTAGATTTAATTATAAAACAGAGCTCCCATTGTAAAACTAATCAGCTTTATCCCACAACTCTATGACAGATTGTTTCAATTATGGGTATCCGGTTGAGTACAATAGACCACCCACTTTCTTCTTCCACTTCTTACCGAGGTGTCTGTCGCCTTTTACGACACCTCGGTAAGAAAGTGAGTGGTCTAAGGTAACTTGACGTCAGGCAGGGGGACGGTTTATAACATGTTGTGCCGAACCCACTTATAGTGGGATAAGGGCAGAAACATGATTTTCAATTATGTGTATATCTACCAATAGCTGGCAACTATTAAAATTCATAAAAACTTTCGAAAAAAATGATTGCTTATATCATAAGAGAATGTTTACTTAAATAAACAGCGTATACGGAGAAATTTAACTTAACAGATTCATGTAATTTAATCTCAAAGGTTCTGTTTCATAACGCACTCGATATTGTTACAGGCACAAAGAAATGCGAGTGTTTACTTGAAAGTGAAATGGAAAGGAAGGTAGATAGAAAGTCGCCTTTTACTGATACCGGTCGAAAGTTCAAAGAAAATATCACTACATTGTCTATAGGATTTTGCTCGTAAATGTGATGGGTTTTCTTTATGTAATTAATTAATTTACTTGATTTACAAATATTAAAAAGTTTTTAGTTACACACAATTAAAATTTAAATTAAATAAATTCCAGATAGGTACCGATCACAATTCAAAATTCAAAATATTCTTTATTCAAATAATTTCTTTATTTATTAATGAAATAGAATTCCAAGCCCTTCAGATAAATTTACTACCAATATCTGATGTAACATACGATTTGGAGCTTTCTCTATGAATGGAATTTAAATAGCTAAGCCATTTAAATTGCAATTCCAGATGAGTTAATAATTAAGTTAACTGCAAAACCAATTACAAATATATCGATGTGTAAATATAAATAATTGGAAAAATAATGAAATAAACGATTAATTTTGACACGAACATTAACACCTAAGTATTACTAAACCTCGCATGAGATATACTCGTAACTTGAAATCTAGGTATAGATTTTCGTAACCATAAATTGCAATACATTAATGTGTGGTAAATAACGTACTGAGTTCAATATAAATTAAACCTTAATTTTTAAACAATATGGTTTGATTTCGCATGTGCTTACCAAGTTATAATAAGGTCTCGCGTGATTGGCCATGTGCTAGAAACTAGGTTTAAAGTTTAAGCTGCGATTGTAACCGCCACATAAAGCTTAGAGCCTATATTAGAACGGTCTAGAAAGTTTACGTTTCTTAACCGGATTTGGTGAATGCAACCATTTAATTTGGTATCTTGGTTTGTCTACTTAATGAACATGGGTACATACCGAGGTCCAAAAAAAGTAAAACGGCGTGCGCAAGAGGGCGCGGACAATTAACTACCAAACTTCCTTATATAATTAAAGTATGACAAATTGTGAAAGGGTAATATAAATTATAAATTACTAAAGTTATGAAAGAATTATCGGGCTTCACGAAAAAATCCCCAAAATCGACAAATCTGCGATTTACGTTACGTGGCAAAACTTTCTATACTGCCTACGTCTATAATTTTTTTTAAAGAAAACTTATAGGTAATATATAATCAATTAATAACATATAAAATTATTATAAGTATGTAGGCAAATCACGTGACATGTTTATAACATGTTGTGCCGACCCCACTTAGATTGGGATAAGGGCAGGAAGGTGATATAAAATTATTATATATCTCTCATTTATATTATATTGCTAAATATATTTAAAAAAATTGCATTAGCATTTGAAATAGAATATTTAAAATGTTTAACATTTTAAATATTTTTTTTAAACTAGATAATTTATTAAAGTTTTAACTAAAACTAATATTTTTGTTGAACCTAGTGCCTTTATTTAAATTTACTTATTTTTTGTTTTTTAATTAAAAGATTAATAAATAACCTCTTAAAGGCTTTAATACACTGACTTACGTTTAACACACTAAAAAAAAAGCTACCTTACGAAACAATTTGGTAATGCTTATGGTATTATGTAACTACCAATTCCGAAAACAAGTCACACGTTAATATATTCTGTGTGTTTGTCAGTATTACTGCGTTTCTTGGAAAAGTAGGTCAACAAATTGGATCATAAACTTTATTGTCCAGTACTAAAGCTATGATACCTAAAGCTATAACATATTGAAATACTAACGGGTTGTGTAGCATGTTAACGATTAACTTGTTAATATAAATGATTAACTTCATAATTCAATATATTTCTTTGGTCAAAACATTTTTTCGACTTTTGACCTCGAGTAACATATTTTCCAGGAACTATGGGGAATTTTGAAATGTTATTTTTAATTGTAATTTGAATTATTCTCAGCTTGATGTAAATTTTAATGTCCGGTCCAATTTGACCGGAATAATTGGAGAAAACTATATATTTGTAATGCCTTGATCTTTTTAAGTGCTAAAAACTTAAAAGCTACTTTAAAACATTAGCTACAGTGTAATATAATAAAAAAACTTTTTTATATTCTACGTATCTTGTATATTTTGTATAGACTTATTTATTTATAATATAATATATACATTATTGACTGTAGCTATACAATCAAAAAATTTGAGTTACATAGACGAAAAATTAAGTAGTTTTAAAGATTTTAATTTAAAAAAAAAACAATTTACGCAGAAACGTAACGTACGTCTTAGCATTTTTTAAGTTAACTACTAGTTTAAGTAACTGAAAGTGTAGAAGACTGCATTAATTTTTTAAATCATCTTCCTTTATCCCACTCTAAGTGGGGTCGGTACGTATGTTTTGTTTTATCTTCCATTTTCGTCTATCATTCGTCAACTTTGATGCTACTCCTTTTATATGTACGTCATACTTCGCACAATCCAACCATCTCTTTTTCGACCTCCCTCTCGTCATATATTTGGCCACATTACATACACATCTTTACTTTTTTTAAACTCTTTTGGTCACATGATTTCTTTCCCTCGTCAATACTTCTCCATAGTAACCTAGATTTTAAATATGAAATATAAACTTCTTTTATAGCTTGTGCCTCTAAGTGGCCTCATACCTTATGAAATTAGCGTTAGATGCTTACTCACGTGGTGAATGGACCTTATTGTTGTGCCCAAGGTTAGCTTATTCACGACGTTAAACTAAATTACACTATAATAGGCTTAAGTATAGTAATAGACACAGGTTTCAAGTTCTTCATCAGTTTCGGGTTTAAGGGAAAAATTGTCCTAGTTTGTTACATAATGGCGATTGCAGTACTTACTCATCATCATTCTCCTGCCCTTATCCCACTCTAAGAGGGATCGGTACAAAATATTGTAACATGATTTGGTTACGTAGTTTACGTCCGGCCGCCTGCCTGACGTCAACTTACCTCAGTAAGAAATGAGGGTGGTCTATTCTAATCAGCCGGATACCAAACGGCGGGTCTACTTACCTTAGTCGCCTCTTGCGACACCTTGTTAAAAAATTAGTGTTGTCTTTTCTATTTAGCCGGATACCACACGGCTAACAGACAAACTTGTACAGCACATTAGTTATAATATAAACAGATAAAAAACATCACCGCCGTGTGGTATCCGGCTGAATAGAATAGTACCACCCTCATTTCTTACCGAGGTGTCGTAAAAGGCGACTAAGGTAAGTCGACCCGCCGTGTGGTATCCGGCTGAGTAGAATGGTCCAACCTCATTTCTTACCGAGGTGTCGTAAAAGGCGACTAAGGTAAGTTGACACACCGTGTGGTATCCGGTTTAGTAGAATAGACCACCCTCTTTCTTACCGAAGTTTCGTAAAATAGGACTAAGGTAAGTTTACGTCAGGCAGGCTGCCGGTCGTAAAAACGCAGCCAAATCATGTTCAGCATGTTTATAACATTTTGTGTCGACCTCACTTAGAGTGGGATAAGGGCAGGGGGATGATGATGATGACAGATAAAAAACATCAACTTAATATCTTTCAATAAAAATGTTAGATATGCAGAAAACGCGTCGTTGAAAATGCATGTTGCACACGGCGTTACGAGAGACAGATCAGTCCTCAGATAAACGACCGACACACATTATCGATGTAGACTACTTTCACTTGCTCTTTCACGATTCAATGTACTATACGTCTATAGAGGGTATATGCGAATATTTAATTTTTAATTATTAATTTTTAAAATAAAAGTAGTTATTAAGTTAACCATAAAAAAAGGGACATGCTATTAAGAACTTCTTATAGTATTTCTGATGATCTACAATTCTTTAGTACATTACTTTAGTAAATTTCCGTTGGTTTACGCGGAGAACGCCAGTAAAGCTCGCAGAAGGCGATTTTTTTTAAACCACGCGATCTCTTCAACAAAATTTACATAAAACGGTAATATACTAGTAATTCAAACCTTATGGAATAATAACACTATCTTTTAATAAAAACCTTACAAAAAACTGCTTAGTTGATTTTGAGAAAATCGATCGCATACAGACAGATAGCTTTTGGGGATATTGTTTTATAATAAGTAGGTATAGATGTAACGTAAATACGCCGTGTGGTATCCGGCTGAATAGAATAGTACCACCCTCATTTCTTACCGAGGTGTCGTAAGAGGCGACTAAGGTAAGTCGACTCGCCGTGTGGTATCCGGCTGAGTAGAATAGACCAACCTCATTTCTTACCGAGGTGTCGTAAAAGGCGACTAAGGTAAGTTGACCCACCGTGTGGTATCCGGTTTAGTAGAATAGACCACCCTCTTTCTTACCAAGGTGTCGTAAAGTAAGACATTGGTAAGTTGACGTCAGGCAGGCGGCCGGTCGTATAAACGCAGCCAAATCATATGACAGCATGTTTATTACATGTTGTGCCGACCCCACTAGAGTGGGAAAAGGGCAGGAAGATGTAACGTAAATAAAAATAGATAATAAGAGAAATAATTATATAATACAAGCATTGTCGTAAGAATTACTAATAAAAACAATAAAAAAATTATTTCAAGAATAATAAAGTAACTGTTCTGTTACTATCCCATAGCTGGGAAAATGCCACCTCTCTCCATTCTTAGAGAAAGTTGTAACTAAGATCTACCACGCTGCTCCAATGCGGATTGGTAGGTTACACATTTCTCTAGAAGTCTCTAAATATGACGGTCCCCTCCGATATTTTCTTTCACTGAAAAGCGTGTGATAAATTGCAACTATAAATTATGCACATAAGTTTTACATAATTTCTCTCATAAAATATGGATAAATTGCAATTATCAATTAGACATCTTATGGTTTTAACAAAAAAAACTAGTGCCCTGGGTTTGAATTCATGACTCCCTCGAAAGAGTCTGCGCGGTCTCACAACTAGGCTATCACAGCTCTCAATATGAATTACTTCTTCTTCTTTTGGTGCCTCTCCAACTAGTGGAGGTTGGCATCTTTTAAAAGGGACGCCGGGAACTCGGGGCCGTGGTTTTTTGAACTTTTTCCATGTAGAGCTGATTACTAGGGAAATCTAGTGCAGTGGTTTCCCCTTGCCTTCTGCACCAATTACTAACCGAAAATAATTTTTAATTAGTTGAAAGTAAAATCGGTATATATCAAGTCAGTTAACTCGAGATTTATTGGTTAACTGTAACAGCTAATACAACTTTTTATTGGAACATTTCATGTGCGAGTTGTAACATTGCATAATTTTCAAGTCAACGTTCTATTACACTTATGTTTCTAGAAGTCTATACGCTCGGCCTCTTTAACAAATTACTATGAATAAACTAGTATGATTTTCCAGTTATAAATTAACCGAATATGAAGTGAATGCACTCGTTTCACCCGACGAAACATATTCAAAAAATGCGGCATGTATCGTTAAACACATCCCAAGAACTCTCTAGATATAAACATATTTCCTTGTAGTGTTTTCTTTAACTAAAATGATTATGAACAATTGTATCACATTTCAATAGAGACAGTGTGTCTTTAACATTTAAATGAGTTAATGTTGTATGTATATGTACGTGTGTGTGTATGTATATATATATATTTATTTATTTATTTTCGGCTCCAACGATTTTCCTGCAATTCAGCATTCAGGAGGTTTTGGGGAAGAAAAATCGATCTAGCTAGGTTTTATTTAAGAAAAAATCTTTGGGCAGAAAGTTTTTGGGCATGAAAAAAATACTAAAATATATATTGAATTGAATTTTATATGTACTTTATATGAAGAATGTAATTTATAGAATTAGGCGTTACTTTGCGGAGATCCATAATACAAAAGTAATAATAAAAATTATAGCAAAATAATTTTTTTATTACTTTTGTATGAAGAATGTAGATTTATTATAAATGCGGAGGCAGTGACAGGAACTAATAATTAACAAAGCTCAAAAGTATGCTTTATTTTTTGCTTCCCATTCAACAAATTATCATTTATCTCAATTTTAAATTAATTACGAACAAACGAGCCGAGGTCAAAAACCTGAAGCGAAAATTTGTCGTCGTTTTGATACGAAAACGTTATATTCATTAACATTATATTAAATAATGTAAATTTAATAATCAGAGTATTTTAAAACTTTTGTAGGTATTATTAATTTCTTTGGGTATACGTTAGTATTAGTAAAATAAATTATTGACAGCTTTGGAATTTGTTAAAAGGCAAAGGGCCGTAAACAAAAATATAAGACATCAAACTCAGTTCTCCCAACCTTTTTTGTGCCAAGCCCCACCTTAGCTTTTCTAAAATTCTTATGCCCCCCTATAGTATAAGAAGTTTGTTTTTTTCGTTAAATTCGAAAATAGTTGTGTGAAAATTTATATTAAGAGAGAGGAAAGGGAAAATCACAATCTGCTTATTACAGTTTATTTGAAGTAGAGGATTATATTCGGCGTTATGATTCATTTCTGAATAATTGCTGAGACGCGTTAATAGATGACTTCTTTAAAAGCTGGTTAGACACACATTATTGACATCACAACGGAACTATAAGTTAACAAAATAAAGTGGTAAACTCGCAATAAGGATTCTAATAGTTAAACTCCGTCATTCTTCAACAATAAAATTGCAGGACATGAATATGTACGGTACTATCCTTGAAGTAATCCAATAAAAAAACAACAAGAAGAGTTACGTGAAGTTTACGAACGTATCATGTAACAGAATATCGAATATTGCGCAATGGCGTGACTGTATTAAAACGTTTTACATTTATACGCAATTTTACAGTCGAAAGTGACTTGAACCGTCACCAACAAAATTTTGCATGATTTAGATTTTACTCAAAACTCATTAATTTCTTATGCGATACAATCCAATGATTGGTTCAATCATCAATATTTCATAACCACAGACAACCTAACTCTGCAATATTTTCTTATTCGACCTTTTTTATGTTTTAATAGGTTTGAGCAAATTAAATTTCACTGTGTACCTCTGTTTAATTTTTTTCTAATCTGTAACAAATCTCTTTTGAAACTGACAATTGATGATAAACAAATCAACGAATCAATTACCAGAAACTGTATAAAAAGATTGTCATCGAAATCTTAAATCAAGAACACAACAAAAAGTTACGATATTAAGTAAAGCGATTTATTGAAAGGCATATAGGCGTCTCTAGAATGATCCAAGGTTGGTCATACCGCTCACTGCATTTGTTTTTAATGTCTTGAGTCATGCTGGGTACCTTTTACATTACATAAAGGCCAACAGGAACAATTTCCAACAGATAAAAACTGTGACATGACTCATTTGTTCAATTCAGTGGCTGTATGGCTCGCGACATTTGCGTAGTAACGGAGCAAAAAAAACACAATTTAAAAACAGTAAAATGGAACACTTATTTTTAGCCACATAATTATATTACGTTCCTAATTCCGATACCATAGACTAGTAGAATGAATAACAGACTAATAGTTTTTATAAACGATAATCGAAAATGTCAATACTGGACCCTGATCAGTGATTTTATATAATTAGCAATAAAATTTGCTATTAAATATGTATTTACACGAATATAATAAAGATATGGTGTTGTAAGGTGCGAGTAAATCCACAAAACGGTACAAATGACTCATCATAGACAAACAGCGAATGTAAGTTTGTATAAAAAACAAACTTTCATATTAAAGTTAAATATTCAACAAATTAATGTACGGTCAATGAATCAACGAACCGAATTACAAGAAAATTTAAAATTTAGTTTTTGATTTCTCAATATTTAAATAAAGAAGTAGAAAATCCTGACAAGTGACAACATTGACAAATTAATTTGAGTAAAAACTGAAACGTAACAATAATTGTCGTAATAAATAATTATGAAAACAACAATATGAAATCAAAAGCCATTATGCAAAATATCGTGTAAAAATTGTTAAATGGTTGCGTTGGGGTGCATGTTAAAATCAATTATACGTACAATTTACAAAATTGTGTAAAATTATACATGCACATTATCATATGTCAAGATCACGCAAAGTAATTAATTTTTACTATTTACAACAATTATTTTCGCACTGGCAACAATTAAATTTACTATAAATTTGAAATATGATGTTTATACAAGTTTATACCATACCCGTTATTTTACCTACATATCACCAAAGCTTGCCTTTCGACTACTTATTCTTTTATCGTGTTAATATAACGTTTTTTGTCACATATCCATTTACAACCATATTTATCACTCGTTCGGTCACATGATTTTCATCCTTCCATTATATTATTATCATTATATTTTCATCCCTCTATTATATATTGTGATAATTTTTTTAAATTATCTCTAACATTTTAATCGAAAATTGATAATACAAAAATATTTAAATATTTCTTGGGTATGCGGTTATGTTTCAAGTGAATTTATTATCCTAAGTTTTGGAAGCAGGTGATTAATTTTCGATAACGTCGACATTACAGGTTATTCCAGTTATTTTGAGTACAAAGCTTGCAAGCTTGTTGCTTGATTGATATTTAAAGCTTGGGTGAAGTTTTCATGTACTTTTCGATTAAAAATGACTAACATTGTCAGGATTGGCGAAAATTGTGCCGCAAAATTTATCTAAAAAAAATTAGTTGCAAATTGAATGATATAATTTAAAAGCGTGTATTAATTTACACACATTCAGTATAAAAATAATAAAAAATATATTTTTTGCTTTCGTAAAATAAAAAAATACTTTAATAGAATTAAAGTATTTTTTTAAGGTTATAGGGTTTAATCTAATAGGGTAGGATTAAGTTTATAAAAAACCCTTGAAGAAATCTTTGATTAAGTTAAATCATACTGTCGATTTCATTAGTACCGGATTTTACTAGATCCATAGATTTATAGAAGCACCTTTAGTTTCTTCGTAAGAATATTTTTACACAGATACAAAATTTATTAGCTATTTAGTTATTTTTTTTTTGCGAGCCGTTCTCCTTTTACTTTACCTTGGACAACCTGCGACAGTAAATAATATTTATGACCACCAAAAACTTTTTTTACGTTTTATAGTTCCAACTTTGTCGTTTTAGGATATCCTGAATTACCAGTTATCATACCTGAATCAAAAAGAAACCGCTATTGTCCGTTGCTCAACACAAAGCAATCATTTGCGATTCCTGCCAAATTGCTTCATATCCGATTGCAAATAACACACGCGAATTATGACAACATAACAATTATTTTATATAACGAACGGTTTAAGGTATAAAAACAGTACGGTCAACCTAATGAGACGTGAACGTTAATTTTCAAAACTACAGACTGGTAAAAGTTAGCTAAACAACCATAAGTAATATAATACTTTTAAGAAATGAAACTGTATATGTTCAGAAAATAATCATTATTTTTATATCTACATGTTTTCTATCTACACAAATCTCAAATAAAAGTAAAATTATCAATCACTCTATTCTTTTTGATTTTAAGTAGATCATAAAAAGTAAAAATCTTTTATATTAAAGGGTTAAAATATCTGGTATTAAATTAAATAGATCGAACAAATTTTTATACTAAAATCGAGTAATACTATCACTGTTTGCTTTTAGTAAACGTGAAAGTAGCAACTTGTGAAAGGTAAATTAGCGCCTTAATTAGATATTACCATATGATTTGAATTTTACAGAACTGCATCTATTATTTATATATTTCTCTAACAATCGTGCCACTTTTTGATAAAGTATTCAGTTATATTTGACATTTATAAGCGCCGATGGTCATGACACGTTTACTATTTTTCGTCATTTCATATATTGTAAGCCAAGTAAGGTATTACTTGGCTTGCAATATATGAGTAAATTTTAAATTTGTTTATTTATCCAGATCTAATTTTTCCGCCGTGTCGCCGTACACCTGCCACTTGTAAAGCAAGCTGTATTCGTGACTTTGTTCACCTCAACTTAAGTGTAAAAATACCCTTATTAGTATACTACGTTTTGTCCGTCCGTAAATCCGTGTTTTCGAAGGAAAAACGAAGTTTTTTATCTTCTACGTCAGCCCCGATTTTGTCGCTGATGTTGCTTAAAGCATATTAGCTAAATGGGTGAGAGATTTTAATTGCATTTATAAAATACGTATGAGAAGTAAGGGTATTTAAATCTGTTTTAAACTTAGGAACTTTCTCTGATATACATATATCAAGTTGATATAAAAAAATTTCCTGGTACGGTAAAGAATTACTTGCAACGTGATCACCCCTCCTATAGTGGTAGAATACTCTAAGGTATCTCATAACTATTTAGTTAACGACATATTCGAAGTCATTATGTCCTTATGCGACTATAAGTAATCAACTTGTGAAACAAAAATATATATATCGTACTACAGAGGTCAATTAAGTTTTGTTAAAAATGCAGCTAACTTTGGATTGTTGTTTAAAATTTGAACGTTATTAAGGCCATTCAATTAGTTTTATTAATACCTATATATTAACATTCCACTGCTTTATATTCAAGCTTCGCTAATCAAGGTCAAGGTTATTCAAATTTAATTATTTTCTTTGACCTAGCTTCAAATAAGGCTCTGTGCATTATACAATGTTTAAGTTTACTATTTTTTTCTCGGCACCGTTAAATAATTACATGATAAAATCATCGGGAAATAATTTTTCATAGTAACACCTCTTACTAGACAGCCTATTAAACCTTTCATCCTCCTGCCCTTATCCCACTCTAAGTGGGGTCGGCACAACATGGTATAAACATCTCACATGATTTGGTTACGTATTTATGACATGCCGCTTGCCTGACGTCAATTTAAGTTAGTCGTATTTTACGACACTTCGGTAAGAAATGAGGTGATCCATTCTACTCAGCCGGATATTACACGGCGGGTCAACTTAGCATAGTCTCCTCCTCCTGGGTAAGAAATGAGGGTAGTCTATTCTATTCAGCCGAATACCACACGGCTTACAAAATTTAAAATTCTTAAGACATGTATCATAATGTTATCTTTTTGTTTCTGTTTCCTCGGTAAGAAATGAAGGTGGGCTATTTAACTCACACGGCAGATTTGTTTTTACCATATTATCATCCTGTCCTTATCCCACTCTAAGTGGGGTCGGCACAACATGTTTTTCTCTTCCATTCTGTCCTATCTTTCGTCAACTCTGGCGCCACTCCTTTTATATGCATATCATACTTCACACAATCCAACCATCTCTTTTTAGGCCTCCCTCTAGGCACATATCCATCCACATTCAAATTTAACACACGTCACATGGTCACGTGGTCACATGATTTTCATCCCTCCATGTTTTTACCATGTTCCCGAAAAAAAAACAGCAATTTTAATTCCTATCTATTAGTTTAGTGTACGAGTATAAGCTTTAGTTGTGCCAAATTTTAGCAATATCGGTCCAGCAAAGCCGCGAAAGCGTTTCACAGATATCTTTCGCATTTGTATTTGTATCAATCGGTAGGTGTTAAGTTACATAGTTACAAATTAATTATGTAACCACAAATATATATGTATCAAGGACAACCCGATTGGAACTGGTCTGATCGGACCAGATTCAGCTTTACCGATATAACACAGTCGCTGGACCAGTTATTTAACACGCTTTGCAGTTTCTAGTATATTACGTGATATATTAATAGCTATTTAGTGTTGTATTTAGTGGGATTATGTATTAGAAGCTGTGGTAGCCTAGCGGTAACACCGTGCGCCTCTTTCGAGGAGGTCTAGGGTTCTAGTAAAACTTATGTGTCTAATTGATAATTGCAATTTATCACCCGCTTTTCGGTGAAGGAAAACATCGTGAGGAAACCTGCATATCTCTTAGGAATTCTGGAGATATGTGTAACCTACCAATCCGCATTGGAGCAGTGTGGTAGGTCTTAGCTCCAATGCTTCTCTCCAAAAATGGAGAGAGGAGGCCTATGCCCAGCAGTTGAATTATAACAGGCCGTTACTTACTTAGGTATATTTTACTAATTTAGTGGGAGCGTTATGGGTTGATATTATATTAACTGTATATCCTAGACATTTCAATCGAATCTGCGTGCGCTTCAGCGATGACTAACTTAAAAATATGTAGACCAATATAAATTACCTTTTTTTAATTAAAAAATTAAATATGTTTTTTTATGCAAATTAAATTATTCTTTATTCAAATTGACCTTTACAAGCTCTTTCGATTTATAAAAATTGTAATGAAGCTACTGCCGTTTCGGAAAGGTGCTCTACCGACAAGAACTTTCAAGTCACCCGGCGATCACTCTTTTCAATAATAATAATTTTAATAATATATAATTATTCAAAATAAAAAAGTTAAAGCCTTCAAGCTGACTTTACCCTATATGCTATATTAGTTTTCATTCTTTTTTTCATTTTTTAAATGTTAGTCTGAAACGTACTAAATTTCATAATTTTTTCTCCAGTCGAAGCGTTACAGTCAAACAGACAGATAGGAAGACTTTATACTATAAGTTTTAGATAATATTTAAGTTTTTTTCCAAATAATCAAAATATATTCAGGTACCAAAAGACAAAAAGTCCAAAATTGAAGAAAAAAGACATTTAAATTTAGACTCAATTAGCTTTAAAATCTTTTATCGTAAAAGTACACTCAGCCATCAGTATAATCTGTATAAGTCATATAAGAAATACAAAACTTCAAAACAATCCCGTATAAGGAATAAAAAATATATATAAAGCGACGATTCAGTCAAATATAACAACGATTTTTAGTGAATCCTTATAAAGTTTGACAATTTATGGTATATTTGAAAAGAGCATTGCACTTTACACTGCCTGGGTTTCTGTATATTTTTTTATTTGCTGCCACAGAGAGCAAAGGCCTTAACTAAGACAAAGGTATATTTTCAATGAATAAAAATTATTTCATAATTTATGAAATAATTTTAATCATTCAAAATATACCCAGAGAAAGTTAATAACTTTTTGTAATCCAATCTTAAATCGTAACAAGGAATTTTGATCCTATGCGAATATGAAGACACCTTTTATATTTGTTTTTCATATGGTTCAAAATATTTTATCAAATTTTATAATTTAGCAAAGTTCCAAATTTGTTTTTTTGACTTTAGAATATTTATGAAATATATATATTTTATATCATGAAAAATGAATCTAGCAATAAATTTCCAAAAAGTACCCCATTTATGTAATTCAAATATCATCACTATTTTACCTATATTTTATTTTATTTTTTGCTTTTACTTTGACATACTTATACAGATTATAAAGACATATATTTTTAATAAGTTCTAATATTTCTTCAATGTAAGTACTGCTTTATTTAGTCAATCATCCTAAAAGCTAAAAAATATTGTAATTCTTTCATAATTAATTTTAAGCTCTCAAAATGTCACGACAAAACTTGCCGATTTAATTATCTACTGTTTTTTTTTTCACTAAAGACACTGACCTCTTAACACATCAGCGGGAATCAATCTCTTGAAGGTCTTGGTGTCATCTTCCTTCTTCTCCTCAGCTGCAAAAGCGAACGCGAAAACCGCCAAAACAATCAGGTACTTCATCTTTCAACACCTTACGAGTGCCGCTTTAATAAAATAAAAAACCCAAACGCGCGTTCTCAGCGTGCTACGCGTGCGTTCCCGCTAACGACTGAGTTCCAAATTCGAATTTCGCGCTGTTTTATTCGTATAATATGGCGGGGAGTGAACGGCCAAGATGGCCGCTGATTATTTTTATTCTCCGTAGTTATAGCTCGGCTTGTGCGTCCGTTTTGAACGGGCACGGAGATGAAAACGATTAAGGATAAGATTCGTAATGCCTTTCATTTAAAATGGCGGATCTGGTTCATTTTAGTAACTGTAAAAAAATAAAGAAACACCTCACTGAACACGAGTTTCCTTGAAGTTACACTTCGGTTCCTGTAAAAGTATAAATTACAGTTATATTTATATACCTTGAATTTTATTATCTATAAATTTTTATTCCAATGTCTTTATTCGTTTGAGCTATTCAAACAGGTATTTTGCCACAAGAAATAACCACTTAACCACTTAAATAAATTGCGATATGATTCACCTACAAAGTTTGCCTAGCAGGAACTGCGGTTTGAGGCATGAACATTGTCTCATTAACAAAATAAAGCACACAATATAATTTTGACATTCTATGCCGTGTACCATACGGCTAAGTAGAATAGACAAGCTGCATTTCTTACCGAGGTGTCGTAAAAGGCGACTAAGGTAAGTCGACCCTCCGCCGTGTGCTTTCCGGCTGAGTAGAATAGACCACTCTCATTTCTTAAGGAAGTTTCGTAAAAGGCGACTAAGATATGTTTGACCCAGTTATCCAGTTGAGTAGAATCGACCACCCTCTTTCTTACCGAGGTGTCGTATAATACGACTAAGGCAAGTTGACGTCAGGCAGGTGGCCGGTCGTAAAATCAAATCATGTGAAAACTTGTTCATAACATGCTTTGCCGATCCCACTTAGAGTGGGATAAGGGCAGAAGGGTGATGATAATTATGAATTCTCTTTGAAATTCATCTACGCCCATATCATCAGTTGACTCCTTAAAAAGCGTGTTACCAATTTTAAAACTCCTAAAATTTTAATAAAGATATTAGTTTTTTTTTCGTACCCAAACTATAAAATGTTATTTTAAAGTCTCATCGGCTGGAAGTTGTGAAATTTATTAGATGCCAATAAAATTAGCTAATTTATTGAACAGTCAGTCGAATATTTTAGATGATCGCATACCTTACAATCACAAATAATTTATTGCATTATACGTAGAATTGATTATCCTGCTGAGTAGAATAGACCACCCTCATTTCTTACCAAGGTGTCGCAAAAGGCTACTAAGGTAGTGTGGTATCCGGCTGAGTAGAATAGACTACCCTCATTTCTTACCGATGTGTCATAAAGGTAAGTTGACATGTGGTAAGAAGTCATCATCCTCCTGCCCTTATCCCACTCTAAGTGGGGTCGGCACAACATGTTACAAACATGTTGTCATATGATTTGGCTACGTATTTTACGACCGGCCGCCTGCCTGACGTCAACATACCTTAGTCGTATTTTACGACTCCTCGGTAAGAAAGAGGGTGGTCTATTTTACTCAACCGGATACCACACGGTGGGTCAACTTACCTTAGTCGCCTTTTACGACACCTCGGTAAGAAATGAGGGTGGTCTATTCTACTCAGCCGGATACCACACGGCGGGTCGACTTACCTTAGTCGCCTTTTACGACACCTCGGTAAGAAATGAGGGTGGTACTATTCTATTCAGCCGGATACCACACGGCGTGACATGTGGTAAGAAGTGAGGGTAGTTTATTCTATTTAGCCGGGTACTACACGGCATAAGCACATACAGTATATACAATAGATTACGACGGACGCAAACATTTAAAATTAAGTAGGTATTCAAGTTTCATTTGACTCTACGACTTACTTAAAGAATTTATTTCCTAAACTGTTGCTGTATTCATTTCATGATTCAAAAGTAATTGTAAAAGTTCACCTTCAATAATCATAAACACTCTATTTGAACTTTGTTAAAATGTTAAAGCGCTATTGAACATTTTAAAGATATTCACGACTGCTAAATGGTCCTTTTACTTTATTATAATATTTACAAATTAGATTATAAATATAGCGCATAAATAAAAATGTAAATAAATCAGCATTTATCTTTAAAAATAATAATAAATAAAAAAATAAAGTTACTGTATAGACTATCGAAACACCAGCTGTAAGAAATCCATAGGGATTTCTTACAGCTGGTGTTTCGACTTGGGAGTTATTACTTTATTACCTACTCTAATAGAGAAGGGGAGTGATAAGGGAACCTGTAAGAAAGTGTCGCAATAAATAATTAGAGGGAAGAGGATACTCATATACTTATATTTATTTCCTGAAATTCTGCATGTATAGGGTTTTGGAGCGATCTAGATAAGTGTTATTTTTAGAAAATGTCGTCAAAATAGGAACTTGCAGTAAATGACAGTGCATGCGAGTAGAAGTCATTTTTTGTTTTAAAAATGTTATTATTTTGCTATGACATTATACAAAATTAAAAAAAAATTATCTTTTTGATGGCTAGATAAGTATTATTATCATTCTTCTGCCCTTATCCCACTTTAAGTGGGGCCGGCATGTTTTAAACTTGTTGTTGAGAGTTGGTTAGATGCCTGACGTCAACTTACCTTAGTCGCCTTTTACCCACACCTTGGTAAGGAATTTGCTTGCAAATGGGATATCCCTCTTTGGAGGACATGGAATGAAATCCACATAAACAAGTTTTGTAAATATATTTTTTAAGTACTAACCTAGGCTAAGCAATATTGTCACTAGCACTATGGAAGCATTGTCCGATATAAAATAAATAATAATAATAATAAATAATAAGGATGGTCTATTCTACTCCGACGGGTACCATACGGCGAGTCTAGAAAGATATCACATGATATATTTTAATTTAAATTTATTTCATGAACCACGACCCCTGTTTTGCCTTCAGGGACTGAATCAACAAGCTCTGGGTGAAATTTTGGACTTACTACTTGAGAATCTTTACTTGAGAAGCTATCACTATTATAAACGAAGATAATTATTACAAAGATACTAGTCAACTCTTTAATCTTAATGTAAGTTTAATCTAAGTTGAACTATGCATCACTTTGACTCATCTTTATCTGAAAGAATTATACAGAGTGCAGTAAGTAAGCCGTGGGTGCTTTGTGCATAAGGATTACGTAAGACATGTTTGCTTAATCCTTTGTTCGATTCAAAGAGTTTCTCATAATTTATTACAATAGGTGGTATTGTTTGGTAACAATTAATTGCAAATTAATGGATGTATTGCTTTATTGGTGGAACTTTTTTCAGTTTGTCTCCCCATTTTTGTATTACAGAAATCTAGGTGTAGAATCAAAGTTGACTTTCTGCAGACTTTATTTAACATGCCGTGTATGTGAAGATGGAATATTACAATTTAAATTTGACCGACTTATCGGTGTCCGATTGAGATGAAACTCAACTTACATACTGGTCTATTTCGGATGATTTGATTACTTTAATAAAGCCCATAACCCACTAATAGCAGTAGCTTCCACTTACATCCCTGTTAGGTCGACTTGCCGAAAATATAAGCGTCCAAAAAGCGTCCTGTATGACCCTGAAGATCAAATAACGATCGCAAACACACACATATAAAACACGCAAATAGCCTCTTCGCCGGTGAAGACGAGGTCCTAGTTTTCTGACGTCGGTCGGCCGTGGCTATTCGCCATACCGCCGACGCCATAATGACTAACTGGCATACTATTAGCCCTCCACTACACGTCGCCCCAAGCCGTATTCCGGCCTCACAGGAGGCACTCTTAAGACGACGTTCCCCGACGCTAGTAGAGCTTCTGCGCTTTACTCTCCGCAACTTCGGCGATGCTTCTGTACTTTTCCGTACCACCCAGTGACGCAGTAAAAGCCGTTAGGGCGAACAGCATATAGTCAATTTGAAAAAAAATGATGATTTGATGTTAATGTATTTATAACTTGTAAATTGTAACCAACGTTACAATTAAAAACCTAAAAATAATTTTGTGACTGGATGATTTTTTATGACCTTAACACGTAAACAACAAATAAAGTTAGTCCTAACGGCTTTTACAACAACGTGAGGCAGACTGGCGACCTCAGAAACATCGTCGAGGATGCGAAACGTGAAAAGTAAAACGGACAAGCTTTACTAGCCTTGGGATATGAGACCACGTTTCTCAAATAAATACATATAACTTTTTTATATAAAAAAAGTCTTTCAGATAACCGAAAGTCCAAATTGAAGATGCTTGCAAAATGGATAATCGTTTCTAAAGTAAAAAAAACAATGAGTCGTGAGGGAAAGGCGATGCACTTGCCAATTCACAATTACTAAGGCTACTTATGCACGAACCACGTTTCAGAAAATAATATTTTATAGTCGAAATAATAAACATGTAGTTTGTTCAATTTAAATATAAGTTAACTTTGGGAAATTGGCTCCAACATTAATCCTATGCTGTTACGGTCTACTAGAAGTGGTCGTATAATAAATAGGCACTAACACACACATGCACTCAAACACACACACACACATACATACAGGCTCTCTTCTCTTCTCGCACACTCACACGCAAACTTTTAAGCACATGCATGCATGAATGTTTTATTCCTCGCGTCACATACAATACGCAGCATATGCTGTTAATTTGCTCCGTTCATTTTTGCTAAGTTAATTGTAGCATATTCGAGGGATGGAGACCTCGTGACCTATAATACAGGTTTTTTACCTACCATAGGCACCAGCAATCCACAACCATAATTTCTTGTATCATTAATTAAATTGCTTAAGTTTATTTATTGTATGGTTTGTGGTGTGAAATAAACTTTTAATTAACTATTAAATTAAAATTAATTACTTGCTGTATCCGCAACTGTGTTTGCCTCAACTTAAGTGTTTAGATACCCCCAATTATATACATTATATGTTTTACTGTTCCCTATGTAAGAACAGAATTTCTTACCCTTAATTGGACTTCCATAGTCCAATATATACGCTACAATTGAACTTAATTTCACCGTTATTTCTTTGCATTACCAAAAATATTGTATACATAATCAATTCCCATTAATTTAATAGTTTTCAATACAAATAAGAAAAAATCTTAAAAATATAGATTGTAATCGGTCCCATTGCTCGCCGTTCTTAATAAATTTAAACCACATACTTTAATATGTAGACAGTGTTTAAGTAGCATTATATTTTGTCAATCAGACAAAATTATCCCTAAAAATTATTGAAACAGATATCATTATTGCTTGGCATTTATTGATAAATTTAATAAATAGCAATATTCTGTAAGTTGAATTTAAATGTTATTCTTTTTTCCAAACAAATCTTCAGTTGTGCAAGAGTGAAGATTTTTGTTCGTCATACAAATTTCATAGCGTGTGTATGCATTTCGAGGTACTTACTAACATGGACAAATTGAATCATCGAAACTTTCACTATCCGAACAAGTAGCTGTGATATTGCTAAAAAGGCAAATTTCTCGTCGGTAAAAGCCGATATTAGTGGCGCAGTTAAGTTATTATACGCATCACTGGCGTGGTGTCCATTAGTTTTCCGATCAATTGAAAATAATTTATATAATAATCCAACAAAATAAATACACAGTTGGAGCGGCTTTTTATAAAAAATACTTAAGAAAACAGTTTAGAAAATACTATATTTTACCCGCAAGTTCGTTCGCGTGGACTTTTGTTGTGTGATAATAGAATGCGCTTTTTAATCTCATCCTATTCCTGTTGAGTTAACAATATTTCTATTGCCTATGTATTATCCCGGTGTATAATTATAAAAATAATTATAACAAAGCTAGATGTCGTTAGTAGTACGTTAAGTCGCCCTATAGTCATATAAGAATGAGAAACAAATCTCGTCCACAGAATCGTATTCCATTGTATTCCATTATTGGAATACGGAATAATGGAATCCATTATTTTATTATTATTATTATTATTTTAATTTAAATACATTATCTATTACTTTCTTTTTTCAAATTAATTTATATATTTTTTCAAATTAATTTAGTAGAATACACCACCCTCATTCTTACCGAGGCGTCGTAAAATACGACAGAGGTAAGTTGACGTCAGGCAGGCGGCCGGTCGTAAAAACGCAGCCAACTCATGTAACAGCGTGTTTATAACATGTTGTGCCGACCCCACTTAGAATGGGATAAGGGCAGGAGGATGATGAAATTAGTCGTTACCTGGCATGAAGTAAAATAGGAACCATTGTTGACTCTTGCTAACTCTAGCACAGTCCTAGTTCTATTTGGGCTGCATATTGCTATACACCAACAACAAATGAAGCTAGTCTGATGCTTTGTTTTCTAGTTTCAGTGTAAAATGTACTTGCATAACTGTTCAAATAAAATAAATTATTAAGTTGTGATAGCTCACCGGAGAGACCTCGCGATTGTGACAGAATTGTGTACACTCACTACGCCACCCAGATCGTCTTATTAGCAAATTCGAAAAAAATGTCCTTAGAAATTTTTTATTACTTAAACAAAGTTGCAGAACTATTGACATTATTAAATTACGCATTCTTGAGCTGAAGTATTATGTTAATGAAGCTGATCTATTTTAAATGCAAAACCACTTCATTATATCATATAACAGGTACATACAAACTATTATATGAAAACTCAGCGGTATTTTATTCTTCATTTTAGGTTAACGTATAAAACGGAAGTTTGTTCCTGTCTGTCTACTGATTTACCTCACTCACCTCACTGGTCAACAAAATATCCACCGAAATCGACGAGACTTTAGCGACTGAATAACAAAGATATACAGGAAATACTGTACCACTTAACGAGGGGAAGAGATACGGAACTGCGTAACCAAAATTAGAAAAAAAGTTTGAAAGAAAAACCTTTATGTACAACATAAAGTGTGATAGTGTAAGTAGTGTATGTTTACACTACTTACACAATCACAATAAAGACTACATAAAACAAAACTTAAAGTTTTACAATTCCGTGGTGTGACGTCACAAAATAGGTAACCACTCGGCTTTGGTTCGAATCTGAAGACACGGACACAGATTTTCAGTACCCGCCATTCTAAATTGCGAAACTAAATTAAATTCATTATATATATGGAACATTAGTTATAGATTTAGAGTTCTGATGTCTATTCTTGTTATATGTTTCCAAAGGAAAAATATATTTTTAGTCTTTCGTCACAAAACCAACTCATTAAAATAATGTCAAACTGGTCATCGATCAATAATTTATCGGATGAAATCAGCTGTCAGTAAATCAATCAATTAATACTGGCAGGTCCAAGTTAATTGTGTTGGTTTACACAAAAACTGTTGCTAATTTAAAGACTGAGTTTAAAAAAAACAATGAGCGAATAGCCGCGCTTCAATAAGCACGAGTTAAAGTAACAGCGATACGTAAAACTTTATCAGTAACATAGTGCAGATAAAATACAGCACATACTTTGGTTTATTTAAGTCTAAGGTAAGTTAACCCGCCGTGTCGTATTCGGCTGAGTGGAATAGACAAGCCTCATTTCTTACCGAGATGTCGTAAAAGACGACTAAGTTAAGTTGACGTCAGGCAGGGCTAAAATAAATAGCCAAAACATGTAATTAAAACATTTTGTGCCAATTTCACTTAGAGTGGGATAAGGGCAGGAGAGTGATAATGTTGAACTTTCTTTAGCAATTATTTTATTTGAATATCCGCCCATTTACCCTAAAATAGTAATTCCTAATACATAATGCTATAGAAGAAAATAAAAAGTTTCACTATTTTTATGTTAGTAAAGTGCCTTATATTTTTAACTAAAAAAGTCGCTGCAGTGAGTTTTTCCATGGATTCCTCTATCATCATAAATCTTAATCAAACATAGGACTTGTTATATGCAAAAAGAAGTTGTTCCACAAGTAGTGTCACGGGGCAAACCTGAACTGAACTTGAAATGAATACTTGAGTTATAATATCAACTACAATAATGTAAATAAATATGCATTTCGAACTTGAATATAACCTTGCATCATATTTCCTGAATAGCAAGGTTTATAAGGCCTAGGGCTAGCATTGTTTCGAGCTTGTACTAAATCGTCTCAACGTATATTCCACGCATTATTCTGGTTTTATTTAAGTAAGTAAAATTCATTTTGGTTCATCACCACCGGATCCGAGCGGGGGGTATGTCGAACTCTCACCGGCTATAAACTCGAAAGTACTCAACCACGCTGTTATTGGCGGGGACAGGGTATCGTTGTACACATTGCCACCCATATTTGCCAGCAACGGCTCTATACCCCGGAGAGCGCCCTCTCTAAACAGTGCCCCCTTCTTCCGCCTTTCAATGCATCAGGAGCACCAGATGCTGCCAACCGCCTCGGGGACCTAACTACAGAGCGTCTGATAAAACTCGTTCGGATCGTCCGGAAATTCCCATTGGGATGGTATATGACGGACTTCGGCCAGTCGTCTGGTGCCCCTCGGGGCGGATAGAATCCAAGGACTGGACTTCTTTCTGATACGTTCTGGTTAAACAGTTCTTTCTATTGTTATACAAAATTCTTTTCCAATAGTGAACTAGGCTTAACTGATACTTACCTGGAACGTATTAACAATATTAAATAAATTCCAGTTATTCTCGGCTGAAATGTATGAACGAGCCTAAAAAACTCTATCAATTTATTGATAAAATGCGAAAACGTTGTGGAAACATTGACTAAATTTGCATATTTCTAGAGAATTTTGGGATATGTGAAACCTACTAGCAGCTTGATGGGTTTAGCTCGATCGCTGCTCCAGTAGTAGAAAGGAGGCCTGCGTCCATTGGAACAATCGCTGGCCGTTACATAAGTGAGAATATTTTAATTAGCGCCCAATAACTCGCGGATACAGCGTGAAAATTATAGCATAATACTCAGCCATAGCTATCACAGTTAAACCGAACCAGTAACCTTTAAGTTACGATACAGGTTTGTGAACACGGCTGTCCATTGTTCAATTGCAATGCGTAACATCAGCTATATTCTTGATCCCTGTCCATTTTCGATTGCAAATTAATGTCATAATGCAGCTTCACGGTCAGTTATTAAAGTGCAGGAACAAAAAAGGGCTTGCTGAGTAATTGTTTTGACATTGTCATCTTGGACTCGTGGGCCTTTTCCATAAAAATTGAGTCAGGTTTAATGATGTTATTATTATATGCAACAATATATTAAAGGTTTCAAGTCCAAGGGACTTATCAACAAATTTGCATTGCATATTGTTTTTCAATTTTACCATTGGTCTTGTTGTAAGCCAATTACGGTGTAAGGTATACGGACTGTCATATGTTTACAATAATCTCACTTTTGACAATACGTCCCTATAGCTTTGCGATATACGAATATATATTTACAAATTGAATGTTGAAGAAAATTCCCCAATCTTTTTGTCAAAAGAACGCATGGCAAGGAAACATGCATATATCCGGATAAGTTTTGAGATATATGCAACCGATATTTCTAAGATCGTATCTCTATTCAATTTTGTAAATATTATAAACAAAAACCTAGGAAATTCATAAATTTAGAAAATCTATAGTTCTGACAAATATGCATAATATAACACTTGGTTCGATCACTGCACTTATCCTAATAATAATTTATTTCTTTGACAAAAGAGATTAATTCATTGCCTAGGTATTAGGTAAAAGATTACGTGGGCGCTCTCCAACATGGTGGGCTCATCTCATCAAGAATGTGACAAATTGTAGTATACATACTTGCTCCCACTCTGCCAAATAGAGGATGATATTGCTACGCATGTCTAAAGCAACAATAGCGCATGAATCGATTGAAACGTGATCATAACCACTCTCTCAAGGGTGAATGACTAAGAAGATAAGATAATCCATTTTTTTTGAACAGACATGTCACTAAATAAAACCAACAAAGGTTTAAAGTGGGCGTGAATAATACGTAGTACAAGATTAAAACGGAAGATGTTGAGATTTAGAGAGGTTTAAAAAGGCATGCTGCACGTATGACTAAGTGTCAATATTTAATTCGTTTCTCCTGACACTAGTTACATTTGAACATAGCTTTTAGTATAAATTATTATTTTTTATTATAAATTATTTGATATAATTGCATCGCCTACTTGTACAATTAAAGTTGTCAATTATTACACCTTACATAAAATATAACAAAAATGACATTGTAGTCCTTTTTTTTTAAATCTCGCACCTATGTACGTTCAATTGAAAATTACAACTCAGTTCGTTTTTTTTCTCTTAATCAAAACAAAGGCAAGAAACTTGTAGTAATAAAGATGAATTAAATCTTGTTCTTTGATTATGTTTATTGTTATCTTAACATCTTGTTTTTCAGCAGCAATTACAATTTAATTATGTATCATATGGTATGTTACGTTAAACGCTTTTTTGAATTTTATTTTTTTTTATCAACAATTGTAATAGAATTACCGTAAAATGTTAATATGAATACGTGGGTATTCAGTAATCAGACGATCACTTTTTCATTAATGACTAATTTTTAAAACAAAGGACCAAGTGCATTGCCTTGTGGCACTCCACTGTGGAACAATAGTAACGACGTAGCGAGGGTCACATTTTAATGAGATCATGGGACAGCAATGGTCATTGTTATTAGCCTTTGTTGTTTGATCCGTGAGATCAATTTGATGCGAATAACAAACCTGAACATGAACGTCATTCATTTGCAAATTACAACAAAAATTTGTATCTAGACATAATGACAGTAATGATAAATGAAATAGATATAAAAGATTTCTATAGAAACTTAAGAATATTATTTTCAGTATAGTAAAGTAAAAATAATGTATATTTGAACATGGGTATTCTTAAACGATAGTTTAATAAATTTTTTGGTGTTTTGAAATCGGATTCAGTTAGAAACAACACGAAACACATTTTCATAAATAACAATTTCTATATAATTTTTAAATTATTATACCTTTTATATATACATGTTAGACTGGTCCCATATATTTAATTCAATCAAAGCCTTTTGAATTCAATCAAAGCATATAACATTACATACCGTGGAAGTCCTTTCAAAGAAGCATATAGCAAGGGAATTAATACGCTGTCGTGGTTCCGCTGCGTTTGTCAAACGGACGGATGGGTTCAGCGACGGTCATAAATCTTCTTTCTTTATTTCTTCCTTTGATTCTTTCTTCCATTCTAAATCCTATATCCGCATATTTTATGTCCCCTCTATCTCCTACAAATCCTATATTTTTACGTCGACTTTGTCTTGAAATTGCGTTGTTAAGAAATACAACTGGATTTCAAAATAATTGATTCGCAAGATAATTGATCTTCGTAAGTATATCTTAATAGTTACATTGTTATTAACCTTACATTGTCATTTGTGTGAGCTTGGAGTCAATCTATATCATGTCTATAATTATATGAAGGGCTATTTTTGTTTGTAGCTTCAATGTAATTTCCTAAGGCAGATATAATTAATTTAAATCTTTATATGCTTCTCTTCTTTGATACTATTTATCTAAGGTTGAAGGCTGAGCCTCATAGGTTCCTTTTGTTTTTAGTGAGTCCGTACAATGTAAATTTATTTTATAGGATTTGTCTTAAATCTTTTTTTTTCTTTTATTCTTTTCTATTGGTGGCCAGACAGTACAAAGGAGAGTCACAGACTAACCGGTCATGACGTACTATCCCACTGCTGAGAATAGAGCTCTTCTCTCCAACGGAGAGAAGAGGCTTAGAACTACCACTCTGCTCCAATGCGGATTTGTAGGTTACACATATCTCCAGAATTCTCTAAAGATATGCAAATTTCCTCACGATGTTTTCCTTTACCGAAAAGCTTGTGATAAATTGCAATTATAACTTAGACATAAGTTTTTAACAGAAAACTCATTGATGTTTGCCCGGGTTTGAACCCGTGACCTCCTCGAAAGAGTGGCATGGTGTTATCGCTGGGCTACCACAGCTGATACACTAAATGTATTTCTTATTCCTCTGCTGCAGGGTTTCAGGTGTACTATTGCTACAAATTGAGATATCAGTGTCTCTTGTCTAGTAACATAGTACAATAGCCTAACCTCATTTACGTAACGATCTCATCCCAAAGATACCTGCAATAAATCATGTAACCTTCCTCATCGTAATTACTCCAGCCAAGGCGGTTACGGTCAATATAAGTTCATTTACAGTTTTATTACATTTTTGTTGAAAAAAAGATTATTTAATGGCTTTACTAGTCAAACACTTCCTGCAAATTTACAATTATGCGCCATTTGTTTCGTAATGAGCTTCGGATAACTGAAGATTGTATAAATTGAAGCTGATTTAGTATAACTTTTAGCAAGCTTTTATAGATGTTTATCGGGCGTGAAAGGAAAAGTCCCAGGCAGTCTGAAGCCAAAAGATATCACTTATTTAATACGAACTGTAAATGCCTCTACAGATTGTTATTTCCATTCTTCAATCGTTATTTTTTATTCTTCTGAATATAACTCACTAGCAATCGCCAGCGGCGTATAAAGATTAAAACCGTAATATAGTATTTTGATAACCGTAATAATGGTTACAGTGGGTTAACCTTAAAAGCTAAACATAAGCTGTTGCGGACTTTTATTTTGAACTCGTAGAGGGGAACAATTTAGTAGTATGTGATTTTTGAATAACTTTCACCGTTTACTTAACGCACACAAGGAAAGCTTTAAATTTTTCCGTTTTTATAATATTTTTTAATGCTGCTCCTTTCCTTTTCATCTTAGCGTGATGTTATATAGCCTATATAACATCACACTACGTATGCGCATGCACGCATGTTATATAGCCTTCCTCAATAAATGGACTATCTTACACTGAAATAATTTTTCAAATCGGTCCAGTAGTTCTTGAGATAAGCGCGTTCAAACAAACAAATTCTTCAGTTTTATATATTTTTATAGGTATGGAGTAGAGCTGACATGTTTACAATTTTGTTACTGTTCTCAAAGAAGTTTTCTCTTTTCTCAAAGAAGAACAAGTTTTTAAGACATAAGTCTCTGCGATAGTACGCCACTGAGCTCGGTCACCCGGGGATTCTTCGCACCCTCTACCCCACCGTTACCATAACGGTCACCGTGGTCCACTTAGGTATTCGAAGTGACCGGGAACTGGACCACGGAACTGGAGCCGTTGTGTTTTGGTGTGTGCCATTGGAGGTTTTTGCCCATAATCATCATGCTGAGCACACGTGTTGGTGATCACATGGAGTAGTTTTTTTCCGATTTTAGATGGGTCGCTACTGTATTTTTATTCGGCCCACTGCTGAGAAGCGCCCCATTTTACCAAACTCATCCAGGTCAAGGGTGGTGGCTTCCACGATTGGATTTGTCCACCGCCACCCTGCTCCATGGAGTAGTTTATCGCATCGGCGCCACTGCTGTCACCGGTCTGTGGCTTTTAACTACGCCTGAATATAATGGTTATACCATCATTAATCGGGCGCCAGAGACTCATTCGCTGATTGGTAGGATACATGGGCAGTTAAGGTTGACGTAGAGTATTTGGATGGATTTTTTGCATTGTCATCATGCATGAATTAATTATGTTTTAAATAACCCATTTGTCAAACACCTTAATACTTTTCATGTACTTTTCTTATCTTAGAATTAAGAAAGTGGCCTTTTAGACGCATATCCCCCTATTTTCCAGTAAAAGTCGCATCAAATCGGTTAAGTCGTTTTTAACAATATTCTATTTACCTAAACCTTCCTGATTTGCACTATCGTTTAGTAGAAACCAGTAAAAAAGCCGTCATAATCCGTTAGTTAACGTCTTTTGAAAGAATCAAGAGCTCAAGCCCCGGCACCAATGAGTTTTAAACTTGTGTCTAATTAGAAACTAGATATTGTGATATCTAGTTCTGATAAATCTAGGTTAAAGCTATAAATATGGCACAAAAAGGTTAATTTCGTTTTACAACGCGTATATAATGCGCAATAAACATATGTGGGAATAACCTAATACAATACAATTTTGACACAAATTTACCTTCACACTAATTACATAGTTATAGTCATTTTAAGCGGTCTAATAGAGAAATAAACCTTTTTAATTATTAAATACGTCTAAAGCGTAGCTCGATGTGTTTGGTCTAATCAAATCCGCATCTCGACGAAAATCAAGTTTAAATTAAAATTAATTAATTAAAAATATAATTCATATTCCTAGTAACTTTATTTATTTATTATTTACTCATTACTGTTTACATTATTCTACTATAATAAGAACTAAGAACTTTTTCTTAAATATAAATTGTCTCACTTCGTATGTTAGCTGGCAAAGATCTCTGTCTTAAGGATAAGTTGACTTTTGTACACTTTTTTTAACTAATAATGTTTTTTCTAACATTTTTTATGGTACATAAATATATAAATAAGTACTGTTTTTTCTATACTTACTATATACTTATCATTACATAGATTTTCGGATAATAGAGAGAGATTCTTTAGGAGAGAGAATAATTAAAGAGGTTTATTTTTCTATTAAACTCCGTGTACTTTAAGGACTCGTATTAAAATTCTTATGAATTTTCCATAAAAACTGATGAATTTCAATAAAATGTACGATTCATCGGGTAGCTACTCTCGTGTAACTGTGAGGAACTTTATCAGCAAATGTTTGTAATCTGTTTTACCTGGTAATCCGTATTGGAGCAGTGTGGTTGGTCTTAACTCCAATCCCTTTTCAAGATGAGTGGACGATTTAGTGGGGCCGGCACCACATGTTTTAAACTTGTTACATGATTCTACGTATTTTACGACCGGCCGCCTGATGTCAGCTTACCTTAGTCGCATTAAGCGATACCTCTGTAAGAAATGAGGGTGTTCTCTTCTACTCAGCCGAATACCACACGTCGGTACAACTTAACTTAGTTGCCTTTTACGACATCTCGGTAATAAATGAGGGTGGTCTATTGTATTCAGCCGGATACCACACGTCGGTACAACTTATTTTAGTTGCCTTTTACGACATCTCGGTAATAAATGAGGGTGGTCTATTGTATTCAGCCGGATACCACACGTCGGTACAACTTATCTTAGTTGCCTTTTACGACATCTCGGTAATAAATAAGGGGTGGTCTATTGTATTCAGCCGGATACCACACGTCGGTACAACTCATCTTAGTTGCCTTTTACGACATCTCGGTAATAAATGAGGGTGGTCTATTGTATTCAGCCGGATACCACACGTCGGTACAACTTATCTTAGTTGCCTTTTACGACATCTCGGTAATAAATGAGGGTGATCTATTGTATTCAGCCGGATACCACACGTCGGTACAACTTATCTTAGTTGCCTTTTACGACATCTCGGTAATAAATAAGGGGTGGTCTATTATATTCAGCCGGATACCACACGTCGGTACAACTCATCTTAGTTGCCTTTTACAACACCTCGGTAAGAAATGAGGGTGGTCTATTGTATTCAGCCGGATACCACACGTCGGTACAACTCATCTTAGTTGCCTTTTACGACATCTCGGTAATAAATGAGGGTGGTCTATTGTATTCAGCCGGATACCACACGTCGGTACAACTTATCTTAGTTGCCTTTTACGACATCTCGGTAATAAATGAGGGTGATCTATTGTATTCAGCCGGATACCACACGTCGGTACAACTTATCTTAGTTGCCTTTTACGACATCTCGGTAATAAATAAGGGGTGGTCTATTATATTCAGCCGGATACCACACGTCGGTACAACTCATCTTAGTTGCCTTTTACAACACCTCGGTAAGAAATGAGGGTGGTCTATTGTATTCAGCCGGATACCACACGTCGGTACAACTTATCTTAGTTGCCTTTTACGACATCTCGGTAATAAATAAGGGGTGGTCTATTGTATTCAGCCGGATACCACACGTCGGTACAACTTATCTTAGTTGCCTTTTACAACACCTCGGTAAGAAATGAGGGTGGTCTATTGTATTCAGCCGGATACCACGCAGCGGTTCAACAATCAACTGATCTTAGCCGCCCTTTACGACACCTCGGTAAGACATGAGAGTGGTCTATTGTATTCAGCCGGATACCACACAGCGGTTCAATTTACTTTAATCGCCTCTTACGTCACCTCGGTAAAAAATGAGGGTGGTCTATTCTACTCAGCCGTATACCACACGGCGGGCAGCTATTAATATCTATAAAAGTAAAATAGACTATCACTAAAAATAAAATTGATGAATTTCATTATTTTTTTTAATATTAAGATACTTTTGATTTTATTACTTTTACCTTGTAAAAATAAGATCAGGGTAAGGACACGCGTTCAAAAAATCCGTCTATTCTAACTTCCGGTAATTGTGAAGTTATTTATATAAATTTGATTATTTAATATTTATTAACAACAAGCAATCGCCAGCGGCTCCACCCGCGTGGAAAGATTAGAACCGTAATATAATCTTTTGATAACCATAAAAATGGTTAAAGTGCGTTAACCTTAAAACCTAGGCATATGCTGTCGCGGACTTTTATTTAGAACTTTTAGAGGGGAACAATTTTGTAATTGAACTATTACCGTTTACTCAGCGCACGCAAGGAAAGCTTTAAATTTTGCCATGTTTATACTATTTTTTATTGCTGCTCCTCTCCTGTTCATCTTAGCGTGAGTTATATAGCGTATAGCCTTCCTCAATAAATGGACAATCTTACTCTCAAAGAATTTTTGAAATCGGTCCATTCCTTCCATCGTTCATCAATCAAACAAACTTTTCAGACAAAAGTAGATCCATAATACAAAAGTAATAGCAAAATAATTTTATTATTACTTTTGTATTATGGATCTCCGAAAAGTAACGCCTAATTCTATTAACTCTTCAGCTTTATATATTAGTATAGATTTATACAAAAGACTGTAAGATTTAGCCACATTTATAATTCAGTTGGGATGTTCGTTATTATTTACACCGTTAAGTAATTCGATAACACAGCCGCATAATTCTAAACACATAATAGCTTTTTGCGACTGTTTTATAACAGTTAATATGTTTCGTAAGATATCATTCAATACCGGTTTTAACTGATTAATGATAACCAATATATACATTTAGATATCTATTGTAGCTGTTCCATTGAGGTTAGTGACCACACTTGACAAATAAGTTGGTCATCTGCTGTTTTTTATCAATCAATTGACAACTTTTTATAAAGTAGATACCATACTACGTCATCGGGTATATCTTGAACTTGTTTGACAATCGGCTAATACTGGAAGAATAAGCGGCAAATTTTTTACAGCCTCTGTGACTCTTTCGACGGGTCATGAGTTAAAAACCCCGGCCAAACACCAATGTGTGATTTTCTATTTATATCTTTATTATACAAAAAACATTCTTACATAAATATAAATGAACAGAAAAATATTATTATCTATACAAATTTATCTTTACATTTAATCATTACTGTCTTGTACAGGGACATCGAAAGGAAGCTATTTTAACACATATTTACACTATACTAAATATGTCCTCCAGCCCTTATACCACTCTAAGTGGGGTCGGCACAACATGTTTTAAACATGCTGTAACATGATTTGGCTGCGTCTTTACAACCGACCGCCTGCCTGACGTCAACTTACCTTAGTCGTATTTTACGACACCTCGGTAAGAGATGAGGGTGGTATTCTAATCAGCCGGATACTACACGGCGGGTCGAGTTACCTTAGTCGCCTTTTACGACACCTCGGTAAGAAATGAGGGTGATATTATTCTACTTAGCCGGATACCACACGGCTAACTTACACTATACTAAATATTCACACAAAATATGAACATATCTAACGGAAATATAAAATGATATATAAGAAATAGAAAAGAATAATTTACATTTTATATGCCATCAAACGTTAACGATGCTATTTTATAATCAAAACGTTATAGGCCTTAGGTTATCCTGTCCATAAAAGTAAGGTTCTAATAGTAAGAAAATTAATAAAATAATAAAAATTTACATCATAAACCCAAGGATTACTAAGCAAACGGTCTTTTATTACTTGCGTGCTTTTGGACATCATCGGCACAGGCACATCTGATTTTTTTATTTTCCTTTCACAACATAAACATACATGTATGCATTTCTTTGTTCTAAGAAAAAACTAGTCAGGAAAAACATGCTCCTTAAAGCTAATAACATCTCATACAGAACTTGCAAGTTTAGAAAATCAAATGCTTTTTATAAAAAAAAATGTAACTAATAAAAACAGCAACAGTGAAAATGTGTGAAAATTAGATTAATCTAAACCTACATTGACATAAAGATTTGTTGACCTGATTTGACTTACAAATCAGGTCCCAAAACAACAGTTTTTGATTTGGACGTCGAACACAAAAACCTCATAATACCTAAACTTAATGGTTGCTTTTTCTCACTAAAAAAGTCAAAGAAGCCTGTTAAAACTAATATTTGTACCCCATGGTTCGAATATGAGTTTCCACAGCCCGTTTTTTTTTACTGATAGTTTATGTTTGGTCTTCAACTTCACTTCGGTCTTTAACACGCACTGTTAAAGACCAAGGTCTTGTCTTCGAACAGTGCGTGTTACCAGTGATGACCTACGGATCAGTAAAGTGGTAGCTGACTTTAGGCCTCATAAGAAAGCTCAGTCACTCAGCGATGGAGCGAGCTATGCTTGTATATCTACGCGATAAAACCAGGAGTGAGGAGATCCGTAAAAGAACTAGAGTTACCGACATAGCTCATCGTATCGCGAATCTGAAGTGGAAATGGGCGGGGCACGTAGTTACCACGCACCGGAAAGCGCAGCGTCGGTAGACCCCCAAAGAGGTGGATTGGCGACGGCACAAAATGGTGGGTTGTGGAGATCCCTTAAGGAGAAATATGTTCAGTGGACGTCCATCGGTTAAGACAGAAGAAGAAGGAGACATGTTCAAAATTCAAATTCAAAGGCTTTTACAAGCACCTTTAAATCGTCATTGAATCTACGGTTGGTTTTATGTCTACGATGTTCATAAAAATTTCAAATCGTTCGGAAAAGAACTTCAAGAAATAAAAAAAACAATATTTCTCGTATTGTAATTTATGGCTTCGGCAATTTTTTTCCTATTACATCTATTTAATTAGTTATTAAGTTGATTTAAACGTTTATTCCTAATCAATCACTCATAATATATTTATTATACACTACATTAGGAACAGGTTAAATATAATTAACAGATGACAATTTTTTTATAGTCGTTGGCATTACGGTAAGCTGGTTTTGTTGTGATCTGTTACAGACAACCTTTAATATATTATTTTTGTTATATAATGCTATATTTACGTGCGAAGGTAAATTATAAATATTAAAATGACCTAGGTAAGTAAATGTGCCGAAATACTTTTAGAACTGATAGACGTAGTAATAGCATAGAGTTACTATACATAGAGCAGACATATTCAAATTCAAATTCAAAATATTCTTTATTCTAGGGAAGTGAACAAGTACCTTTGAATTGTCAACTCTACTGCTGGTTCAGAAAACTGTTCCTACCGAAAAGACCCAACAAGAAACTCGGTGGTTGCTCTTTTAAAAATATAATTCTTATAACTAGTTACATTAAGTACATTACTGTCTTGTAAAGGTTCGAAGAGAGTTATACTTAGATGATATGAGCTTTCTTATCATGTAGGTAATCCTCAACTGTATAGTAGGCTTTCTGTATTAGCCGTTTTAACAATCTTTTTAAACTGTTATAATGGCAAAACTAAAATTGTTTGAATTTTAATACATAATCTTATACCCAAACCCACAAACGACTTAGGTATTTTTGCGAGGCGCAAAACAGGAGCCGCAAGCTCCAAAATAACCGACATAGGGTTCCCACTTTGTCTATTATATACATCACCTATTGCTTTATAATTCTTAATATTTATAAATAATACGTTATGAAGGTTACATACATATAATAGTAGTTGAGATTTAATATCAGCAAGTAAGGCAATGTAGCCAATACATTACATACATACATAACTACAGGTTATTAAGCAAGTTAGGTTTAATTTTGGTATGGTTTACCATTTTTAATCTGTCATGCAACCTAACGTTTCTAATATTGCCATAAGTTCCAATTAAAGTGACCAGTTATCCAGATTTAGGTGAGATAGTCCTATTTATTCTGTAATCTATTGTTCCCAAAGAATCTCCAAATAACGTTCTATAAAAAATTCACACTAAATATATAACACACAGTCGTGAAACTTCTTAAAGTTTGAGTTTTTTTTAATCTAAACAAATTATGTTATAGCTAAATTACTGCTATACCCATATAAAATATAAATATTTCATTAGAGTTTTGTACTTTCATAGTTAAGCGTAACACTTGCCTTATGTATATCAATGTTCTGTCGGAAGTCTAATAATAACCTTATACAAGTCGGTTTCTAATAATTTTACATTTACAATGCACTGACCACAATAAAGCGCTCAATCTCGAGCTTTATTCTCGTCAAAGGTTAACTTGCATTGAACAACATTGTGATATCAATTAACAGGTTTTTAATAAATGAAATATTTCTTTCAGAATGTCCAAGTATACTAGCTTCCAGAACACTTTAACGAGCTAGAATACTAGACCAGACAGAATGTAAGTAGACACCCAACTAGGTTGATAGAGACCTTAAAAAGGTCCAGGGGAGCCGTTGGATCTAGGCGAAACATCACAGTGGATCGTGGAATTCCTTGAAAGATACCTATGTCCAACAGTAGACATCTATTTCTTGACGACACGGAGGTAGACACAGTCCGATTATTAGATAGACATGGTTACACTAGTTTTAACATATAGAACTCGTTGTTATGAATTGTGTGCTTTAATTACAGTAAATTAAGCGCAATAACTAGTTTTTACACCAGTTATTACGTTAATAAAGAGCATTGTATTGTTTTGTCGTATTTTTTTGTTAGATTTCTCCCGTTTATCTTATTATGTATCAAACAATTGCTTAATGGAAGCTTGGCAAAAAAGGATAACGGAACTCGAGATTTCCTTATGGTCTTAATGATAAAGATTAATCTACAAACACGATCGTCTCATCACATTGTATACACACATACTTGAGGATGACACTTGATACTTGAGGATGGAGGATGACACAAAGAGGGATATAATGACATATTTTTTAAGCGAAACCTGGCTAGATCGATTTATTGGCGCCGAAACACATACATGGTACAGTTTCATGAAAATCGTTGGAATCGTTTTCGAAATTCAGATTTGTTATATATATAAAGAATCTTTTGTACATACAAGATTAACTCATTTAAATATTAATGATATAGCGGAAATGGTGCAACAACTACGGTTTAAAAACCTCTAGGAACCCATGAATGGAAAGTTCCAATTTAGATGCACTTAACAGTATGGAATACATCGTGAAATATACATAAGTAGGACAACTGTCAGGATATGCGTAAAGTACGCTAATCCGCATAGAACATGGTGGGTTTAAGAATGATTTTATCCAAAATATTGAGTAGTAATTGACTTTGCTTTACTATAAAAGTCTTAAGTATAAACAGTCAACTAAATTGACGCATTCGAATAGTCGAAGTTCGAGTTTTTAACTTTCCTTGACCATAAAGCCAATATTAGGCCATAAAGTGACATTTGTTTGCATTTTAATAATTAAATATTATATCATAACCTTACTCATGTCGAAATACATGTTTCGAAACAAACGTGAACAATGTGAAATAATGAAAATGACAAAATATTCGAAAGTTAGTCTCAATAAGGGAGTTATATAAGAATCAGTTTGTTATACCAATGTTTGTAGTTTTGTTGATAAATTATCCATGTATATTACTTCAGCGGATAACCTGTAGAAGGGTAACGGACAAACAGATTTTCGCATTATGAATATATGTAGAAATAGCGTAATATACGCTATAGAATCTAATTTAGCTCGAGAGCGAACTTTTCTAATTATCCTATTAAATTGACTATATGCTGCTAGCCCTAAAGACTTTTCTAACGTTACTGGGCGGGAGCAGAAGTATCGTTGGGGTTGCGAATGTGGAGGAAGGACGCAGAAGAGTTGGATCGCAGAAACGCCAGGAAGCTTTGTCCTAAGAATTCTAAAAATCGCAAAACAATTAATGGTTTTGTTTTAGGTACACTAACTTTTATCTTTAAAAATCAACAAACTTACAAAAAATAATCCTCCTACCCTTATCCCAAGTGTCTAAGTGGGGTCAGCACAACATGTGATAAACACGTTACGTGTTTTGGCTGTGTTTTTACGACCGGCCACCTGCTTGACGTCAACTTACCTTAGTGGTTACGACACCTCGGTAAGAAATGAGGTTGTTCTATTTTACTCAGCCGGATACCACACGGCAAGTCGACTTACATTAATCGTATTTTATGACATCTTGGTAAGAAATGAGGGTGGTCTATTCTACCCAGCCGGATACCACACGGCTACAACAAACATTAACAGCTATGTTTAAAAATGCTTTCACTTGATAATCGGCGAATCCTTTTAGATATGACATTTCTCTACTAAGTATTCAATAATAAAATTGACTGTGAAACAATTATTAGTAAAGTTGGCATAAACGTTCCTTTTAGGGTGCCCCGCAATCCGCGTCCTCTGTTCAGCGTAGGCAAGCACCGAACTAATCTAGGTAAAAATGCGCCAATACCGCGACTTCTAGCAGAATACAATGATCTTACAAAGACGTCTGGTTCAATTGATATTGCACATGAGTCAATTGGCCGCTTTAAAAACTCAATAAGTAAGGCTTTAGTAAATGTCCTTTAATGTAAAATTTTAATACAAATTTTAAATATATTATATTTATCTTTATTACCATTGTAGTCTAATTATAATTGTTATTTATCATTATTACTCGCTATTTTAACATTTATCTCTGACTATTGTAATGACATATTTTTATATATTTTTTGACTTTCGAAATTCTAATATGTTGACAATTTTATAACGATCATAATGTACTGTATTTTTGAGCATGCTGTGTCCACTTATAAATAGAGTAGCATTAGACTTTTAGAATGTAAATTAATAATTAAGCTAATATAAAATGTATACTCTGTTGGCGGACCTAATAAAATAAATAAATAAATAAATGTACTATTTAGTAATTAATAAGTTTTTCTATTTTTCGATCAGTAGTTAAATTTTAAATATTCATAGCGAAATATTAGACGCACTAACTAAGTGTCTATATCTACAATGGAAATATAGTTAACAGGCGGAACAATATTTTAATTTAAATATATTCAAAATCTTATCATAAAATACGCGAAATTTTATTCACTGTAAAGTTGCCTAACACGCAGACGCCTCGTCTGCGATGATCTGATCAGTAGGGCCATGTAATAAGCGTTTAGTGGCTATAAACCGCGTATATATCGCATGCTTAGTATGAAAGTGACGTAATTCAAAATTTAATTATTTAATTATCTTTTGGAACAATGTTATAATGATATTAATTTATTTTAGTTAATTATAATGTATGATGAATTTGTTTTGACATTTTTAATTATAATGTATTTGACTATTAAATAAACATACGGGTCAGATCGCGTTATAATCGTTTACCTTTGTATAAGGTTCTACGTTTCGGCAGAGTTGCATCCACCGTAATCGATTATAACGCGATGGACCCGTATGTTTATTTAATAATCAGTATGAATCGCGAAAGTTTAAAATCTACCAATGTATTTGACATCATAATTTTATTCGGACTAGTTACATTTTATGAACTATATTTTATAATATTAATTTTCAAAAGCAACGCCGTGAGGTAATATAGAATTACTACTAGACTAATTGTCCGGTCGTGCATTGACGTGACCATAGATACACTATATAGGACGTGACTCAGCCTGGTTTCCTCTTGAGACTCTACTGTCATTAAAAGTTTAAAACTACATATATTGATTTAAAAACACATTATTTATTAATTACATACATTTATTACTATTCCTTTATTTTATTATTATTATTATTTTCCTATATTATTTCTTAAGTAATTAATGTATTTTAATGTTTTAAGAACCTAAAAAATATCACCCACATTTACATCTTAGAATATATGGCCTCAAGTATTATAGCCTCTTTATAAATTGATACTGTATTGATATATATTGATACTGTTTATTTAAAAAGTGTATGTGATTGATGCAACAATAAAAAATTATCTATAGTTTACTGGCCACACACGATGAGTCACAAAGTAGAAAGTGGCCTCTGACAACATCGCAGGGTCTCGAACCAAATTTAGACTATATTCATATCTACAAGTATACAAATCTTATAATGTTTAGCAGGAAATATGTTTGTTTGTGTATACCTCTAGAATTTTCGTAATATGTACGTAGCTATATAATATCACTAACAATCGCCAGCGGTTCCGCCCGCGTGGAAAGATTCAAACCGTAATATAGTATTTTGATAACCATAAAAATGGTTAGAGTGCGTAAACCTTAAAAGCTAGACATATGCTGTCGCGGATTTTTTGTTTAGACCTTTTACAGGGGAACAATTTTGTAATACATAATTTTGACTAACTTTCACTGCTTACATAGCGCATGCAAGAAAAGCTCCAAATTTTGCCGTTTTCGTAATATTTTTTATTGCCGCTCCTCTCCTATTCATCTTAGCGTGATGTTATATAGCCTTACTCTGGAGTACACTGGAGTTAACTTAAGGGAGGTAAAAAAAGATAAAGTAACGGCCTTTTGCTTTCCCACTGCTGGTCATTGGTCTCGTCTGTCCGTTTTCGGAGAGAAGGGTTGGAGCTAAGACCTACCACGCTGCCCCAATGTGGATTGGTAGGTTACACATATCACTAGAATTCTCTAGAGATATGCAGGTTTCGTCACGATGTTTTCCTTCACTGAAAAGCGTGTAATGGCAATTATATTAATGGCTGCTAACTTATACTAGAATACATACCTAAGGAACGATGTGATATTCGGAATTGAGAGGTGAATGGCAGGAAATTGTCCACATACACAAAGTCCTTGGCAGAAGTAGGTTTTTCTAGTTTTTTTAAGGCGACTTAGGTAAGTTGATGTTAGGTCGGCAGCCGGTCGTAAAATACCTAGCCAAATCACATGTTGTGCTGACCCCACTTAGAGTGGGCTGAGAATGATGATGACGGCAAAAGGAACTTGACATAGAGAAAGAAGAATAGGCACGTCCACGTAGGTAAAATCGTAAGCAGAAAAAAGTTATCTTACTTTTTTAAGTAATATTATGTGGTACTTTAATATTTTCGTGGAATAAAATATTAATTAAATAGTTGAAGAAAAAAATTAATGCGCAAACGCGTCCATAAGGCAAGTATAGTTTAAAAATGCAGGATTATTTAGTAAGAGGTTGGGCAATACTGACGGAACTTTGTAACAGGATATCTCAAAACTTGCAACATAGGATATATGTAAACAAATTTGATGGATTCCGGTTAACAGTAAAGTTGTTGAGTTAATGTGTCACACAGATTCATTCATTCGTCTCATGCGATAAGAAATCGTTTCGCCTTGTAGCAGAAGCATCAGTAAACTCCACGTCGGAATAATAGGTATCCGAAACGATGAAAATCAAAGTCAAATATTGTGGGGGGGGGGGGGTAATCTTGGGGGTTTATAGTACGCGGGAATGATATTTAAGATGAAGACAAACACGGATACTTTGGCATTACATAACTTATCCATTGTATTGCTATTTTAGTATTTTTTAAAAGCTTATAACTTTGCTTGTGTTTGTGAAGGTGGAATTTGCAAGTTAAATTTGACTTCCCGGTGTCCGATTAAGTTGAAATTTTACATATATACAGCTTTATATATTAGTATAGATGAATAAATCCGAGCAATAACATCTGTTTATAGCTCTAATAGATGTGATGGGTAATTAAACGCCAATTTTAATCATTGTTCAATATCACCGGATTTATGCCCACTTATGCGTTTATAAAAGTCGTATCAATCAAATTAAGCCAACAAACTAAGTTTAATTATGATTGTCTAACTAAATATGTACAACATTTATCAACAATAAGTAGGCAATTATTATAATATATTTCCGTTAAAAATTGCGTTGTGTAGAAGCTTAACCATGAAAATAATAATATAATCATAAGGAACTAGCCAAACTTAGTCATCTTTGTATACATTCATAATACTTGATTAATCTATGCACGCGACTTTGTGTGCTTATTTTAGTACCAGGGTGACCGAGCCTTGCTAGGTAATTTTTAAAATAATTTTTAAAAAAATTTAAAAGAAAAATAAAAAAATAATAGGGCACGTGGGCTCCATCCTCGGTATTGTCTGCCTACCATAACACAAATATTAAGTTACTTACTCTAGGGACGGACGACCCATATATTTACTTATTTATTTATTCCCTTACTCGTCCCAAATTCCGATAATGTTCCTTTATTGCGATATAATCCCATACTTTTTAAGTATTCTAAAAATCCCATGTCACAAACCCAATGGTTGGCATATTATTTTTTATCTTTTTCTGTCAGTTGTTGCACACACAAAATTTAGTATACAGTTAAGAATTGTATAATTTTGTACAGAATTGACACAGCGGTTAAACATTAGAGTCAAGGCCTGTTCTGCTCATCAGTTGGATGCAGGTAGCGTGAAGGTAGTGACAGACGACAAGCGTTATATTTTGGCAGGGATAAAGTTACTCGAGCGTGATTGCTTGGCGAAGCACGTTATACCGTTAAGTTAGGTTATACAGAAATGTGATTGAATTTATTCATCATACTTATTATCGTTACACTTATTAAGGTGGATGAGTTGGTTTTTCCACTTTTCAGTGGTTTGTTTGTTTGTTTAATTTCTTTATTGTACAAAAGAATAAAAGAAAAACATACATGACACAGAAATATATATAAAATAAAAATTGTACAAAGGCGGACTTATCCCAATAAGGGAACTCTTCCAGCCAACCTTTGAGCTCTAAAAGGACAAAATAAATAATATTAAATAAAATAAAAAATATTTCTTAAGACATGTACTCGTTTAGTCAGCATTTTCAGTGATAAGTATCCTGCTCATAGTATTTTATAACTCCAGCTTTAAAAGAGGTAAGTGTAGTTGATTTCCTAACAGAAATGGGCAGAGCATTCCATAAAATGATTATGAATGAGAATGATGATGTGGTTCACGTTAGTTTTGGAATGACCACTGGAGAGAAACGCTACCATTGTTACTAAACGCTGTTCAGGCGGGGATCACGCCTTTTTTTATTAGATACGTCCACTGCCCCACCTGACTTAAACTATAAACTTAGAAAGTAAGGTATGGGGAGAAGGTAAGGACATGAGTGGTAGGTGGCTGGGTTGACAGCTTCCACTATTTGATACGTCCACGAAGGTGAGTCCCGTCTATTCTGCATCATCCTATTTGAGTGGGTGTATTCGGGTGGATAGGAAAGAAGAGATAGTTAAAGAAAAGGCCGATGACTTGACGCCGCTTAGGGTCCATGACTTCCGCGATTACATATGTCCGCCATCGCCCAGCCCGCTCGGCTTCCGCTCATCAGACTTGCCTGGGTGGATGTGTCGTGACAAGACTGGATAAAAAACGAAATGAGTATATAAGGGGAGGTCTAAAAGTTGCCCCCATTTTACAAAAGGCGAGACGTGATAGATTAATATGGCATGGACATATAATAAAGAGGGATAAAAATCAGTCACCAAACGAGTGTTGGATGAGTGTGGATTGAAAATTAAATGATGTTTGGATTGTGTAAAGTTTGTCATGAATACGGAAAGAGTAGCTCCATAGTTGACTAATGATAGGAGATAATGGAAGCGAAGAATATGTGCCAGACCCCGCTTAGAGTGAGATAAGAACATGATAATGTTTGCACCGAACAGCTAATATTAATGTTTATAACTTCATTATGCATCGACGCATGCAACGAGTGTACTAAACACATAAAATCGCTCATGAAGAGCGATTCAACTTTTTGTCGGATGTAGGATGTGGCCGGCTAAGATCTATAAATACCCAAGAACTTGCTTTACCTAAATGCTCCTCACTGACTTACTCGAGATCATTTCGCTTTAGAAGGTGTTAAGCTGTGGAATGATTTACCAATCAAATCTCTTTCGCTTTCTGTATTTAAGTTACGGAGTAGAAAATATTCATCTAAAGTAATTATATATTGGTAGCATCTTTCCATTTATGTATTTTACCAAAATTAATTAATAGATTTAATAGTTAAATTTATATGTGAACTTTTTCTATTTCTCTATATGACCCGTACTCCTTTTTTCCCCAATTCTTGCCCTTTTCCTTCTATTACTTAAAGGTTGACTGGAAGAGATCCCTTTTAGAGATAAGTCCGCCTTTATACATGTGCTTTTTTACTTTTTCTTTCTCTTTTCTATATATGTATAAAAAGAAAGAAATAAATAAACACATTACTCACATTATGGCTTTATAAAGTGTTGTGACCGTGGAGAAGTATGCGAGGTAAATTCCACCCACCATTTGAGTTGACGCATGACATCAGGCTGCCTTCCCAAAATGGAGCATATTTCTCGTTTGAGATGAATGTAGGAAGATATAGAAATTAAACTTGCTTAAATAAAGGTAAAAATTAAGATATTTGTTGATATCAACATAATAAGGATAACACAAAGAGAGTACAATAATAGCCGTGTGGTATCCCGCTGAGTAGAATAGACCACCCTCATTTCTTACTGAGGTGTCGTAATAGGCGACTACGGTAAGTCGACCCGCTTGTGGTATCCGGCTGAGTAGAATAGACCACACCCATTTCTTACCGAGGTTTCGTAAAACGCGACTGAGGTAAATTTAGTCATAGTGTGGTTGAGTAGATTAGACGACCCTCATCCCTTACCAAGGTGTCGTAAAATACGACAAAGATAAGTTTACGTCAGACAGGTTGTAAAATACGCAGCCAAATCACGTTGCAACATGTTTATAACATGTTGTGCCGACCCCACTTAGAGTGAGATAAAGGCAGGAGGATATATACAAAGAGAGGACAATAAAGAGAAATCAATTGAGACTTATTATCAGTCTCTTTTTTATGTATGATTAGACATGTGATCTAATTCCCTCTCATTATTTGTCTCTGCCTCTCATTATCACTTACAGGCATGCCTGCGACTCCCCTACTCTATCCTATCCCTATCCTATCCCTATCCTATCCCTATCCTATCCCTATCCTATCCCTATCCTATCCCTATCCTATCCCTATCCTATCCCTATCCTATCCCTATCCTATCCCTATCCTATCCCTATCCTATCCCTATCCTATCCCTATCCTATCCCTATCCTATCCCTATCCTATCCCTATCCTATCCCTATACTATCCCTATCCTATACCTATCCTATCCCTATCCTATCCTATCCCTATCCTACCCTATCCTATCCCTATCCTATCCCTATCCTATCCCTATCCTATCCCTATCCTATCCCTATCCTATCCTATCCCTATACTATCCTATACCTATCCTTTCCCTATCCTGTCCCTATCCTGTCCCTATCCTATCCCTATCCTATCCCTATCCTATCCCTATCGTATCCATATCCTATCCCTATCGTATCCATATCCTATCCCTATCGTATCCCTATCCTATCCCTATCCTATCCTATCCTATCCCTATCCTATCCCTATCCTATCCCTAATCAGTCCCTATCCTATCCCTATCGTATCCCTATCCTATCCCTATCCAATCCCTATCCAATCCCTATCCTATCCCTATCCTCTCCCTATCCTATCCCTATCCTATCCCTATTCTATCCCTATCCTCTCCCTATCCTATCCCTATCCTATCCCTATCCTATCCCTTATCCTATCCTAATAATATTATAAATGCCAAAAATTTGTGGGTATGGATGTATGTATGTTACTCTTTCACAGCGAATCCGCTGAACCAATATGGATGAAATTTGGCACAATTATTCCTTATACACTGGAATAATATATAGTCTATAGAAATCTAGTGAATTCAACAGGAATACGATGTAATTGAAAAGCGCCATCTATTATCAACCTATTCAACAACAGTCCGCGCAAACGAAGTTGCGGGTAGTGCAGGTGACCTCGGCCTACGACTGGAACCATGGACGAGGCAGGGTGCCTGCGAGGAAATGCTCTGGAAAAGAGGTATGCTTCGAGGCCCGTACCCCGCCTACCCCCCAACCGGGGAGGAAGCGAGATGACCCTGCTGCTGCAGTTGCGGGTAAAAACTAGTATTATAAATGCGAAAGTTTGTGAGTGTAATTGTTACTCTTTCACAGCGAATCCACTGAACCAATATCGATGAAATTTGTCACAATTATTCCTCATACACCAGAATAACATGTAGACTATAGAAATCTATTTAATTCTACAGGAATAGATGACATTGAAAAGCGCCATCTATTATCAACCTATGCACGCCACAACTGTCCAAGCAAACAAAGTTGCGGGTAAAAGCTAGTACACTATAAATTCAATGTCCTACTTGCTTTCAGCCTCCTATAACGTTTGCATATTCCCAATGTATGAATAGCTCTAAAAGACCTTTTAGAAACGGTTAAGCTAATAAAAATTAATTGGTAAAATTTCCTTGCAATTTTATCACGACACAATCGTCTGAAAGTAATTCAATTTATGTTAATGGTCGAAAGTAACTTTCCTTATTACATAACGATATTTAATTAATAGTAATATAAAAATATTTACTTCATTAAATGAGTAATTAAAAGTTCAAGGAGATAATATAGTAACATAAAGAGATACTCTGCTATTTCTTCAGATAACCGTTATATTAATTAATATTTTTTAATTTTATAAAAGTAAACCAGACTTCCATATAAAATAATAGTGCGATAGTCTATCTTATAGATAATGCACTATAAAGGTCTATCTCGTACCAAACATTTGAAACTTTCGTAATGGGGTAACATATAGGATTGAATAATATCTGTTTTAAAAACAGCACATAATTGAGGTAAATGTTTACGCATCGAGCTTCCCCCGTAATACTTATCTAAATGAAACATAGTATACCAAAAGTAACTTGAAAAAAGTCTTAGGTACAGCCAGTTGCTTCACTAGAATAGACCAACTTCATTTCTTACCGAGGTGTCGTAAAAGGCGACTAAGGTAAGTTGACCCACCGTGTGGTATCCGGTTTAGTAGAATAGACCACCCTCTTTCTTACCGAGGTGTCGTAAAGTACGACATTGGTAAGTTGATGTCAGGCAGGCGGCCGGTCGTGAAAACGCAGCCAAATCATAGGACAGCATGTTTATTACATGTTGTGCCGACCCCACAAGAGTGGGAAAAGGGCAGGAAGATGATGATGAGGGTAACTACCCTATAAACCCCTGTAAACCCGAGAGATAAGAACATAATCGTTATTTTTATCATTTTCAACCATTTTTAATGTTGTGTCTATGGAATAATAGTGCGTATCAGTGACTACTTATTACTTAATGATAACACTAATAACGTATTTAGAGCAGATCAAATTGGTAAATAATAAGAAAGTTTATAAACAGTTGTCACTTAAATCCCAGATATATTTTATATCTCAAGAATAATTATTGCCTACGTAGCCTTTATGTATGGCCTAAGAAATAGTAGTACAATGACAACGCCATCTTGTTAGATTACTTGCTAACATCACAACGCTTTAGTCAATGGTAGAATTCTAGTGTTGCTGAAATGTCAATAGTTTGCCTATCGATCACTGATCATTAGGGTCAAAATATTTATAGATATTTATAGAGCTATAGATGGGTCCACACTAAAGAAAAAAATTTCTATATTAAAGTACGATACGTGACAACATTAATATTCTAATGACAATATGCCAATGAAAACAAAATAAAAACTTTAAAATACAAAATATGGAATATTTTGGATTTAAAAATATGATATTGATGAATATTAAATTTTTATATGCTTAATAACAGAAAAAATAATGTTTTTTTTTAAATAACGTTGAATTGATTGTTAGTTACAGTCTGTGGTGCATTTTGTCTTTGGTTTTTGGGTTTGGCATGTATGTCATCGCTGATCATCTCTATTCTCCTTTTTATATGTCATTCTCGCTCTTTCACTTAACGCGAGTTTTGTCGCTCACGGAAAATTTGGTAAATTATTTTTAACTCGTTGTAGAATTCAATTTTAGAAGTCTTTTTTTTCAACTACTTAGTGTTGTGTAAAAAAAAGTGATTTTGTGTTAATTTGTGCCTGAAACGCATGATTCGGACTAAACACAACTCAAGATGAATATTATTGCAAGAACACCCAAAACTACACCTATAACGGATGATTACGATATCTCCAATACGGTCCTTGGCCTTGGCATAAACGGAAAAGTGAGTTTTCAAATATGTATTTTTTTTAATGGTTAAATAATATAAAAAATTGGCGTCTATTGTTTACATAGATGACGTAAATGTACGAAATTAGGCATGGAATAGGTTTTTATCGTGTTCACTGCGACAATTTGAAGACGCTGAGGTTTTTTTTAAATGTTGCGACATTATAATGTTTATGTAAAACAAAATGCAACTAATTTTAGGTGATATGAGCAATCAAAGAAATATTTGTAATGATTGACTCATTAGTGCTCGGAAATTCTATTACTGGCATTCGTGTTTAAAAATATTCATAAACAATCTTTATACATATATTTAACTGGGATTTTTGTCATGATACATGTATTAAAACTATGGTTTCATTTAAAACTTTAATAGGCCCGTATGCTTTTTACTACTACGCCGGGTGGTATACGGCTGAATAGAATAATACCACCCTCATTTCTTACCAAGTTGTCGTAAAAGGCGATTAAGGTAAGTTGACCCACCGTGTAGTATCAGGTTAAATAGAATAGACCACCCTCTTTCTTACTGAGGTGTCGTAAAATACGACTGAGGTAAGTTGATGTTAGGCAGGCAGCCGGTCGTAAAAACCGTTATGACGTGACAGCATGTTTATAACATGTTGTACCAACCCCACTTAGAGTGGGATTAGGGCAGGAAGATGATGTATATGGTATAATTTTGTTAATATATTGTATTCCTCCAATTTTATATACTACTCAACCATCATTTACATAAGATATACAATTGGTGTTAGTTACTATCTCAACATGGCTCAATTCTTAACGATACAGTCTATAGCGGTAAATCATACCTTGTGGATGTATTTATGTAAAGGATATGTGGCATGACCATTAATGTGGACTCAAAAATCTCTGACACAATTGTTGAGTTTGTGATAGTGAATGTGTGTAGTGCTAGTGTCCACACTAACTTGAATTGTGTTGAAGGCGGTAGAGGTTTGTAGTACCACATGTACTTGGGAACCCTGTATGTGTCAGGTATGAAAACGGATAGACCATTTACATTTAGATAGAAATTTAGCATTGTATATATTTTCTATTTACTTTTCACAGATTATAGCAAACTAATATTATTATTAGTTTTTTTTAAACAATTTTAATATCAATGTTTATTTTAAGTTTTTTTGCATATTATAAATATTTATGAGGCCTCTGCCACCGTAAAGCCTTGTTCTCGTTTACCAATTTACATCAACCATGACCACCACCTTGTTAACACCATACCATATACCACCATACCATCCCACTCTTGTTCAATTCTATATAATATTTGAAAGTTTTTGTCTAAACACATTTTTATACCGCTATGAAAGGTTTACTTTATATATGACGTACTACTTCAAGCTGTGATGGCCCAGCGGTGCGACCGTGTGAATCTCTAGAGACGATCACGGGTTCGAACCCGGGCAGACACCAATGAGTTTTTCTCTTAAAACTTATGTGTCTAATTGATGATTGCAATTTATCACACGCTTTTCGGTGAAGGAAAACATCGTGAGGAAACCTGCATATCTCTAGAGAATTCTGGAGGTATGTGTAACCTACCAATCTGCATTGGAGCAGCGTGGTAGGTCTTAGCTCCAATCCTTCTCTCCCAAAACAGAGAGAAGAGACCTATTCTCAGCAGTGGGATAGTAACAGGCCGTTACTTACTTTTTTTTTACTTACTTCAAGATTTTGTAGTAAAAACCTGTACCAATAAGTAATAATAAAGTACCAAAACCAGTAAAGATAAGATAGTGGGTAGGTGTGTGCCAATTAATTATTAATGTTATGCTCTTCACTGTGAGACACAATTTATACACAATTGTGTGATTATTAGTTTTATAGAAAACACACAAAATTACATTGCAAAAAATGTTTTGGAATTGAAATGTTCTAAAAATATATGTATAAGTATTATCCTAGTTATTAACGACGTTCGACTGGCCCGTTGGCGCAGTGGTTAGTGACCCTGCTTTCAGCTCGGTGGGTTGCAGGTTCAATTCCGATTTGTTTTAGCAAGTGTCCGCCATGTGGTATCGGGCTGAATAGACTAGTACCACCCTCATTTCTTTCCGTATTGTCGTAAAAGGCAATTAAGGTAAGTCGACCCGCCGTGTGCTACCCGTCTGAATAGAATAGACCACCCTCATTTCTTACGGAGGTGTCGTAAACGGTGACTAAGTTAAGTCGACCCGCCGTGTGGTATCCGATTAAGTAGAATAGACTCCCCTCTTTCTTACCGTGGTGTCGTAAAACACGGCTAAGGTAAGTTGATGTCAGGCAGGCGACTGGTCGTAAAATACGTTTATAAACATGTTGTGACAAATCATGTCACAACATGTTTATAAAATGTTGTGCCGACCCCACTTAGAGTGGGATAAGGGCAGGAATATGATTGTTTAGGCAAGTTTGAAACTACCAATGATATCAGATATATCTCATATCTAGTATCTTATCATAAGATAACACCATTTAGGGCATGGGTTTCACTATTGTCCCGACAATGTCATATAATTAAACCTACCAGTCGCATTAACAAACCTTATATTATACCTGAAGGAGATACTTGTTAGGTCCTCAACTTCAATTTTATCCTTACCTAGTGTATCCTGTGTTATCATGTGACATTTATCACTTATGGCTAAGTGCTTGGGGCACTTAGCCATAAGGTTATAACTTGTTTTTTCCTCTCTACAATCAGAGCACACTGAATCTTCTTTTATTCTTATTATTATTGATGGTTATCTTTTTAACAGGCAGTGCAGTTTTAGCTTTGCCATTACAGCAGTTTAAAAACATTGTTAAAGAGAGGCCAACACAGAAAGCCTACTATACTGTTGAGGATTACTTATATGATAAGAATGTGTGGATATAGCTAACTTCGAACATATACAAAACAGTAATGACTAAATGTAACTAGTATTAAGAATTATATTTCTAAAAGAGCAATCGCTGAGTTTCTTGCTGCTCTTCTCATTAGGAACAGATTTCCGAACTAGTAGTAGTAAAGTTGACGATTTAAAAACACTTGCTTACTAATACACTGGTAATACCTACATACTTAAATACTTACAATAATTAAATTGGTAATACCTATAATAATTGTCACATTTTCGCTGGTATAATATAATAAGACTAGCTTTATCGTTTAATTTTGTGTGGAAAGAACCATATCTGGTACATTGTAGATGAAATTTCATAAATAACTACCAAGTATTTTACTGAATCAACAAACAAATTATTGTACTTTGGAAATTCCAATTAATGATAGTAATTTAGATACAATTATTGCAGAGAGGGGTAAAGTTTTTTTTTTTGCCAGACAATATTTATATAAACAATCTATGACAGGACAGGGCCTATGTTTTTAAATATTTTCCTGTAGTTATTTATTTAACATAGTACATTTTTTTAGAGTAAGGGGCCGTTCAAGTATTATGTGAGCACTAATTTGTCTTTGTTTTTTTATGATGATGTCTAGATGATGATAACGTCATCAGTAGTTATTTACTTTTTTACATGAATGGCAACCCTCACATTGTCTTTGCTTAAAAAGAAAAGCATGAAAAAATTTACAATCATGGATTCAGGTTTCATGGACTGAAGACTGTTAAGTTGAATTTAGCATGTGTACCAAAAATTTTAAATTGTTTTTTATCTTATTAAGATATAATATTTTTGTCCTTTACTCTACGTTGAATACCGTATCAGTAAAATTTCTCTCCTCTCTAATCTCTCCTAAATCTTTTTTCTTATTTTTCAAATATAATTGTAATATTTAAAAAAAACTATACATTGATTGACAATTAATGTTTACGTAAGCATGGAGGGAGGGGTAAGAGCTTTGCTTACTTTTGCTGACAAGGGGGATGGGGGGGTTAATAATTATAATAGATCTACTTACGTAATACTTGAACGGCCGCTAACATATTGAACCATTGTAGGTTTTGATGAAATTAATATATCACTTATTTGTCAAAAATGATAATGACATTTACTCATCACTTAATGACTGTTTATTTAGGTTATAAATTTTGTGTTCATTTCTTAACTTTTGGAGTTTTTAAATAATACATTCTCAAGTATGGTCAATGAACTTTTGATAACATAAGATGAGTCACACAGTACTTGAATCCATGATGTAATGTGCTTAAAATAGCTTAAGAGATATTAATAATTTTATTTTTGTGTATGTTTAACCTGCTGCTTCATCTGTACTTGTGACCTTTTGTTTATTTACTTGATATACTATCATCATCCTCCTGCCCTAATCCCACTCTAAGTGGGGTCGGCACAACATGTAACAAACATGTTGTCACATGATTTGGCTTCGTATTTTACGACCGCCTGCCCGACGTTAACGTTTTTTTTATGTCAAGAAAACCCATGTCGGACTCTCACCGACTAAAAACCTGACAGTGCTCCACCAGGCTGCTGGTGGCGGGGACAGGGTACCTATGAAGACATTGCCCCCCATCCCCGCCAGCAGCAGCTCTGTACCCCGGAGAGCGTCACCTCCGGGTCGGGGCCACTAAATAGTTGCCCCTCCCTCCGCTAATCGTTGCATCGGAAGCAGCAGATGCATCCGTCCACCTCGGGGACCAAACTCCAGCGAGCGTCCGATAAAAAACCCGTTCGAATCGCTCGGAGGTCCCCGTTAGGACGGCATGAGGCGAGTCGCCTGCGCCCCGCTCTCCTGCGGCGGATTGGATCCAGGGACTCGACTTCCCGGATCCGCTCCGCGGCCTCCTTCCGCGACATAACGTCCTCGCAGAAGGAGGCCATCGCCACGTCAACGTACCTTAGTCGTATTTTACGAAACCTCGGTATGAAATGAGGGTGGCCTATTTTACTCAACCGGATACTACACGGCGAGTCAAATTACGTTAGTGGCCTTTTACGACACCTCGGTGGATCATAAGAAATGATGGTGGTACTATTCTATTCAGCCGGATAGCACACGGCGCGATGTAAATGCTACTAAGTTCCAATTATCTTATGTGTTAAGCTAACGTAACGTGACGTAACGGTTTGGGCGAGAAAAATCGATCTAGCTAGGTTGTAAAAAAAAATAATTTTATCCCTGTTTTGGACATTAAAAAATACTGAAATTTATATTGAATTGAATTTTTGCCATAAACTGTCAAGTCAGCGTAGCTTCTTCGGGGAACGGGCTCGAGAAATGTAAATACCCAGGATCGATCCTAAACTACATAATTATTTTTTTCTTTTTTATTTAAGTCTCTTTTTTATGTTGTAAAAAAATTACTGAGTCGGTCAACCAGGTCCTTAGTTATAAAGGCTTATTTTATTGTATTTTTTATGTCACCATTGTTGTGGTAAATCACTAGGCACCAAGCGTCAGACTCGTCAATATGGCGTCTTAGTACCATAGACTTATTAATCTAGAGTAGGGAAGTCAGACTAAAATGTACTATATTACAATAAAGAGAAAGCAAATGAGTGTGTATCGATATGTTTTTCTTTTTTATATGTGATTAGACAAAGATGAAGTATATAAGGTTTATATTTCCTCTCATTATTTATTGTGAAACTCTCACTTATATTTCCGCAATCAATTTCAGCACTGGCATTACAGCAGTTTAAAAACACTGTTAAAAAGAGGCTGATACAGAAAGCCTACTATAATCTTGAAGATTATTTAGAAGATAAGAATGTGTGGATATAGCTCTCTTTGAACCTGTACAACACAGTAATGACTTAATGTAAATAATATTAAGAATTATATTTTTAAAAGAGCAACCGCCGAGTTTCTTGCTGGCTCTTCTCGGTAGGAACAGCTTTCCGAACCAGCAGTAGAGTTGACGATTCAAAAGCACTTGTTTACAAGTTTATTTGAATAAAGAATATTTTGAATTTGAATTTGAATATAGGCCTGTCTATGGTCCCTTACTCTAGTATAATAACTGTATGCTTAGTATCCTTAGTTTTGCATCTCGGGATTCTATCTAAAAGTAATTATCATCATCTTCCTGCACTTATCCAACTCTAAATGGGGTCGGCACAACATGTTTAAACATGTTGTTACATGATTTGGCTACGTATTTTACGACTGGCCGCCTGCTTGACATCAACTTACCTTAGTCGTATTTTTCGACACCTCGGTAAGAAAGAGAGTGGTTTATCTTACTCAACCAGATACCACACTGGGTCGACTTACTTTGGTCGTCTTATACGACACCTCGGTAAGAAATGAGGGTGGTCTATTCTACTCAGCCGGATACCACACGGCGTTCTATCTAAAAGTAATCCTTATTAAAAAAATTAGGTTATGGTGTATGTATAGGAGGTATGAATAATAATCCATACCAAAACAAATTTTATAAATGCACAAACAAGTTTGTCTGTCAGTTCTGTAACGCTTTCATCGCTCAACTGCTAGGCCAATACTGATCAAATTGGGCATAATTAGTGTAACATACAGATTATAAACTCCTGTATTTTCCTTTATGAACTGGAAAAAATACATTGCACATTGCACAGGGTACTTGAACGCTTTAGTTCGCGCTAACGAAGTCGCGGCTATCATTTGTTATATATAATCAAAATGCAAGCGACCACAGAAATGACTAGACATACCTTGAGCTTTCAATATCACGTCAAAACGACTTTAGACCCTTTAGACTTACTCCATTATTTTTATGCATTTCGCAACCTCAACAAAGCTTCTACGATCGCCCCACTCGGCCAGTTAACCTATAAAGGCCATAAGGGCAAACAAAATATTGTTGGTTCAAAACAATACATTACGTGACAATCGGTCGTCTGTAATGATTAAATCATATATTAATATTGCTAAACCACATATCGCCGTTAAGTCTGGTCTACAGTTTCTTGACTCATCTACCGCTGTTTCCGCGTTATTATACGCTTGAGTTTATAACAGTAAACATTTAATGTAGAAAAATACCTATTCTATTCTACCTACTTCTGTTACTCAAAAGTTTGACTGGAAGAGATTTATTTATTTAGTTATGAGATGTTTTTAAGGCTAAGTCCGCTTTTGTAATGCGCTATTTTTTTTCTACTCTAACAAATTTTATCTACTTTTACAAATATGTGGGAGTGGTGTTTTCCTAAATAAAAGTCTTCAAACGTATTAATGAAATAAATACTTTGATTCGCGTCTTACTTCACGCCGTGTGGTATCCGGCTGAATAGAATAGTACCACCCTCATTTCCTACCGAGGTGCCGTAAAAAGCGAGTAAGGTAAGTCGACCCGCCGTACTGTATCCGGCTGAGTAGAATAGACTTTATTTCTTATCGAGGTGTCGTAAAGGGCGACTAAGTTAAGTTGACCCACCGTGTGGTATCCGGTTTAGTATAATAGACCACCCTCTTTCTTACCGAGGTGTCGTAAAATACGACAGTGGTAAAGTTTACCTCATGCAATCGGCCGGTCGTAAAAACGCAGCCAAATCATGTGACAGCATGTCTATAACATGTTGTGCCGACTCAACTTAGAGTGGGATAAGGACAGGATTCAAATTCAAATTCAAAATATTCTTTATTCAAATAAACTTGTAAACAAGTGCTTTTGAATCGTCAACTCTACTGCTGGTTCGGAAAGCTGTTCCTACCGAGAAGAGCCAGCAAGAAACTCGGCGGTTGCTCTTTTAAAAATATAAATCTTAATACTATTTACATTAAGTCGATACTGTCTTGTACAGGTTCAAAGAGAGCTATATCCACACATTCTTGTCTTCCAAATAATCTTCAAGAGTATAGTAGGCTTTCTGTATCAGCCTCTTTTTAACAGTGTTTTTAAACTGATGTAATGGCAAAGCTGAAATTGATTGCGGAATTTTATTATAGAATCTTATACCAAAACCCACAAACGAATTACGTACTTTTGCAAGGCGCAAAGCAGGAGCCGCAAGCTTATGTCGGTTCCTGCTTTGTCTATTGTATACATCATTTTTTGTCTAGGAAGATGATGATGATGAATTCGCGTCTTACTTCGTTAGGCGCGCCGGCTTAAGAGAACTCCATCTTGGATACATCCTCATATCTCGCTTTCACACCGCTTCTCTCACTCGCACACTCGTTCAAAAACATTATCATCATCACTACATATTATAAAACAAAGTCCCTATATCCCTATGTACGCATAAAACTTTAAAACTACGCAACAGATTTTGATGCGGTTTTTTTTAATAGGTAGAGTGATTCCAGAGCAAGGTTTGTACGTATAATAACATTCAATACGGAGTAGAGAAATACTGTAATTTTTGAGGTTTCTGTAAATAATTACATTTTTTTCCGCTTACATTGCAAACGCAGGCTAAACCCTACGAGATTTATTAAAATAATCTACTAAGTATTTGTACACCTTGAAAAGGTCTACAGAAAAGTCCGCGATGGTATATGTCTATCTCTTATGGATAACCCACTATAGCATTTTTTGTCATTAACTTTTTACGAAAAATAATGCCATATTTTTGAAGCAATTTTTATACAATACAGCATTAATCCTTATCCAATTAAGTACCTTAAATAAATAGTTGATTTAATATAGATCAATATGGCCGTTTACAGCATGTAATTTAAGTGAACATTTTCGGAGATATTACAGATTTAAAATGCCGTGAGGACGCCGCGCTTCGCCCTATAACACTTCGACTTTAGTAGCTATGTCCCTCTTTCAAGAGTTTGTTTAAAGACATTAAGTAAATAAGTAAAAATGTACTATATGAATTTAGATATTCCAAAGATAGCAGGAAATCTTCTTGGTATAGAGAAAGAAATGGTTTTTTACCAAATTTAACGCGTGCGGGCCACGGGCAGTAATGAATAAATCAAAACTACTGGATCGATTTTAATCATTTTTTTACACTGACTGACATGGCATATATATTTTATACCCGTGCGAAGCAGGGCAGGCCGCTAGTCTTACATATTGTATTCATTTGTCTTTAAACATACTTTTATTTAATCCTACATATCATCATCATCATCTTCCTTCCCTTATTCCACTCTAAGTGGGGTCGGCACAAAATGTTATAAAAACGTTGTCACATGATTTGACTACGCATTTTACGACCGGCCGCCTACCTGACATCGACTTATCATAGTCGTATTTTACGACACCTCGGTAAGACAGAGGGTGGTCTATTCTACTTAACTGGATACCACACGGTGGGTCAACTTACCTTAGTCGCCTTTTACGACACCTCGGTAAGAAATGAGGGTGGTCTATTCTACTCAGCCGGATACCACACGGCGGGTCGACTTACTTTAATCGCCTTTTACGACACCTTGGTAAGAAATGAGGGTGGTATGCACAATAAATAAATAATGATAGAGTAAAGGCATGGTGTAAATTTTTTTGTTTAACGTAATTTGTATTAGGTGTTAATATAATTATAATACCGAGTTATTTTTACACGCTTCAAGCATAGTGATAGCCTTATGATACAATAAAAATACTAAAACAATAATCGAAACGGGAATCTTTAGACAAACACCTTTTATGTTATCATTAAATTATCGCACATTTGATTTATAATTACACGTGAAGCATATTAAATATCGTTATTTATTACGACCATAACAAAACCTTACGCAAGAAATGACATTCGCTCGTGACGTCATATATTTCGCAACGTGACGTAAATACTATGACGTTAATGTCTGACATATTGCCGTGAAAGGGCACGAAGAGAAAGGGTGATTGCGAATTAGTAAATGCTTTTTTCAGATTTAGATTCTTTTGAGTCAGAATTGAAGTACCTTTATTGTCTTGTGTTTCGTATATTTTGTATATTTGTATTTAAGTTTGTATTTAAAAATTATATATGTATATATTCACCAGTTGTCTGTCACCCATAACAAAAGTATTAAGTTACTTACTACTGGGATGGATGATCGTGTGTGTAAGTGTTCCATATATTTATTTATTTATACTTTTGGGTCCATCCTCCTGCCCTTATCCCACTCTAAGTGGGGTCGGCACAACATGTTATAAACACGTTGTCACATGATTTGGCCACGTATTTTACGACCGGCCGCCTGCCTGACGTCAACTTACTTTATTCGTATTTATTGACAGCTCGGTAAGAAATGAGGGTGGTCTATTGTACTCAACCGGATTCCACACGGTGGGTCAACTTACCTAAGTTGTTTTTTACGACATCCCTGTATAAAAGCGGGTAGTATATTCTACTCAAGCGGATACCACACGCTGGGTCAGTTTATCTTAGTCCCCTTTTACGACACCTCGGTAAGAAATGAGGGTGGTCTATTCTACTTAGCCGGATACAAACGGTAGGTCAGCTTAACTTAGTCGCCTTTTACGACACCTGGGTAAGAAAGAGGGTGGTTAATTCTACTCAATCGGATACCACACGACGGGTCAGCTTATCTTAGTTGCCTTTTACGACATCTCGGTATAAAAGAGGGTGGTCTATTCTACTCAACCGGATACCAAACGGTGGATCAACTTACCTGAGTCGCCTTTTGCGATACCTCGGTTAGAAATGAGGGTGGTCTATACTACTCAGCCGGATATCACACGGCATAAGTCCAAATTGTATGTATAGTAAATTAAATGGTTGTCGAGTGTCAGTAAGTCACGTGTTGTGGAAACACGTCCATTATTGATAGCATTACAACAAATCAATATTTTTATCTCCACTTCGCGGATACGCTTTGTTGTAAATCTATATCCGCGATGTCTTTTTTTTTTTGCATCGCGATATCGAAGTATTAGGTTATAGCAAATCTTACTGATTAGATATTGTGTGAACGTCGCATCAAATTGGCTGGTTCTTTGGCCTACGTGGCAATGACCCTGATTTCTGTTTTAACAGGTCGCAGGTTCGATACCGGTAAACATTTAAATAAAAAAAAATCTCAAAATTGGTTCGCTTTCATCTCCTAAAACTTGGCTTAACACTAATTTCTATAAAATGTATAAGGTTTTAATAAAATTTAAGATGTTATTTATTTAACAATATGCAGTGTTTTTTTTATAATATCAATCTAAATCATTGTTTCCCAATATTTTTTTGTACTATGTCCTATCTTAGTAAAAGTAAAAAGGTAAAGTAAGGGCCTGTTACTATCACACTACTTGACATAGGCCTAGTCTCTCCGTTTTGCGGAGAGAAGGATTGGACCATGCCGCTCCAATGCGGATTGGTAGGTTACACATATCTCCAGAATTTTCTAGTGATATATAGGTTTTCTTCACGACCGAAAAGCGTGTGATGAATTGCAATTATCAATTAGACACATAAGTTTTAATCGATAGACTCATTATTTAGATTTGCACGGTCTCACTGCTGGGCTATCACAGCTTTTACCCCATTTTACCCTTTCTAAAATTCTAATATCCCCTACGTAACATATATGACTATAAATATTAAAAAAATGAATTTTTCGCTTAAGAAACTCCGATGATATTCGTAGATTTTGGATAGAATAATATGCTTATTTATATTTAACTATGTCCAGCCCGTTTTGCCGTACTTAATTTAAATATATTATTATTATTATTTTTTTATATATAAAAAAAAAAAAAAAAGTTTTCTTAACCGCCAGATACCTGATGAACAGGCAGGATTCGTAAAAGGCAAAGGAACAAGGGAACAGATTCTCAATATCAGGCAGATAATAGAAAAGAGCAGAGAATTTACTAATCCTGTTGCGTTGTGCTTCATAGATTATAACAAGGCTTTTGACTGTGTAGAGTGGAGTAGCCTGTGGATAGTTCTAAAAGAAATGGGAGTGCCTCAACACCTTATTTGTCTGATCCGGAATTTATACTGCAACAACCGATCTTACGTAAAAATTGAATCAGAATGTTCCAAAATGTTCCAAATAAAAAAAGGTGTACGCCAAGGTTGCATTCTCTCCCCGATATTATTCAATATCTACAGCGAGTACATCATTCGCAAAACAACAGAGAATTGGGAGAAAGGATTTCCGTTGGGTGGGAGACGGATTTGCAACCTTCGGTATGCTGATGACACAGTTCTACTTACCACCTCAATGGAAGACATGAAGGAGCTTCTGCAAAAATTAGAGGCAGCTAGTATGGATCTGGGACTGACAATCAATAAGACCAAGACCAAGTTGATGATAGTTGACCGCGCTGGAAAGTTAGCTGATACTAACATAATACCCTCTATTGAGGTTGTGGATACTTACGTATACCTCGGTTCCCAAATTTGTAATGACGGCAGTTGTGTTCCGGAAATTAAGAGGCGTATCGCAATGGCAAAAAGTGCCATGACTCGATTGACAAGATTGTGGAAGAATAGAGGCATTTCGCTTAAAACAAAGAGTCGGCTTGTGCGTGCCCTAGTCTTCCCAATCTTCATGTATGGAGTGGAGACATGGACTATAAAAGCGAGAGAAAGGCAGAGAATAGATGCATTCGAAATGTGGTGCTGGAGGCGAATGATGCGGATCCCGTGGACTGCCAAGCGCACAAATGCATCTATTCTTTCGAAGCTCAAAATAGAAACGCGCCTCTCCTCCATATGTTACAAGCGCCTACTCGAGTACTTCGGACACATCATGCGGCGTGGCGACGACTCCTTGGAGAGATTAATAGTTACTGGCAATACAGAAGGCAAAAGACCGAGAGGCCGCTCACCAACTAGGTGGTCTGACCAACTGCGCCAGTCCTGCACGTCCGCCAAATTTTATGAGTTAGCAACAATGGCCACCAACAGAAGCAGGTGGAAACGAATTATCCACTCGAGGATAATTTCTAGCCAGGACCACGATCTTCAGTAATGAAGTACGACTAGAGAGAGATGCTAAGTAAGGCTTTCCACTACATATGAATAAAAACAGCGTCCAAATCGGATGAGCAGTATTTGAGATTGGCGGGAACAAACGCACAGAGATTTGACATCTCAACGATTTTAGTATATGTATAGATAAAAGATACATAGATTAGGCACCTAAATTCAGTTATCAGAATAAGTTTAACGGGTGTCGAGTCTGTTTTCGATTTGAAACCCCACATTGGGAATGTCTCATCTAAATGATAGTATGCAAAAAGAAATTATGTGAAATAATGGAACGTCCATCTCGGATTAATGATTGTGCTGAATCATAATCGATTGTCATATTATCAGTGCATACCTATTTGAGTCACTACTTAGTAACAATTTGGCGCCACAGATAATGGTAAATTTATGATATGTCATGAATGTAATTTCCACAAAAACACGATCACTTCAATGGAAGTTATGACAAAAAAATACTTTGTAAGTGAAATTACTATTGATTCTTCAATTTTTATATAAAATTATCTAAGTTTGTTCAAAAGATAATGTTTATTGATTTTTTTTTGTAGACTATTGTCTATGACTAGGTAGACGAACAATATCAAAAGCTTATAAATAAAGCTTAAGATCGTTACAAATGTAAATCCTTTGAAAAAATATTAAGCAGTAGAGATCCATCGGCTGAAACAGATGATTTTTTTTAGTCTTATGGAATCTTTGTTTTTAGAGAAATGTATAAAAAGGTTTAATTATATTACTAATGAATACGCTAATATAGTTAAGCTGTGATAGCTCACCAGTGAGACCACGTGACTCTTTCAAGGGTTCACGGGTTCAAAAGCCGTGCAGGCACCTATGACTTTCTCTGTTAAAACTTGTCTAATTGATGAAAGAAAACATTGAGGAAACCTGTGCATATCACTAAAGTATTATACTACTAGTAGGATACTAGCTTTTACCCGCAGCTTCGTTCGCGTGGACTTTTGTCACGTGATAGGTTGATAATAGATGACGCTTTTCAATATCATCCTATTCCTGTAGAATTAACAGGATTTGTATAGCCTACATGTTACCCCGGTGTATAAGAGATAATTGTGCTAAATTTCATCAACATTGGTTCGGCGGATTCTCCGTGAAAGAATAACAAACATACATCCATACTCACAAACTTTCGCATTTATAATACTAGCAGGATGTGTATCAAAGCCGCATTGGGGCAGCGTGGTAGGTTTAGCTTTAATCCTTCTCTCCAACAACGGAGAGAGGAGGTAAATGCCCAGCAGTGGTATAGTAACTAACTAGATTTACACTTGAGTGAAACCGCAATCACAGTTAGTGTATAATAAAATATATGCTTCAAGTCATGTCGCAGCGCACCTTGTTTACGTAGTAAGTGAGATTCTCTTGTGCAAATGTTATGTGTAAAAACAGATTACACGCAGTTTCTTGGTTGTTTATCATTCGCAAGGAATATTACCTTTGATGTTATGCTGACGTGATTTAGTTGGAAGCCTTTATTTACTTTGTATGGCTTGCTACGATATAATATAATAAATGCATTTAATATTATTATAAATAATACGATGTATACTTTGTATTACAATGTCCTAAGTCGATTAGCTAGATGGTTTATTAAACCTTTACTCTTTTGATGACTTCCCATAGGCCCTGTTTCACAAGTTACCAATAAACTGTCAGTTAGCTTATTCGGAACATATCTGACACATATCTCGAAATTTTGCATTTCTCAGGTTTCTGATAGACTTATTCAGCACTTAAAGTCCCTAATAAGTTAACAGGTAGATCACGTGGTTGTAATTTTGTTTATCTGCTGTATAGCAAATACCTATTTCAAAATGGCCGCGATTTAATTTTTTTAAATATCTCACCTTTCAGAGTCTCTTTTTAGAGACATTTATCTACTATTAGTTTATTTGTCGGTTAACTATCCGACACTTTATCAATAACTTGTGAAACAGGCCCTTAGATTAAAAAAAAATCGTAATGCATTACGATTTTGTTCGTCGAGCCTATCCTCCTGATGATGCTTCAGTTTCGGGGCGAAATTATCGTAGAGGCTGTGGTAGTGACTGTGTGCTCATATGGCCGTAGCATCATCAGGAGGATAGGCTCCACGAACAAAATCGTAATACATTACGATTTTGTTCGTGAAGCCTATGAAGTGTTTGTGGTAGCTGCGTCTTGTAGTACGTGTGGCTTGTCCTGCACGTATGCAGTATGTGATTGTTGCCTGCTTCATACACTTAGCATTGCATGTATCTTAACCAACGCGGATTACAGCAAAATAATTTTATTGTAACTTCTGTACTATGGAGTTCCGCAAAGTAACGACTGCTTATTACCGCAAATTATTATTATTATTATTATTGCAAAATTATTTTTATTAACGTTTCCCTTTCTGTTTAACGGTATTAAAAATAGTTTATAATAATTTTTATGCATTGTATAGTAAGACAAGTCATCCGGTTGAGTGCGATGTACTGTTTTTCCGTTGAGTCACTTTTTCTCAGATAGTTAATCGCTTAATGTAAAAATAACATGAATGTTTACATGATAAGCTTAACGTATACGTCGTTATACGTCACCTTAGCCTCTTTTAGACGCCATTTAAAGTCATACGTCTTACGACCATAGAGTTATTAGTATTAGAGTATGGGAGCCATGGTGTAAGTGACAGTGACACAATAAATAGGCAATAATAGAATAATAGGAAAGATGATAGATGCCGTGTTTTAACCGGCTGAGTAGAATAGTCCACCCTCATTTATTATCGAGGTGTCGTGAAAGGCGACTAAGGTAAATCGACCCGCCGTGTGGTATCCGACTGAGTAGAATAGACCACACTCTTTCTTACCCGGGTGTCATATAATACGACTAAGGTTTTTTTTCTTTTCCAGATTTTGAGTGAGTCGCTTGTGTTTTTTTGTTCGACACACTGGCGAGAAACGACCCTCTGTATAAGGAATAATTATGCCAAATTTTATCGATATTGGTTCAGTGGATTCACCGTGAACAAACAACATACGTCCATACTTCCAAACTTTCGCATTTATAATATTAGTAGGATAAAATATTTGCCATTTTTTAATAAAACGCACATATTTCTTTCATATTATGGTTTTATCTTACACAATATGGTATCCGGCTAAGTAGAATAGACCACCCTCATTTCTAACTGAGGTGTCGTAAAAGGCGCTTAAGGTGAGTTGACCCACCGTGTGATATCCGGTTAAGTAGAATAGACCACCCTTTTAAGATGAGATATGCAGTGTTGGATGAAACCAATTTACCCAAACTACACATTTTAATCCAATTTCACAAACACCACATCTGATATTCTTTCTTGGTAGTTGTCCACTTTAGTTAGCCTTTATTGTAATTAATTATTAATAGGTATTAAAAAAGACAACTTTTGAAATAATTAGAAAAAAACGATTTTTTTAAAAGCATTTATTTTTAAAGGGATAAAAATCGACTATTTATTAATCGATTTTTTCTACTCCAACTTGTCACATCCCTACCGCATTGTATCAAAGGCATGTTCGTAAATGGACGTAATCTAACACAAATATAAACTATATAAAACCGTTAACATTACAAGGAACTATAACGTTTATTTTTAAACAGGAAAGGTCTATATTTGTTTACAAGTATTTCCACGAGATCGTATAATAAAGTATGCAGATTTCGTAGTAGATGAGTAATCTTTGCGTAGATAATGACGTAGATGCGGATAACGTTCGCCGATATGTCTAATAAAGGTTGGCAGTGGATTGTGATTATTGGAAACAGCTGAGTCACGCCGGTTAACTAATGATCGGTAAAATGAGGTTTCATTCACTTGTTACAGTGTTCAGGATGACTCCCCGAAAATTGGTGCCAAAATAATTATAAGCTTCATGAAACGATGATGGCATGTCGATTTTTTTATTCATGCAAATGAATATTGGCAAGTTGACTAACAGAGAATTGTATATTTTATGGATACCCTTGTGTAAATGTATGTCGATATTAACGTCGTGGGCGGCTAACTTTTTGTCATGTTGTAAAATTTTATTAAATACTAGCTTTGCCAGCAGCTTCGCCTGTATGGAAGTTAGTGTGTCACAATTTTTTTACCGATTTTTTTGAACATAAAAGTAGTTATCGTGAGTTAATTATAACAGATTTTTGAATAAATTTCACCGTTTTCTTAGCTTAGGTAAAGAAAACTTTAAATTTTTCCGTTTTCGCAATATTTTTTATTGCTGCTCCTCTCCTGTTCATCTTAGCGTGATGTTATATAGTGTATAGTCTACCTCGATAAGTGGACATCCTTACACTTAAAAAAATTCAAATCGGTCCAGTAGTTAGTTTAGTTAGTTAGTCCTCCGTTTAGCGCGTTCAAACAAACAAACAAACTCTTCAGCTTTATATATTAGTATAGACTAGTGGTATTCGCCACTTTGTTCGCGTCAAGTTTGAGCACCAACAATAATGCAATAAGTTTTTCCTTGTTCCCGAAAATATACGGGAATATTTTATCTTTTATATTATCCTGGTGTATAAGTTTTAAATGTGCAGAATTTCAATATTGGTCCAGCGGATTAGTCGTAAAATCGTAACAGACAGACAGACTTTCGCATTTATAGACATATTTCTTCCTTTTCGCTTTCTTTTTTATTAATATGGATTTATTTTTTATCTTCGAATGGTTAATCGTACTATGAATCTATATTTAAAAAACAGAATTCATTTCAATATTTCGCGCTTATTTAAAAAAAAACCCAATTTTTTTGTACTAATTTTTACGTTGAATATTGCCGCGTAAATACTTGAGTAGTTATTTAGTTTTAAAATTATATGATAACTAGCGGCCTGCCCCTGCTTCGCACGGGTATAAAATATTTATCCCATGTCAGTCAGTGTAAAAAAAATGATTAAAATCGATCGAGTAGTTTTGATTTATTCATTACTGCCCGTGGCCCGCAAGTGTTAAATTTGGAGAGAAACAGTTTCCTCTCCCTATACCAAGAAGATTTCCTGCTATCTTTGGAATATCTAAATTCATATGGTAAATTTTTACTTATTTACTTTTACATTTTCCCTATGTATTTTATTTTTACAATTAATTACAGAATGTCTTTAAACAAACTCTTGAAAGAGGGACATAGCTGCTAAAGTCGAAGTGCTATAGGGCGAAGCGCGGCGTCCTCACGGCATTTTTAATCTGTGATATCTCCGAAAATGTTCACTTAAATTACGTACTGTAAACGGCCATATTGATCTATATTAAATCAACTATTTATTTAAGGTACTTAATTGGATTGTATTGTATAAAAATTGCTTAAAAAACATGGCATTATTTTTCGTAAAAAGTAAATGACAAAAAATGCTATAGTGGGTTATCCATAAGAGATAGACATATACCATCGCGGACTTTTCTGTAGAACTTTTCAAGATGTACAAATACTTAGTACATTATTTTGATAAATCTCTTAGGGTTTAGCCTGCGTTTGCAAGCGGAAAAAAATGTAATTATTTACAGAAACCTCAAAAATTACAGTATTTCTCTACTCCGTATTGAATGTTATTATACGTACAAACCTTCCTCTAGAATCACTCTATCTATTAAAAAAAAACCGCATCAAAATCTGTTGCGTAGTTTTAAAGTTTTATGCGTACATAGGGATATATGGACAAACAAAGAATGCGACTTTGTTTTATAATATGTAGTGATTTTTTACCCGTTACCTATTATTTCTAATTAATTAAGTTGTTTGTTGTAGTAATTAAGCAGTGTTTTCATGGCCAAGCGCTAAAGGTATGCTATAATGAGAGAATCGAGCGTTAATGTTCCATAGCATACTTTTAGTTTTTAAGAATTGCTACTTTATTTTTTTAGAAGCTGTGGTAGCCCAGCGGTAGCACCGTGCGCCTCTTTCGAGGAGGTCTATGGTTCAAACCCCTGGCAGGCACCAATGAGTTTTCTAGTAAAACTTATGTGTCTAATTGATAATTGCAATTTATCACACGCTTTTCGGTGAAGGAAAACATCGTGAGGAAACCTGCATATCTCTAGAGAATTCTAGAGATATGTATAACCTACCAATCCGCATTGGAGCAGCGTGGTAGGTCTCAGCTCCAATCCTTCTCTCCAAAAACGGAGAGAAGAGGCCTATGCCCAGCAGTGGGATAGTGACAGGCCGTTAGTTACTTTATTTTTGTAATGTTTACGCGTTATATTTAATTATTTTGTTATTAATGGCGAAACTATTCGCTTCAGCATCTTGATTAATGTGAGCGCTTTTTTCTACTATTTTTTTTTAATTTAACATTTATTTCACTGACTTTGTACACATTTAATCACGTTTGCTGTCATTGTAGTGTGACCTAGTTGCGACAGCGTTTATCGTTTATCGTTTGTGCTTACCTTGACCCAGACAGGTAACGGGATTACCCCTAAGACTTTCCTATTTACTAAGAACTTACTGTTTTTTACTAAGAACTTACTGTTTTTCTAACCCTAATAAGCCAGCTTTATACTTTTATCGCAATTAAGTCACACACAATTATAAGAAAACCTCGTATATAAAAAATTGTCAGTAATCCGTTAAAGTAAGTAGTAAAAAAGCTATAATATGATAGCCCAGCCGAGACACCGTGCTTTTTTGAGGGGGTTATAGGTTCAAACCCCGGGCAGGCATCAACGAGTTTTCTATTAAAATTATAGGTCTAATTAATATTGCAATGTATCACACGCTTTTTGGTAAAGGAAAACATTGTGAGGAAACCTGCATATCTCTAGAGAATTCTGGAGATATGTGTAACCTACCAATCCGCATTGGAGCAGCATGGTAGGACTTAGCTGTAATCCTTCTCTCCAAAAACGGAGAGAAGGCTTATGCCCAGCACTAGGATAGTAGCAGGCCGTTACGTTACAACTTATTTTTAAGTAGTGATAAACAAAGGAGCAAAGCAGACGAAGGAAACAGTCTTTCTGATAATAAAGTCTAGATTAATATTGTAGAAAATGACCATTTTTGTATGTCATATGTTAACTTGATATGGACCATGTTGTATAAAATTTTATCTTTATTGATCCAGCAATCTTGAAAGTGCGGCAGATAGACAGATATACAAACATTCACATTTATATTGTCAGTTTGGCGTCCCTTGGGCGTAAGTAAACTCGTTTAAAGCGGCTGAAATGGACGAATATGGATTGCTATCGGTTAAGATTTATATCAAAGTTCTTTTTGTTGACAGGTAGTAGAATGTCACGAGAAGCGGACGGGCATGAAGCGAGCGTTAAAGGTGTTACATGATAGCCCAAAAGCGAGACGAGAAGTCGAACTGCACTGGCGGGCGAGTGGATGCATTCATATTGTTGAGGTAAGTTGAACATGTGCCTTGACCTAGACCTTGTTCCGGTGGTGGTCGATGCATCTGGTGCTCTTGATTCCTCGATTGGAATCAAGAGCACCTCATTGGAATCAATTGGATTCTCTTTTTACAGACATTTATCTGTTACTTAGTTTATTTGCTGGTTAACTATTCGACTCTTTTCAGTAATTTGTGAAACAGGCCCTTAGAATACCAGCTTTTAAGTTAACTTTACTTAAAACTTAGAGCCCTTATTCTCTCTAACTTAACTTCGCTTGAAAAGTGACATTCACTAACACATACACAGACGCTCTGTCTCTCTTCTCACTTACACACATGCATGTATTACACTTTCATTCCACTGTTCACACATAAATATAACACAGTATATGCTGTAATTTAATATGTAATGTATTCGAGAGGTGGAGATATGGTGACATGTAATTTAGGTTTTATTACCTACCATAGGCACTAGAAATTAATAAACTTAAGGTCATCGGTGAGACCGTACGACTCTCTCGAGAGGGTCACGGGTTCGAACCCCAGTAGTTTATATACATGGTACGTTACACATATCTCCAGAATTCTCTAACATACAATTTTCCTATACCAAAAAGCGTGTGATAAATTGCAAATATCAATAAGACATAGATTTTATCAGGCTCATTGGTGCCTGCCCAGAGTTTGAACACGTGACCCTGACCTATTTTGCCAAATCCAAATTCGACTTACACTTTACCTTTTTACCACGCAAGGTATTTAATGTATGGTATTAAAGAAAAATTATACCTTTCGTAACAATGGGACAAATTTTTTGTTAATGCACAATATGCTATTATGTTTGTATGTCACAACCTTCTATTATGTCTTTTGTTTACGTGAGTACGGGTTATTGCAATTGTTGAGTAATTTACCTTCATAATAAGCTATAGTAATGGGAACGACTGTTAAATACATTAAGAAAAGGTGATAAGTCTGAATAATTGATTTTAAATTCCAGTGCATTCTATATAAGTTAAATCCACATATATATTTTATATTATGAATTCATAAGTCTGTCTGTGTGTTACGTTTTCATGGTTATAGCAATATTCGTGAAATTTGTGTCAAATAAAGCTTGCACACCGGGGTGACGTATAGGATAAAAAATCCCATTTTCTTTAGGGAACAGGGAAAACATTGCAATGGGGAAACATTATTGAGGGTAGTTACAAACTTAAGTTGCCGCGAACCAAGTCGCGGGTACACTAGTATTATCTTACTTCCTCATTATCATCATGCCCTTATCCCAATCTAAGTGGGGTCGGCACACCATGTTATAAACATGTTGTCATATGATTTGTACGTATTTTACGACCGTCTGACGTAAACTTACCTTAGTCGTATTTTACGACTCCTCGGTAAGAAAGAGGGTGGTCTATTTTACCCAACCGGATACTGTCAACGGTCAACTTACCGTAGTCGCCTTTTACGACTACCTGGTAAGAAATGAGGGTGGAACTATTCTATTCAGCCGGATACCACACGGCGTTACTAAGATAGCGTTATATATTATAAGTTCTATAGTATTAGTAATAAGTAGTATTAGTAGTAAGTTTTGCTACACTATTGTATTAGGGTTCCCTGTAATGATAGAGTAAGCTGGAAATAAATAAATAAATAATAAAATCTTACTTCCTCTTCTCTTTCTTATACTACTTATATTATAAATGCGAAAGTTTGTGAGTATGTATGTATGTTTGTTACTCTTTCACGGCGAATCCGCTGAACCAATATCGATGAAATTTAGCACAACTATTCCTTATACACCTTTAATTCTACTAGTAAATAAAATAAAAAAAAAATAGCCTTTATTTTGCATTCACATTTGAATACATTACATTAGTGATCATCATCCTCCTGCCCTTATCCCACTCTAAGTGGGGTCGGCACAACATGTTACAAACATGTTGTCATATGATTTGGCTACGTATTTTACGACCGGCCGCCTGCCTGACGTCAACATACCTTAGTCGTATTTTACGACTCCTCGGTAAGAAAGAGGGTGGTCTATTTTACTCAACCGGATACCACACGGTGGGTCAACTTACCTTAGTCGCCTTTTACGACATCTCGGTAAGAAATGAGGGTGGTCTATTCTACTCAGCCGGATACCACACGGTGGGTCGACTTACCTTAGTCGCCTTTTACGACACCTCGGTAAGAAATGAGGGTGGTACTATTCTATTCAGCCGGATACCACACGGCTTTGAATACATAACATTAGTGATCATATTAATTATTAAGAAATGTCAGTTAATAGTTGTATTCAGTTGTTGTTTAACAGTCAGTGAGTGAGATCGCTTGAGAGTAGACCATTTACTTTGTTTACACCAAATTTATTAATTCTAATATTTGTAATAAACGTTATTTTATCGGTTATGTACTATATAAACAATATTAAATTTGAAGTATAGTGCATTCTGACTTAGAAGGAGGCAATTAGTTGTTGTTTACATAAAACAAACAATATCCACATTTCATTAGTGCAGTGCGTGGGACGGTTCAAGTGTATTATTGATGCGAAGTAATTACAAATCACCCTCATATAAAATTGTATCCATTTTTATTACATACTAATCGTTGTTTACGAAGATTTGCAACAGTAAATGTGGTCTAGCGGTTTAAACGTTTGCTTAACTAATTGGAAACGAAACAAGTTCGAATCCGGACAAGAATACTGGAATTATTTTTTTTTTTCTTATCGTTTTGGATTATTATTTCAAGTAATTGCTGTAATAATGAAGTATGCTTGCTGTAAAACTACAACGGGATATACCGCTGAAACTATAACATGTACGCGGTGTGCAAACAATTTTCACATGCAGTGTCTTTATCCATCCGACAAGAAAAAAAAGGATTTACATAGCTTAAAAGCCACCTGGATCTGTCCGGAATGTTGTCTTTTGGAACCAAGAGAAATTAAAAAAGATAGCACACCTTTGCGCAGTCAAGACTTAAAAACTAAACAACACACTCTTGATGACAATGTAACTGTTCGCAGAGGTGCTACGAGTACAGCGTTGAATTTCTCCGATACACTAATCGATTCGGAACCTTCTTCATCTTTTTTGGAAGTAATCAAAAACTTAATTACCTCAGAAATTGGCAGCTTGAAGGCGGAATTTAAAGCGATTGTTGCTCCTATTCAAGCCGATTTAACGGCTTTAAGAGATGAGTTTTCAGGTATGAAGCAATCTTTAGACTTCATTAACAATAGATTTGAGGAGTTCAATAAAAGGATAGATGACTGTGAGGTGAATATTAAACAGATGTCAATAAAATATGCTGAGGTGGGCAAACTTAGGTCAACGCTAGAGACAATGGAAATAGAAAATCGTAATCGTGAACAATGGGCCCGTAGATCTAACGTAGAAATATATGGAATCCCAGAGAGAAAGGGAGAAGATTTATTTGCTCTTTTGAAGAATATAGCTGATAGAACTGAATACAAACTTAACATAAATACGGATATTGACTTTATCACAAGAGTTGCAGCTAAAAGTAACGAGGATAAGAAAATTAAACCTATAATTGTGCGCTTTCTGTGTCGATGGAAGAAGGATGAGTTCCTTTCACAGGCGAGGAAACTGAAACTCAAATGTGCTGATATGGGCTTTACTTCAAAAGATAATCTTGTTTACTTTAACGATCACCTTACTAGCGCTAATAAATTTCTCCTACAATCAGCTAAGAAAACTGCCCGGAACAATAATTATAAGTACATATGGGTGAAAAATTGTAGTATTATGGTGCGTAAGTCTGATACGAGCCCAGTTCTACATATTCTAACATCCAGTGATTTAAAAAAAATTGTTTAAGTATAATTGACTTCCACTGTAGTCTCTTGTCTTCTTTACATAGATTATGTAAATTTGTAATCATTTTTCCTTTTTTGTCATTTTTCGTTGTACATTTTATCATTTGTTATTCTAAGTATATTAGCAAATTTATTATTTTTTTGTTACCAGGCATTATTATTCCTTTTGTATTTGATTTAGGCCATCAAATTTTTCTTAAAATAAATCATGATATGTGTTTCTCTCCAATCGACGACTATTATAATAATTCACTTATCAACAAGTATTGCTTTATGAGTAATTCCTTCTCGTTTAAAAATGGCTGATAAGCTGACATTATTTTATCAAAACGTTCGTGGACTTCGCACTAAGACTAACTCTTTTTATAGACAACTGTTGCAAGTGGATTTTGACGTAATTTGTCTTACAGAGACTTGGTTGCATGAGAGTATTTACAGTGAAGAACTGTTTGACACGCGGTATTCGGTTTATAGAAGTGATCGTAAGTATGAGATTCGTGGAGATAAATTTGGTGGCGGAGTGTTAATTGCCTTGAAATCTAACTTAACAGTTCGGTGTTCGGCATCCATACCCATTAAAAATTATGCTGGTGACATAGTAAAAGTTTCACTGGCCCTTGGAACCTCCTCAAAATCTAATATGTTAAATATATATTGCTGCTACTTTCCCCATGGTAGATTTCAGTATGAAGCACTTTGTGAATGTTTTGAAATAATTTCTAGCGACTGCATAAATAACCCGGACGATAAATTTTTGATTATTGGTGATTTTAACATTTCTAAAGCTATGTGGTCGAAGTCTAATTCACACATGAAACTTATTAATTATGACGAGGATGATGACGCCAATATAAATATGCTTAACAGTTTTTTAAATTTTACTAATATTAAACAATATAATTTTATTTTTAACTCCAATAATAGACTTCTAGATTTAGTAATGAGCAGCTGCGAATGCAATGTGAGACGACATGATTCACCTATGGTAAACGAAGATGAACATCATCCATCACTGCTTGTAAATATAAATGTACTTGCATTACAATCTATTAAATCTGTACCCCGTATGGTTAGATTGTACCATAAGGCAGATTATGAAGCAATTAATAGGGTATTAGCTGGCATAGATTGGTTTGATTTATTTGATAATATTGATATTACCAAAGCGGTAGACATCTTCTACTCAACAATTAATTCTATTATTGAGGATTCCATTCCGTTTTATACCATTAAATGTGCAAAAAACTTTCCTTGCTGGTATTCTCGTTCTCTTGTTAAGGTTATCTCAGAAAAACTTAAATACCACAAAAAATGGAAAGTTTATAATCGTTTATCAGACTACGATACATTTGTGCTTTTACGTGAGCGCCAAAAAAAATTACAGATTGTCTGCTACGACAAATATATTAGGGATTCAGAAACTAAAATAAGAAGTAACAGTAAGTTTTTTTGGGCATTTGTTAAGTCTAAACAGTCATCAACTGGCATTCCTGACACTGTAACTTTTGCAAACCAGTCCGCTAATGATCCCGTTAAGGTCTTCTCTTTATTTAATGAATACTTTAAGTCAGTGTTTGATGTATCATTATGTGCTCGTGTGCCTAATGTTTCTAGTTCTGTAAAGGAATCTCTATGTAATGTGTCTATTCATTCTATACCTATTTCGCCAGAAATAGTGGAAAAGTATCTTAAAAAACTTGATATATGCAAAGGATATGGTCCTGATGGCTTACCACCAATATTTTTAAAATCATGTAGCAAGCACCTAGCTTATCCAATTTTCCTACTATTTCATATGTCTTTGGAGTCAGGCGTGATGCCTAGTGTCTGGAAACGTTGTTATGTCACACCTGTATTTAAATCTGGGGATAGGCATATAGTTCAAAATTATAGGCCAATATCTAAACTGTGTACTATTGCTAAGTTATTTGAAAAAATAATTTATGATTATGTGTTTCCTATTTTAAGACCTTCTTTAATTACTCAACAACATGGATTTGTCGATAGGAAGTCTACTGAAACTAACATTTGTGAGTTGGTTCATAATCTGACTGCCGCTATGGATAAGGGACAACAGGTTGATGTAGTGTATACCGACTTCTCTAAGGCGTTTGATAGAATATCTCATTATATATTAATTTATAAACTCGGAGAAGTGGGTATACACGGTGATTTACTTCGTTGGTTTATCTCTTATCTAGACAGCCGCAGTCAAGCAGTTACTATAAAAGGGCATTGTTCATCATTTGTTCCCATTCCTTCAGGCGTCCCACAGGGCTCGCATCTCGGTCCCCTTTTATTTAATATATATATCAATGATATTATCAAAGTTTTTGAGCACTCTTCCATTCTTTTATATGCAGATGACATGAAAGTTTTTAGGAATATCACACAGCCGTCCGATTGTGCTCTGCTACAAAAGGATCTTGACAGATTATGTAAATATTGTTCAGAAAACTCTTTATATTTGAATGTTACTAAGTGTAGTATGATATAATTTTCTCGTAAATCTAATATAATTAACCATACATATGTACTTAACAATGATATTATTAGCCGAGTTACAGTGGTGCGAGATCTAGGCATTTTTCTTGATTACAGATTAACATTTAAGTCTCATATTAATCAAACGATAACTAAAGCATATAAAATGTTGGGTTTTATACTAAGGGTGGGAAAGGATTTTAAAACATTTACTACCCTACTTTTATTATACAATGCGTTCGTACGTTCTATTTTGGATTACGGCTCAATTGTATGGAATCCTCAATACAAGGTACATATCGCAGGAATTGAGAAAATTCAGCGTAAATTTGTCAAGCACCTAAAATTCAGGGGTATGGTCAATAAGGAAAACAGTTTGTCTTTGTGCTCTCTAGAAAATCGTCGATTGGAAAGGGACCAAATATTTCTATATAAAATATTACGTAATCTTTTAGACTCTTCATTTCTTCTAAGTAATATATATTTTAGATGTCCTAGGATAAATACACGTAACAAAGCTTTGTTTCAAGTGCCTGTAAGTAAAACTAATTATACGAGGAATACTTTCTTATTTCGAGCTTGTCGTAGTTACAATAAGAATTTTAATGACATTGATTTTACTACTTGTTCACTTAAGATATTTAAAAAATTAATTCGGGAAAAATTGTAAATTTTAATAGGGATATGTTAAGTGATACAACATATGTTATTTGTTTTTTTTTGTCATTTCTTTTTCTTAATTTTGTTTTATATTTAAATAATTAACTAACTAACTAGTCTACTCTCAATAGTTTTAAGTAATTTGTGGAAACTTTGCTGGTTTTTGCATTATTTTTTGTAACCTAATTTTTTTAATTTATTATACTGTTTGTTTCCCTTATATAAATAAAATAAAATAAACCGCCGTGTGGTATCCGGCTGAATAGGATAGTACCACCCTCTTTTCTTACCGAGGTGTCGTAAAAGGCGACTAAGGTAAGTCGACCCGCCGTGTGGTATCCGGCTGAGTAGAATAGACCACCCTCATTTCTTACCGAGGTGTCGTAAAAGGCGACTAAGGTAAGTGACTCACCGTGTGGTATCCGGTTAAGTAGAATAGACCACCCTCTTTCTTATCGAGGTGTCGTAAAATACGACTAAGATAAGTTGACGTCAGGCAGGCGGCCGGTCGTAAAATACGTAGCCAAATCATGTGACAACATGTTTATAACATGTTGTGCCGACCCCACTTATGGTGGGATAAGAGCAGGAAGATGATGATGAAATAAAATAAAATAAAATAAAATAGATTTACCAGTCAATTTAATTCAATTAGTCAATTGTATTAGTAATATACATTAATTACTTTAATTTGCAGATAATTGACGTATACGACAACACATATGGTGGCAAACGGTGTCTTTTAGTGGTGATGGAGTGTATGGACGGTGGTGAACTGTTCCAGAGAATACAGGACAATAGAGAGGGCGCGTTTACCGAAAGACAGGCTGCCGAGGTGATTATATAACAAAACTAGCGGCCTGCCCCTGCTTCGCACGGGTATAAAATATATATCCCATGTCAGTCAGTGTAAAAAATGATTAAAATCGCGGCAGTAGTTTTGATTTATTCATTACTGCCCGTGACCCGCAAGCGTTAAATTTTGAGAAAAACAATTTCCTCTCCCTATACCAAGAAGATTTCCTGCTATCTTTGGAATATCTAAATTCATATAGTACATTTTTACTAATTTACTTTTACATTTTCCCTATGTATTTTATTTTTACAATTAATTACAGAATTTCTTTAAACAAACTCTTGAAAGAGCGACATAGCTGCTAAAGTCGAAGTGTTATAGGGCAAAGCGCGGCGTCCTCACGGCATTTTAAATCTGTAATATCTCCGAAAATGTTCACTTTAATTACATGCTGTAAATGGCCATATTGATCATATTAAATCAACAATTTATTTAATTTTGAATACCGAATAAAAAAAATGTTTTATAACATTACCACACGGTGGGTCAACTTACCTTATAGTCGCCTTTTATGACACCTCGGTAAGAAACGTGGTCTATACTACTCAGCCGGATACCACACGGAGGACTATAAGTTATGATGTACCTAGAAAAATTCTGCGCTATATTACACTAAAAATCAGAAACTTATATTTTTCAATAAATGTGGAAAAGCAACGTTGGTAGATGCCTCTTAAAAATCAACAGACAATCTCAAAAAGCCCAGCTGAAAAGTCTAGAATAGAATTTTGTCAAACAGCGAATGTCCATCAGTTAATAAAGTAGAGAGCGGACGCATTTGCTCACCAGTGGGATAGTCAACCGAGTTATTTACTGTGCAACCCGCTTGTACTCGTAGACTCCATAAAAGTAAAGTGTTATATGCCCACTGCTGGGCATATGCTTCCCCTCTCCGTTCCTGGAGAGTAGGATTGGATCTAAGACCTAAAATGCTCCAATGCGGATTGATAGGTTATGCATATCTCTAGAATTCTCTAGATATATGCAGATTTCCTCACAATGTTTTACTTCACCGAAGAGATCAAACAGACACATAAGTTTTAACAGAAAACTTATAGGTCAGACACCAAAACCTGGGGGTTTTTTCTCGTTACCCCTAAAGGGTCGCACTGTCTCACCGCTGGGCACGCACTTATAATAGCAATTAATAAATGACAAAATATTTCATTAAGTGAATAATGTCAATTTATAATCAAAATTCAAGTATGTCACAGTGTAATTATTGTAATAATATATGTCACCGAATTCACTGCAATTTAATACCACTTTACCACTAAATATACTTTGGAATTAATTTTACGTGTTTAAATTAATTTATCATATTTAATTGTCAAATAATTCCGATAATGATCTCAATTATGTATTATATGTTTTTTTCAGTTATCGAAAAGAAAACGGAATTTTTAAATTTTCTTTATCTAGCATGAAGCTATCATATACTAACTTCAAACTTACTAAGATATCCATACAGCTTGTAGACTCCATACTCTTATACATATATTTCTCTCATTACCTATTAATATCTTATACTATGCTCGTCTACAGATAATGCATTCGATATGCGTAGCAGTACGTCACCTGCACGACTCGAACATAGCCCACCGGGATATCAAACCCGAGAACCTTCTGTACACTAGCCTAGAGCCCAACGCCATACTCAAGCTGACTGACTTCGGATTCGCCAAGGAAACACTGACGCCCGCGGACACGTTGCAAACACCGTGCTATACGCCATACTACGTCGCGCCTGAGGTGAGTCAAGACTACAGAGGATCTTTATCACATTTAATACATGTTTTATATTAGTTTCACCCGTATGGACGAGTATGTAATCGATAACTTTGAACTCTATTTTCGCCCATTTTGATATTTTATATATTTGATATATTTAATTCTAACTTTGTACATTTATCAAGTATAGGTGTCAATACAATAACAATAAATAATTTTAAAAATATAAAATATATATTTTTTACAATAAATAGGTAGTACAAAAAATTGGAAAATAAATAGTTCATCATCCTCCTGTTCTTATCCCACTCTAAGTGGGATCGGCACAACATGTTGTCACATGATTTGGCTATGTATTTTACGACCGGCCGCCTGCTTGACGTTAACTTACTTTAGTTGTATTTTACGACACCTCGGTAAGAAAGAGGGTGGTCTAATCTACTCAACCAGATACCACACGGTGGGTCAACTTACCTTAGTCGCCTTTTACGACACCTCGGTAAGAAAGAGGGTGGTCTATTCTAATCAATCGAATTCCACACGGTGGGTCAACTTACCTTAGTCGCCTTTTACGACATCTCGGTAAGAAAGAGGGTGTTCTATTCTAATCAACCGAATACCACACGGCGTATGGAAAATAAATAGTTAAAAGTGAATAATACCTAAAAATATTTCTATTGTGGAAAAAGCTCGATACATACAAAAAGATGGCACAAAGCGCTCGTCCCATCGTGTGGACCGTTGTTGCGTGATAGGTTGATAATAGATGGCATAATCTGAAACTTTCGCTTTTATAATATCAGAAGGAACAAATAAGTATAGTTAGGTGGGAAAAAATCTGATTTAGCACCCTCTTATTCCATCGTTAATTAAACTTCGCGACCCGTAAAGTACTATATTTGTAGTATTGTATAATCATTGTAAATCTTTTCAGGTCCTGGGACCAGAAAAGTACGACAAGTCATGCGACATATGGTCCGTGGGTGTTGTCATGTATATCCTGCTCTGTGGATTCCCTCCTTTCTATTCCAATCACGGTCTAGCGATATCACCCGGGATGAAGAAGGTAAATATCTATTTACTATCCTCGATAGCATAATTATTAGAGCTGTAAACTGTATATTCACATGCTGTTGCTTTGTGTCCGGCTTGAAGGACCAAAACATTTATATCGAGATAATAGAAAAGCACTTATTATTTTTAATATTTTGTATAATATTGACAGCGTTTTCGATACGTGCATTGCTTGAAAAAGTGTTAACGCATAAGAATAGTCATAATAATCATTGAAGAGTCATGGAGAAATAAAAACATTAAAAAAACGAAACAGACTAGTCCGTTAATAAGTGGCTGTAACTTGCCTTTAGTTGTGATGGTCGCGGAATGGATTCCTGCCGAGGGCCAACATTTTCTAATAATATTTTGTTGGTTCTTTTAGTCTGGATGTATTTATTTAAAAATTATATATGTATATATTTACCAATTATTTTTTACCCATAACATAAGTTTTAAGTTATATTGTGGGGACCGATGGAAGTGTGTTCCATTGTCCTATATATATTTATGTATTCATAAATGTGACTTGGGATGAAAAAAACGAGAAATCTTCTTAAACATTTTTAATGATTGATTAGAGTCTTATTTCTTTAAGGTGTTCGGCCAAAAGAGCGCCGTCTTAGATTTATCGTCATATCCCGCTTTTACACTGCTTCTCCCACTCCCACACGCTTTCGTTCAAAAACATTGATAGTGATATTGGTGAAGTTACACTACGAAATTCGTTCATCTTCAAATTTTAACAAAATTCTATTTTATATTTTTAGCGTATAAGACTAGGCCAATATGACTTTCCTGAGCCGGAATGGTCCAACGTCTCTTTAGAAGCCAAGAACCTAATACGCGGCATGCTGTCTGTGGATCCAGCGAAAAGATTGACTATACACCAGGTTAGTAATCTTTGCAACTTTAACCAGCAACGTTTAGACGCTATTTCTCTCAACAAAAGACATTCATTTTTCCTGCACTAATCCCACTAAGTGGGGTTGCCACATGATTTGGCTAGGTATTTTACGACCGGCCGTTGCCTTACGTCAACTTACCTTTGTCGCCTTTTGTGATTACCCGGTAAGAAATGAGGGTGGGATAGTCTACTCAGCGGGATACCAAACGGCGGGTCAACTTTTTGTATTATGGATCTCCGCAAACTAACGCCTAATTCTATAAATTATATAAAAAAGGGTAGTGACGCCAGCCTTCAGCTCCGCGGGTTGCGGATTCGAGTGCGATTATATATTTTTTTTAATTTTTTACTTTTTTGAGACGTTTATATGCTACTAAGTTTATTAGCCTTGTTATATTTTTATATGCCGGGCCCGTATGAAGTAATGCTAAGCGTTGCCATGTTGGCCTTAGCGAGCACGGGGAGGTCGTTTAGTCCGTGCAAATCGGACACTCCTTACCAGTACGGGCTGGTAAGCGTCCGTAAGGAATTTTTCCTCCCCACGAAAAAAAAGAAGTTTTTTTGTCAGTAAACTATCCGACACTTGTGAAACGGGCCCTAAGTGTACAATTTGTCAAGATTTTCTATGGCTAATATGTCTGTCTGCAGGTGATTGTCGGCTAACTATCAGCCACTTTATCATTAACTTGTGAAACAGGCCCTAAGTGTACAATTTGTCAAGATTTTCTATGGCTAATATGCCTATCTGCAGGTGATTGTCTGTTAACTATCCGACACTTGTGAAAGAGGCCCTACAATTGTACAATTTGTCAAGTTGTTCTTTAGCTAATGTCTATAATGTCTGTCCGTGTGCAGGTGATGGCCAGCCCGTGGATCCGGCAGTACACGCAGGTCCCGCAGACGCCGCTGTACACCAACGCGCTGCTGCGGGACGCGGGCGACGCGTGGGCGGACGTCCAGGACGAGATGACGCGCTCGCTGGCCACCATGCGGGTAGATTACGACCAGGTAGTGTTTAACGACTGCTTTTATTTTATTTTATAAACCAACGGGTCTCATCGCGATAACCTCGAGTCACCTTCGTATAAGGTTCGACGTTTCGGTAGAGTTGCATCTACCATTAAAAATAACCAGCCAACGAAGTCATCGATCGCAGACCATATACTTAATTCAGGGAGCAATCACTGGATTGAGCTTCACGATCCCAAGGTACTTTCAACAGAGATTAAAAAATATAACTCGCAGAAAAAATCGTTGAAAGTTATATCGGGTGCAGATAATATCAGTGCAAGAAACCTTATGTGGATTCCGTGGTTCAAGTGAGGGTAGATGAACAAAATAATGACAGTAATACTCGGGAACGAAGTCGCCGCGGCGCTCCAGTCAGTTCGTGACCACGGTGGATGCAACTCTGCCGAAACGTCGAAACTTATATAAAAATAACTCGAGGTTATCGCGATGTCACCCGTTTGTTTATATAATTAGTATGAATCGCGAATGTTTAAAATCTACCATTGCTTATATTATTAAGTTGGTGTGTTTGTGTGTATAAATACACACATTCTAGTGGTACTTGTATGTTAGCACTGGTAACGTGTATGTGAGGGTGATGTGTAGTGTGGTAATGGCGTGTATATTGGGAGATGCCGCCAAGGCGACTAATTTATCGTGCGTTACAAATCGGCAGAATGCTTTTAGGTCAATAGATAGAAAAAACTAATACAAACAAGTTCAGATGTATCTGGGCTTTCTCAACGTACTTCTTGAAATGCTTGAAATGACAGAGTTTCTGTGGAGGTCAAATATTAACTAAATTATATAAATAATTTATGTAAATAATTTAGAACTTAGTTTTTCTAAATTTTTTAATTGATATGATATCTATTTCTAAGCAATGTATGAGGTGTCGTAAAATGCGACTAAGGTAAGTCGATTCACCGTGTGGTATCCGTCGTGAGTAGAATAGACCACCGTCATTTCTTACCGAGGTGTCGTAAAAGGCGACTAAGGTAAGTTGACTTACCGTGTCGTATCCGGTTAAGTAGAATAGACCACCCTCTTTCTTATCGAGGTGTCGTAAAATACGACTGAGGTAAGTTGACGTCAGGCCGGCCGGTCGTAGAATACGTAGCCAAATCATGTGACAACATGTTTGTACCTTTTGTGCCGACCCCACACTTAGAGTGGGATAACGGCAGGAGGATGATGATGATTGTTTTTAACCAAAAATTATGTATTTGCAGGTACAAATAAAGGCCCTGGAACAGAGCAACAACTCTCTACTGAACAAACGGCGGAACAAAGTCGGTGCCTGAAACACGTAATAGTACTTAAAGAAACGACGCTCACAAATACCTTATAAGTACGGAATAGCTGTGTTGGATAATCCATTAGGGTTGCCACTCTGCTGAAATTAAGTGTACATCACTTATTGCCACAAATTATTATATATTGACTTTAAATTGATGCTATTGCATGGAGTTGGTATGTAAAGGGGGACAGCGTGCCTGTATCTATTTCCATAAAACTATTATGCTTTGATGACAAACTTAGACTTTCTAGACAAGAAACATCAGTATACAGTACTTAAATTTATACAATCACAAAATATGATTTTAAATATCATTTTAATTTGTTCGTTAATATATTATTATTTAAAAATATATTTCTTAATGCAATTAGACTATCGTTTAAAATTTTTGCAATAATATTACTAATTATTTTCACCGTGAATATTGTAAAATGTAAGCAATATATATTTATTTTTATGTGACAATAATTTATAATCATATTTTAAGGTTTATATCATATAACCTGAGTATGTGATAACTTATATAAGTTTAATTGAATGTAGTTAAAATGTGTCAAATGTGGGGATTTAATTAAAAAAAACTGCCATAACCCTGTTATTGGGTCGATTGATTGTGTATTAACCAAATCACACCAAGTTACCTATAATTATACGAATTAGTGTCTGAATCTAAATTGATGATTATTTCTGTGATCTTGGTTAAATGTGATCCATTAAAAATTAATCATGATTGATAAATTATTTTCAAACCTTATTAATAACATTTTAATAGTAGTTGATCACGGCTGACTATGGTTATGTTAAATGTCAGTAATATTTTTGCCTAGTCAGCAGTTTCCACTATAGAGTTATTATACATAGAATAGGGGAGCTAGCGAAAAATGTATGTCGAAATGTGTGATTAGATAAAGATGAGGATATGAGTTTCATTTTCCCTCTTACAGGCCTGCTTCGCTATTTTAGTATAATAACTCTATGGTAGTCGCACGGAAGCATAGTCCATTATGTAATGACATAAAGCCACGTTGCTAACGGATACTTTAGCTTTTTGTAATTTGCATCAATTCAATAATGTTTTTAATATAAATTCTAGGTTACTAGATTTAATTTTAACAACTGCACCTGAAAATTTTATTATTAATGTTTCATCTGTTGATTCTTTGGTTAAAATCGATAAGCACCATCCCCCATTACAAATAATTGTTAAACTTACACCAGACATATCAGTACTAAAAGGTAAAAATGTTAAATCTTACAATTTCCGGAAATGTGACATTGATACGATCACGTTAGAATTGAAAGGTACACAATGGCATGATAAGCTAGAAGAGCTTAATTTGGACGATGCTGTTGACTGTTTTTATAAAGTTTTATATGAAATTATTTCCCGTAACACACCTTTAAAGAAAAAATGCTCTACGTATCCTTTCTGGTACAGTCAATCTTTAATTAAGTGCATAAAGGAGAAATCTAAGTTTCACTCTCGTTACAAGAAATATCAAAATCCAAGAGACTATGATACTTATAGTATGCTTAGGTCAAGAAGTAAAAAATTAATAAAAAAATGCTATAATAAATACATAAGCACTACTGAGGCTTCTTTACGTAATAGTCCTCGTCAGTTCTTTAAATATGTTAATGCCAAAAAGTCAACTAATGCTATACCTACCAAAATGACATACAATGGAAAAACAGAAGTGAATGGCGAAGCGATATGTGGACTGTTTTCCGAGTTTTTTAGTTCAGTCTATAACAAAATTTATACAAAAAATAACGTTAACACCTTATGCGAACCTAGTAACAGCTCTTTATTATGTTCAATACATATCAGCCGTGATAACATAATCAAAAAAATTAAGAAACTTGATGTATTTAAGGGTGCGGGACCAGATGGTTTGCCACCTTTTTTTGTTAAAACTTTTGTACATGAACTTTCAGTGCCTCTTTACATCTTATTTAATAAATCACTTGAGGCCAGTACTTTTCCATCTTACTGGAAAAAAGCTCATGTAGTTCCCATCCACAAAACAGGTGATAGGACTAAATGTGAAAATTATCGCCCGATAAGTATCTTGTCCTGCATTGCAAAAATATTTGAATCTCTAATCTATGATGTTATATATAGTCATATCAAATCATCAATCTGTGAAGAACAGCATGGTTTTGTTAAAAATCGATCCACGATTAGTAATCTACTTATTTTTAAGAACTATGTATGCAGTGCATTTGCCAAAATTGGACAGGTAGATACTATATATACAGATTTCTCCAAAGCATTCGATAGGGTCAGCCATGAAGTGTTATATGAAAAATTAGCAACTTTCGGAATACATGGAGATCTATTACGCTGGATTAAATCATATCTCTCCAAGCGTTCTCAAATTGTGACGCTGAAAGGATTTCTATCACTACCATTTGAAGTTAAGTCAGGGGTCCCACAAGGGTCACACTTAGGTCCATTATTTTTTTATTATATTTGTAAATGACCTCGTTAAAAACATCAAAAGCAAATGTTTAATGTTTGCTGATGATCTAAAGATCTTTAAGACTATTAATGATATAAATGACTGTCTGGAACTTCAAAATGATCTCGACGCCATAACGCGCTGGAGTATTGATAATAATTTATTAATAAATGAAAAGAAATGCTGTGCTATATCGTTTACTAATAGGAAACAAAAAATAATTTTTGATTATAAGGTTCAAAAATACATCATAGACCGTAAAGAGTGCGTTAAAGATCTTGGTGTATACTTAGATAGTCAATTTACATTTAGAGAACACTACGACATAATAACTAATAAAGCCAATAAGATGTTAGGGTTTATTATGCGCAGCACGAAAGAGTTTAAAAAACCACAAAGTTTAATATATCTTTACTACAGTTTAATTAGAAGTCGGCTTGAATATGGTTCAATAATTTGGTCTCCGTATTATAAATTACATATTAATCGGATTGAATCAGTTCAAAGGCGTTGTCTCCGTACGTTAAGTTGGCGTTGTGGCCTGTCCCGAATTCTTCGCGGCTACACTGATAGAGTTACATACTTCAAAGTCATGCCACTGCATTTAAGGCGAGATGTTTCTCTTATAATAACTCTGCACAAAATAATTCATGCAAGAATTGACTGTTCTGCATTGCTAGCTGCTATAAGTGTTAATGTCCGTTATCGATGTAGGAAATCTGCGGTCTTTGCTTTGAACGTGTATCGAAACAACACATCTTTCTATAATCCCATAGTAAGAATGTGTAGGGTCTATAATGATCTCTCTTTTAAGTTTTTGGATCTAGACATTTTTGATTCTCGTGAGTCAGCATTTAAAAGGATTGTCAAGTTTTGTGTTACCTCTCGTAGTGCTGTTCAAGAAATTATAAAATAATAACATTAGACTATTACTACTAATATACTTAGATTTAATTTTAGAATTAGTTTATTATTGCAACATGTTCTTCTTTTTCTTCATTTGTACATGCATATTTTGGTGAGCAACTAGATTTTAAATATTAACAATATGTATACATTTTAAGTTTAATCGTGTTGTGAACTGTTTTGTGTGTCTAATAAAATAAAATAAAAATAAAATAAAAAAAACATTACATTGTATTGCATGCATATATCAATGTAATAGTAGTTATGGAGGCTGACTGGTACGCTATACCCCTTTACACTCCATTTAATTAAACTAAGTAGAAAGTGGTAAATTGTAACTTTTTAGTCTAGTTAAGTTAGTTGAAATTGTACTTTTTTTGAAATTTAAGATTAACCCTACCATTTTAGTTCTGGTTTACAAATTATTAATTGTACAAAAATTGGACTTTTTTTTTTCTATATAGCATTAAACTTATTGCCTTAAAGTTATTTATGAAAACAATGCATTATTTTGTTTATCGAAATCTTTATTAGGCATGAGAGATATTAAATATTAATATCATATATTAATTAATAATATATGAAAATTAGCAACCCTAATTCGCTTAATTAATTAAGCAATCATTAAAAAATTTGTTACATAAATTAATACTGACAGCCCTAATTTACTTACAAGTAATTTAAAAATATGTTGTCTAATGGCTGCCCTTAAATATAATGAATTGTAATATATTTATTGAAAATTAGACTGTTTGAAATATTATATAATATTTAAAAAATAAATCATACATAAAAAACTGTACAAGTTCCCCAATATAACTGTTTAACGATAATACTGTATTGGAAGTTATGGTTGCCATAAATTTTATTAGTATTTACTATAAAAAATTAGATTTCCCAATGGAGTATTGCAAATTCATAGGTTTAGACTTTTAAAGTTCAAATAAATAAAATTATATTTTGTTAAAAAAATATTTTCAACTTTTTTTTTCAGACGATGTAACCTCGTGTGTTGATGGTACAAATAATGCATTTTTTCTGTTTTTTTTTTTTTTCCTGTTTTGAGTGGATATCGGTTGCGGTGTTTTGTTCCACTAGCGAGAAACGCCCAACTCGTGGCCAAACTCGCTACAGGTCAGGGGTGACGGCTTCCGCTATTGGATACGTCCACCGCCGCCCCGCCTGTACTTTGGGGATGGGGAGACCATTACACTCTGACGGGAATAGGGGATAAAGGGAAAGGGGATTTTTTCTATGTAATGGGTTATATAATTTACGGTACATGAAGATTTCCGTCTTTATACATATTTATAGCTATTGTTATTGATATAAAAGAGGGTAACCTTGTTTCAATTTATATATTTATAGACTTTCAATTGAGTTTTAACTTAACTGTAATGGATTTGCGAATGGCACTCATTTCATAATAAGTATCGTATAAATTGAATTTTAAAAATCATAAAGATATTTTGAAAAACTACATAAAAACAAACTTGTTGGATTTAAACCGTATAATACAAGTTTGTATTTGTTAAAGCTTATAAGAATTTTTCAGAGTGATTATCTCATTGTCAGTGTTGCCTATTTTATAGGCATTTAAATCGCAAAAATCGATAATACATTAGGGTTGCCACATGTTTAAATCTTAATCAACTGTCAAATTAATAAATAAAAATATTTAGTTGTTGAGTTCATTTCGACTAGATTAATTAAGATTATTTGCAAATCGTATTAATAGTTAGTTGAAAAGTGAATTTTCCTAGTTATTTACTTTAATTTTGATAAGGAACTTTATAGTAGTTTCTTGTTTAATTTTCTTTTCTTCTGTTCAATTTGGTATATATTTATATATATATATATATATATATATATATATATATATATATATATATATATATATATATATATATATATATATATAAATATAATATTTACGATATAACATAAACAGAATCGAAAGTAGTTTTTATGTGGAAGTCAATTATATAAAATAAATTTGCTATCAATATTTTTCTATCGAATAGCAAAATAATATTGCGAATTCATTGGCTATATTATTTTACCTAATAGTACGCAGAAGTAAAAATCTATTTTAAGGAAAATCTCAGAAAAATGTCCTTTAAAATATCTCTTAAACAATTTATTTCATAACTCAAAAAACTTAATCCAAAACGTCAAATAAACGAAATATATCTTGGATAAATATAATAACAGTAATAAACCTGAATCTTATGACTTACTAAATTAAGAGCTTTTTCAATAAATGTATTAAAGTAATATTTAACTGAATGTTTAATTAAAGGATAACTATAGTATATATATACTAAACTTATAAATTTTGGTGAAAAGACATACTAACCCAATAAAGGTTGGGTAAAGTTGACTGTTGATTAAACTAAAACTTTTCGTAAAGAGCTATCAGCTAACGAAGGTAACTAGAAATTCTTGACTAACTGAATAGTATATTTACTCCTTATTTACAATTGATAATAAAGTTTAAAGCTAAATTATTAAATAATTGTTTATACAAATAAAGTCTTATTTGATTAAACTTTTTCTGTGGAACATGGCAAAAAAATGAGCAAGGTTGTGACTTAATAAATATTTAAAAGAAATGAAGTTTACTATATTAACAAATAATCAACGAAAAGTAATACGAAAAATAATCAACGAAGAATTTTCTTCGCGGATTATAGCAAAATAATTTTATTATTACTTTTGTACTATGGATCTCCGCAAAGTAACGCCTAATTCTATAAATTATTTAAATAATCAACGTTTTAAAACAGTGTCGAATTTTTTATCATGATTATAGGATTTAAAAGATATAAAGTTTCTCAATTTTTTATTTTATAATCTATCAAAATCATCTATGAAAGTGTCACGTTATATACTTGACTTTTATAAACTGTTAAATTTGGAAATTAGGTTAAACAGATAATAAATGTAATTATTTACAACTCTGAATCGTTGTAATTAAATTATTACTTTTGTTTTTATTATTATTATTACTGTTTGAACTATCATAGTACAGTGGTACATTTGAATTTATTTTTATCTGTATCTATTGACAAAATTAAAAATATTGAAAAAGTATTTACTGTGAAATAATTGCAATGTTAATGCAAAATCTATTTTTTTTATTTTGTTTTTTTTTAATTAGAATTTCGTTGTCTCACAACTATGTTTCTTTGTTGGGTAGATATTTGTTTTTTGATTGTTCTGCCTTGATATAATGGTAAAAATGGCTTAATATGTTTATAAATGTTACATATGCAAGTAACTTATTCTCACAGTTCAATTACAATAAAATATAACTAAACAAGAAATGTTATAAGGGAATAAAATATAAAATTGAGTTTTAAATCACTTTTTTGTATTTAAATAGATATACAAGTTATATATAGTCACAAAAATGCGAGAAAATAATTATGTTTTTCTCATATTTAAGTTAAGTGCTAATATAGATTAAGAAAATAATGCCTTATGAAAAAAAGTATATAAACGTCCAACATTATGTATGTTTATGGAATTTTGAAGAAAACAAGTTTCTTTAAGTTTCTTGTTTTTTCCAAAATTATAGAATTCCAGTAAAAAAATCCTTCAGCGTTTATAGATACGCTTAATAAATAGCAAAAGTTAAATCTGTTAAATTTAATAAATAGCAATGTTTTTTTAAATAAATTTGTAAAAGCTATTGTTTATTATTAAAATTAAAAGAATTTCAAAATATTTAATTGTACCATGGAATACCACCGTTTGTTCGATATTTTTCTCCATCTCTAAAATCCTCAAAAAAAAAAAAAGATTTTTAGGCTAACCTTTTAACTCGACCTCGCCTGCGGGGTATAAGCGAAGCCTGAGTTAATCGATTAATTGCCTATATATATATATATATATATATATATATATATATATATATATATATATATATATATATATATATATATATATATATATATATATATATATTGGAAAAATTGCGATTCGTTCATTTATTAAACTTTTCTTTTCTATGAACATAAATCGTATTTAAATTTTGCAAATTTAATAAATAAAAAATAAGAAAAAATAATTACTTTTCTATGTATGCTTTCAATTTTAATGAATAAAAAATATATAAATACTTGTATGTATTACCATACATACAAGTATTTATATACTTACCATAATACACACAAGTCTTCAGTATTTAAAATGTTTTTTTTTGTGACTTTAATATAATAAACTATTAAGAATTAAAAATATAAGTATTAATTAAGATTTGTGTGGAAATAAGTGGAGTTAATGATGCAAATTTTTTTGCCCTTTTTTGATATTGTATATATTTGACATCACAATGTAGTTGATAAGTACTTTTTATTTCCGAAATTGGATCCGTATTGAAATGATTGTAATTCAATAATGCCGGTCGGCTGTTTTCGTATTTTCGCAGGATATTTTGTAATTGTATATTTTTCAAATTCTGAATAGCAGGTATATATGAAAAATTAAAAAAAATATATTTCAAATGAGTTTTTCAAAAAATTTACTTTTTTCTATACAGAATGCTACCGACTTTCATCTCATATTCTTAAATCGTTTAAAAAAAATTGTATTTTCGAAAATATTATAATTTATTTTAATTATTATGATTATATGATATGATATGATTATGATAATTTAATTTAGATATGGCTAACAAGTAATGTTTGACTGATAGGTCAAACAAGTGTTAAGACACGGCTCGCTTGTTTAAAAAAACAGGATAATACTATTATAGTTGTCTCCTTCGCACTTGTATGTAGTCTCAGTCAAGATCAATGCATTACATACGAAAGTTAATAGAATGATGAACGGTCATTCATCCTTCTATATCATATATTTATTAAAATTTATGTCTTAAGGTCGGTGCCACTCCGTATATTTATTAGTCACAAAATACGTTATAATAAGAAACTGTTTAATTTTAAACTCAGTTAATAGACAATTGGCCTAAACGATTAAAAATCTATCAATGCAAGACAAATAATATAAATAATAAATAAATTCAGATATAAATAGTTGACGATTTTATTAGATTATATAAAGTAAGGCGAAGGAATATTTTGTCCAATTGTTCGAAATTAAAAATTATTTAAACTCGTATACTATACGATGTTTAATGACGCACAAATTTAAAACCAAGTTACTAAGATTGGATTTTTTGTTTGAAATTAGAGTATAGTTAGTAACATGACTTAAGTTTACGCAGATAATGAAATTTAAAGATGGCCGACCGACATTATTTAATTAGATTATTGAATCCAGACATCGCGTTACATAAAGTTAATATACTAAGAGTAGTAGAGCTACCCTAAAATGTGTCCATCGACAATAAAGCAAATAAGACTTATGCAAATATTACTTATTACTTGAGATTCATGGTTACTCCCATTATTTATTGTGAAACTTACAGGCCTGCCTATTTCTCTATTAGACTCTAGTAAGATAACTCTATGTCGCGTCATGTTAACTTAGTAACTCGTCTGCGTCAATTAAAAGCATCACATTTTTCTTTTATTTTAAAATGGTACTCTTAATCATAAAATAGATATAATATCTTAATTTGCGCCTTTTTATTGTTTCGCCCATGCAGGTTGAAATGCTAGTACTTATTTGTTACAAATACGCCATTTTAAAATTGATACCTATTGTTTTGTTAGTTTTCTCTATAAAATGATATTAAATATTTAGCAGACATGGTCTAATTCTGTCCGGGGTTCTTTATTCATTTCTTCATTTAAAAGCCCCTAAAATCTGGTATAATGAAAAGTTACGCTAGCTTTGGCCAGTAGTTTATAGCATTTATTCTATAATATAAGTTATAAGAAATATCCATAGTTTACTACCATTTTATCATGAATAGTGAAAACTTGCAGTGTTATATATGTAATGTACTGAATTGAGTGAAATAAACATAATTCTAGATGACTCTTTGTTTTTTTTTTCTCAAACATTATAATTTCTTGCTTAAAGACTTCTTTTTGAGCATGAATAATAAAGTATTGAAAACTTCAGCACCTGCAAAAAACCTGCTTCACCCCCTCGGATCTGATAGACAGTTGATAGTAAGTAGTCTGTGTGTGATTTTGATTTTACGCTCCGGAGCAAGCGCAAACATGATATTGAAGAAGATTGTTTAAAAACGATTAAATCTGACCTTTTAACAATGTTTGATAAATGGATCGTAATACAGGATTCTAAATTATCTGCTATAGTTTAATCAATCAGCGAACTTAAAAACCAAAAGTCAGAAATAAAAACAGCTGTTGAGCTCATGTCGCAAAGGTACGAAGAGGTTCTTCTAAAAGTGAAAACAATTGAAAAAGGAATACAGAAACTATATACAAAAGTCTTGAATAAAAGATTGGACTAAACTAAAGATTTGGCCAAATTATTCCTCGAATATCTTCAAAACAGTAGTCGGAATTTTATCGATTCCCGATTTTATAGCGAGTTCCTGATGTAAGATTTTTGCCGCCTGGTTATGCCTGTGTAAGTATTCTGTATTGGCAAGTGCTGAGCAGCCCGATGTTATGTGGCGAAGCGTTTCACCTGGACGACGACACGCTCTACAAATATCCTCTGTGCCATCCTTCAAGATGTATCTACGATAGTTGTTCGTTTTTATAACTTGGTCTTGTATCGCAAATACAAAACCTTCAGTCTCCCCAAACATGTTTCCAAAACGTAGACAATTAACAGAGGACTTTAGATCAATCTCAGAAGTGCCTTATAAAACCTTCCGTGTAGCTCTTTTCCGTTCCAGAAAGTTTCCCGATCTTTAGCATTAAGTATGGGCCCAGGTCCCACCCAGTTCTTGTCACCCAAGGATAATGGGGTAAGTTTGGTGTCACACTCGATAACAGCTTTATGCAACATACTTTCTGCTTTCCCTAGGAAGTAGTTACGAAGGCTACACACTTTGCGATCGTGCATGGTTTTTAAGCCTAGTAATCCCCGTCCTCCAAGCTTCTGCGGTAAGTACATTCTCATTACAGAAGCCCTGGGATGATGCATTCTATATAAAGTCATAGTTGTTCGGACTCTCCTGTCCAGCTATTCCAATTCCGTTTTTGTCCATCTGAGCACACCAAAAGTATAACTTAATACGGGTAGTACCCAGCTATTGAAGGCCTTTGTTTTGTTGACACCCGACAAGAAACTTTTAAGAACCTTTGTCAGTCGCCCCAAGAAAATCTTTCGAATTGTTTCCCTTATTTAAGCCTCTTCAATAGCTACACTCTAGGACATGCCCAAATAGCGGTAGGTTTCACTTTCAGTAAGGATTTGAATACCGTCATAAGTATTTGTATTTATATTATTATTGCAAAAGTAACTATAAAATTATTTTGCTTAATCCGCGATAAAGTAATAGTACGTATAATGCTAAATGTACAGTGGACTATACGTTTTCAAACTCGATCCATATAGGATTCTCAAAAAAACACGCACTACAAACCTCTAACACAGGCACCAAAATAACACAAGCACTATACACACATTCAGTATCACAAACTCAACAATCATTTCGCCACGCAACCGAAGCATCCTCACGACACTCCACGACAAATCGGATAGCGTATAAGATAACTTTGGCATATTTTAATCTTCTTAATATAAATATGTATTTTCGAACAAAATAAATATAATATAATTTGACTTTATTATTTGATTAAATTGGCGAGGCGCGCATGTTCAAAACGCAGGAGAAATCACTAACACTAGTTTTGTCTCCCTTGCACCTGTTTGGTTGTACCGTATTTAGTTTTTAGGTCAAGGCTAATTGCATGCTAGGTAACGGTCATTGATCCTCTATACATCGTATTCATTTTTTAAAAAACGTAAATATTTTCTGTGGCTAAAAATAGCTTACTGAATGAACTGATTTTTACCTTACTACCCTGTACATACATAAAAAGTTCTATAAGGATATGTGGTATCAAAGGAGTATAATTAAAAACTATATATATATCATTCTTTTATTTATAAATAAAAATACCTTAAGAGTTTCAACATCCCCAAAAAGTCCGGACCAACGTGAGTCCGACCTAACTCAAACAACACCACATACCTCATTTCAAAATACACAGTTTTAAAAATAAGATTACAAATGCCTCAACCTACAATATTATACTGAGACTTGTGATATTTAATATAGATTATATTTCGAACTCACTACTAATTTTAGACTCTAGCAAGTTTCACCATTATACCTTATTTTTCTTAGTTAAAACAATTTTTGAAATTTAAATTGTATACTTTCATGAATTAAATAATACTCTTACTGAATTGAGAATATTGAAATAATAGGAAGTGATTACTCACTTCATAGATAAAAATGCGTGGATTTTTGTTAGCTTTTTTAGCTTCATAAAAGACTGCGGTTTAATAATGTAAAATTGGAAATGTCTAAAAGATTGACCGCCGATTTTCTTTCTGGTTCTTCTCGGTAAGAGCAACATTCCCAACCAGTTGTAGCTCCATTAATCATATTAATCTTTGACGATTCTAAAGCGCTTATAATAGCTGATTTGAATTAAGATTTTTTTGATTTATTTTGACCAAAATTATCTATACACTGAGGCTTTGAAAGTAGTATATAAACACCGCAGGTTTTACTAACAAATATGAATTTACCATTTATTTATTTCTTTTGTGTAAAAATAAATATGTATATAGAAAATGTGCTGCTTCGAGCTAAATGAGTCCTTAGAGATCCATATCTAGCCTCCAACAGACTCAACACTAAACGTGACCAATTAAATTTTAAATATTATTAATTTTAAATAATATAATTCTTGCCTTAACTATCATAGAAAAACTATTTTAAACAATAAACAACACAAGCTACTTATGTTGTTTGGACTGTATTGAGTCCACGATACTTACTCAACCCTGTCTTAATTTCATTAAAACATCACCAACGACCAAATAATTAAATTAAATTTAATAAATTTTTAATAGGAAAAATCAGATAATACTTAAATAGATATATTATACCTTAAATGGACTACGATTAGTCCAAAGAGACTCAATACGGTCCAAGCAAGATCCATGAATCCAATTATATAGATCTCTTTTATCTCACGTTTGCTTTATAAAATACTGTATATAAAGTAGATAACAGGAGGTGCCCAAGCCGCCTTTACCATAGTGAGTCCAGCAATACACGACACGACGTACCACAAGAGTGATATCACTAGCGCTTGCCAGATTATGTGCAACACAAATAGGCTGAAAAAAAAAACAATGCTTCTATATAAATGGTCTAACAAAACCTACAATTTTTATAGATATAACAAAACTTTAGAGGTGTGATAAGTAAATATAAATTCTAAAACAAAACCTACAATTTTTGAGATAATAAATAAAAATTTAGGGTTGTCAAAGTAAAGTAACGGCCTGTTACTATCCCTAGGGTATAGGCCTCCACTCTCCGTTTTTGGAGAGAAGGAATGGAGCTAAGACCTACCACACTGCTCCAATACAGCTCCAATGCTGATTGGTAGGTTACACGTCATCATCCTTCTGCCTTTTTTCCACTCTAAGTGGGGTCGGCACAACATGTTATCACATGATTTGGCTACGTGTTTTACGACCGGCCGCCAACTTACCTTTCTAGATACCCCGGAGAAAGAGGGTGGTCTATTCTACTCAACCGGAAACCGGATACCACACGGCATTGGATAAAAATATATAAATAAGAATAGAATTTTAATGTATTATGTAAAATCTTTAAACAGAAATGCTTTTGAAAGTCCAAATTAGTTGTTTGGAATACACACACCTACCAAAGGCTTAACAAATTACCTCACTTTTTTAACAAATTACTTCACTTATATTTTTGAGTGTTCCAATAAAATAACTTACACGGATTGCTTGCTTCTAGCGGCCGGCAAAGAGTTCTCGCTTTCCCTGTTCAAATATCTCCTCACGCCCAAATGGAGATTTACGAAGTACTCCTCCCACTGTGGGTCAAGAAAATACCATTTTTATTTTAAAGAAAAACTCATTAGATTTTCAAGATATTTCTACATAAATATTTTTACCCAACGAGGGCCAACATATTCTGAAAAAAAAATGAAAATAATCAAATAAAAAAAGTTGTTGGTCCTTCGATTTTTGGTGTATTATATTGTTAAGTATTTATTTAAAATAAATGAATCCATTCATCACTTAAACATGTTAATTAACTTTGAGATAATTTAACCTTAAAAATTATTTAAAAATATATATTTTAAAAGAAAATATACTTTGGCTTTGTTGACTTTGTTGTTGTGGCGTACTGGTTGACTGACTTTGGCGTGTTTTTTTTAAAAAAGGAGAAAACAACGTAATTTTTAGGCCAAGATTCGAATAGCGTGTACGGTCATTGATCTCTATAAATCGTGTTTATTTTTAAAGTACGTGAAATAATTCCTTTTTCTAAAATATTTCACTGAATGAACTGATTTTTTTTTATGTAGGGTATATAAAATTTATGTCATATGATCGGTACTACTTTAATGTATGAATGTATATATTTACCAGTTGTCAGTATTATTTCTTACTTTTGAAACGGATAAGCATTTATTTATTTAGACAAAAAAGAATCAGAATTAAAACTTACCATAAGGTGAGATATATCAATGAAGAATAGTGCCGAGTCGGCTTTGCTGAGATGGCCGGCCAACTTCCTCGTATTATCGTTGTAGAAGCGCCACTCGGTAAATATAAAGGTTTCCAGCCGACTCAGAGAGTTCCATACGTTTTTGTGTAGACGGAATAGTCTGGAACAAGCGCAACAATAATTGAAAATATTAAACAAATTTTATCAAATTTTTATATTTTCACCGGTACTTGATAAATGTACATCATTCTTGCCCTTATCCCACTTTAAATGGGATCGGCAAATCATGGTTTTTTTGGCTTCCATTCTCTTCTATCATTCCTTCTTTCATATGAATTATATGAATGAATATATCTACTTCACACAATCCAACCATCATCCAACTTTGACTGGCTCGTTGTGTATATTAATTATTATTATCATCTGTTTTATCATACCACATCTATTCATATTTAACACTCGTTTGGACACATCTTTTTCATTCCTCCCCATTACATGTAAATACCATCTTCATCGTTCACTCCTCGTCTTTCATATAATGGGCGCAACTTTCATACTTCCCCTTATTACCACCTACGCCAACAGGACAGCCTATAATATCATAATAAGAAAATATACTTACATGGGGCGACCTCCTGTGATCCTCAGAAGCATATCCAACAAAATGGCGGGAATGAAGTGGACGAAAATGGCGGACAAACGGAACAGCCACAGCGAAGATACGAAAGCCAAATGAGGGTACCTGAATATATGGCAAAGATTAAAGACGGTACTCATTTAAAAACCTATTTATGCACTCAAAACTTCACTAAGAGTGAGTTAAGTTTTGAACAGAGGAAAACAGAGTGTATATTTCTTACAATAAAAGAAAGGAAATGGCTACTATTAATTATAGTATTTTTGTTTATTTTTAGGAAATTGAACTATTTTTATGGTATTTAATATTTTTATTACAATAAAAGTGTCACATTTAATACACTATCATTCTCCTGTCCTTATCTTAATCTAAATGGGGTCGGCACGACATGTTATAAATATGTAACATGATTTGGCTAGGTATATTATGACCGGCCGCCTAACGTCATCTTACCTCAGTCGCCATTTACGATACCTCGGTAAGAAATGAGGGTGGTCTATTCTACTTACTATTAAAAACAGACTTTATTTAAATTTATATATTTGTTTACTTATATAAATTTAGATATATATTTGTTGTAGTGTATTTTGTTCATTATTTTTCAGTATTTTTAGTTCAGTATTGTTAGGAAAAATAAAAGGAGGACCATTATTTGGGATTAAGAAAAGTCTTATTTAAGGGGAAAATAAATACTTATAGCTTTGATTGGGAACGCAATTATATAGGTATGCTCTTGACTTTTATTGTAGAGACGTACAGAGTGACAACGAAAATATTTACAAAAATACAAAAATTTGCAATTTTTGTCACCCTTGCAAATTTTTGCATTTTGTTAGTTTCTTAATTAATTTATTATTTATTTATTTATATTTTTATGCATATAGTTAGAAAAGAGAAAGAAAAAGTAAAGAGATTTTTTTTACTTCTGTATAAATTAATCACATACCAAACGGCGCCTTTGAGAGGGTAGTTGTGTAAAATGTTGTTGACCACTGGCTCTAAAATAGACCACCTGAAGGGTTTCTGAGTGGAGGAAGTGCAATGGTATACTGATAGACCGGACCTGGAAAGAAAGTTTAATAATAAATTGCCTGAAAGAAATAATACCTTATACACACTTTATTCTTATTATAAATAAGTGAAATTAGCAGGAAACAAATTATTTATCTTCTACAACACCGCCACTTACCTAACTTAGAAACCACAGTCAAGTAAACTCAGCCAAAAAACCAGTCCTGGATATTTTCTAAGCAATCATCATCGAAATGATGATGATTTTCCCAAGACAATCTAATCATCCTCCTGCCCTTATCCCACTCTAAGTGGGGTCGGCACGACATGTTACAAACATGTTGTCATATGATTTGGCTACGTATTTTACGACCGGCCGCCTGCCTGACGTCAACATACCTTAGTCGTATTTTACGACTCCTCGGTAAGAAAGAGAGTGGTCTATTTTACTCAACCGGATACCATACGGTGGGTCAACTTACCTTAGTCGCCTTTTACGACACCTCGGTAAGAAATGAGGGTGGTCTATTCTACTCAGCCGGATACCACACGGCGGGTCGACTTACCTTAGTCGCCTATTACGACACCTCGGTAAGAAATGAGGGTGGTACTATTCTATTCAGCCGGATACCACACGGCGTTTCCAAGACAATCTAAGACAAGCTCAAATCCGGAGATCTTAAACATCCTTATATTGGCAAAAATAAATGAAATAATACTAAATCAATTTAGATGCAACTAGCTTAGCTTATAGTTTCGCCCGCGTGAACATCAGTGTATTTAATTGAAATTTTAAAAATAAAAGTAGTCATTGTGAGATAACCATAAAAGATAGAAACATGGTGTCGCGGACTTTTTTGTACCGTCTTTACCTTTACATATTAGTAAAAACCGTACATAAATCCATGTAGTAGATTTTTCGAAATTCGACCACATACAGACAGACAGCTTTTGGAGACTTTCGTTTTATAATAATTTAGATGCAATGCATATTTTAAATCAGTCTTTTCCAACGTTTAGCTCACGACCAACAGATGGACGGTTCAAAAATGCACTCCACAATAGTTCAACCCTTTCGGATCATTAAATACAATGTTAGATTTCGTTGCCAAATTTAAAGGAAAAAGGCAAATTTTTCTTCCTTAAAATTTATGTCCTATATAAAAAAGATCTTACTTTTCCTTAGCGGCGTGCCATCCAGCGACTAAGAGTTGATTGACCACCACATCAACCGGTATGTAATCGGCAATGTTGCTTGTAGACATAGGGAGACGGCGGACGACGCCTGGAAACAACGTATATACCATTTATAAAATAAGGCGTTACCTTGCAGAGCTCAGACAAAAAATACATTATTTTTCATAACACACAAAGTAGGAACCGGCATAAGCTTGCGGCTCCTGCTTTGCGCCTTGTAAAAGTACGTAAGTGATTTGTGGGTTTGGGTAATAAGCTTGAATAATAAAATTTTGCAATCATACAGAAAGCTTACTATACTATTGAGGATTACTTAGATGATAAGAATTCGTAGCGTATAGCTGCTTATAGCTAATGTTCGACTGTACAAGATAGCAATGAGTTAATGTAACTAATTTTGCTCCCTTCTCGGTGGGAACAGATTTCCGAAGAGCAGATCCAGCAATAGAGTTGACGACTCAAAAGCACTTGTTAAATTTTACTGTTACTTACATAAAATTAAATATTAATTGATTTTGATTACTCTTACAACCCGTTTACATGAACCGCGGAACAATCTACCATGTTAGAGGAATTACTATATATAAAAAGGGCACTTATATAAATTTCTCTAACTGCGTGCGTAAATGCGTACATACGTGCGCGGTCTACGTGCATATTTCTCTATAAACACAATAATACGTGATTTGCCGCTAAACTACATTAACATACCTTTGGAAGCTCCCATAAGAAAACCCTGGGGTCCAACTTTAGAACAGGTCCATCCTGGGACCGGCTCCTTCCACGATGCAACAACTGAAAACAACAATTTATACAATTTATAAACCCATGTGGCGCACGTAGCATTGACGTAGTAAAGATTTTGATATAAGTTTAGTTATTTTACAATACTTGCCTATTTCCTTTAAAAAATAAATAAATAATACATAAAACCGGTTAATACTGTAGTATATATTATGATGACATTAGCACTATACTGCGTCCATCATATTATCAGTCTTTTGACAGCTCACGCTCATTAAGTTTTGTATTGCTTACGTACAAATATCATACAAATAATATTTGTACTTTATGGATGGGTACCGCCCACTTAGTGATGTCACACATAATGGTTACTACGATTATGCCACAGATTAAAAATAATCGGTAGAAATCGATGTTACGAGTATTAAAAGACATTTAACAACATTATATAAAGTTTTACTTTCTTCTTAGTTAATACATGAATACAAATAAAACAATCAGGATATTTTAATTTATTTTATTAGCACGAGTCGTCGGAATGATAATCAACACTAGACTCCTCCGATGAGGAGTCTTCAGTAGCAGTTATTATTAGCTCTTGTGTAGATAATATATTATCAAACGCAATATCACGTTCCCAATCAGAGAATATTACTCTTTTAGTTCTTTCCACCGCACTTGCCCAGTTCTCGGCCGTTACGTGGGTGCAAGCATTTTTTAGCAATTGCAACATTTTATTCGCTGTGAATGGGGGGCTTGTATTGCATCTCGCAGCATGCCCTTTTACTTGTGCCCATATAAGTTCTATTGCGTTGTACTGGCAGTGGTATGGAGGAATCCGAAGAACAGTATGGCCATATTCTGCTGCCATTTCATTGATTACATAGCGTTTTGCTCTCTTTTTGGTTTTTAATATTTTTATTAATTCAACTTTTATCATTGAGTCGTCCACATTTTCTCCATTGTCCCGAAGCCAATTAATTATTTCATGCTTTTTATTAGCCTGTGTTGGCATTTTGTCAATTTGACGGGAGTGGTAGGGCGCATTATCAATAAAAATTATTGATGGTTCTTCCAATGAAATGAGCATTTTTTTGAACCACTCTTCATACACATTTGCATTCATCTCTTTGTGGTAGTCATTTGATTTCTTCGATTTAAATGCCAACAGTGCGTCTTGTACAAATCCTTTTGCTGTACCTGCATGGCAAATGATTAGGCGCTCACCTTTTCCCATTGGTACTGAGGAAGTGGAATCAGCAGTATCATCAGTCCAGAAACGAGATAGTGTGTGGTTAGCGTTGAGCCATGTTTCATCCGTGAAAACAATATTTGCCCAATCTTGTATTTTCATTGCCTCTCTTAAAAAATCACAACGTGCTATAGCTATATCTGTGCGTTCCATTAATAATTTTCTTTTATTTAACTTTTTATATGAAAAGCCAATTGTGTTCAAAACTTTGACCAAAGAAGATTTTTCACCATGAAATAGACCACTTCTTTTCAAAGAAACAATAAGTTTTCTCAAAGTTGGAATTTCTTTTCTCAAGTAGTAATCATATACATGACGACGAATAGCGTCAGCGTCAAAGTCATCAACAGCTGTCACCTTATGAGCCCGGCGCTTTCTTTTTGGTGTAGATGGTTTGTTTTGCTCCAAGCCGCTCCTGCCGTAGGCATCAGTAGTGATTTTAGTCACAGTTGATAGACTGATCCCCAACGCGGCTGCAACACGGTTTCGGACTTGCGTGATAGGTATAAGAGGTCCGCCATTTTGATTTTCTTGCTCAAAATACTCATGAAGTTTTAACACTAACTGTCTCGATTGTGCTTTCAACACACGTCCTTTCGGCATTTTCACGATCAATTAATATAAGTTTCACAAAAGTTTTTCCGAGGAATAAAGCTACTTAACTCAAGGTGTAACAGATGCGAGAGAACACTCAGCGAACGTAAATGCGTGTGACTATCACGGGCGTTTCGTTGAGAGTGACAGATCACGTCAAAATGGCGGCCGAGCGGAAGGTCTGTTGATGTTGCCAGTTGATGTATAATATATTTTTTATGATTATAATAAATACACACGGATTAACATTTATTTTCAAAAAACTAAGGCAATATTAAATCAAAATGTTGATTTCTATATCTGTTATTAGTTTACGTAGGTTATCATTAATCGAATTACTTAGGTACGTAATTCGATTAATGATAGTAGGTACTATAATCGGAATGGTATCGCATACGAGAATCTTTAGGACATCACTAAATATGTAAATCGTCAATCTGTCAAAAGATGGTTAATATAATGGACAGTGTATAGGTACAAACCTCTGTGGTTTTTTATAGTGTTAAGTAACATTTGTTAATAATTTGCTTAAATTGTTAAATAAAAAAAAATATCGAATATAATTTTTAACTCCGCGAACCCATAACAGAAAGATTTAAGAAAAGAAAGATTGAAGAAGAAACAGAAAAAGAAGTCGTGTTTACAAACTATACTTCTACGTTACTATAGGTGCCATCTTGCGACCACCTTAGTAATTAATTCGGTATACGACTGAGTAGAATAGACCACCCTTTCTCTTACCGAGTTGACGTAAAAGTCGACTAAGGTAAGTTAATGTCAGGCAGGCGTCTAGTCGTAAACTACCTAGCTAAATCATGTAACATGTTAAAAACATGTTGTGCTGACGTGCAAGTGGTTTTCTTTAAAGAACATACATATTTGTAGGCACTTGTATTATTAAAATAATATTCAAAATGTTGCCCTATGTAAAAACGGTTGGCTAAAACTGGCAACACTCACTCATACTGGGTCTGATGATGGTGCATGGGAACAAATCAGCACAGTTCTTCACCTCGTGCTCGGCGAGATGTTTCGTGAATGTGTACGTGTTTGGGTGATTCTTTAAAAAGCTAGAACAAGTAATACAGCATTAGTATACATAGTGTTACCAACCATACTCCATAAATTTTAGGTACCCTCACACCTCAGCACCTTACATTAAAAATCAGTGATTATGTGTATTTTAGCCACTTTTTACGTGAAAAAACAAATAAACATGGTTTTATAGAAATCAATGACCGTACCTAAACACGTTATTCTAAGTAATGTAATACGACACATAACCATGACCTAAAAAAAATAGTAAGGTGCGAGTGAGATAATAAATAATGTTGTTTTCTCTTGTCATGCACCGCTCCAGGTCAGCAAACCATTATAAACAAAGCCAGTGGCTTTGCCAACCTAGAAATCTGTGTCATAAAATTTTTCCCTAATTGATATTTTAAACATAAATGTAGTTATTGTGAGTTAACAGTCACAAAAAGATATATATATGTTGTCGCAGAGTTTTTTGTAGTATTTTTGTAGATCTACAATTATCTAGTACATTACTTTAGATTTTGTCTGCAAGGTTTACGCGAGTAAAGCTCCCAGTAAGAGAGTTTTTTTACAACAATTTACATAAAACGATAAGGTACTATTAACCTAAAAATTCCGGGGAATTGCATTATCTTTTAATGAAAAACCGTACAAAAATCCGTTTAGTAATGTTTGAGAAAATTTATTACATACAGACAGACAGCTTTTGGGGACTTTGTTTTATAATAAATAGTACCTAGGTGACCGAGCCTTGCGCGGTAATTTTTTAAATGATATAAAAAAATAAAAAAAAATTGAAATTGAACAAATAATAAAATTGAAACAAATAATAGGGCAGATGGCTCACTTTTAGGTATTTTCACCACTCTAGACCGCCCGTTCCTCAAATGAACTATCACGACTTTACATTTGACAGCGAAAATTGTTATTGTATTCAGTGTAATTTTTTTTTAATTTAGTGTCCGATAACAGGGATAAAACAACATTTTTTTTAATAAAACTTAGCTAGATCGATTTTGCTCTCCCAAAACCCCCTACGTGAATGTCATGAAAATCGTTGGAACCATTTCCGAGATTCGGAAAATATATATTCATACCTATCTATACATATAAGATTAACTCATTTAAATATTAACAATACATAGTAAGAATACTGTGTATAAATAAAACAATACTCACGTCCTCTCGATGTCGTTCAACGCCTGGTCGGTCAGTTTGTTTGCCATATTTATGACGCCATCTACTTCCGCCGGCGCGTCGTACACCTTTTCTTGCACCTCGGTTAAATACGAGTTCACGTAGGCCGACGATACGTGCACCATGACCTTATAAATTAGTGGGAATTAGAATAAACTAGTTTTTGACCGGCAACTGCGTCCGAACGAAAGGTCGCTTACTCCCCGGGTGGGGGTAAGCGGAGTGCAGGCCTCGAGGAAAACCTCTCTACCCGGGCATTTCCTCGCAGGCACTGTATGTGTTTTTGCTGTAGGCCGAGGTCACCTAGGTGACCTAAAGGTGTCGGTATTTGGGCCGTAAGCCCAGGTCATTTAGGTGACCTAATGAATGTCTTGTTCGGTCGGGAGGTCTGGGAATGGTAGCTCCCAACTTCATTTCTTCGCAACTTCGTTCGCGTGGACTGTTGTCGCGTGATAGGTTGATAATAGATAGCGCTTTTCGATGACATCCTATTGCTGTAGAATTAACAGGATTTGTATACAAATCCTTTTAATTCTACAGGTATATGGGAAAGTCTAAAAACCCTCCATTTCTTACCGTGTCGTAAAAGGCGACTAAGGTAATTTGACCTGGCGTGTAGTGTCCGGCTGAGTAGAATAGACCATCCTCTATCCTTAACGAGGTGTCGTAAGAGACGACTAAGGTAATTCGGCCTGCCTTGTGGTATCTGGCTGAGTAGAATAGAACATTCTCATTCCTTAACGAGGTGTCGTAAAGGCGACTAAAGTAAGTTGACCCACCGTGTGGTATACGGTTGAGTAGAATAGACCACCCTCTTTCGTACCAAGGGGTCATAAAATACGTAATTCGTAATACGTAAAATACGTAATACGTAATAAGGTAATTTCATGATCAAGGGATAAGGGCCTCCTGCCCCCATATATAATGAGGAGAGATGAATGCCGTGTAGTATCCGGCTGGGTAGAATAGACCGCCCTCATTTCTTACTGAGGTGTCGTAAAAGGCGACTAAGGTAAGTCGACCCGCCGTGTGGTATCTGGGTGAGTAGAATAGACGATGCTCATTTCTTACCAAGGTGTCAAGGTTAAGATAAGTTGACGTCAGGCAGGCGGCGGGTCGTTAAATATTTAGCCAAATCATGTGACTCATGTGACATGTGTCAAAACATATACGTAGCCTACAAGTTTATTTGAATAAATAATATTTTGGATTTGTATTTATGTTATCCTGGCATTTGATCGAAAAGCAAAAGTTCAATGAAATATAAATAACAATATTTTTTTCATAACACTAACCTTGTCGTTACTAGGCCATAGCCTTGTCATGTTGTATATAAACATAAATTTATAAATAAAATAAAGCTAACTCGTTTTTCCGCTTATGTTTGTGCGCTATTTCTAAACGGCATGTCAGATTTTAAATTGGTTTGCACTAAATAATTTATAGAATTAGGCGTTACTTTGCGGAGATCCATAATACAAAAGTAATATATAAAATTATTTTGCTATAATCCGCGATGAAGTCTTTGCGATTTTGGTCGTGGAGTCTATCTCCTGATGATGCTTCGGTTGCGGGGCGAAACAATTGTTGAGTTTGTGATAGTGAACGTATATAGTGCTCGTGTATCATGGTGGCGGTGGTGAAGGTTTGTGCATGTGTTTTTTTACGACTCCTGCATGTATCAGGTATGATAACTGATTGTCCACTCTACATTTAGCATTATATATATTTTCTATTTTACTTCATCGCGGATTATAGCTAAATAATTTTATTATTACTTTTGTGGTTTGCACTATTTAATTATCCTCTTGCCCTTATCCCACTTTAATTGGGGCCGGCAAAAGATGTTATAAATATGTTGTCACAGGATTTGGCTACGTATTTTATAAGCGGCCGCCTGCCAGACGTCAACTTACCTTAGTCGTTTTTTACACCACGATAACAAATAAGGCTGGTCTATTCTACCCGACCGGATACCACACGACAAATCAACTTACCTTAGTGGCCTTTTACGACACCTCCGTAAGAAATGAGGGTGGTCTATTCTAATCAGCCGGATACCACACGGGGGTTTGTGTTACCTTAGTCGCCTTTTCTCTTACGACACCTCGGTAAGAAGTGAGGGTTGTCTATTCTACTCAGCCGGATAACTCACGGCATATACCTAGAAAACCCATAAAAAAAACCATATAGCAGGTTGCTATGCTTCTTTTACTTCTGGCGCCTCGAAGAACCTCACTCCAGCCATAGCGTCGAAACCCCCTATTCGACACCCGGAGTTCCTTATTAAGGTGGTAGTCGACGGTCTTGGGCACGCCGTCTTTGTCCCACTCTTCTACGATGGATTGGGTTGGAAGAGATTGTCTCCCGAACTCTTTCTGCAGCCCCTTCTGCGATATTACATATTCGCAGAAGTATGACATTGCCGCCCAAGATCTACTATTTTCTACCATAAATTTGACTACAAATGGTAGGGAGAGAGCGGGTCCTATGTGCTCAAGCATCCTCTGTTCCATCTAAGCAGTACATTGAGCAAGAGTATGCTGAGCATTGCTCGCTGGGCTACCCGACACAGGAACCTTTCAAAGGCCGTGCCCTAAAGGTACCTGTGTCAAGCGGAAAGTTATTATTATAAAGCATAGCAGGCCTTAAATTTACCTTCAAGTCCTTAAACTGCTTGCATAGTTCCATGACCCGTCGCGTCCCACACACGTTTATGTTCACGGTGGGCTTCAAGTTCTCCTCGAAGTCCAGGGTGGCTGCACAATGGATAACCACGTTGACATTATCCGTTAGAACCTTCCGATCGTCGCCGCTTAAGCCCAACTCTTCGGATCCAACGTCACCGGCGACCGGCACCAGCTTGTTGAAGATATCCTTCGATTGCGTTTCTAGAAGCTTTTCGAAGACCTGAAAAAAAAACAACCATTATCCTTTGAAGTGTTTAAGACGGTGTCTCCAAACCTTTTTTCTGCCATGCCCCACTTTAGCCTTTCTAAAATTCTTATTCCCCCTTTTGTATTATACAGTACTTTAATATTAAAAAAATTTAATTGTTCACTGACGAAACTTTAATTCAAATTCAAAATATTGTGTACTTGCAGTTGCCAATGGCTCCGCCCGCATGGAAAGATTTAAACCGTAATATAGTATTTTGATAACCATAAAAATGGTTAGTGTCTTAACCTTAAAAGCTAGACATATGCTGTTGTGAACTTTTGTGTAGAAATTTAAAAAGAGAATAATTTTGTAAAACATGATTTTTGGAATAACTATCACCGTGTACTCAGCGCACGCAAGGAAAGCTTTAAATTTTGCCGTTTTTGTAATGATGTTTTTATTGCTGCTCCTCTCCTATTCATCTTAGCGTGACGTTATATAGCCTATAGCCTCGATATATGGACTATCTAACACTGAAAGAATTTTTCAAATCGGTTCAGCAGTTCCTGAGAGCGTTCAAACAAACTCTTCAGCTTTATATATTAGTATAGATTCAAGAAAACATGTAAACAAGTGCTTTTGGGATCTTCTGCCGGCTGTTATAACTAGTTACATTTTGTCATTGCCATCTCGTATAGGGTCAACGGCCATGAACGACTTACGTTACTTTTAAATTAAAGGTTAAATTAGGAAGAAGAATTTGCTTAATATTTTTCGTTAGTTAAGTTTTGCGACGAAATCTAACATTGCATTTAAATGGCCCGAACCGAAAAGATTGAACTTGTGTCGAGCCCATATTAGAATTGTCTCCCCTTCAATCAAAATGCCCATGTGGATGGTAGGATAAAAGAAGGAAATTAAGCCACGAGACCTAGCTAAAACGAATGACGACATAAAATTATCATACATCGTAAATTTTCTATCTTTAATATTTAAATGAGTTAGTCTTATACATCAATATAATTAATAAATATATAAAAAAATATCTATATTCATAAATATTTTTTTTAATGTTTGTTTGTGGCGCATCTACCTCAACATAATAATTTACATAGTAGTTTTGTTTTGTTTTGTTTAGCGCGCTCCTTTACGTAACGAATTTTAGTTTTTGTTTTTATTCTGTTCTAATTTGAGTGAATGTAAATCTCATATTCTTATGATAATCTTCAATTTGGACATCGTACTACTTATACAGAATATTTGTTCAAATTACAATAATCATTATTCAAATCAGCATTTGCAAACAGTTTTGAATCGTCAAGGATCAATTAGATTTAATGAAGCTATAACTGGTTAGGAATGTTTTTCTTACCGAGAAGAAGCAGCAAGATATTCGGCGGTCAATCTTTGAAACATTGAAATAAATTGAAATTTGAAACATTGAAAATTTGATGTTTACTTGAAGCTTGACTGACCCGTTGGCGCAGTGGGTAGTGACCCTGCCTTCGGCTCAACGGGTTGAGGGTTCGATTCCCGCCGAGGGTCAACATTTTCTAAAAATGAATTTGTTGGTTTTTGAGCCTGGGCGTATATTTGTATTTAAATATGTATTTAAAATATATATGTATATATTTAGCAGTTGTCTCTCGCTCATAACACAAGTATTGAGTTACTTACATTGGGTACGGACGAACGTGTGTGTGTCTCATATATTTAATTATTTATTTAAAATTTTCATTATTAAACCGCAGTGTTGTATGAAACTGAAAATATTTTCAAATCCAAGCATTTTTATCATTCAAATAATCTTCAATTGTGTGATATGCTTTACGTTGCATATAACTCAAACTTCTATCCATTATAAAACATACTAGCTATACCCAGTTTCGCCCGCATGGAAATCAATGTAAATTAAAATTTTGAACATAAAAGTAGTTATCGTGAGTTAATTATAAGAGATTTTTCAATAACTTTCACCGTTTACATAGCGCGCGCAAGGAAAGCTTGAGCTTTTAAACTTTGCCGTTTTCGCATTATTTTTTATTGCTGCTTCTCTCCTATTTATATTAGCGTGATGTTATATAGCCTATAGCCTCTCTCGATATATGGACTATTTTATACTCAAATAATTTTTCAAATCGGTCTAGTAGCTAATGAGATAAGCGCGTTCAAACAATCAAACAAAAACTCTTCAGCTTTTTGTATTAGTATAGATAATATTATACAAAATTACGAACAATACATTGTAATGAATAATTGTGAGCAAGTAGTCAATTATTCAAACTATTCATAAAAGCCAAATCCTATTTCATAAATTTCCCATTATCTTGTCGAAGATATGAATAGTCATCATCTTCCTGCCCTTATCCCACTCTAAGTGGGGTCGGCACAACATGTTATAAACATGCTGTAACATGATTTGGCTGCGTTTTTACGACCGGCCGCCTGCCTGACGTCAACTTACCTCTGTCGTATTTCACGACACCTCGGTAAGAAAGAGGGTGGTCTATTTTACTAAACCGGATACCACACGGTGGGTCATCTTACCTTAGTCGCCTTTTACGACACCTCGGTAAGAAATGAGGTTGGTCTATTCTACTCAGCCGGATACCACACAGCGGGTCGACTTACCTTAGTCGCCTTTTACGCCACCTCGGTAAGAAAAGAGGGTGGTACTATTCTACTCAGCCGGATACCACATGGCTATCGAAGATATGAATAGTATAGTTTATAATAAAATTCATTCGCCTTGACATTACAGCAGTTTAAAAAACTATTAAAAGCCGGCTGATAGAAAAATCCTATACTGTTGAGGATTATATAGATGATAAGAATGCGTGGATATAGCTACTGTTCAACCCTGTACAAGATAGTTATGACTAAATGTAACAAGTTACCAGATTATATGAGAAAAGAACAACCGCGTAGTTTTTTGTTAACTCTTCTCGTTAGAAACAGCTTTCTGAACCAGCAGTAGAGTTGACGATTCAAAAGCACTTGTTAACAAGTTTACTTGAATAAAGAATATTTTCAATTTTAATTTGAATATATAATTACTCATTATTATGTCAAAATATTTCAAACAGAATGGAATATTATTACGAAACTTCTGCGCTCTATTCACCATATTTCGCAACCTCGGCGATGCTTCGGCGCTAACCTGTCCTATTTGGTGATGCTCCAAAAGTAACAGTAAAAAAACCGAAAAAAATACCAATTAGATAGAAAATCTTACCAGGATCATAATCTTACAGGATCACATATTATAAACATGTCATATGATTTGGCTACATATTTTACGACCGGCCGCCTGCCGTCAACTTACCTTAGTCGTATTGTAAGTCACCTCGGTAAGAAATGAGGGTGATCTATTCTACTCAGCCGGATACCACACGGCGAGTCAACTAACCTTAGTCGCCTTATACGACACGTCGGTAAGAAATGAAGGTGGTCTATTCTAATCAAGCGGATACCACACGGCAAGTAGACTTACCTTATTCGCCTTTTACGACACCTCGGTAAGAAATGAGGGTGATCTATTCTACTCAGTAGGATACCTACAATAATGTACTAACTCAGTAGCACTGTGTGTAAAAAATTTAAGAGCGTGCATCTAAACCTCAAAGGAAAATAAACAAAATAATTTGAAAGTTCTAGAAATTTCGCCAAACTGCGAGTGCACGAATAATTTCAATGTAGTAGATAGAGGCCATCACGTGCTGTTGCATGTAATAATAATAAATGTTAGTAAAATACTGGATCCCAACCTTGCTTATAATATAAGCATAATTAATTATCACGCCGCATTTTTTTTCTAATGGTCGAAATGTCCAGCAACAAATTATAATTTATAATTACAATAAACCGTACTTCATTAAGTTATGAATAAAGGTTAAGGTTTGGTTAAGAATAAATTATATACATTTTATAAGTATATGCAAAGTAGATTTATCGATTAACGTTTGAGGAAGGGCAGTTATGTCTATTCAATTCAAGTTTTATATAAGAATAGCAATCGCCGACGGCTCAGCCCGCATGGAAAGTTTAAAACCGTAATGTAGTATTTCTATATAGCCATAAAAATGGTTAAAGTGGCTTAATCTTAAAAACTAGATATATGCTGTCCCGGACTTTTATTTAGAACTTTTAGAGGGAAACACTTTTGTAATACATGATTTTTTAATAACTTTCACCGTTTACTTAGCGCATGCAAGGAAAGCGTTAAATTTTTCGTAATATTTTTAAATAATAAATTTTAAATTTTTTAAAATTAAATATAATTATTTATATAAAAATAAAATATATAAATAATAAAATAAACTGCGACTTCGCTCGCGTCGAAATCAACGTATTGAATTGAAATTTGAACATAAAAGTAGTTATTGTGTGTAACTGTCACAGATAGAGATATGTTGTCACGGACTTTTTTGTAGTATTTTTGTACATCTATAATTTTCTAGTACATTACTTCAGTGTATGTCTGCTGGTTTACATGTCGCACGGTGACTATAGCTCACAGGAGGCGAATTTTTTCACAACTGCGCGACTCCTTCAACACAGTTTACATAAAACGTAATTATTCTGTAGTTAAATAGTACCTCAACCTTTCGGAACTGCACTATCTTTTAGTACAAACTGTATAAAAATCTGTTAAATTTTTTCTAAAGTAAATCTCTATTTTCAGTATCCTATGTTAGCAAGGTATATTGTACCAAAGTTCATAAATATTGGTCCAGACAGAATTTTAAATTAATAATATTACTACTGATTAACATAATTTACATATTAACTTATAGTAAGAATATATCAGATACGAAATAAGCCAAGCGTCATATATTTATATATTATAATCATATAAATACACACAACACTTGAATAATATATAAAATTTATATATCATAATCATATAGCAAAGAATTTATATAAAAGCATCTTTTTGAAATATTCAACAGATGTGATAACCAAGCAAAATTTGATTGTGGAATTTTATCATAAACTATGGAATAACAAAAACAATTTTTGCACATTTTTAAGTCAAAATGTTGATCCCACACCATTATTACGTGGTTTCTAAAATATAAATCACTATATTTTATACAAAATTATATATTTTCTGCACAAAAAATATATACTTCAGACATGATTACAAAAACAGATTAACATTCTCCAGAAAACTTGTTTTTAATTATGTGGCACTAATGTAATTATAACAATCTTACTGATCTACTGAACTAATTCGAAAAAATCTTTCAGTGTAAGATAGTTCATTTATCAAGGAAGGCTATAGGTTATATAACATATATAATATATTTATATAATATATTATATAATAGGTTATATAAAGGCTAAGATGAATAGGAGAGGAGCAGCAATAAATAGTATGCAAATGGCAAAATTTAAAGCTTTCCTTGTGTGTGCTGAATAAATGGTGATAGTAATAAAAAAATCATGTGTTACAAAATTGTCTCCCTTTAAAAATTCTAAATAAAAATCAGCAACGGTATATGTCTAAATTTTAAGGTTAGCCCACTTAAACCATTTCTATGGTTATCCAAAGACTATATTACGGTTCTAATTTCCCACACAGGCAGAGCCACTGGGGATTGCTAGTGTAGAATAGAAACATTTCTGTGTCTTTAATTGGTTTAATCAAAATACAGTACACAGCAAATAGCAATTTAATTAAATATATTTTAAGAATTATATTTTTAAAAGAGCAACCGCCGAGTTTCTTGCTGGCTCTTCTCGGTAGGAACAGCTTTCCGAACCAGCAGTAGAATTGACGATTCAAAAGCACTTGTTTACAAGTTTATTTGAATAAAGAATATTTTGAATTTGAATTATAACAGGCTGTTACTTTTAACAGCCTGTTATAATGTTACTGCTGAATAAAAGCATATTCTTTTAGAGAACCAGAGCTTACAAAAAATTATGTAAAAAATAGCATACCAGTGAATATCACAATTTATGCCAAGTAGTAAAGACCTGACAGTCTAAAGACTGAGGAGGTCACAGGTTCAAACCCTGGCCAGGCACCAATGACTGTTCCTATTAAAACTTATGTGTCTAATTGATTTCAATTTATCACACACTTTTCACCTGCATAGCTCTAGAGAATTCTAGGGATATGTGTAACCTACCAATCCGCACTGGAGCAGTGTGGTAGGTCTTAGCTCCAAACCTACTCTCTAAAAATGGAGAGAGAAGACCTTTGTAACAGGTCTTTGTAACAGATTGTAACAGGCTGTTACTGCAAATCTGGCCTAACCCTTTGCACTCCTTGGAATTTTTAACATGTTTCAGCAACTCCAGAGTGTATTGGCATTAATTATCCTGCCCTAATGCCACTCTAAGTCGGGTCAGCTCAGCATGTTATAAACATGTTGTTTGATTTGGCTAGTTAATTTATGCTTGAGTAAAATAGACCCTCTTTCTTACCAAGGAGTCGTAAAATACGAATAAGGTAATTTGACGTCAGGCAGGCGGTCGGTCGTAAAATACGTAGCCAAATCATATGACCACATGTTTGTAACATGTTGTGCCGACCCCATTTAGAGTGGGATAAGGGCAGGACGATGATGTTGATGTTTAAGTACTTACCGGATGAACAGGGAACTCCTCCAATCTGTCAGATATCTGCTTCCCCTTCTTAGGTCTCATTAACAAGTATATTTTGCCGACATCAGGAATACTTCGCAATATCTTCTCAATTAGACATACTCCTACGAAGCCTGTGCCACCGGTAATGAAGAAATTTTTGCCGGTATAAAATGCGCGTATTTCTGATTGTTCCGTCATTTTCTGAACTGACTTCTTAACGGATGTTAGTTATATTCTGAAACAAATTTATTTTATTCTTTAATGAATCCACTTTTTTTTTAACGAATTCAAATCAATATGTACGACCGGACAATTGACAGATCAGGATACAATTACAATTAGGGATGTGAAAAAAGTATCGATATTTACAATCGATCATTTTGTTATCCTCTTTTTATATATTATGCTTTTTCTTGTTTGTTAAGATTATTATTATTTTCATTTATTTTTAATTCAGACATTGTGTCCATATTGTCAGTTTCAAGATTACTTAGGCTAGGTTAGTACTTAAAATAGAAATTTACAAAACTTATTTAATTGAATATTATTAAATATCCTCCAGAGAGGACTATCCCATTTACAAACAAATGTGCTGATGAGGGAGTTGGTGCTACCTACGAGTCTGAGCATCGTAGAAGCAGCACGTTTGCGGATGATAGCGTAGAAATCGTCTATACGACCATTCGCAAACATGACTGATGCACTACAATGACTGGCTTACCCAGCACCACCCTCAGCACATTGCTGTACTAAACACACAGAGCGCTGTATGCCCGCTGCGTACAGTCTGTCCACCGACTGCACGTGTAAAATTTTTGGCAATATAAATAAAGTAGATTTTACATAGTTAGGATATTAAGATTAGGTATGCATTGTTGGATAAGCCCATGTTGCAAAACTACAAATTTTAATTGAATTTCACAAAGAACACACCTGTTATTGTTTATTGGTAGTTGTCCAGTTTAATTAGCCTTTATTCTAGTTAATTATTAATATAAAAAGGCTACTTATGAAATAGTCAGAAAAAATCGTTTTTTTTTTAAATCAATTATTTTGTACCAAAATAACTGATTAAAAGGAAAAAAACGATTATTTGATTATTTATTAATCGATTTTTTCTACTCGATATCACATCCCTATATACAATGATCACAGACAAAAAATAAAATATAAATTACAACAAATAATTCACTAGGTTAGGTACGGTAGTAGTATCTACACCTAGTGAATCATTATGAAGGTTAAAGATACTCTATTAAAAAAATAAAAAACCTTAATTATAAATATTTAAGTCATAAAAGGCATATTTCATTCCAAAAATATATTATAGTGCCTATAATATTTTCTTTGTTTTTATATTTTTTTGTATCATTGTATTTATAAACGCAATGAAACTCTTCTACATAAATGAATAGCAATTATTAAGAACACACGATAGCTTTTATACAATGTTTCCATTTGTATTAAAGTTGCCATAATAGATGCATAAAAACTTGTTTTCTGTGTAAGGATAATAACAGCTGTTTACAAAATAGTCTTTACAGAGGTAACAAAATAAAGCCTTTAAAATCTGCAATAATTTTATGTAAATAGACATCTTCCTTAGGTAATTCAGTATAGTCTTGTTAAAGGAAATTGAAAAGTCATCACTTTCTAAGGGTAACAGTTATCATAACTATAAAGTAAAAGCATTCACATCTTGAAAAACATTATCACCTCCCATAAAATTCAAGTTTAAAAAAAATAACGTACGCACTCGCAACTTTCTTAGCCACAAAGAACTATTCAGATTAAGCAGATGAATTTAGATTAGTGGTTCAAACCTTATCATTTTGAGTACTATTAAGAATTTTAAAGATAATGCACGAATCTTTTAAGTTTTTATACGTTTCCACCTTAACACCTAATAAAACACCTAAGTGATATTTGTAAAAACAAACTATTTCATAAAAGTTTGCCCAAAAAAATTTTGTGCGCGTTTTTATCCTTCGCACCTTGCGTGTTTGGCAGAATTACAGATTCAACATACATCATAATAAATCTACAAAAAATATTAGAACGTAAGACAACAAAAAATAATAATATTATCTGTTGTACCCAAAAACATACTTAATTTAATAAATAATTACTTATATCTGGATTAAATTTTTTATGTACATGTATAAAATTACTGATAATTTTTTTTTATTCCAAATCGTTAAATGAAATAATGAACATAAATGTTAATATTATTATTATTTAGTTTTCCTATAATAAGACTACTTTATAGTTCATGCCGTTATGGCATGATATTGTTTTCAATAGGGAAGTCATTTTAGTAATATTTAATAATTACTCATATATAATATATATTATAACAGAGTTAATAATTCCGCCATGTGCTATCCGGCTGAGTAGAATAGATCACCCTCATTTCTTACCGAGAAACAGAGTAAAAGGCGACTAAGTTTATCCACCGAGTGGTATCCAGTTAAGTAGAATAGATCACGCTTTATCTTACCGACGTCAGGCAGGCAGCCGATCGTAAAATATGAAGCCAAATTATGTTACAACATGCTTATAACATGTGGGGTCGCGGGAAGATGACGATATTATAGAGCTAATAATTATTGACAAACGATACGATTATAACACAATATATTTGCGTAATATATAATTATATTAGATTAAGAAGTACATATTTGTCAAACGAACGCTAGAGATTATATAAAAAAAAAAAAATTACTGTTAAATATTTTAATTTAGGTCAACTAGTCATTCTAATTGAACCTCATTTCAATCTTGAAATGAGGTTAAATTAGAATGACGATTGCATTATGCGTAATTTATATTTGTTCTATTCTTATTTTCAATTTAAAATTTTCTGTCAGTGTAGAGAGAATAAAATCGAATGTTCTGGACCCGACTGGGGCATTGTATCTTATTAGGTTGATAGCAGGCATTGTATTCTATCAGTTGATAAATATAAACGAATTAAAATGGAATGGGTATTATTTTATTGTTACATACTCTGTATATAGGGTTGCCACCCGTACTATATTATATAGTATCGTACTATATTTTAGTCAATTGTACTATATATAATAGAAAAACAATATAGGACGAAAAATACTATATTTTTATCGCTAATTCAAATGTCACGCTTTTCTTGAATCAACTGTGAATGGAACGCACCCGCAGCACTGCATAGGGAATGTTTGAACGAAACTCATTCATGTATTTACGGGGCTTAGTTAGTTAGTAACTCTAACACCTTTGTCATTGTCCAACGAAAAGTTACCTATGATAAATAAGCATGGAAAAATAAATAATGATTGAAAATAGATGTGTACTATTTTTTTTCCTGAATTTTATAAAAGTACTATATTTTTTTGATTTAAAAAGAAAAATACTATTTTCCTTCTTTCCTTTCCCTATCTGTATACCGCTATTGATTTTAAAGTACATTTACACTTTACTAACAAGCATTTTACTATACTCAAGTGTTTAAAACATCCATTCACCTGAAATGCTATTCTTAATCCTTTCCATATATCAAGGTTGGTTAGAGTTTAAAATTCAAATTGTTGTTTTTTTAATTTTGAACATAACATAGGTTGAGAAATCAATTGCAATTTACAACCGAATTTTTGCAACTTTTCTTTATAATATGTTATGACTTGATGTTTTAATCACATTCACGTTGATTTATTTATCAAATGGAGATTTGATAAATAAATTAATTTTAGCGATACTAATTCGAAAACCTGTGGTAGCCCAGCAGTAACACCGTGCGACTCTTTCGAGGAAGTCACGGATTCAAACCCGGGCAGACACCAATGAGTTTTTCTGTTAAAACTTATGTTTCTAATTGATAATTGCGATTTATCACACGCTTTTCTGTGAAGGAAAACATCGTGAGGAAAACTGCATATCTCTATCGATGAAATTTGGCACAATTATTCCTTATACACTGGAATAATATATAGGCTATAGAAATCCTGTGAATTCTACGGGAATAGGATGACATTGAAAAGTGTCGTGTATCAACCATTACGCAACGACAGTCCACGCGAACGAAGTCGCGAATAAAATGTAGTTACTAACGAAACTCACTTTAAACCTTTTTTGGTCACATAGGTGACAACTGACGAGAAGCGATCATCTTATGATATAAGCTAGGAGCGCTCGCCGCTCGTACTTACCTCAGTCGTCCTACCTTCGCGCCCTTGCACCTCACAGGCGAAGTCTGAGTTAAACGGTTAGCCTATAATCGGCTGCCCCGGTAATTGTTTACTAGGTTTGAGGCTTCTACTGATACTCAGTTTAACACGAGCTTTCCCTATACATTTCAAGTGTAAGTTAGGTTAAGCCATACAATTGTACATTAGATGTGGAGCGTAACATTGTTAGTATTTATGATAAACACCGGAAATTCATGTCACGGTACGAGTATGTACTTGAACTGTTGTGACTTGTGTTTATTAGATGTGAGCGCAGGGTTGCGAATTCGATAACACCAGTGGGTGCTAAATGACATGCTAAAAAGTGCTACATGACATGCTATATGGTGCTAAATGACGTGCTAAAAAGTACTAGTTTTCGGGAATAAAAAATAAACCCACATGTTCAATAATTTTTTTATTAGCAAAAATAAAAGTAAAGCAACAGTAACAATAAAAAGCAAAAGTAAAAATATTCCGCAATGAATTCATCTCGGATTATAGCAATATAATTGTATTATTACTTTTGTATTATGAATCTCCGCATAGTAACGCCTAATTCTATAAATTATTTTCATTAACAAATTTACATAAAATGTATCTCTATAAAGGAGCGAAGTGAATATCATACTTACCTTTGTCTAATCACATATAAAAAAGAGAGACAGATAATTATTCTCTTTTACTTTCTCTTTATTGTCGATGGACACATTTTAGGCTGGCTCCCCTACTCTAGTGTAATAACTGTATAATTTGTATACATTAAATGCAATTTCACATACAAGTAGGCACAGATAAACGCCATTTATGTAAATTATTTTCTTGACGTCATTATACAATTACAAAATTCCAACGGCTTCAGTTATGTGAGAAGTAATTAATCAACAATGAGATCATGTTAGCTAGAAGTTGTTACATCCAACACAACTTTTTAGAGTATACATATAGTGCGAGAAATCACTTAGGACTTACTTGCTAACGCTTGGACTGCTAATGAAGACCTACACACACGCACGCGCACACGCACGCACACATGCAAATTTTCTGAAATATTCTGTGGCTATAAATTATATTACTAGCATAAGGACATTGTATCTGTATATTACATTTTGGAAGCAAATAAATAAAAAGGATGGATAACATTTAGAAGTATTAAAAACGCCCGTCAGACACTGAATCATCTAAGCCCTTAAGAGAGGTGCATTAGGAGTAAGGCAGTAAGAGTTACATTCATTCATTTTCTTACATCGTGCAGAATGACATTAAAATTATTTTTTTTATCCTGCTGCTATTAATAATGCAGCAACCTTAAGGCCTTTTAATCATTAACCTTCATTTATTAACCTGGTATTGTGCCTACCCTTGAGCCATTTTCTTTACTTTCGTTTCCGAAAAATCTTTCGTTTGTCCTCGTCATTTATGATATTATAAGACTATCTGCTGTTAAGTCTAAGTTCATACTATTCTCACACGAAAATCTATACAGATCAAACTTAGGGCATTCTAAAAGGACATGGCAGACAGTTTCCTCGGATGAATTGTCGCACTTACAAAAAGGGCTGGGCGCCAACTTATACTTAAACAATGGGAAAACTTATGTGTCTAATTAATGTTTGCAATTTATTACACGGTTTTTGTTGAAGGAAATCATCGTGAGGTAACTTATATCTTTAGGGAATTCTGGGGATAATTGTAACCTACCGCATTAGAGCAGCGTGGTGGGCCTTACCCTTCTCTCTGAGGAATGGAGAGCACGCCTATGCCCAGAAGTGGTATTGTAACAGGCCGTTAATTTACTACAGTAATTTATAAGACAAAATAATATATTTTTATATTCAAAGATTACAGGATTATGTAATATTCCATTACAGTTGCAAGTATATAATCTCGTTTCAATGTAATTCAATAATGCATAGTCATCAAATTACAAATTATTCTATAATGGTCCAGACAGTCACAAAAAGTTTTATTGAATCATCAAGAGTAATATCGAATGCAAATGACCGGTTTTGCTTCTAACGCTATTTATGTAATCGTATCAAAGCATTATTGAAAAGAGCAAGGTCAGGGATTTGATTTTTAAATTTTGTAAAGAATATGAGATAAAAATCAAAGTTTTACACTTTTACTGATAATCAAAGGTGGATGAAAAACGGCTAATATTGTAACATCTCCTTTCTAAGCGGAATGTGAGTGACAATATGGCGTCACTTATGATGTCACATCAGTTTCATTTTGACCGAAGAATGAAGGCAGTTATGGCACTTAACTGTGGATAGTCTTTGGCTATGACGTAATAGTTTTTACCCGCAACTTCGTTCGCTTGTACTATTGTCGTGTGATAGGTTAATAATAGATAGAGCGTTACAATGTCGTCCAATTCCTTTTGAATTAACAGGATTCCTATAGCCTATATGTTACCCAGGTATATAAGGAATAATTGTGCCAAATTTCATCGATATTAGTTCAGCGGTTTCACCGTGAAAAAGTAACAAATACACATACATACTCACAAACTTTCGCATTTATAATATTAGTAGGATCAGTGGGACTGTGTGTAAGTAGCCTCAAGAATAATACTATTATAGATATTATAATATCCCAAAATAAATAATAAGACTTTATAAGTTTTTTATATTCTCCTGCCCTTATCCCACTCTAAGTGAGATTGGCACAACATGTTATAAACACGCTGTCCCATGATTTGACCACGTATTTTACGACCGGCCGCCTGTCTGACGTCAACTTACCTTAGTCGTATTTACGACACCTCGATAAGAAAGATGGTAGTCTATGTCACTCAACGGGAAACGACACGGCGGGTCGACTTACCATAGTCGCCTTTAATGACACCTCTGTTAGAAATGAGGGTGGTCTATTCTAGCCAGCCGAATACCACACGGTGGGTTGACTTACCTTAGTCGCCTTTTACAACACCTCAGTAAGAAATGAGGGGTATATCTCAGTATAAGCGTTCCATTAGCTTTTGGAAGGGTTTTTTAACAATGTTTACTAACTAAACGAAACAAACTCAAATGAACACTCAAAAAAGGTTTCTAAAAGTTATTACTTTAACGTTATTCTACTACTTTAATCAATCATATATTACATAACATTGCAAAAAAAAAATAGTGCCGAATAAATTAGCGATATGCGAAAAAATCAGTTAAAATGACTACGTGTATTGGATGTTGCTGTTTGTTTATTCTGCCCAAAGAAGTAAGTTGTTAACTCAAAATGGCAACTTAAATATCCTGTTTTTTGTCAAGAACATTTTATTCGAATAAGCAAGCTATATGAATGAATGAATGAATAACTCTTTATTGCACACCAGGTAAATAATATACATAAACAAGAGAAATAAGAACATTTAAGAGTGCAAGGGCGGTCTTATCACTAAAAGTGATCTCTTACAGACAACTCCTACGTTAAAGTAATAAAGATAAGAGACAGGTTGAGATCGGTGCACAAGATGAACTATACAATAAAATCGATAAACTTACTTATTAATATTACATTCTACGTAACACAAATAGAATATAATAAAATATATCTTAATATTTAAATGAGTTAATCTTGTATATATATATATTTTCCGAATCTCGGAAACGGCTCCAACGATTTTCCTGAAATTCAGCATGTAGGAGGCTTTGGGGGAGAAAAATTGATCTAGCTAGGTTTTATGTAAAAAAACTATTGTTTTATCCCTATTTTTGGGCATTAAAAAACACTAACTTATTGAATTGAATTTTCGCCATTAACTGTCAAGTCGACGTAGCTTATTCGGTTAGCAGGCAGCCTCGAGAAATGTGAGTGCCAAGGATCGATCCCAACTAAATAATTGTTTTTTTCTTTTTTTAAAGTTTTTTTTTGTAAAAAATTACCGAGCGAAGCTCAGTCACCCAGATATTACTTAATTAAATATCCATATGCTATACATATATACAAATAAGTATGTTTATAACAAGAAAATTATATATGTACAATTATACATATCTATACAAATATATTATGCATCTAATGTATATAAACGTATAAATAATTTATATTAATGATTGAGATAGAACTTTTTTAGACGATCTTTAAAATTTTTTAAAGATTTTGAATATCTTATATGCCGTGGAAGTACATTCCACAGTTTTACAGCTTTCACGGTAAAAGACTCGCTATATACTTGGGAACGACTAGCCGGCATCTTAAGTATGTTATCGGTCTGCGAACGAAGAGTAACACGAAGAAGAGAGTTCGAGCCCAGGAAGGTAAAACGCTCTTTAAGATAGATAGGTGTATTAGAATGAAAAAGAATAGTGTAGAGAAGAGAGTTATATATATTATATCGGATTAATTCTTTCTTGTTGCAAGCCCCCTTACGAAATATTTTTAACGGAAAAAACCGAGATGTACGATACCTCGGTAAGTAATGAGGGTGGTCTATTCTGCTCAGCCGGATACCACACGAAGGAAATAAATAAAAATGCAAAATAAAAACAGAAATTTCTGAACCATTCCGATTTCACAAACTGCGAAGTATGTTTATTATTACGGACTTATTTAAAGTTGCTATAAAAGTACTTTAAACAAACATTCATTACCTACATGTACTTTCACTTAACTGGCAAAAAATCTTTGATATCTGAACTTTGAGAAGTGCGGAGAATATTTTGGAGAGCCGAAAGAATATTTTGTAATTATAAATCGAAAACAAAACTTTCACAATCAAAACCACAAGTTTTAATTACTCTTTAAATGTTGTGTAAACCGTTCATTATCGTATTGGTAAATAAATGTCCAAAAGTAATTAAAATATGATATTGCTATAATCCGCGATAAAAGAAAATATATGTAATGCTAAATGTAGAATGTACTATTCGTTCTCATACCTGATACATGCATGTAAAAACTCATCCACTACCAGTCACCGGTAACGCAAGAATACACAAGCACTGCACACATGCACCACCACAATCTCAATAATTGTTTCGCCCCGTAACCGAAGCATTGTCAGGAGATAGACTCCACGACAAAATCGCAAAGCAATATTATAGCAAAATAATATTTTCATTAGTTTTGTATTATGGACCTCCGCAAAGTAACGCCTATTTCTATAAATTTAATTAAATAAATTAATGATATCTTTGAAACCGTTGCACAGATATGCACATGTTGCACTGAACCCGATACTTATATTTTTTTTTATTATATTTATTTATGTGACATGGACATTTTCTCTGATTGTTAAACAAGACTTAGGTCTAGGGGCTTATGTGAGATACACAGGACATACCTTAAATCAGGCACTAAACAAAAAGTAAGTATGTAGCGGGCCTGTTACAATCCCACTGCTGAGAAAAGGCCTCTCCGTTTTTTAAGAGAAGAATTGGAGCTAAGACCTACCACGCTGCTCCAATGCGGATTGGTAGGTTACACATATCCCAAGAATTCTCTAGAGATATGCAGGTTTCCTCATGATGTTTTCCTTCACTGAAAACCGTGTCATAAATTGCAATTATCAATCAGACACATAAATTTTATTAGAAAAACTCATTGGTTCTTCTCATCTGCCCGGGTTTGAACCCGTGATTGTCTCTAGAGATTCACACGGTCGCACCGCTGGGCTATCACAGCTTATACCTATATACAATAACTACCTACCTTACTTATAACTATATATAATTACTCTAAAAAAACAATACTTTTAAATTGTACCACAAATTATAAACATAAAACCTGTAAATTAAGTCAAGTCGTAAACGTTGCGAGATTGTTAAAAACAATCTTTTTTATGAAGTAAAATTTTGTTATTATTTTGACATACCTGGTAAATGATCTTATTATTAAAAATCAGAAAGTCTGCGAATACCTTATTGCATAACAGACTGTTTTCAGGTTGCATGCGGTAAAGATCTTATAAGGTAAATGTAGTTTAAAAAAACAAGTTATAAAGTCGAGATAACATTTAGCGGTTAAAGTTTATGATTGTTAATGGCAAATTTGACCCGGATTACCAAAAGGAAAGAGTGTTACGTACAGAAAACAACACACACTACATATTTCCATAAAAATACGATATTGTACAGGTTTTTAAAACAACGATATTTTTCCCAATTTATATAATTAACCGTTACTTTGCGGAGATCCATAATACAAAAGTAATAATAAAATTATTTTGCTATATCATCATATAATTTTCATCGCGGATTATAGCAAAATAATTTTAGTATTTCTTTTGATATTTTTCATTTAAATACTTACAGAACAATCGCCGTGTGGTATCCGGCTGAATATAATAGTACCACCCTCATTTCTTACCGAGGTGTCATAAAAGGCGACTAAGATAAGTTGACCCACCGCATGGTATCCGGTTAAGTAGAATAGACTACCCTCAGTCTTATCGAGGTGTCGTAAAATACGACTAAGGTAAATTAATGTCAGGCAGGCGGCCGGTCGTAAAATACGTAGCCAAATCATGTGACAACTGTGACAAAATGTTTATGACATATTGTGCCGACCCCACTTAGAGTGACAGGGCAGGATACTTAATAACGATCGTCCTTATAACCTCATTATTATCCTTAAAGAATTTATTATGTACCGCTTAGTATTAAAGTGACCTAATTCAAAAAAAGTTATTTTGTAGCAAATTGCAATAAATCGATATTTAGCGTCTAAGAAACTCGGTCAATTTAATACAAAGCGTGTGAATTAGCCTCTTCTCTAGCCTCTTTTAGCCGTATGCCTGAAGAAAGAATCTTTATAAAATAAATACAATTTCGAACATCAAGGACCCTTCTGAGTAATAAATAGACCACAGATGACCTGATATCACCTTTTATAGTAAGCTCAATTTCAAAAGCGCTTTCACAAAATAGTACCGCAACAATACTGCATACACATTTACAAATAACAAAACGTAAACCACTAAACTAAGAGTTAAACCGCACAAAGGGAACTCGATGTTTTCACTTGGTACACAACAACTAACTTTCTAACCTCTATGGTACTGAGGTTTTCTTTTGCAATACACTCCTATGAATAAGGATTAAGTTCTAGACAAGTTCCCCAGACGCAAATAGTCGGTTCAAATATTATCACCATAGATAAGAGAAAATATCGATTTTCCCGTTGAATTACGTCAGCTCATTTAATTCTCTTAACCTATATATTTAGAATAACAATTATTTGTTTGTTGTAGCGTTATAGAATGGCGAGAAATACTACAAAAATTTTATTCCTTAATATTCATAGGTTTTATCATCCTTCTGCCCTTATCCCACTCTAAGTGGGGTCGGCACAACATGTAATAACATGTTGTGTGTGTAAAAACATGTCACATGATTCGGCTGCGTTTTTAGGACCGGCCGCCTGCCTGACATCAACTTACCTTAGTTATTTTTCTACACCTCGGTAAGAAAGAGGGTGGTCTATTCTACTCAACCGGATACCACACGGCAGGTCAACTCACGTTAGTCGCCTTTTGCGACACCTCGGTAAGAAATGAGGGTTGTCTATTCTATTCAGCCGGATACCAAACGGCGTTAATATTCATAGGTATGTCGAAAGAAAATAAATAAAACCAAAAATATGTGTCAAAAGTATGCAACACAAATTATATCTACATATAAAAAAGAGATATCAAAAGGCTATATAAAATAACCATGGACAATACATAAATTTAGACACATAGCAACTTCATATAGAATTTAATATTATTTTAAATATGATAGATAGACAACTGTCTTATTATTTTGTTTAATACGCGGTTAATGTTAATATGATTTAAAAAATCCAGTTAGTGACATACCAAACCCAGTGATTTTTATAATATTTTTTTTTACCTGGATTCAAGTCCTTTAACACAGATTCTAACTTACAACAACTACACTTCAGAACGAAAATTACTAAAATTTAAAAATAGAATATATTATATTTGGTTCAACAGACTTGCTAGGTTAACAGCAGGGATTATTCTGGTCTATGCAAAGCTAAATTTTTAATCAAATCAAATATTTTTTTTAAATATTATTAGGTATTATCTTTTATATCTTTAATAAAAACGTAATTTTGCGGATATGTCACGCGCTAGTGAACTTTAATATATTATAGAGCTATTAATTCAAATTTTAACTGTAAAGCGGAGAAGTAATCTTATTAATTAATATAACACATTCAAACATTATTATCTGGCGTTGAGACTAATTTCATATTAAATTAAATAGATGAATTAATATAAATTGTGATAAAAAATTATCACAAATTATTTCCTTTACGATTATTATATACTATTTTTTACACACGATCTATATAAATATATAACTTTAAACATTTAATAATTCATAAGATTTTATAGATTACAGATAAACAAAAAAATATTGCCCATTACACGTTCTATATCCATTTATGGATTTCGTCCCTATGAAATAAACATTTATTTATATTTCCAATTATTTCATCTCAAAATATAAACCTTTAATAGTCTATTAATGAGACCATGTGACTGTTTCGAGAGGGTAACAAGCTTTATCGCTGAGCAGGCACCAATGAGTTTTCTATTAAAACAACTTAATCGTTTCTGTCAAATATCAATTAGGATTGATATTTGAAATTTATCACACGCTTTTCAGTGAAGGATACATTGTGAGGAAATCTGCATATCTCTAGAGAGTTCTGAGAATATTTGTACCTTACCATTCCGCATTGGAGCAGCATGTTTGATCTACATCCTTTCACCGAAAAGAAAAAGGAGCCTTATGCTCCTCGGGGATAGTAACAGGCCGTTACTTTATATCACAAAATACTGTGATTTAATTATTGATGATTATCAACAATATCCGGATATGATATTTTACTTTTTCTTATTTACAACAAAATTTACAAGTTAAGTAAAGTACTTACACGCTAGGACTATACAAATTATGCCCACGTGGAATGGTCTAAAGAATGCTAGCAGCGTTTCCGCGCTCAATCGCTAAGCTGATTCTTTGTGCGAAAAAGGAGCCAGCACTCTTGTCACTTGAAGAGGCAATTAACCGAGGTGTTAAAACCGATAGATTTTTTTGCACTTTGACTCCATGTCCCTAGAGTCTCAACTGCGAACGGCACAAATATATAAATCTCGATTAGAGATGCATGCTTCGGTCGTTTGCCGGATTCCGCCATTTCCGCCGTAGCTCCAGGTTTTGAAGCTCTTTTCCTGATATGGGACGAGGCTAACGTATCAACGCATGTTGCGTTCCACATTAGTCCCCGTTCCCAAGAAACCAGCGTCGAGCCGTCTGGTCTCTTGCCATCATCCCAACATATCCCCGAAGGCTCGAGAAGAGCAGGAATGTTGAAGGTGGCAGGAGCTCTTTTGATGGGTTAGTCATTAAATAATTGCCAATAGCTAGTGTTTTTTAACACATCCGACAGCCACCATTAATCAAACAGAGAAAACCTAGAGCAATTATTTGTATCAGTGATACGAAATTTATGCCGTACTTGTATTGGGTATTAATAACGTATTTCTAGTGCTAGGACTCTTTTTATATATTTAAATTAACCGTTGACTAATTATCTGTTAAACATAACCATAGTTGTGATTTTCTTAGTGAATATGTGCAGTGGTAGAGTAATAAAGTAAAGTTATAAAGCATTTCTTTACTTTATTACTCTAAGTGCTATGTAGTAGTACGAAAAACATTTTTTCCGTGCTAAAGCACAATCCAACAAGTAACTATGGACAACTATGAAGCAACATACAGAACATTCAATTAATAAAATCACTTACATAACAATATTTGCTATCTCATTCAACTGTTATGTGAAATCAATGGAAAAATTTTGCGTTTCTAACGCAGTTGTATGGATTTTTAAAAAGTATGATGTTTTAACCAAGAGTATGTTTGATACAATGAGTGTTTTATTTCTAGTGATATCCCGCGGTTTAAGCCGCGTAATTTTTATTTTTTTACACCTTATTACATTTTTATAACGGATCCCTATTTTTTTTTAATGTAATATAGCCTATGTTGCGCAGTAAAGAAGCAGCTTTCCAACGGTGAAAGAATTTTTGAAATCAGTCCAGTAGTTTTTGTGTGAAAACATTACAAACATACATACAAATTTGTATACGATTGTATGGGAAAATTAATTAGTGTATAATTAGTTCATAACTTGTATATTTTTGTTGTAAATAAAAAAAATTACAGTTAAATATTGATTTTTAACATTTAATGTAACTTTTATTAAATCACACCGTGTTGTATCCGGCTGAATAGAATAGTACCACCCTCATTTTTTACCGAGGTGTCGTAAAAGGCGACTAAGGTAAGTCGACCCGCCGTGTGGTATCCGGCTGAGTAGAATAGACCAACCTCATTTCTTATCGAGGTGTCGTAAAAGGCGACTAAGGTAAGTTGACCCACCGTGTGGTATCCGGTTTAGTAGAATAGACTACCCTCTTCCTTACCGAGGTGAATAATACGACTAGGGTTAATTGACGTCAGGCAGGCGGCCGGTCGTAAAAACGCAGTCAAATTATGTGACAGCATGTTCATAACATGTTGTGCCGACCCCACTTGGAGTGGATAAGGGCAGGAAGATGATGATGAAGAAATAGTATTATATGTTAACAGACAAAAAGGTTTAATTGTGAAAATTATAAATCGAGTAGATAAGACAAAAAACGGTAGAATTCTCAGGTATACTGCTTATTTGATGCTCTAGTAAAAATATTTTAAATTTATTTTAAAAAATTGCAATATGAATATTATATAAAAAAAAATATTCGTCAGTTTTTAAAATATAAATAATTTATAAAAATTTACCTTGATTAATTAAACTGACGAATTTGAATATATTTTTATTGATCGGATGTTGAAATGATTGAATGGATTTTTTCTCCCATTAAACTGGCCTGACATTTACGACCTGTTGACCTTTTCGTATTCTTCAATTACATTCAGTGCGCATAGTGTTTTTAACCATATTTTCTTATATATTATGTTCAAAGATCAACAAAACATGTTTTTTTTACACTTCACAAAAACTGCTTGGTAGGTATGCTTTCAAGCTGATCATTTATTTTTATGAGTACCTATTTATTTTTAATATACAAAATTTAAATACTAACGTAAGAATCACTACATATTATAAAACAAAGTCGCATTCATTTCTTGTACGCATAAAACTTAAAAACTACGCAATAGATTTTGATGCGGTTTTTTTAAATAGATAGAGTGATTCAAGAGGAAGGTTTGTACGTATAATAACATTCAATACGGAGTAGAGAAATACTGTAATTTTTGAGGTTTCTGTAAATAATTACATTTTTTTCCGCTTACATTGCAAACGCAGGCTAAACCCTACGAGATTTATCAAAATGATGTACTAAGTATTTGTACACCTTGAATAGGTCTACAGAAAAGTCCGCGATGGTATATGTCTATCTTTTATGAATAACCCACAATAGCATTTTTTGTCATTTACTTTTTACGAAAAATAATGCCTTATTTTTGAAGCAATTTTTATACACTACAGCATTTATCCTCATCCAATTAAGTACCTTAAATAAATTGTTGATTTAATATAGATCAATATCGCCGTCTACAGCATGTAATTTAAGTGAACATTTTCGGAGATATTACAGATTTAAAATGCCGTGTGGAGGCCGCGCTTCACCCTATAGCACTTCGAATCCAGCAGCTATATCGTTCTTTCAAGAGTTTGTTTAACGACAAGGAAGCTGTGAATGTTGTATATAAAGACATTCTGTAATTAATTGTAAAAATTAAATACATAGGGAAAATGTAAAAGTAAATAAGTAAAAATGTACTATATGAATTTAGATATTCCAAAGATAGCTGGAAATCTTCTTGGTATAGGGAAAGGAAATTGTTTTTCTCCAAATTTAAAGCTCGCGGGCCACGGGCAGTAATGAATAAATCAAAACTACTGGATCGATTTTAATCATTTTTTTACACTGACTGACATGGGATATATATTTTATACCCGTGCGAAGCAGGGGCAGGCCGCTAGTTAAAAATATACTTTTGAATAAATTATACCGCCAAATTCAAAACTTTTCAATTAATACACGACAAATATTATTTTAATTTATGTCTTAAAGTATAAAAATCCAAACTATTATTAAATTTGTTATTTACCTTAAAATGATGTTTAATTTTATTATTTACCTTAAAATGATATGTAAATTTAATTTCTTTACTGCTTATTAGAAAGGACTTAGTAACTTCAATTACAAATAGAGTAAAAAGTACAAGTTCATTTTATTATGGTTGGCCCGTTGGCGCAGTGGATAGTGACCCTGCCTTCAGCTTCGTGGGTCGCGGGTTCGATTCCTGCCGAGGGCCAACATATTCCAACATATTCTATAAATGAATTTGTTAATCTTTTAAGTATGTATTTAAAAATATATATGCATATATTCACCAGTGGTCTGTCTACCATAACACAAGTATCAAGTTACTTATTTTAGGGAAGGACGACCGTGTGTGTAAGTGTCCAAAAAAAAACCTGCTTACTCAAGTCGCATTCAAACGAATAAATAATAACAATAATTATTATACATTTATGAAAAGTTGTCTAAATTGTAGATAATAAATTAAAGTATTGTTTAAGTATTTAGATTATATCCTTAGTTTAATTTTATTTCATATTTATTTGTATTTAGAATTATTTTCGGTAGTTAGTTAATTTGGAGCATTCTCTTCGAGGCAAATTCGAAATTCCTACTCGTGTGTTTGCCATTTTACGTAACACTGACATTTGCGCCTAATTTGCGTTGTACAGGCCATAAAACAAGATAATAATCTTTAATAATTAAATGAGTTAATCTTGTATATATATAACATATTTTCTGAATCTCCCAAAAGACTCCAACAATTTTCATGGAATTCAGCATGTAAGGAGTTTTGGAGGGGAAAAATCGATCTAGGTAGGTTTTAATTTTTAAAAATTTCATTTTTGTCCCTGTTTTTTGGAAACTAAAAAAATTGATATAATTTTATGAGAAAGCAAAGGGTAATTACGCTGTCACTTTCAAATTTATGATAGCTCAATTAGGTGAAGGGCGGTCTCGATTTCTGTATACCACCATCGACTCCACGTAAAATATTTTTTTTTTAAATTTTAATTGCATATATATTAAAAAAAATTCCGAGTATCGGTCTCGGTCACCCAAATACTGATATGAAATTGACTAAAATTTTTCAACATTCATAAAAAATCTTAGCCAAAGTTAGTAAACTCAACCATAACAATTGTTTTTTAGCAATATGCTAGCTACCTAATATACATAATTAAATGTTGCACGCGTTAAAATTTTCCGTTCGCTTCACATAACTGTTCGTTGCCAAACACTTGCAAATAAAAAATGATGTATTAGCATCTAGAGAGGATTTATTTATTAATTTTACGACTGTCTGTGTAATATCGTTCTCACCTTCGATTCAAATTCAAATTTCAAATTTCAAATTCAAATATCTAATTCAAAATTCAAAATTCAAATTCAATTTTTTTATTCAAATAAACTCGTAAACAAGTGCTTTTGAATCGTCAATTCTACTACTAGTTCAGAAAGCTGTGATTCGAATGCACAAAGTTTTATAAACTTATAAAAGGCGAAAAGAATATTAGTATTATACTATAAAAAATCAAGTTAATAACTAATTTAATTGTCTAAAATACATAATCTACTCTAACATGTATTTCTCTTTCACTCTCTCCTATTATTCGTCAATTCTTGCACTTCTCTTTTTATATCTCCTTATTTCATCGATATTTATATTAAACACTCATTTGGTCACATGATTTTCATCCCTCCTTATTATAATGTGTCCATACCATCTTAATCGTTCACTTCTCGTCTATTCTATAATGGGCACAACTTTCAAACTTCCCCTTATATAATTATAAATATAGTAATAATAGTTGCAATATAAAAATTATAATTTATAATTAAACATAATTATACAACAATAAATTAATTATAAAAACATAAACATCGACATGCTGCATATCTCATCGCACGGCAAAGATGTTTCTGGAAAGAAATGTAACGCGTTGAAACGCGTAAACAAGTTGAGTCTTTGATTTTATTAAAACAAACAATGAAACAAGTTTTTTGAAATCATTGTAAAGGTATATTTTTTAATGAAAACAATTGTTACTTAAATCCTTATTTACGTACGGACTTAATTTATATAATTAATAGCTAGTTTAAAAAAAATAATACCTACCTAATACATAAGTGATAACATTATTTTGTTATAATCTAAAATGAAAACGATGATTTTCATTGTAGATTATAGCAATAATATTATTCACTATTAAAATAAAAACTTAATTTGAATAAAGAATATGGACTTGTTTAATTATTGTGTATATTTGCGAAAGATTCTAAAACTTATTACATGCAGACGTGATTATAGATTTAAAGAATTCTTCACAAAAGTGTTTGTACAAAATTTCTCGTTGTTATAACATTTATGTCTACAATATATAGTTATACAGGCCTATAAACAGCCTATTAACAGCAAAACCTTAACTTAACCTCCTTCGCTTAACTGTACCATTACTATGACAAAAACTCCTTTCTTTTCTTGTAAGTTTATATTTTGCACTAATGTATTATTGGAATTCTATATAAATATTGAAATATTTACTTACATTTTATCGATTGAACGTGTTTAAAATACACAAGTAGATAGTATGTGGGAAATCCTCACAAGCACACAACCGCAAAACGTGCGAGCGCGTTCGCGACTAAAGACGGAGCGTCAATTGATTGTAATTTAAACTTGGTTAACGAACGTAACTAGCTAGTACGGATTACGGACTGCAACTTATCGAACAATGATGTATTTTTTATCTTTACTTCTGGACCGATTTGAAAAATTCTTTCAGTGTAAGATAGCCCATTGATGAAGGCTATAGGCGATATAACATCATGCTAAGATGAATAGGGAAGGAGAAGCAATTATAAAAAAAAAGCTTGAAAGCTTTTTTTTTTTGCGTGCGTGCGCTTAGTAAACGATAATAGTTATTCAAAAATCATGTATCACAAACTTGTTTCCCTCTAAAAGTTCTAAATAAAAGTCCGCGACAGATTATGTCTAGCTTTTAAGGTTAATCCACATTAGCCATTTTTGTACGGTTTTAACTAAACGGTATTGTAAATTCCTCCGGAAGATTTTGCTTGATGCTACCATTTCATTATATACCATATGGTATACCATTACCGTTTTATGTAAACTGTTTTGAAGAGGTCGTGAGGTTGTTAAAAAAATCGCCTGCTGGGAGTTTTATTCGCGTGCGCCGCGTAAACCAGTAAAGTTACACTTAAGTAATATATTAGAGAATTGTAGATCTATAAAAATACTACCAATAAGTCGGCGACACTATGTCTCATCTATCATGGTTAGCTCACAACAACTACTTTTATGTTTAAAATTTCATTAAATACACTGATTTTCACACGGGCGAAGCCGCAGGCAGTTAGTCTCTTTATATATATATATATATATATATATATCTTAATACTTAATGGAGTTGTGTCATTGCAAATATAAATTGTGATTACAATTTTTTTTTTCTTAAATCCATTTTCATCGGATTTCAGCTCAATTTGATAATTTATAAGACTTCACCTTCACATACAAGACAAGTTAAATAAAAGCTTATATTATATTACATCGACCAATTGCTCGCATGTGAGAGAGAAAAAAACAAATAAACACATTTTCAAACTTACCATGAAAGTATCGTAATATTTAATAATATCAAAACCAAAAAAAATAAAGTAAAGATGTTAAGTTTTGCACTTATATCAATGTTTGATAATTGACATAATAAAATTAATATTGAATCTTGAAGGCAACATTAAGATTCTTTGCATTTAGCTTATAATGCCTAATATTTGCAAAATACCAGAGGAATGGTGAGTAATTATATTAATTTTTATTTATATTGAACACGCAGTAAGGTAAGCTGATCCACCGTGTGGTATCCGGTTAAGTAGAATATACCACTCTCTTTCTTACCGAGAAGTCATAAAATACGACTGAGGTAAGGGGACGTTAGGCAGTGACAGCATGTTAATAACATGTTGTACTGACCCCTCTTAGAGTGGGATAGGAGCAGAAGGGGGATGAGTAGGTTAAGATAAACCAAAGATTTTATGTCTACAATTAATTCTTTATTCCTTAAACATTGCTTTGTTTGTATCTTACGAGACTAAAACTTATAGTGTATACATCTTATTATATCTTAAAATATTTAATTGTGAATAAAAAATAACTATGGCGTAAAAAATATAACAAATTACGACGCAAAACAAATTCATGCTAACAGTAAAACTAAGGAAATTTTCAAGTATCCTTACATTAAATATGTAAAATAAATATTCAGAATGTACATACAATGTGACACCTATTGACATCAACTAAGTAAATACATAGAAGGTTAACACCTATTGTAAACGACAAATACTTTTAACGCTATATTTTTCAATACATGAACTGTTTCAATCTAGTTAGAGGAAAAAACGATAACATGGCGCGCCCCTCCAAATTACTATTTCAATTACTGTAGTCACATCCTAACGAAAGATTTTTCATGTAGTAATCAGTTATTGTGTTGTACTTATAATATCCAGTAACTAGTTGGCCGAGCCTTGCTCGGTAATTTTTTCCAAAAATAGAAACTTAAAAAAAATAAAAACAAAAATGGGGTGGTTGGGTTCGATCCTAGATATTTACATTTCCCGAGACCGCCCGTTCACCGAATAAGCCATGCTGACTTGGCATTTTACGGCAAAAATAATGTTTTATATTCAATATCAATTTTAGTATTTTTTAATGCCCGAAAACAGGGCATAGCTAGATCGAATTTTATCCCCCAAAACCCCCCTAAATGCCGAATTTCAGGAAAATCGTTGGAGACGTTTCCGAATATATATACATATTTCCAACATAGGTTTTATAAATTAAAGTAATACTTTTAGAGAGCGACATTTGTTATTTTTTGCCCGATTCAGTTTATTATGTTATTTAAATTGAAAACTAAAAGTATATGAATACTATAATGTTTCTGCCTTTAAAGATGTTTAAAGTACTTCAAAAACATATTCATTTACATATAATTAATACTAGATACAAAACACGTGTCGTCTAAAATAAGTTTTTATATATATAAAAATTCACATTGAATTAAAATAAACCATAGACCAAGAAGTATAAGTGTGTTATAAATAAAAAACAAATGAGAATCGAATATGGCAAGACATAATTATTCTAGTATTCTCTTAAATATATCTTATATTAATCTATAATCCCTAAGAATATTGTGATTATTCTAATCCAAATTATTTCATTTTATAATTCTATAAATAGTGAATAAAATATCCACGAGAAAAACTTTAGGTATATATCTAAATATTTCTAATTTTATCTACTATTACCTTAAAAATAGTTTATTTGAGATATGATAGAGATTCCTTGTTTATTAAAGTTACTTTACGATATTAAAAAAAGGAACTTACACAGACTAATGAAAGCAATTAAACGTAGATATTCAAAAATTCTGATAAGCTGCTCTGTGTGAGCTAAGCATGAATCATAGACTATACTTAGAGTAGGGAAGCGAGCCTAAAATAAAGAAAAACGAAATGAGCGTGTATCTATCCGTCTCTCTTTTTTATGTGTAAATGGACAAAGATGGAGTATACGAATACCATCTTCCGTTCATTTATTTGTTATACTCTCACTTACCTGTCTATGGCTCCCCTTATCTAAGTATACTAACTCTATGTCATAAATACTCTATTAAAACAGATAGAAAAGTGTAAGTGAGAGACATAAATATTTAGTTTTTTAATTTGTACTATATAGAACATTAATGTATATTTAAAACCTTGGAAGTTAAAAAATGCTTTATGATGCATTTATTCATAGAAAATTAGAATTAACAGGATTTTCTTTGTAAGCTAGGTGGACTAATGTCCATATGCATTGTTACAACGCGTTTCAAATACAGCCTCCTTCAAATAGTTGGTCAATAATATAAAAAAATACATTGTTGCCGTCAATGTCACATTGAATTGGGAATAAATGGGTTGACTTTTAAGAAAATTGCTTCTTATTTTTTGTATTGCACTAATTCAAGTTATATTAAATAATTAACCTTTGAAGTGATATCCACTTTCGTCTGTGTAAGTAATTTTAATAGATTTAGTATTGTATATGTTATACGTGTTGCCATAATTTATCACACAGATTATTATAAGTTAAGTACTGGCTTGGAATGTACACTGGAGTTTTTTAATAAATAAAAACACTGGGTAACGAAAACGTTTACTATAGGCTAACCGTTAAACTCAGACCTACTATTATATCACGTTAGGGGCGCTCGCCGCTCAAACCTTCCTCAATCTCCGTTTTCGTCTTACCCCGTTTGTACCCCGCAGGCGAAGTCTGAGTTAAACGGTTAGCCTATATACATCATTCTCTTGATATCAAATTAGTATGATCACTTTTAAGAGATATTTGTTGCAGCTCGAGACTGAATAAATACCATATTCTTTTTTTATGGGCAGACTTATTTTTTATAGAAGTCAGCCGCTTATACGCAAGTCATAAAACATTGCGTTTAACTGGCATATATGAGGCGTTGTCAACAATAAACTAGACAGGAAAAGTTATTATACTGGGGTAGGGAAGTCAGGATAAAATATGCCACATTAAAATAAAGATAAAGAAAAAGAAAGCAAATGATCTATCTGTGTCTCTGTTTTCATATATGATTAGACAAAGATGGAGTCTATAAGTTTCATCTTCCTTTACATTATTCATTGTGTCATTATTACTTACAGGTCTGCCTAAAGCTCCCTTACTCTAGTATTAATAACTCTATGGGAAAAACTTAATATTGTTGTAAGAACCAGTTTCTATATCTTAATTTAAAAAAGTATATTATGAGTATTAATCTTATTTTTTTTTTAAATATATAAAATAACTAAAACTTAAAAATAAAAAATATTTCCTTTCTGTACAATTCGATAACAGCTAACGGCTAAAATAGCTACCACCATAAAAATTAAAAAATAAAACTTATAAAGTAATTAATAGGCGTATATATTCGTTTTCTATCAATATTTTATGGAAAATTCATTTCACGCGTCAAAACTAACTTTAACTGATTTTTATTGTCTACTAGATAGATAAAAGATTAAATACATAAAACTCGGTAACAAGTTGCTGCTACAAATAACCTCAGCAAGAATCGAACCGGCGACTCTTGGAGCTGACAGCAGGGTTATTACTGAATGCGTCAAACAATTAGTATTGGTTAAGTTGCCATTTTTCTTTATAATTCAAGAGGGGAATATGGACTAAGATTTATATACATAAACATGTAAGTTTAGTCTTCACATGGAGCGAAACATTGTAGCGTTTCAAAATTATATGGTTTTTTCGCACGATGTTTTCTGGGACGTTGCGATAAATATTAACCTTTATTACTACTTCTATTACAATATAAATCAGTTTAAATTAGTAGTTACAATATGTAACAATCGCTAAAATGTAAATAATATCCAAAAGTACTTTAATACAATTCCTTTTCACTGTAAAAACATAAATTGGGCCATTTTATTACCAATATATATAAACCGCTACCACTTTTTGAGGTCGCTTGTACTTAGTCTGGCAACATTACCTCGGACCTAAGATTTTTTCGATCTACATATGTACCTGATCATAGTGACTTCATATAATATATTTTTATTTATGTACCATAAAAAATGTTGGAAAAAACATTATTAGTAAGAAAAGGTCAACTTTACTTTGTTGTCAGTAGCAGACAGCAGTGCGTCTTTGCTTGTTATGACCAAACCACGGCACGTGTTATGACTTCCAAAGAAATATGCGGGTCACAAGTGCCTCAACATTTTTCCAGCCATAGACCACGTGGCCGACCCAAAAACAGCTTGATATTACGGAGTTAACCATGCGTTCCAACGGTTTACAAAGGGAGGTAACATTAGACTGTACAAAGTGGGAGCAACTTAGCAGGAAATCTGACCCCGGCATAGGCCGAGATAAACAATAGGCAGAATAAGATATCATTTGAGTCTTTCAAACTTTCTTATGAGAACCATTAAAGTAGCGGCCTATTACTCTCCCACCGCTGGGAATAGTCCTCTTCTCTCTATTTTTGGAGAGAAGGATTGGAGCTAAGACCTATCACGCTGCTCCAATATGGATTGGTAGGTTACACATATCTTCAGAATTATCGAGAGATATGCAGGTTTCCTCACGATGTTTTCCTTCACCGAAAGGCGTGTGATAAATTGCAATTATCAATTAGACACAAATTTTCACAGAAATCCTCATTGGTGTCTGCCCGGTTCGAACCTGTGACCTCGAGAATCGCACGGTGTTACAGCTGGGCTATCACAGCTCCCCATTAGAACCAATATTAGACGAAAAATTTATTTTTCGTCGACGGTAAAGCCTTATTTCTCCGGTCTTGTGCATAAGTTTACGATCTTGTGCCGTTTATAATCAGCGGCTTTGTGTGCTAACCTTTAAATTTTTACCCACTTAGTTTGTTAAGTTAGCATTGATAATATTAGTTAAGTTAGCAATAATAATATATCTGCTATATTGGGTATTAGATTCTATATTTGCAATCAATTAAAGTTTTGCCATTGCAGAATTAAAAAAAAAAGATTTTTACTAAGCAAACTATTAGAATCATTTGTACGCCGAGTTATCATGATCATTATTTTTATACGATGATTATTATAGCCCATTTTATATCTTTACAATATTTATTAAAGCTATATTACTAGGAATGTTATATATGGACGCACATTTAAAATGTTAATAGTTCGAGGACGGATAAACGATTGCACTTTTGGGAATGTTATGTTAATATATACTATTTAAAGTCTAAAATAACTCATGGCAGACTGTTATTATAGTCGAGTAGGAGAGCAAACTTGTAATGTGTCCATAGAAAAAATAGAGTAAGCAAATGATGTTAACTAAACTGTCTCTATTTTTATATATAGCTAAATATATAAATATAGCAGCTTCGCCCGCATGGAAATAAGTGTATCACAATTTGTTACCGAATTGAAATTTTAAACATTAAATTAGTTATCGTAAATAAATAATATATGGGACACTTATACATTACTTGTGTCGTGGTAGACAACTGGTAATAATATACTTATATAACTTTTAAATACATACTTAAATACAAATATACACCAAGACTCAAAGACCAACAAATTCATTTATAGAAAGTGTCATTGTTCATTTATGAAAACAATCGAACCCGCGACCCGCGGAGCTGAAGGCAGGATCACTACCCACGCGACAACGGGCCAGTCAATTATATCATGAATTAATTATAAGAAATTTTTAAATAATTTTCAATGTTTATTTAGCGCATTCAAGGAAAGCTTTAAATATTGCCTTTTTCGCAATATATTACTGCTCCTCTCCTATTCATTTTCGCGTAATTTTATATGGTCTATAGCCTTCCTCGATAAATGGACTATCTTAAACTAAAAGAATCTTTCAAATCGGTCAAGTAGTTCCTGAGATTAGAGCGTTCAAAAAATCAAACTCTTCAGCTTTATACATTAGTATAGATTAGACGAAGCTAAATATGGGTATTTTATCTTCCATCTCTTATTGGGCACTCACAGGCTTGTCTATGGCTCTCCTACTCTATGTATAATAACTCTATTGTTAATGCATGAGACGTATCACGCCATGAGTGTATACAAATTTAAATCTACACATTAAAAGAGTATATATCTAATTTATTATCTTTATAGTATTTATAAAATACGTATCAATAAATACTGCAAAATATTATAATGTTTGTTGTGTGGTAAATAATATTTTTTTAACAGCTAAAATAGGGAAGCCTAGCCTTTTGCCTAAAAAACTTGATGAACTTAGATAAACTCAGGAATCCCGAATACTGTATGATATATTTAAAAAAAAGATATTAAAAGTGTGCAGACGTTATAAGTCAAATATAATACTAAAATGTCAAATATAATATTATAATTATATACTACATTTCTTATCGTTTGAATCAAATGTAACAAGATATTGTGAAAAGCTCTGTTATAATATTAAGTTACATTCAGTAATATATAGACAAGCTGCTTTTTAGTAGTAAATTAAAAATCCTACCATTTTGGTAGAATTTTGATACCGTATATTTGAAGATAATTTGTAAACGACGCTCTTTGACGTTTAAAATGTTTTTTTTTTTACCATAATACTTATGTTTATTAATATTCAATTATGACAATCTCTATACACATGAATGTTGAATTCTACGAATGGCATCTTAGGGTCGGGCGCGAGGTAGCACAGATCCTGAAAAAAAGTACACTTTTGTTTATTTATTTAAAATAGCTGATGTATATTTGCTCTTTAGCCGTGTGGTATCCGGCTGAGTAGAATAGAGCACCCTCATATCTTACCTAGGTGGCGTAAAAGGCGACTAAGGTAAGGTGACCCACCGTGTGTTATCCGGCTGAGTAGAATAGACCAACCTCATTTCTTGCCGAGGTGTCGTAAAAGACGACTAAGGTAAGTTAACCCACCGTGTGGTATCCGGTTTAGTAGAATTCCTCTTTCTTACCGAGGTGTCGTATATATATAAACCTATATCGTGTGTGTGTGTATATATATATATATATATATATATATATATATATATATATATATATATATATATATATATATATATATATATATAAACCTTCCTCTTGAATCACTATCTCTTTAAAAACCGCATCAAAATCTACAATCATACATCTATAAGCATACATGTTTTATACTAAGTAGTGATTACTGAATTCCTTTCATCTAAATGCAAGAGTTTTAATACAAACAACTGTTTCTATTTAAACTCTTGTAAACTTGCATGTTAACTTTAATGAAATTTAACTAATTATTTAATAAGATTCAAAAGCTATTAAAAAAAACAAAATGTATATATAATAAAATATAATAGTATATAGTAAAATAATGCGAACTCCAACACCATATAAACCCTGCGTGGTTTTCGACAGGTGTGTTTTTATATTTGTATATATATATTATCTTATTGTATTGCATAATAAATTAAAAAAAAAGGTAATTTAATCATTTTGTATTCTCTTCACAACATTTCTATTTACTTAATCTGTTATGGTAATATTTATTATTCTTTGTTTCACACATCAATATTTCCTGTCGAGGAAATTATTTCGTTTTCCTTTTTGATACAAAGTACAAATGAAAATTGTGAATATTTTATTTATTTCTTTTAAGATAGCTTTTTTTCTTTGTAAGAAAAAGCTCTTTAATAATAGCTATTATAAACTATAGTGCGAAAATAATAGATAAATCCGTCGCAAAAAATATATATTCCGCACATTAAATAAAAAAAGGATCAAAGTTTTATCTTCCCGTATTAGTGTGTACAAACATAAATAAAGTTAGTAACAAAATGTTAGAAAATTTTATTTATTACTAGTAATAGCCCGCGGTTTTACCTGCGTGCATAGCGATCTTATGGTTATGGAGTGCGCACGCGATTTTTTACACCTTATTACAGGGCTTCTTAAACTTTTTTATATAGCGACCCCCTTCAAGCTTAGGAAATTTTAAACGACCCCCTCCTCCATATAATGAAATATATATTAACCGTAGATGTAGATGTAATATCGCACTATTTTACAATGTAAATAACAGTTTTGCATTGCCACTTTTTTCAAAAAATAGTTATAATAAAACTACAATAGCATTTTGTATGATTTTTATTTGTATTTATATTTGTACGTAGTGTGTATACTAATTTTAAAATTTTATTTATAATTGTTGTAAACTAACCAATCATAAATTTAATAAAATCTATTTAATTAAAACCTGCAGTAATGTAGTTGAATCAATAATGATTGAAAAGTATCAGATCTTTGCGACGCCCGTTTCAGTAGTCTCGCGACCCCCCTGGGGGATCCTCCTTGGGGTCGCGACCCACAGTTTAAGAAGCCCTGCCTTATTACATTTTTATTACGGATCTCTACTTTTTTAATGTAATATAGCCTAGGTTGCTCAGTATAGATGCATGGTGAAAGAATTTTTGAAATCGGCCCAGTAGTCATTGTGTGAAAACATTACAAACATACATACAAATGTTTCCTCTTTATAATACTAGTATCGATGAAACTCGTTACTACTTATTTTAAAAATCTACCAAATCTTAGTAGTATTTTAGTTTACCTTCAAAGGCACAAATCCAGCGCGAATCTTCATATGTCTGTCCATATTGCATTCTAAAGTCATTTTCGAGGTCCAAAAGTCACCGGTAGGTATAGGTTTTGCTATTTCACGATTTATCTGACAATTCTTCAAAGTATCATACTTGCAGTGGAGATCACAGAGGCGGATTTCTTTGAGTTTCGATGACCTTTAAATAAATTGGTATTTTTTAAATTAATAATTGATTTCGAACGCATTATCTTTGAACGCATCTTAAATAAAAATAATACAGATTAAGTAGTTTAACAACTACGAATACTTTGAACATACCTAAAAATTAAATAATTTAAATAGGAGATTAAGTAAAAGTATAATTTTTTTGCAAGTTTTTCGAATTTGAAAACCGAACACCGATTTTCAGTTTCCGCCATTTTGTTACACACGGACGTCAGCCACAGATAGCACTACAAGCTTAAACTAACTTACATAGTGTATATAGGTATAAATGTATTTATACTTAGTATGAAGTTGTGAAAATGCACAAAAGTTTGTAAAATATACTAAAATAAAATGAAAATCATTTTCCCACTCTGGTCAGGATAACTTTCGGATCCCCATCCGATGGTACGCGGACTTATGTCGGACTACCAGATCAAAAACCTGATAGAGTTCCACCACGTTGCTGGTGACGGGGGCAAGTTTTATGTACTGTCAGCATTAGCTCAGAAACCACCACCACTGTGGGGTGGCCAATCCAGTTGTTCCTCTGATTAGCAGAGGGCAATCTGGACGGGCCGGGGACTCCGGGGGGGTTGGGGTGGAGTCCCTAATGAGCGACGGGTTCAGTTGGGCTTACTCTAAGTCTGATTGGACATGGTTACGGCCATCGTCGGTCAAGCCCGGAAACCCAGCAATGGGAACAGCCCTCTGATCATGGATCAGATCCATGGACGCAATTTGTAAGCAAGTCTTAAGATTATAAATAAATAGCTGAGGTAGATAATAACTTATAAGTAATCCCGCACTAATTTAAGTACTGACCTGAAAGTGACGTCGACGTGTTTGTGGTGCAAGCAGTGCGACAGTGGCACGTTGTAAGTGTAATTGTGGAGCGCGCGGGCGCAAATCCGTTCGCTAAACACAGTGTCGTTTGTCACCGACTTGCTTGCTATTCCCACAGATATTGTGTCGCATTCTGCAAAACGGGCTCATTTAGAAATTTCTGACACCTCGGTAAGAAGTTAGGGTGTTCTAATTCACTCAGCCGGATACCACAGACATCATAACACAAAACATCTAAATTAATTACTTACTAACACTACTGTTATTGTAACGAAGGGATGCTACGACATAGGCCTCTGCTTTATATTTCATTTGAACCCAAGGTATGGTCTTAAACCATTTGAAATCCTTGGGACCCTATGTCATTCGACCTTTTTAAATTGTTCTACTCACCTGGTGGACTGATTTCTTCTGACTGTTCAATGTTCATGTCTTCTGAACTGCTTCGTAAAAGCGCTTCATTACTCTCTCTAACTATTCTTCTTAGCATAATATTCTCTTTCGCTGCCCTCCTCACTCTAACTCCCGTCTCCGTAATATTAACTTTGTTGGCATCCACGAAATTGGATTCCGCGAGCATCTCATCGTGTATTTGGTTTTTAAATGACTCGTTGTCAGATTTTTGAGTTTTCGATATATTCTTCTCAGGTGAATCAGGAGTGAGGGGAACTTTTTCCCTATGGATTGGTCCTAGGGTACGAGGATACGTTTCATTTAATTCTTTATCAGTTTTGGATCTTTCAAGTGGTTCTTGGTTCTCGTACGTTTGGGGTGAGTCTAAGCCACACGCACTCTGAAAAATATAAAACATTTATATTTCTAAATTTAAACTATCGTGAGTAGTATTCATGGTTAATGTATAGAACCGACTATACTCACGTCTTATTCTATCGGGTTAGCCCGACGGCGGGTTCCCGCCGCGATAACATCGTGTAAAGAGCTCATGAATAAGTGCCCCGGATGGGTTCGAAACTAGTCGGGCTAACCCGATAGAATAAGACGTGATTATAGCCGGTTCTATACATTAACCATTTATATTTCTCCGGAAAATTACTCACTCGCCAAACTTAGACTTTAACAATTTTTTGATATTAGCCATTTTCATAGTGTAATAATATAGAAGCAGTATCGAATAATCGTTGCTTTCAAAAAACGGACATTCTTATGTACATGACTTACATTACATGTCTCAAGGTGGATATTGTCTAGGGACTTCAATAATAGTTACCCTTTAGATCGTTAGGCCACGCAATTAGGTACACACGCACCAAAAATTGGTGTTGGTGATTGTGGGGTTGCCATCTGAATTCCATGGGAACCACACCATTGGACGTTTAAAATATGTGTGAATTTTCATTTAATTAAAGTGTAGGCCTTCAGTAATAAGATTACAAAGATTCTTCGATGTCCGAATTTACGTCGCTAAAGCTTTGAGGACTATACTAGTAAAAGTTGAAATTATATTGGTTTCGCTGAGAATAACACTTATATAATTTACAACGGAACAATACCTATTAACACAAATTTACAAAATCCTAAAATAAAGCCATAGAAGGCAGAAATATGGTTTAAATAACGTTGTATCATTAATTGTGCTTACCAGCAAAGCCCTCAGAATGGATCTTGATATATGTCGTACGGCCTTTAATAGCAGCGTGATAAAATGATAAACACAAACATTTTAATATATTGTCTACTTTAGATTGCGAAGATACTTAAAACAACTACGTACTCTAGTACAGTATGTCTACTTAAAGCACGTACAAGTGATATATGATAAATCTATAAACTTTATGGATTATAGAAGCAAAGTTATAAATTTCTTGATATTTAAACTATTTGTGGTGCGCATTTTTATAGTGGTAACAATTTTATACTTTTTATTTCGTTCATTAATGACTGTAAAATAAAGTGAAGCAACAACTTTGCTTTATTTTTACTAATATTAAAGTCTGTCTGATACGTTTTCACGGCTTGACGATATTTTGAAGAACTAAATATACACCAGGATAAAGTAACATTTTTCGGGAACAGGGAAAAATATAATGCTTTATTTGGAGTACTTCATTCGCACCAACTTTGACACTTGGCTGGAATAAACAGTTACTATTAGAAAATCATAAACATAAAAACGGGAAAACCAGGACAGAATAACACGATTGATTTCCGGGATGTTAAAAGCGCGACATCGTAATTTTTACAGGGTACTATTTACCCTGCGAAAATATTCCTTCCTTTTAATACCAATGGACGAAAAAGGTCCAAATGTTGGAAATCATGCTGTTTAAGAGATGAAGACACCATACTGTTTAATACTGGTACTGAAATACTATTGCTCGTTATTGTTACCTGGCACTCCGCATCCAGCTCGTTGTCTGTGTTCACAGTGAAAGTGCAGCCGCTTCCAATCACCTCGGCGATACGGGATACCAACACTGGCGTGTCCAGGTCCATTTGTGGAGGTTCCGATGATTGCTCTATATCTGTAGTATTGTTATATAGTTGTTATATTAAGGTTATATTTAGTTTCTTTAATAAAACTGCATGAAAGGGAAAGTATTTCGAATATGTGATAGTTTTGATGGCAGGTATACATGGTACATGGATGGTAGATAAGTTTGATGTATAGCGTAGGTGAGTTGTGTGGTAAGTTGTGTGGAATGGTTGTATACTTTAAGCTAGTGTTCCCAAACGTGAAGACCACGCCACAAATGGAAGAATTTGATTAGGGGGGTGGCGATTCGAAAAATCCTATCCCAAATCGGACTCTGGCCATTTAAATGCAATGCAAGATTTCGGTAAAAAAAATTATAAAATCAACACATCTACTCGTACATTTAATAAAATATTCTTTACAAAAGTAATAATATTGTTATATTATTTTGCTATGATTCGCCACAAAACAAAATATATCTAATGATAAATGTAACATCCATTTTGAGACTTAAGTACAAACTCAAAAAGTTAAAAACCAAGGGAAACACAAAATATGTTAAGTTATAGAGTTTTTAACGATGCATGCACTACGAACCTCTACCATCAATTTTGCGCCTTGGATCACTGTAACTTAACCATCGATTTCTGCAAAGATACTTACTTAATACATTTTTAACGTAGTTCTTAGATGCATGCAGAGTTGTAGCCGTCGAATGCGTTTGAGGACTAGACGTTGTGTACTCAGGACTTGTTTTGTACGGACCTTTCTCTGTGAAAATATTTCAATTGCGTGTTAGTGTACGGTCATTGAACTGTATAAAGCGTGTTTCTTTTGTTAAAAAGGAATAATTCCTGTGGCTATAATACTTCGCTGGATTATCAGATTTTTTATGTAATTTGGTGAGGTGTGTAGGTAATTAAAATTAAAGTCGTATGGTCGGTACCACCTGTATGTCTGTATTCATATCTATATATTATATTTATTTACATACATACATACTCCTGCCCTTATCCCACTCTAAGTGGGGTTGGCACATGTTATAAACATGCTGTCACACGATTTGGTTAGGTTTTTACAACCGGCCGCCTGCCTGACGTCAACTTACCTCCGTCGTATTTTACGACACCTCGGTAAGAAAGAGGGTGGTCTATTTTACTAAACCGGATACCACACGGTGGGTGGGTGACCTTAGTCACCTTTCTATCAAAAAATATGCGTTGTTAGCATAAAATAATGTAGCCAAACTAATCATTTTATTCTAATTTTGCAAACAGCGCATCTGTGTATGTTTTTTCCTAATAATACTCAACAAGTAATAGTAATAGTCTTAGTCCTGTTTCTAATTAATTATTAATTTCAGAAGCAAAATTTTCAATTAGATCCGATCGATTTATTTTGAAGCGAGAAAAATCGATTACTTGTTAATCGAATCGTTAATCGATTTTTCGGTTTTTTCACTCCAAGTCACTTTCCCATTTTATGCAGGGTCCCTGACATGTGACTACCACTACTAGCGATGTATGTTTAATCGATTTTTATGTTAATCGTTTTTTTTTAATAACCGATTTTTAAAAATCGACATTTTTTCATTAAAAATCGTTTTTTTTTTCATTAAAAATCGATAATTTTAATTATCCTTTTTTTCTTTTTTTACTTGTTTTTTAAAGATTAGATATGCATTATTGCATAAAACCACTGTAGCAAAACTTCACATTTTAACATAGCGCGTCTGTTATTAGTTTTAAGTAGTAGTCTACTTCAATTAACTTTATTCTAAATAATTATTAATATTACAAGAACAACTTTTCATAAAGTCAAAAAATTGATTAAACGAGTCGATTATTTTAAAAATCGATTATTTATTGTTGACTTTTTCTTCTCCCAGTCACAGTTCACAGCTCTAATCCTTAAATTGTACTTACTAAATAAGAACGATTACCATGTAGGAGTTTGTTCTTATAGAAAAAATTGTTTTATAATATTATATGTGCCAACCAGCTTCTGCTCCATTATTGACTTATACTTTACAAAAAGAATCTCTATAGCGCGGTCGAATAATGAACAGCGTCAGCTATCGTTAAATCAGTAAACTAAGTGAACTTATAAAAACTGACTATCGGTAAATCAGTAAACTAAACTGAGTGAACTAATCGAAACTAAACAACACTCAGTTAAAGACATTCATTATCATACTGTTATCTTATGTTGAAATATTTGCTTACCTTTTGCTGTTTTCTTCGATGCGGTATGTTGTGACGCTTTCAAGTGCTGGAACAATATTACTCAATCAGATTTATATATTTATAGATCACCAACAAAATACACACTTCACATTAAAATCATACATTGAACAACTTACAATAAGTAGTATTTTAATTAAAGGTAATAACAACTTTCAAATTAAGTTACGACAACTGAGAGATATAATTCAAGTACAATAATTGTATGTTAAATTAATTAAATTAAAAGAGAAACTGAGATTTAAGATCAGCATCAGCATATTTATTTAGATAAAGACATATACATATGCACCTATTTTGAATAAACCGATAGTGTTATTTTTAGACCCATTTACCCATTTTATCTTATTCATAATTGATGTAGGAAACAAATATTCAATGTGTTTTGTTTATTTTCCAAAATAAAGTTTTTGGTTAGTTAATTATGAATGGTCGCAAAATTAAATGATAATATTTCTTAAGCTTATGTTTTGGCTTATGGCTATCAATCTCTACAAAATAAAAAAAAAATCATTGTAATCTTTTCAATCATTTGTTTAACTTTTGACATTTATTGAACTTTTTTTAAAATAGTGATGGCCAAATTGCATGTTTGACTCGATTTCTAAAATAATCGATATTATCTACATAGAAGTTTTAATCGATTTCTTATATCGATATTCCCTTTTTACTTAACGTTTTGTATTGTTTTAAATAATGAATAAATTTAAATCATTCTAATCAATGAACTCAATAAATATCAGTGATAATTAGTAAGTTACGTCATTATTTTTAAAAAACAAACTGCCCATGAAACATCCTAGGTATGTGTTAACTGTTGTTTTTAATGAAATAATTACGGATCTTCTTAAGCGTGTCTATGTCAAAAGTTAGAAAAATGGTTGGAAATACTATTATCCAAAAGTAATAATAAAATTATTTTGCTATAATCCGTGATGAAGTAAAATAGAAAATATATATAATGATATATGTCGAGTGGACAATCCGTTTTCATACCTGATACATGCAGGATTCGTAAAAAAAACACATACACAAACAACATCCACCACCGCCACCACAATACACAAGCACTACATCTAGCATTATACATTTTTCTATTTTACTTCATCGCGGATTGTAGTAAAATAATTTAATTATTACATTTGTATTATGGATCTCCGGAAAGTAACGCCTAGTTCTAAAAAATACTTCTTCTTCTTCCTTCCCTTACCCCATTCTAAGTGGGGTCGGCACAACATGTTATTAACATGCTGTCACATGATTTGGCTGCGTTTTTATGACCGGCCGCCTTCCTGATATCAACTCACCTTAGTCGTATTTTTCGACACCTCGGTAAGAAAGAGGGTGGTCTATTCTACTAAACCGGATACCACACGGTGGGTCAACTTACCTTAGTCGCCTTTTACGACACCTCGGTAAGAAAAGAGGGTGGTAATATTCTATTCTATTCAGCCGGATACCACACGACGTAAACAGAATATGTTTCCCAATAAAAAAACCCTTTTCTATACAATTTTTTACCTATTCTGTTAAACTTACCTGGATTTGATTTTGATCGGGCGGCGTGGCCCGATGTGTGGAGGCTGTATTCAAATTAATTTTCCCATAATGGTGGTAGTTGGAAAATTTCTCACGCATCCTTATCTCCTTCATCGAAAGCAGTTCTTGGTGCTCTCTAAAGTACAGAGCTGACATCACTACGAGGCTGCGAATTACACGAAGCATTAAAAAATATATATATCACTACATAGTATAAAACAAAGTCGCTTTCCCTGTCTGTCCCTATATCCCTATGTATGCTTAAATCTTTAAAACTACGAAAGCGGTTTTTTTATACACAGAATGATTAAAGAGGAAAGTTTTATATGTATAATAAAATTCAATATGGAGTAGTGAAATACTGTAATATTTGAGGTTTACGCAAATCACATAGTATTAAAAGTCTCGCCCTCCCTATATAACCGCTTTGTGGGCATTGGGGTAGCCTATATTGACCTCCAAAGGGTAAAGGCAGAAGATCAGTCACCACTTGTGCAGTGCTCCCAGTGCCTCGGATATGGTCACACTAGGAGGTACTATACAGTGGAAAAAGAGATTTGCAGCCACTGCGGAGGTCAGCATAAAAAGACGGAGTGTGAAGAATTGCGAGTGGGTACCACACCTACCTGCTGCAACTGCAAGAAAGCAAAATTAACAGAAACAAGTCACAATGCATTTAGTGAGGACTGCATTATACGCCAAAAATGGGACAAATTGGCCTGGGCGACAGTAGCGTACTGCTAAGGGCGCCCCGGGAAACAAAGGCCAATTTGTAGCAGAAAATACAAAGTACAAACAAGGTAATAATGATACTCCAGCAAGTATTTGTTAGCGATATAAATACTGAGACTATTATTCTAGCAAATACAACGCGGACAATGTCAAAAAACCAATTAATTTTGTAAAATAAAAAATGTAAAAATAAAATAGGAAAATAAGACAAAATATAGGTAAAAATAGAGTAATCCGTAGTATAATGGTATACTATTAGGTATTATATCGAAATACTAGCAATAAAAATTAATTAGGAAATAAGTGTAGAACAATAACGTATAAATAGGTAGAAAAATTTAAAGTAAAATAAGGAATAAAAAAAAATGCAGTAGCACATGTAAATAAGAAATAATAATATCAGAAACAGTAAGCCGTTAAATATAGTTAGCAATTAAGTAGGTAAGACCAAGCCAATAATTAGTAAAATATGTATCGACATTTATCCTTGTGAGATTGATAGACTGATGATAAGAATGAAAATCCTTCTTATAGCGACAAAGCTTGTAAGTAATAAATGCGGTCCATCTTAAACAGAAAACGAGATGTAGATTATTAAAATAGTTGTGTAAAATTAAGGCAGCAAATCTACTTAGAATTATAAAAATATTGTACTGTATAAAATATGGATTGATATTACAAATAAAACATTGAAGTAGTCAAATAGAAAATTAGTAGTATTAGTATTAATTAGTAGTAAAAGGTAGTATGAAAATGTAAATTATTATTGTATTAGAAAAATTGTAATACCCATACAGGGTACAACTAAAACATAAAATGCTTATACAAATTGGCGTCTAAAAAGTGCCTTGATAAAGTCAGGGGAAGTGGAAAAAAAAAAAAAATTTCAGGTTTCTAATGTAATTCTAATGTAATGTTTCTAATGTAAATGGGGTGTAAGGGGGAGGCTCGTCCCAGTCAGTCTCCCCAATTGTCAACCTCACCTGCACGCGGTGCACCCTGCAGATTAACCAACGAGGCTCTGGCGACCGACTAATGGCGGTATAACCATTCATATAGCTGACCTAAATTCTACCAGACCGACAGTGGGCAGCAGCACTGTCGGTGCGATATGGTCAGCACTGCGATCACCAACCCGCAGGCCAAGCGTGGTGATTACTGGCAATACCTTCATGGCAATAAAACCAAAACCACAGCCCCTAGTTCCCGGCAGCTCCGCTATTCCCAGCTCTGGCAGCGGTTTGGGTAACGGCGGGGCAGGGGGTGTCAAGAATCTCCGGCAGAGATTCCGCTGCCAACCCCGACGACTAGACCTGGCAACGTACAACGCACGCACTTTGAGGGAAGACGAAAAGATACTCGAGCTGGAAGAAACAGTAAGCAAGTTGCGCTGGGATGTGATAGGATTATCCGAAGTCCGAAGAGAGAGAGAGGACACGATGATCCTAAAATCCGGAAACTTGCTTTACTACCGGGAGGGCGAACAACAGTCCCAAGGTGGTGTCGGGTTTCTCGTCCACAAGTCCCTTGTTAACAACATTGTTCAAGTCGAGAGTGTGTCGAGCAGGGTCGCGTTCCTGATACTCAGAATTACCAAACGGTATTCGCTGAAGGTCATACAGGTCTACGCACCGACATCGGCACATCCGGACGAGGAGGTAGAGGCCATGTATGAGGATTTATCTAGAGCCATGCATGCCTCCAAAACCTTCTACACTGTTGTGATGGGGGATTTCAACGCAAAGCTGGGCAAGCGAAGCGGCACCGAGTTGAGAGTAGGGCAATTTGGATATGGGCAACGGAACCACAGGGGCCAGATGTTGGCCGATTTCTTGGAGAGAGAAGATCTCTATATGATGAACTCTTTCTTCAGGAAACGACCACATCGAAAATGGACCTGGGTAAGTCCCGACGGTTCCACGAGAAACGAGATCGACTTCATCATGTCGACCAGGCGTCATATATTCAATGATGTCTCTGTGATCAATACCGTGAAAACCGGGAGCGATCACCGTATGGTTAGAGGCACATTGAATATATGCGTACAGCTGGAAAGATCCAGACTGGTGAAGTCTACGCTCCGACCAACTCGAGCTCATATTCAAAACCCCGAGAACTTTCAACTCGAGCTGAAAAACCGTTTTGATTGCTTAGCTGACTGCGCTTCTGTGGACGATGTAAACGACAGGCTAGTGGAAACTGTCCATGCGGTGGGGTCCAAATTCTATAAGACTCACCGTAAGAGAACCAATAAATTCTCGACCCAGACTCTCAAGCTCATGGACGAGAGGAACGAAATGAGGCTACAGTCTTCAGTAGACGCTTCGAGCTACCGTCTGATCAATAGACAGATTTCTAAGGCGCAGAAATGCGACCTGCGACACTTTAACACCGAATATATTCGAGATGCCATTGAGCGTAACAGGGGCTCAAAAGTGTTCGCAAGAGATCTGTCTATTGGGCAGAGGCAGTTAACGCGACTGAAGACCGATACTGGTAGTATCATTTCGTCTCGACCTGAGATTTTGGGAGAGGTTGAGAAGTTCTTTGGGCAGTTATACACCTCAACACAACAGCCTGTTGTCAATTTGGCAAAAGACCCAAGAGCCAAGTTGACCCGACACTATACCGAAGATATCCCGGACGTCAGCCTATACGAGATTAGTACGGCTCTCAAACAACTTAAGAACAACAAGGCTCCGGGTGATGACGGAATCACTACAGAACTCCTGAAGGCGGGTGGAAAACCGGTACTCCAAGTCCTTCAGCGGTTGTTCAATTCCGTCATTCACGAGGGCACTACGCCGGAAGCGTGGCACAGGAGCGTGGTGGTTCTTTTCTTCAAGAAGGGTGATAACACCTTATTGAAGAATTATAGACCCATCGCGCTGCTGAGTCAGGTTTATAAGTTGTTTTCGAGAGTCGTAACGAATCGTCTCGCTCGTAGGTTCGACGACTTCCAGCCTCCCGAACAAGCCGGTTTCCGGAAAGGCTATAGTACCATAGACCACATATTTACGCTGCGGCAGGTTATACAGAAGACCGAGGAGTATAACCGGCCACTTTGCTTGGCGTTTGTGGACTATGAGAAGGCCTTTGATTCGGTGGAAACATGGGCTGTGTTAAGATCGCTCCAGCGATGCCGAATCGACTATCGGTACGTTCAAGTGTTGAAGTGTCTGTATGAAAACGCCTCAATGTCTGTCCGTATCCAAGACAGAACTACGAGACCAATCCAAATGCGGCGTCGTGTGCGACAGGGAGATGTCATCTCCCCGAAGCTGTTTACTGCTGCATTGGAGGATGTCTTTAAGCTTTTGGACTGGAACGGATATGGCATCAACATTAACGGCGAGTACATCACTCACCTTCGATTTGCCGACGACATAGTTGTTATGGCAGAGTCCCTGGAGGATCTTAACACAATGCTCGACGACCTCAGCAGAGTATCTCAACAGGTGGGCCTAAAAATGAACATGAGCAAGACGAAAGTTATGTCAAACTCACATGTTCCGCTCCACCCGATCATCGTTGAGAACTCTGCACTCGAAATTGTCGACGAATATATATACCTGGGACATACGGTCCGGCTAGGTAGGTCCAATTTCGAGAAAGAGGTCAGTCGCCGAATCCAACTCGGATGGGCAGCGTTTGGGAAACTACGCGAGATCTTTTCGTCCAACATTCCTCAGTGTCTGAAGACTAAAGTCTTCGAACAGTGCGTGTTGCCAGTGATGACCTATGGCTCTGAATCTTGGTCGCTGACTATGGGCCTCATAAGAAAGCTCAGAGTCGCTCAGCGGGCGATGGAGCGAGCTATGCTCGGAGTTTCTCTACGTGATCAAATCAGAAATGAGGAGATCCGTAGAAGAACCAGAGTCACCGACATAGCTCAGCGGGTCGCGAAGCTGAAGTGGCGATGGGCGGGGCACATAGTGCGGAGAACCGATGGACGTTGGGGTCTCAAAGTGTTGGAATGGCGACCCCGCACCGGAAAGCGCAGTGTCGGAAGACCCCCTGCTAGATGGACAGACGACCTCAAAAGGGTCGCGGGGAGCCGCTGGATACAAGCGGCACAAAATCGTGTGTTCTGGAGATCCCATGAGGAGACCTATGTCCAGCAGTGGACGTCCATCGGTTGAAGAAGAAGAAGAAGAATGTAATGTCATAAATAACTACATTTTTCCCCCTTACACTGCAAACGCCGGCTGAACCCTACGATATTTATCAAAATGATGTACTAAGTATTTGTACACCTTGAAAAGGTCTACAGAAAACTCCCCGATGGTATATGTCTATATCTTATGGATAGCCCACAATAGCATTTTTTGTCATTTACTTTATACGAAAAATGATGCTTTATTTTCAAAGGAATTTTTATACAATATACCATTAATCCTTACTCAATTAAGTACCTTAAATATATTGTTGATCGGATATAGATCAATATGGCCGTTTACAGTATGTAATTTAAGTGAACATTTTCGGAGATATTACAAATTTAAAATACCGTGAGGACGCCGCGCTTCGCCCTATAGCACTTCGAATTTAGCAGCTATATATCGCTCTTTAAAGAGTTTGTTTAATGACAAGAAAGCTGTGAATATTGTATATAAGGACAATCTGTAATTAATTATAAAAATAAAATACATAGTAAAAATAAATATGTAATAAGTATATGAATCTAGATATTCCAAAGATAACAGGAAATCTTCTTGGTATAGGGAGAGTGGAATTGTTATTCTCCAAATTTAACGCTTGCGGGCCACGGGCAGTAATGAATAAATCAAAAGTACTGGATCGATTTTAATCATTTTATTTTTACTGAGTGACATGGGCTATATATTTTTTACCCGTGCGAAGCAGGGGCAGGTTAGTTATATATAAACTGTAAATTCAAGATTAATCAAGTAAATTAAAATTACTAAATATACGTAAACCTTTAAATAATTTATATATACTCACCAAACCGCCATAATGAAGATCAATATAGTTATAATTATTTGTAAAAGTTTATTCGATATCAGCTCTGTATTGGCATCGCCGTATCTATATTTCCTGCGACAGCAGAAAGCGAGTTTTGAGTTGCCATTCCCAAAATTGTCGTCATCCCTCAACCATAGACAAGAGTCCTTTTTCTTAGAGACACTATAATTGTCATCAGGCAACTTGGGCGCTTTAGAATCTAACGTGCTAACGTAAGTTGGATAAGTATTTTCATTTTCAGACTTCTCTTTGCTTGAATGGTATCTGACACATGTTTTGTTATAGTTATAATATTTGCCATATTTGTTGAAGTTATTGTGACAGTTTTTGCACTGTTTCCGGGTAAATTTAGGGGAGTTGTGACTGAGTTTGTGGCAACACTCGTGACGGCGAATGCTTCTTGCGATGTCGCGGATATGGTCTATGGAAATATTTCCATCGCTGTAGAAGGATTTTGATGACGCTGACATTCCTGAATATCGCGAATCTACAAAGAATAAGAATTGATAAGAATATGACTTGACTAGCCCGTTGGAGCAGTGGGTAGTGCTCCTGCCTTCAGCTCCGCGGGTCGCGGGTTCGATTCCCACAGAGGACCAACATTTTCTATAAATGAATTTATTGGTCTTTGAGTCTGGGTGTATCTTTGTATTTAAAAATGTATTTAAAAATATATAAGTATATATTCACCACTTGTCTGTCTACCATAACACAAGTATTAAGTATTAAGAGATAGACTCCACGACAAAATCGCAATGAGCTAAGCGAGTTTGTCGTGGAGTCTATCTCCTGATGATGCTTCGGTTGCGGGGCGAAACGATTGTTGATTTTGTGTTAGTGAACGTATGTAGTGCTTGTGTATTGTGGTGGAGGTTTGTGCATGTGGTTTTACGTATCCAGCATGTATCAGGTATGAAAACGGATTGTCCTCTCTACTTTTAGCATTATATATATCTTCTATTTTACTTCATGGGATAAAGCAAATTTAATTTCATTATTACTTTTGTATTATGGATCTCCGCAAAGTAACGTCTAATTCTAATAATTATGTAGGTTAACTTAGGGTGGTAGTTCTCACCGTTACTGATACTAGATCTGGAACTGTCCCTTCGCTGCAGCACGTTGATCTTGCACAGCTTCTTATTGATTCTTTCCAGCTGGTCAATCCTGGACTCGAGGTTACCAGTAACTTTGCACAGCTCTTTGATAGCGCCGAGATTCTCCATAAATATACGATCCTAAAATTAAATTGCGCTTTGGTTAGTAGACCTTTTTATAATTTTTCTAAAAATGCATCGTAATGGCTAGAACATGATAAAAGAGTGATAAGAGAGAAAATGGCTAGAACATGATAAATATCAGGATAGGCGACCTTTTTAGCATCAATATGCCATTTACTCAACACAAATGTTGGATGAGGTTATAAGCCATCGAAAAGGTTGACGGTGATTCGAAGGAAAATAATGGAAATAACAACTAGTAACAGTCAACTCAAATTTCATAACAAAAGGTACATTTGGAATTTTTCAATAACAATATAAATCGATGCCGTGCAAAAAATATTTCGTCCCATGGGTTCGCTATACCTTTATCGGAAATATTGAGAAATAAATAATATAGAAAAGAAAATGAATAAAATAGGAAAAATCGAAAATCTCCCAGGCTCTTTAACTTTTGTTTTGGAAAATGGTCGAATAGAATACAAAAGATGAAACTTGCCTTATTGACGACCAAGAACTTTGGTATAGTGTCGCCATTGGGTAATGTGACGTCACCTGCCTCCTTCACAGCGTCGGGTAGAACCTTCCGGACCTCTTGGGCTACTACGCCAGTATCCGCGAGGGGCGCGGGGGAACGTGGATCGAAACCCAATAAACCTGAGTGTTCCGCGAATGATGGATCGTAGTTAAATCTGACGAGAAAAAAGATGATTTCTTATACTTTTTCCAATATATGAACACTTGAAGTAAATTAGGCACTAAGTACCTAAAAATTAAAATTCGAACTAAGTATGCAATATGGTTTTAAAAGCCTTTTAGAACCAAATTGCATACTTAGTTCGAATTTTAATTTTTAGGTACTTAGTGCCTTATTTACTTTAAGTGTTCATACAAAAGGCTTTTAAAACCAAATTGCATTCTTAGTTCAAATTTTAATTTTTAAGGTACTTAGTGCCTTATTTACTTCAAGTGTTCATACGTCTAGCAAGTTCAGTGATTAGAACAAATGTTATTTTCGTTTAGAAATCGTTTGGATTAAACAAATGAAACTTTCCGAATATTTTAGAAATCAACCATAATTTCTGGAACCGATGGCCACTACCTTTATTACTAGTGGCTATTTATTGTTCCTCAAAACGTTTCTCTCAATTTTAAATCAGTCTTAAGTTTAGTTAACTCATCTTTATTTGTCGTACCGCATTGTCAGCTAATATCGAATATCAGCATTAGAATAACAAACTAACTAAATTGTCTAACAAGTTGCGTTAGACAATATTCAGTCGCTAATAGATACGCTAACGTGCAACAAGTTTCATAATAAATATATCTCAATCTGCATTACTTTGATTTCGCTCCACAATTGAGAAGTCCACAACCAAACAAACAACCTACACAACATATGTCGTATGAACCACCAATATGTACTATCGAGAGAGACCTAAGGCATTCGTATTTTGTTTCTATTTTAACTGGTAGACTAACGGGCTTAAGACATGCATCTGCAAAGAATTTTCACGCTACACGACCTAGTGCCAAATTTATCAAAACCGTTCGTTAAATAGTCCTTCGCCGTTATTAATTTTAGTAATTTCGTTAAATCTCTGTATCAAAATTAGACCCAACTATTTGGACCGTATATTTAAGGTAACTATACTTAAATTTCAAATATTAATTATTATGGGTAACTGCAATACCCAAAAGTCAATGTGGCACAAATTACATCAGTTAAGATGAATTGTTATCAAATGAGGCCGTGAGAGCAAGAGTGGCATAACTTTATAAAAAAAAAATTACACTGTGGTATCCGGCTGAGTAGAATAGACCAACCTCATTTCTGACCGAGGTGTCGTAAAAGGCGACTAAGGGAAGTTGACTCATCATGTCGTATCCGGTTTAGTAGAATAGACCACCCTTTCTTACCGAGGTGTCGTAATATACGACAGACGTAAGTTGACGTCAGGCAGGCGGCAGATCGTAAAAACGCAGCCAAATCATGTGACAGCATGTTTATAACATGTTGTGCCGACCCCACTTAGAGTGGGATAAGGGCAAGAAGAAGAAGATTACAGTTTTAAGGAAAACCAATAAGCCGTGGTCTAAAAGAATTGCAACTTTAACAAATTAATATGTTCCATAAATATTTGCTGTCTTACTCTCTTATTATATAATTTTTTTTATTTTGTAGTGATTTTACTAAGCCTCATTTTATTCATTCATTCTCCTACCTTTATCCCACTCTAAATGGGGTCGGCACAATATGTCTTCTTTTTCCATTCTCCTCTATCATTCGTCAACTCTGGTGCCACTCCTCTAACATGCATATCATTTTTCACACAATCCATCCATATTTTTTCGGCCTTCCTCTAGACATACATCCACCTAACATAAGCCTCATTTTATTCATTAATTTTATTTTATTAATCAGTATTGTAAACTGTCAGTAAGGCCACTCTTACTCTCGCGGCCTCAAATGGTCATTCACTTACTTGACCACTCTAATACTCTGTACATTCTTCAACTGTTGGGCGGTGTCCAATTCCTCAATATTATGTTTGGCTCGAGCGTCTGACGGATGAACTATGTGACCCATCACTTTTAAATTACCTGAGGAATGATGTTTTATGAAAATAGTTATCAATTAAATTAGGGAGATATGTATTTAGTATGGCAAATATTATATTGCGTTATTATAGCAGTGATCAAGGTATACCCAAATGATTGATTGATTTCTGAAGGCTGAATTTCAAATCATTTAGCCATTATCACTACAAACCTCATTTAGAACACTAACCTGAAGGTTAGGATAATAACTAACACATCATTGCAGTCGTTGACGCAGAATTTATCCCATTATTAGAAATGTGTAGATAAAGTAATGGCGAAGCTATACCTAAGTATACTAAAATAATGACGCCATTATTTGAACTACTCTTTTAGCCCCTCAAAATTAAGCTACAGGCTTTTAATTTAAATTCTTCATTAATTCTAACTTTTTTCAATTCACTTTAAATCAAATCTAAAGCTTTTACCACGTTAGGCAATTCACTCTATTGTACACTAAAGAGATAATTCTGTGTACTTACCATTTATAACGCAAGATTCGTCAGGTCTATCGGTGTTGATGCCCACTCTTCCGTTAAAGTGTACGCTGTTATCAGAAACCCCTCGCTGCCACCAATTCTCAGTGCAATCAGCCTCGAATTGACCGGGGTTTGATGCCTTGATAAATTTAAAAGACAATATTGCTATTAATTGATCCATTAATCGCAAAATTATTTTAAACTATCTGTATCTGCGACTTTGCATGCGTGGGAATCAGTGTATTTAATCGACATTTATAATATAGAAGTGGTTACTGTGAGATTCATAAGATATTGAGACATGCTGTCGAGTACTTTTTTGTAGAATTTTTGTGAATTGGATTACAAAAATTCTATTCAATAAATAAATTTTTTGAACATTACTTTCGAGGATTTTTGTTAGTTTATGCAGCGAAAGCGACTAAAGCTCCCAGCAGGCGATTTTTTTGACAACTCTTCAACACAATTTTCAAAAAACCGTGATGTAAAAGTAGTAGTAAAAACAGTACAAAAATCCGTTCAGTACATTTTGAGATATAGCTAATAAATTAAAAACGATTAGTATAGTGGTCCAATAGAGTCATAAGTTAAAACAAATGGAAGTAGCAAACATATACGATTCTTAGCCACAGAAAAAAATATTGATTCATGTCTCCGTTATATTCCTGCTGATATATTCGATTTGCTATAATATAACATGTCATGTTAATTTAAATGATACCCACCTTGTGGTATCCGGTTTAGTAAAATAGACAACCCTCTTTCTTACCGAGGTGTCATAAAATACGACTATGGTAAGTTGACGTCAGGCAGGCGGCCGGTCGTAAAAACGCAGCCAAATCATGTGACAGCATGTTCATAACATGTTGTGCCGACCCCAATTAGAATGGGATAAGGAGGATGATGTTAATTTAAATGATAAAGTTAGAAGCATGAAAAAGTTAGGAAAATAGAGAATGTTGGATAATATTCTTATAATCCTGTTTCTAGTCCAAGTTGCTACATCGGACTCAGAGTTTCAACGGAAGTGCCTTAAGCTACAAATGAGACCCAATATTGTAGAATTCTTCGTTAAAGGTTTACTTACTCTAACGATGATCCTATCGCTAGCTTGAGCTGCCACGATGAAATCGGCATGAGCTGCGTGAGCTCGAAGGGCTACAACGAGCTGGAAGTGCCTCTGGTCTGGATTCGGTCGACCTTTCTTTCGCATGTTGTTATTTGTGGTTTCCGCGAAGTGAAGTCTTCCTACAGTCACTTTAGTGCCTTCTCTTCGGAGTTCCACGCTGAGGACGAATATTGGTTTCATATTTTAAAGTCTTGCTGTCATGAGATCAAAGTTTTCAGTAAAAGCTTTTGATATCTACCATAGAGGTTGTTGAGTAATCGTTTATGTCAATTAAATAACGATAAAAACAAATCTTATTGAAAGCCAAAAGTAAGGATCTAACACAGTTTGAAAGTTTTTTAGACTTAAGCTATGAATTGACTCCAAGGAAAACTTTTCGATCTGAGTTTTATCAGTATACTACTATACCTATCAAATACCACATATTTAAAAGTGGAATAGCAGAAAGTGCAATCTAAACTATAGCTTTATATACATTGTCTAGTTTTATTAGCTTATATCATAATATTATGGATAAATAATGCAAAGTTAAGGAAAAAAATTTAGAAAACCGTCATTAGACCTGTCGTATTGTATGAATCAGAATGTTGGGCAATGAAAAATACGGTTGAAATATGAGTGTGTGCAAATGAGATGAGAATGTGTGGTGACAAGACTGGATAGAATACGAAATTATATAAGGGAAGTCTGAAAGTTGAGCCTATTATAGAAAAGAAGAGATGCGAGATTGGAGAGGGATGAAAATCTTCTAGCCAAACCAGTGTTAAATATGAACTATGAGTATATGTGACTAGGTGGAGACCTGATGGATGATGGGTGATGAATGGATTGTGTTAAGTATGACATGCATATATAAGAAGTAGCGCCAGAGTAGACGAATGACCGAAGATAATGGAAGATAAAAACAAGTTGTGCCGATCCTAAACCGATAAAGAACCGATGAAGAAAGAAGAATGCAAAGACTCTTTGTGTTTAGCGGAATTTGATTGAATATTTTTGTGTAAACGAAACAATCTGATACTCACGGCACTGGGTGGAAAGGCTTTTTTGTTCTATCGGATTGACTTTGTTCAATTCTAACTTCTTGACTTGGGTCTTCAGCCTGAAACATTCCATAAAAAAATCATTTAGTTTCAAGTTATGTTTCTATGTAAAATATGTATATATTTTTTTCAATTCAGGTTTCTATGCATCATAATATCTTGAGACAGTATGCAATCCGTCAACTACTTTGAAAATCACATCAGGATTATTTTTTTTGGAAGTTGCACATTAACATTTTTCCTTTTCGGCACAGATAAAAATAAATGGGCTTCATATCCTGTGACGTCAGTATAGGTAATAAAATAACGGAATTCCCAGTTCAATCAATTCCGAACCCATCCGGTGTACTTAGTCATGGTCACTTTACTCCGGCTTTATCAATTACAAACTATTTTGCTATAATCCGCCATAAAAGAAAATATATGTAATGCTAAATGTAGAGTGTACTATTCGTTCTCATACCTGATACATGCAGAATTTGTTAAAACTCATAAACTACCCGAGACCGATAACACAACAATACACAAGCACTGCACACATTCGAACGTTCACTATCACAATCTCAAAAATCGTTTCACCCCGTAACCGAAGCATCGTCAGGAGATAGACTGCACGACAAAATCGCTTTGCGCTTTGAGATTTTATCGTGGAGTCTATCTCTTAATACTTGTGTTATGGTAGACAGACTAGAAGTGAATATATACTTATGTATTTTTTAATCGCAAAGCCATTTGCGATTTTGTCTATTTGTCAGTGCTTGTGTATTGTTGTGTTATCTGTGGAGGTTAGTAAAATTCTTTTTTTTAAGAGCTCAGCTCTTTTATCGGCTCTGGGTCTCCACTCAAGTACTCTTTTTGTCCACCGTGTTGAATCTATTATTCCAATGTGTCCCGTCCATGTCCACCACTTTTTAGCAATCACAGCAATGACGTCTCTAACTTTGGTCTTATTTCGGATCTAAATGTTCTGTTTCCAGTCACGCAGCGTGATACGAATTGCTTATTAATTTAAGTTATCGAGGTCGTGTATTTTAAGTTATAGCAGTATGGGGTCTAAAGGGGAAGGGGACACATAATTTTGTGAAGTTATAGAGATAGGGGAAGCAGGAGTTACTTTGCGGAACTCCATAGTACAGAAGTTACAATAAAATTATTTTGCTGTAATACGTGTTTGTAACGGACAAACGCGGATTACAGCAAAATAATTTTATTGTAACTTCTGAAGTCATAGAAGTTTTTAACTTATCGAGGTTTAAGTTATCGAAGTTCTACTGTATTAAAATAACCTCAATTATGTATTTTTTCCTGATTTCAAAAGAAACAGGATATTTTTTTGAAACATCGTTATCCAACTTTATGAGGTTCAATTATACTAATCATCGGGCTAGGCGTGAAAACAACACAATCAGACATATTTCCGCATTTATTATTTTAGCATATTAATTTTCTTTACAAATTCAATGAACAAGTTCCATATTACCTTGACGCCATAGAAGTGTAGACAGAAATTGTTGATTTTCTTAAATCCCTCAGCGGTCTTGACATAATGCGGATCTCCTTGGATCTGGATCTGGCAGGTCACTTGGAAGTGGTTCTTCTTCTGGCAGACGAACGCTTCGTCGATTTGTGAGAAGTTGAAGCCTTTGTCGGCACCAACGACGTATGATGGGATGGATCTGTTGATGAACGACCGATTATTATTAGAACGGAAATTATTTATAGAAGTAAGTGTAACTACGTGGAGTTCCAAAAAGATATTGGAAGAGTCAACATGTTGTGCCGAACACACTTAAAGTATGAGCACCTGGTTGACCGAGGCTTGCTTAGTAATTTTTTACAAAATAAAAAAAAACTTTAAAAAAAAAGAAAAAATAATTGGGTAGGTAGGGCTCGATCCTAGGTACTTTCATTTCTCGCGACCACCCATTCCCCGAATAAGCTACGCTGACTTGACATTTAACGGCAAAAATAGTATTTTATTTATTCAAAAAATTAAAAGTAAATTTTAATATTTTTTTAATGCCTAAAAACAGGGATAAGACGATTTTTTTTAAATAAAACCTAGTCAGTTGGATTTTTCTCCTCCAAAACTCCTGCATGTTGAATTTCAGGAAAATCGTTGGAGCCGTTTCCGAGATTCCGAAAATATGTATATATATACAAGATTAATTCATTTAAATATTAACGATAAGGGCAGGTATTGATAGAATTATTTTCCTAGAATTTGTATTTTTAGAGAATTTATTTATTTAGTTAAGTGTAGGAAGCATAATCTGTTCTCATACCTTATACTTGCAGGATTAGTAACCACTACCATCATCACACTACACAAGCACTGCACGTATTCACTCCGTAAATCTAATCGATCGATTGACCCCAGAACAAAATCACAAAATTGATTTCGTGGTAGCAGTAATTTTTGGTACATGCATTTACTAATTGTGCATGTATAAGGTATGAGAACGGGTTGCGCTTACTAGATGTAGCAATAAGAAGATATTAAAAGAAACCTACGGATTATAGCATACGGATATAGATAATTCTATTATTACTATTGTGTTCAGTAAGATCTGCTTTTCCCCTCTTATATCCTTAGGTATCTAATTTTCTCCATAAATTCCTATCATTTGATAGAAAAATAAAATGATCATAATGAAGATTGAAGCTTAAATTAAAATCTATTCACTTTTGCCTAACATAACTTATTAAATTACTCTAAATGATGATGCAGTATAAATTCCACGCGAAAAGAAAATTAGCTTATTTTCTAAGAATAGATTTTTCCTCATCGCGAGTTCAACTGACAATATCATTAATTTACACCTGTATAAAACTATGGTGAAGTACGCAATTCAATTCAAATGGTTTTGTGTAATAACAATTTTTTTTTCTTTGTACGTAAATAGCAGCACCATTTCAAAAACTTTGGTCTGGGCACTCCACGAACTTCTAAAAACTTAAAACCAGTTTGAACCAGCCCTCATTAAAAACAAAGACAAAACGTAGCTTTTTTCCTAATCTTCTGATTTTTTATGCGATAAAATAAAACTTACAGAGACCAACTTTGATTTAGATAATCGTGGAAGATATTGCTGGCAATGAGTGGAACCTGAAACACCTATTATATGAAGAGGTCCCAATGTATTGGAATGACGTTCCCTATTGGTTGACACATTACCTAAAATAGATCACAGGGAAATCCAGGATTCTAATGGGACGAAATCGTATGAACTTGAAATTTTTATCAATAGATGTAATGGAAGATGTATGAGATCAAACAATAATAAGATCCGATCCGTTAAAACTAGTCGAATCACGGACATTATTTAAGCGATACTTACATACTGATACAACTTTGATACGTCTTTATAGCGTATTTAATAAGTATAATACACTAAAAATTCCATTTCTGAGAGTATATTATTGGAGTATATTGTGTTGAAAAAAAATAAAGAAGCAACTAAGTCTACAACACAAAGTTCAACAGAGAAATTGGCTTAAAGAGTGTGGATCTCTAAAATATTGCAGATCCCATTGTAAAAGATCTTTTATTTTACCTCCCTTCTCCTTTATGTCTGCCTCCTTAAACCTGATGGCTAGAAAAAACTTCTAAACCGAACTCTAGATGCCTTCAAAGATTAAAAAGTCCATACATGTTAAATTTACAAGACTTGAACTTTACTTACAGGGGCTTCAAGTTACAATCGTACAGTGAATGCCAAACATTCTGCTGGAAGGTTGCAAAACGTATGCATTGTAAAGGAGATTCGTCGCCAGCTTCCGAACCGTCGACTGAAGGCGGCGGTCGCACTACTGCCTCTGGTGATAAGGCGGCTAAAAAAGGTTTAACGTGAAAACCTTAAAATTACAAAACAAAATTATGTTGATAGGAGTTTGTAGGTCCCAAAAATTTTTGTCCATTTAAATGATATTTATTTGGGTGACTTATTATCACAGCCCTGGTCTTTTCCCAGCGAAAAAAATAAAGAGCAAATATAAAATATTCTTCTATTATCTGCCATTTTAAAGCTATGATAGCCCAGCGGTAACACCATGCAACTCTTTCAAAGATGTCAGGGGTTAGAACCCGGGCAGACACCAATGAACTTTTTCTGTAAAACCTTATATGTCTAATTGCTAATTGCAATTCATCATACGCTTCTCTTAAAAAACGTAGAGAAGAGGCCTATTCCCAGCAGTGGGAGAGTAATAGGTCGCTACTTTACTCGTTTTTACTATCTGCCTTTTCCGTGACAACGTAGACTTCTTAAAACGGGTTGGATAAAAGTGAATATCATTGCGGTCCTAAGAAATCGCTTTCTACCCTGTGATGAATCTGATTTTGAATTCTTTGGTATTATATCAGACGTATTTTTTTAAGAATATAAATTCTTTACATATATTCATAACAATGAGAGATAATATCGATAAAGAGACATGATCGTTAATTATATTGTGCATACCTGGTTCACATTTCACTTGGGAGTTTATATCTCGCGAATGTTTCCTCTTTTTCCCACTTGGTTCCTGAAGGTTTGTGTACACCGGCGCCAACGGATCGTGCTCTAACGCCACCAGTTGCGGATTCATCAGACCCTGTTCCAACTCCGGTAAATCCACCCTCATTGGGTTATACCGGTTCTGGTATGAAATATTATCCGCGAGACCCAAATCATGGCGAACTGTTCTTAAGCCTAAATCAACGATACTTGGATCTTGCGGCAATACAACTACATCGTTCAGATTTGACCTTAACACCTCGTGATCTAGATTATCCGTTTTCAGTTCCTCGTATATATAGTCGCCATTTTGTTGAAGGATTTCGTGAGAGCTGATATGATCTGGTACCAGCATATAGTCTGTTCCTAAGACTGTTTGGGAAACGGCTATTGTGTGGGACACTTGGGTTTCTGGGCTGTAAGGGTTTTCTGAACCTGAATCTGGTGGACTTTCAGGTAGTATATGGCCCCTGAAACATTAACAAATAGTGTTTTTTTTCTCATATATATTTATTTTAGAACTTAGGTTACTCAAAATCTTACTCCGCTGAAACATTTTTATAATCTCTAGACGAAAATGTTTTTTCTTTATAACGCTATATTTCAAGTTAACGGGGACTCGTTGTGAAATGTCCATCCTAGATTGCTTCAATAACAGCACGAGACAAATGCATCTCTAATATTTTTATGAACAAAGAAGTAAAAAATAAAAAGTAAAATATATTTCTAAAATATTTATACATATATTTAAACTAGCTGTCTGGGCGATGAGTTGCTGTGGCTCTGACTGGTTTCAAATTCCCTTCGAAACAGAACTCAACGGTTAAAAAAATAAATAAAAAATAAGGTGAAGACTCGTTTTTTTCCAGCAGTGTGATAACAGGCCGTTACTTTACTATTCGCATTAGAGTAGCATGCTGGTTTTATTGTCAAATCTTCACAAGAAGACTTATTTGAGTGAGATACTAAAAGGGTAGTTTCTAAGGGGTTCTAGTCTTTTATTAGTAACTTACCCAATTCGACGCGCGTCGATTGGCTGCGGCGGGTAACAACCCTCGCCGACGGGGGCCATGAAAGCCTCCAACTCGTCTATCAGTCCCGGGCCTGAAACAATACGTTACATATTAATCATTTCCCAGCGGTGAAAGCGTACGACTCTTTCCAGAGGATCAGGGATTCGAACCCCGGGCAAACCAATGAATTTTTATGTTTAAAGTTAGGAGTCTAATTGATAATTGCATTATATCAGACGCTTTTCGATGAAGGAAGGAGGAAGGTGAGGAAATCTGCTAATCTAAAGAATTCTTAGGATACATTTATGTCTGACCTACTAATCCGTATTGGAGCAGCGTGGTGGGCTTAGCTCCAACCCCTCTCTCTAAAAACGGAGAGAGGATGCAATTCTCGAGGAGTTACATGCCGGTTATCTAGCCTAGCCTAGCTCATTAAGCTAGGTCAAGATCATCATCCTCCTGCCCTTATCCCGCTCTTAGTGGGGTCGGCACAACATGTTATAAACATGTTGTCACATGATTTAGCTACGTATTTTAAGACCGGCCGCCTGCCTGACGTCAACTTAATTTAGACGTATTTTACGACACCTCTGTAAGAGGGTAGTCTATTCTACTCAACTGGATTAACTTACCTTAGTCGCCTTTTACGACACCTCGGTAAGATATGACGGTGGCCTGTTCTACTTAGTCGGATACCACACGCCGCGTCAACTTACCTTAGTGGCCTATTACAACATCTTCGTTAGACATGAGGGTGGTCTATTCTACCCGGTCGGATACCAAACGGCTTGTGTATTAATAGTATACTAAGTAATTATACCAATAATACATATTTATACATGCCATCATCATACAGCCATTACCATATGCCAGCAATTTCCAAATAAGTATTCAGAAGACACTATTCCAATACACGCTATCACGCAACAAATATTCGTATACACATTTTGTGCGTACAGTTTTTCCTTGTTCCCATTTCCGGTTGCGACAATACTCTTTACTGATATATAAAGCTGAAGTTTTTTGATTGTTTGAACGCCCTAATCTCAGGAACTACTAAACCGATTAGTAAATTCTTTCAGTGTCAGACACTCTATTTATTGAGGAAGGCTCTGAATAGGAGAGGAGCAGCAATAAAAAATAGTATGAAAACTGCAAAATTTTAAGCTTTCCTTGCGTACGCTGAGTAAACGGTAATAGTTATTCAAAAATAATGTATTACAAAATTGTGTCCCTCTAAAAGTTCTAAATAAAAGTCCGCGGCAGCGTATGTCTAGTTTTTAAGGTTGACCCACTTTAACAATTTTTATAGTTATCAAAAGATTTACGGTTATTACGGTTTTAATCTTTCCGCGCAGGCTCCGCTGGCGATTGCTAGTATTTATGAAGACCTTATTTACATAGTGGGTATACTTATTTCTGAAGCGCATTGTGCCATATTCGATTTTAAGCGAACTGGAATTTACCTTTTTTAACTCTAAAATCGATTTCAATCTATACCATTACTGTAGTTTTAAATACAATTACATGATACTAATGCAGAAAGCTTATTACACTATTGAACATAACATCACTGAATATCTAAGTGACAGGGTCTTAATCGGTATTTTTTAGAAGAGAAAAAAAAACATAGGGCTTGTGATATTTGGGCTTCGTTAAGAGTATTACTTTTTAAGATATTATGAGCTGAGCTATTATGTTTTAATGTCTGCAAGTGAAAGCGTAATTAACCTTTGTTTTCTACTAATGTTGTAGCAGTTTTTTAGTGCAGGATAACAAAGATTTTTGACATTTTTGTATTAAACTTAGCTAGATCGAAATCCGAAATTCATATTAGATATTTCATTTAAATATATTCTATAGATTGATAAGAATACGTGGATTCACCTACTTTTCGATATTACACGTTTATCATATATGATAACAATGACGAAATGAACCTAGTTATAAGAATAACGTTGTAAAAAGAGCAACCACCCAGTTTCATGCAAGCTCTTCTCGGTAGGTGCAATTTTCCGAAATAGCAATAAAGTTAACGATTCACAAGCACTTCTTTAGAATTTCACTTGAATAAACGATATTTTGAATTTGAATTTATGAACTACTAGCGACCGGACCGAGACCGAGAGAGGACCGAGAGAAATTTATTTTCGCCTGGATTCGTTTTATTTTAATTAAACTATGTTGTACTAGCTTTTATCCGCGTCTTCGTTTGCGTGGACTGTTTTTGCATGATCGCGTAGATAGTAGATGGCGCTTTATCAATGTCATCTTATTTTTGTAGAATTAACAGGATTTCTATGGCCTATATATTAACCCGGTGTATAAGGAATAATCGTGCCAAATTACATAGATATTGGTTCAGCGGATTTGCCGCGGAAGGATAACAAAAATACATTCACAAATACTCACAAACTTTCGCATTTATAATATTAGTAAGATAAAAGGGCTCATAATAATGTTGCGTGAAGTTTTTAACGTAACAAACTTATTTCAATTGATATGCATAAACACTGTATTTAGAATTGTGTATTTATGGATTTATTTTTTTACTTCTCTTTTACCATTTTTTAGGTTTTTTAAAGGCCAGTAAAATAATATTAAAGGTATAGAATTTCTTAAACGATACGTTTGCAAAATTTTGTAAGAATCAGTTAAACATTTGGAAAATTAATGTGGTACAAACACACATTACAAAGGTTAACTTACTGTGAACTATAATACTGTCTAACTAATTTGACATTATCTTCGATTTAGAAATGTTTAATAGTGTTCATATTTTTCAAACAGAAACTGTAGAAAATGTTCATTCATTTCATTACTTCATTGTTTTAAATTCCTTCTTGGGATACCTCTTTCACTTCCTTATTCATTTAAAAAAAAATTTAAAGATTTACTTGAATAGAAAATAATATTTTTGTGTTTATTTATATTTATGTAAGAATGTTTTTTCTTGTACAATAAAGAAATTATTATTAAGATCCTTTATCACTTTTAATTATGCAAAAACTCAAACGTAAGTTAAGATATAATGACCGGATTCACTTCACGTAGAGTTAGCTATGAAAAAATACACGTTTATTTTATTTTATGATAGGAAGAACCGCGTTAAATGCTCGGTTTTGCGTTCAACCGGCGTGTCGAACGCTAAGATGTTAGAAAACAACTGTTTATTACATGTTTTACGTTGTGAAATTACGTCAGAATTAATCAGAAAGAAAATGTTGTAGTGAATAAAAAATTACATACTTATTATGACTTCTATTTATTTATATAAAAATTTACATATTTTTTTCAAATATTTTCTTTATAAAATAAATACAAAAAAAAAATATAAAAAAAATTGTTGACCACAGGGAGCGGAGAAAGTACTCAAGCTACCGGCGGTTAGGGCTCCAGACTGAGGAACCTCCTCACAATCCGTGCCTTCTAAAGCAAAAATGCCTTTTGAATCCTACGCTTGATCCAGTGAGAGCCTATTAAGATGTTGGTCGAGGCTCTTCGCGATAAAACTATTAACCGACACAACAATTGGAACCATTATTGTTGAATCAATATCCCACATGACGGTTATCTGATGAGCTAGGTCAAGATATTTAATTTTTCTTTTTCAGCTCTTATGAGATTATCGTCATGTGGAACAGTGATATCAACAATAAGTGCCCGACGCGCTGACCGATCCACTAAAAGTATATCAGGTTTATTGGCCACAATATACCTGTCAGTTACATACTTATAATTATTATTCCTTTAAATTAATATTCGAAACTTTCTTCTGGCGTTTAACATCAAAGATACGATGACAAAAGGTCATAGAGTTATTACACTAAAATAGGGAAGGCACCCTTAAGTAAAAAAAGAGAAAGTCTCTCTTTTTATGTCAGTCAGAAGTGACTCTTTTATGTGAGTAAATTCATCTCTCCTCTCATTATTTATTGTGACACTCTAACTTACAGGCCTGCATATGGCACGCATACTCTAGTATAATGACTAATGACTATGCCAAAAGTACTAAAGTTTTCTATGAAAACTAATCCGCTTCAATGAGATGGAGGTAACCTGAGAAAAAAATCTACGCCAAAGTTTTACATGAAAACACCTAAATATGAATGTAATATTAAAAACTAACAGTTAAATTTGAAGCTGTGAATAGCTATATACAGTTAATTAATTAGCAATAACTCTACTATGGCAACTAGTAATGTGTAATTATAGTAACGGACTTTAATCATAATAAAAAAATGCTCCTTATACGCATTATACACGTAAATTAAAAAAATTAAACCACCGAGCAACAAATAGCTGTGTCGAGTCAATGTTCGGAACACGACTGACATCCATCCATCAACCTTCATAATTTAAATTATCTTTTCTGTCTCTATCTCTAGTCGTTCATTTATTGCTGAAAATATTGGTCCCAACTAGATACCTTCCTCGAGTGGATTAGTGACTACCATCGGTACCACTAATCCACTCGGTTTAAATTATCACTTACAAACCCCACTTCCGCTTACAGCTACACAAATGTCATTTTATAATTTTCGATTTCAACATTTCTCCTCCTTTCGTCGATCTCCTCAATGCTGAGGGTCGTGACCCCTTACACGGATTAAGTCGTCACGGACAATGTTGCGCCAACGGTTTCGGTTGCTCGCAACGTGGATGGCTTCATGCATCTGGCTGTCGAGAGTGGTGCAGATTTGATCCGCGCATTGGACTTCGCCCTCGTGGTCTCTTCCCCTGGACCTTGCCTGTGATGACTATCTTCTTTAGATTGTCACCGCTCTTCCGGGCAATATGACCAAAGTACTCAAGAACTCGTTGAAGGCAGATAGTCGAGAGCCTAGTTGTGATCTTGAGTTCCTTGAGTATCGATATATTAGATCTTTTAGCCGTCCAGGGGATGCGAAACATTCGCCTCCAACATTTTTAACATTTATCTTTTATTTATTTATTTATTTATTTATTTATTTTGAACAACATCCATTACCTTAACAGCCAGCGAATGCGATAATGGAGTACAACAACTTATTTCATCTTAAAAATCTATAACGGATCGATCAAATTTTGCTAGCTATTTTTGTGAATTCATCCAAAGAGCATCAAAAGATATTTATCTCATTGGCAATATGTTCATAACAGCCACGTTATGTTCTAATTAAGTACAAAGAAATTTCCAAACTCGGACGCTATAAAATTTTCCCTAAATAACATACTACATGTAGCATAGAACATTACAGCGCTGAAGAATTCCGCACAAGTGAAAGGCGGGTGAACGACTGTTATATTTATACTACATCATCAATACATAATACAATACAATCGCGTCGTGTATGTCTGTCTGTTTGTTTGCGATAAACTGACAAAGTGCTGAACGCCGTGTGGTATCCGGCGGAATAGAAAGCATCACCCTCATTTCTTACCGAGGTATCGTAAAATACGACTATGGTTAGTTGATGTCAGACAGCCGGCCGGTCGTAAAATACGTAGCCAAATTTAAACGGATTATTTTAAGAAAGTTTGAAGTGTAAATTTGTTAAGGTATGCAAATCGGTTGTTAAAATGTAATTGTTTAAATTTTTGTAAAAAGTCGAACGGCTTGGCAGTTTTTATCTTTAATCTTTAATATCTAACTGGAATCTTGTATAGTATATATAATTTTCTGAATTTTGAATACGGCTGCAACAATTTTCATGAAATTCATAGAGGGGATTTAGGGGAACCGATCTAGTTAGGTTTTACTAAAAAAATTTGTTTTATCCCTGTTTTCGGCCACTCAAAAAACTGTAGATGTTATTTTATTAACTACTAAATAATTTTATAAGAAGTTTTACGTATTTACGTATTCATATTTTTAAGGTTGGTTAAAATTAAATGTAAATTAAGTTATTCTTCTTTTTCTTTCCGGGAACTCTAAAAATTTCCATATAACATAGTTCTTTATTCATATCTATTATCCATAAATATTAAGGCACGTAAATAATCGCAATTATTCTTGTATTGCGGAAAATTTATACATATTACGTGTAGTTTATAACACGGTCTATGATAGCCCATGCTCTTTCGAAGGGGACACGGGTTAAAATCCCGGCAATTGTCATTTATTACACACTTTTCCTTGAAGGACAACATCCTTAAGAATCCTGCATATCTCTAGAGAATTCTGGGAGTATGTATAATTTAGCAACGTGGGCAACGTGCTGGGTCTTAGGTCCATCCCATCCCGCCTTGCTTATAAAGCAATGACGGAATGTTTAAACCATAGAGTTATTACACTAGAATAGGGAAGTCAGACTAAAATGTGCCCTATTACAATAATGGAGAGCAAATAAGAGTGTATCTATCTGTGTCTCTTATTTCTGCGCGATAAGGCAAAGATTAAATACGAGTTTCATCTGCCCTCTTAGGGGCCGTTCAAGTATTACGTAAGCAGATTTATTATAATCATTTACCCCCCATCCCCAATTATGTACCCCACTTGCTTAGCATTGCATGAATTCTATTAACAAACGCGGATTCCAAAAAAGGAATTTTATTGTAACTTCTGTAAATAGGTCCTACACAATATTATAATTAGTAGAGAGGACATTAGTGTCGTATTGCGGATACGTCAGACTGGTTCCAAATGATACTAAATGCCAAATACATCGCAACAAAAACAAATTGCACAACGTGACGTACGGGCAGATGGCCGCGACAATGCGGCGTCTACTACGTGTAACGTATTATCTTTTGGTGTTATATTACGATTTTAACGCGTCTAACTATTAATATAATTAGTGGAGCCGCGATAGTCGGTTGGATAGACGTGTGACCCAGGGGTCACGGGTTCAAAACAAATGAGTTTTTGAATTAAAATTTATGTAAAAGCGTAGAGGCACGCTTATACGTAAAGCATATTACAAAATTGAAGATGATATGGATGATAAAAATTCCTGAATATAAAAATCCTTTTAGATTCATACAGGTCCGGTTGAATAATGTAAAACTGAAAATGTCGTATAGATTGACCGCCGAGTTTCTTATTGGTATTTCTCGGTAAGAGCATTACTAAACAGTTGTAGATTCATTTATCATATTGCTCCTTGATGATTCAAAGTGCTCTAAAGAGAATAAAGATAATTTTGTGCTTATTAGAATAAAGATAATTTTGGATTTTTTTTTATTTTTATTTACAACAAAAATGTACAAGTTATATCTCAAATTACTTACACGCTAGGACCATACAAATCAAGCCCACGTGGAATGGTCCCAAGAATGCTGGCGTTTCCGCTCTGAATCGCAAAGCTGATTCTTTGTGCGAAAAAGGAGCCAGCCGCCTTGTAACCTCAAGATGCAATTAACCGAGGTGTGAAAATGGATATAATTTTTTTTTACACATTGACTCCATGGCCCTGGGGTATCAACTGCAAACGGAACAAATATATAACTCTCGATGAGAGATGCTTACTTCCGCCGTTTGCCGGGTTCAACCATTTCCACCGCAGCTCCAGGTCTTCACGCTGTTTCCCTGATATGGGACGGAGCTAACGTATCAACGCATGTTGCTTCCCACATTAGGGCCCGTCCGCGTTCCCATGGAACCAGCGTCAAGCCGTCTGGACTCTTGCCATCATCCCGACATATCTCCGAAGGCTCGAGAAGAGAAGGAGCCAGTCGATGGTGGCAAGTTTTTTTTTATGGTATCATTAAAGAGAACCATAACAGAAAAGCCTACCAAAGCTCCTGTGGCTAATTTGATTGAACTGAATTCGATTTGATTTCAACGTTACCTAGTCCCCAATACTAGTATCGTGGTAGAACACTATCGGGTTTTAAGTCACTGCGAGTCCAACATTCCAGAGAGACCCACACCCGTCGGTCTGTACCCATAAGGGGTTCCATGACAAAAAAAAATATTAAAAGCAATCGCACATCAAAGTACTTTAAGAAAATATCGGGCATTGCCTTGCCTTGACATAGACAAACACCGTATCAAAACTTGAATCCTAAATGTTCCCCGTTAAGATGACCTCGGAGATAAATCCGTTAAATTAATCATAAGTAATAATTTACCAGCACCATTTTTAATTTTAATTCATTTCCTTATTACAACATTTAATATTATAAAGTAGTTAATTAAATATATTTATATTCTCATCTCGCACTCAAGGCCAAATATTACAGCGGTAGTAATAATATAGTAAGAATGAATAATCTAAAATAGTAAAATTATTATCTTCCTGCCCTGCTCTACTCTAAGTGGGGTCGGCAAAACATGTTACAACCACGTTGTCACATGATGTGACCGGCCGCCTGCCTGACATCAACCCACCTTAGTCGTATTTTACGACACCTGGATAAGAAATGAGGGTGGTCTATTCCACTCCACCCGATACCACACGGCGGGTCGACTTATCTTAGTCGCCTTTTACGACACCTCGGTAAGAAATGAGGATGGTACTATTCTATTCTGTTCCACACGGTGTTAAATAGTAAATAGTAAAATGTCATTTCGAATCAAAGTGATACTCTACAAAACTTGCATAAGACCAATAATGGCTTATGCAAGCTTCACGTTCGCACGTCACGTCCATACGTCCAGATTGATCGTTTTGCTGAGACTGCATTACAAATTCATGCGACAAGCCACCTATCATATCATATATCACCACATGTCCCTAGTAAGTCCGGAACAACGTCGACCTACATAGAGATCTATGTCTCCCCTCCTTAGCTCATTTAATAAAACTTTGCTCTAAGAGATAATTTGAAAACGCTGAGATCCAAACCCGCACGTCAGAAGCATACCTCTATTAAGACAAAAAGTTCAAATCAAAAGTCCATTTTTTTTTCGAATTGACTATATTCTGTCAATTAACTATATGTTCAAGCCCTAACGGCTTTTACAGCGTCACCGGGCGGGAGTCAAAAGTCCATAGACGTCGTAAGAGCGTCCTCTATGACCCTAACAATCGCACCACGATCGCCTATGCCATACATATCACAATATCGTCTCATACGTTTTCGCCGTCGAAGACCAGGTCCTCATTATCACATTGTTTTTAGCGGCCGGGGTGTCCCACTCTGAACGTTAATACATTAGGACTTTTCCACAAGTTCAACACAGTCTTGCGCGTCGTTTTAAGCCATCCAGCTTAGATTTAACAGGACTTAAATATCGAACAGGACTTATAGGTCACCACATAGAAGGTACTCTTATGGCGAAGCTACTAGAATACTGCGAGTCTCACTCGAGACTCGCTTTCCCAATTTTTACTCCCGATGCTTCCGCGCTCGCCCACCCCTCGGTGGCGCTAATTAATTGCTGCTATTGTTTGATATTGATCTATTGGTTGATTTGGTTTTTTGATATTGATTTTTTCAAATTAATTTCAAGAGTTTCACCTATATGATAAAATATACAATTTCACGATATCAAATGTTGTATTTAATATATCAACCGGACCGGTAGAACATGTTCAGCCAGACGTGAAATGGAGCGTAATAGGAAATAACGGACATCAAAACAGACATGTTTTTAGGATACCGTATCGAAATCTCGTGGTAGTATGAAAGGGTCACGGTCAACTTGATTGATAGATATTCTTCTTTTTAAAAGAAAGCTATCTACTGAAAGCCGGGGAAAAAGAGGTTCAGGTTTACTAAAGTCATTTAATTGTACAAAAGTAATAATAAAATTATTTATAATCTATAATTAATAAATTTATAATTTATAATCCGCGATGAAGAAACTAATCACGATGAATCTTCATAATTCATAATCTTCATTTAATTGTGGTTTCTCGCCCGGAATATCAACGGCGTGAAGACTAATCATAAGCAAACCACGCGTCGCCTGAAGCTATGAAAAAAGCTCACAAAACGCGGTATTTCCCGACACGAGTAAAGCTTCTGCGATTACAGTTGGCATTTTGTACTTCTTGGTATGCTTCTGCGTTGACGCGTTTCAGCTGGTCACGTTACAAAAGCTGTTAGGCCAATATACTGTCATGAAAGCCATGCATTCTTATTATGAAAAGCTTCTATTCAACTTGCCGTGTATGTATGTGAAGGAATCTTGCAAGTTTCATTACACCCACTTCCCGGTGTCAGATTGAGCTGAAATTGTTCATACTGGTCCAGTTCCCATGACAATGCATGTTTATGACTCGCAACATGCTGCTGCAAAGATTGGCTCCAGACGAGAAAACTCCTCAAGGGTTAACAGTACGGACATAAAATTGTGTCTTAAGCTTTTTAAAAATTTTAAACTTGACATGTTATTTATATTTCAACCAATAGACTTCTTTTTAGGTATTTAATAGATTTCTACGTGATACATGCCCCGGATGGGTTCGAAACTAGTCGGGCTAACCCGATAGAATAAGACGTGAGTATAGCCGGTTCTATACAATAACTATGAATACTACTCACGATAGATTAAATTTAAAAATTTGTGTAAATTGATTAAAAATATGAAGGTAATTGAATATACATTAATCAAAATTAAATATGAATAAAAGAATAATGAAAATTTATTCGGAAAAGTCAAGCCGCGTGGGAGCTTTAATTGAATAGGCTGATTTATCGGTTTGAGATATAACAGCATAATATGCGGTGGAATTGTTCCTCTCTCAAAGGCCTACATAAAACTTACCACGTTACTTTTTTTTAATGGTCACAAACAATGCGGTATTTGGAGAACAAATTAGATGGATTTAGTATAAATCCTTATAATTTTAAATAAAGAAGTAGTCGCAAGATTCTTCCTTAGAAGTTAAAGAGTCGTCCTTAGAAGTTATCGCAAGATTAAATATGATGCGCGCGAAAACATAGAAGAGGCGAATTAGAAAAAATATTATAGCAATAAGTGACCAGATGTGGTTTAAATTGATATATATACATGCTTAAATTTATTAATATGCTTTTTATTCTATTTTATATGAACAGAAATAAGTACTTCATATCTACCTACTTTCTGCTTACCTACACCACAAATTTAATTTAATTCTCCGGAATATATAATAACCGGCAAAGATATCTTGTAGATATAAATATATATACTTTAGGTATTAAATTACGTGTTGCTATTATGTCTTACAAAGTTAGTCGGTAAATGCATAATTACTTTTTTTTTTAATTTCGAAGAGCTGTAACATATTTTTAACCGCTAATTTACCTTGATTTCTTCCTTGTCTATTTATCCTTGCGCTTGTTTCTTGACTCCCAGAGTCTTCCATGTGCCACGAGTACTCCATTTTTAAATAAAATTAACTCATTGTTTTTTTTTTCATTCACGTCGCATCCAGAGCGTAATCAAAGTGACACATTGCGGTTTTAGATAAATGTGATTTACTATTAAATATTCAAATTTAGAGTGTCTTTTCAACACTCGTTTAAAAACTGAACTTAAATATAAATTAAAGTTCGCCACTTATTAGACTTTCTATTTATTATGATTTTAAAACTTCTTTTTATACAAAACGAATAAAAAGTAAATTATTTATATATTATTTTTTTTGTTTGATGTATTTTTAAGCTGAAATTAATTTACTGTTATTTAACGTTACAGATAAAAAAAGAAAAAGTCTTGTTCAAATTTAAATTTAGAACGTTCCGAACACACTTATTGCGCTTACGCTACAATAGTTTTCACTTTCAATCACATTACACAGTGAAATTAGGAGTCGCGAACCGACGAAGCGTTAATTCCAATTATATTTATTATTTTTAAAGCAAATAGATAATTATTTTACGTTGATTGCTATTACGTATCGATTTTAATTTTAAATTTTTTTATTTATAGATTTTACAATTAATTTATGATTATTTCTATGTAAACTTTTTTGTATTCGTTTCGTTACTGGCTGAATACAAAAGTGCATAAAACTAAAACGTCCGTCAATTGTTTAAACTTAGAAGGCACTGACGGCGTACCATGAACCTACCCTTGCTTGAAAGAGCCGGCAAGCGGAACGGTGCATGAGTTAGAATGGGCCAGATATATTTGTCTTTTCATGGTTTTCAAGAAAAACATTGGCGGTTTGGATGGAAATATTGACCGATGGGGCGGAACCGTTATTCAGGGGTTGAATGTATATCCATATATGATTCCACATAGTAAATATTGTGAACGTAGTTACATTATAAACAGAACAGAACATTATAAATTCGTACCTTTGGCGTTATTATTAATTAAAATAACTTTAAGTAATAAGGAACCTATATCTATAGAGTGACCTATGACTGACAGAGATGAAACCTCTGCGCACAAACCATCTATTATATATATACATACATATACGTACATAAAAATATAAAGAAATATAAAACGATAAGTGATGTATACAATAGACAAAGCAGGAACCGACATAAGCTTGCGGCTCCTGCTTTGCGCCTTGCAAAAGTGCGTAACTCGTTTGTGGGTTTTGGTATAAGATTCTATAATAAAATTCCGCAATCAATATCAGCTTTGCCATTACAGCAGTTTAAAATCACTGTTAAAAAGACGCTGATACGGAAAGCCTACTATACTGTTAAAGATTATTTAGACGAAAAGAATGTGTGGATATAGCTCTCTTTGAACCTGTACAAGACAGTAACGACTTAATGTAAATAGTATTAAGAATTATATTTTTAAAAGAGCAACCGCCGAGTTTCTTGCTGGCTCTTCTCGGTAGGAACAGCTTTCCGAACCAGCAGTAGAGTTGACGATTCAAAAGCACTTGTTTACAAGTTTATTTGAATAAAGAATATTTTGAATTTGAATTCTGAATATACATATATATTAGTGTATATTAGCTACAACAAACAAAACGCTTATTATTTAAAATTTCATACAAAACGGTCAACTACTAGTACATGCTTGATTACTAACACACTAACCTTAGTTAATATATTCCAAGGTACCTAAGTTTAGCATCACAGTGTCAGCATCACAGAAGACACCTTTTCTTAGTCTTACAGTCTCTTACCGACGCCATCGGAGCTTCTGAGCTCTATTCTCCACCTATTTTATAACCTCTACGATGCTTCTGCACTCGCCCGTACTCTCACTACGCAAGCAGAGCTTCTGCGCTCTACTCTCCGCATTTACAACCTCTACGATGCTTCTGCACTCTCCATGTGATGTTGCAAAAGCCGGTAGGGCTAACACCATATAAACAGTTTCAAAAAAGTCCAGCTGTTTCGACTGTCACACATGATCGCCCCGATCGCCACCTGACGATCGCCATTACATTTCACGCGTCATTGCATCGGAAACGGTACAGCACATGCGGACAAGGTGCACGATTTGATATGGTCTTGTGCTTTTAAACTTTATTATTAACATTTTAATAATTATGGAAAAATATACAATAAACGTAAAGCTATGATAGTGCAGCGGTGACTCTTTTGAGGAGGTCACAGGTTCAAACCCCAGGCAGGCACCAATGAGTTTTCTGTTAAAACTTATATATGTAATTGATAATTGCAAATTATCACACGCTTTTCGGTGAAGGAAAACATCATAAGGAAACCTATATATCTCTAGAGAATTCTGGGGATATGTGTAACCTACCATTCCGCATTTTACATGTAATAATGTATTTACTTTACATGTACCTACTTAGGTACAAGTAGGTACCTACTTTGAACACCGTATATTGCCGGTGACCAAAACTTAGTCGCTGATGATTGGATTTCATACACGACGTTTCCCTTCACCGAAAAGCGTATGATAAATTGCAATTATCAATTAGACATATAAGTTTTAATAGAAAAACTCATTAGTGACCCGTGATCCCCTAGAAAGAGTCGTACGCACCGCTGGAATATCAGAGCTGAAAAGCATCATTATCCTCCTGCCCTTATCCCACTCTAAGTGGGGTCGGCACAACATGTTACAGACGTTGTCACATGATTTGGCTACGTATTTTACGGGTGTCTCACGTCAACTTATCTTTATTTTACGACTTTTTACTTTATTTACCTCGGTAAGAAAGAGTGTGGTCTATTTTATGCAATCGGATACCGCACTATGGGTCAACTTATGCTAGTCGCCTGTTACTACACCTCGGAAAGAAATGAGGGTGTACTATTCTACTCAGCCGGAAACCATACAGCGGGTCGAGTTACCTTAGTCGCATTTTAAGACACCTCGGTAAGAAATGAGGGTGGTCTATTTTATTCAATCGGATACCATACAGTGGGTTAACATATGCTAGTCGCCTGTTACTACACCTCGGAAAGATATGAGGGTGTACTATTCTACTCAGCCGGAAACCATACGGCGGGTTGACTTACCTTAGTCAAATTTTAAGACACCTCGGTAAGAAATGAGGGTGATACTATTCTATTCAGCGGGATACCATACGGCGTCACAGCTAAAAAGCATTAAATGTTGAAAAACTTATTTCAATTAAAATCATTTTGATTTGATTTAGAAAACGATGTAAATATTTACGGACTATGCCTTAAAATCCATTAAAAAATAAATCTCAAACCACCCCAATTTCGAATACACCTGCGTAACAAATTAGCAGGGATATCCCACGGGTGCAATTACTACCCCTGCGATCAGGGGTGAGCAGCGTTCAACCTTTGACCGGCAAACAGTTTAGCATAATTATTGGTTCGAATAAATTAGTTATTTTTTATAGAGTTATTATTTAATTATGACAGTGTTCATACACGTTTTATATTTCACCTGTATGTATTAATATATGTATGGAGGTAGTTATTTATTAATATATGTATCCAAGTATGTATGATATAATAGATAAAACCAAGTCTTGCTCGGTAATTAAAAAAAAAAATAAAAAAAAATAAATAAATTTGAGTATATATATATCTTAGCTTAGCGATTCACCGCGGAAACGCTGCCAGCATTCTTGGGACGTAAGTAATTTAAGTTTTAAGTAAACTTGTAAATTTTCTACGTAGATATAGTGTTCATTTATTCTTTTATTTAACACTAGTGGCCCGTTCCGGCTTCGCACGGTTATAAAATATATAGCCTATGTCACTCAGTGAAAAAACTGATTAAAATCGAACCAGTAGTTTCGTTTTATTCATTACTGCCCGTGGCCCGCACGCGTTAAATTTGGAGTAACAATTCCCCTTTCCCTATACCATGAAGATTCCCTGCTATCTTTCGAATATCTAAATTCATATACTACATTTTTAGGGACAGGCAGAGAAAGCTACTTTGTTTTGTACTATGTGGTGACGTTTAGCTATTATTTTGATAATTGTCAAATATTTTACCATACTTCACCAAAGAAAAATTACGTTAACTGTCATCTATGTTTTGTATTCCACTGACATTTGCGTTTTGTTATTCAATGTCAGAGTCGTTCTTGTAATACCACGATTTATAGTGACTTGACGGGATAAAATAAATGCGGTCGAACGGGATAAAAGTTATCCTATCTCCGTTTCCTGGTTCTAAGCAACCTCTACACCAATTTTCGGCCAAATTGGTTCATCCGTTCTTGAGTTATAAATTGTGTAACTTAGACCAACTTTCTTTTATATATATAGATACTAAGCCCATCAAAATTATATGACAAATTCACGTCAATTCAATTTAATATAGGCGTGCAGGTCATACGTTCGCACGGTCTTTTTAACGCGTGAATCCGCGTCCATAATTGATTATTGGTTATGGTCAAACGATGGGATAGCGTTGAACCTTATGAGAATTAATATTCCAATGTTGGATTGGAGTATAGACCAACCATACCGATCGGTAGGCACTATGCTTAACTGATACTTAAATTTCCTCAAACCTTTCCTTTTTGTCGTTTTATCCCTGTTTTCGAGCTCGAATATTTTTTTAAATTTACGTTGACTACAATCACAGTATTTCGCTGTCAAACGTAAAGTCATTGTGGTTCATATGGGGAACAGGCGGTTTAGAGAGGTGAAAATACCTAGGATCGAACCCAACTTGCCCTATTATTTTTTTATTTTTTTTCTAATTTAATCTTTTTTACATCATTTTATAAATTACCGAGCAAGGCTCGGTCACCCACTTACTATCTCTTAAATGAGCAAAAGCCTCCACTTTCCTTGATAAGGAATAGAGTTAGAGCTTAGAGACACTAGATAAATTTAAAAGATTAGCCGCCGAGTTTCTTGCTGGTACTTCTCGGTAGAAGCAAACTTCCGAATCAGTGGTAGCTTCTTTAAAACATTTGACGATTCAAAAAGTACTGTAAACAGTCCACTTGAAATAAAGAATATTTTGCATTTTGAATTTTGAAATACGCAGTTACTTTTCTTACGACAAGCACGTTTCTTAACGGTATGTCTTTTAGCGAAAAGTGATAAATTATAAATATAAATTAAACATGGAGTTTACTGCAGTTGCACGCCGCGGGGACATTTTCGATGGGCGTCCGATAAAACCCCGTTCGGAACGCCCAGAGGTCCCCGTTAGGGCGGCATACGACGGGCTTCGGCGAGTCGTCTGCGCTCCACTCGCCTGCGGCGGATCGGATCCAAGGACTCGACTTCCCGGACCCGACCCGCCGCCTCCTTCCGCGAGATAACATCCTCGCAGAAAGAGGCCATCGCAGCCCACGATCCCTCCCTGTCCACCATGGCACGAACCACAGTGGGCAGGGAGAGATCATGCCCCACCTGTGCCACGAGTTCTGCCCGCTGAACCACCCAAGCTGGACAGTCCGCGAGCGTGTGCAGCGCCGTGTCAAACTCGGCGCCGCATTCGTGGCACTCACCAGTCGCTTCGCACTGAGCCACCCGCCACAGATACCTCCCAAAGCAACCATGTCCGGAAAGCACCTGTGTCAGGCGGAAGGTGAGGACCCCATGCCATCTGGCGACCCAGCCCTGGAGAATGGGCTGGATGGCTGAAATCGTCCAGGCTCCTGCACTGGGCGATTCCAGCCGCCGCCTCCATTGGCGGAGGAGCTCCTCCTGAGCTGCCCTCCGCCAGTCCACCTCTACCGCCGCTGAGTCTCTCCCCGGTGAACGGGCTTCGACTCTACGGTGGTAGGCCTGAGCTAGCACCTTGGCCTCTAGGTCCCATGGAGGGGACCCGGCCAAGGCGCAGGCCGCCTCGCCGGAGATTGTCCGGTAGCCCCGGAGATGGTCCGGTAGCCAAGTCTGATCGCCATGACCCTCTGTGCCCTGCGCAGCAGGGGCAAGGATCTGGCGGTCAGCCGCCCCGCCCATACGGGAGAGGCGACAGGGCCATGGACCGCACCACTCCAGCGTATAGGCGCCGGCAGCCTGCATTAGGTCCTCCCAAATTCGGGAGGAGCCTGCTCAGGGCTCCGGCGGTCGCCATTAGCTTGGGGACGAGCCGCCGGAAGTGGGCCTCGAACGTCCATCGGCTGTCGAGGAGGCCTGACGTTAACATACCTTAGTCATCTTTTACACCTCGGTAAGAAAGAGGGTGGTATATTCTACTCGACCTGACATGTTGGGTCAAATTACCTTAGTCGCCTTTTACGACACCTCGGTAAGAAAGAGGGTGGTCTATTTTACTCAGCCGGATACCGCACAGCGGGACTGGAAAAACCTCTTAGTTTTTTTGATGCGTTGTTTTCTGTAATCACTTTGTTATTTTTAAAATAACAAAGTAAGTAAAAAAAGTAAAATAAATAAATAAAAATACTACAAAGTAAACAAAACTTACTACAAATAAATAAATAAATAAATAAATAAATAAAAAGTGCCAGTGAGATCTGCCCGAAATTTGAACCTGCAACCTCTTAGTAAAAAACACAAAAAGCCGAGTGGTGAGACTGATCTCATCACTCGGCTGTCACAGCTTACAATAAATGTTAATTCTTACCCTTAAGGATCAATTTTAGCCCCAACAATTAAATTTTGACAGCGAAATAACTGTAATTTGGAATATTTTCGGGTATAAAATGCAAATCCCGTAATCGATACATGACATCGGGGGTTGCGGCGTCACGCGGGTCACGAGACGGTTACCATGGCAACGGGCTGTTGGTTCAATCCTGTTTGAATGCGAACTAATCTACATATACAAAGCAAAGTGTGGCGCATTAGTTAATTTAGTGCGTCAAACTGAAAGGTAATAAATATATATCCTCCTGCCCTTATCCCACTCTAAGTGGGGTCGGCACTGCATGTAACATGATTTGGCTGCGTTTTTACGACCGGCCGCCTTCTAACGTCAACTTACCTTAGTCGTATTTTACGACACCTCGGTAAGAAAGAAGGTGGTCTATTCTACTAAACCGGATACCACACGGCTAGGTAAATATTAATTAATAATAATAAATATATGGGACAGTTACAACACACACGTCCCCAAAGTAAGTAACTTAATACTTGTATTATGGGTGACAAACAACTGGTGAATATATACTTATAGTAAGTAACTAGCGGCCTGTTACTATCCCACTGCTGGGAATAGGCCTCTTCTCTCCGTTTGTGGAGAGAAGGTTTGGAGCTTAGACCTACCACGCTGCTCCAATCCGGATTGGTAGGTTACACATATCTCCAGAATTCTCTAGAGATATGCAGGTTCCTTCACGGTGTTTTCCTTCACCGAAAAGCGTGTGATAAATTGCAATTCTCAATTAGACACATAAGTTTTCCTCGTCGTGCCCTCCTCGAAAGATAAGTACAAATATACACACAGACTCGAAGACAAACAAATTGATTTATAGAAAATGTTGACCCTCTGCGGGACTTGAACCCGTGAGCCGTGGGTCTGTAGGTAGGTTCACTACCCACTGCGCCAACGGGCCAGTCAAATACAATAAATAATAGGAACAAGTCGATTTAAAAATGCTTTTAAAAAAGCTTTTAACAAAATTTCATATCCCAATATATGTTCCTTAGTAGTATATTTACAGCAAAATCAAAAAATCAAAATTAAATATAATTTTTTATTGTGTCTAAATTTTTCCGGAATCTTCGCGACCCCCTTTTTTAAGTATAAAATAATTGCGTCAGAGAACCCCAAATTATATTTATAATAAATAAGTATATGGGACAATTGCAAACACGGTCATCCTAAAGTAAGTAACTTAATACTTGGGTTATGGGTGACAGATAACCGATACATATATACATATATAATTTTAAATAAATAAATCTACACTCGAAGAACTAACAAATTGTTATAAAAATTAAAAGTTGGCGATATTCGAACCCACGATCTCTTGGTCTGAGACAAGGCCCTGATACAATAGGCAGGACAAATAACAGCTATAAATAAAAGCTGTTTGTTTAAGGTAACTGCACCATTGGAAGTTATACAGAGTATGATTTCAAGGCTAAAATATACTTACCTATATAATTGTGCGCAAATATTGATCAAACATAAACTTTGTACATAAGGGGCGGAGTCACCCTCCGCGGCAGGGTGCTATAGGCCAATGGGAGGTCCGTACTTTGGATTAAGGACGCGTGCCGATGCGTCACCCGTGTGAAATGTCAAAATTGACGTACCGTCAAAACAAAAACATTTACATACATGGTGTTTCACAATGGAAATTTATATTTAGCTGACTTCCATTATGTCTTATGATATACTATTATGTGGTTAATGTACTGATATTGAAAAACTCTGCCGTGTTGCATCCGGCTGAATAGAACCACCCTCATTTCTAACCGAGCCGTCGTAAAAGGCGACTTAGGTAAGTCGACCCGTCGTATGGTATCCGGCTGAGTAGAATAGACCAACCTTATTTCTTACTGAGGTGTCGTAAAAGGCGACAGAGGTAAGTTGACGTCAGGCAGGCGGCCGGTCGTAAAAACGTAGCCAAATCATGTGACAGCATGGTTATAACATGTTGTGTCGACCCCAATTAGAGTGGGATAAGTGCAGGAAGATGATGGTCTGATATTGAAAAACTATTTGTATTGCATAAAAGAGCTATACGTGACATTCAATTTAGGTCCGCGTGATTTCCTGCGAGTGAAGTTTAAGGAAATAGGTATTCTTACATTTGCTTCACATATATTCTTAGCAATTAAGGTTTTATAATTTAACCTTTGCATATTGCAAAAGTACATAGTTTGTGGTTGGGTTTAGGTATAAGATTCTGTAATAAAATTCTGCAATCGAAGTTAGCTTTGCCATTACAGCAATTTAAAAACCACTGCTAAAAAGAGGCTGATGCAGAAAACCTACTATACTGTTGAGGATTACTTAGATGATAAGAATGCGTGCATAAAGCTTCCCTTCGATCCTGTACAAGATAGTAATAACTAAATGTAACTAGTAATAAGAATTAATTTTGAAAAGAGCAACCGCCAATTTTGAATTTGAATTTAGTAATTTGCAATCGGATGTTGTGTCCAATTTTAGGTATCATTTATATCTTGAGAAGCCTCGTTCCCGCATCCAAAACAACACTACGCGCGACTTTTCATTGTTTGTGAAAGAAATTAGAAACCTTCATTTTCGAGAAAACGTTTATATGGACTTTTAAATTTTGCATTGTGCTGCTAATTTTTGATACATTCTAGTTAAAATTGCATGTACATGAATAGATCCGTTAGAAAATATTGGGAAATTGATGATTCTATTGTGTGGGGTGTTATTTTTCGTATTGATTCACTACGATCGCCACTATACTTTTGAGTATTTAAAATACAAAATTAATGATCAATTAATATCTTTTTATATATATAAAAGATATTAATTGATCATTCTTACCGAGGTGTCATAAAAGGCGACTAAGGTAAGTCAACCCACCGTGTGGTATCCGGTTTAGTAGAATAGACCACCCACCTTCTTACCGAGGTGTCGTGAAATACGACTAAATTAAGGTGACGTCAGGCAGGCGGCCGGTCGTAAAAACGTAGCCAAATCATGTAACAACATGTTTATAACACTGCCGACCCCAATTAAAGTGGGATATGGGCAGGAGGATGTACATTAGGCCTGAAGGGCATTAAAAACATATCCGAAAAGCCGGTTCAATAAAACACGCTGTATTAATCAGTACAAAATACATTCAATCGCGTGCTAACCCGCTAACCACGATTTTATATCCAAAACACAACTCCCTTTTCAAACTACGTAGTTAAAGTGATGAAATAAACTTCTTTTTATATTTCCGCATTTAACAAAAAATTCCCCGTATTTATAAAAACCGTTTGTCGAAAGATTCTAAAACAGGCTATAATTACAAAAACTTCTAGTTCAGAAATATACCTTAATAAACAAGTACCTGGTTGGCCAAGCCTTGCTCGGTATTTTTACAAAATAAAAAAAACTTTTTAAAAAAATTGGGTAGGTGGGGCACGATCCGAAAAAGCTGTGCTTACTTGACTCAACATCATCTTCCTGCCCTTATCCCACTCCAAGTGGGGTCGGCACAACATGTTATAAACATGCTGTCACATGATTTGGCTGCGTTTTTACGACCGGCCGCCTGCCTGACGTCAACTTACCCCTGTCGTATTTTACGACACCTCGGTATGAAAGAGGGTGGTCTATTCTACTATACCGGATACCACACGGTGGGTTAACGTACCTTAGTCGCCTTTTACGACACCTCGGTAAGAAATGAGGTTGGTCAATTCTACTCAGCTGGATACCACAATGTGCTTACTTGACTGTTTACGGCAAAAATAGTATTTTATATATTCAATATAAATTTTAGTATTTTTTTAATGCCCAAAATTTTTAAAATAAAACCTAGCTAGATCGATTTTTCTCCCCCAAAACCCCCTGCATGCTGAATTTCAGGAAAATCGTTGGGTAATCGTTAATACACAAATATTATTGGAGTATATCAAAATCCTACATGAATAACATCTGAATAACGGATTCATAATGATTTATAGTAGCAGACGTTACTTTGCGGAATTCCATAGTACAGAAGTTGCAATAAAATTATTTTCCTGTAATCCGCGCTTCGGAATCTAAATCCAATATATTGGGTCGGACACCCTTATCGCATATGTGAAGGATATTAAAACAATGGTCGTTAGTTACTAATAATTGGTAACTACCATTACGATTTTGTTGGTGGAGCCTATCCGTCTGATGATGCTTCAGTGACGGGGCGAAACGATCGCAGAAGTTGTGGTAGTGAGTGTGTTTAGTGTTCTTGGCGGCGTTTTGTGGTACCTACGTGTGGTAGCTTGTCCTGCATGTATAAGGTATTTAATTATTGCCTGCTTCATACACTTAGCATTACACATATTCTCTGAACAAGCGCGGATTACAGCAAAATATTTTTATTGTAACTTCTGGATTAATAATATAATACCTTACCACTTTCCCAATTTTTTGTGATTAATTAAGACGAAAATTCGACATCAAATGTAGAAATAACTAAATTTTTTGTCTACCAGTACCTACTCGTTCTAGTGACGTCATATCATAATGATCACGAGTGAAGCGAACAAGTAATATGTTTTTCGACATAAAGAATAAAAAAAATCCCTCTTCTAATAAGTCGACTAGTTTGTTTTTCAACTTCTCAACAATTATCCTCGTATATCGACTAATTTACACAAAATTCTAAAAATATACATCGTGCATCCTCATGATTTACTCTTATCTGTCGGTGAAAACCGCATGAAAACCAGTTCAGAAGTTTCGAGTTTACCGCAAACAGACTGACGTAGGACTTTTCCTTTATATAGGTCCTAATATTACGAATACAGCTAAAGACAGGTTTTATGGGCAATTCACGGCAGCATAGAAGAACCTTCTGCACATAACCTTCGATGGTTACGACCACTGTAACTTTGGACTTAACCGAGCGGTTAATTACTATTTTATGCACTTAAACTTTAAATTTATTTAGTTCATTTCGGCGCCTTGAAATTGATAAAAAAACACTTTATGCAATTGTGTACCTTTTTTTATTTATATGAATCAATGTTACTACAAATGTACCTTGAAGTTGTTAAAAAATAAGGTTAACTTAACTGTACTACGAGTTAATGATAATTTTATTACATTTAGTAACTTAAGCCCGCGATTTTGTCAGCGTAGAATTACAAAAAAAGTAACTCTAAGTAAGTTTTATCTCGCGGTATTTAAAAATGAAAAAAAAAACAACAAAAAAACATCATTGAATTTAAAATGTCATATGTATGTTATATGTATAGAAGTAATTCATAATTTTTGTCGTTATTTTAAAAGTTAACTATGAAGTGGCGCTAAAAAATTTCTACTATTACCTTTATTTTATCAATCATAAATATAAAATGTATTTTTACAAAAGAGTTAAGTTAAGAAGTCAATTTGTTTTGATAATATTAACATGTAATTAAAACTTGCTTATTCACTACCTATCTTTAACAAATTGATAATAATACAAAAGATACTTCCGAAGTGTAGGATAGAATTATCTCAAGGATTTTCTTCAGAATTTTCTTTTATAGATTTTCGTCAACGTTGAACTGGAATTTCCTAAAATGCAAATTATTACTGCAATGTTGGCAATTCCGGTAGGACTGTACTGTAATCTACTTAAATTTTTTTTTTTTAAACTTGTAGAATAAACAAACAACGTCATCCGATTTTCCGGTATTTTTTGTTTCAAACAGATAAAAGGTTCGATTCGTTTGGCCTTTACGCTCGAGAATATCAACCTCGGTCTAATAAGTCGGTTAAACAAAAGAACGAAGTCTATAGTTTCAGTTGTCCCATTCAAAGGGGCGGATACACCATTGTTATTAAAATCAAACCGTTTGTCTGCGTTTTCGCTTTTTACCATAAAACTATTAGCCAGTTTAAGTCTCAGATAAAAAAGACAGAGTCCGGAAGTACATTTGAATGGTCTATTTAAGTACTGGGCAAAACTTTCTTTGTCTGCCAGAAGTATTGTAGCGCAGACACACCACGCTGCTTCAATGTGAATTGATGGGTTGCACAAATCTAAAGCACTCTCTAAAGACTTCCGTATTGCTTCTAATTATTTTACGGCCGATTGCCTGCCTGACGTCAACTTACCTTATTCGCCTTTTACCAACTCGGTGAAAAATGAGGGTGGTCTATTCTACTCAGCCGGATTCCACAGAGAATACCAAACGATTAAAGATTATATATTATTCAAATTTGCCTTGTGGTATCCGGTCGTAAAATACGTAGCCAAATCATGTGACAACATGTTTAAAACATGTTGTCCCGACCCCACTTACAGAGGCATAAGGGCAGAAGGATGAGGATGATGATCAATTTATAAAATATTTTAAAAATGTGTCAAATTGAAAATGTACAACCGAAAATTTGTATACAGAATTTCTTGCTGGTTTTTCTCGGTAAGAGCAATAATCCGAATCAATTGTAGCTTCATTAAATCTAATTGATCCTTGACGATTTTGCTTTGCAAAAATACAAGCTTACTTCAATAGAGATTATATTGGTATGATCCGATTTGATATGCGGGTTTCCTTTCGATGTTTTCCTCCTAGACGTAGCTTTCCGGAAACTATACTTATTATAAAACAAAGTCTCCAAAAGTTGTTTGCCTGTATGTGATCGATTTTCTCAAAATCTACTGAACAGATTTTTGTACGGTTTTTATTAAAAGGTAATGCGTTTCTTCCAGAAGGTTTAGGTTAATAGTACATTACGGTTTTATATAAATTGTGTCTATGAGGTAGCGCACTTGTAAAAAAACTCTCCCGTTGGGAGAACTGGTCGCGTCCGCCGCATAAACCAACAGACATACACTAAAGTTATGTAGCATTGTATTGTAGATATTGTAGATCTACAAAAATACTACAATAAAGTCCAAAACATCATGTCTCTATCTCTTATGGTTAACTCACTATTATGTTGAAATTTACAATTCTGGAAAAAAATAGTGGCACACTGATTTCCACGCGAAGCCGTAGTGGGGACAGAGAGTTTTTTTTCTATAAGTGGTTGGTAGGAGTGGGTTCACGTCGGTAGTATAATGGCCGGGATTCGAGCCCACGACCTTTCGATCACAAGCTTGTTACCCAAACCATTCCGCTACCGCCGCTTCGGTTTTAATTATATGATCTTTCCTTTCGCATAAGAAATTGTATATTCAATACAATTTTTATAACAAAAATGTATGCCCACGTGGAATGGTCCCAAAAATGCTGGCAGCGTTTCCGCGTTGAATCGAAATATTTTTATAAAAATATAATTGGTGCTTGTTCGGGGTAGGGATGTGACTTGGAGTTGAAAAAATCGATTTTTATCGCTTTCAAAATAATCGATTTTAAAAACATCGATTATTTAGTTACGAAATAATCGGTTTTTAAAAATCGATTATATCGATAATTTTTTTCTGACTTATAAAATTGTCTTTTAAAAAAAGACAATTTTATTAGTCAATTTCAAATTGTCTTTTTTTATAACAATAATTATTTACAATAAAGGCTAATTAAAGTGGATAACTACCAAGAATTAATATCAGATGCGTTGTTTGTGAAATTGGATTAAAATGTGTAGTTCGGCTAAATTGGTTACATCCAACAATGCATATGTAACCTTAAATATCAAGAAAAAGAGTAAAAAAGAAAAAGGAATAATGAATAATCGATTTTTTTTAATCGATTTTTGATGAAAAAATAATCGATTATTAAAAATCGATTATTTTTTCACATAGCTAGTTCGGGGTTTGAGCCTGTGACCAACTGGTAAGATTCAAACAGTCTCAATCAATCAAACAAATCCATATGTTACGTAAATTCTTGCACTTCAACGCGTAAAAAATTGATAAAGACGTTTTTTTGTCTAAACGACATATTACGTACGAATATTTGTACAGGTGTTTTAGAATACAATAGGCGACGCAAGTTGCTTTCAAAACTTCCAAAGACACTCTTAATTACTGAGATATACGATTCACGTACTTTTTCCTCTCTAAGTCATTGTTGATTTTTTTAATCGTGGGAAAAACACTATTAATAAGTGTTCGTCGGAAGGTTAAATTTACCAAACGTATAGCTATCTCGTTTATTTATAAGACTTTATGATATATTTATCCTTTTCTGGTTATTAAAGTAAAATTAACTAACGGCTTACTTTTTTGCAACAGGGCAAATGTCTCTTTCCTTTTTGAAATAAAGATAAGAGCTTAAATCCACCACAAAATTGGTATACCATACAAAACTAAGTTGCAGAGAAACATCTAAATATTCGATTTTTTTTCATGCCCTGGGATAAATTACTCAGCAGACAGTAGAAAAATTTTGCATTATCCGAAATAAAGAATTACGAAGACAAATTGAATATGCGGAATATATCCGACTACATAACATTAATATATCACAACATATCATTCATATAAAACTTATATAAACTAGCAATCGCCAGCGGCTCCGCCCGCATGGAAACAGTAAAACCGTAATATAATTATGATAACCATAAAAATGGTTAAAGCGGGTTAACCTTAAAAGCTAGACATATGCTGTCGCGGACTTTTATTTAGAACTTTTAGAGGGGAACAATTTTATAATGCATGATTTTTGAATAACTATCACCGTTTACTCAGCACGCGTAAGGAAAGCTTAAAGTTGTGCTGTTTTTCTATTATTTTTATTGTTGCTCCTCTCCTATTCATCGTAGCGTGATGTTATATAGTCTTAAAGCCTTTGTGGCTAAATAAATCTTACTTACGGTTTCAAATTTTGTTAATCAATTACAAATCGGTCCAGTAGTTCATGAGATTACCGCGTTCCAATAATCAAACAAACTCTTCAGCTTTATATATTAGTATAGATGTATAAAAAAAGTATAACAAACAGTAACGGTAACCCTCAACTCCAGTGTTGTGATTAGCACGTGTCGTGTTGTTCCTTTTGTAACGCATGCCTCAGACAAACAGTAGGTCAGTACGTAAACTGATATAATGAACTGTTGCTTGCTATATGTATAATCTGTAGTATGCATCTCTCATCGAGAGTTATATATTTGTGACATTTGCAGTTGGGACTTGAGAGTGAGAGAATTTTTTTATCCGTTTTAACACCTCGGTTAATTATCTCTTCAGGTGACAAGAGGGCTGGCTCCTTTGTCGCACAAGAATGAGCTTAGCGATTCAACGCGGAAACGCTGCCAGCATTCTTGGGGCCATTCCACGTGGGCATGATTTGTATAGTCCTAGCGTGTAAGTAATTTAAGATAGATATAACTTGTACATTTTTGTTGTAAATAAAACAAAACTTCTGTATATATCTTTCACGTCTACATTACTAAACCAACATTGGTGGCTATTGCTACAATTAAGATCTACACACCGAGCGACATATAAATAAAGTCTTTTATCAAGCTAAGTTGATAATTTTAAAATAATTTTTGTTCGCGTCATAAATATTATACTATACATAATATACCACACCTAATACATACAAAGCAGCTTTCTTAGAATCACGTTTGTACGAACGGGACTATCAAAAAGGTGACGCGAATCAAAAATGAGGAACGTTCTAGAAAATTCCTTCACGTTTGTGTGTGTGTGTGTGTTTGTGTTTCTAATAAACAACCTTTTTGAAGTGTAACACAAGACAATAATATCAATATTATTTTAATTTATCAGTTGTATAGAATGAAGTATCAGATGTTTATTGGAAACTAGCTTTTAATCGCAACTTCGTTCACATGAACTGTCGTCGCATGTTGATAATAGATGGCGCTTTTTAGTGGCCATCATATTCCTGTAGAATTGATGGAATTGCTAGCCTATATGTTACCGCGTTTTTCAATGTCAACCTGTTGCTATAGAAATAAAAGGATTTTTGTAGCCTATATGTGTGCCAAATTTTATCGATATTGGTTCAGCCGATTCGCCGTGAAAGAGTAACAAACATACATCCATACTTACAAACTTTCGGATTTGTAATATTACTAGGATTACTATGATAATTCCGCCGTGTGGTATCGGCCTTAATAGAATAGTAACACCCTCTTTTCTTACCGAGGTGTCGAAAAAATCGACTAAGGTAAGTCCACCCGCCGTGTGGTATCCGGCTGAGTAGAATAGACCGCCCTCATTTCTTACCGAGGTGTCGTAAAAGGCGACTTAGGTAAGTGACTTACCGTGTGGTATCCGGTTAAGTAGTATCTTAATCAATCTTATCGAGGTGTCGTACAATGCGACTTAGATAAGTTGACGTCAGGCAGGCGGCCCGTCGAAAAAAACATAGCCAAATCATGTGACAACATGTTTATAACATGTTGTGCCGACCCCACTTAGGGTGGGATAAGGGCAGGAAGATGATGAATATTAGTAGGATAATAATTTTTGAACACTCCATTTTTTTCAAGTTCAAATAAAAAGAGCTATCTGTGCTCGGAGTATCTCTACGTGATCGCATCAGAAAATAGGAGATTCGTAGACGTATCAATGTAAAGTGATAATGGGTCAAACAAAAAGTTTGAAGAAACGATGGTCGTTGGGATCTCAAGGTGCTAGAATGGCGGGTTCGACCCCGCACTTGTACAATGCAGAATAAGCAGACCTTTCATCAAGTGCATAGACGGCCTTATAAAAGTCGCAGAAAAAATTTGGAACGTCTTGTGGTATCCGGTTGAGTAGAAAAGACCACCCTCTTTCATACTGAGGTGTCGTAAAATACGACTAAGGTAAGTTGACGTCAGGCAGGCGGCCGGACGTAACATTCGTGTGCTGTCGTAACATATGTTACAATATTCATCATTTTCATCTTCTTGTGATTGAACCAATATCGATGAAATTTGGAACAATTATTCCTTATACACCGGAATAACATAAAGGTTACAGAAATCAAGGTAATTCTACAGGAATAGACATTAAAAAGAGCCATCTATTATTGACCTTTTAAACGACAACAGTCCACGCGAACGAAGTCGTGGGTAAAAGCTGGTTTATTTATTTATTTAGACACAGCATGCTTTAATAGAAAATTAGGTACAATAAACAAACAGACAAATGTAGTACTGTTAGCGCACACTATATGCAATAACTCGTTATATTAGGAATACCACAATTCCCGTTCCGAGATGCACTTCTCTTGAATGACGAACAAAGACTGACTGTCACTGAAACGTTTTATTAATAGAAAGACTAAACCGGAAACAACAACGGCACAGTATTGCCACCATTTTAATCAAAAAGGCCGCGATACTCTTGTTTCATGACTTTGTTGCTATAAAATACAAAGCGGAAGTCAGTGGCGACAACAGTACTAAAACTAAGACATGGTAGCCCAGATGTGGATTCCGCAGCGGCCACTCGACGACGCTCCAGTTGGCGAGGGTCATAAACCACCTGACCAGTGAGCGGAACAACGGGCGCTACACCGTGGGGGTCTTTCTCGACATCGAGAAGGCCTTCGACCGTGTGTGGCACGCCGGGCTCCTGGTCAAAATACTGGACACCACCATGCCGCCTGCTTATGTGCGAGTGCTGGCATCGTTTCTACACGGCCGTAGCTTTTACGTGGCAGTGGATGGTGCCGAATCCCAGCCACGCACCATTCAAGCCGGAGTACCCCAGGGCAGTTGTATATCGCCGCGCTTATACGCGGCGTATACGGATGACATCCCCACCCTGCGCCACCATCTGCGGGAAGGGGAGGAGGACGTGCTGTTGTCGCTCTTCGCTGACGACAGCGCGTATTTCGCGTCGTCCTACCACCAGATCGTCGCCACCAACCGCATGCAGCGTATGCTGGACTTGTTGCCGGAATGGCTGGACAAGTGGAGGATGGCCGTCAACGTCGGGAAGACGGCCGCTCTGCTCACCAGCCGCTCCAAGCCGCTACGTCAGCTGACTCTTCGAGGCCAGGACGTAGAGTGGAAGACCACAGTGAGGTTTTTGGGGTGTGAGTTGGACCGCAGCCTGCGCATGGTCCCCATGGTCAATCGTGCCGTGGGCCAAGCTGCTGCCGCCAGGTCCCAGCTCCACACGCTGTTCACATCCCATTTACCTGTCAACACCAAACTGCGAGTCTACGGTGCCTACGTCCGCTCGCGCTTGACGTATGCGGCACCCGCCTGGTACGCGTTATGTTCGGCGTACCAGAGGCGAAGACTTCAAGTCCAGCAGAACCGCTGCCCCGAGGTATGTGCGGAACGACGTCGTGCATCGGGATACCAGAACGCCGACCGTGGAGGAGTATGTCCGTCGCCTTGCGCGCCGGATGTTCGCGCGTGCGGACAATAGCGCGCACGTACACCTCCATGGCATCGCGCCACTCCATGCGCGACCACCCGATGGACGTTCCCTGCCTCGCGAGCTCCTGCGATCACCGTCTCCGCGGCCCGATGCGGATGACGACGGCGACGACGAGGACGACGCGACGGGCGAAAACACCGGACATGACACCACCCGAACGAGGACTACCAGAAGACGACTTTGAGGTCTGGGAGCTACCATTCCCAGACCTCCCCACCGAACAAGACATCCATTAGGTCACCTAGGTGACCTGGGCTTACGGCCCAAATACCGACACCTTTGGGTCACCTAGTGAACTCGGCCCACGGCCGGAACACATACCGGGCTTAAGTGCCCGCGAGGAGATGCCCGGGTAGAGAGGAATTCCTCGAGGCCCGCACCCCGTTTACCCCCACCCGGGGAGTAAACGAGAAGACCCTGCTGCCAGATGTAACACCGCGCGACTCTTTCGGAAAGTTATGGGTTCAAACCCCGGCAGACACCAACGAGTTTTTCTGTTAAAACTTATATGTTTCTTATTGCAATTTATAACACGCTTTTCGATGTAGAAAAAAAAAAACATCGTGAGGAAACCTTCATATCTCTAGAGAAATCTGGAGATATGTGTTACCTACCAATCGGCATTGGAGCAGCGTGGTAGGTCTTAGCTCCAATCCTTTTCTCCAAAAATGGAGAGAAGAGGCCTATTTCCAGTAGTGGGATAGTAACAGGCCGCTACTTACTACTTAAGTAAAACTTAAACTATTATCTATAAGTACTCTATTTCCTACATGCAAGAAATATTAGCATAGGATACTGTAGCATATAGGATAGCATAGTTCTTTATACTTTCGAAATAATTCAAATTCAAAATATTCTTTATTTAAATAAACTTGTAAACAAGTGCTTTTGAATCGTCAACTCTACTGCTGGTTCAGAAAGCATTTCCTACCGAGAAGAGACAGCAAGAAACTCGGGGGTTGCTCGTTTCAAAATATAATTCTTATGACTATTTACATATAGTCATTACTGTCTTGTACAGGGTGTAAGCGAGATATATCTACACATTCTTATCTTCTAAGTAATCCTCAACAGTATAGTAGGCTTTCTGGATCAGCCTCTTTTTAACAGTGTTTTTAAACTGATGTAATGGCGAAGCTAGAAATGATGTTAAATTAAGCTTAGTACCTGAGTGATCGAGCCTTGCTGGGTATTTTTTAAAATGATGTAAAATAATAAAATTAAAAAAAAATTGAAAAGAAAAATTAAAAATAATAGTGCAGGTGGGGCTCGATCCTAGGTATTTTCACCTCTCTAGACCACCCCTTCCCCAAATGAACCACCATGACTTTACGTTTGACAGCGAAAAATTGTGATTGTATTCAACGTAAATTAAAAAAAAAATGTTGAGCCCGAGAACAGGGATAAAACATCATTTTTTTTAAATAAAACTTATCTAGATCGATTTTTTCCCCCAAAACCCCCTACATGCTGAATTTCAGGAAAATCGTTGGAGCCGTTTCCGAGATTCTGAAATTATACATACAAGATTAACTTATTTAAATATTAAAGATATTAATGTTATCATTACCCAAGCCCTTACAAATTGGTACATCAAAATAGATCGCTCAATGAACACCGGACAGACATCGCCGATAACAGTCTATTGTGCGTCCATCTGGCGCATTAGCTATAATACACACTTCCCTTCACATCACATCCAGTTATTGTAGTCGAAAAAAGATTACAACGGACTTTTTTAGTGGTAATAACATTTTGTATAACCGTGTTGTATGCGGCTAAGTAGGATAGACCGCCCTCATTTCTTACCGTGGTGTCCTAAAAGCCGATTAAGGTAAGTTACCCACCGTGACCTCCGAGCGGTCAGAACGGGGTTTATCAGACGCTCGCTGGAATTAGGTCCCCGAGGCGGTCGATGCATCTGGTGCTCCCGGTGCATCGATTTACGGAGGGAGGGGTCACTGTTTAGTGAGGCTCCGACCCGGATGTGGTGCTCATCGGGCTACAGAGCCGCTGCTGGCGGGGATAGGGGCAATCTGTACAACGGTACCCTGTTCCCGCCACCAGCAGCGTGGTGGAGCACTGTCAGGGTTTTGAGTCGCAGAGAGTCCGACATATATTCGCCACTTTCCCCGCCAGGTGGTGGGACCCTTAAGGGGTTTTTACCTAATGAAAGGGTGCTTTTTGTAAGGCCGCACCGGGGATTAGGGCGACTCGTAGTGGAGGGCTGACGGTATGACTGATTAGTCATTACCACGTCGGAAAAGTGGCGAGAAGCCAAGACCAACCGACGTCCGAAATCTGGGACCTGTGCGCTGTGTGTGTGTGTGTGTGTGTGTGTGTGTGTATTACGTGTTTCTATGTTCGCGATCGGTATTTGCTGATCCTTCATCGTTGTTAGGCTCATACAGGACGCTTTTTGGACGCCTATATTTCGGTTTAAGCAAGTGAAATAAGGGGGTTAGGGTGTAAGTCAGATTCCCGAAGTAAGACTTAGTCTTATTACATAAAGTAACTAGGTGACCGAGCTTCGCTCGGTAATTTTTTAATCGGTAATTTTTAAGATATGAAAAAAAAAATTAAAAAAGAAAGAAAATGCCGATGATATATGGGATTCAAACCAGGGTTGTGAACATTTTTGCGCGTTATCCATCGGCTATCACAACATTACGTTAGACAGTTAAAAAATCATTTGCTTTCAATTCTACATTTATTTTTTTTAATGCCCAAAAAACAGGGATATAACGATTTTTTTTTAAATAAAACCTAGCTAGCTCGTGTTTTCTCCCCAAAACCCCCAACTACATGCTGAATTTTACGAAAATCGTTGGAGCCGTTTTCGAGATTCCGAAAATATATTTTTATATATACATACAAGATTAACTCGTTTAGGTAAATATATATAAAAATATTAAAGATAACGTTTACTTTAAGACTTTAAGTAAAATGTAACTTGTAAGTAATATTACGAACGTGAGGACGACATCGCAATAATTTCGCAACGCCAAACGACATTTCTATCGGATGTTGAACCGGTTTACGTACGCCCACGGAATATTTAGATTTAACTGTCGTTTAAGGCTTTTATAGACCAAATAGCTTGTCGGTCCAGTAGTTCGAGCGTGAAGATGTAATGAAACTAGAAAGGCATTTCTAAATTTGCCAATTATATATATATATATATATATATATATATATATATATATATATATATATATATAATGTGAATGCCTCGAGAAATGTGAATGCCAAGGATCGTTCCCAACTAAATATTTGTTTTTTCTAACTTTTAAGTTTTTTATTTTCTTTTGTAAAAAATTACCGAGCGAAGCTCGGTCACCCAGATATTATATATATATATATATATATATATAGTATATATATATATATATATATATATATATATATATATATATACTGGCAGCCTGCCCCTGCTTCGCACGGGTATAAAATATATAGCCCATGTCACTCAGTGAAAAAAAAAAAAATTCAAATCTATCCTTGTACATCTTGAAAAGGTATACAGAAAAGTCCGCGATGGTATATGTCTATCTCTTATGGATAACCCACTATAGCATTTTTTGTCATTTACTTTTTACGAAAAATAAATCAAAACTACTGGATAGTAGTTTTGATTTATTCATTAAGCGTTAAATTTGGAGAAAAACAATTCCTCTCTCCCTATACTAAGAAGATTTCCTGCTATCTTTGGAATATCTAAATTCATATACTACATATTTACTCATTTATTTTTACATTTTTCCCTATGAATTTTATTTTTACAGTTAATTACAGAATGTCTTTAAACAAACTCTTGAAAGAGCGACATCGCTGCTAAAGTCGAAGTGTTATAGGGCGAAGCGCGGCCTCCTCACGGCATTTTAAATCTGTAATATCTCCGAAAATATTCACTTAAATTACATGCTGTAAACGGCCATATTGATCTATATTAAATCAACTATTTATTTAAGGTACTTAATTGGATAAGGATTAATGCTGTATTGTATAAAAATTGCTTCAAAAATATGGCATTATTTTTCGTAAAAAGTAAAGGACAAAAAATGCTATAGTGGGTTATCCATAAGAGATAGACATATACCATCGCGGACTTTTCTGTATACCTGTTCAAGATGTACAAATACTTAGTACATTATTTTGATAAATCTCGTAGGGTTTAGCCTGCGTTTGCAATGTAAGCGGGAAAAAATGTAATTATTTACACAAACCTCAAAAATTACAGTATTTCTTTACTCCGTATTGAATGTTATTATACGTACAAACCTTCCTCTGGAATCACTCTATCTATTAAAAAAAACCGCATCAAAATCTGTTGCGTAGTTTTAAAGTTTTATGCGTACATAGGGATATAGGGACTTTGTTTTATAATATATATACATATTATATTATAAACATATTATAAACGACCGGCCGGCTGCCTGACGTCAACTTACTATAGTCGTATTTTACGACACCTCGGTAAGAAATGAGGGTGGTCAATTCTATTCAGCCGGATACCACACGGCGGGTCGACTTACCTTAGTCGCCTTTTACGACACCTTGGTAAGAAATAAGGGTGGCACTATTCTACTTAGCCGGATACCACACGGCTATTATATTCTAAATTTGCCAATTGATAATACAGAAATGTTTTTTTAAAATGACCAAAATAGTTACGTTAAATAGCTGCGCTATAGAGGGATTGTTGTGAAAGCGGACTTCATACAATTATTAGATGCTCATCGAGATAGTAAGTTAGCTTACAAGGTATTTTACAAAGAGTTCCCATAATCATGACTTAGTAATGCGTTTTTTTAAGTTTTGCTTACCTACATGCCTATAGACAAAGTATTATGTGTGTATCCTGCCCTTATCCCACTCTAAGTAATGTCGGCACATGTTTTAAACATGTTGTCACATGATGTGGCTACGTATTTTACGACCGGCTGCCTGCTTGACGTCAACTTACCCTAATTGTATTTTACGACACCTCGGTAGAAAAGAGGGTAATCTATTCTACTAAACCGGATACCACACGGTGGGTCAACTTACCTTACTCGCCTTTTACGACACCCCGATAAGAAATGAGGATGGACTATTTGACTCCGCCGGATATCACACGGCGGGTCGACTCACCTTAGTCGACATTTACGACAACTCGGTAAGAAATGAGGGTGGTCTATTCTATTCAGCCGGATATCACACGGTATAGTTACGTCACTTAGATGTATTTTTTTTAGTATAATCCTATAAACAAAGTATTATATGTTATTTTCAACAAATAAATTGAAGTGTTATAAATATAAGCGATGATACCATCAAAACAAAATACTACTTAAGAACAGGTATTTAGCAGGAAAACTATATGATATTTTTATTTATAAATATTCAACTAATTAGCATTTAGTATTCGCAATAGCATCTGCGTTTTTGATACAGCGACTTTTTTATATAGTCTTAGTAATATAATCTTTTGATAACTATAAAAATGGTTATAGTGGCTTAACCTTAAAAGCTAGACGTATGCTCTCCCGGACTTTTATTTAGAAGTTTTAGAGGGGAACAATTTTGTAATACATGATTTTTTAATAACTAGCACCGTTTACTTAGCGCACGCAAGCTTTAAATGTTACCGTTTTCGTACTATTTTTTATTGCTGCTCCTCTCCTATTTATCATTATCATAGCGCGATGTCATATAGCCTATAGGCTTCCTCGATGAATGGACTATCTTTTTTATTACACACTTGTATTATGGTAGACAGACAACTGTTGAATATATACATATATATATTTTTAAGCACATACTTGTATACAAATATACACCCAGGCTCAAAAACCAACAAATTCATTTCAGAAAATAGAAACCCGCGACCCGCGGATCGGAAGGCAGAGTCACTACCCACTGCGCCAACGGGTCAGTCAATCTTACACCAAATGAATTTTTCAAATCGTTTTGGTAGTTAGCGCGTTAAAACAATCAAACTCTTCAGCTTTATATATTAGTATAGATTCACGAATTCATCATCATCATCATCATGATTCCTGCCCTTATCCCACTCTAAGTGGGGTTGGCACAACATGTTATAAACATGCTGTCACATGATTTGGCTGCGTTTTTACGTCCAGCCGCCTGTCTGACGTCAACTTCCTCTGTCGTATTTTACGACACCTCGATGAGAAAGAGGATGGTCTATTCTACTAAAACGAATACCACACGGTGGGTCAACCTACCTTAGTCGCCTTTTACGACACCTCGGTAAGAAATGAGGGTAGTGTATTCCAGGGCTTCTTAAACTGTGGGAAGAGACTACTGAAAGCAAAAGGCGTCGCAAAGATCTGATACTTTTCAATCATTATTGATACAACTACATGGCTGCAGCTGTCCTTTAAAGAACTTTTCTAACAAAGATTTATTGATATTTCTCCTCCTAAGTTCCTTCATTACCCCTTTTCATTAAATTTAATTAAATTTATGATTGGTTAGTTTACATTATTTACATTGTAAAATAGTGCGATATTACATCTACATCTACGGTTAATATATATTTCATTATATGGAGGAGGGGGTCGTTTAAAATTTCCTAAGCTTGAAGGGGGTCGCTATATAAAAAAGTTTAAGAAGCCCTGGTCTATTCTACTCAGCCGGATACCACACGGCGGGTCGACTTACCTTAGTCGCCTTTTACGACACCTCAGTAAGAAATGAGGGTGGTACTATTCTATTCAGCCGGATACCACACGGCGTAGTATATATAGATTCATGAATTGTAATTGTATATTGTATTTTGGTAACAACTATTCAATGTCTGTGCGTACTACAGTCAAAGCTATTGACGTGTCCTATATGGCTACGACGTAATTTTCATCCAAATGATTGATAGTGAGTTATTAACGACTAACTGACCGATTTTGGCCGAAATTTAAAATGGACTGAAATATTAACACTTTAGTTAATTACCTCTTTAGGTGATAAAAAGGCTGGCTTTGTCTTTTCGACCGGCCACCTATCTGACGTCAACTTACCTCTCTCGTATTTTACGACACCTCGATAAGAAAGAGGGTGGTCTATTTTACTAAACCGGATACCACACGGTGGGTCAACTTAGGTGGGTAATCTTAGTCGCCTTTTACGACACCTCTGTAAGAAATGAGGTTAGTCTATTCTACTCAGCCGGATACCACACGGCGGGTCGACCAACCTTAGTCGCCTTTTACGACACCTCGGTAAGAAATTAGGGTGGTACTATTATTCTATTCAGCCGGATACCATTGACTGAAATATTAACACTTTAGTTAATTACCTCTTTAGGTGATAAAAGGGCTGGCTTTTTCTCACAAATCAGTTTAGCGATTTAACGCGGAAACGCTGCCAGCATTCTTGCGACTATACCATGTGGGCATGATTTTATAGTAGTATCATGTAATTTATGATAGACATAACTTGTACATTTTTGTTGTAAATAAAAAAACTGCAATTGAAATTAGAGTGTCCTTACGTTATCAAATCCAAAATAAGGAGATCTCTAGAAGAATCCAATTAAAATAATCTTAATTAAAATAAGTTCTTTTAAGCATTAATAAATCTTCAAGGATCTGCCTTTATCCCACTCTTAAGTGGGGTGGGCACAACATGTTACAAACATGTTGTCATATGACTTGGCTACGTATTTTACGACCGGTCGGTTCAGTTCGGCCTGACATCAACTTACCTTAGTCGTATTTTACGACACCTTGGTCTGAAAGAGGGTGGTCTATTTTACTTAACCGGATACCACACGGTGGGTCAACTTACCTTAATCGCCTTTTACGAAACCTCGGTAAGAAATGAGGGTGGTCTATTCTACTCAACCGGATACCACACGTCGGGTTTGACTTAAGTTAGTCAGCTTTTGCAACACCTTGGTAAGAAATGAGGGTGGTCTATTTTACTCAACCGGATACCACACGGTGGGTCAACTTACCCTAGTCGCTTTTTACGACACCTGAGTAAGAAATGAGGGTAGTACTATTCTATTCAGCCGGATACCACACGGCGTAAATCTTTAAGGATCAATGTGAATAATAAAGCTATTTATATTGAAGTCTCCCTGAAGTCTTCTTGTTTATAAAACATGACAAGTTATCGTTTTTTAATACAATTTAAATGATTCTCGGACTGCGACAGTAGGGACTGCGCTGGACACGAGTGCTGGGACTCGGCAATTATAAACTCTTGCGAGTCTCATCTGAATGACAGCCAATTTAGACCAGCTTGGCCAAACTGGCTTCCCTCGAGACCGAGGACCCCCTCTATAAGCTGTGATGGCCCAGCGGTAACACCGTTCGACCTTTCGAGGAGGTCGCGGGTTCAAAACCGGGCAGACACCAATGAGCTTTTCTGTTAAAAACTTGTGTCGAATTGATAATTTCAATTTATCTAGCTTTTCGGTGAAGGAAAACATCGTGAGGAAACCTGCATATCTCTAGAGAATTCCGGGGATATGTGTAACCTACCAATTCGCATTGGAGCAGCGTGGTAGGTCTTAGCTCCAACCCTTCTCTCCAAAAATGGAGAGAGGAGGCCTATGCCCAGCAGTGGGATAGTAACAGGCCGTTACTTACTACTTACTAAATGATTCTAAATTGTTCTTGTATAAAAGTCTTTAGTTCAATTTCCTTATCGAGTTACGAATACGTGTAAGTACATCACGATTTAACTTGACTTTGAATTGTAAGACACGCTTCGTTACTTTTACATTGTCTACGTAGCTTATATATTCGACATGAGACACATATTTAAATACCCCCAGAAACCATTTATAATCTGTCCCATCAATTAGTTAACTTTTGAAAATAGTGATGTCGAAAACCAATCGATTTTATTTACATAGAAGTTTAAATATCATAGATTTATCACATTGATATATTTTGTATAAAGTAACGGCCTGTTACTATCCCACTGCTGGGCATAGGCCTCTTCTCTCCGTTTTTTATTTTTTTTTTTTTGGAGAGAAGGATTGGAGCTTAGGCCTACCACGCTGCTCCAATGCGGATTGGTAGGTTACACATATCCCCAGAATTCTCTAGAGATATGCAGGTTTCCTCACGATGTTTTCCTTCACCGAAAAGCGTGTGATAAATTGCAATTATCAATTAGACACATAAGTTTTACTAGAAAACTCATTGGTGCCTGCCCGGGGCTTGAACCCTAGACCTCCTCGAAAGAGGCGCACGGTGATACCGCTGGGCTACCACAGCTTATATTTTATATATTTTGTATAGTACTATAGAAATATTTTGGCATTTAAATGTCTTTATTGTAGGTATTAAAATAAAAATGTACTTATATTTATCTCATAACTTAAGAAATATAACAATAATGAACAATGAAAAAAATATTTATTAAGTAATAACGCTTTAATAAGTCATAGACATCGTTCGCCAACAAAGCAACGAAAATTTTATGTCAAACGCAAAATCCTCAACTCGGCCGAACAAAAATCGGTGTTAATTAACACGTCAAGTCATTATTAAAAAAAAACAAAGTGCCCATAAACCATTGCATTTGTTTACTGAGGGGTTTAAAGTAATAATAACGGATCTTCATAAGCGTGTATATGTCAAAAGTTAAATAAATTATTAGTAATAGTATAATTGCTCGCATCTTACTCTTGCTATTGCTTACTCTCTTCAAATGGAAGAATATAGGGTTGCCACCCGTACTATATTATATAGTATCGTACTATATTTTAGTCAATTGTACTATATATTATAGAAAAATAATAAAGGACAAAAATACTTTATTTTTATCGCTAATTCAATTGTCGCGTTTTTTTTATCAACTGCGAATGGAACGCACCCGCAGCACTGCAAAGGGAATTTTTGAACGAAACTCATTCATGTATTTACGGGGCTTAGTTAGTTAGTAACTCTAACTCCTTTGTCATTGTCCAGCGAAAAGTAATAATAAATAATCATGGAAAAATAAATAGTGATTAAAAATAGAGGTGTACTATTTTTCTTGAATTTCCTTAAAGTACTAGTAGTACTTCAGGAAAAATAGTACAATAGTAAAAATAGTAAAGTAACCCTAAGGATCCTAAAAGTAACCTTAGACACGAATGAGGCTGTTCACAGAGAGGTTATTTTATCATGATTACTAGGTATAAATTTTAACAAGATCTCTAGATTTTTTATACCTTTAATTACCATAATAAAATATTAAAATAATACAAAAGTTAAAACGAAAACTTTTACGACGCGACAGCTTGTTATTAACAAAATAATAATGCAATTTAAATCTAAACGAGTTAAAGATATATCAACACAAATTACGGAAGATATAATTTTAGATAGATATAAGTTTTTCTCGAATTCAAATTTTGAACATAAAAGTAGTTATTGTGAGTTTACCATAAGAGAGAGACAGAGACATGCTGTCGCGGGCTCTTTTGTAGTATTTTTGTAGATTTACAATTCTCTGCTACATCACTATAGTGGATTTGCGCTGGATTACGCGGCGCACACAAGTAAAGCTCCGTATAAACGTGTTTTTTTACAACCTCTCTTGAACACAGTTTAGGGAACAGAACACACATTACAACAGTAATGTAAATTAACCTTAACCTTCCGGAAGAATTTAACTATTTTTATATAAAAACCATACAAAAGTCAGTTTAGTAGTTTCAGAGAAAATCGGTCACATACAGACAGCTTTCTGGGACTTTTTTTTCATAAGTATATGGCATAATTGACATGCCGTGTGGACTGAGAGAATAGACCACCCTCATATGCCAAGGTGTCATAAAGGGCGACTAAGGTAAGTTGACCCGCCGTGTGGTATTCGGCCGGGAAGAATAGACAACCCTCATTCTTGCCGAGGTTTCGTTAAAGACGACTAAGGTAAGTTGATGTCAGGCAGGTGGCCGGTCGTAAAATAAATGACAGAATTATGTTACAGCACGTTAAAAACATATTGTGCCGACCCCGCTTAGAATGGGATAAGAGGGCGGGAGAATGATGACATAAAACCTGTTACCAGATCATTTGTTGACGCTAGTACACGAAAGCTTATGTATAATATTTACATCAGAGACAAAAGATCGTGAGAAATGACCTTATCTCGACAAACAGATAGAATATCTCTAGCCTTACTCATTTTAGTGCAACGTGAACTGCGCAGCTCTTTGTTGTTTTAGTATGATAATTATTTTTGAAAACGACTTTAGCACTACGTTGTATTATGTTTAATATTCATAATGATAATGTATGGTTGTATAATCGTTACAAATTTTAAAAATACAAAAGTGAAATCGTTGTTTACCATCATTTTGTACACTATTAAGGAGAGGCTGACACAGAAAGCCTACTATACTGTTGAGGATTATTTAGACGATAAAAATGCGTGGATATAAATATTGTTCGACCCTGTACAAGATAGAAACATTAAATGTAACTAGCATTAAGAATTGTATTTTTAAAAAGAGCAACCGCCGAGTTTCTTGCTGGCTCTTCTCGGTAGGAACAGCTTTCCGAACCAGCAGTAGAGTTGACGATTCAAAAGCACTTGTTTACAAGTTTATTTGAATAAAGAATATTTTGAATTTGAATTTGAATTTGAATTTTCAAGGTGAAAGTGAAGAACAGATTTGGTAGGAAACTCATAGAGATTTGTAGATTCAAAGACAATCGTAGAATAATGGAATTAAACTCCAAAAATCTATATACGGTCATCATCTTCCTGCCCTTATCCCACTCTAAGTGGGGTCGGCACAACATGTTATAAACATGCTGTCACATGATTTGGGTGCGTTTTTACTACCGGCCGCCTGCCTGACGTCAACTTACCGCTGTCGTATTTTACGACACCTGGGTAAGAAATGAGGGTGGTACTATTCTATTTAGTCGGATACCACACGGCGTAAAAAAAAATCTATACCTATACGGTATAAATCGAATTAAAAAATATTCAGTGACGTGTTAGAAAATTAATGTTTAGTGATGGGAATAATTATTTAATTACACAATGACATAGGATCGCGTAAAGTAATAAATTATATAAATTAAAAATTACCTTAAAATTTTTGTCACTAACCTACCCTTATAATACCTCATTACTTCTCTAGTAGTTAGCAATCTTCTTCTCATTGGAGAGAAGGTTTAGTATTTCTTCCGGCTGAGTAGAATAGACCACCCTAATTTCTTAACGAGGTGTCGTAAGGTGACTTAGGTAAGGTAAGATATTTAAAACTTGTGCCGACCCCACTTTGAGTGGGATAAGGGCAGGAGAATGATGATGTTGATTTAGCACGATCTTCTTCTGATACAATGATAAGGGGCCAATGGTGATTTTTATTTCAAGTATAAGCCTTTCAAATAATAGCTAAATAACCACAAGTTGCATATAACAAATACGAAGGTCACAGGCGACATTGACAAAATGACCAATCCATAAAGGATTTAAATCATGCGCGAAAAAATGTATGCCAAATATTCTATCCCAATGTTCAAAATATCAGTATAAATTTGAAATTTACAAGTCATATAAGTCGTTATAGTATAGTAAATTACCATCATATCCGGTTTTAAGAGATTACTGTGTTTCAAATTTTATACGTCATTGACTAAATTAAGTTGGAAAGTACAATCTAGTTTTGATAAAAACCTTATTCTTTGAGAATCAATATTAATATAAGTACGTCTAATAACTACCGCTAGAGTATTGCAAGAAACATTTGATGTAAAGAAAATCTGAGAATATATAAAGCCATAATTAAAAGTAAAAAAAATTATCGATATATTTTTTAAACATATGGTACATCACTATAACAAATGTAAGAAAAAAGTTTTAGTTACAACATTGTTCACTTTCATTTTGTTTTATTTAAGAACATAAATATTGTTACTTACTGAGAGGCGACAAATCCGTTATTAAATCCATTATCCAAAAAGCACAAATGTTTCTGGTTTCACTTTAAATGGATGTTTCAATCTGTCACCCATTTCTCACTATTTTGCACCACAATTCATAATACACTCACACATTATATGGCTATATCACATATTTTTTCCGCGATTATACTTAACACAAGATACCTCGCACTCGCAGACTATCTAACAGATTTGTTCACTCGTCCTTATTATCCAATTTTTCAATTCAAACAATAAACCATAACTTTAATAACAACTTTCCCCGTCAAAAACGCGTGCACAACACGTATTTCACTGATTAAACACACTATTTTGGGTTGAAATAATCACTTTAACAAATATTGTCCCACTAAAAGCTCATGATACAAAAACACGAGCGAAACGTCATCCGACTAAACAGGTTTTGTTTTTTTTTCACCGCTCTAGAGCCCACGTGATCGATTATTACGAAGTAGTTCAGTAAGTTGCCGCTAGATGACATTAGTTACCGTAAGCGCAAAGGTAGAGAATCTGAGCTCCTAGTAAGGAAACTAATTGGATTTGTGTTGATAACTTTTTGCGTTTAACTAACCGTTGAGAAATTTATTAATCGTGAATTCCTTCACAATGGATTTTTTTATTTTATGTTGATTAGAATGATAAACTATTGTGTTCGCGGAGACGTTTTTGAAGGAATACTTTTTAGATTTTATCACTCACCTTCGATTTGCCGACGACATAGTCGTTATCGCAGAGTCCCTGGAGGATCTTAACACAATGCTCGACGACCTCAGCAGAGTATCTCAACAGGTGGGCCTAAAAATGAACATGAGCAAGACGAAAGTTATGTCAAACTCACATGATCCGCTCCACCCGATCATCGTTGAGAACTCTGCACTCGAAATTGTTGACGAGTATATATACCTGGGCTGGGTCCGGCTAGGTAGGTCCAATTTCGAGAAAGAGGTCAGTCGCCGAATCCAACTCGGATGGGCAGCGTTTGGGAAGCTACGCGAGATCTTTTCGTCCAATATTCCTCAGTGTCTGAAGCCTAAAGTCTTCGAACAGTGCGTGTTGCCAGTGATGACCTATGGCTCTGAATCTTGGCCGCTGACTATGGGCCTCATAAGAAAGCTCAGAGTCGCTCAGCGGGCGATGGAGCGAGCTATGCTCGGAGTTTCTCTACGTGATCAAATCAGAAATGAGGAGATCCGTAGAAGAACCAGAGTTACCGACGTAGCTCAGCGGGTCGCGAAGCTGAAGTGGCGATGGGCGGGGCACATAGTGCGGAAAACCGATGGACGTTGGGGTCTCAAAGTGTTGGAATGGCGACCCCGCACCGGAAGTGTCGGAAGACCCCCTACTAGATGGACAGACGGCCTCAAAAGGGTCGCGGGGAGCTGCTGGATACAAGCGGCACAAAATCGTGTGTTCTGGAGATCCCATGAAGAGACCTTTGTCCAGCAGTGGACGTCCATCGGTTGAAGAAGAAGAAGAAGAACTTTTTAGATTTTATCAATAAAATACACAGGTCAAGGGTGAAATTATTTCCTTACAACTATAGGATGTCTCATATTGTTCATTTAATTTTATCTCACTGTGAATTTTTTAGCTACGTTTCTATAGTTTTTTATATTTATATAAACATATTTTACGTTACCTACACCCCGTATTTCTTTATCAAATGTTAAATGGTTAAGCATGTTTAGTTATAATATTTAATAAAATAATTTTGCGGTGAAGTGCAAGATAAATTGCAAAATATCATTTTAAGATATAAATGTATTTAAAAACTCGAAAGTTTCACGTATTTATAACCAAACGCGACAGGCGCTAAGTGATTATAATTTCACGGAGGTAGTTTGAAAAATAGTAGGCGAGACTTGTAGAGCACCTCATAATGGTACCATGAAAAGTGTGAAAAGTACCTTATTCATTCCCCTGCCCTTATCCCATTATGGATTAGGAAACTGATAGCCCAGTGGTAAGATAGTGCGACTCTCTAGAGACGATCATGGGTTCCAACCCCGGGCAGGCACTAATGAGTTTATCTAATAAAATATATGTCTAATTAATAATTGCAATTTATCACACTCTTTTCGGTGAAAAAAACATCGTGAGGTAAAGCGGCAGTAGCGGAATTGTTAGTGTAATGGACTTGCGATGCGAGGTCGTGGGTTCGAATCCCGGCCATTATACTACCGACGTGAACCCACTCCTAACACAAGCATTTAGCTTAGCTGGTGGGGTTAACAAGTGTGTGTGAGTTAGTAGTTTTTTACTTTTTGACTGGCCCGTTGGCGCAATGGGTAGTGATCCCGCCTTCAGCTCCGCGGGTCGCGGGTGCGATTTTACAACATTTTATATGAATTTGTTGGCCTTTGAGCCTGGGTGTATATTTGTATTTAAGTATGTATTTTAAAAATATATAAGCATATATTCACCAGTTTATTGTCTACCATAATACAAGTATTAAGTTACTTACTTTGGAGACGGACGACCGTGTGTGTAAGTGTCCCATATATTTATTTATTATATTTATATATTTATTTACTTTGTAACTCAAATTGCTAGTAACCTTTTTAAATAAAAAAACCTGTATATCTCTAAAGAATTTTTGGGATATGTGTAACCTACCAATCCGCATTGGAGCAGCGTGGTAGGTCTTAGCTCCAATCCTTCTCTCCTAAAAATGGACAGAGCATAGGCATACTCTGTCCGTGGGCATAGGCCCAGCAGTTGGTTAGTAACAGGCCGTTACCTGATCGCGGATTATAGCAAAATAATTTAATTATTACTAGTACTAAAACTCTATGGTTTACGACGAAAAATTTACCGTGTACAGTTACTATGGCAACTGATATTACAAACTGAAAAGGAAAACTAATTCATGTCAAACAACAAGGTATTACTTATAAACCGGTACATGTTATTAACATTTTCCTACTAATATTATTAAGTACAAAGTTACTGTTTGTGTGTATTTCTGTAAGAATTCACCAGCTTTACGGATTTGTAAGTAATTTTCCTTGAATGTTTGCTACTAGCAACTTAGAATAACATAGGACATTTCAAAGTCACCTTTCTATTTGCGAAAATTGATTTATAAAGAGAAGGTTAAAGTATAAAACTATGAGTACTGCCTCTATCTCATAAATATTTATAACTACGAGTATACTAAGATATAAAGCTGAAGAGTTTGTTTGTTCAATTGTTTGAACGCGCTAATCTCAGGAACTGCTGGACCGATTATAAAAATTCTTTGAGTGAAAGATTATCCGTTTATTGAGGAAGGCTATAGGCTATATAACATCACGCTAAGATGAATAGGAGAGGAGCAGCAATAAAAATATAGCGAAAAGGCAAAATTTTAAGCTTTCCTTGCGTACGCTAAGTAAACGGTGATAGTTATTAAAAAATCATGTATTTCAATATTGTAACACCTCTAAAAGTTCTGCCTATTATTTCCCTCTAAAAGTTCTATAGGACAGCCTCATTTCTTACCGAGGTGTCGTTAAATGCTACTAAGTTAAGACGACTCGCCGTGTGGTATCAATTTGAATAGATTAGACCACCCTCATTTCATAAGTTGAAATCAGGCCGTCGTAAAATACCTAGCCAATTCATGTGACAATATGTTTATAACATGTTGTACTGACCCCATTTAGAGTGGGATAAGGCCAGGAGAATGATGATTAATGATAGCGTTCTTCAGTCAATGTTTAATTTAGGATATCTGTTGTTGTTTGTTTCCAGAAAATCAATTGAATCCTAATCGAAAAAAGGTTCCAATATGCCTGAGTTAATTGAACAGATGTACTGCTCCCAGCAAATCGTCATACCCCCGAAGTTTCCATACATACTCAAGAAATACTGCAAATGTAAATATCAATCCATCTTTAATATTGAAATTTAGATAATCTTGTATATAATCTGAATTTTGGAAACGACTCCAACGATTTTTATGACATTTAGTATTTGCCTAAGGCGTTTTCGATCTAGCTAGGTTTTAATAAAAAAAAGTCGTTTTATCCCTGTTCCCAGGCATTGAAAAACTGTTAAAATACAAAAGGGAATAGAGAGATTTTATTTTAGATATATTTTTGCTTTCATTTGTAAAGTTGTAATAGTTCAGTGGGGATCGGGTGGATTAGAGAAGTCAAAATACAAAAGTTTTTATCTTTTCTTGTTGCTAGTTTCTAGTTCAAGCTTGTTACACTTGTTCGCAGGCAAAATAAAATAAAGGGTGGGGTTGAACCGATGAGTATATATCTAAACTTATTTGGGTATTGCTTCGCTTTGCGATTTTGGTCGTGAAACGATTGTTGAGTTTGTGATAGTGAACGTATATGCTTGTGTATTGTGGTGGCGGTGGTGGAGGTTAGTGCATGTGTTTTTACGCGTCCTGCATGTATCAGGTATGATAACCGATTGTCCACTTACATTTAGCATTATATATATTTTCTATTTTACTTCTTCGCGGATTATAGGAAAATAATTTTATTATTACTTTTCTTGTTGCATTTATTTATAGATTATAAAAAAATACTGAGCAAGGTTACCCAGGTACTTTTATCATCGATATTCACGGCACGTTGGTGTCTTTGACAAGATACACTCGAGATATTTTTTTTATATTTTTTTTACACATACAAAGTCGTCAGTCTCCAAAGTAAATAACTTAATACTTGTGTTATGGTAGAAAGACAACTGGTGAATATATACTTTTATTTTATAGGAAGTCAAAAGTAATGACAGTATTATTTTGCTATAATCCGCGATAAATGGCTTTGCGATTTTGTCGTGGAGTCTATCTCCTGACGATGCTTCGGTTTCGTGGCGAAACAATTGTTGAGATTGTGGTGGTGAATGTGTGCAGTGCTTGTGTATTGTTGTGTCATCGGTGTCGGGTAGTGCATGAGTTCTTAAAAATTCTGCATGTATCAGTTATGAGAACGAATAGCACACTATACATTTAGCATTACATATATTTCCTTTTATAGCGGATTATAGCAAAATAATATTCTCATTACTTTTGTATTATGGACCTCTGCAAAGTAAAGCCTAATTCTATAAATTATTTATAGTAAGTGACAATTTTGATGAACAAACAGCAATAAATGTGATGATTTAAAAATATTTCCCTTCCAGCGGCTATAAAAACTCAACCCTACGATTTACTCCGCTGGTCATACGAGTACTTTTCAGCGCTAGCAGAGAACAGATCACCGCCTGTGAAGCTGAGGCTCGAATATCCCATTTACAGTACCGAAGGAGGGCTGACGAAAGGGTGCTTGAAGGTTCTGGCTCACCAGGTGATTGTAGAAACACTTGTATATTTTAATTACCTGTTAGTCAAGTCACCTTTCATAGCAGCCTATCCTTACTGTTAAATTGCTCCCCAACCGTTTTTGTTTGTGATAGTCTCAGAAACTACTCAACTGATTTTAATGCAGATTTTAATTATGAATAACTTAGGGCTTAGCCCGCGAGGACATCAAAGCTTTTCCAGTGTAAATTCCGATCCGTTTGTTTAGTTAAATTGTATTGTACTATTTACCTAAACATTTCTCAATCTTTTAATAAACACCGTACAAAAATTCGTTTAATAGATTTTGAAAAAAAATCAATTACATACAGACAAAATTCCGGAAAAATGAGGAAGCCTTGGCGCGTTCATCGATAACACTGGTATATCCATTAGAGATTAAATATATAGAAATTATTTTTTCCTTCGGGAAGAGGATAAAGCGTACATCAATTATTGCAATTTTTTTCAATTTGTTTACTATATATAACAATTATAATAAAATTGATGGGAAGTTTTTGAAGGTCTTTCCATGTTTTTTCGTTCTAGTTAGCTGGGATGAGTGATCTGCCTCTACCAGTGGTACGCAAAGCCTGGCAAGGATTTTGCTTAGACCCTAATGAATTGAGGAGAATCTTTTGCCTTTGTGAAGTATATTTAAGGGAAGCAAACGTCCCTTTTTTAAAATTCATCGCTGTCGCGGGTGGATTGTTGACAAAGGTAAAACTATAAATTATTTTTGTTATAGTGATCGTTTGTTGAGGGTCGATGTTACGCTTGATAATTTGACGCCATTCTTTTGGGACGGCTGCCTTCATAATTGTACTAGACATTTGAAGAGGGCCGTCAAAGGTAGCCTTCGCCTGATCCGTCCTTCTTATCGGTAATCTGCTGCGCGGTCTTGTGCCTACGACATTCTTCTGCACATAGGCATGCCTTCGACAAAACATGTATCCACAAAACGGGAGAATACGATCTTAAACAATGAAAGACAGACGCTGTTTGATGCCGGGTGTTCGGATAATCGACTTGTTGGTTCTATATTCAGTCCATGAAACTCTCAACATCCTTCTCCAGCATCACATCGAGCGTCCGCTTCCTCTCACTTTCCCGTAGTGTCCAAGTCACAAAATCGAGAAGAAGTATGGGAAAAACTAGACCCCTGTTTTAATTAATTTTTGTGGCTTTGGTGATGTTCCTGTTCTTCCATTTTCCTCAACTTGTCCATAGATGATGTGGTAATAGCCATGCGCCGTTTTATTTCGTCAATAGACCCGCCAGTTTTAGAAATCAGAACCCTGAGATAGACATTATTTTCTCGTCTTATTGTCCATTGTGGTGGGCCAAACTAGTTTCAAGCCCATACGAGCTCTTATTCATAAGGTCTGTACACGCCATGTAAAGTGCAGTTCGGCAACACTAATAATAAAATTATTTAGGTATTATCCGCGATGAACTTTAATTTTATAACAAAATCGCAAAGCGTGATGTCGTGGAGTCTATCTCCTGATGCGGGGCGAAACGATTGTTGAGTTTGTGATAGTCAACGAATGTAATTCTTGTGTATTGTGGTGGCGGTGATGAAGGTTTTTGCATGTGTTTTTACGAATCCTGCATGTACAGGTATGAAACGGATTGCTCACTCTACATTTAACATTATATATATTTTCTATTTTACTTTATTGCGAATTATAGTAAAATAATTTTATTATTACTTTTGTATTATGGATTTCCGCAAAGTAACGCCTAATTCTATAAATTATTTTGCAGTAAGGCAGTTCATGCCGCAATAACGTGGTGAAAATTCTATACATAAACGAAAGATAACATATGATGATGTTATGAAACCTGTGTTTGGACCTTTTACCATATTTTATTTTCAAGTTTAGTTAACATAATAATCGAATAAAACAGCGCCTGTAGTAATTAAAAGACCAATATCACATATACGTTGATATTATTGCTAGAGGTATCTCATTGCGCGGTAAATAGTAAGAGTAACAGCCTGTTACTATCCCGCTGTTGGACATATGCCTCATTTCTCCGTTTTTATAGAGAGAAGATTAGAAGTTAAAACCCACCACCCTGGTCCAATGCGGAATGGTGAAAAGTAAATAGTAAAGTAAAAGGTAGCGGTAAATAGTAAATGCTGTGATTGGAGGTATGATTATTATCGCAATGCATTCGCTTTCTGTCACTGTACAACAGCATTCTATCTTTTGAAATATTCAAAAATTCCCTCCATCGCCCGATAATTTGAGGAAAATGTGTAGTCTACTAAAATCTGAGCAGAATTGAGTATTATTCCCACCTTTATCTCTGAGAGGAGATCAAGAAAAATATGTCTGTAAATATACCTATTGTTAAAGAAGTTCTAGTAGTGAGTATTATTAATTAAACCCTGAACTATAATTCAACTTGTATTACCAAACTCGTAATAAATACCATATCCCAAAGCAAACTTCACATCACACACGATGGCTTGTAATTCTGTTGCCATCGCAACCTCCATTTGTTATTGCGCATTAATCCGGCACTCGGATGTGTTCGTAGAACGCTCTTTGATGGGGAGTTCCCTATCCTTCAGCTACACTGATAATACGCACGATAGCAGCGACCTCTTGTAATATCCGTTTACAATATTTATAGGTTGTTAAATTTTACTTTCAGACCCTGACCCATACAATGATTCTCCTCTGCGAGACCCTAACAAAGGAACCAGATGGTGGTTCGGCCGCAATACCAGTCCAGGATTTTCTTACAATGTACACGTTTTTAGCACGCATGGACGCTTCTATGGATGTGAAGTACTTTAATGGATTCAGACAAGGTAATAGAGGTAGTACATTTTGCGGTACAAGATTTTGTCTGGATCTGGTGGTAGTCTTCGAGCCTTATTAGGTAATTTTTGCACCCAGTCATGGGTTCCGTGACAGACGCCACTGAGTTTTTCTTCTAAAGCTTATTAAAACTGTGCCTAATTGATATTTGCAATTTATCAAACGCTATTCGGTAAAGAAAACCTTCATATCTCTTAGAAGGCATGATCAATGGGATCTCTTAGAAGGCATGATCAATGGGATATCTTACCTACCAATCATTCGAGCAGCGTAATAGATCTAAGCTCGAGCCTTTCTGTCCAAGAAGAAGAGAATATCAAGAAGACAGGGCTTTATGCCCAGCAGTGGGACATTTGCAGTAGTAACAAACCGTTACCAGCGTTTTGTTAAGTGCAAGAAGGAAGTCTTCCAACGTCGTCCCTTTCTGTGCAAAGTTAATATGCAGCTTCAACATCTGAGCAACAATTTAGGTGCCGATATCCACTAGATTTTAGTTCATGCATCGTATTGTCATTTTACCAACCAATTTCAACAGAAATATTTGAAACCAGTTATATACTCGTCTCATAAACATAACTGAATTAAAATGAAATTTGACAGTAAAATTCTCATCTTCATTTGTGAAATTCTGTAGGTCAGACTCCGCCGCAAGAGTCCATCGCTGAAGAGCAGGAAGCGCAGCCGGAAGTAGAAATAATTGAAGAAGAGGTGAAAAGATTTTTCTTTTTAATCCTTACGATGTTGTTTGAGTAGGTGTGTGTTTGTTTTTGTGTGTTTGTGTGTTGTGTGTGTATGTGGAAATAACAAAAGTGGTGGTTTAATAATAATATAATAATAATTTTATTTCAAGCTACAAAGGCTCACAATTGTTGGTAACAAAAACTTATAAACTATATTAATAATTTTATTTTAATTTTAGTTTTTACAAATATATCAATACTTATACAATATCTACATTTAACACACAATATCTTACTATAGCATTAGTAACTCCATAAATCGTGCATATATGGGTGACTCCATTTTACACAAACAAATTTAAATAATCCTCAAAATAATCTAAGATTTAACTTTTAAAAAAAAATCTATGGGCATAGACAGTGATAACTCTTGTCTATAATCCGCAATGAAGTAAAATAGAAAATATATATAACGCTTAATGTAAGTGGACAATCGGTTATCATACCTGATACATGCAGGATTCGTAAAAACACATGCACAAACCTCCACCACCGCCACCACAATACACAAGCACTATATACGTTCACTATCACACACTCAACAATCTTTTCGTCCCGCAACCGAAGCATCATCAGAACATAGAGTATGTATGTATCAGGCATGTATCAGGTATGATAAGCGATTGTCCACTCTACATTTTGCATTATATATATTTTCTATTTTACTTCATCGCGGATTATAGCAAAATAATTTTATTATAACTTTTGTATTATGGATCTCCGCAAAGTAACGCCTAAGTCTATAAATTAGTGAAAACTGTGTTTCTCTATACTCTGCACTGTTTTATACAGACTAAAATTAAATATACTCATTTATTCTTAGACATTGTCAGACGATTACTGGCAAGACAGAAACCTTCATAAGATAAACCTCATAAGTGACTACGTGCCTCAAACTTCAAGATTGAGCGCCAAGCTTAATATGCCAGTGCTTGGCAAAATAGAGCGGTCGCCCTCCGTTGAAAGAGCGGGACAGATAGAGCGTGAGAACTATATGAGGGAGAGAAAAGGTTATGTTGTAACAGTAGAATGAAATGCTTTAGTATAGTTGATAGTCAACAATATTGGGTCACTTGCAGTCATCATCTTCATCTTCCCGCCGTTATCCCACTTTAAGTGGGATAACGGCTGTCACATGATTTGGCTGCGTTTTTACGACCGGCCATCTGCCTGACGTCAACTTACCTCTGTCGTATTTTACGACACCTCTGTAAGAAAGAGAGTGGTCTATTCTACTCAGCCGGATACCACACGGCGGGTCGACTTACCTTATTTACCTTTTACGACACCTCGGTATGAAATGAGGTTGGTCTATTGTACTCAGCCGGTTACCACACGGCGGGTCGACTTACCTTAGTCGCCATTTACGACACCTCGGTGAGAAATTAGGGTGGTACTATTCTATTCAGCCGGATACCACACGGCGTAAGCTATGATATATTACCTATAATAATGATTAAATAAAACATTAAACAACACACAATATTACAGGTAGAGCTGTACCTAATGAAGATGTTGAAGTTAGTAATAAATAATATTATTATAATTTTTTCAACTAAAACATTACACTGTAAAGCGTTGTTTCATTTAAAGCAACTTATAGGAACTTTTGACACAGTTTTACGTCCAACATGTTATTTACGAGTATATAGTTTCCGAGTTTCTTGCTGATTCTCCAAGATTCTTGCTGATTCTTCAAGTTTCTTGCTGGTTCTCCGAGTTTCTTGCTGGTTCTTCTTGGTGAGAGCAATATTCCGAACATAGACACGAAGGATCATATTGATTCTTGACGATTCAAAAGAGCTTATTTGAATGAAGATTAATTGATTTGTATTTGTTTAATAAAAAAGCTTAACGATATTATACATTTCCGGTTTGGAACTATAAGTATAAGTATTGGTTATTAGATGATTTTGAAATTAAAGTTTTTCTAAGATTTGATACCATACAATGCCTTTCCAGAAAAAGCTACGCGAGTTGAGTGGAGCGAGACTTGCATCTCAAGAAGTCGTTCCAGCTGGTATGTAAAAAGTATATATACACCTTGATAATACAAATTTCATGCTAATTTTAATATTCGACAGGAAAAATGTTATTTGTTAATGTTAACGTCACGATAACGAAACGCACGTAAATCAGTCACTATAGTCTAAATTTTAAAAATATATATGCCGGGAACGGAAATAGTCAAATATCATCTCTTTAGGTTTTAATACCGGGTATACTGGCGGCGCGGCAATCACGTGACCAATAGAAAAGTAGGTGCCATAGCAAAGCCAGTGTTATTGTATAACTCAACTCATACGGTTATTAGAACGTGTCATTGCTTGGAGTCTTGCTCTAAAGTATTGCTTGACTTCTACGATTATTAAGCATCCACATGTTTATATGGTTGTAACACCATATAAATCTGGTTTAAAACAAAAAAATCTGGTTTAATTAGTGTTACTGTATCGTTTTAATATTGTTCGGGTAGACCCATAGTAACCCACATTGAGTGTTTCGTGTTATTAGAATCTAACCTCAAATAGTTACTATTCGCAATAAGAGCAACCATGGAGTATCTTGCCAGTGTTTCTCAGTGAATATATTAAATTTATCTCTTCAAAAAATATCTTTTCTGTGCTGAATGTAGCAAATCAGAAATATATTATTAATTAATTTTAAGACAACTATTTGTATTGTATATTTACAAACAGTGTATTGTTACGCTCTTTATTTCATCTTTTTTAAGAAATTGTTCTTAATATAGATGTATCCAAACAAAAAGAAGAGAAAGCGGAGAAAAAGAAAGGAATAGAAATTGTAGTGACGGACGAAGATGAAAAGGAAATACCTTACGAGTTTTATGGTTACTTTTTCGCATTTTGCTTCATTTTATTTAAATACAAAACTCAGATGTTATACTTTCGAAATTTGGAGATGGTGGTTTAAGAATAGATTCTGTTAGTAATAAAAACGCCTTGTTTAAGATATTGTAATTTAACTGATGTTCCGGAATAGTCACTTTCTAGACAACCAGTCATTTTGATAATGTCTTTAACGGAAACATCCTTTCTAGATACTGAATATATCACATGATTAGTATTAAAATGACTTCATTCAAAAGAGTTGTTTTGTGCCATATGTGGTAAAACTTAAAAATTTTAAAGAGACTCACTAATTGGAAGATTAAGAAAACACTAGTATTTTTTAATACTTCATAGCTTGATATCATAGAGATAGCATTGAAATAAGGATTACAAGTATCTAACTTAAGTAAGCCTAATTTGGAATTCAGTCACTTTAATACCTTATATATAAGCATGCAATATATCTAGTACTTCTAATACATTTCGTTCGTGTATCTATCATCGGTTTTAATTGTATCTTTGAAATACATACATATAAGGTTACGGCACAGCTTTGTCTGTTATTCCGTGGAAAACATTTAGGAAATGTACAGATATTCTTTAGGATACACATTACGATTGTTAAGGTTGTGATTTACATGTTTTCAATACTGTGGAATATTCTATGGCGATTAACACGATATGTTTGATCCCTTCAAGCTAAAGCCTCTAATTCTGTTTGAGTATGCTAGAAATTTAGTTAAAGATTTAAAAAACTGACGAACTTTATAAACGTTTGTTGACAATCACATCATACTAATATACATAGGTGAGCCAAAAGAACAATCGGAAGATGAAATCGGTGAAGAGTTATTAGGACCAGAGGAACATGTACAGGACGAAGAAAAAGAGTCCGACTCAGAGAAGGTCAAGGCCTATGTTAAAAAAGTAATCATAACATTTATAAATAAATTATTTATTTAAGAACAAAATGTAACTGACGTTATAAAACGTAAAATGTAAGTTACGTTGCCTTTAGAAATATGCAATTGAACTGAAGGCATAATTCAAGAAAAAGAAATTTCTTATTCATAAATACCAACGATAATTTAGAAGAAATATTTATATTCCAGGCAATTTATTGTAACTGGATTTAAAGCATACACTTAGATCATATAAGTAAAAATAAGTCCCGCTCGGGGAAGTTGTAAAAGCCGTTAGGGCTAACAGCATATGGTCATTTCGAAAAAAAAAAGTAAAAACAAATTTATTGTGTGCTAATCTTAATCATTACCTCTTCTGTCATGTAATGCCTATATTTTCTCAGATAAGGGTAATGAGCAATTATATTTGTGTAAGGTATTGTTTACTGATGAACTTACCTTTATAATTAATGTTATTTATTGTCCTCGTCTATAAAAATAGTAACCGTGTCTTTCAGTTCTATAAACATATTTTTATTTGATTTTAATTCTTTGCTTGATTTATTTACAGCATTATATGCAACACGGAACACCTAATTTTCTTTATTCTTTCGTAATAAATTTGGTATTATTCCTAGTGTTTTGATGAGCGTGAAAAACGTCGAGAAAATCTGGAGCAAACCTTTCAAGATATTGCAGATATCGTGGACAGATTTAAGTCGGCTAATTATGATCTTGGTTAGATCCTAATGATTCCTAATGTAGTTTATAGCCTATTTATGATTGTAGGTCTAAGCAACATAATACACTAACATACCATACGTCAAGTTATTACTTCCTCCTTCTTGCAAGGAGACAGTTACAATACTTTTTCTGCAGATTATTCTACATAAATCACATTTCCATCTGCAAAGTCACTACCTCTTATCGCTTCTGAAATTCCATTTCGTCGACTACTAGCTTTACACGATTTAACAGTTATTGGCACACCGGTAAAATAAGCGACAATTGCATAAATAAACTGACCAATAACAATCAAGGCAATGTCAGGACAAATTGATGTAAACATTAACGAAATCATCAGTTACATTGCAATTTTGCTGCTACTTTTTCGTAGCATGCGTTAAACGGTGTAAATAACAGATTAATTAAATCAATATTAATATGTTCTTCATTAATAAGAAATAACCAGTTCATAGGTATTAGGAGTTAGTTTAGTAAACACACTCTTCGTAGGCTAGGTTTATGGACCGATGCCGTTTAAAATATTACGGTATTACGAGATTTGATTGTTTTAAACTAAGTTCCTTAAGATTTGAACAACATCATGACCTAATTAAGTGAGATGGTGCATAAAGATTAAGTAGCCTTTTCGCCAGATTTCCCCAAAAATATTTATAGTAATATTTTTATATATTGTGAAAGCTATGATGCAGTTGTCTAACATTTCTCCACTCTCGCTTAGGAATGGTGGCTGGACGTCAGATGTCGACTACGAGCGGTGAATTTATCGTTGCGAACGTACAGAGAGAAATAATGGACTATATTGACGAACAAATAGCCGTATTGCCCGATCCAGACCTGAAAAAGAAAAAGGTATCGGCCTCTTGGTCATTAATGTTTTTTTGGTCATAACTACTCTTAAAACTCCGTGTCTGGAGGGAAATGTTCCCTAATTAAAAGGATCCTGGTTCGTGGACCTTAGGTCGCTGGTTGTTGGTTTAAGCGGACTGTATGGGGTGGTTCAGGGCTTTAACTATTTTCTATCTTTCTGGGCAATGCATGATTATCACCGATAATAAGTAACAACTTAGCACAACCCACTTTTCGATGCCTTTGTACTGCACTGGAAGGTTCGAAGTCCTCGATATGCGCCGACGGCCGGCCGTTTCTTGCGACGCCAGGGGATTGTTACTCGAACGAACAGTAACACTATTACATGTCCGAAACTCGACACGACACTTTAAATTTAGGCACTGCACTTAATATTGCAAGTCCCAGACGAATTGTTTAATGTTCGACAATGAATTTGATACGAATAATGTATAGCGATCGAGCGGCCATTAGCGAACGTTCCGCGCTCACGTAGACGAGACGAACCGATCGGCGAGTGGCGTTTTCATTGCTACCCACATATCGGTGAATAAAAAAATGACAATTGCCCAGAGACAAGAAGATAATACTTAAATTATTAAATATTTACGAACAGTGTCTATAGTCGCTAAAGTTGTAAAGTACTTATGTTTGAGAACAATCATCGCTCAGAGATGATGCCGTTGAGGTCCTTGTTACCGTCACTAAAAATACAATTACATATCATTTTAATGGAACAAATCTAACAGTTCAACTCTCACTTGCAGGCAAAACCAGAAGAGGTGGATATGATAAAAGACATCCTTGAGAAGTTCCTTGACGAGAACATGGACGTTATCGTACCTGAAATAGAAGAAGTTGAAGAAGAAGAGCAAGCTATACCGGAAGTATAAAAGATTTTTAAGCCTTTGCGGTCGTATGTCTACTTTCAGCCACCACAGCAAGGAACCATACGAATCCTACATTACATGCATTCGTGTATCAGTTCACACTTTTTCCAACCGAATCTCAATGACTAAAAACCTATTCATGAACCAAAAAGGTGCTTCTATCGATTTTAGATAAAGAACGCCAAATTTAATACTACTGCAAAAGGTTAAACTAGATCCGTAACATAAAATTATATATACATATCAATCATTTGTCATTATATTCGCACCTATAGCCGTGATGGTCGAAAGGAGAGGGTGAATACGCCGGGCAGAGCACCAATGAGTTATTTAAAAAAAATCTTAGATGCCTAATAATTACGTGCTTTTCTTTGTGTTATCCTGCTATACGTAAAGTTTCTCAATCGACATGGATTCGCACCGACTAAAAATCTGACAGTGCTCCACCAAGCTGCTGGTGGCGGGGACAGGGTACCGTTGTACACATTGCCCTCATCCCGGCAGCAGCAAATATGAACCCCAGAGAGAGTCATCTCTGGGTTGGGACTAAAAGTGGCTCCTCCTTCCGCTAATCGATGCATCAGCAGCACCAGATGCATCGACCGCCTCGGGGATCTTTTCAGATGGGCGTCCGATGAACCCCGTTCGGATAGCCCAAAGGTCCCTGTTAGTGCGGCATACGACGGGCTTCTGCTAGTCAACTGACATAGACCAACGATACACGACACTAAAGTGGCGATAGGCGGAGTAAATGGTTCTAAAAACCCAGGGAAGGTTTGGAGAAATCTCTTTAAGAGACCTACATCTAACAGCAGACGTCCATTGCTGTAAGAAAGAGATAGACAATGGTGAAAGAAATGATTTAGTTGTGCCTATTCAGCATTTCAGTTAAGTCCCACCCAAAGGACTTGCACTTGATTCAGTCTATAATAGCTTATTAATTTAATAATGGCTTATTATAGTATACTCGTGTGACAATGCTTGTTTCAGATTACCATTGTATACGCCGTTCCCGGTATAGGCGCGCCTGTTGATGAGGATATCATCAGGGATTTTGAGGAGTATGTGCTGGACGTCTGCAAAGTGCAAGCTGACGTCATCATGCCGCGGAATATACGACATTTCTTGTGCCCTCCATTGGAAAAGTAATACATCTATATTCTATACTAATATATAAAGCTGAAGAGTTTGATTGTTTGAACGCACTACTCTCAGAAACTACTGAACCGATTTACGATCTGGAAAATTCTTTCAAGATAGTCCATTTATCGAAGAAAGCTATATATAAAATCCCGCTAAGATGAATAGGAGATAAGCAGCAATAAAAATAGTACGAGAGCGTCAAAATTTCCTTGCGTGCTCTGAGTAAACGGTGATAGTTATTAAAAAAATCATGTACTACAAAATTGTTCCCCTCTAAAAGTTCTAAATAAAATCCCGCGACAGCATATATCTAGCTTTTAAGGTTAATACACTTTAACCATTTATTATGGTTATCAAAAGACTATATTAAGGTTCTAATCTTTCCACGCGGGCGGAGCCGCTGGCGTTTGCTAGTTGTATATGACGCCATTCGAAGTAGTTAAATATCCGTTTGTTTCTCCTTAAGTTTTAAATTCTTAGATTTCGCTGCCAGCTGAGTAGAATAGACCGCCCTTATTTCTTACCGAGGTGTCGTAAGAGGCGACTAAGGTAAGTTAACGTCAGGCAGGCGGCCACTCGTAAAATAACAAACCAAAACATGCAACAACATGTTTAAAATATCTTGTGCCGACAATTAGAGTTAGGCAGAAGAATAAGATAATAACTAAGATATAAATATATTTGTGTACATTTTTAAGGTATGAAACATATAAGTACGAGACTCAGTCAAACAAAGAAGTTCCAATGGGCGGAGTCAAAACAGATTAATGAAAAGTATTCAAAATAAAAAAAATTTAGTCCTATAGCATAAATTATTTAACAATTAAAAGTTTTTAATTATTAAGTCGCGCGCACATTTTATCTAGCGTCTTTACAGAACTTATTTATTTATTCTGTTTATAATACATCAACAGACCAGAATTATGCATTTGTAAAAATTCTTTTCTTTTTCAACAAGCTGACGTTTTCTTAGTCTCGCACCTAGTGAATAAATAACTATATAATATAGTATTTAGAAGGATTTTAATAGTACGTTAGTCCCATAGATTTTATACTAATGTTATAATCATTTTGTAATGTACAATCGAGACACTCCCTAAATTCTGCAGTTAACCTCATAAACACTTTAAATATACTATTTATATATAAATAAATAAATTGTCTGATATATATGTTTCTTATTCTATAGTTTACCTAAATTTCTCATTTCTTCAAGACTATTTTTAAAGGCCAGGAGATTTAAATAAAACATGTTGAACTTTACATTCTTTTATTTTAATATATATGGAATAATAAATTAACCCCCCATGTATATACCATCCTATCACCGAGACGCATTGGCTGCCTTCGGACTATCCCTGTCCCGCTCTAGCTAGGACAATTATTGCGCTATCTCGCTCTAAGAAGTCAAATATAACAATATAAGGTACATTATACAATACCAGGTATTGAAGTAATGCGGCGGATAGTATTTTTGAAATATTTCTTACAATAACCTATCTGTATGGGCTTTCCTGTAGGCCTAACTAAATCGAGACGGGGACTATCGATCATTGAGCATTTTTCACCCATTACTACATTTTTAACATTCCACCAAGTTGTACGGATTCATTTACCAATAACTGTTGGCTTCTAAGCGAAACGAATTTAATTTTAAAGCATTTTTCCTACGATTTCTGAACGAACACACCAGACATTTATAATCGTTATATTGATTTACACAATAACATTTATTATAATACATGTTGTTAAGCATAAAATTGTAAGTTTAATCGTGACCAGTAACTTTATAGAGAAACTATGGAACAAAATAGCGTTCCAACTAATAAATGTCCGTTCAGAAATCGTCCCATTTCACACATTACTCAAGAGTCATCTACAACAAACGGCGAGAAAATTCAAACATAATTTCCCAATAATATATTTGGATTTAACTTTGGACAACTAAATACTATATACACAATCATATAATTCGCACGAAGAGTTACCACATACTTATAATCAAACAAACAAATACAAAAGAGCATACGTAACGTAACTTTACAAGCTCGTTCAAATAAAGAAAGACCAAATTTGTTCAAAATGTACATATATACTTACAAGCGATAAACAAATCATTTATTCATAATTCACAAACTCGCTTTAGGAATCAATTATTATACACTAATCCGTTGTACTACGCAGCCGAAGTGCGATGCAATCGATATTAATCGACAACGCCATCGACTTCTTTATCGTCCCATCACGCTATAAAACTCACGTATAACAACGTCTAAGATAACTTAAAAAATATTTAACACTGGAAGAAATCGGAATCGATATTCAATGCCGAATATTCCTTAGTAAAATCGATTTCAACTCATCTAAAATTAATGGCAGCTAACAATTTGTGAATGAATACGGAGTATCCAATATTGTAAGATCGATTCCTCTTATCGCAATAAAGTCTGAGTGAGAGCGAAGCATGCGTTAGGCTTACATTAAGAGAATGCTATTAAATTACAAAAAAAACTTAGGCATTACTTAACAGGTAAAACTTACACAGAATATTTTGTGGGTATGTCATAAATACTTCATTTCAAATTGTCAATATGGCACTGTAACTGTGATAAAAACTCTTTGGGCTTATATTTGGGCGGTTTGTGATCGTTAGAAATAAAACAATACATTTTATTCCATAGACACAAAAATCTTTCGTTTCGATTTATTAGTGCCAATTCGGTTTATGTTAGTTCAAATGTCAACGCATTAGATTAATTCCCCTACAATTAAAAAAGTCAACCGATCATATCCAATATTAATATATATAATTGCCATCAGACAATTTTGCATCTCATTTTAATCAATGTCCTACAATTTGACTTATTAAATTAAACTTGTTGTGTAACAAGACTTTATATATTAGATATTTTCACTATTATTTTTAAGTTTAAGCAAATATTAAGACGCGTGCATATTATTTAAGATCGCACGGCGATGTAAAATCTCCTACTTTATCCGAACGCTTTTTTTGTAATGTCTTTATGTGTTTATTAGTTAAAACTATATGACAATGTATGCATAGAAGATTAACGACACGAATGTAACTGTGATAGTTAAAAGTTATATAAGATTATTTCATAAAAATAAACATCCAAAAATTTACGAAAAGGAAGACTGAAGTTTGGAGTTAGATTTAATTATTGACGAATAAATACTAGTAAACCAACTTTTCGAAATTATTTTACCCCATGAAGAAGTATATTTGCACCGGCTAATATTAATAACTTATTTAATTAATATAGTCGAATAAAATTTACACTAACATGGTGAAAATTAGATGCAATGAATAGTATAAAAATTTAATGTATGCAATTAGCACTGACATGCTAATTTCAATTAAATTTCAGTCAACACACACTTTTCAGCAATTTCACTCCATAATTAGCGCCAAGTTTCTCTCATAATATGACGACTACGTCAATTTATTCGCGGCTTTGTTCTCATAACATAATATATAATCTATATTATTTACGGGGTCATTACATTATATTTTCGAATTAGTACTAGCATTAATTTAAAATAAATAATAATGCAAATAAAAATTATATAGATTAGTACTTTACATATAGTTATGTCTAAGGAAGCGTCATGAGATGAGAATTGTTATAGAAATTTGTTAACAATGACTTTTACTTTTATTATAAAACAATGAATGGTAAATTTAAATTAATGCTGTTTTTCGCATCGACAGAGTCAATTTCAAACTTTAACTCGTGTTTTCTTTTATGGTATATTAAATATTTATTACACATCTTCTGTCACCACTGATACTATTTAATGAATAAAATCGTCTCCATCACCAATCACAGGTGATTAAAGTAATGGAGAAATATTTATTTAAGAAAATCAATGTTTAGATAAAGTTTTATAAAAGAAATTTAGAATTTTATGAATGCAATAATTTTCTTCATCGTCTTATTTTAAAGGTCGTGAGAATTAAAATATGTACTGGTAAGCATAAATAATTATTACCTTAAAATAATTAAATAATAGATAATTTTACCTAATTGTTTGGTTGGTTGGCATTGTTTGGTTTCCAAATTCAATAGGTGACACATAAAACACTTTTTTGTTATATTCTCAAAATGTACATCGCTTTAGTGTGATCAACAGATCACAATTTGTATTTACAAGCGAGACTGTAAATGTTTAATTTTAATAAAACATTTCAATTGAATAAAATACTATTAAATTTAAATATAAACAATTAATTGTGATCGTTAATTTTGAGCGTTCGTTTCTATTGTAATATTTTTTAACGAATCCGCGTGACAATTTTACTAAATTTAATGGAATATTTCTCCTAACATTATCCTAATAAGACTAGCAAAATTTACTAAATTAGTTTGTCCAAAAATTTAACAACGATTTAAATTAAGTTTGTTTAGATCGCATCAATTATTCGCGATATATTTCTATAAATTAAATATATATTACATATAAAAGAATTTATAACGAAGCACTTTATTAGGCTTAAATCTTAGACACTAGCTAAGATTAAAGCCTTAAAATTGCCTGTCTAGATAGATCTTTAAATTATGTTCTATTCAGATGTTCGGATTTATTATTTTAAGATGTTCTATCTAGACCGGTTAATATAATCTAATGCTTAAATTTATTATTGTATTGTATTTTTTTAAACGATTTGATGAAATGATGAATGGTTAAAACAAACTGTCAAATTGACATAACAACATGCGACTCTGACAAGCAATTAACTTCTTTACATGTTTGCAACCTTTTAGTAACATTCTAAAATGGACTGGTACCTACAAATTTTTATGATTTTTGGTGTTATGTAGCCGTTGTTATTTAATCTATGAATTGATTGCAAAATATATTGCTAAAATTTAATAGAACATGTTTTTAATAACGACGAAGAATTGTTATATAGATAGTATAGTAGAACTATTAACAATTAAAAAAAGGGTTCAAGGCAAAATTTTTGATTTGAAGGTCCAAGAAATTATATTTAACAAAAGTCTATTAAGTTTGCTTTTTAAATCGACAAAGTTTAGAAATTAAGGCCCGTGCATATTCAGGTTGTACTACAACGTAGTACATTACATATGCATCGAAATGTCATGACACAGGTTTATGGAATTTATGATGATGATGAATTTATGACTTTACGATCGTTAATTCTTATTAAACCTTATAGGATGATAGAGTATGATTGTAACCAAATCCAAACAAAAAAAAAATCGAGTTTAGTATTGTAATTACCACTAGTTATGATTGTAAGCTTTCAGTATACGAAATCATGGTAATGAAATGTTTATGAAATTTAACATTTACTGCATATTTAGTTAATCTATTTAAAAATGCATTGATTTCTTAAACAAAATAAAATTTTAGAATATGGGAATAAGTTATTTTTGTTTTGTACGTGAATATATAACAAGCCATTGCTGTTTTCATGGTAGGCATAAGATGTTCAATTTTTGCCACTTATACTTACTATTATATAGAAAAACGGGTCACATCGCGATAAAATCGATTTACCTTTAAGCAGAAGTACATTCACCGTGGTCGCGTAACTGGTTAGTTATAAAAAGGAAACTCGATTTTATCGCGATAAGAATCATGTGAATATTTGTATATCATAATAGGTATAAGGTCAACTCATACAAGTTAGTTGTTTGTACGCAATAAAATTTATTACATCAGTCACAAATCTAAATGAGGTACTGACAATTCGAAGAATCCAGTTTTTAAACCAGATCTTTCCAGAATTTTCTTTTACTACTAAATACTGTCATTGCAAGCACAGTAGAGTGAAGTTATATATAAACAGAAAATAAGTCTTTAATATTTGTCGTGCGAAGATAGTAATGCGTACTGGTTAACTTTAAGCACATTACGCCGTGTTTATATTTTAACTTTATTTGTTATTATATTGGAAGGTAGAAAATAGATGATTCATGATATTAAATCATAATTTAATGTATAAACGATCTGTCGCACCATAAATTGTCGCATTTGACGAGTTAAATACTATACAAAAATTATAAAATTTTGGCGCTTATTATAAATGTTTTCCTAACATTATAAGCGCCAAAATTTTTCAGTCAAATGTAACAAATCACTTTGTCACATTAGACTAAAACGCGGTATCGATATAGAGTTATTATATTAAAGTACGGGAGCCAGCCATTTAATGTGATATTAGTTAGAGATAAGGGACTCTCATTTTCCCTCTCTTATTATTTGTTGGACTTTCAATGGCTCATCTGCTCTATGTATAATAACTCTATGGATATCCATTAACAGAGAACCAGTCGATTCATCGACAATTATTAAACGGCGATGACGAAAAAAAGATTTATCTAAGCGCTTACGACCCTATCGTACGACATATAAATGCCAAGAAATTTAAGCGTTATCAACAGTTCGTCGCGCGACATCATGTTAAATAAGTGTTTGCTTAAGCCGCTAGCATAGTTGTTACAGTCGTATTTAAATTGTAATATGTAACTCGGTAAGGAACAAGTTTACTTATGCCAACTGTCGTCCCCTACGGTTTGTCGCGCGACATTTATTAAGCGTTTATCAGTGATCTGTCGCGCAACGTTGGGTATAAACAACTATTTTGTAAGCGTTCAACAGGCTGTCGCGCGTCAAAGGGATTATTTAAGCGTGTATCAAGGATTTATCGCGCGACATCAGGCTATAGCTAAAAGTCGCGCGGCACGCGTTAGTATGTCCACGATGTGACGCCAAATGTTCTGGAGGGCGTTGGAGCGGTTGAAGAGGAATCTCCATAAGAAGAATACGGCAGTCACTTGTGTTATAATGTGAAGTATGTGTAACCTGAAAATACACTCGCTGTCAATAATTTTATAAATGAAGCGTTCAGTCTATAAATTGCATTTAAGTATAGATGATCGATAGTTTAAACGAAAAAAAGAGTTATCTAATGATTTATTTGTATCTATTTTGTTTATTATATTCTAATATGTTCTCGCAGCTTGGCTTCTTTTTTAAATAACAACAATTATAGAAAATAGTATTTTTTTCTGTACCTTACGACTAAGGATAAAAGAGGATTTTATTTATCCTATATATAAGCGTGGTAAATAAGATTTAATTTTACTCAATTACATCACTATTGGTCTAGTGATTTAGCCATGAAGGATAAACAACTAAACGGATAGATAAACTTTCGCTTTAATAATATTAATAGCTGTGCCTGCAGCTTCAGTCGCGTATAGAAAGCTTTAATTTTAAGATATTTTATCACTATTAGTCCAGTTGTATAGCCGTGAACAAAAAATGAAAGACGGACAGATTAACTTTCGTTTTTTTTATATTACTAGCTGTGCCCCTCAGAGTGTCAAAAAGATTTCCTTTTTCAATTTAAAAAAAACCGTAATTTACATTTAACTTAAAACTTCCTCAAAAATTTTACTATCTTTTAGTAAAAAGTGAAAAAACGATCATATACATACATACATCTTTTGGGGAGATTTTTTTTACAATATTTATAGATTATGCATTTCAAATAACTCACCTTCGTAATGTTGTTCTAGACCGGGGCAACGAGTCAGGGCTCTCCTTGAACAGGAACCTCCTGATCCCTAAGACATAGCTCTCGATATAGGCGTCCCAGTCGATGTTGGTTACATCAAAGTCGAATGTGTTCCGGTCCTCGACGGAGAGCGCGGTGCAGAGTGCTTGCACGTTGTCGTCGGCGAACGCCCACTGGCGGGTCGTGAAGTATTCGAGACAGGACGATGCTTTTTCTAATTTATTTTGTACTCGGACCATCCTGTAATAATTAATAGGAATTTATAGCATTAGGCGTTACTTTGCGAAGATCCATAATACAAAAGTAATAATAAAATTATTTTGCTATATAATACGATGAAGTTAAATAAAAAATAGTATATAATGCTAAATGAAGAGTGGACAATCCGTTTTCATACCTCAAAAAATTTAACAACATATTTTATTTAGTCATTTTAAATTTGGTCATAAGGAAATATTTTTGTACAGAATTATCCAAAAGTTACATTAACACAAGTATGCAAGCGGCTTTATGTGGATAGTGGTTATTGCATAGAGTTATTATTCAAAGCCGTGTGGTATCCGGCTGAGTAAAATAGACCACCCTCTTTCTTACCGAGTTGTCTTAAAAGATGACTGAGGTAAATTGACGTCCAGCAGGCGACCAGACGTAAAATACCTAGCCAAATCATCATATTCAAGTTCAATCATTCGTTCAATCAAGATCAATCATTCAAGTTGTACCGACCCCACTTAGAGTGGGATAAGAGCAGGACAATGATGAATGATGAAAGTAGAGAAGGGGAACAATAAGTAAGTCCGTGATAACACATTGCCCCCATCCCCACCAGCAGTGGCTTGATACCCTGGAGAGCGCCACCTCCGGGTCGGGGTCTCTCTAAACAATGGCCCCTCCCTCCGCTAATCGATGCATCGGGAGCACCAGATGCATCGACCGCTTTGGGAATCTAACTGCAGCGAGCGTCCGATAAACCCTGTTTGGCCCGCTCGTAGGTTCCCGTTAAGGCGGGATGCGACAGACTTCGGCAAGTCGCTTGCGGCGGATTGAATGACTCGACTTCCCGGATCCGATCCACCGCATCCTTCCCCGACATAGCATCTACCTAAGCCTTCTTTTCTTCCATGAAGGAAAAAATCCCTACGGAATTCTGCCTCAGGGTAGGGTGTGTCCGACTCGCACGGATTAAAACAACCTCCCGGAAAACTACAAGATTGGCACGGAACCGCAATACATTACTTTTTGCCAATCTTCTGTCTAAATGAACTCTCTCTGATTTTTTTCTTCTCGCCGGACCATTATTTTCCTCATATCTTCGTTATTGCGCCATACTTCTGCGCTGGACAGCATGCGTGCCATAAGGTTACTGGCGTTAACCTCTGCATTCGTCCCCTAGGTAAAAAGACCTTCTACCTAAGCCTATAACGGTATAACTTCTACCCTAGCCAAATAGGCAATATAAAATCTACTTACATGGGCTTGCTTCCCGATACTTTCGCGAAGAAGTCCACCAAGAGGGCGGGCGCCCGATGCTGCAGTAGCGCCAGAGTGTTGTGAACCAGGCGGTTACTGGTGATGTCGCCGCCAGGATACCACACCACTTCGCCTGGAATACACCGTGTCTATTACAGGTAAGTTCTGGACCTCCGACTTGACTGGTCCGTTGGCGCAGTAGGTTGTAATCCTGCCATCATCTCCGTCTGGCGGTTTCGATTCCCCCCGAAAGCCAACATTTTTTTAAAACAATAAGTAGGTTCTTCGAGCCCTGGTGTATATTTGTATTTAAGTATGTCTTAAAAAATAAGCTGTGATAGCCCAGCGTGAACGTGCGACTCTTTCAAGAAGGTCACGAGATCAAACTTCAGCAGGCACTAATGAGTTTTTCTATTAAAAACTTATGTGTCTAATTGATATTTGCAATTTATCACACGCTTTTCGGTGAAGGCAAACATCGTGACGAAAGCTGCATGTCTCAAAATTAATGTGGTATGTTCGGTACCACCCTGTAAAGAGAAAGTGTGTATGTTCCTTACATGAAAGCCTTACCACACCTTCCTACATACCTTATATGAAATTTGTCAGAAAATACCTCTTAATCTTTTTAGGATAGTCATGTAAAGTATAATGGCGATTGGAGCATCTGTTTTTTTACAAGTATTAATATGTCTTTAAATTAAGTTCGGCGGAGAGGGCTATTATTAAATATATATTATTAAATAAATAAAATAACTTACTGAAGGGATGTTTCCGCATATACTTGAAACTTGTCTTGACAAAACGCTGCCACGTGATGGGGTTCCGCTGTCCCGTACAGCAGTTGTATACCACGACACCATCGCCTCTGGAACGATATGGTTCAAGGCTGAAAGAATGTTCACAGGTTGCCGAAAAAACGACTACATATTATGATTGTCACTTCATCGTTTTATTTTGGCAAAAAAATTCCATTATAGACTTTAACGCTCGAATAATGTAATGTGTAATGACGCGACTTAAGTAGACTCAAGTGAGTCCGCCAAGAACATGAAGATATGTGTAATGGAAATTAAACGCGTCTTTAGTAGCGTCTTAAATAGCTTTGCCAAGGAGATGAAATGTGTAATGGAAATTAGACGCGACTTAAGTAGACTCCAGTGAGTCCGCCAAGAACGTGAAGATATGTGTAATGGAAATTAGACGCGTCTTTAGTAGCGTTTCAAATGACTTTTCCAAGAAGATGAAATATGTGTAATGGAAATTAGACGCGACTTAAGTAGACTTCAGTGAGTCCGCCAAGAAGATGAAATATGTGGAACGAAATTTGACGCGTCTTTAGTAGCATCTCAAATGACTCCGTTATGAAGATGAAGGTATGTGCAAGGGAAATTCGATGCGACTTTAGTAGACTCAAGTGAGTCCGCCAAGAAAATGAAATATATGTAATGGAAATAAGATATGACTTTAATTAACTCAAGGGAGTCGATCAAGAAGATGAAATATGTGGAATGGAAATTAGACGCGTCTTTAGTTCCACCTCAAGTAAGTCAGTCAAGAAGATAAAGGTATATGTAATGGAAGTTTTAGGCGTCTTTAGTACATCCTCAAGTGAGTCCATCAAGAAAATGAAGGTATGTGTAACGGAAATTCGATGGTTCTTAAGTACCGTCTCAAATAAGTCTGCCAAGAAGAAGAAATATGTGTAATGGAAATTAGACGCGATTTTAGTAAACTCAAGTAAGTCCGCCAAGAAAATGAAATATGTGTAATGGAAATTAGACGCGTCTTTAGTAGCGTCTCAAATGAGTTCGCCAAGAAGATGAAATATGTGTAATGGAAATAAGATATGACTTTAGTTAACTCAAGGGAGTTTATCAAGACGATGAAGGTATGAGTAATGCAAATAACACGCGACTTTAGTAGACTCCGATGAATCCGCCAAAAAGATAAAGGAATTTATATTGGTAATTCGTTGCGACTTTAGTAGACTCAAGTGAGTCCATCAAGAAAATGTAGGTATGTGTAAAGGAAATTCGATGCTTCTTTAGTACCGTCTCAAGTGAGTCCGCCAAGCGCACACGATCATCAGGTTTATGACGGTGTCCACGGGAACAAGATCCGCAACCCTCGTCCCGTTTCCCAGCATCGTGCGGAAGATTCCCTTGCCCACCGCCGCGATGATACCATTCGGGCCGTTCCAGTTGTCCACCCAACCCTTGACTGGTTCCCGTGCGGACGAAAGCACTGAAATTAATAAATATTCACAGCCTATTACAATGAACACAAAAATCAAACTAAAATTTAGCAAATGACCACCATAACTATAGAAACAGGAATCTTAAGGAATGTTTTGCTGGGTTTAATTGAACGAGACTCGGCAGTAAGTAATAGTTCAAAAGAAAGAGGGTGGTCTATTTTACTCAGTCGGATAACAAAGTGCGGGTAAGAAATGAGGGTGATACTATTCTATTCAACCAGATATCACACGGAATGTTAATACATAAAGTTTGTTTGTGAGTAATTTTACATTTCAATAACGTTTTAAAAATTTGGCACAATAAGCACTGGCCATTCACAAATGTGATTTTATTCGTTTCTCCAAACTGTAAAGTACACCATTTAACGATTCCAAGTTGAAGCGGAGTAACATACACATTTATTGGTCACTAGTAATATCCCGCGGTTTCACTCACGTATTTTTTTTACACCTTATTACATTTTTATAATGGGTCCCGGGTCTAATATAGCCTATGTTGCTCAGTAAAGATGCAGTTTTCCACAGGTGAAAGAATTTTGGAAATCGGTCCAGTAGTTTTTGTGTGAAAACATTACAAACATACATACAAATTTTTCCTCTAGGTATTATTTATTGGTCATTAAACATTATTAAAGAAAATACCGCACTCAATTTTCTCCGAACATGGCTTGGTTTACTCTGAGTGCTTGATGACGCATAATTCTTAGACCGTTACGAATATTAGTAAACAGGAATTAAAAGAAATAAGAATGTTTGTTTGCAAAAATTCATAATAGACAATGCACAATCGATGCAAATGAAAACAAAATTGCGTCATACAACAAGATAGCATTATAATTTTTCCTCTACATTAGATCTTTTTGCGATAGCCTAGCGGTACCGTGTGATACCGGGCGCCTCTTTCGAGGAGGTCACGGTTTCAAACTCCGGGCAGGCACTAATAAGTTGTCTATTAAAACTTGTGTCTAATATATAATTGCAATTTATTACACGCTTTTCTTATATATAATAAAATAACGGCCTGTTACTATCTCACTGCTGGGCATAGGCCTCCATTTTTGGCGAGAAGCATTGGAGCTAAGACCTACCACGCTGCTCCAATGCGGATTGGTAGGTTACACATATCCCAAGAATTCTCTAAGGATATGTAGGTTTCCTCACAATGTTGTCCCTCACCAAAAGCGTGTTATAAATTGCAATTATCAGACACATAAGTTTTAGTAGAAACTCATTGGTGCCTGCCCGGGGTTTGAACCCGTGACCTATACGAAAGAGGCGCGCATTGTTACCGCTAGGCTATCACAGCTTGTTTAGTATGATTGAGGTATTATTCGGTTTATGTCCAGCTGCGTGTAATTCGCGAACGTATTTAAAGCGGAGTTTTCCCTTTTTGACCAGGTTACATTAACCACAGAGTCATCATCCTCCTGCCCTTATCCCACTCTAAGTGGGGTCGGCACAACATGTTACAAACATGTTGTCACATGATTTGGCTACGTATTTTACGACTCCTCGGTAAGAAAGAGGGTGGTCTATTTTACTCAACCGAATACCACACGGTGGGTCAACTTACCTTAGTTGCCTTTTACGACACCTCGGTAAGAAATGAGAGTGGTCTATTCTACTCAACCGGATACCACACGGCGGGTAGACTTACCTTAGTCGCCTTTTTCGACACCTCAGTAAGAAATGAGAGTGGTACTATTCTATTCAACCGGATACCACACGGCGTTACATTAACCGTAGAGTAAAATATAGTAAAAAAGGAGAAATGTTGTTTATCGGTTTTTGTTCTGACGCTCCTCAAATGTAAGCTCGATATTTTTACAACGCCCTAGAGACTTTCTTAGCAATATTGTTTGGATGATGATTGATGTGCAAAATTAAGACAATTCTCATTTCACCTAAATAAAACATCAACTCCATCAAACTGTTGTCAATTTATAACTCCAGCAGCGTATCGTTTATTTCAGCGAAATATTACAGCTATCACATTTGTCATGTACAATCTAATCATTTTGATTTATATGCAAAAAGCAGGTAACTGATGCCACGAATGTATGTCAGTAAGGATCTGATAAAATTATCATGAATCATGATTACGTGATATTGTATTTATTTGTATATATATTTATTGATATTGTACTTAGCCGTGTGGTATCCGGCTGAGTAGAATAGACCAACCTCATTTATTACCGAGGTGTCGTAAAAGGCGACTAAGGTAAGTCGACCCGCCGTGTGTTATCCGGCTGAGTAGAATAGACCACCCTCATTTCTTACTGATGTGTCGTAAAAGGCGACTAAAGCAAGTCGACCCGCCGTGTGGTATACTTTTGAGTAGAATAGACCAACCTCATTTACTACCGAGGTGTCGTAAAAGGCGGCTAAGGTAAGTTGACCCACCGTGAGGTATCCGGTTTAGTAGAATAGACCACCATTCTTACCGAGATGTCATAAAATACGACAGAGGTAAGTTGACGTCAGGCAGGCGGCCGGTCGTAAAAACGCAGCCAAATCATGTGACAGCATGTTTATAACATATTGTGCTGACCCCACTTAGAGTGGGATAGAGAGGGACGACGATACTTTATTGTACTTGTATACTTGTAACCATCAATCAAATTGTAATTAATATTATTAATAAAATTGTAATGTAGGTAATGTAAAAAAAAAATATTGAAAAGATTATCCGGCGGGTATTTTGCTGGTTCTTCTCGGTAGGAGAAAACTTTAGTATCAGTGATAGCTTCTTTAAAAACATTTGACCATTCAAAAATATTGAAAACAATCTACTTATATAAAGAAAGAATATTTTGAATTTGAATATCTGGGTTGACCGAATTTTGCCCGGTATTTTTTAGAAGATATAAAAAAAATGCAAAATGAAAATAAGGGCTAGTGATATCAGTACTTGATTAGGGGTATTTTTAATTCTTTGAGCCGCTCCCAACTAGGCTTGTATAAATTTGCACGTGACAGCGTAATTAACCTTTGTTTTCTAATACAGTAAGTAATAATAAGTAATAAATACAGTAGTAGTTATTGAATGCCTGAAAACAAACAGTATTTTTATGAACACGTTTTCTCAAGATTTGGCTAGGTATTTTATGACCGGCCGCCTGCCTGACGTCAACTTAACGAATACGATACGAAATAATATAAATAATAAAAGCAGGTATGATTATTTTCTGACTGGCCCGTAGGCGCAGTGGGTAGTGATCCTGCCTTCAGCTCCGCGGGTCGCGGGTTCGATTCCCGCCGAGGGCCAACATCATCATCTTCCTGCCCTTATCCCACTCTAAGTGGGGTCGGCACAACATGTTATAAACATGCTGTAACATGATTTGGCTGCGTTTTTACGACCGGCCGCCTGCCTGACGTCAACTTACCACTGTCGTATTTCACGACACCTCGGTAAGAAAGAGGGTGGTCTATTCTACTCAGCCGGATACCACACCCGCCGAGGGCCAACATTTTCTATAAATGAATTTGTTGGTCTTCGAGTCTGGGTGCAGTGGCGCGTATTACATAAAGACATATAGACACTGTCTACCCTACTAAACTTAGATAAATATTATTTAGTTTTGTATTAAATTACAAATTATTACATTTTAATCACACTTTGTAAATTATAATTTGTTGAAAAAGGCATCTAATTGTAAAAGGCCGCTCTACACTAAGTTTACAATATTACAAACTAACGGTATAGGTCACTCAGAGTATCCGCAAATTAATATTTCTATAGGTGGTAAATCAATCGCGTAAAAACAATGATGTAGGTCATTCTTCAATCGATAAAACGGCGACGTATTTTTGGTAAGTGAATAGCTTATGCTATTTATATAATGTCTGTTTTAGACCGATGCGTGCTATGGACATAGATTTTCATTGATAGACCTTTCGCGGTAGTAAATTGTATCGTTTTTATAGTAACATGTAATATTTTGTCTAAGTAAGTAGCGGCCTGTTACTATCCCACTGCTGAGAATAGGCCACTTCTCTCCGCTTTTGAAGAGAAGGGTTGGAGCTAAGACCTACCACGCTGCTCCAATGCGGATTGGTAGGTTACACATATCTCCAGAAATCTCTGGAGAAATGCAGGTTTCCTCACGATGTTTTCCTTCACCGAAATGCGTGTGATAAATTGCAATTTTCAATTAGACACATAAGTTTTAATAGAAAAACTTATTGGTGTCTGCCCGGGTTTGAACCCATGATCGTCTCTAGAGATTCACACGGTCGCACCGCTAGGCCATCACAGCACATATTTTGTCTACCCTGTGCAAAAACTCTATGCACGCACGCCACTGTCTGGGTGTATATTTATATATAAGTATATATTTAAAAATTATATCAGTATATATTGACCAGTTGTCTGTCTACCATAACACAAGTATTAAGTTACTTACTTTGGGGACGGACGACCGTGTATGTAAGTGTCCCATATATTTGACTATTTATTTAAAGTTAATGCTACACGGTTATCTTACAAACGAGGCCTGGATATTTAGCAATTCCTCGTTTCCGCCTTTTATCAAATTATCGTAACGTTATACAGTAATATAATCAATAATTGGCCATATCGATGTCGTATCAGGTTTATGGCGTACAATATGTCTGTCTGTGATAACATATCAATACCAGTATGGCATGATAATGTTAACAAATTTCACTTGTGTTATTTTTTTTACTTTTCAATCCAAAAGTAATGGGATTATTATTTAGCTATAATACGCGATAAAAGAAAATATATGTACCTAATGCTAAATGTAGAGGTGTCGTAAAAGGCGACTAAAGTAAGTTGACCCACCGTGTGGTATCCGGTTTAGTAGAATAGACCACCCTCTTTCTTATCAAGGTGTCGTAAAATACGACTGAGGTAAGTTGATTTCAGACAGGCGGCCGGTCGTAAAAACGCAGCCAAATCATGTGACAGCATGTTTATAACATGTTGTGCCGACTCCACTTAGAGTGGGATAAGGGCAGGAGGATGATGCTAAATGTAGAGTGTACTATTCGTTCTCATACCTGATACATGCAAAATTTGTAAGAACTCATGCACTACCGGATACCGATGACACAACAACACAACAGTACACTCCACATTTAGCATTACATATATTTTTTTTATCACGGATTATAGCAAAATTATATTCTCATTACTTTTGTATTATGGACCTCCGCAAAGTAACGTCTAATTCTATAAATTACTTTTCAATCCGTTTAACTCGTTCTGGCTTAATCCTTCCTCTTATTATTTACTAGCAATCGCCAGCGGATCCGCCCGCGTGGAAAGATTAAAACCGTAATATAGTCTTTTGATAACCATAAAAATGGTTGCAGTGGGTTAATCTTAAAAGCTAGACATATTCTGTCGCGGACTTTTATTTAGAACTTTTTACTTTAACAATTTTGTCATACATGATTTTTGAATAACTCTTACCGTATATTTATTTATATATATATATATATATATATATATATATATATATATATATATAGTTACAAGTTATATCTATCTTAAATTACTTAGACTCTAGAACTATACAAATCATCATGACCACGTGGAATGGTCCCAAGAATGCTGGCAGCGTTTCTGCGTTGAATCGCTAAGCTGATTCTTTGTGCGGCAAAGGAGCCAGCCCTCTTGTCATATTCATTTAAATATTAAAGATATGTACGTTTTGTATTTGTTTCTCGCGAAAAACCCGTAATTTAGATACCTACTCTTATTATTTGTATAAGTTGATTCACATTAATACGGAATCGATAATTCATTATTAGTGAATCACTTATCGTTACGAATCATGTACAATTTATGATCACTCGATATTATCATCATGAAGTTATCTATTATAGTGATAAATATTAAAAAGTTTAATAGAATTAAAATGTAACAAGGAAGTAATTATGTTGCTATGCCTCATATATTAAGGGAAATACGTTATAACTCATGTAAACATAATTTATAGAATTAGGCGTTACTTTGCGGAGATCCATAATATTAAAGTAATTAATTATATCAAAATAATTTTATTACTACTTTTATCATCTAAACATCTATATTAATATTGAATAAAAGGGTATTGTGTGTACCAGAATATTAGGTAATGAGAAAAACGGATGAAATAAGAGTGCATGCAAATAAGATAAAGAAAAGTAAGTTAGATGTATCGTAATTTATAGAATCAGGCGTTACTTTGCGGAGATCCATAATACAATCATATACAATCATAATACAATCCGCGACTAAGTAGGTACAAACCTCCATCACAGTCAACACAATACACAAGCACTACACACGTTCACAATCACAAAATCATTTCAAGAGATTGACTTTACGACAAAACCGCATAAAAAGAGATAGATGGATTGTGTGAAGTATGACATGCATATAACAGGAGTAGCGCCAGAGTTGACGAATGATACAACAGAATGAAAAAGAAAATTAGGGTAACGGACTTGCGTTCGTCGAGGTCATGGGTTCGAATCCCGGCCATTATACTACCAACATGAACCTACTCTCAACACAAGCATTTAGCTTAGCTGGAGGGGTCAACAAGTTTACTAATAATTTGTAACCCAAATTGCTAACCTTTAAAAAAATGATTTTTGAAAGTTTCTATAATTAATTAAGTCCACTACACTTACCAATCGAGGGTCTGACGATCGCAACAGGAAGATTGCCGCATTCCTTTATAAGCATATCTTCCGCTAATGCCTTTGTAAACGTGTATGTGTTAGGCCTATCTCCTGCAAAAGAAAAATACATAACTGAAATCCAAAGCAATATATTCTTAATGAAAATCTAAATTAAAAAATTCGTAATTTTTTTCCCCTGAAATTTATGATACCGCATTTTGTGACACATGGGAGGCCAACATTTTTTTATAGTATAAGTTTTTTTTTAAACAGAAAATTCAACATAAAGCAAATTATTTGATAATTGAATTAAAAAAAACAATTCAACATGCCTTTTTTAATTAGCTTTTATTATGATATGATATTACAATAACTTAACTACTAATCGTCGTATATGATGCATTCCAGATAATAATCACAATAATTATTTATTTATTTGCAAATTTGTAAGCGCTGCACTGTTTTATTGCAATTTGACACAACTTTTTGAATTAGGTCACTTTAATACTAGCGTGTTTATAGATTATCGACGGTTTCAAGTGATGTCTATGCACATACCTACTAAGTCCGGTGTGATCCTGTCAACCAGCTCGTCAGGTAGGGTCTGTACCAAGGTGACCACGTGCTCGGGGTGCGCTGGTGGCGCGTACACAGTCTCTTCTACTCTTTCCCTTTCACAGTTGCAGTAAGCCGTTGAAACGTGCACGAGGGCCTGACAATGAATTGTCTGATCAACGATTTTCTAAGCTGTTTATAGTGTCTTCATCACGTTCAATCTATATCCTACTAATATTCATCATCATTGCCTGCCCTTACGCCCCATTCCCCGCTGTCACATTAAAGGCTTTATAAATCTTATATATAATCCATTAATCAACGCCAAATGCCTTTCTCATTATGCGCGATCACGTTTTGCTTGAAAGTATAAGATAGTAAACCAATCTATGGGCGGATATTTTGTTGTAACCCCTTTTCTGTTTGTGAAATACAAACAGAATGAAATGTAAGGACAACGCTCGTCCCAATCACCGTATATTGTTAGGTTTCAGCTTTGTTTTTATGTGGACAAAAATATAGCGGGTCAATATCTTGACATTAATTTTTCTCTAGCTGACATTAAAAATATTTTTCAGCAGTGGGATATAAGAAATCTTCTACGTTATTGTATAGATTCTCTAAGAAATATAATTGACTAGCTGTGCTCGGGACTTCCCCGCGGTATAAAGGTAATGTAAAAAGTAATAATATAAGTGACTAGTTGTAGAAGATTACATCTTTTTTTCTCTCGAGCTGTTGTTTTCCTAAATAAAACAGTCGCCTATTGTTTTTTTTTTCAGGATTAGGTTCTATGTTAAATTTCGTACAAATCCATCAAAGATACGTTAAAAAAGCAATTGCTTACAAGTTTACTTGTATAATGATTACTTTGAAATTTGAATTTAAAAAGCCGTGGAAGTGTCAAAGTGTTAAAATATACACAAATACTCACTCACAAATACTTTTACATTTATAAAATGATTAGATTTGCTACACACATGTTCTAATTTCAATTCCATTTTTTTTACTTTAACACCATCATTACTACGGCATTTACGGTCTCTCAGGAATGTAATTAATTAACATGACATTAAATGTCATATCATGTATTTTATACCTACTAATTATGTTCCCATAAAATTGTAATAAATTACGTTTAAAAAGCTATAATTTTATAAAAAGTCTTGAGGGCGAAATGGCTCGAGTTCATACGCCTAGTAGGTAACTATGAAACTTCCAGGGATATGTTTAACCTAGAAATGTGGATCTAAGGCCTAATTCTTTTCACCACTGTAGAAAAGAGGCCTTAGCTCTACTATGGGCAACAAGACGTATATTTTTCTTTAGTTTTATACTAAGTGGCTCGCTGGCATATGAGCGCCCGAAATATTTGGAACATATCATTATCTACCTACCCTTATCCCACTCTAAGTGGGGTGGGCACAATATGTTATAACACGTTGTCACATAATTTGGCAAGGTATTTTATGACCGAGTGCCAGTCTGACGTCAATTTACCTTAGTCGCATTTTTCGACACCTCGGTAAGAAAGAGGATGGTCTATTCTACTCAGCCGGATGCTACACGGCGGTTCCACTTACCTCAGTTGCCTTTTAAAACATCTCAGTAAGAAATGAGAGTGGTCTATTCTGCTCAGCCCAATACCACACGGCTTGAATATTTGTATTATTTATCGAAAAAAAAGAGGGGATCAATATTAAATCCTTACATCAAAGGTATGGTGAAAACGCCGTGTGGTATCCGGCTGAATAGAATAGTACCACCCTCATTTCTTACCGAGGTGTCGTAAAAGGCGACTAAGGTAAGTCGACCCGCCGTGTGGTATCCGGCTGAGTAGAATAGACCAACCTCATTTCTTACCGAGGTGTCGTAAAAGGCGACTAAGGTAAGTTGACCCACCGTGTGGTATCCGGTTGAGTAAAATAGACCACCCTCTTTCTTACCGAGGAGCCGTAAAATATGACTAAGGTAAGTTGACGTCAGGCAGGCGGCCGGTCGTAAAATACATAGCCAAATCATATGACAACATGTTTGTAACATGTTGTGCCGACCCCACTTATAGTGGGATAAGGGTAGGAGGATGATGATCAAAGGAATGGTGAAAATGGATATGAAAATCGATTTAGAATCTAAAAGCTGAAAATGATTTAGATAACCTATAACGAAAACACCTACTTTATACAAAACTAAGGAGATCCTTAAGGACTTAAGGAGAAATAAGATATTACAATATCCGGTCATCTTACCTCTAGACCCAACATCCTATGGCATAGTTGGACCAACTGCTGCGTCCCAAGCATGTTAATAGTGACTGATAGCTTTAGTTTCTCGTCGAACTTCACCGTCGCCGCCGAATGGAAAACAACTGACACCTGAACAAATTATTGCCTTCAAAGGAATAGTATGTACATTTTATTATATAATAGTATCTGAATGACGGAGCCACGTTGATAATTTTTTCAAAGATTTAAAAAATTCAATCAAAAAATTTAAAGAGCGACGGGTGACATCGATCCCCGGTTTCGAACTTGTTTGGTCCGCGTGCTACCATTTGGCTATCACAGCTTTACATTTGACAGCTCAAATATCATTTACTGTCTATTCAACATTTTAGCATGTTTTCAATGCCCATAAACAGGGATAAAACGACATTTTTTTTAAATGAAGCCTACCTAGATGTTTCCCCCGAAATCCCCCATATGCTGAATATCATGAAAATCCTTGGAGCCGTTTTCGAGATTTGGAAAATATATATGTATATACATACAAGATTAACTCATTGAAATATTAAAGAGAAATAATAAAGCTTTTAAAATCAACGTTTATAGTAAGGAAATGAAGCATAATGAGCCTAAAATATAGGCAAATATACCTTTTGACAAAGCATCGCCTGATCCGCCTGACTGATGCCCAACTCGGGTTCCGTGATATCACCAATTATGGGCACGATCTTGTTTAACTCTTGAGGCCGGTCTTTTCGTAACGTTTCGAACAACTGTGGAACACAAATGAGATAAAGAAGAGATTGACGTGAACCTATCTCCATATGATTTCCTTTGCGAATAACCAATAAGTCTCGACTTTATACCTATTCCATTTTACAATTGAAACAATATAATAATTTGACACATTTATTACTTTAAAAACGGATTCATGAGAACATTCGAGGCCTGTTCGTGCTTAGTGCAGAACAACGACCTCTATAGGGCCTTGACCTCCCTACAATGGCCCAGCCGTTGAACGTTTCGCCAATAAATTCTACGTAAAAGCCTCCCCATACTCCAATACAATGTAGTGCTTCTTCATACGTACTATATATTATAATCATAATGATTATGCCGATAAAATCGTAGATGCTAAAGATGGTACCTATATATACAAAGCGATTTAAAATCGATTTTAAAGAGACCAGAAAAAAAGTTTGTGGCGTAATAAAATTTTAAGACGTTGTAAATTTTTTATTGAACTGCCCTTTTCAACACGCAAGTTACTACATATTTTGAACGTGTTAGATCATGACGTCGTTTCTGTGAACTAGTCAACAGAGAATCGGTTCGAAGAGATAAAAGTAAAAACAAATTACATTCATATATTTCTGAGCTATATCAAAGTTTCTACAATAGTTTTTAATCTAAATTTATCCTAATAATATTTGAAAATAGACAAATCAAGGTAATTGAGACCTAACTTTCCTTAAAATCACAGAAGTATAAGACCTGAAAACTGAAATATATGAACTTTTGTATGAACCAAATTCTGATTCTGATAGTCGTATGTACCTTTTGATAATATAAAATACTGACACAATAAAACCTTATGAAACATCAAAACTTTCAGATGATAATGTTAAAAACTTTATCAATTGTTAACTAGACAACAATTTATGGTGAGATTGGTAATAAAGTTATTAATAAAATATATTCAGTCTGTATGCTTCTTAAGTACAGATATATATTGCTAGCATACAATGCGTTATAACCATATCCCCTAGGCGCCAATATAAAAGTTTTTCAGCATACAATATCGCGTGAATGAGGTCATAATATTTTTTAGTTCTTTTCAGCAAAAATCGATAGCTGTCGTTAACCGTTTATAAGTGTACTAGAGTTCTAACAGAGTAAGCTGTATCCATCAAGTGTTTAGAACATAGCTATTACTTGGTAAACCCGATAGCGTGATGACTAGCATAAATGTATCCTACAAATCCTCCACTACAGGTTGCCCTACGCCGTAGTCCAAACTCACAGGAAGCACCTAAACAAACGATGTTTCCCGACTCTGGTAGAGTTTTTCTACTCTAAGCATCTTCGTTATCAAAAATTCAGACCGAGCATAGGCAGCGCTAACAAAAACATCCTGATGAAACTTACGTATTAATAGAGAACTTCAGGAATGTGTGTAACTTTCTAATCAACATAAGTTTTTTATAAACGATAAGACTAGTGCCTGGCTGCTATCTCGCCTGACGGAAATCGGAAGATGAAGCCTAAGGTGGAACGCGCTTTCCAATGAAAAGCCTATTCACTCTTTTTTGAAGTTCTGCAAGTAGTTGATCTGCGAGTCCTTGAACGTTCAGTGAGTCTATGGTCTATTTAATCTATGGCAATCTTCAAATGTGTAAACCGTAAAGGCTACTTCCTGATCCAGGTTAGCACGGTTTATAAATTATCATTAGGTGAGATTAAAATCAAGGGTAAACTTTTCTTTCCCCTATTGACCGTGATTCGCTATTACTGGTTATTGAACGTCTATTACTCGCGGTTCTCCAACTTACATCAGGGGAGGGTGGTGGCTTCCGCTGTGTGATACGCCCACTTATAAGGCTTTTCAATTTGGCTAACGTTAACATGGGCCTTGCCTTCATGACTTATCGGTTCTAATCTATAATAAGCTTAAAGCAGTCGAAAAAGAGAAAAACAGGTTTGTGACAGCTGATTCTTGGATTGGATATTCTTCTTAGATTTCAAAATAATTTGATACTTCATTCTAAACCAAGGGAAATGTATTTACTGGTGAAGTAGGTCCCCAAGGAGTTTGATGCTTCTGGTGATTTTGATGCATCGATTAACAAAGAGGGGTGTCATTTTAAAGCCGCCAACCCGTAGGTAGCACTCTCTGGGACGTAGCTGCCGAGGTTGTAGACAATGTGCACAACCTTAACCTGTCCGCGCTATTAGCAACGTGGCGGAGTTTCAGGAGTTCTATCGGTGCGAGTTTCACATACCCACTGATATCCATGATTATAGTGTTTATTATGTAGGTAGACGCGGAATTAAATGATGTAGCTGTCAGTTTGCAATCCGCCGAGTAAACGTGCATTCTGAATGTCGTGTTTTATTTCCAAAAGTACGTTTAAACACTACAATTTGGCGACGAATACGTATTCCACGCATAATATTAAGTGTTTAAGCAAAGTTAGTGTATTGGAAAATGGCATCGGGTGCAAATGTACTTTTTGGTGGCACGCTAATGTTCGATCACCGTGCGCAAGAATGGAGTATTTTTATAAGTAGATTCAAACAGTACTGTACGGCGAACAATATTAACATAGAAAACGACAAATCTGGAGTTAAACGACGAGCCTTGCTGTTGACGTGTTTTGTGGAAGATACTTACCGCGTCGCGAAAGATTTGGTATTTCCTACGGATTTAGAAAGTGTTGAATATGAAAAATTGATAGAAAAGTTAAACAATCATTTCTTGGGAAAGAAAAGTACTTTCGCAGAAAGATACATGTTCTACAAAGCGGAACAGCGTCCCGGAGAAGATCTCACAGAGTGGGCAGCACGAGTACGCCATTTAGCTCAGTATTGCGAGTTTAAATCGGATCTCCACACGGCGTTACGAGATAGATTCGTTTTGGGGTTAGAAAATGTCAAGGAGAAAGAAAAATTGTTTGCCGAAAATATTGAGTTGTTAACATTTAACAAAGCACTGGAGTTGGCTACGAGTGTTCGGTGTGCCCGACTGGCGCTGCGGAGCGCGCACGGGGAGCCCTCGTCGTACCAGGACGGGGCGCGGGCGCTGCCGGCGCGCGCGGCCAGTGGCGGCGAGGCCGTGTTCGCGGTGCGCGCCGGCGCACCTACGGCTGCTAGGAATGAGTCACGCAGTGTAAAACGGTGTTGTGAAGTGTGCGATTATAAAAATCATGTAAAAGATCAGTGTCGTTTTCTAAATTATACGTGCCGTAAATGCAATAAAAAAGGTCACCTACAGCGTATGTGCAAATTGAACAATGTAAAGAATAATTTCTTGGAGTACGACAGCGACATTGCGGAAGGTGATTGTAATAATTGTTTTAATATTAAATGTATAAACGGGGCGCCGATGAAACAAATGGTTATGATCGGTAGCGAGAGTATTCTGTGCGAAGTAGACAGCGGTAGTGCCGTGTCAGTTATGCCTAAACATGTTTATCAGCGTTTGTTCTCTCGGAATTTTGAGTTGCAGTCGTGTCACGTAGTGTTGAATTGTTACAATGGTAGCAAAATGAAAACTTTAGGTTATATTTTAGCGCCTGTGACGTATGACGGTTCTGAACGCGTAATTAAGGTCTATATTTTGCCAATAGATCTGGACCAACCGGTTCTTTTGGGTCGCAATTTTATTAGTGTTTTTAATTTACATTTGTGTCGTATGGACTGTAATAGTATTGCAACAACCGACGCTTTGAATGACAGTTTAATTAAAAAGTATGCTAAGTTGTTTTTAAATGAATTAGGCAGTTTCAATAAGTTTAAAATTACCTTAAAAATAAAACCTGATGCACAAATGAAATTTTTTAAGCCGCGACCGGTACCGCTAGCGCTAAAGCCAAAGGTAGAAGCTGAATTACAAAGGTTAGTTGAATTAGGTATTTTGGAGAAAATTGATCATTCAGATTTCGCAACGCCTATTGTGCCCGTCCTTCGCGCAGATGGTAATATCAGGATTTGTGGTGATTATTCAGTTACGCTGAATAAGGTATTATATATGGATAATTACACTTTACCAAAAATTGAAGACCTGTTTTCTAAATTACATGGGGGGGTTGAGTTTTCCAAATTAGACCTGTGCAGGGCCTACAATCAACTTATTTTGGATGATTCAAAAAACCTTACCTGTATTAATACACATAAAGGTTTATTTCGTTATAATAGACTGGTTTTTGGTTTAGCTAGCGCGCCATTTATATTTCAGCGTACGATGGAACAGCTGTTGTCAGATATAGAAGGGACGTGTATTTTTTTAGACGACATACTAGTGACGGGCCCGACTCGATCTATTCATTTAGGAAGATTAGAATTAGTTTTAAATAGATTACAAGAGGCCGGGTTGAGGTTAAAAAAAGATAAATGTCAATTTTTTCAGCCATCGGTAGAATATTTAGGATTTGTGATTGACCAAAATGGTCTACATAAATCGGAACAAAAAGTCAAAGCCATATTAGAAGCACAATGTCCGAAAAATGTAAGTGAATTAAAATCTTTTTTAGGTATGGTGAATTATTATCGATGTTTTGTTCCGAATACGTCTAGCGTGTTAAGTCCGTTACATTTATTGCTTAAGAAAGGGGTAAAATGGATGTGGAGCGATGCACAAAATAAGGCGTTTAGCCAGATTAAACGAGAGTTAACTTCTGACCGCGTACTAGCTCATTTTAACCCGGAGTTGCCGACGATAGTGACGGCGGACGCCGGGCCCGCGGGACTCGGCGCGGTCCTCGCGCAGACGCAGGCGGACGGCACGGAACGGGTGGTGGCGTACGCATCGCGCTCGCTCACGAAGGCCGAATGTAATTACGCGCAGATACAGAAGGAAGCGGCAGCTATAGTGTTTGCGATTAAGAAATTTCATCACTATTTATACGGACGGATGGTGCCATTCACTCTGCGTACCGACCATAAGCCATTACTATCTATTCTCCGTACGAAAAAGGGAATTCCTGAATTAGCTGCAAATCGATTACAGCGTTATGCTTTATTTTTGTCGGCTTATAATTTTAATATCGAATTTGTTAAGGGCGAAAAAAATGTAGCTGATTTTTTATCGCGGTCTATCCCGATTAACCAGGAAGAACTAGTAAATTATGCGGACGAAATTGATCGTTCGAGCTTTATAAATTTTATTTCGGATTCGTTATTGAAACCCGTGACGGTGAGAGATATAAAATACGAGACAGAACGAGACGATGTTCTGCAGAAAGTTAGTTATTTTATAAAGGAAGGTTGGCCACGTAAAGTTCTAGACTCGAAGTTGAAACCTTATTACTTGTGTCGTTTAGAACTATCTTTAGAAAATGGGTGTATTCTGAGGGGACACAAGGTAGTTATACCTTATATTTTTCGCGAACAAATGTTAAACGAACTTCATTCTTCCCATTTCGGCGTAGTTAAAACAAAAACGGAAGCGCGGTCGCGGATGTGGTGGCCTGAGATCGACAAGCATATTGAACAAAAAATAGGTTCGTGTAGTATTTGCGCAACGTTTCGAAACACTCCGCCGCGAGCCCCGCTTGCTCCCTGGCCTTATCCCAGTCGGCCCTGGGAGCGAGTTCATTTGGATATGTTTTCTTTAGACGGAAAAAATTTTCTTATAGCGGTAGACGCATACTCTAAGTGGGTCGAATGTTTTTCGATGTCTTCTACAGATAGCGAAGCGATTATTTTGAAATTATGCGAGATGTTTAGTAGGTTCGGTTTAGCTGGTACTGTTGTTACGGACAATGCAACAAATTTTTGCTCCAGTCAATTTAACACATTCTGTGAGTCTAACAATATACAACATGTCACGATCGCTCCTTACCACCCCGCGTCCAACGGGCAGGCGGAAAATACTGTCAAGACCGTGAAGCAGGGTCTAAAAATAATTTTGAAACAAAACACTAATAAAAAAACAATAAGTAAGAAGCTGCTCAAATTTTTATTCGATTATAGGAATTCAAAGCATTGCACTACGGAATTTACACCGGCAGAATTAATGTTAGGACGCAAATTAATTTCTCGACTCGATTTTTTACGTTTCACTTCTAAACATAGTAAGGATAATTTGCAATCATCTTCGGCAACGTTAGCTAACGATAATGTTTGTTCAAAACAGATATTACAGCGTAAGCAATATGGAGGGTCGCGTAATATAAAATTTCAAATAGGCGAAAATGTACTGACAAGACATTACTATAACAATGGAACCAAGCATACTTGGAAAATGGGAATAATCAAAAAACTGGTCGGATCAAGAATGTTCATCGTTTATATTCCGGATTTACAAATGCATGTAAAAAAACATATAGACCAACTTCTGGCTTATAAGGGTGTTCAACGTTCGTTTGAATCGAATGAAGATACTATTGGAGATGTGATACCTCAGATATTTACAGAACCTGAAGAACAGGTCGATTTAAACCCGACAGATTCAGAAATTGAGACAGAGGACGGGCTAGGCTGTCTCATGGCTGGAACATGCTCAACTGACAGGGAAGCAGATACACGGTTGGAGGAGGAAAGTGATGAACCTTGTATCGTCGATAATTCGGCGGTATCACCTTCCGAAGAACAGAATAAACCCGATGACGCTTCCGATGACAATATGCTTGTTCCAGAAAAAGAACAAGTTCGGAGATTTCCCATTCGTAAGACCCGGAACCCTTATATCTTACGCCGTAATAAATAGTTATATTAAGTTTCGTTACTAGTTGATATGTAATATTAGAATATTGGTGGAGGGATTATAGTGTTTATTATGTAGGTAGACGCGGAATTAAATGATGTAGCTGTCAGTTTGCAATCCGCCGAGTAAACGTGCATTCTGAATGTCGTGTTTTATTTCCAAAAGTACGTTTAAACACTACAATAAGATATTTTCCTGGTTAACAAAAATTAAAAACTAGATTAACTAGTGCCATACTAACCGGTGATTGTGTAAGCTCGACTAGACGCGCAGCGACGTCCTGCCCTCGCTTCGGCCGCATTAGCAAGTAGATTTTTTTTATTTTTGGACAACTTCTCAGCAACTTTTCAACTAAAACCTGTTGGCATTAACTTTAATTAACAGACAGATAATCGGAAGCTGAGAAATCACATTTACACGGATAATTGCGGTTGAGGAATTCTTTTGTTTTCATTACCATAGATCAGGGATTTCGAAACAATGCGGGTAATATGCTGATTAATACTATTTATTATTTTCACAATAATCACAATTTTTAATGTCACGCCTATGATCTCATTTAAACTTTCTTTTAGATAAAATGGCGCGTTGATGCATGAAGATTCGCCATCCCTGATATAGACCAAGTTCCAGATAACTTGATTTATGACACAAAGTTAGACGAGAAAGCCGTAAGATTTAAGAGAGTCACAACCAAGAAAGTGCTTATCCCAACAAGAAATGAGATGTGTTTCGCTTAAAAATGAATTCAAATACAATTCACATCGTGAATTCACTATGGCATCATTAAGGCTGTTTAAAATGAATATTAAATTTGAAATAGTGAAATAGTGACTGGCCCGTTGGCGTAGTGGGTAGTGATCCTGCCTTCAGCTCCGCGGGTCGCGGGTTCGATTCCCGCCGAGGGCCAACATTTTCAATAAATGAATTTGTTGGCCTTTGAGCCTGGGTGTATATTTGTATTTGTATTTAAGTATGTATTTAAAAAATATATAAGTATATATTCACCAGTTTTCTGTCTACCATAACACAAGTATTAAGTTACTTACTTTGGGGATGGACGACCGTGTGTGTAAGTGTCCCATATATTTATTTATTAAAAAAAAAAAATTATGAAAACAAACAAACAAATAAACAATAAAGTTGATGAAGAAACTATTGACCAAAAAAAATATTTTTTTGTTAATTTTATATTAACATTCTAATTAATTAAATTTTTTGCTTCCCATTTCAGCCGTATCATTTGTGGTTTTATTTTTTTCTCTATCTTAATATTTTTGCCAGCTGAGGTAACTAATAACGTTAAAACTAAGGTCAGTCAACAACTACGTACGTTTCACCAAACTAATTAAACGTATCAATTACATTAGTTTCTTAATTACCAATTGTAACTGTTTCATATAGATTTAATAAAAACGCATAATTGGCATTCTCATTGCTGGTATTTATTTTATTACCTTCCACACCGAAAAACGCAGTGATTAAGAGAACGAGGTGGACAGAGAACCTCAAAAAGGTCGCAAGAAACCACTGGATCCAAGCGAGACAAAATCGTATGACGTAGAAATCTTGTTCTATTTCTAAGAGACAGAACAGCAATATATACTGATAGATGTCGTATCTATTGATAAGATAAGAACCACGAGATCATGCAGGTTTTAAAAATTTATTAACCCTATCGTGTTTTACCCTAAAAAAAGTAGAGTAACGGCCTGTTACAACACCACTGCTGGGTATAGGTCTCCTCTCGTCATTCCTGAAGAGAACGGTTGGAGCTAAGACCTACCACGTTGCTCCAATGGAGCTTGGTAGGTTACACATTTTCTCAGATTTCTCCAGAGATATGCAGGTTTCCTCACGATGTTTTCCTTCAATTCACTTCACATAAGCGTGTAGTAAATTGCGATTATAAATTAGACACATAATTTTTTAAATAGAAGAACTCATTGGTGTCTGCCAGGGGTTCGAACTCGTGATCCCCCTCGAAAGAGTCGCACAGTCTTACGGGGCTATCACAGCTAAACCCCATTGAAACAGGTGTAAATCGCTCAAGATACACCGAGAACTCTTAATTGTAAGACAGCAATTTCTTCCAATTGATAGTATATGGATAGGACTATCTATAGACTAGACTAGGTAGTAAGAACAAGATGATTAAAACTATATTTAAAGTGGTAGAGAGAGAAAACTGCTCTAGTTGAACTGAGAACTCCTGATTGTTAAACTTACCTTCCCCATAAACCCCGTTCCGCCGGTAACAAACACAGATTTGTCGGCGTAAAACTCCGCCACCGGAACATAGTCGTGGCTCGACCCAAAGTGGCCACTCAAGCACGACGCCATCTTAGATTCCTTGTCCAAAGATTCGCGAGACAATTCAAGGCATCAATTTTAGGCCCTTTTTACTCATGGGTTGGGATTTTTTATGTTTCTTTTAATGTACTATTCAGCTATTTTCATTCTCTTCGACATGGTTGGTTGCAATGTCTGAAACAATAGAAAATTTTATACGTTTCGCACTATCGCTAGAGGTTCAGAAATCAAATAAAGTTAGCACGGTTTTTTTGCTTGGCTTACGTTTATTTTTCATTATTATTTGTTTATAATAGTAATAATAATATTCTTTATTGTACACCAATACACTTAAACTAATAGGGTATATGAATGTTACATATTTTATTTTTGGTTACCTTCATTTTTATTTGAAGCGTTTGATAAATTGCAATTATCTATTAGACACATAAGTTTTTGTTAAAATACCTCATTGGTGCCCTAGTGAACCCATGTCGAAAATCGGCAGTTGTTAATTTTCCCTTCATTTAAAACGGATTATGGTCTACTTAAATAAACTTTGTATTCACCGGATCGAAAAACATGTAAGGCGGTTGGTTTTAGTTGGTTGATTTTCTTTTTTTAGTTTTCTTGAAATTTTCAGCGTGTAAAGAGCAAAATGACCTTGAACTCGGATTCAGTGTTATATTGAAATATTTATTAATAGCTGTTACCCGCAACTTCGTTTGCATGGACTGTTGTCGCGTGATAAGTTGATAATAGTTAGCGCTTTTCAATGTCATCCAATTCCTGTAGAATAAACAGGATTTCTATAGCCTATATGTTACACCGGTGTATAAGGAATTATTGTGCCACGTTTCCTCGATATTGATTCGCCGTGATAGAGTAACAAACAAACATCCATACTCACAAACTTTCGCATTTATAATATTAGTGAAAAGTAGGAAGTAGGACTTGGATTCCATCAAATAGCACACAAACGGTAAATAACGGCATGCGGCATACGACTATCGGCATAATATATTCGTTTAAGTGTACACATATGTACGCATTATTATTAGCATTTTAGCTCATAATTAGGCCAATTACGACGGAAAACATAATGCATAATTAACGATGTGTTGGACAGTAATAAAAACTATTAGGATTAACCAACCATATCCTAAAATAAGATGTAACAAAAACTAGTTTAAATATATCAAGATAAGAATATTAACAAACAAAAAAATAATGAAAAAATAAGCTGTATGTAAATAGAGTTCAGGATATTTTAAATCCATACCACATTAATATAATAAATGTCTGTTTGTTTGTATTGTTGAAATTTGGTAACAAAGCTTACCGTACCCTCTTCTATAGGACGATGCTAACCATAATTTTTAATTATAAAACAGCGTTTCAAAACTTAGCGTAGACAAACTTAGCGTTTAGAAACTTTTCATATTGCATCTTTTTATATATATTCTGTTGTCTCATATATTTCTTTATTTATATCTATGATTAGTAATGCATTGCATGATATTATAGTCATTAAAATCATAATCATAGATAATCCAGTCATCATAGTAAATTCACCTCGGAATTCGTGATACCCAGCTGTAAGTCTGTAAATACTTGTATATTGACACCCTAAAAGTTGTCTCAAAACCTACATAAGGTAGGGTGTACACAACTATTAAATGTCAAGGTTTTTTTTGCAACTTTTTTGCGCCTTTTTTGTAATTATCTCATTTCCTTTAGGTTAAGAGTTATATTTAAACTATCGCGAGTGGTATTTATAATTAATGTATAGAAACCGGCTATACTCACATCTTATTTTATTTGATGAGCCAGACTAGTTTCATAGTCGGGAACAGTCAGTTCCTGCCGCGATAACGCCGCGTAAAGAGCTCATGAATAAGAGCCCCATATGGGCTTGAAACTAGTCGGGCTCATCTGATAAAATAAGACGTGACTATAGCCTGTTTCTCTACATTAATTAAGAGTTACTATACTAGAGCAAGGAAACCAGCCTAAAATGTGTCCATCGATACTAAAGACAAAGCAAATGAGACTGTATCTACACGTATCTGTCTCATTTTTTATATATGATTGGACAAAGATAAGTATATGAGTTTCATCTTCCTATTCATTAATTCCTGTGACACTCGCAGGCCTTTGTTCTTGAGGGTATACTCCTAACGAGTACACACGCTGCCATGAGGCAGCGACATGGTAATGTGAGAAGGTGCGAACCTCCGCCAAATTTGACAGATCGTAGGAGTCCGGAAAGATGGGCAGGAATTCCACATTTTAGTACTGCGTATGTGAAACGATGAAGCCAAAACGGTTATTGCGTATTTTGGGGATATTAATTGTATAGCGATGGAAGTTTGCACCAACTAAAAGCCCAAATGATTTCCAATCGCAAGATTTATGCGAGGGACCAGTACATATTGGCCGCAACCCTGCAGGTTCATCGCTCTAGCCACTCTACTCCGAACAGGCAAACCTAAGCGTCTCTTACCACTGTAATCCGCGCTTTCATCGCGGATTACAGTGATAATAATTTTTTTATTACTTTTGTACTATGTGCTTTGTTATAAAATTAGAATTTTACAATAAATCATTTTGTAATAATTTACATTAATTTTGGTGACGTAAACATTTTGATTTTTGAAAATTGAATTTGTGCATATGGTGCTTCATAGACGTTACGTCTTTTACTTTAGTTCTTTATCGAATTCGTTCACTTCGTTCAGGATATGAACCTTCAGAGAAACTCTTAGCATAGTTTAAAATAAAGCGTTCGGAAATGTAAAATGCAAAATGAAATTCGACATCGAACTCGTGTCTCGAATGTTTACATGTGTTTACGTAAACGTAATAGTGTGTTTACGTAAAATAGTAACAGATAAATATTTAGTTCTCGCGGCATTACAAAGTTTTTAAGAAACTAAGCCAAAAGAAAATTAAAATTCCACCGCGCACACTCTGCCAACTATTTCTTTAGAATAATAGTGGAATCGTTAGAAGTTAAACTTTCGCGATTCATACTTATTATTATAGCATCTGGGTGACCGAACTTTGCTCGGTAATTTTATTAAGAGATATAGCTAAAAAATATGCACAATAAAAATCACGTGACTATAAGAGTTTTAAATATGATTGTGGATGGATGTATGACTATGAGGAGGCCGAAAAAAAGATGGATGGATTGTGTGAAAAATGATATGCATATTAATGGAGTGGCAGAATTGATGAATGATAGAGGAGAATGGATGAAGACATATTGTGCCGACCCCACTTAGAGTGATAGTGAAGATAAGGGTAAGAGAATAATGCACAATATAAAAAACAAAAAAAGAAAGCAAAGGCTTCCTCATTGAGCTATTATATCTATACAAATGACAGCAAAATTAAGCTTTGCATTCTATTTTAGGAATATTTATAGTGCCCGAAAGCAGTCATAAAACGAATTTTTTTAATGAAACCTAGCTAGATCGATTTATCGCCTCAAAACCTACATATAAAGTTTCATGAAAATCGTTGGAGCCGTTACCCGAAATTCATTTTATATATATGTATATACAAGATAAACTCGTTTAAATATTAAAGATTAAAGATAAACATACAATATCGCGGTAAAATCGAGTTGCCTATAAAATAACGTTCGACGTTTCGGCAGAGTTGCATCCACCGTGGCCACGAACTGACTGAAAAACATCGAACCTTATATTATAAAGGTAACTCGATTTTATCGCGATGTTAACTACATGTTAATATAATAATAAATGGATGAATCAGCTACGAATACTTAGTTTTCACTATAGCAAGTTCTATACATGTAAACTTGAAGTAGAAAAATTTAGACATTACTTCATACACCATAACCGGCGTGTGATTTACGATTGAGTAGAATAGAACAGCATCATTTCTTGAAAAATGAAAACAAAAAGGTGTCGTAAAGTACGAATAAGGTAAGTTTATGTCAGGCAGGCGGCCGGTCATAAAATTACGTAGCCAAATCACGTGACAACATATTTATAACATGTTGTACCAACTCCACTTAGAGTGGGATAAGGATTTACAATCCTTTCAGTCATAATGTTATAAATTTCATAACCTATAATTTATCCTTTAAACTTAAGAACCGAGGTTAACAAAATAAAAAAAAAGAAGGTTAATAAAAAATAATTATGTAGTTGGGGATCGGTCCTAGGGTTTTTACATTTCTCGAGACTGCCCTTGCCCCGAAACAACTACGCTCACTAAGCAGTTTATTGCAAAAATTCAATTCAATATAAATTTTTGAATTAGATTAACTCATCATTTTTAAAATTGGAAAACAACTAAAGTACTACTAAACTAAATATCACTAAAATCTAATTTAGTTGTACGCTCATAGTCTGTATCATCATTTCATCATTCTCCTGCCCTTATCCCACTCTAAGTGGGGTCGGCATAACATGTTATAAACATGCTGTCACATGATTTGGCTGCGTTTTTACGACCGGCCGCCTGCCTAACGTCAACTCACCTCTGTCGTATTTTACGACACCTCCGTACGAAAGAGGTTGGTCTATTCTACTAAACCGGATACCACACGGTGGGTCGACTTCACTTAGTCGCCTTTTACGACACGTAAAAGGCGACTAAGTGAAGAGAGAGAATTTTCGGTAAGAAATGAAGTTGGTACTATTCTACTCAGCCGGATACCACATTGCGGGTCGATTTACCTTAGTCGCCTTTTACGACACCTCTGTAAGAAATGAGGGTGGTACTATTCTATTCAGCCGGATACCACACAGCGTTAGAATTTGATTAACTCATTTAAATATATTTTAAACCTAATAAAGTTTAGGTTCTAATGGTTATTATCATTGAATGGGGTTGCTCTTTACCTGAATATATACTACGAGTCCAGATATAAACACCACATATTTACAATTTAGTCTTTTTTGACAATTTTCTGTTAATCACAGTTAATTCACTAATGAACTTTGATTTCTATAACCCTCTTGTAAACATCGCACTCGTCCGACGGTGCACATTCAACTAAAATTGATTATATTAGACGATAGTTTTATCAGGCGATAAGTATATAATTCCATTGATAAAATAAGTGTGTGACACATCGGCTTACATAACCTATCGATATGAAATGCGGTGTCACGTTTTTATTCTGAAACTGCCAGTTTTTTTAGAGGGAATTCGAGATTTTATATGATAGATGACTTTTTGACATATCTAATTTCAATGTTAAGATTTATTGAGATATTTTTTTTATGGCAACATTTAAAAGATAAATATAGCAACCGTTATTCATGCTTATATTAATATCTGGATGACCGAGCCTTGCTCGGTAATTTTTTACAAAATAAAAAAAAATTAGGTAAAAGGTGCTCGAACCTAGGTATTTTCATTTCTCGCGATCGCCCGTTCCCCGAATAAGCAACGCTGACTTGACAGTTAGCGGTAAAAATTCAATTTAATTTCAAAATAAATTTTAGTATTTTTAATGCCCAAAAACAGGGATAAAATAATTTTTTTTTAATAAAACCTACATGCTGAATTTCAGAAAAAATCGTTGGAGCCGTTTCTGAGGTTCCGAAAATATATATATAGATACAAGGTTAACTCATTTAAATATTAAAGATTATGGTGAATGCCTGTCTGTTACTATCTTACTGCTGGGCATAGGCCTCCTCTCTTCGTTTATATCTAGATAATTCTAGAAATATGTATAACCTACCAATCCGAATTGGAGCAGCGTGGTAGGTCTTAGCTCCAATCCGTCTCTCCAAAAACGGAGCAAAGAGGCCTATTCCAAGCAGTGGGAGAGTAACATGCCGCTACTTACTTACTTTTTGTTTAAAATATATACCCATACAATGTCAGTTTTCACTGAATGTAAAATAGATAAGGAATTACTTAGATACAGTTCATAGTAACCTAAATTTTACTTAACGTTAAATATGCCTAGCAATTTGGGACCGTACCCTATATTCCGAAAAACCTATTCCACCAATATCATATTTCAACTTATTATAACACCTGTATTATTTTGCAATCCAAGGTTGGAAAAGAATTCTCACATGATAACGGGATTACTAAACGAAAATCAGTATTTTGTCGCCATATTTTCACTGTAATAACAACGTTTGGAAAAAGGTTTTTCGTGTCTAGATTTAATTAGGATCGTAAAGTTTAATTAAGTGTTACTTAGGTGACTGAGCCTTATTCGGTTATCATCCCACTCGGGGTCGGCACAAGATGTTGTAATGTTGTCACATGATTTGGCTATGTATTTTATGACCGACCGCCTGCCTGACATCCACTTACCCTAGTCACCTCGGTCAGAAATGAGGGTAATCTATTCTACTCAGCCGGATACCACGTGGCAGGTCAACTCACCTTAGTCGCCTTTTATGACACCTCAGTAAGAAATGAGGGCGGTCTACTCTACTCAGCTGGATAACACACGCCATCGAACTATCTATCTAAAATTTGTTATTAACTTATTGTAGTTATTAAAATAATTGTTTATTAATGTATTTTTTGTACAAGTTATATCTATCTTAAATTACTTACACACTAGGACTATACAAATCATGTCCACGTGTAATGGTCCCGAGAATGCTGGCAGCGTTTCCGTGCTGAATCGCTAAGCTGATTCTTTATGCGAAAAAGGAGCAAGGCCTCTTGTCAATTAACCGAGGTGTTAAAACCAATTTTTTTGCACTAGTCATAATATTTAGAGAATTATTTTCACGGTGTACATATCATCTACTCCGGGATGATTTCATTTATTATTACAGTTACACTATTTAATAAAACTATTTCTAAAAAATAAATCTGTTTTTTTTCTACCCTTTTCTAAAGTTCATAAATCTATTTTTCTTCTTTCAATGCTTTATCAAAAATACCTCCCCTACCAGCCCTCGCTGTAAAATGCTGTTATTAAATACTGGTAATACTTAAAATTTTCTATGCGCATCACATATCATCCCACGAGGACTATATTTTATTGAGGATGTCAACCCACATAAAACCAGTTCGGAATTAGTCCAACCATTCTGCTCTATAAATACGTTAGTCACCATAACAGGAACGCATTCCATCGCTTTGATATAGCGATGTTAATGCTATATCAAAGCGATGACTGACTTAGAAATATGCCTACATTGTATGGTGAGATAAGAGTTCTTTTATAGAAAAAATGGTTTGAGACTTCTTTTGCAACAACTTGAATTACCGTCTATTATTTACAATGGTTTTCTCTTCCTGAAAGAAAAACGAAACTTATATATTCTAGATGCTAGGCCGGCGTATATTTTATCGGCGTATTCAATTATGCCAAATTTCATCAATATTGCTTAAGCGTGACAGACACAGCATTTATATATATGTATGGATAAATAACTCTCCAAGTCTATATTGATTATAAAAAGTCACAAAAAGCTGTTTGTCTGTATGTGATCTATTTTGTCAAAATCTATCTAATAATCTATCTAAAATATAGTGCAATTCGTCCGATAGGTTTAAGTTAATAGTGTATAATGGTTTTACATAAATTGCGTTGAAACGCTGGTGTAGTTGTAAAAAATCACGCCTGCTGTGAGATTTAGTTGCATGCACCGCTCCAACCAGCAGAGGTACGCTGAAGTAATGTACTAGACAATTGAAGATCTTCAAAAATACTACGAAAAATTTCCCGACAGCATGTTTCTATTTCTTATGGTTAACTCACAATAACTGCTTTTGTGTATTTTGTGACACACGATTTCCACGCGGCCGAAACCGCAAGCACAGCTAGTGTCTTATAAAATAAAATACTAAGCGTTATAATGCACAAAATTGTAGTATGTATAAAAAATGGCATTCAGCACGATCTTCAAATTGTTTTTATCAACAGTTTAAACTAACTAAAACAAATTAATTTATAGAATTAAGTGGTTATTTTGCGGAGATCTACAATAACACAGTCTTGGGACTACAAGTAAAAAAAAGTTTGCTACACGTGTTCAAAGACAATGTACACTAAATGGTGGGTTTAACTCGGCACTATATATCTCAGCTTGCTTCGGTTACTGGGCGAAACAATTGTTTAGATTGTGGTGGTGAATGTGTGCAGTGCTTGTGTATTGTTGTGTTATCGGTGGCGGGTAGTGCATCAGTTTTTACAAATTCTGCATGTATCAGGTATGAGAACGAATAGAACGCTACATATATTTTCTTTTATCGCGGATTATAGCAAAATAATATTTTCATTACTTTCGTACTATGGAACCTCGCAAAGTAACGCCTAATTCTATAAATTATTGGTTACAAGTAATTTATATGTTTATAATGATAATTAAGTTCTTTGTATATTTTAAAACAAAAAAACGTTGACAAAAACAATATGAAGTTTTAATATTTTTTTATTTCTTTCTTTTTATACATATATTACGAAAGAGAAAGACTTAAGAGATAAAGGCGGACTTATCCCTGAAAGGGATCTCTTCCAGTCAACCTTTGAGTAATAGAAGGAAAGGACAGGAGTTAAAGAAGAAAGAGAGTACGATTCATATAGAGAAAAAAACTTAAAAAACTTAAAAAAAAAGAAAAAACAATTATTTAGTTGGGGATCGATCCTTGGCATTCACATTTCTCGAGGCTGCCCGTTACCCGAAAAGACTACGCCGACTTGACAGTTAATGGCGAAAATTCAATTCAATATAAATGTTAGTGTTTTTTAATGCCCAAAAACAGGGATAAAACAATATTTTTTTTACATAAACCCTAGCTAGATCAATTTTTCTCCCCCAAAACCTCCTACATACTGAATTTCAGGAAAATCGTTGGAGCCGTTTCCGAGATTCGGAAAATATATATATACAAGATTAACTCATTTAAATATAAAGATATGTGCATTCTTTTTATACTAAAAACCTATGGTTTTTTAGTGCAAGCTATGCGTTATTCGCATCAAGAACTCAGTGGCATACAAGCATAATGTCATGAACCAAGTAAATCTCGTTAACCACGCGGATTACACAGACAGACACGGTTGCATTTCAACGTCGTTATGCTGTATTATGTAATACATATATGTGGGTCAGGCGATACCCTATTTTACATGCTGACAAGGGGTGTCAGCCGTTTAAGCATTTCGTCGGATTCATAAAACGAACATCCATATAAATATAATATACTAGTGTTTAACAGGTATGGCTTCTATGTGTATTTATAGAATTAGGCGATACTTTGCGGAGGTCCATAATACAAAAGTAATGAGAGTATTATTTTGCTATAATCCGCGATAAAAGAAAATATATGTAATGCTAAATGTAGAGTGTACTATTTGTTCTCATACCTGATACATGCAGAATTTGTACACGACAAAATCGCAAAGCATTGCGATTTCGTGGAGTCTATCTCCTGACGATGCTTCGGTTATGGGGCGAAACAATTGTTGAGATTTTGGTGGTGAATGTGTGCAGTGCTTGTGTAATGTTGTGTCATCGGTGTCGGGTAGTGCATGAGTTCTTACAAATAGGGTGAAATGAGGGTGGTCTATACTTAGACCACCCTCATTTCTTACTGAGATGTCGTAAAAGGCGACTAAGGTAAGTTGACCCACCGTTCAGTATCCGGTTAAGTAGAAAAAACCCTCCTTCTTACCGAGGGTTCGTAAAATACGACTAAGGTAAATTGACGTCAGGCAGGCGGCCGGTCGTAAAAACGCAGCCAAATCACGTGACAGCATGTTTATAACATGTTGTGCCGATCCACTTAGACATAAGGGCAGGAGGATGATAAATTGAAATGGAGTTCTGGAGTGAGTATGACAGTTTCTTTAATAAATGAGATTGCCTTATCGAAGTCAATTTCAGAAGTCAAGTCAAAAAAATTTTTTGAGTCAAATTAATCCATTAATCGAGGAAGGCTTTAGACTATATAATATCACGCTGAATAGGAGAGGAGCAGCAATAAAAAAAATGTTGGACTGTTGTCGCGTGATAGGTCGATAATAGATGGTGCTTTTCAATGTCTATTCCTGCAGAATTAACAGGATTTCTATAGGCTATATGTTATTCCGGTGTATAAGGAATAAATGTGCCAAATTTCGTCGATATTGCTTACGCCGTGAAAAAGTAACAAACATACATCCATACTCCACAAACTGTCGCATTTATAATACTAGCTGTTACCCGCGACTTCGTTCGCGAGGACTGTTACTGTGTGGTAGGCCGATAATAAATGGCACTTCAATATCATCTTATTCCTGCAGAATTAAAAGAATTTTCAATAGCCTATATGTTATTCCTGTGTAATAAACATACATCCATACTCACAAAATTTCGCAATTATAATATCAGTAGGATTCCTGGAAATAACTATTTGTCATTGAGTCGAGGCATAATCTCGCGAACCCGTCAGATGCAAGTACTGTAAACGCTAGACAATCACGATATTTTTGTATATGAAGAAACAATTTTCTTATCTGTGCCACACATATTTTGTTATCAGTACGGGCGTGTGTTTGCTTTTCGGATAATATTTATTAGTGGAATGTAAAATATCAAGTTTTCAGGCCAAATTATATAAAACGGATTATCGGTTGCAACATCGCTTTCGTTTGCGTTTAGATATATTATTATAGTACCTGGGTGAGCGAGCCTTGCTCTAAAAATTTTTAAAAGATATAAATCAAATATTTATATCAATCAAATATAATTTAAATATTCTCACATATATTAAAAGATATGTGAGAATCGATCGCAGGTTTTTTGGTCCGCTTGTTACCATTAGGCTATTATAGCTGTGCATTTGGCAGACACATGATTTTGATGCGGTTTATTTTAATAGATAGAGTGATTCAAGATGAAGGTTTATATGTATAATAACATTTAATACGGAGTAGAGAAATACTGTAATTTTTGAGGTCTCTAATTTGATGCCGTAAATAATTACATTTTTTTCCGCTTACATTGCAAACGCAGGCTAAACCCTACGAGATTTGTCAAAATGATGTACTTAGTATTTGTACACTTCGAAAAGATCTACAGATAAGTCCGCGATGGTATGTGTCTATCTCTTATGGATAACCCACAATAGCATTTTTTGTCATTTACTTTTTACGAAAAATAATGCTTTATGTTCAAAGCAATTTTTATACAATACAGCATTAATCCTTATCAAATTATATTTATACGTTTTCTTTTATCGCAGATTTTAGTAAAATAATATTTTCATTACTTTTGCATTAGAACAGAGGTTTTTTGGTTTTACAGTTATCAAGTAATACAACCGATATCTTTTCAACAAATTTTCGTGTGTTTACATTGGTTTTAAATATTGTGTATTGGTAAATAAATAAAAATTTATAGCCTGTGTACGAATTATGTCAGTACTCTCTGTTTCAAACTACTCTGTGTGACTTTCTCCTCTGCGAATCGATAGGTGGAGGTCACGGTCGAACGTTGGCACGGTCTGCACCCGAAAAATGCACTCTATTTAGAAAGCGGGAAGCCATATGTGCCGAGACATAAGGGCCGTTTTAAAATATCTCTAAAACAGTACTTAAGTCCTAGGTTTTAGCCTTAATGTCCCTGCTTTAATCTGCAAAGTTTATCTGTCAAAATTTAAATAATATTTATCGTTACGTTGTTAGCCGTGTGGTATCCTGCTGAGTAGAATAGACCACACTCATTTTTTACCGAGTTGTTATAAAAGGCGACTCAGGTAAGTCGACCCGCCGTGTGGTAACTGGCTGAGTAGAATAGACCACCCGCATTTCGAATTCATTTCTTACCGACGTGTCGTAAAAGGCGATTAAGGTAAGTTTGACTCACTGTGTGGTATCCGGTTAAGTAGAATAGACCACCCTCTTTCTTATCGAGGTGTCGTAAAATACGACTATGGTAAGTTGACGTCAGGAAGACGGCCGGTCGTAAAATACGTAGCCAAATAATGTGACAACATCTTAGATATTTAAATGAGTTAATCTTGTATGTATATATATTTTCCGAATCTCGGAAACGGCCCCAACGATTTTCCTGAAATTCAGCATGTACGGGGTATTGGTCGATCTAGCTAGGTTTTATTTGAAAAAAAAAAATGCTTTTTATCCCTGTTTTTGGGCATTGAGAAATACTAAAATTTATAATGAATTGAATTTTTCATTAACTGTCAAGTCCGCGTAGCTTATTTGGGGAGCGGGCAGTCTCGAGAAATGTTCGATCGACCTAGGATCGATCCTAACCACATAATTATTTTTCAATTTTTTTTAAGTTTCTTTTTTATTTAATTTGTAAAAAATTAACGAGCAAGGCTCGGTCTACCAGGTACTATTTATAATGTGTTGTGCCGACCCCACTTTGAGTGGGATAAGGGCAGGAAGATGATGAATTGTAACAACTTTTGGCCTTCAAATTAAGTTAAAATCTTGACTTGATTGTTAATAATAAGTAAATAATGGGTGGGTTGTTAATTGAATAACTCAGTTCAATATAGAAAACAAAGCCCGTATCTCTGTTACTTACTTACTCTGTACAACTTTCACTGGTCACTCGATACTTTCGAGTATCAACGCAATGACTAATATTATCAATAATGACTCATATTAATATATGAAATTTCCGTTTTTATTGATGGCAAACTTAGCCCCAATTTTCGTCAAAGCGGAGAAGAGTAGATTTACTTAAACTTCTCTCGCAAAGAATCACGTGGACTTAAATTGTAATTGACTTTGTTTTATCTTTTACTAACTGTGCTAACTTCGCTGGCCAAGAAATCAGTGTGTCACAAAAGCTTCCGTTAAATTTTCTTTGAATAGAAATTTTCGACATTAAAGTAGTTATTGTGAGTTAACCATAAGAGATAGAGACATGCTGTCGCGGACTTTTTGTAGTATTTTTGTATACCTACAATTCCCTAGTACATTACTTTAGCGGTTCTCTGTTGGTTTACGCTGGGTACACGACTAAAGCTCGCAGCAGCCGATTTTTTTTACAACTGCGTGACAAAATTTACAAAACCCGTAATGAAGTAGTATTAACCTAAACCTTTCGGAACAATCGCACTAGATTTTAGTAAAAACCGTGCAAAAATCCGTTCAGATTGCGGAAATTTATTAATAAATAACTATATGCTAACTCTGGTGAGTCGCGGCACAAGAATCACAAGCTTTTTGTGACCTCTCGTATGCCTATTTATTTGAAGTTTTCGCGAAAAGGCTTACGTTGCTTCATATTATAGAAATTAAGAGTAACTCGTCACTAATAACAAAATCATGGTCAAAATTTTTGGCTTTCAGTATCAACAGTAAACTATTATTTATATTTTCCACAAAATTTTATTTTATATAAGTTATGTTTGATCATCATATCTATTAATCATTATTAAGACATACTAGTTTTATTTTGCGTTATTATTATTTCATTAGTATGTTTTTGGTACGTAATTAAATAATTAAATTTTTAAATTAATTACCAATAAATAACTTATCACCAAGGAAAACGGATTGTTTTTTCTTTTAGGTTAATAATTATATTAGAATTATAGTAATTAGAGTTTATATATAACAATAATTCGAATTTAAACGCAAAGTCACGGAATTTGTTTACGCATTGTAGCAGAAATTATAAAAGTAATGTAAATTTAAACTTAATTACATTTAAGTCTTTAAAATAATAATAAAATTATTATTTTTATTTTAAAGACTTAAATAAAATAACAAAATTATTAAGCTAATAATAATTTTATTATTTTAGTCTAAATTTAGGACTTTTATTATTTTAAAGACTTAAATGCATGATAATAATATAAGATAAAATTATTCTTAATTATTATTTTTTAACTTCGTATTGACATTGGTATTGACATTATATATATGACTAGTAATATACCGTGGTTTCACCCGCGTACATACCGATCTAATGGCACTGGAAAGCCAACTAAAAGTAGTTATATTGGCATAACTATAATAGTTGGATAAATAGTATCGCGGACTTTATAGAATGTATCAATATCTACAATATTGATACATTCTATAATACTGTAGAACATATTTTTTTCTATCATCAATAGTTTTCGCAGCACACGCGATTATAGATTTTTATGACTAATTTTTCACAGCTTATTACATTTTTATTACCGATGCCTATTTTTTAAATGTAATATAGCCTATGTTGCTCAGTAAAGATGCAGCTTTCCAATAGTGAAAGAATTTTTGAAATCGGTCCAGTAGTTTTTATGTGAAAACATTACAAACATACATACAATTTTTTCCTCTTTATAATATATTATTGATATTATTGTTGTACGGTAGGTTTATCTTTTTTACGAATAACGAGATAACCTGTACGTAATAGAACATTTATAATGACATGAGAATAATTTAATTTAAGTAAATAAAATTTATCTTTTGTTGGTTGTTTTATTTTTATTTTGTTTTAAAAATACTATTCATAGCACAAAAAAAATGCGTCAGAGCTGTATTCGGTGCCGGACCTCTACAATCATGTAAACCCCTATTCAAAGAAAACAAATTATTGACTATAACGTCCATGTACATCTTTGAAGTAGGAATTTTTGTAAAAAAGAATCCGCAACTTTTTGAAAATTTAGGTGTTGAAAGCAAAGTTCGACTTAGAGATCCCACAAAAAAAAGACTACAGAGTTCTAGAAGTGCCTTACTATCAAATAATTGCGCAATAAAATCTATTATAGTGTACAATAAAATTCCGAAAATGATAAGAGAGCTGACATTCAATTTGTTTAAATTAAAACTTAAAATGTGGCTTATAGAAAGGTGCTTCTATACAATTGACGAGTACTTAAATATTAAACATTAATTACATTTTAGACATAAACTGACATGTTAAATTTTATTTATTTCTGACACTAATGTACATTACTATATTGACATAATTTTAACTTAATTTTTTAATCTTCTAATTTTTGCATGCCTCTAGGCCTAGGCGAAACATTTCTTCTATATAATAACATATAACACCCTATTGTAAATGTTTCTACAAGTAAAGAAATTTGAATTTGAATTTGAATTTGACCTAAAACCTAACGAAAATATTATTATGCTATAATCCGCGATAAAAGAAAATTATTTTTTTTCTTTTATCGCGGTTTATAGCAAAATAATATTCTCATTACATTTGTCAAATAAATATAAGAAAACACGTTATTAAAATAGAACTTACCATAAAAATATGAGTACATCACCATAAAGCTTAAACACTTGAAAATATACTGCACAATATTTTCTCACGTTTGTCTATAAAACACCCAATTTAAAAAGTAAACTGCACCATAAATATAGATCACAACCGACACAAAAAGAACCTATTTAAAAAGTGATCGAAAACTCTAGCGTCTAACGAGTAAAAGTAACACACTAACACAAATAATTTACATCGGACAATGGTTCAGGACCGTTAGGTTGTGAGTGTTAACCAATACTGTGAACCAACTTTCTGATGTAGTACCGAATAATGTATGTATCGCGCGTTTAGTATTAAAGTGACCTAATACAAAATTTAGTCTTTTAAATTTATTTTCCAATATAATTTCTATGACATACGAGTATTATAATAAACACATTAACACACCTTTTGAAAACCACACAGGGTTTATATGAAGGTGTGGAATCCGCATTAATTAGTTAATAAATGTCTTATAAGTATTAGTTTTTGAGTTTATTTTTCAATGGCTATTCACATCTAGAATCAGAATATATATACAGCTCCAACGATTTTCCTGAAATTCAGCATGTAGGGGGTTTTTTGTGGAGAAAAACCGATCTAGCTAGATTTTATTTGAAAAAAATTCGTTTTATCCCTGCTTTTGGGTATTAAAAAATACTAACATGAATTTTGTATATAAAACGCTATTTATGCCGTAAATTGTCAAGTCAGCGTAGCTTGTTCGGGGAACGGGCGGTCTCGAGAAATGTAAATACCTAGGGTCGAGCTCCACCTACCCAATTATTTTTTCTTTAAGTTTCTTTTTTTTTAATTATCAAGCAAAGCAGTCGATCAAGCAGGTACTAGGGATTTAACTGAGTTACTTACATTGTAACCCTTATTTCAATTCTCACTTTCAACGCTAGGAACTATAAAATTCTAGTGTGTTTTTGCTCTTACGACAAGTTATGGGTCTATTAACACTTACGAATTTTGTAGGCGCTTCGCTACTCTTTATTATAATTTGCCATAAAACAACCTTTTTGAATAAGGTCACTTTAATACTAAGCGTGCGATATAAACTTTAGACAAAAGGAAAGACAAGAATCTTCCACGGTTCACAGGTTCCAAACCATAGCATGAGTTGTCTGTTAAAACTTATGTGCCTAATTGTGTGACACGCTTTTCAGTTAAAGAAAACATCGTTAAATTCAAATTCAAAATACTATTCCTTTAAGGAAACTTGAAAACAAGTGCTTTGAAATAATCAACTCTACTGCTGGTTCGGAAAGCTTTTCCTAGAGAGAGCTCGGAGAGCTTTTCCTTTTCGAGAACAGAGAGAGAAACTCAGCGGTTGCTCTTTTAATGAATTTAATTCTTATTCCTAGTTACATTTAGTTATTACTGTTGCTATGTCCACGTATTTTTATCATCTAAGTAGTCCTCAATAGTATATTTGGCTTTCTGTATTAGCCGTTTGTTAATAGTGATGAAAAAAATTGAATGCGGAATTTTATTAGAGAATATTATACCCAAACCCACAAACGACTTACGTACTTTTTTTGCAAGGCGCAAGCTTCGTACTTCGAAGCTTCGTCAGTTCGTACTTTATATTCTTATGCACAAAAATTAAATTGCTAAAAATATACTGTGAAGCAAATGTAAGAACCAAAAAAGAACAATGTAAGAAGAATATAATGTAAGAAGGTTAAAGAAGCTGGATATCATCATCATCCTCCTGCCCTTATCCAACTCTAAGTGGGGTCGCCACAACATGCTACACACATGTTGTCATATGATTTGGCTACGTATTTTACGAGCGGCCGCCTGCCTGACGTCAACTTACCTTAGTCGTATTTTACGACTCCTCGGTAAGAAACAGAGTGGTCTATTTTACTTAACCGGATACCACACGGTGGGTCAACTTACCTTAGTCGCCTTTTACGACACCTCGGTAAGAAATGAGGTTGGTCTATTCTACCCAGCCGGATACCGGATATGGATGCTTCAGATCCAGCTAACTACAGGCCTATTGCTATTACCTCCCTTATTTCCAAAGTTATGGAGATGATTATAAATCGTCAGTCTGTCATACCTTCTGTCATACCTTGAGGATCACGAGCTGATCAACGACCGTCAATACGGTTTTCGACACGGTCGATCAGCAGGTGATCTTCTGGTCTACCTGACTCACCGTTGGGCGGCAGCAATAGAAAGCAAGGGAGAAGGTCTCGCAGTTAGTCTGGATATAGCGAAAGCCTTCGATCGTGTATGGCATAGGGCACTTCTTTCGAAGCTACCTTCCTATGGGCTTCCAGAAAGTCTGCGCTTTTGGATCACCAGTTTTCTCACTGGACGTAGCATACGTGTCGTTGTCGACGGATTCTGCTCGAATCTTAAGCCAGTGAATGCTGGGGTTCCCCAAGGTTGTGTGCTATCCCCTACACTGTTTCTTCTGCATATCAATGACATGTTAGATGATGCTAATATTCACTGCTATGCAGATGACAGTACGGTGGATGCCACATACACCGGTAGCGCAAGCCTTTCTTGGAAAAAGGTCGACGAGTGCCGGGAAAATCTTGTGTCTTCTGTTGAATCCACCTTACGGAAGATCTCCGACTGGGGTAAACTAAATTTAGTACAATTTAACCCCCAGAAGACACAAGTTTGCGCGTTAACTGCTAAAACATCGCCGTTTGTCGCGTCACCGTCTTTCGAGAATACTCTTTTAGGTGTCTCGAGTAGCATCGAAATACTGGGACTCGACATCTCCAATAGTTGCAAGTATCGCGATCACTTGGAAAGGAAGGCTAAGTTGGCCTCTAAAAAATTGGGTGTTATCAATAGAGCGAGACAATACTTCAAGCCGGCCCATAGACTTGCGCTGTATAAAGCACAAGTCCGGCCTCACATGGAGTACTGTTCTCATCTCTGGGCTGGTGCACCCCAGTACCAACTTAAGCCATTCGATCGCATACAGCGCAGAGCAGCTCGTATTATTGGGGACAAGGTGATTAGCAAACAGCTGGACTCTTTAGCGATGCGTAGAAACGTGTCTTCACTGTGCGTTTTCTACCGCATCTTTCACGGAGAGTGTTCCATTGAACTGTATGACCTGATTCCTGCCGCTAAATTCCATAACCGTACTGTACGTCACAGATTAAAATATCATCCTCACCATCTGGATGCGTGGCGATCCACCACAGTACGGTTTTCAAATAATTTCTTTCCACGCACCACCATTTTATGGAACGATCTCCCTTTGGCGGTGTTCCCGGATCGGTACGATATAAGTACCTTCAAAAAGCGTATTTTCCACTTTTTTAAAGGACAGCAACACCCTCGCTCTGCGAGAGGTCGTGGGCGGCGGTGATTACTTGAGGTGCACCGCATGCTCGTTTGCCATCCTATTCCATAAAAAAAAAAAAAAAAAAAAATATATATGAAATAAGTAGATAGAGAACTTATAAAATTGGGAAAAAATAACTATGAATACGTTTTTATGGCACGAAACTTGCAAAATTACAGCATGTTGAAAACATGTTATTCGACCCCACTTGTAGTGGATAACGGCAGGACTATCTATACTAATATCTAAAGCTGAACTGTGTGTATGTTTGTTTGATTGTTTCATCATGAATCATGTATTACAAATTTGTTCCCCTCTATTAAATACTTACAGGTTTTTTAAATTTAAAGTTATTTTATTTACAGCAAATATGTACAAGTTATATCTATCTTAAATTACTTACACGCTAGGACTATACAGATCATGCCCACGTGGAATGGTCCTAAGAATGCTGGCAGCGTTTCCGCGCTGAATCGCTAAGCTGATTCTTTGTGCGAAAAAGGAGCCAGCCCTCTTGTCACCTGAAGAGGCAATCAACCGAGGTGTTAAAACGGATAAAAATTTTTATCCGTTAATTTCCCCTCTTAAAGTTCTATATAAAAGTCCACTACAGCACATGTCTAGCTTTTAAGGTTAGCTTACTTTAATCATTTTTATGGTTAGCAAAATACTTTATTACGGTTTTAATCTTTTCACGCGGGCGGAACTGGAAAATAATTTTAAAGGTTCAAATATTTAAATTCAAAATACTCTTTATTCAAATAGACTTGTAAACACGTGCTTTTGAATCGTCAACTCTACTGCTGGTTCGGAAAGCTGTTCCTACCGAGAAGAGCCAGCAAGAAACTCGGCGGTTGCTCTTTTAAAAATACAATTCTTAATACTAGTTACATTTAATCGTTTCTGTATTGTACAGAGTCGAACAATATCTATATCCACGCATTCTTATCGTCTAACCTCAACCAACAAAATGAATAAAAAATAACAAAATAATAAATACATTAAATTATTCTGGAATGCATAGTGAATAGTTACACTACATATCTATAAATGAAATAGATCCCAATGGGATATCCTCAATTGTCCAGTTAATATGGCCCGTTAATGTTATTTGATATGTCTATATCCGGTATTGCGTGACCCTTGGTGGGATGAACTAAATTTTGTTAATTGGTTGTGTTGGTTAGGTTTACGCGGTGTGGTATCCGGCTGAATAGAATAGTACCACCCTCATTTCTTACCGAGGTGTCGTAAAAGGCGACTAAGGTAAGTTGACCCACCGTGTGGTATCCGGTTTAGTAGAATAGACCACCCTCTCTTACCGAGGTGTCGTAAAATACGACTAAGGTAAGTTGATGTCAGGCAGGCGGCCGGTCGTAAAAACGCAGCCAAATCATATGACAACATGTTTATAACATGTTGTGCCGACCCCACTTGGAGTGGGATAAGGGCAGGAGGATGATGGTTGTGTTGGTTAGGTAAATTCTAATGTTAATAATAAATCTAAAATATTTTTCTCTCTTATTGAGTCACTAACTGTACATACGACTTCGCCCGTTTAGAAATCAATGTGTCACAAAGTTTTCCCGCAAAAATCCTTTCAATTCCGAGTTAAATTGTTTGCAAACATAATTTGCAAACAACTAATGTTTTATGATAAGTATAAATAAATGAAGATTAAATTAGTTATTGTCAGTTAACCGTAAGTGATAGAGACATGCTCTCGCGGACTTTTATATAATACTTTTGTAGATCAATAATTCTCTAGTAGATAACTTTAGTGTATCTCTGTTGGTTTACGAGGTAAAAGTTCATACCTGTCATTATGTTGGATATGCTTTTGAGGATCACAGGAGGACGATTCATAAATATACCTATTTTATGAAGAGAAACATTCAAGGTTTAAATTAATTGTAAGAAATGCGTATACGTAAGTTGACCCACCGTGTGGTATCCGGTTGAGTAAAATAGACCACTCTCTTTCTTACCGAGGAGTCGTAAAATACGACTAAGGTATGTTGACGTCAGGCAGGCGGCCGGTCGTAAAATACGTAGCCAAATCATATGACAATATGTTTGTAACACGTTGTGCCGCCCCCACTTAGAGTGGGATAAGGGCAGGAGGATGATGAAATGCGTATACGTAAATGCACGGATTTGAAAATCCTTTCAACTTCATACAGGACTGCGGTTAAATAATGTAAATTGGAAATGTTTCAAAGATTAATCGGGATTCTCGCTGTTTATTTTCGGTAAGAGCAACAATGCTAACCAGTTGTGCTTCAGAAATCTAATTGATCTTTGACGATTTAAGATCTTGCAAAAGTTCACTTGAATAAAGATTATTTTAACTTTATTTGAAAGTAAAACTTAGCTTGTATTACAAATATGATTTATTACATGCTACACGCTGAATTTCATAAAAATCGTTGGAGCCGTTTCCAAAATTCAGAGAAATATATATATATATATATACAACATTACCACAAATTATAACAAGATTACAAGATTAACTCAATGAAATATTAAAGACTAGCAATCCCCAGCGGCTCCGCCTGCGTGGAAGATTTAAAACCGTAATATAGTATTTTCATAATCATAAAAATGGTTAAAGTGGGTTAAGCTTAAAAGCTAAACATATGCTTCTTTTATTTAGAACTATTATAGGTGAACAATTTTGTAATACATGCTTTTTGAATAACTATCACCGTTTACTCAGCGCACGCAAGGAAAGCTTTAAATTTGTCGTTTTCATACTATTTTTTATTGCTGCTCCTCTCCTATTCATCTTAACGTGATGTTATATAGCCTATAGCCTTCCTCGATAAATGGACTATCGAACACTGAAAGAATTTTTCAAATCGGTTCAATAGCTCTTGAGATTAGCGCGTTGAAACCATCAAACAAACAAACTCTTCAGTTTTATATATAAATACACATTATAAACTTCTGTTTATACAATATTATAATTTTTAAATTTAGAATTACATTTTCCGGTTTAGTACAATAGTTTATGTATATGAACTTGTATTTTAAATAATTATTCATAAAAAAATCATAAGCTACAAGCAAGTTAGTCGTGTGAAGCGAAGCGAAATAATAGTTAAAACTCAAAACTGGTTGTATATTTGATACTAGTAATTGCCAGCGGCTGGAGAGTTTAAAGTTTCTTGATACCATAAAAATGGTTAAAGTGGGTTAACCTTAAAAGCTAGACATATGCTACGCCGACTTTTATTTAGAATTTTTAGAGGGGAACAATTTTGTAATACACGATTTTTGAATAACTATAACAGTTTACTCAGCGCACGCAAGGAAAGCTTTAATTTTTTTCTGTTTTCGTACTAATTTTTATTGCTGCTGCTTTCCTATTCATCTTAGCGTGATGTTATGCCCAGGGCTTCTTAAATTTTTTTATATAGCGACCCCATTCAAGCTTAGGAAATTTTAAACGACCCCCTCCTCCATATAATGAAATATATATTAACCGTAGATGTAGATGTAATATCGCACTATTTTACGATGTAAATAACAGATTTGCATTGCCACTTTTTTCAAAAAATAGTTATAATAAAACTACAATAGTATTTTGTATGATTTTTATTTGTATTTATATTTGTACGTAGTGTGTATACTAATTTTAAAATTTTATTTATAATTGTTGTAAACTAACCAATTATAAATTTAATAAAATCTATTTAATTAAATTTAATGAAAAGGGGTAATGAAGGAACTTAGGAGGAGAAATATTAATAAATCTTTGTTAGGAAAGTTCTTTATAGGACAGCTGCAGCCATGTAGTTGTATCAATAATGATTGAAAAGTATCAGATCTTTGCGACGCCTTTTGGTTTTAGTAGTCTCGCGACCCCCTGGGTCACAGTTTAAGAAGCCCTGATATAGCCTATAGCCTTCCCCAATAAATGGTCTATCGTACACTGAAAGAATTTTTCAAATCGGTTGAGATTAGCGATTTGAAACCTTCAAACAAACAAACTCTTCAGTTTTATATATTAGTACAGATTATAAACTTCTGTTTATACAATATTATAATTTTTAAATTTAGAATTACATTTTCCGGTTGAGTACAATTGTTTATGTATATTAACTTGCATTTTAAATAATTATTCATAAAAAATTCATACAAGCAAGTTAGTGGTGTGATTTGATATTTTATAATTAACTAGCTGTGCTCACGAGTTCGCCCACGTGATATTTTTTTAATCTACAATATCTTCTAAAATAAATGCCGTGTGCTATCCGGCTGAGTAGAATAGACCTCCCTTCATTCTTACTGAGGCGTCGTAAAATACGACCACTGGCTACTGACCTAAGGCAGGCGGTCGGTCGTAAAATACCTAGCCAAATCATGGTGATGTGAATCATGTTTGTAACATATGTCACATGATTGCTTCCATAAATTATGATGATGAATATCTTCTAAAGTATTTATCTGGGTCATATGGTGTCAAGGACAATTTTGATCTATATTAAATGGCGAAGCTGATAAATTTATTAAGAGAAGGATTGATACTGAACAGAAGATTGCCGCGATTGTTAAGAAAATCTATGTTATGCTAAGTGTAGGAAGCAAAAACCGTTCTCATACCTTATACATTCAGGATTAGCTAGAACACGTTTTAGAAGACCAACACCAACAGCACACTACATAAAAACTACACGCAATCACTACGACAAAATCAACGATCTTTTCGCCCCGTATCCGAAGCAGCATCAACAGGATATTCTCTACGACAAAAACGCTAAGACGGTGATGTTTTATAATACGCGCCATAACTAAACTTGCATGTATAAGGTATGAGAACGGATATGCTTCCTACACTTAGCATTACATTGGTGAACAAACGTGGATTATAGCAAAATAATTCTATCATTCTATAGAATTCAACAAAGTAGCACCTACTCATATCTAATTTCTACATAAACTAATTATTAAAATATTTTTATAATTATTCGGAACTCTGAGAAGTGGACTGGATTCTAGTCTTGACCTTGTTTTTGTTAATCATTAATTATAATGCGGATTAACAAATAATGAAAAAAGATAAATATTCATAAAGTCTAACAAATTTACGATATGTTTGTGATTAAATAGACCGTTATATAATAATCGTTGTATGTAGTTACACATAGCCTTTATATTATCCTGCCCTTATCCCACTCCAAGCGGGGTCAGCACATGTTTTAAACATGTTAGTCGATTTGCCTAGTTATTTTACGACCAGCCGCCTGCCGCACGTAAATTTACCTTAGTCGCCTTTTACGACACCTAGGTAAGAAATATCAGTACCTGGTTGGCCTAGCCTTACTCGGTAATTTTTTACAAAATAAAAAAGAAACCTAAAAAAAAGAAAACAATAATTGGGTAGGTAGGGCTCGAGCCTAGGTATTTTTATTTCTTGCGACAACCCGTTCCCCGAATAAGCGATGCCGACTTGACAACTTACGGCATGAACAGTGTTTTATATGTTCAATATAAATTTTAGTTTTTTTTTAATGTCCAAAAACAGGGATAAAACGAGCTAGATCAATTTTCCGCCAAAACCCCGTACTGCTGAATTTCAGGAAAATCGTTGTAGCCGTTTCCGAGATTCCGAAAATATTTATACATACAAGATTAACTCATTTAAATATTAAAGATTATCTTAATTAAGAATATTTAAGTACCATCAATAAGTAATATATGGTTTCCATTGCTGAAAGAAAAAAAATATTTTTAATATGTTAACCCGTTTTTACCAATCGTCCAGCGAATAGACGTACTAGTGTAACAGACAGACTTTCGCATTAATAATATTAGTATGAATTATTTAATTGCGTTTAACAAATAGGCTACTTTTAATTTACTTTAATCACGCCAACATATTAAGCCTTTTTAATTGATCATAAAAAAATAACTATTAAAATAAAACAACTTAATTATATCGAATGTTTTAACGGGTGTTAGTAGCGGCCTGTTACTATCCCACTGCTGAGAATAGGCCTCTTCTCTCCGTTTTTGGAGAGAAGGTTTGGAGCTAAGACTTACCACGCTGCTCCAATGCGGATTGGTAGGTTACACATATCTCCAGAATTCTCTAGAGATATGCAGGTTTCCTCACGATGTTTTCCTTCACCGAAAAGCGTGTGATAAATTGCAATTATCAATTAGACACATAAGTTTTAACAGAAAAACTCATTGGTGTCTGCCCGGGTTTGAACCCATGACCTTCTCGAAAGAGTCGCACGGTGTTACCGCTGGGCTACCACAGCTTCTAACGGGTGTTATACATTGTTAATAAAGACCTAAAACTTTGTTTTTTATTAACAACCTGTGCCCGCGGCTTTTACTGCGTGTAAATCAGTAACAGAAAGTTTTTTTTCCTTAAAATTCGACCCCTTCAAGAACTCTAGGATATAAAAGATAATACTAGGATATAGCCTATATGTTCCTCTAAATTCCAATGAAAAAAAATATTTAAGTAACGGCCAGTTATTATCCCACTGTTGGGCATAGGCCTCTTCTCCGTTTTTGGAGAGAAGGATTAGAGCCTACCACGCTGCTCCAATGCGGATTGGTAGGTTACACATATACCCAGAATTGTTTAGAGATACGATTTCCTCACGATGTTATCCTTCACCGAAAAGCGTATGATAAATTGCAATTATCAATGAGACACATAAGTTTTTAATAGAAAGTCATTGGTGCTTGATCTGGGTTTGAACCTGCGACCTTCTCGAAAGAGTCACACGCTGTTATATCGTTGGAATGGCACAGCTTTTCACAATGAAAATCTTATCACAAGTGGTTGAGCCTTTCTGGAGAATGAACTATTAATCTAAATCTTTCTCAAGACTTGCACTATATTTTAGTAAAAACCGTACAAAATTATATTCATTAGATTTTGAGAATATCGATCACATACACTCAGATAGCTTTTAGAATTTGATGTTTAATATGTACAGACATTTTATTTATACTTATAGATAAAAGATAAAAAAGGCGTGAACTTTACGAGTGTTCAAAGCTCTGTTTCCTAGTTAATATTGTGTTAATCAATGTTGTTACCTTTGTTACTGTTTCCTGTTAATTTAAAGTGCTTAAGCACTTTTCATTGAAAGAAAACATCAGCAAGAAATCCTGGAATATATTTATTTTTATGACACAATTATACACACGGTCATCCGTCCCCAAAGTAATCAAATCAAATCAAATTTATTTAATTGAACAAAGATGGCATTAAAATAAACATAAGCAATAAGGCTTAATATTACAACATGTTATTAAGAATAGTTAATAGTTAGTTAATAAGAATAAAAAGTTGGTATAAAGTCGTGCAACATGGAACTCCTCGTACACCTTAGTTTAATAACCCCGGATTAACAAGAAAGCAAGCAAACCCCGGGCAGCCACCAATGAGTTTTCTAGTAAAACTTATGTGTCTAATTGATAATTGCAATTTATCACACGCTTTTCGGGAAGGAAAAACATCATGAGAAAACCTGCATATCTCTAGAGAATTCTGGGGATATGTGTAACCTACCAATCCGCATTGGAGCAGCGTGGTAGGTCTTAGCTCCAATCCTTCTCTCCAAAAAAAAAAAAAAACGGAGAGAAGAGGCCTATGCCCAGCAGTGGGATAGTAACGGGCCGTTACTAACTTACTTACTTTTTAACAAGAAAAATGATTGTTTGGGCTCACAGGCTTCGATCCGGACACACGCCACTAAATAAGTATAAATTTACATTACAAAAGATAAGTTCACCGAATTGTAGTCTCTGTGACACGGTTGAGGATACATTTCATCTTTTAGTGGAGTGTACTCGGACCGAAGTCATGCGATCATCTTTTCTTAAGCGATTTAAAGTCGATATCAAACATTTTGGTACTATACAAATTATTCTTGCAGTACCGACATCAGAGCAGGCACAAGTATTGTATAGAAGTCTGGATGTGATGATGTAAAAATAGATATTATTAGGGTACGATGGGTCTGACATAACCTCTAAGAGGTTTAAAGACCCGATTTAAAAAAAAAATTAAAGAAACTAATAAGAACCGATTTTAAACCAAAAAGTGGTTCCCTTCCTAGATTTTTTACAAAGGAGAACCAGCCCTTTATATTAACAGAATACACTATATAATATTACCTGGGTGACCGAGCCGGTGATTTGGCTGCGTTTTTACGACCGGTCCCCTGCTTGACGTCAATTTTTTTTTAAGATATACAAAAAAACCAATAAAAAAAGGAAAAAAATAATTGGGCAGGTGGGGCTCCTAGGTATTTTCACTTTTCTAGACCGTCCTTTCCCCAAATGAGCTACTATGACTTAACGTTTCACAGTGAAAAATTGTTTTTGTATTGAACGTAAATTTTTTAGTTTTAAATTAAATTTTTTAAATAAGTAAATTTTTTAAAATTTCAGTGGCTGAAAAGAGAGATATAAAGACATTTTATATATAAAATTTAGCTAGATCGATTTTGTCATCCCCAAACCCCCTAAATGCTGAATTTCAGCAAAATCGTTGGAACCGTTTCCGAGCTTCAGAAAAAAAATATAGGTATATACATATAAGATTAACGATTAAAGATAAACAGTCAAGTACACGTATATATGTTATAATCCTTTAATTTTCTGCTATTTTTCAACCACAATTTTTTTTTTATTTCATTACGTTTATTTTCCGCTCATCTTTGGAGTCAACAGTCTTAAGTATAAAAACATTAATTTAACGTTTTCGTACAAGTTAAACCCGTAGCATTATATCTAACTTAAGATTAAAATCAAATCTTGAGATACCATCTTTAAGAAGTTTAAATTGATAATTTACTGTCATCGCACCATTTTAAATTTGTCATTTCTAGTTGATCTACACTAGATTTGAAGCTGAGAGAAAATTATATTTCTTATTTCTACTTAGAAGCCATGTCCTGGAGTACCATTTCGAGGAGTCAATGTCCCAAAAAATTGTTTTATCATAATATTAATTTATGAAGTTATTCCGAATCTATTCCATGCCTATTAATGGAAAATTTCTTTACAAAAAAGATAGGCGACTAAAGTAAGTCGACCCGCCGTGTGGTATTCGGCTGAGTAGAATAAACCAACCTCATTACTTACCGAGGTGTCGTAAATGGCGACTAAGGTAATTTGACCTACCGTGTGGTATCCAGTTGAGTAAAATAGACCACCGTCTTTCTTACCGAGGAGTCGTAAAATACGACTAAGGTAAGTTGACGTCAGGCAGGCGGCTGGTCGTAAAATACGTAGCCAAATCATATGACAACATGTTTGTAACATATTGTGCTGACCCCACTTAGAGTGGGATAAGCGCAGGAGGATGTATGTTCTTTAAAAAAAAATAGATGCCTAGTGATATACTCGGACTATTAACCAAATTACCTCGAAACTTGAGTGGAATTCACTTATCAGGCATTATTATGTCATCGTTAAAAGTATTTTCATAAGGAAGTTCACAGATATTAACCCAATTAACCAATTTAATTGCCTATTTAATGATACCACCTACGATGTCTAGGCAATCTGCACAAACGTCAGGAATAACTCGAATATAACCTAAAACTATTTATACCAAAATGTCGATGTCCGAAATTGATATAAAAATGTTCTTGTGCTTTCGAAGGACTTTTAAGATATTGCTGGTTCTGAATAGATGTTTTGAGTGAACTCTAAATTACACAGTATCCGCGATTGACAAGTAAAATACTCACAGTTCCTCTGGAACGTGAAGCTCCCGAAATTGGCGGGATATCGCGCAAAATGATATCACTCGACACTGGGAGTTCACAAATGGGATTAAGTTCGGGGCACACTGTACCACTAAGTTTTAAAAGTATGGGACACTCCTATGGCGGTCGGACAGTTTAGCGGTCAGAACCCACTAATATGGTACCACCGAGCGATCCCATTGGATAAGTGGCAGAATTTACTACTAACCGCAGAATGTATTTAGTCCTAATGCATGTATCGCATCAATGAAAGAGATAAAAGAGGGGATTCCAAAGTGGCCGGCCTCAGCGTGGCGCACCCTGGGCAAGCTTAGTCTTGGCGAACGGACCACTGTGGGGTGGCCAATCCAGTTGTCCCTCTGATTAGCAGAGGGCAATCTGGACGGGCCGGGGACTCTGGAGGGGTTGGGGTGAAGTCCCTAATGAGCAACGGGTCCAGTTGGGCTTACTCTAAGTCTGGCTGGACATGGTTACGGCCACCGTCGGCGAAACCCGGAAGCCCAGCAATGGGAACGAGGACCTTCGGGTTGCGAGGAAGAAAACCTCTATAAAAAATTACCCGGTGGGGGCGGAAACGGCCACCAAGGCGTTAGGGCCCCTACTCGGGGCGTGGTCTCTCCCTGTCGACCGTGACATAACAAACACGGTGGGCAGGGAGCGATCATGGGCAGCCTCCCTATGCTCTGCGGAGGGGGGCGGAGGGAGGCGGCGGATTTGTTCCACGAACTGTTGTTCTGGATCCAATCTGCTGCTGGTGAGTCCAGGTGTTAGTGACTCGCCCAAGCCCATCGTCTGCCGCCCTAAGTGGAGACCTTCGGGTGTTCCGAACGTGTTACAAGTCCCCGAGGCGGTCGGTGCTTCTGGTGCTCCCGATGCACCGGTTAGCGGAGGGGGGCTTCTCTTTGTAAAAAAAGGCCGGGTCCCAACTTAGGGTGACGTGTAATATGTGTGTGTATGTGTGTGTGTGTGTGTGTGTGTGTGGGTGTATATATATATATATATATATATATATATATATATATATATATATATAGTATGGCTGACGATATCACAGACGTTACGCCATCGGGTAAGTCACGTGACGCTAGAACCGACTGATTTCAGAATTGGAATTTCGGCTTCAGTAAAAACGCTGTTTGTTTTTGCGACCGTGTTCTAGCAGTGTTTGCGATTGTGTAATGTGTTACAAATGGAAGAATTAGATAGAACTCTACCTAAAAACTGAAAATAATGTCTAATTTGTATTTTACCATATTAAATTTATTAAATCACTACATATTATAAAACAAAGTCCATATTTCCGTATGTACGCATAAAACTTTAAAACTACGCAACCGATTTTGATGCGGTTTTTTTTAATAGATAGAATGATTCCAGAGGAAGGTTTGTACGTATAATAACATTCAATACGAAGTAGAGAAATACTGTAATTTTTGAGGTTTCTGTAAATAATTACATTTTTTCCGCTTACATTGCAAACGCAGGCTAAACCCTACGAGATTTATCAAAATGATGTACTAAGTATTTGTACACCTTAAAAAGGTCTACAGAAAAGTCCGCGATGGTATATATCTATCTCTTATGGATAACCCACAATAGCAGTTTTTTTCATTTACTTTTTACGAAAAATTATGCCTTATGTTCAAAGCAATTTTTATACAATACAGCATTAATCCTTATCCAATTGAGTACCTTAAATAAATTGTTGATTTAATATAGATCAATATGGCCGTTTACAGCATGCAATTTAAGTGAACATTTTCGGAGATATTACAGATTTAAAATTGCCGTGAGGACGCCGCGCTTCACCCTATAGCACTTCGAATCTTTTAGAGTTTGTTTAAAGACATTCTGTAATTAATTGTAAAAATAAAATACATAGGTAAAATGTAAAAGTAAATAAGTAAAAATGTACTATATGAGTTTAGATATTCTAAAGATAGCAGGAAATCGTCTTGGTATAGGGAGAGGAAATTGTTTTTTTCCAAATTTAACGCTTGCGGGTCACGGGCAGTAATGAAAAAATCAAAACTACTGGATCGATTTTAATCATTTTTTTTACACTGACTGACATGGGATATATATTTTATACCCGTGCGAAGCAAGGGCAGGCCACTAGTTATATTATAGTTGTCACTTTCATTTTTACAGTATTCACGAGATTCTGTATGTTTATCTAATCTAACCCAGATATGTCATGTAACAAATCTTCAATTACCATGCGACCTTCAGAATCCGTTGTCGGAGACGCGGTAATGAGCGCTTGCGAAAAATATCGTTTAACGCAAATATAAATACCTCACCATATCTTTGCAACCTACGAACTATTTTGTTAATTTATATAATTAGCTCAGTTAACTAAGAAGTAATTTTTTACAAAATAAAAAAAAAGTTTAAAAAAATAATAATACGGTAGGTGGGGCTCGATCGTAAGTATTTTCATTTCTAGAGACCACCCGTTCACCGAAAAGGCTACGCTGACTTGGCAAATAGTGTTTTATATTCAATATAAATTTTATTATTTTTTAATGCCCAAAAACAGAGATAAAACGATTATTTTTTTAAATAAAAACTAGCTAGATCGATTTTTCCCTTCCAAAACCTGCATGCTGAATTTCAGGAAAATCGTTGGAGCCGTATAAAAAGTATTTAAAAAGTATTACAAAAAATTTAATAATAAAATATGTACATAAAAGATTAACTCATTTAAATACCTATTAAAGATAGAAATTAATAATTATCTCGCTTATTCTTATATATTAATAGCAAATATAAAGTCATCATTATCCTCCTGCCCTTATCCCTAAGTGGATTCGGCACAACATGTTTAAACATGTTCTAACATTTGGCCGCCTACCTGACGTCAACTTACCTTGGTCGTATTTTAGGACACCTCGGTAAGAAAGAGGGTAGTCTATTCTACTCAATTGGATACTACACGGTGGGTCAACTTCCCTTAGTCACTTTATACGACATCTCGGTAAGAAAGAGGGTGATCTATTCTGCTCAGTCGGATACCACACGGCACGTAACGACCGCCTGGGATTAAAAAAATCCTCTAACGCTGAATCTACAAATTTCTCGCAACATCTTTGCAATTAACGAATGTTTTATTTAAATTTATCTCCGCTTACTTATTGTTATATATTAATAACAAATATTAAGTATTAATAATGTTATATTCACTGATATTTAGCTTAAAAATGCGGTAAATGTTAAAAAAACAGTATTTCAATTTCTACATACTTGATTTGTATTGTGTAACGTTAGCATATCTTGTACAAAGTAGGTCCCTTTCTTAGTAATTTTTTTAACCAAGAAAAATTATCTCATCGAGGCATATAAAGCACCGCGCATGCTTATCAGCTCATTGAAAAAGACCTAGAAACGGGGAGCCCGCAAGTGTGAAAGAGATAGACATATGACTCCCGAATTTCAGGGAAAACGTTTAAAAAACCAATGACAGAGCGCCTATTAAATCGCACTTAACGCGTTATGTCATCCATTAGATAAAATTTAAATTTTAAAAGGAGCACATTCCTTCCTTTTTTTTTAATAATTTAAATTTGTGTCAAGAGCCATGCACGGAATTTTAAACGTTACTGGCTGCAAAACATCAATTAACCACACTTAGAGAAGTACAAGTTTAAAAAAATAATTAAATCTATTACTCACCCGTTCCAAATTTAAAATACACTAGTAATAATTAACACATAACGCTTAGCACAGAAACACGGTTCAGGTTATAAAATTATAAAATAAATCCGTTTTATTTTTAACCGCTGCGTGCGACGTGGTGTATTTATTTCTATGCGCTGTTTTGCGTTTTTCAGATGCAATCGGTGTGGGAAGAACGGAATAAAAATCAATCCAAGACGCGTTATAAAGTGGCCATCTTGTCTAGCTCGGGCGGGAGCGCGCATGCGTCTAGGAATTCTGGGTATAGACTAATTTTCGTATACGTTTAAGCATGGGCTACACCATTTGGAGCAATAGACAGTGTATCCATAGATTATCCACTCCTGTGAAATTTATTATAGCAATCCAGTTTATCTTTGAATAAAAAGTATTTTTAGTAGTTCTTAATGATATTGCGGACATTAACAAAAGTCCTTTAGTTCTTTAAATCTGAATATCAGGTGTTTTACTTGCACACATTGGGTTAAATTTTTGTGTATAACCCCTCCTAGTTTGTTATATAAGATTCTATTATGCCACATTTCATAAATATTGCTTCAGCGAATAGCAGTTATAGTCTAGCGGTGAATTCATGCTTCTCCTTCAAAAGGGTCACGTGTTCGAATCCCAGGCACGCACAAATGAGTTTTCTTGTTAAAAATTATGTTGCTAATAGATTTACTATATGAAGAAAAATATTGTAAGGAAATCTGCATATTTCTACAGAATTCTGGCAATATGTGTAATCTACCAATTCGTATTGGAGCAGTGTGGCGGGTGTTATCTCCGAAAATGGATAAAGCAGGCCTAGACCCAGCTGTGGCCTACAAAAGGCAGTTCCTTACTTTACTTGACTACTTTTATGGCCGTATAATCATAACACCGTAGAACGACCACTGACTAATGCCCATAGAGTTATTACAATTAGAGTAGGGCCAGCCTAAAATATGTCATATTACAATAAAGAGGAATATAGGTACAGCAAATGAGACTGTATCTCATTATTTTTTACGACACTGCCTATGGCTCTTTTCAATGTCATCCTATTCCTGTACAAATAACAGGATTTCTATAGCATATATGTTATCCCAATGTATAAGGTATAATAGTGCCAAATTTCATCGACATTGGTTCAGCAGATACGCCGTGAAAGAGTAACAACCATACTCACAAACTTTCGCATTTATAGTATTAATAGGATTATTTGGAACTGTAAAACAATTTATTCTATACAGGAAAATGTTCTTATCCTGTTACGTCAGTTCGTCATATAAACACATTAAATTATTCAATAAAGTACTATAACCATATATAATAGGCATATTCGGATATTCTTACATCAAATAAAACAAATAGAATTTCTTTTTTACTATATAATAAAAATTGTACTGAAACGTTGTTATATACATTTTTATATAATATATGTTATATAAAATAACAATGTATAAAATAACAACAAATTATACATGTATCGATTGTGAATTTAGGTTCATCTTTTCTCATAAATTAAATAAGCCGGTATACGGCTGACCTGAACAGACCACCCTAATTTATTACCGAGATGTCGTAAATGAAGTAACGACAACATTCCTATTTTAAAGTGAGACAAAATACTGAAAATCGGAATCTCGTTTGGGCTGGATTTACGTATTAGGGTAGATCTTAGCAATGAAGATAATTTAAATCAATTTAATTTATGTATATAAAAATTTAAAGAATTATAAAACGATTGGTGATGTATATAATAGACAAAGTAGAGCCGCCATAAGCTTGCGGCTTCTGCTTTGCAGCTTACAAAAGTACGTAAGTCGTTTGTGAGTTTGGGTATAAAATTCCGCAATCAATTTTGCTTTGCCATGACAGCAGGAGAGGCTGATACAGATAGCCTACTATACTGTTGAGGATTACGTAGACGATAAGAATGTGTGGGAATAGCTCTCTTCGAACCTGTACGAAACAGTAATATCTAAATGTACCTAGTATTAAGAATTATATTTTGAAAAGAGCAACTGCCGAGTTTCTAGCTGACTCTTCACGGTAGTAACAGCTTTCCGAACCAGCAGTATAGTTGACGATTCAAAAGCACTTGTTTACAAGTTTAATTGAATAAAGAATATTTCGAATATTGAATTTGAATTGGATGCGATTTTTAAAAGATGGTTCGTATCCCATGTCATCTTTTCTATTTTCATTTTTTATCCCATCCAAAACATTAAACACGCTGTGACGCCTAAGTTTTGACAGGAAGACTCGTTGGTGCTTGCCCGGGGTGTTAACTGGTGACCCCCTCGAAAGACTTATTACAGAGAGGCTATCACAGCTTGAAATAATTATCTTGTGTTCCGCTTACTTTTTTTTTGTTAATTTCCTACAAATTCAAAATAAAACCCGAATTTCCAGCTTCAATTATAGTCACCCTTTTATATGAAAAGTTCATAGTACATTATTTATGCTCAGCATAAATGTGATGTCAACTTAAGATGTATATTTTTACATTAGTTATTATGTTTTGTGTTATTCATATTATTAATATGGGTAAGTGTTAATATCTTTTATAAATCATATATTTTATATATAAACAGAAGCCAGTAAAATATTTTTCTTATCATAAAGGCGTGGTACGGGCATTCATACAATATGCATATATAGTCTCTCTGATAAGTTATAAAGGGTATTACATATTTTTGCATTCACAAAGCTTTTATACTTAGTACTAGTAGTGGCCGCGTGGATCTTAGTGTATTTAATCGATTCAGTTATGGGGCTGTACTAAATAATCAGAGATATAATCCAACGTGTCCAAAATAAGGTACTCAGGGGTATTAACGCTCCCTGGTATGAAAGAAATGAAGACATCCATCTCCAGGGGAAGTTTGTAAATAAAGTTATTATAAAGTATGCTGAAGCCCACGAACAGAGTACATCATCATATAAACATGGAGGCTATCCAGCTTCTCGATATTAAGGGGCTAGTGAGAAGACTGAAAAGGACAAAGCCTTTTCAGTTAGTGTTATATAGTGATAGTGTAGTGTAGTATTTGTGCTACTGAAAAAGAATAGAAGAAGTGTCACCTATAGTAAAAAAAACTAAGATAAGTCATTGGACCTGTTCGTAGATGTACGTTAATTTATAAGTTTAGGTTAAAATTAAGTTGTAGCCGTGTGGTATCCGGCTAAGTAGAATAGTACCACCCTCATTTCTTACCGAGGTGTCTTAAAAGGCGACTAAGGTAAGTCGACCCGCCGTGTGGTATCCGATTTAGCAGAATAGTAGTGTGCAGTGCTTGTGTACTGTTGTGCCATCGGTGTCGGGTAGTGCATGAGTTCTTACAAATTCTGCATGTATTAGGTATGAGAACGAATAGTACACTCTAAATTTAGCATTACATATATTTCATTTTATCGCGGATTATAGCAAAATAATATTCTCATAAGTAACAGCCTGTTACTATCCCACTGCTGGGCTTAGGCCTCCTCTCTCCGTTTTTGGAGAGAAGGGTCGGAGCTAAGACCTACCACGCTGCTCCAATGCGGATTGGTGGGTTACACATATCCCTAGGATTCTCTAGAGATATGCAGGTTTCCTCACGATGTTTTCCTTCACCGAAAAGCGTGTGATAAATTGCAATTATCAATTAGACACATAAGTTTTAATAGAAAAACTCATTGGTGTCTGCCCGGGTTTGAACCCATGATCGTCTCTAGAGATTCACACGGTCGCACCGCTAGGCCATCACAGCTTAATTTTCACAATTAATAGCAAATTAATAGCACAATATTCTCATAACTTTTGAAAAATACAACTCTTATAACTCGTTAAATTTATATATTACTATCATGTACAGGGTAGATGAGTAGCTATATCCGCGCATTATATCATCTTTATAGTCCTTGATAGTATAGTAGGCTTTCTATAGATAACCGTAATAAAATACTTATTGTTCCAGATACGTACAGCGCCGAAACAACACCAGAAACTACTACAAGTGGGTATATTAAAAGCTTAAACAGTTTTAAAATGGTAGTTTGTATACTGTTTAGCCGTGTGGTATCCGGCTAAGTAGAATAGTACCACCCACATTTTTTACGGAGGTGTCGTAAAAGGCGACTAAGGTGAGTTGACCTACCGTGTGGTATCCAGTTTAGTAGAGTCTTCTTCTTGTAGTGCCTCTCCGATCATCGAAGGTTGGCAGTCAGCAGCGTATATTTCCGTTTATTTTTCGCGAGGTGAAAAAGTTCGGCAGCACTCGCGATTCCTGTCCACTCCCGGATGTTGCGTAGCCAGGATTTCTTCCTGCGACTGACACCTCTTCTTCCTGCTACTTTTCCCATCATGATCAGTTGAAGAAGTTCATACCTCTCGTGCCTAAACACATGCCCCAGATATGACACTTTTCTGACCTTGACGGTATTCAAAAGTTCGCATTTTTGGTTAACACGTCGCAGTACTTCCGCATTGTAAACTTTGTGAGTCCAGCTTATGGCCAACATTCGTCTATACGCCCACATCTCGAAGGCTTCTATACGTTTTCGAAGGTCTTCCTTAACAGTCCATGCCTCGCATCCGTATAAAAATACAGGCCAGATGTAACAACGCAGTAGTCAACGCAAAGGGATTTTAAGTTTGCGGTTGCATAGTACCTTCTTCATTTTATTAAAGGTACTTCGAGCTACTTCAATTCGAATCTTAGTAGAGTAGACCACCCTCATTTCTTACCGAGGTGTCGTAAAAGGCGACTAAGGTAAGTTTACCCACCGTGTGGTATCCGGTTTAGTAGAATAGACCACCCTCTTTCTTACCGAGGTGTCGTGAAATACAACTAAGGTAAGTTGACGTCAGGCAGGCGGCCGGTCGTAAAAAACGCAGCCAAATCATGTTACAACATGTTTATAACAAGTTGTGCCGACCCCACCTCGAGTGGGATAAGGACAGGAGGATGATAATGATGATGAGGAAAGCCAACCCAAAACGTGCCATATTACAATAAAGATTATTTACTGTGACACTCTAACTTACAGGCTTTTTTTTTTTTTTTCGAATTGACAATATGCTGTTAGCCCTAACGGCTTTTACAGCGTCACCGGGCGGGACGGGCGAGCGCAGAAGCATCGCCGACGACTTACAGGCTTACCTATGACTCCCTACTCTAGTATAATAACTATTATGCCATGATATCTCTTGTGCCTTATATCTTGCCCACCCTAACTAATCAAATATTTATCATTACAGACACGAATGTCGTTCCAGAACCTAGAGACTATAAGGGTGAGTAAACAAACTTAACAGTAAATTCAAATAAAATTCGAAGTACTCTTTATTCAAATAAATTTGCAACCAAATGTAAGGTAATACTAGGTAAAGGTAATACGGTAAGCACTGGTAATTAACCATGTTCTAGTAGTTGAACACAATTGTGGCGTGGACAGGGTCTCGTTGGACACATTGCCCACATCCCCGCCAGCAGCAACTTTGAACCCCAGAGTACGCCAATTTGGTCGAGGCATGTCTGAAAGTGGTCTCTCCCTCTGCTAAACTATGCATCAGGAGCACAATACACGGCAACCATCTCGGGGACCTTCCTTTATAAATGGGCGTTAAACGCCATTGAAAACCAGTCAAGAGGTACACCTCAACTTAAGCTGAGTTGTGTTCCAATTCGTAACGTCACAATTTTGTACATTTTTAAAAGCTTTTATTCTACTTGAAATTTATTTATTTATTTGAATTAATTAGAACGGTAACCAATTACTCTAATTAATTAACTAATTAAAAATCATACATAAAAAGTAAAAAAACAATACACAAGACAGGAAAACAAACAACTATTGAAAATAAAAAATAAAAACTTAACCTAGTAACATAGTGGAGTTATAACGCTCACTGAAATTCAGGCAACAATACACTATCCTTTGTCATTGGTCTGCAAATATGTCGCAGTTAAGCCACTCCGTTAACAGTTCATTCAGGGCAGATAGTGTTCGAGGTATGTGGTGATTTAGCCCGGTACACCGTAAGAAAAAGGGGCCGCAAAGATTTTTATACGCCGGTAACGGCCATACTCTTTATGTATGCGAAGGTGCAATCTTACAAATTTGACCCACTTCCTGGTGTCAGATTGAGCTGAAATTTTACATGCTCCTTTCCTGATGACAATGCATGTTTACGATAAGCATGACCTGATGCAACTGTCAGGATTGGCTCCAGACGAGGGAACTTCTCAACGGTTAACAGTAGGGACATGAAATTTTGTTTAAAAATTGTTTTGAAAGCTTTTTTTAAGTTGACTTCTTCCTCTCATTTTTACTATTATCTATTTTAATTTTAGAATATAATTAAAGGTTCTTGATTTGATTTGATTTGATAAACTATGACTCGTACTCTTCTTTTTGTTATTTATTTAGTAATCCAACAGCGTTTTTACAATTTAATTACGAACTATGACAAAAACTTTAATATTTAAATGTGTTAATCTTGTATGAATCTTGGAAACGGCTCCAACGATTTTCTTGAAAATCAGCATGTATGTTTTGGGGGAGAAAAATCGATCTAGATAAGTATAAAAAATGTCGTTTAATCCTTGATTTCGGGCTCAAAAACTTTTTTGAAAATTTGCGTTGAATACAATCACAATTTTTCGCTGTCAAATGTAAAGTCATGGTGGTACATTTGGGGAACGGCCGCCGTGTAGTATCCGGCTGAATAGAATAGTGCCACCCTCATTTCTTACCGAGGTGTCGTAAAAGGCGACTAAGGTAAGTCGACCCGCCGTGTGGTATCCGGCTGAGTAGAATAGACCAACCTCATTTCTTACCGAGGTGTCGTAAAAGGCGACTAAGGTAAGTTGACCCACCGTGTGGCATCCGGTTTAGTAGAATAGACCACCCTCTCTCTTACCGAGGTGTCGTAAAATTCGACTGAGGTAAGTTGACGTCAGGCAGGCGGCCGGTCGTAAAAACGGAGCCAAATCATGTGACAGCATGTTTATAACATGTTGTTCCGACTCCACTTAGAGTGGGATAAGGGCAGGAAGATGATGATGGTAGTACATTTGGGGAACGGGTGGTCTAGAGAGGAGGATATTTATCTAGGATCGATCCCCACCTGACCTATTATTTTTTCATTTTTCTTTTAAATTTTTTTTTAATTTCTTAATTTTTTTACATCATTTTAAAAATTACCGAGCAAGGCCCGGGTCCCCAGGTACTATTATAAAGCCAATTGAGGATTACACTTTTAATTTATTAAGCTACTCATATTACTAAATTGTTATGGAACTTATAAATTAATTAACATATAAATTAAAACCATACAAAAAATTAAAGAGCTTAAAACTGACAATACTAAGATTTGTGTATGTGGATGTGTGTGTGAGTGCGTGTATGTGTATGTAATTAATAAATATAGCTAGTATTTATGGTCATTACACTTAACGCATGTTTTTGAATTTAAACTATCGTGAGTAGTATTCATAGTTAATGTATAGAACCGGCTATACTCACGTCTTATTCTATCGGGTTAGCCCGACTAGTTTCGAACCCAACCGGGGCTCTTATTCATGAGCTCTTTACACGATGTTATCGCGGCGGGAACTGATCCGTTCCTCAGTTCCCGCCGCGATAACATCGTGTAAAGAGCTCATGAATAAGAGCCCCGGTTGGGTTCGAAACTAGTCGGGCTAACCCGATAGAATAAGACGTGAGTATAGCCGGTTCTATACATTAACTATTAACGCATGTTATAAGATCCAATGTATTCTGGGAGTTGACTATTTTCAGAGTTATATTTATGTATTAGAATATGTATACATTGCACCACCTACCTTATTACCCTAAATTTAATATCTCTAGCCCAAAGGTTGCCTGGAAGAAATCGCTAGTTAGCGATAAGGCCGCCTTATTGTATCTACATTAGATTATGTCGTTTTCTTAACAATGTATACTATAATTTTTCTGTGGTGCAATAAAGTATGTTCTATTCTATTCTATTCTATTTTCTTTTTCTTACAGATTTGTATATATACCTTGGCATAGCAGCAGGTGTTTTATTACTGATCACACAAACGATCTGTTTCCTTGTGTACATACGAAAAGGTATTTATTGTGTAATAATAACTGTTTTAAGTGATGCAAAAAAAATTATAATATATGTATCGGGCGGCGGATTGTCATTTGTCTGGCTCATTGATATATTAAAAACATATCTTTAAACTTGTAATAACTTCCTTTATTCTTTTCACGTTTTTACAATACATCTTACACCTTAACCATCTTGAATCTTAATACTTATTACTTTCCTCTTTCGTGATTCGTCTCTTTCCTACACATCATTCCTATTCCCTCACTCACAACTACGTTCTGTTCTTTACAATATCGTTTTAATCGTTGTATAAACTTGAGATAAATAAATTAATAAATAAAAATAAAATAAATTAAGCTTTTCATTTTCAGTAAAATCTAAACAGCGAAGATATAATAATTTGACACGCAAAGCATCGATTGATGGCAATTATGAAGGTTAGTGTTTCACCCTCATTATAGCTCATCCCTTTACGTTTCTCAACGTCATACCTAAAAGTAAAAGTTGTAAAAGTCACACCTAAAAATATAAGAAAGCCCATATATATGTGAATCTAAAACATATAGCGATTTTATATTGGAGGTTTAGGGCCTGTTTCACACTGATTAAGTGTCGGATAGTTAACTGACAAATATACTAAGTTAATAATAAATAAATAAATATATGGGACACTTACACACACGTCCGTCCCCAAAGTAAGTAACTTAATACTTGTGTTATGGTAGACAGACAACTGGTTAATATATACTTATATATTTTTTAAATACATACTTAAATACAAATATACACCCAGGCTCAAATATTTCATTTTAATTTCATTAATAGAAAATTTTGGCTCTCGGCGGGAATTGAACCTGCGACCCGCGGAGCTGAAGGCAGGGTCATTACGCACTGCTCCAACGGGCCAGTCAAGTAGCAGATAAATGTCTCTAAAACGTGAAAAAATTTAAAAATAAACCGCGGCCATTTTGAAATAGGTATTTGTTAGCCAGCAGATAAATAAAATAACAGCCACATGATCTACCTATTAACCTATTAGGGACTTTAAGTTCTGAATAAGGCTATCAGAAACCTGAGAAACGCTAAATTCCGAGATGTGTGTCAGATATGTTCCCAATAGGCTAACTGACAGTTTATTGGTAACTTGTGAAACAGGCCCTTAGTCTTGTTTTGTCTTGGTAAAAAAGGCTTTAGAGTAAGGAACTTCCTCACAATAGGTGTCATTGTTGCCTTAATTTGCCTTGTGCATCCAACTTATACCGTTTACTTAGCGCACGCAAGAATAGCTTTAAATTTTGCCGTTTTCGTAATATTTTTTATTGCTGCCCCTGCTCTCCTATTCATCTTAGCGTGATGTTATATAGCCTATAGCCTTCCTCGATAAATAACCTATCTTACACACAAACAATTTTTAAATCAATCCAATAGTTTAATTAGCGCGTTAAAACAATCTAACAATCTCTTCAGCTTTATATATTTAATGAATGAAAGCTTACAATCTCCTGATCAATTCCTATGGTATACTCGTACTTTAATTGTTAAATTGTACTTCCAGGCCGCTACAACAATGCGCCTCGTAAACCAGACCCACCAAAACCCGTTGATGAATCAAACGAGCTATATGAATGTATGAAACCTGCTGTTGAAGGTGCTATATTGAATATATTTAAAACTAATCGTCCATACTTCCATAATAATATCATCATTCTTCCTTATCCCACTGTGAATAGGATTGACACAACATGTTATTCATGTTTCGTTTTCCATTTTTTTTTGGTTCATTAAACTGGATATAATAAATTAAGATGTATTAAAGCAAAATTAATAACAAATACAAAAGGATTATAACCTACTGGAAATGAACACAACATGTAAGTATTAGTATACATAGTCCCCTTAAAGTAAATTACTCTTTTGAATTACTTATGTCTTACGCAGGCATTTACACAATTTGCTTTTGAATGAGGCTAAAGAACTACAGAAAATATCTACGTCGCTTCTGTATGCGTTTCATTGAGAATAAATTCGGTGTATTGAGAACAAATTCATTTTTCTTTCATATGTCATACTTTACACAATCTATTCATATTCACCAGTAGTTTAATTTACTTTCATAATAATAATCCTTACTAATATTATTAATGCCTTTCTGACCGAAATATCTAAAAGTCTGTCTGGCCATTCCGCTGAACCAATGTCGATGAAATTTAGCACAATTATTCCTTATCCACCGGATTAACACATAAGCTAAAGAAACTCACTTAATTCGACAGGAATGGGATAAAAAATGCCATCTATTATGGCTTATTGATTGACTTAAGTCGAAAGAGTTATTTTAAAACGAACGTAATTGCGTTTAAAAGCTAATCACTACATATTATAAAACAAAGTCCATATTTCCGTATGTACGCATAAAACTTTAAAACTACGCAACCGATTTTGATGCGGTTTTTTTTAATAGATAGAGTGATTCAAAAGGAAGGTTTGTACGTATAATAACATTCAATACGAAGTAGAGAAATACTGTAATTTTTGAGGTTTCTGTAAATAATTACATTTTTTTCCGCTTACATTGCAAACGCAGGCTAAACCCTACGAGATTTATCAAAATGATGTACTAAGTATTTGTACACCTTAAAAAGGTCTACAGAAAAGTCCGCGATGGTATATGTCTATCTCTTATGGATAACCCACAATAGCAGTTTTTTTCATTTACTTTTTACGAAAAATGATGCCTTATGTTCAAAGCAATTTTTATACAATACAGCATTAATCCTTATCCAATTGAGTACCTTAAATAAATTGTTGATTTAATATAGATCAATATGGCCGTTTACAGCATGTAATTTAAATAAACATTTTCGGAGATATTACAGATTTAAAATGCCGTGAGGACGCCGCGCTTCACCCTATAGCACTTCGAATCTTTTAAAAGTTTGTTTAAAGACATTCTGTAATTAATTGTAAAAATAAAATACATAGGTAAAATGTAAAAGTAAATAAGTAAAAATGTACTATATGAGTTTAGATATTCCAAAGATACCAGAAAAAACTTCTTGGTATTGGGAACGGAAATTGTTTTTCTCCAAATTTAACGCTTGCGGGCCACGGGCAGTAATGAATAAATCAAAACTACTGTATCGATTTTAATCATTTTTTTTACACTGACTGACATGGGATATATATTTTATACCCGTGCGAAGCAGGGGCCGGCCGCTAGTTATTATATATAATTACATTTAGTTCTAGTACATTTACAAGCGTATATACCAATGTTATTGTTTCTAGTTAGTACTTAAATATACGTAATTATAATCAATTGAATATGTCTTGACGCCTATTCCTGGATAGGGGACTGGGCAAATGTATTAACGCATGTTTCCCTCATTACTTTTGACTTTTTGGTAGGTATTGCGGGTACGATTCCCACTGAGGGCCAAAACTTTCTAAAAAAAATTCTTGGTTCTTCGAGGCTGCATCTTATTTTGTAGTGAACTTGATTATATTTGTATATATTTACCAGTTGTCTACCACCCAAAATACTAGTATTAAGTTACTTTAGGAACGGGCGACCGTGTCTTTAATTGTTCTATATATATATTATTTTGTTTAACATGTTTCTAATACAACCTCCTTCAAAGAGTAGGTCAATAATAACAAACATTATGTTATGCATTGAGTTGAGAAAGAGATTAAATGAGCTGACTTTAGGAAAATTGCTTTTTATTTATTGAAATATAAAGAAAAAATATCGTGTATATGTGTGTTATAATTTATACCACATTAGGGTGTTCCCGATTTAAAAAGAACCAGAGCAAACTATCCAAGGCATCAGCCGACTTTTGTCTTGATATATTAAAATGTTTAATTATATTTAAAACATTTTTTTCAGCCAAACCACTGCCCCCTCCTATAGCAACGTTACCAAAACTTAAAACACAAAGACCACCATTGCCGCTACCTCAGAGTAATGGTAAGCATGTTAAAATCTGAAAAGACGGTATATCTTGTTGATAAGCTCGTTTGGATGGATGACTATAATCCCAGGAGCTTACGTGAATGCATAAAGTTAAGAACCACACGTATGCTGCTACCCGTTGCTGGAACAACATCCCACCCCCTTTAAAGGATCTGAGAAGTGTCGGCAATTTTAAAAACAAATTAAACTTACTTTAACTTTTTACTAGAGCATCAAATATATTACAAGCAGTATACAACTGAGAATTCTATTCTTCGATGTCTATCAAAGATAAAATTAATCTTTAAAAAAAAGTCTAATCGATTTATAATTTTCAATATTTCTATCTATTTACATATTGATCAAGCAATTCTGCGTAAAACGTTAAAACGAAACGTCAACCCGCCGTTTTTAAAATTTCAAATTCGAATTTTGACAGATGCGCAATTTTTTCGCAATACATTGTATATACGTCCCGCGAAACGATTGTACAAATACGCAATTAAAGTTTTATACCACTCAAGAAGACATATATAATATATAATAATAATACTATTTCGTAACATTATAAAATATATATCTTTTAGCCTTGTGGTATCCGGCTAAGTAGAATAGTACCACCCTCATTTCTTACCGGGGTGTCGTAAAAGGCGACTAAGGTAAGTCGACCCGCCGTGTTGTATCCAGCTGAGTAGAATAGACCAACCTCATTTCTTACCGAGGTGTCGTAAAAGGCGACTAAAGTAAGTTAACCCACCGTGGGGTATCCGGTTTAGTAGAATAGACCACCCTCATTCTTACCGAGTTGTCGTAAAATACGACTAAGGTAAGTTGACGTCAGACAGGCGGCTGGTCGTAAAAACGCAGCCAAATCATGTTACAGCATGTTTATGACATGTTGTGGGGCAGGAGGATATAATATAAAATATATATATTTATAATGTATAGTTATATATATATAATCTATAGCCTTCCTTGATAAATGGACTATCTTAGGCTCAAAGAATTTTTCAAATAGTTCAGGTTTATATAACTCTTCAGGTTTATAAATATTAGTATGGATAATAATCGAGGTAATATTTTTTTCTTTTAGCAGACAAAGCATCTACTTTCACAGCACCGTCTGCGCAACTGTTTCTCGAACAATTTGGACGTCAAGGTAAAATTAATTTTCTCTTAACAAACCACAGACCTCTCTTTTAATTTGGCTTCAAAAATCTTTAAAGAAACCATCCATGTGTTTTATACCGACAATTATTTAGATACTAGCTGTCCGACAGATAGACTTTCTCATTTATAATATTAGTATTGAACGTAACATACACAATTCTACTCAGCCTTAGTATTAGGACTTCTTCCTCTTTCTCAACCGGTGGACGTCCTCTGCTGAACATAGGTCTGCTTAAGGGATCGCCACAATCCACGATTTTGTGCCGCTTGGAACCAGCTGCTCCCCTCGACCTTTTTGAGTTCGTTAGTCCATTTCGTTGGGGGTCTACCAACGCTGCGCTTTCCCGCGCGAGGTCGCCATTCCAGCACTCACCCATGGCCACTTCAGATTCGCGACACAACACAATGAGCTTTAACGGTGACACTGGTTCTTCTACGTAACTCCTCATTTCTGATTTGTTCACGTAGAGATACTCCGAGCATAGCTCGCTCCATCGCCCGATGTGTAACATCGACTTTTCTAATAAGGCCCATAGTCAGCGATCACGTTTCGGATCCGTATGTCATTACTGGTAGAAGCTGCGTTTTCCAATACGGAGTCGCCATTCCAATACCTTAGGACCACAACTCCATCGGTTCTACGTACTACGTGCCCCGCCCATTGCCACTTCAGATTCGCGATACAACGAGCTATGCCGGTAGCTTTGGTTCTTCTATGGATCTCCTCATTTGATCACGTAGAGATACTCCAAGCATAGACCAGTTATTATTAGGACGTAACACCGAATTATTAGTCTAGGCACTGTTATTAGGGGCATTTAGAGAGGCCACGAGTCACAGGTAGTGCACTCTGGAGTTCAGAGTTGCTGCTGGCGGGGATGGGGGCAATCCAACGGTACCCTGTCCCCGCCACTAGCAGCGTGATGGAGCACTGTCAGGTTTTTAGTTGATGAGTCCGACATACCCGCCGCTTGTCCCCCTCGGGCGGTGACGACCCATAATGGGTTTTTCTGACATAAAAAGAAAGTAAATAGACATATAAATAGTAAGTAAAGTAAAGTAGCGGCCGGTACTAACCCACTGAGCATAGGCCTCCTCTCTCCATTTTGAATATAAGGGTTGGAGCTAAGACCTAACCACGCTGCCCCAATGCGGATTGGTTGGTTACACATATCCTTAGAATTCTCTAGAGATATGCAGGTTTCATCACGATGTTTTCCTTTGCCGAAAAGCGTGTGATAAATTGTAATTATCAATTAGACACATAAGTTTTTAATAGAAAAATTCTATTCATAGTATCAGGCTATTAATAGGACGTAATGTTCACGTCTTTGCTATAATTTGGTATTTCACATTTCAGTATCAACCATGCCGCTGAGACCAGCTATGGGCCACTTGAGTCCTAAATTACCAATCCAATCACAAAGTCCGAATCTAGTACGTGCTATGCCCCCAATTTCTCCACAGCGTAAGTACCTGTCTTAATTTTAACTTGAAAAATTTATAAACTTTGTTAATGCAGCTAGCGACGTAGGATGTTGCAGTTACGCAGGACAAACAGGAATTTTCCTATACTAGTTGTACACGCTGCTTCGCCCGCGTTGAACTCAGTGTCATAAAGAACAGTATCTAGTTAACCGAGTCTTTATCGGTAATTTTTTACAAAATAAAAAAAGAGAAACTCCAAAAAAAAATAATAATAATAAGGTAGGTGGGCTCGATCCTAGGTAATTTCATTTCTCGCGACCACCTGTTCCCCGAATAAGCTACGCTGTCTTGATATTAATAGCAAAAAATAGTGTTTTATATTCAATAAATTAATAATAAATTTTTATGACGGAGATTTTTGCAGTGTTGGAGAGTGACAGAAGCTACTCTTAATTTCAAGACTACAGTCAACGCAAACGAAGTTGCAAAAGAAGCTAGTGTGTATATATTTTCGAAATCTCGGAAACGGCTCCAACTATTTTCCTGTAACTCAGCATCAGAGAACAGTTTACTATATAAAAAATATGATAATTCTGGGGATATGTGTAACCTACCAATCCGCATTGGAGCAACGTGGTAGGTCTTAGCTCCAAACCATCTCTCCAAAAAAAAAAACGGAGAGAAGAGGCCTATTCTCAGCAGTGGGATAGTAACAGGCCGCTACTTACTTACTTATAGATGAATATTTATTTCATTATGAATATTTTTGTTTTCAGTTCTAAGACGCAAATCACCAATGCAAGAAAAACCAATGATATATGAATCCTTACCAGATATCAGGGTGCTGGGTTGTAAGTATCTTTGGCTTCAATGATTTTTATGAAATTTAGTATGTAAATTTTGGGGGCGATAAATCGATCTAGCTAGGTTTCATTAAAATACCTCGTTTTATCGTCGTTTTCGGGTACTAAAAAGACTGCTAAAATAGAAATAGAATGCAAAGCTTAATTTAGCTGTTAATTGTATAGTTGTGTGTTGCTTGTGACTATGTCCTGTACATACTAAGTTTCGGAGGCGATAATCGACCTAGTTAGATTTCATTTAAAACATCTCTTTTAATCCCCGTTTTCGGATACTAAAAAGACTGCTAAAATAGAATTAGAATGGAAAGCTTTATTTCGCTGTCAATTGTATAGTTGTATGTTGCTTGTGACTTTGTCCTGTACATACTTTAAGTTTCGGGGGCGATAATCGACCTAGTTAGGTTTCATTTAAAATATTTGGTTTTATCCCCGTTTTCGGATACTAAAAAGACTGCTAAAATAGAAATAGAATGCAAAGCTTAATTTCGCTGTCAATTGTATAGTTGTCTGAAGTGTTGCTTGTGGTACGTGTTATGTCTGATTCTGCATGTACGAAGTATGTGAACGAGTGCTTCATAACTTACGAGTAGTTACATAAATTCTCTTAACAAACGATGTAAAGGTGGTATTATATACTACCATCAGAACGAGGTGACGTATATAATTCACAAAGTAGGAACCGACATAAGCTTGCGGCTCCTGCTTTGCGCATTGCAAAAGTACGCAAGTCGTTTATGGGTTTGGGTATAAGATTCTATAATAAAATTCCACAATCAAACCTGTAACTAGTGTTAAGAATTATATTTTTAAAAGAGCAACTGCCGAGTTTCTTGCTAGCTCTTCTCGGTAGGAACAGCTTTCCGAACCAGCAGTAGAGTTGACGATTCAAAAGCACTTGTTTACAAGTTTATTTGAATTAAGAATATTTTAAATTGAATTGATGCCATATAAACACTAAAAATTTTATCTTTTTTGTTAGATAACGGACCTCCAACTTCCCTTAAACATAAACCTGCTATGCCGTTACCGAGTGAAACTCTTTGGAATGGTATGTCTCATATTTTAGTCTAATAAATTCATACTCCACACTAACATTATAAATGTGAAAATCTTTCCGTAATATTGATGAAATTTTCTCTTTTCTAAAAGAAAATACTAACATACTGTTCTTGTAATTACTACTATATTTCAATATGGTCTTTAGTAGGTTTCGTCGTTGTGGTCGTTTGAGGTGTCGTAAAACGTGGTATCCACCCTGGTTTCTTACCGAGGTGTCGTAACAGGCGACTAAGGTAAGTTGACCTTAGGTTGATGGCCAGTCATAAATAAATTAGCCAAAACACGTTGGTCCGACCACACTTAGAGTGGGATAAGCGCAGGGGGAAGCTGATGATGATGATTTTGATGATTTGTGCAAAGTTGTTCTTTATGTTCTAACGTATTGTGTCTGTCCTAGATAATAAATCTCTATCTTCTATTAAACACACACCTCGTGTGCCGTTACCAAATGAAACTTCGTGGAATGGTAAGCTTTTTTTATTTATATATTCTTAGACGTAGTTTCTTATGTTTTCTTCTTAGGCTGTGTCCCCAGTAGCCAAACTGTGAGCGGCCGACTGAGTTTGTGGCGTGTCGGTTTAATACGCCCTTCTATATAATAATATAATAATAAGAAATATATGGGACACTTACACACATGGTCGTCCGTCTCCAAAGTAAGTAACGTAATACTTTTGTTATGGTAGACACACAACTAGTGAATATATACATATATATTTATTTCTAAATACATACTTAAATACAAATATATTTGGATTGATTACTAGTTTTGCGCTCGCTGTACGCAGTTTGCAGCGTTGCATGCGCCGACTGTTTTAGTTAGTGGCCGATTCACAGCAAAACAGGTTGCAGTCGGCGGCGGCGATATGTTTGTTCGCCGGGCGTAGTGTCTGTAAAGAACGTGAAATTCGTCCAATACTCTACCTTTTCTTGTTTAATAGGTGAACCCAGTGCTTCTTGTTCTCTTTCAGTGCCTCTAAGATACCAGTTACTTTAAAAATATCCATCGTGACCAAAACAACCACTCACTTCGAACTAAAGTGACAATTCAGTTGGTCGAAATAAATAAGCTCTCATTACAATAAATCAAATAAGCACTCATAACAATTTGCTTGCGACGCACGACAATTGATCTGAGTTTGAAGTTAACTCGAATTTCAGTTCGCCACAAATTTGCGGCTATTTTGCATTGCATAAATTTGGACACAGCCTTAGGCCTATGTTATCAATTTGAAAAGGTTAATAGGCTATGTATTTTTGTACTTATGACAAGCGACACCAAAGAATACCAAATTTTTGGTACAGCCTAATTTAGATATTCGGAAAAAAATATAAATGTTTTGTTTTTGTTGTAGCTAGTGGAAGTGCACAATCAAACCTTGGCATACGTAAACCTCCTGCGCCGTTACCAATTGAGACTTCACGGAACTGTATGTCTTTCTTTTCTAAATCATATTTTTTAATCTTCTCATCTAATGTTTTTTAATTTTCAAAAGTAGAGTTAGAGTAGATTTTGTCCTCGGTTTTATTAAATAGTACTCATAAAAAGCTAGTACCTGGTTGACAGAGCCTTGCTGGGTATTTTTTTACAAAATAAAAGAAAACTTCGAAAAATAAAGAAAAAATAATCGGGTATGTGCAGCTCGATCCTAGGTATTTTCATTTCTCGAGACCACCTGTTCCCCTAATAAGCTACGCTGACTTGAAAATTTTAGAGCAAAAATAGTGTTCTATATTCAATCTAAAAAAAATTTTAATGCCCCAAAAACAGGGATAAAACGATTTTTTTATAAAACCTAGCTACATCGAATTTTCTCCCCCAAAACTATCTACATGCTGAATTTCGGGAATATCGTTGAAGCGAGATTCCGAAAATGTATAAATACAAGATTAACTCATTTAAATATTAGAGATATTTTATGAATATACTATATAGGCCGCAGCTGCAAGCTGCTTGCGTACACATATCGCAATTGACTGGTCCGTTGGCGCAGTGGGTAGTGACCCTGCCTTCAGCTCCGTGGGTCGTGGGTTCGATTCCCACCGAGGGCCAAAATTTTTTTTTAAACAATTTGTTAGTGCTTCGAACCTGGGTATATATTTGAATTTAAGTATGTTTTGAAATTATATATTCACCAGTTGTCTGTCACCCATAACACAAGTATTAAGTTACTTACTTTGGTGAGAGACGACCAATTACGGGGCAATTACAGGTTATCACGACTCTAGATTACCCATGTCACAAGTATGTAAGTAGCTTAGGTTTTATAAATAATTTGCCCAATACTCTAAAGCAGTGTTTCCCGACCTTTTTTGGTCCATGCCCCACTTTAAAAATTATTTTGCCCCCTTAAGTAACATACATTTTTTTTTTTGTTATATTTGGTACTGAAATCTAGCATTGCACTTAAATGGCCCAGAGCAAAAGGCTTAAACTCGTGTCGAGTTGTCCCCCCCTTAACCATCAAATTGCCCCCCTGTGGGTCGTGGGCCCCACGTTGGGAAACACTGCTCTAAAGGAAACAAATAATATTACTTTGTTTAAAAAACTGCTAAAGTCCTATATTTTTGAAAAAAAAAAGAATAATAATAATACGATATCTAAAACTCAAGTAATCGCTCTCATTAATATTTATGTTTACTTATTTTTTTTATATTTAAGTTGTATTTCTTTTTATATCAGTAAATTAATTTGTTAAGATTTTACGAATTGTTAAGTGGTGCGTGCGCCTCAAAAAAAAAAAAGTTTAATTTTAATTCTCAGTTAAGTGAACAGTGTGTTCTTTTGAGAAAATAAATGTCTTTAACCCGAATATAATTGAATAATATATTTTTCCAGTATTACAAGGGCCGTCAACAATGAAACCAAATGTAAGACTTGGACCAATATCACCGCGAAGTGATTATAGGCATGCTTCGCACGCGACAAACATGTCTAATAGTAAGTAACATACTGGCTTTTATTTATACCGGGTGTTAACCGGCTGAGTAAAATAGACCATCCTCATTTCTTACCGAAGCGTCGTAAAAGGCGAATAAGATAAGTTGACGTTGGGCAGCAGGTCTTAAAATAGATTATTATTATATTATACTAGTAATACCCCGGTTTCACCCGCGTTATATTTTTTCTACACCTTATTACGTTTTTATAACAGATCCCTGTTTTTTTTAGTGTAATATAATCTAAATTTCTTAGTAAATATGTATTCCAATGATGAAGGAATTTTTGAAATTGGTCCACTAGTTTTTGTGTGAAAACATTACAAAAATACATACAAATTTTTCCTCTTTATAATATTAGTATAGATTCGTCGTGTGGTATCCGGCTGAATAGAATAGAACCACCCTCATTTTTTACCGAGGTGTCGTAAAAGGCGACTAAGGTAAGTCGACCAGCCGTGTGGTATCCGGCTGAGTAGAATAGACCAACCTCTTTTCATACCGAGGTGTCGTAAAAGGCGACTTAGATAAGTTGACCCACCGTGTGGTATCCGGTTTAGTAGAATAGACCACCCTCTTACTTACCGAGGTGTCGTAAAATAGACAAAGGTAAGTTGACGTCAGGAAGGCGGCCGGTCGTAAAAACACAGCCAAATCATGTGCCAGCATGTTTATAACATGTGCCGACCCCACTTAGAGTGGGATAAGGGTAAAAGAATGATGATAATATTAGTATAGATTATATTGGATCATTATAGCCATTAAGTAGATTTTCATATTCTGTGTCTTCGCAAAGTAATGCCAACTTCTATAAATTATTTAAAAAAATATTTTTTATTAATCTGTTACAGAAACTTCAGACGTTGCAAATGAACTTATGGAAAAACTAAGGAGGAGAGCAGAACGTAAGTATAATAATAATAATAATTAACTCTTCATTGCACATCAAATACATAGGAAATACAAGACAAAATAAATAAAAAGAAACAGGAAAACATACAGAAGTGTAAAGGCGGTCTTATCACTAAGAGTGATCTCTTACAGACAACCTCTACAGTAAGAAATTAAGAATAGAAAGGTTGAGAACGAGAATAGAAAGGTTGAGAACGAGAATATAAAGGTTGAGAACGAGAATAGAAAGGTTGAGAACGAGAAAAGAAAGGTTGAGAACGAGAATAGAAAGGTTGAGAACGAGAATAGAAAGGTTGAGAACGAGAATAGAAAGGTTGAGAACGAGAATAGAAAAGTTGAGAACGAATATGTCTCATGACAACTTTTCTCGATAAAATTCCATAATCGAGTAGATTATGGTACTTGTGTCAAAAAAATTCATAAAAAAAGTTTAATATGTATAATTTACTCCAACTGAGTACTAGTATAATTTTCTTTTTATTAATATAAATTACGAGTCTAATATGAATGAAATTAAAAAGCTCTGATACCCCAGCGTTAACACGACTCTTTCTAGGAGGTCACGAGTTCAAACCCCGGGCACACACCAATTAGTTTTTCTATTAAAACTTATATTCTAATTCATAATTGCAATTTATTAAGCGAATTCAGACTTATATGTTACTAGTAATATCCCGCGGTTTCAGACGCGTACAAACCGATCTCGTGGCAGTGGAAAGTCTACTAAATCAGACTATAGATTTATATTGTGATATATCATCAATATTTAAAAGTTTTCCGCAACGCATGCGATGAAGGATTTTTATGACTAATTTTTTACACCTTATGTCATTTTTATAACGGATACCTATTTTTTTAAATGTTATTTAGCCTATTGTTAGCGCAGACTATATACAATAACACGATATAATAGGAATACCATTATTCCCGTTCCGAGATGCACTTCTCTTGAATGACGAACAAAGACTCAATGCAACTGAAACGTTTTATCAATAGGAAGACTCAACCGGAAACAACACATCACAGTGTTGTTACCATTTTAATCAAAAAGGGCGCGATACTCTTGTTTCATGACAGTGTTGCTATAAAATATAAAGCGGAAGTTAATGGCGACAACACTATGTTGCTCAGAAAGATACAGCTTTCCAATGGTAAAAGAATTTTTGAAATCGGTCCAGTAGTTTTGTGTGAAAACATTAAAAACATACATACAAATTTTTCCTCATAATATCAGTATAGATGCATGAAGAAGATTTTTGCATATTATTATATGTAATTAGGGTAAAAGATTTCCTTATATTTCAGTAATTTCACCGAATCCAAGCGTCACGCCAAAGAAACAATCGACATCGTCTTGGACTAGAGAGAATCCGAAAAAATGTAAGACCGTTTCCTTAATATACTCGTACCTTAAAAAGAACCAAATAACTAAATAATTTATAGGCTTATAATGTTTTCGATTATATCCGCCGTGTGGTATCCGGCTGAATAGAATAGTACCACCCTCATTTCTTACCGAGGTGTCGTAAAAGGCGACTAAGGTAAGTCGACCCGCCGTGTGGTATCCGGCTGAGTAGAATAGACCACCCTCATTTCTTACCGAGGTGTCGTAAAAGGCGACTAAGGTAAGTTGAGGCACCGTGTGGTATCCGGTTTAGTAGAATAGACCACACTCTTTCTTACCGAGATGTCGTAAAATACGACTGAGGTAAGTTGACGTCAGGCAGGCGGCCGGTTGTAAAAACGCAGCCAAATCATGTGACAGCATGTTTATATGTTGTGCCGACACCACTTAGAGTGGGATAAGGGCAGGAAGATGATGAATGTTTTCGATTATATCGTAATCTATCTACTATGGATGCTTCGGTGCTGGGGTGAGACGATTGACATTGGGGTAGTGAATGTTTTCAGTGCACACAAAGTAATCCAATAAACATTATGGTACCGACCATATAACATTAATTTTATGTATTTACTCACCTCAGTAACCTACATAAAAACATCAGTTAATTCTGTAAAGTATTTTATTCACTTAAATTATTATACGTATTTAAAATATAAACGATTTATAGAGATCAATGACCGTACTCTAACACGCCATTCTAACCTTGACCTAAAAACTGAATACCGTACAACTAAAGAGGTGCGAGGGAGACAAAACTAATTTCTCCTGTTATTTGAACAAGTGCGCTGCGCCAGGTCAGTCAATCATTACCAACAAAGCCAGATCTCAATTAAATGATAGTACCTGGGTGTCATTTTTTCTAAAGCTATAAAAAAATAAAATAAAAAATTCGGAAAAAAATAAAAATAAGTCAGAAGGTGGGGCTCGAACCTAAGCATTTTCACATCTCTAGACCGCCCGTTCCCCAAATGGCATGTCATGACTTGACATTTAATAGCGAAAATTATCTTTTGAATTCAACATAAATTTTATCATTTTCCCAAAAACAGGGATAGAACGAGATTTTTTTAAAATAAAACCTAGTTAGAATTTTTGCTCCCCCAAAATCCCCTACATACTGAATTTCAGGAAACTCGTTCGAACTGTTTCAGAGATTTCGAAAAAAAATATTTTAACATACAAGATTAAATCATACAACAATAATGTACGTTACAACAATATGTATGTTGTTGGTGATGAAGTGTATGTTGTTGGTGTTAAAATGTATGTTCTTATTGATGTTATAAATCAGGGTTTCTTAAACTGTGACCCCCAGGGGGGTCGCGAGACTACTGAAAGGGGCGTCGCGGAGATCTGATATTTTTCAATCATTATTCAAATTCAAATTATTCTTTATTCAAATAAACTTGTAAACAAGTGCTTTTGAATCGTCAACTCTACTGCTGGTTCGGACCGAGAAGAGAAACTCGGCGGTTGCTCTTTTAAAAATATAATTCTTAATACTATTTACATTAAGTCGTTACTGTCTTGTACAGGTTCAAAGAGAGCTATATCCACACATTCTTATCTTCCAAATAATCTTCAAGAGTATAGTAGGCTTTCTGTATCAGCCTCTTTTTAACATTGTTTTTAAACTGATGTATTGATACAACTACATGGCTGCTTCTTCTTCTTGGTCGCTACACTCTTGGCAGAGCGGTCGTGGTCGTCAGTTCAGGGTTGGTGGCACGCTTGACAATTCGACGCCATTCTTTTCGGACGGCTGCCTTCCTGGTACATTTGTTAAGAGGGCAGTCAAAGGCAGCCCTCACTTGGTCCGTCCATCGCATCGGTGATCTGCCGCGTGGTCTTGTGCCTTCGATTTTCCCCTGCACTACAAGACGCTCTACAGAGGCACCTCCCCGACGAGAAACATGCCAGAAAAAAGTGAGAATACGACCCTGGACGATGGAAGATAGACGCTGCTTGATGCCGAGTTCTCGAAGGATGGACTCATTAGTTCTGAATTCAGTCCATGAGACTCCGAGCATCCTTCTCCAGCACCACATCTCGAGAGCGTCTATCCGCTTCCTCTCACTTTCTCGTAGCGTCCACGTCTCACAAGCGTAGAGAAATATGGGAAACACTAGAGCCCTTAGTAACTTTATTTTTGTGGCCTTTGGTGATGTTCCTGTTCTTCCATATTTTTCTCAGCTTGTCCATAGATGATCTAGTGATTGCCATGCGCCGTTTTATTTCGTCAATGGACCCGCCGCTGTCAGAAATCAGCGCTCCGAGGTAGACATATGATTGAACGACGTCGCAACCCGCGATTCTTGAGACGTCTGGCAAGTTTTTATTTGCACGGTCGACAATCATTATCTTTGTCTTACTGCGGTTAATCTTGAGGCCAAAATCAAGACTTACTTGCTCCATTTTCTGTAGGAGTTCTTCCATGTTGCTGATGCTTGTGGCAAATAAGGTTGTATCATCAGCATACCGCAGGTTTGATATTTTGTAGCCTCCGATGCTGATTCCGTCAGACCAGTTTTCAAGGGTGATTCTCATAATAAGTTCTGTATAGACGTTAAACAGAAGAGGCGATAAGATGCACCCTTGACGTACTCCCGAGTGGGGATGGAAATTCTTCGAAAGTACGTCGCCTGCTCTAACAGAGGCTGTTCCATCCTCGTACAGTCGCCGCAGAAGGTGAACAAGGTGTTTAGGCGTACCCATTGCTAGGAGCGTTTTCCATAGCTTAGGCCACTTTACAGAGTCAAACGCTTTTGAGAAGTCAACAAAGCATATGAAGGTTGGCTTGTTGAACTCTCGAGCTTTCTCTATAATTTGACGCACGATTAAAATTTGCTCACGGGTGCCCTTTCCTTTTACAAATCCTGCCTGCTCTGGGGCGACTTCTTTCGACAAGTAGGATTTAAGTCTTTCGTTTAAAATGTGCAGCAAAATTTTGCTTGCATGAGATATTAAAGCAACTAAGCGATAATTACTGCACACTTTTGTAGAGCCCTTCTTATGTAAAGGAATAAAAACTGTGTGAGCCCATTCCTGAGGCCAAGTTCCAGTCTGCCAGATCTTATTACAAATTTCGAGAAAAATATCGACACCATACTCTCCGGATGCCTTGATGGTTTCAATCGGTATTGCATCTCTGCCTGTTGCTTTTCCATTTTTTAGGTGGGATATAGCAGCACGAACTTCATCTCTGAGAATATTTGGTTCAATGTCTTTATCTTCGGGCTCTGTCGAAACGAAATCACGTGAGTGAGGATCTTCATACAGGGACTGACAGTAGTGTTTCCATGCTTCTGTGATTGCATCTACCTCAGTTACTGTTTCACCGCTAGAGTTCTCAATGGCCCATGTCTTGGAAGATAAGGTCTTCGTGATTGATCTTATTTTTTGATATAGATCCCTTGTTTCGTGCTTGTTAGCGTGTACTTCGACTTCAGCACACAGATTACGGATGTAGGTGTTATGATCACGCCTGCATGCTTCCTGAATACGAGCAGATTTGGCGTTCAAACTTCTAATATCAAAACCTGAAGCCTTCATGTTACGTCTTTCCTCGACAAGGGCCAGAGTCGCGTCACTCATCCAGTGTTGTCGCTTACGAGGAACATGCGATGGTTTGGATGTGACAACAGCTTTTTCTAAAAGTTGTTTTGCCTGATTCCATAGCTGATCAGCGGTAGCCGAATGTTTGTTAAGAGTAGTCCATTGTTCCCAGTCACTCTTTAAAGCAGACACAAACATTGATCTGTTTAGTGGCTGAATTTTTCTTTGACCATCAGCTTTCCCAGTTACTCTCAGTTTGAGTTCTAACTTTGCAATTAGAAGTTGATGATCTGATCCACAGTCAGCTCCTGGCAATGTATGAGAGTTCCTGATTGACGTTTTCCATCTTGATTTGACCATGATATAGTCAATTTGATTGCGATGGTTGCCATCTGGTGATGTCCAAGTATACAACCTTCTTGGGTGTTTTTTGAAGATGCTATTTGCTATCACCAAGTTGTTCTCAGCAGCAAATTCCATCAACCGCTCTCCTCTTTCATTTCGTTGTCCTAATCCAAATTTTCCTGCGCAGTGACTTAATTGATCCGCATCGTTCCCTATCTTTGCGTTTAGATCACCCATGATTATAAGGAGTTCGCGATTGGGTATCTTTGCCATGGTGCATTCTAACTCCTTATAAAACGCCTCTATAACTGTATCACTTGCAGTAGAGGTTGGGGCATACAACTGTATTATGTTCAAGTTGACCGGCTTCGCTTTAAGTTTGATACTTAGCACTCGATCATTTACGCATTCATATCCCATAACACATTTGTTGATGGTTTTCGGCAAAATAAATGCGACACCGTTCCTACTGCTTTCATCATTGCCAGAGTGGTATATAGCATTCATATCGGTGAGGAAATGGCCATTGCCTCTCCAATGCGTTTCGCTAATGCCACAAATATTTAACCCACACCGTGCTATTTCCTTCTCTAGGATATCTAGTTTGCCAGTTTGAAGAAGACCGCGCACATTCCACGTTCCAATCTTTTGGATATTACGCGTTTTAATTGCTGAGATTACATGGCTGCAGCTGTCCTTTAAAGAACTTTTCTAACAAAGATATATTGATATTTGTCCTCCTAAGTTCCTTCATTACCCTTTTTCATTAAATTTCATTAGATTTATGATTGGTTAGTTTACAACAATTATAAATAAAATTTTAAAATTAGTATACACACTACGTGATGATGATGATGATGATGATAGCCTTTTATTCCGAGAAAACAGGTACAGACTTTACTACATGTAGCTTAGTGATATCTACAAAATATCCCGCTGCTCGGTGTGCCTTAAAGCAAAGGCCTCCTCCATCTCTTTCCATTGTTTACGGTCCCCCGCCACTCTTAGCCAAAGAGGACCCAGGGTCTTTTTTAGGTCATCCTCCCATCTTTTCGCTTTGCGACCTCTGACACACTACGTACAAATATAAATAAAAATAAAAATCACACAAAATACTATTGTAGTTTTATTATAACTATTTTTTGAAAAAAGTGGCAATGCAAAACTGTTATTTACATTGTAAAATAGTGCGATATTACATCTACATCTACGGTTAATATATATTTCACTATATGGAGGAGGGGGTCGTTTAAAATTTCCTAAGCTTGAAGGGGGTCGCTATATAAAAAAGTTTAAGAAGCCCTGTGATAAATAAATAGAACTTTATTCAACAACAGTTATCTTATTTTATAGGTGTCGAAGAAGATTCGTCTGATGAGGAATGGACTATGGAAGAACTTAAAGCAATTAATATGTATAATATTTAAAAGTAATTATAGAATTATTCTGATATATATAATTAATGTTATAAAAAATCTATGTAATGCTAAATGTAGGAAGCTACCGATCTCATACCTTATACATGCAAGAGGAGTAACAGCAAGTATACTAAACCACTACACACATTCACTACGACAGTCTCAACGATCGATTCGCACCCTAATCATAAAAATGTGGAGCTGATGATGTTTCGGTTATTAATCCTGCATGTATAAGGTATGAGAACGGCTTCTGTTTCCTACACTTCCTACATTTTTCTTAACAAACGCGAATCGTAACAAAATAATTCTATACAACTATATAAAACCACATAGATAAGGCTCAGAAGTATGAAATAAAATAAAAGAACTATAAACATCTCATTCTATTATATTCTATTTTATTTATTTCTTATCATCTTCAGTCAATTCTATTTTGCCTGTATCTTTTATAATCTTGTCGATTCTGTGCAAATCTTTAAGGGAAAGTTCCCCTGAACCCCTTTCTATTGGTTTCGGTTGTGACGGATCTGGTTTCCAGCCCAGAAAATTTATAATCTGGAAAGTAGCCGGAACCCCTCTGGTTTTTCGATCCTCAATTTCCTGGAATCAGATTATCCTTATAAGGAAACCGATAAAATTTAATACAATTTTGGATACAAGTTGTAAAAATAAGAAAGTGGCGCCAGTCAATAGCTTTATTATTAGTTAACTCATCATCATCCTCCTTCCCCATGTACTTGCAGCGTGTGGTCAGTAACTATCTGGCTGACCGCGCTGTTAGGTACCCGACGGCTGGGGGTGGGTGGAAGGAGCGGAGTATGTTGTGTGGTGTTCCACAGGGGTCGGTTCTAGGCCCCCTCCTGTGGAACATCGGCTACGACTGGGTGCTGCGCGGGCAAATGCTTCCGGGGGTGGGTCTGTTCTGTTACGCAGACACCCTCGTGACTGCCCGCGAGCACCCACCGGGAAGCCCGAGTGCTGGCGACCGCGGCCACGGCTCACGTTGTGGCCCGGATTCGCCGGCTGGAAATGGAGGTGGCCTTGAAGAAATCCCAGGCCATTTGCTTCCACAGGCCTCGGATGGCGCCCCCAATGGGCTCCCGGTTGGTGGTGGGCGGGACGTCCATCGAAATCTCGGGTACACTACAGTACCTGGGATTGCTCCTCGACAGCCGATGGACGTTTGGCTCGCCCCCAAGCTAACGAAGACCGCCGGAGCCCCGAGCAGGCTCTTCCCGAATTTGGGAGGGCCTAATGCAGGCTGCCGGCGCTTATACGCCGGGGTGGTTAGGTCGATGGCCTTGTATGGCGCTCCCGTATGGGCAGGGCGCTATGGGCTATTCCCTATGGGATCTAGAGGCCCAGGTGCTTCAGGCCTACCGCCGTAGAGATGAAACCCGTTCACCGTGGGAAGACTCAGGCGCGGTAGAGGTGGATAGGCGGAGGGCAGCACAGGAGGAGCTCCTCCGCCAATGGAGGTGGCGGCTTGAATTGCCCAGTTCAGGAGCCTGGAATATTTCGGCCATCCAGCCCATTTTCCAGGGCTGGGTCGCCAGGAGGCATGGGGTTCTCACCTTCCACCTGACATAGTTGCTTTACGGACATGGTTGCTTTGGGAGGTATCTGTGGCGGGTGGCCCGCCGCGAAGAGTCCGGTGAGTGCCACGAGTGCGGCGCCGACTTTGACAAGGCGCTGCACAGGTATATATTCATAAACATATAAATACATATACACTTATTACAAAGTTGTCTTACTACTGAAAGAATACCTGTTCGGGCAATATTTTCCACCGAGGGTAATCGGGCTTGCTGCACCTGAGGTGTAGGTAGGTGACCGATTAATGTCACACAAAAAAGAAGATCAGTCGGCCACGCAACACGGTGCGCGGGCCTCTGAGTGATTTGCAATAAATATCGGTGTTCGGTGGATTATCGTATTAATATATAAGAAATATAAAGGATGATTCGGTGTTTGTGTGTCTAAACTATATTACGGAACAGTTTAATTTGTGATTCCACCAATATAGGTGGATTAAGTATTTTTGTGGTTATACTCCGGCCGGAGCGGCGTGGACGCCATTACTTAAGAAGAAGCCTCGTAAGTTAAAGGTCAGTCAGGTCAGAAATTGCCGGTTGTCTGCCTATCCTACCTATGTTCACCAACTGCAGCTATCGAAGGCACGCAGTGAGCGCGAACAATGCCTAATAAATAGTTTTTTAAGTCTCCTTTTAAGGACTCCTACACAGACCTGACGTGTAACCTACCATTTCGCATTGGAGTAGCCTGGTGAGTGTTAGATCCAACCCTTCTCTAAAAATTGAGAGAGGAGGCATATGCCCAGGACTGGGAGAGTAACAGACCGTTACTTTACGTGCAGGATACGAGGACGTATAGCACATGCACTAAAAGTAGGTCTGTAGTTTCCGCATTCCTTATTGGAGCAGCGTGGTGGGTTTTTGCTCCAATCCTTTTCCCCAAAATCGGAGAGAGGAGACTTATGCCTTGCAATGGGGTAGTAATAGGCCGTTACTTTACTATGGCATTCCATAAAGTGACGTCTGCTTGTTTAAATTATAACTTACTTTTCCATACATTTCATCGTAAATAGCAGCGGCGGCGAACAACGTTGGGCGTTGCAAACGCAGCGGGCGATTAAACGCCGCGTTCGACTCGCCCAGTGCGCGCAAATCGCTCATCACGTGCCACATCGAGGGATACCATACAGTGAGCGAGTCCACGTCAACTGTCTGAAGGGTGAAACCTGCCCTGGAATTAAACTACACATATAATACTGACTGGCCTGTTAGCGAAGGTTGCAGTGACGTTGACATGCCTTTTTTTATACAGGAAAAAACCCCTTATGGGTCCACCGCCCGACGGGGACAGGCGGCGGTTATGTCGGACTCGCACCGACTAAAACGACCTGTGTGCTCCAACACGCTGCCGATGGCAAGGAAAGGGTATCGTTGTACACGTTCCCCGCCCAGAGAACACCTCCTACTGGTAGAGACCCCTCGAAAGAGAAGCCCCCCTCCGCCAACCAGTGCATCGGGAGCACCAGATGCACCGACCGCCTCGGCGACCTGTAAGCCAGACGTCCGATATACCCCGTTCGTAACGTCCGAAGGTCCCCTGACAGGTTGGAAGACGATGGGCTTAGGCGTGTCGCTATCACCTGGATTCGCCAGCAGCAGATTGGATCCAAAACAAAAGTTCCCGGAACCGCAATATCTCAATTCACCTCAGCTACTCTACTGCTGGTTCGATATTAATCGAACCAGCAGTAGACCTGCCCCTACCAGGAAGATCGGGCAAGCAACTCCGCAGTAACTTTATAACTTACGCGTTAAGCAGCCCTCCTATATCACGTATCCTGGTGAAAGGTGAAATGTGAGGGTAAACCCCACCAATTCGTTCGGTTTCAGCTAACTGAAGGGACTGCCGAAGTTCCATCAGAGTATCCCCTCCAAACACGCAGGCTACAAAAACCTGAAATCACTACATATCACAAAATTCTCATTCTTTACCAAAAACTCAAAAGCTTACTTTACAAAAACACTACAGAGTTCCAGAAGTGCATTAGTATCAAATAATTGCGCAATAAAGTCTATTATAGTATATATCCTCCTGCCCTTATCCCACTCTAAGTGGGGTCGGCACAACATGTCACAAACATGTTTTCATATGATTTGGCTACGTATTTTACGCCCGGCCGCCTGCCTAACGTCAACTTATCTTAGTCGTATTTTACGACACCTCGATAAGAAAGAGGGTGGTCTTTTCTACTTAACCGGCTACCACACGGTGAGTCAACTTACCTTAGTCGCCTTTCACGACACCTCGGTATGAAATGAGGGTGGTCTATTCTACTCAGCCGGATACCACACGGCGGGTCGACTTACCTTAGTCGCCTTTTACGACACCTCGGTAAGAAAAGAGGGTGGTACTATTCTATTCAGCCGGATACCACACGGCGTCTGTCTCCCACTACTCTCTCTGTCTTTAAAGAACTCAAAAGCTTAACAGATTTTCATGCAGTTGGGTCCAAGCGGCACAAAATCGTGTGGTATGGAGATCCCATGAATGGACCTATGTCCAGCAGTGGACGCCAATCAGTTGATAAATAAAAAGAAGATAACCCAGGAATTCTCCTACACATAAGCAAGTTTTTCTTCGCCATGCAAGCTATGTAAAGATCAATGAAGCATGAATTTAATAGGCGATTGTGAATCTACTTCTTCGTCATACCTTGGTATAAATGTACGGTCTTATTCATAAAAATAGCTTATAGAAGCTTTTAGAACGTTTTAGTTAAAATGCTCTATAAGCTTATAAGACGTTCGATAAAATTGTTTATTCATAAACCTTCTATAACTGATCTATAACTAAAATACGGTTATAAATACAAATGTTGCCATTGTAAGGAATACTGGCTTCCGATTGGCCGGTCACACCGAATTCGCCACAGATAATATGCGTCTACATACCGAATAAGTATAACCGTAGACATTATTACGGATTAAAAAATATTTTATTGTCTACGTCACGGAGTCGCCTTTCACATAGGGATGTAACTTGAAGTAGAAAAATCGATTAATAAATGATCAGTTTTTCCCTTTAATTTAATATATTCGTATCAAAATAAACGATTTTTTCTGAATATTTGAAAGGTTGTCTTTTTTAATATTAATAATTATAAGAATAAAGGCTAATTAAAGTGGACAACTACCAATAAATAATAACAGATGCACTGTTTGTGAAATTCAATTAAAATGTCTACATTTGGCTAAATTGTTTTGATCCATTAATGCAAATCTTATCTAAAAAAAATAAAAAAATAAGAAGATATAGTAATATATAATTAAAAGAATCGTTCTTTTTTAAATTGATTTATAAGAAAAAAACGATTATTAAAAAATCGATCATCTAACTGAAATTATCGATTAATGTAAAAAATCGAATTTTTCACATCCCTGATAAAACAAACGACAACTGACGCACTTCAATTTCAATCCGTAATTACTAATTACGTCAAATGTTGTTTTCGTAATAATCAGCTGTAGAAAGTCGGCCATCTTTTACCTTATAGCACTGTTATACTTTATGTTATGTTATAGTAGGGTCCTGGGCTCTATAAAGTTATAGTAGACTTGTAGAATGGTTTAGTGCTAAAATGCGTTTATGAATTACACTTTTTTTAAAACGTACTATAGCGAGTCTATAAGCATGTTATAACTTTTATGAATTAGACCGGTAGTATTTTATTTATTCTTTAATACCACCACTAAACATCTATTATTCTAAAAATATTCTACATACCCCATCAGGTTTTAAGCACTGCATAACTTTGTCGAAACATCCTGGCAAATCGTTGACCCAATGCAGCGCTAATGATGAAACAAGCATATCCACACTATCTTCAGGAAACTACAAATAAAAATAGCTTATTTTCAATAAATGAGTTAATCTTGTATACCCCACCTGCCCTATTATTTATTAATTTTTCTTTTCAATTTTGTTTTTAATTTTATTTTTTTACATCATTTTAAAAATTACAGAGCAAGGCTCTGTCACCCAGGTACCATTAAATAATTTATTAAAATAGGCTTAATATTACAAAAATACTTAAAAAGTTATTAAAAAATATATATTTTGCACATACATTTCCTGCCCTTATCCCACTCTAAGTGGGGTCGGCACAACATGTTATAAACATGCTTTAACATGATTTGGCTGCGTTTTTACGACCGGCCGCCTGCCTGACGTCAACTTACCTCTGTCGTATTTCACGACACTTCGGTAAGAAAGAGGGTGGTCTATCCTACTAAACCGGATACCACACGGTGGGTCATCTTACCTTAGTCGCCTTTTACGACACCTCGGTAAGAAATGAGGTTGGTCTATTCTACTCAGCCGGATACCACACGGCGGGTCGACTTACCTTAGTCGCCTTTTACGACACCTCGGTAAGAAATGAGGGTGGTACTATTCTATTCAGCCGGATACCACACGGCGTACAAATAAAAATAGCTTATCTTCAATAAATGAGTTAATCTTGTATACCCCACCTGCCCTATTATTTATTAATTTTTCTTTTCAATTTTCTTTTTAATTTTATTTTTTTACATCATTTTAAAAATTACAGAGCAAGTCTGTCTCCGTCTGTACTCTGTCAAACTGTCTTACAAAGTTATTAAAAAATATATATTTTGCACATACATATAAATTATATCTTACACTCTATAGCTATATGACTTTCTTCAGTCTGTAAAAATGTACTCTCCCCACATTTATATACTGTATCCATAATCTTTCAGACTGTAGGCCTTTGAACTTAGTAAGTTCGTAAAGTTAATGTGTGTGCTTCATTAGAGTTTTGGATGTAAAAACAAAAGTCACTCCTAAAAACACAGTTGTATCTTCTGTTTTTGGTATTGCATCATCATTCACCTGCCCTTTTCCCACTCTAAGTGGGGAGGGCACAACATGTCGTATTTAAGTACACCTCGGTAAGAAATGAGGGTGGTCTATCCTACTCAGCCGGATACCACACTGCTTGCTATTTTTAATAGTCCATTATGTATAAAATGCCTATGAGTTTTTCCAGCTTTATGCAATACACACATTAGTACTAATAATAGTTTGTACAGAATGATTGCTATATTGCCTTAAGTTTGGGACAGAACCTACTAATTGAGAAAAAGATAAGAAAAGCAATATTATTTTCCGAGTAAATACACCACTTTATATATGTAAATAATAAAGATTCAAAACTACTTACTTACATCGAAATTTTCTTCATCAACAACTCTTTTTTCAAACTTAACTCCATCACCGACAATAGCTTTGTCTAAATGTGTTTGTGATGAATCACATAAAGTGACTCTTTCCACACAATCTGGGAGAAAATGACGTGATACATAGCCTCTACCTGCGCCTAAAGAGAACAAATATGTATATTTTAAAATAAACAAGTTCTAAGAATAAAACTTAATAGAATACACAATGAGTATATTCGGGGAAGTCTGAAAGTTGCACCCATTACAGAAAAGATGGGAAGTGCGAGACTAAGTTGGTATGGTCATGTAATGAGGAAGGATAAAATCATGTGACCAAAAGAGTTTTAAATATGAATGTGGATGGATGTATGTCTAGGGAGAGGCTGAAAAAAAGGTGGATGGACTGTGTGAAAAATGATATGCATGTTAAAGGAGTGGCACCAGAGTTGACGAATGATAGAGGATAATGGAAGAAGAAGACATATTGTGCCGACCTCACTTCGAGTGGGATTAGGGTAAGAGAATGATGATGAAACAAGTTCTAAGAATAACCAACATCTACATTATAACCATTCAAACGTTTAAAGTCTTGTATTATTTAAAAATGACAGCATTAATCTCAGTAGGTGAATTGATAAATTTTATTTTAGAAATACACTAGATATTACACTAGATATTGGTATCTGGCTGAGTAGAATAGACCACCCTCATTTCTTTCCGAGGTGTTGTAAAAGGCGACTAAGATAATTTGACGTCAGGCAGGCGGCTGGTCGTAAAATACGTAGCCAAATCATGTGACAACATCTTTATAGCATGTTGTGCCGACCCCACGAGTGGGGCAGTGTAGGAGGGTAAGGGCAGGAGGATGATGATATTTCCACAAAGTAACACCTAATTCTATACATATTGACTTATTTACTTTAATTTAAATAAATAAACCTTACCTAACTCCACAGCATTTTTAAATGTTCTTTTAATGTCAAAAATGCGATCAGCTGTTCGCCATCCAACCTCCTCTTTTATATACTCTGATAAAGAGTACTCCTCACTTAAAGCAGCTCGTTCTTTCTGCAATATCTTCGCTTTTCTATCAAATATATTCATTGTACGGTACACAGAACTAGCTGTCTTTTTCTTAGTGATATTTGTGGATTGATTTCGTAGTGTAAGCCGATACAAAGTCTTTGAGGAATTTAATAACCTCTTCGCTAGAATTTGTGGTATCGTGAAATAAATTTGTGACATTTTTAAAATTTGTTTATATAATATAGTTATATTAAATATTTATGATGTAAAACATTAATATATTATTATTTTAACTTATAGTGTATATTCTATCATTTCGACTATTTTTATTATCATTTTTTATGTCAACAGTCAGCTGTGATGTGTAGGGATGTCCAATTCTATCGATTTTAATAATCGATCATTTTTTCATTGAAAATCGATTTCTTATAAATCGATTATTTAAATATTCTCTTTTTCATTTTATTGTTTTTTAAGATTAGATATGCATTGTTGGATGAAACCAAACCAGTGAAAATGAGCCATAAGCCAAATTATATTTCATTTTAATCAAATTTCACAAACAGCGCATCTGTAATTATTTCTTAGTACCTTTTCAATTAGTATGAAAAAAAACCAATATTATTCATCAATTATTTTCACACGAAATAATCGATTTTTCAAAAATCGATTATTTTTAAAGGGGAAAAATTATTTATTTTTTTAACGCCACTTTATATCTCTACTCTCTAGCGTCATTGTCATTGTAGTGTTATCTGTCATTATCTAAGCGGAAGCCTAAATCCTAATTCTATATACACACTGTAGAGTATAGTCTATTCTCTATGCAGTAGTCTTTATCCCAGACATATAAACCATAAAATAATTAACAATTGGACCTAATAGCTAGAATTTAAAACTTTGTTTAACATAGAATTTTTGAAAATAGTTTTTATAATTATTTTTTATCATTTAAAACTCTTTTAAGGCGTAATTTGTTAACAATAGTCAAACTATTAGACTATGAATACATAATGGAAGTTTTAAATTATAATTGTCAAGTCAGAATCAATTTATTATGAAATACAGCACACTGACATTTGTCAAATTAATTTAAATCATCATCTCGGATTTAAATTTTGATGAAATTATTAAATAATTAGAGGTCGTTAACATTTTTACTATAGAGGTTTGTTATTTAAACACATAAAGAAAAAATAATATAGGATTAAATCACGAAGATTACATAATGATATACATTTCGTAAACATTCCAAATTTAAATACATTTTAAGGTTAGTTATCAAGATAATAACAGAATTAATCGAATATAACATACATAACATGAATTACTTCTTTTGTAATAAGCAGCGATATAAATTCTAGATGTGGCCGATATTAATGCAATTTTTGAGGTCGAAAGCTCCATATATAACACTGCCGGTAGCGGCAGTCGTTGGTGTTATAGGATATAATTTAGAAAGTCTCTTGTCTGATAGCTATACTCCTTATAACAGTAAGTATTTAATGGTGTTAGTATATACTATTAACTATTTTGTTGTTGTGTAACTGTACTATGAAGTTTATAAATAATTACATTATTAAACCAAGTTTATCATCATCTTCCTGCCCTTATCGCACTCTAAGTGGGGTCGGCACAACATGTTATAAACATGCTGTCACATGATTTGGCTACATATTTTACGACCCTCGCCTGCCTGACGTCAACTTACCTCAGTCGTATTTTAAGACTCCTTGGTGGTCTATTATACTAAACCGGATACCACATGGTGGGTCAACTTACCTTAGTCGCCTTTTACGATATCTCGGTAAGAAACGAGTTTGGTTTATTCTACTCAGCCGGATACCACACTGCTTTGTTAAACCAAGTTTATATGGAATTATTAGTTTCCATAAAATTATGTTACAAATAGCATACAACAGGTGAAAACGCTATTTAATGTGTTTATGATCCAAAACCAAAATTCAAAGTTCACTTCTATCACTACTAATTTTACAGTATGTCAATAACTTTTGATGTACATGAGTCACTTTTAATTAATAAATTAATCAAACAGCTAGGTATTTTTATAAATCTCTTATAAATAACAATTAGCTGAAATTAACTTTACTAATATAATTTACTTTAAGTTTAACATATTACTATTAAAATTCAAAATTATTATTAGTGAAGTATCACAGAGTAATATTAACTTATATTAATTATTGTTTTACATTATTTAAATATTATTATTTATTTATTTTAAAAGGCCATCAACAATATACACACCAGGTAGAGCTACAAATACAAATTGTGAAATTATTTTAAGCTAAGTGCTATATTAATTATAGATGGCAATGGCATGCAATTACTATTTAAAAAGAATTCAAAACAATAATTGTTATTTATATTTATTATTATTTTTTATTTAAATTATTATGCAATTTTTCAGAGCCTGTACAAGATCAAAGATTTGAAAGGCTAGAAGATGAGCTTCTTAAAGACCCAACTCATGTGGAGAAACTTAAATACAAAGAAAATGTCTTAGGAAAGAATGTCCCTCCATCATTACAAAAAAAATAATTAATTTTTGTTTTAATACAATTAGAAACAAGATTTATATACTTTGCAACACATCAAAGATAAGATTTTTGTAAATACGAAGCTAATAAAATCAAAATAATCCTAATTCAAGTAAATATTTTTCATCACCAGAGATTAATTAGATTTTATGATGCTATCTATTTATGTATGTATTATAAATAATAACCAAAATATAAATACTTTAAAACCACAGTGAACTTATATCCAAATAGAGAGACTTTGCAAAATAATTTGAGAATAGAATATAGATTTTTAAAAGCAAATATGAATGTTTATAATTGCAAAATGCATTGCATTCAAAGTGTGTTAGTTTGTTGCAATTTATATAATTTAGTGACAATCTGTTATCTATATAAAGCCTGTTACATATATTTCATCTTCATCTTAAATATTTGCTAGAATATCATATAGTCTTGAACTGCTGAGATATATAATAGCTGCCTGTGACCTTTTTAAGGTAGACACCTTAAGGTTGGAAGGTATGCAAATACTAATGCAAACATCCAGTTTCAGATATAAACTTATGAAATTTAATTATTTATATATACGACACTTCTATAATCACAAGATATTTTGAGTATCTAATCTACGAATTAAGAGGAAGGCTAGCAATTTATCCTACTCAGTGTTATTCATGATATTATTTAAAAAGAAAGGAAGTTACTTGAAATGATATATTTAATTTAACCTGTCTAAAATAGGTTTTATTTATTACCTTTAAAAAAGGAAAAAAATAGTACAAAGTAATGTTAAATTCAAATAAATGGATTCTTAGTTTCTTGGTTATTGATATTTTTATATTCCCTTAACCAAGACTGGATGGAGAGAATTCGTTAATGTAATGTAAGTATCTCTTTAAATTTAGGAGGTATTTAAATTCTACTAACATGTATTTTTTTATTACCAGCACACCAAGATATAAGTAATAAATTGAATTTTATAAATTAATTATAATTATCCTTTTTAAAACCAAATTATAAATAGTAATATATAAATAGAATTTATCTTGTAGAGATTATGTCAAATATTTATTGATTTTCATATGTTTGGAATATTAAGGATGGATTTACTTTTAATTAATTAGTCAATACTTTCAAGCATAGATTACTTACTAAAATACTTTCAAGCTTTAAAACAAATTAAAGTCTTAACTTTATCCTAGAAATATTTTTGCTATGGCAACAAAAACGATGTCAAAGTTAAAAAGTTATCGCTGCGCTGTCATTAGCTGTGGACAAAAAAAAAACTAACGCGTTCGCTTCTCTTTTGGAATTTATGTTACTGTAACAAGGCTCGCTTTTGTGTTTCACAGAGAAAAACTTTTAAGATTTCGGATACAATCATGTCAACAATGCGTTAATTGATACAATAATAACTATAATTGAAAGTTTAAAACTATTTAATGAGAGGAATACGTCTTTTTTACGGATCAATATCCCGCCCGTTGCAATGTCTCCATAGCGTCACTGCAAATGGAGACAAAGTCTGGCGTAGGAATTACTGACCATTGGATGAAAAGTATGATGGAACCGGCCGGTAGCGACAAACAAATACAAAACGACAGATCATCAGTAAAAAGGGAAAAGATGGCAGAGGCTTACAACGGACAAGAAAATAACATAACTTACGAGATGAAGCAGCAAAACGAAGGAAGGTATCGTTGCGACGTATGCGACCTAGCGTTTGAGGGTATGGAATACTTGATGCTGCATAAAAAGTTTCACGGTAACGATAAAGACGCGCCGACTATCGAGCCCGAACCGCCGGCGGTGAAGGAAGGGCCGAAGAAACGTAGGAAGTTCAAATGCGATCAATGTGACGTGAAAGTGAACTCCCAATATCACCTCGACATACATCGCAGCAAGCACGAAGGTAACGTTTCCAAAAAGTACATATGTCAGGTATGCGACCGTAGTTTTGTCGCGGCACAGTTCCTAAAAAGCCATATGCAGTCTCATTCTGCAACAAGTACTATTAATTGCGAGATATGTAACAAAAATTTCACCGGACAGGCGTATTTGAAACTTCACATGCAGCTACACAATGATATAAAGAAGTTTAAATGTTCGAAGTGCGATGAGATGTTCCCAACGAAGAACTGTTTAAAGATACATATGAAAAAGCACACAAAGGTCAAAAACTTTAAATGCGACTGCTGTCATAAGTTATTCGTTTCAAAAATAACTATGGAAAAGCATCGTCAATCGCACGAGGGACAGCCAATTGACTGTCACGTGAAATGTAGTCAATGTGACAGGACAATGCACTCATCGTTGCTACGAACTCATATTGCTAGGGCACACCCATCTACTATTGAAGATGATGTGAAAAGGCCTCACAAATGTATGACATGTGGTAAAAGCTTTATCGTTAAAATAAATCTCAATTTACACATTAGAGTTTGTCATCCAGATCTGGCCGAACCGGAGGATGAGGACGAGGACGTAATGACAGACAATTCTTAGTTTTAAGACTAACTAGTATACATATATCATGTACTATTAATAAATAATTATACTTTTTTATGCTAACATTATGGTTTTTTATTTTAATTTGTGTGTATTTTGTAGTACAATACAGTCAAGTATTTTTGAGTTTAAATAAACTTCAGTCCTCTGTTTTTTATTTGAAATTTATGAAATATTGTAGACTAAACCCATAATCACAGATTAAGTTATAATTTTGTTTATCAACGACATTCAGAAGTTGTATGCAATGATATATAATAGATTATTATTTACTAGCTTCTACCCGTGACTTCGTTCGCGTGAACTGTTGTCGCGTCATATGTTGATATTAGAGGGCGCTTTTTAGTGTCATCCTAATCCTGCAGAATTAACAGGATTTGTATATCCTTTATGTTATTCCAGTGAATAAGTGATAATTGTACTAAATTTCATCGATACTCGTTCAGCGGATTCGCCGTGAAAGAGTAACAAACATACATCCATACTCACAAACTTTCGCATTTATAAATTTAAATCAGTAGGATGGTATTATATATAAAAAAAATTTATTAAAACAACTGAGTTTGCAGTGTTATCAAAATAACTTCGACAAGTATTATCTTTACTTTCATTGAATCATTGTAGCATAAGTGTTTATATTCTCTATGGATGTTGCAATTTTTATGTATTCTATAAAATAATAATCTTCGGAATTGTTAAATAAATGCGAAAGTTGCGCCAATTATAGAAAAGACGAGAAGTGCAAGATGGTATGGACATGTAATGATTAGGGATGATAATCATGTGACCAAACGTGTGATAAATTTGAATGTGGATGGATATGTGCCTAGAGGGAGGCCTAAAAAGAGATGGTTAGATTGTGTGAAGTATGACATGCATATAAAAGGAGTGGCGCCGGTGTTGAGGAATGATAGGACAGAATGGAAGAGAAAAACATGTTGTGCCGACCCTACTTAGAGTGAGATAGGGACATAATTGTTAAATAAATTCACATACATAATTCATATGTTCTCTCCTTAAACAAAGATTTGATCTAGCAAATTGATTCATGGTAAATTCATAGGAATTTACTATACTTTTATACAATTTTTTTCAATTATTTTGATTTTATTTTTATTGTATTGCCAATACCTTTAATTAACTGTTAATATTGTTTACTTCAGAGAAAATAGCAGCATATAATCTTAGCATATATGAAAATAGAAGTGATATGCGCAAGTTGCCCAGAACTAATTATCTGTTGGGGTTTTGGGTGGTGGAAGTAAAGACCCTGCTTTGGCAAGAGCATTGTTCGTACAACCCCTTATTAGTTGGAGAAAATAAGTTGCGGCCTATTACTATCCTACTGCTGGGAATAGGCCTCTTCTCTATTCTTGAAGAGAAGGTTTGGAGCTAAGACCTACCACGCTGCTCCAATGCGGATTGGTAGGTTACACATATCCCCAGAATTTTCTACAGATATGCAGGTTTCATCACGATGTTTTTCTTCACCGAAAAGCGTGTGATAAATTGCAATTATGATCATTGTTCTCCTGCCCTTATCCCGCTCTACGTGGGGTCAGCAAAACATATTATATACATGTTGTCACATGATTTGGAATTTCGAAATTTACGACCGGCCGCCTGCCTGACTTCAACTTACCTTAGTCCTATTTAACGACTCCTTGGTAAGGAAGAGGGTGGTCTATTCTGCTCAACCGGATACCACACCGTGGTTAACTTACCTTAGTCGCCTTTTACGACGCCTCGGTAAGGAATGAGGATGGTCTATTCTACTCAGCCGGATACCACACGGCTAATAAATTGCAATTATCAATTAGACAAATAAGTTTTTATAGAAAAATTAATTGGTGACAGGGGTTTGAACCCGTGATCCCCTCGCAAGACTCGCACGGACTCATCTTTGGCACATGAAGACATTACGTAAATAAAAAACTATTTATTTCAAAAATGAATTTTATTTCATATGTTAGAAAATTTAAAACTTTCTACAAACTTTATCTTATAAATAAAACATGTATTTAATTTTGCAGGTATTTTCAAATCTATTAAACCATGAAATCATTATGAAGTAAATAAATAATTGAACATTCCAATAAATTATTCTACAGCTTCAAGCGTATTTTCGGTGCCATTGACTTTATTCTCCTTGACTTCTAAAGCAGCGGCAGCTATTCTTTCAGCCTCAATCGCTTGCTGTAATACAAAATCATTATTTATTAAAACTCATCATCTTCCTGCCCTTATCCTACTCTAAGTGGGGTCGGCACAACATGTTATAAACATGCTGTAACATGATTTGGCTGCGATATTACGACCGGCCGCCTGCCCGACATCAACACACCTTAGTCGTATTTTACAGCACCCTGGCAAGAAATAGCGTGGTATATTTTACTTAGCCGGGTACCTCACGGCGGGTCGACTTACCTTAGTCGCCTTTCACGACACCTCGGTAAGAAATGAGGGTCGTCTATTCTACTCAGTCGGATACTGTATAGACATTTGATATTAACAATTCCTTTTAATGACTTATCCTATCGGGTTAGCCCGACTACTTTCGAACCCATCCGGTTCATCAATCAGTTGCCGCCGCGATAACGTAGCTCATAAATAAGTGCCCCGGTCGGGTTCGATACTTGTCGGGCTAACCCGATAGAATGAGACGTGAGTATAGCCGTAGTTTATACATTAACTATGGATACCACTCACTAAAGTTTAGGTAAATTTAAAATGTTACTGAATATTTACGATCAATGCTCATATGTGTTTATCGTAAAAAAAAAAGTATATACCGCTTTTTTAATTTCTTCCTCTTTCTTCTTCTGTAACTCCCTGCTCACTTCCCTAATGAGCATAAGCTCTTCTAACTGCTTAGGGCTCAAGGGGTCGTAAATAGACGTGGGCACCGTATCTTTTTTGTCAAGATCATACTGGAACTGTTTGTAACTCTTCATCAAGGTTTCGAAGCGATCCTTCTTAATTTGTATATATTGGTTGTATGGCATTTTGTAGTACCTAGAAATAAAGAAGAGTCATTTAACTGGCAACATCTTCATTATCAAATTATTCTTTATTCAAATAAACTTGTAAATAAGTGCTTTTAAATCGTCAACTCTACTGCTGGTACGAAAAGCTTTTCCTACCGAGAAGAGCCAACAAGAAGGCTCTTCTAATAATTCTTAATACTAGTTACATTAAGTCATTCATATCATATAAGTAATCCTCAAGGTTTATAGTAGGCTTTCTGTATCAGCCTCTTTTTTATCAGTGTTTTTAAACTACAAAATTGATTGCAAAATTTTACATTAAAAACCCATAAACTGAAGATTATTTGAATGACAAAAATGCTGAGATTTAAAAATCCTTCAGCTTCAAATGAGACTGCGGTCTATTAACGTAAATTGGAATGTTTAAAGGATGGACAGCCAAGTTTCTTTCTGGTTCTTCTAAGTAAGAGCAACATTCCAAACCAGATGTAGCTTCGTTAAATCTAATTGATCCTAAACTATTGACGACGTGAGATAGAGCAAAGTTTACAGAGGGAGGCTTAGGGATTTTGTTGTGGAATGTGGAGTCTATCTCCTGATGATGCTTCGGTTGCAGGTCGAAACGATTCTTGAGTTTCCGATAGTGAACGTGTGTAGTGCTTGTGTATAGTGTTGGCAGTGGTGGAGGTTTGTGCATGTGTTTTTACGAATCCTGCATGTATCGGGTAGGAAAACGGATAGTCCACTCTACATTTAGCATTATATATATTTTCTATTTACTCAATAGCAGGTTATCGCAAAATAATGTATTATGAATCTCCGCAAAGTAACCCTTATTCTATAAATTAGTAACGGAGCGAAATAAACTTGTTTGTTTAGAATTAGATATATCTTTATAGTTGTACATAATTGAGGATATGTTAATATTAAAGTTGTTGCGAGTGAAGCCGTGGCCTCAGATTTTTATTTTATAAATTGATAAAAATAATATTCTTTAAATAAAATAATCAACTTTTGGACATACCTTTCAAATGCCAGACGAATGTGAAATAAAAATTCAATTAAGCGTGTTTATACATTAATATTCCCATTTTTATTGACCTCTGGATGCCATGATGGGGTGTTCAATCTTTGGTGCATTTAATAAAATAAAAGTTTTATGTTATATTATAAAATCCAGCGCATATTATTTACATATCATTTTCCCGCCATTATCCCTTTCTGTCACATGATTTGGCTACGTATTTTACAACCGGCCGCCTGCCTGACGTAAACTTACCTAAGTCGGCTTTTGCGACACCTCGGTAAGACAGAGGTGGTCTATTCTAATCAGCCGGATACAACACGGTGGGTCAACTTAAGTTAGTCGCCTTTTACTACACGTCGGTAAAAATTAGGGAAATCTATTCTACTCAGCCGCGAAAACGAAGTGCAAAAGGTTTAAATTCTTTCACATTAAAAACTGCATTTATAAATTTAGTACAGCGACAATGTTTCCATGTTTCTAGATGGTCTTTCTTGGGAAAGCATCATTCCAGACTAGAGTAAGTACGTAGCGAAATCATGTGACAACATGTTTATAACATGTTGTGCCGACCCCACTAAGTGGAATTAGTGCAGGAAGATGATGATGATCTCAATGTGAAATCAAAAGAGACCCAAAGGTTTATTATTCAAGGGGTCAAAATGTTACACATGCTAGCTAATTGTAATTTTTAATTCTTTTGTTTTTATTATGTATTTGAATGTTAATGCGTCTGTAAGCTACTCTGTAAATGTACATTGTATAATAATTAGCAACATATTTTGTATCTACTAAATTAGTTTTTCGGGATTTACTTTGTTTTACTGACTGCAACCAAAAATATTAGCTACCACAACTTATTAAATTATATTTTTTTAGATCAAAGTCTATAAACAGGAGTTTTTGTCAGTTAGGACTTATGGATCCTAAAACTTCGCTGACTCCTATAGTCAGCGAAGGTTATCAGAAAAGCCAGTCTTCTAGCAGGTGATGAAGATATACTCATATCAGAAACGAAGAGATCTGTAGAAAATTTAAAAATTGCCAATGTAGTTAAGTATGGGATGAGCACAAAACATAGTGTTTTTCTTTTAATACCTATACTACTACCTCAAACGTAATTGGAATCTATATTAAGCAAACTTGTCTCGTACATACTAGTTCTACATTTTTTTCTTGCTTTTAAGTACTATAATACCTGTAGATACCAATTTTTTGTAATGTTTAAATAACCCTAACCTGATAAAGGAAATATAATTTGTCAACTAGCTAAACGTTCTATATTACTTATTTAGTTTTTGTACATATTCCGTGTACTCTATTAGAAAAAAGTATATGAAAGCGCCATCTTTAACGAGTGTGCATACAAATGCAAGACTGAACAAAACAAGACTTTCTATCATAACATCGCAAACATTTTTTCTTCGTTTAGTTTTAAAAAAATATTAGCTATATATTAACAATAACTTTAAAGTGTATTTTATATATTTCATAAAATATAAAAAAGAAATGAGAGTAGAACGGAACGCAAAACTACCCCTCAAAGGCTAATGACTCACACCCCCAGTCGAAAATAACCGAACAAGCCCGACGGTACCCGAGCGCCGCGCGTACGAGCGCACGAAAAACATTTTACAAATCCATCTACAATTATGTAATAAGTATTTTTTTTACACCCAAATATTAAAAAAAAAATCGGTGATGAAAAAGTACACGACTAGTGTTATAAAAATAAGACAATTGACTATGGCAAAGCACGCGTGATGTTATATTGATTTTCTGTGACGTGAAGGAACTCTATGCGGAATCCAGTGTTTTTATTAGATGTAGTGAAATATTAAAGTGTTCCTTTAGAGTGAGTGAATAGAATATAAATAATAAAAATATAATATTTTAAAAATATACACGCGACTCAAGTTATTAATACTTCAGTGCCTTGTAAATAATCATTAAAAAAACAACCAAAAATATTATATTAAAATAATATAATATAAATCTTTGTAAAGATTTCTAAATAACAATTAAAACATCGATGTTTTTATAAATTAAATTGAATGTTTTACAGAATCTTCAATTACCATAATAGAGACGGCAATATTTCTACAAAGAAATTAATTAAATAAATACATTTCATAATTTTATGTTTATTTTTAGAACAAATATTATTTTTTAATAGTAAATTGAATACAACTCGAAGCAGTATCGATCGTAGCGCTTTGTAGCATTGCTGTTAACAGCCTACGACGTTTGTCAAGATCGCATTTGTTGTTATGCGATTTTCTTTAAATTTTCCATTTCCACCTTTTACGTAAATGGTTACAGTTTCCAAATGAATATTCTATTTTTAAATCTAGTTATTCTTTAGTTTATGATATTATTTACATTAAGTGTTAATTATTGTCTATTTTTACGTGGAATGTTTACGTAATGCTGGATTAAATCGAATTACGAACGGCAATTTTATACATATTCCATTATAGCCATATTTGAATACTTTTTGAGTTAAAATTTATACATTTTATTTTTACATTAATAATAATAAATTTACATGATTATATAATTATATTATGGTCATATCGGTATTGAAATAGAAAACAGAGAAAAAATATTACACATTTTAATTTTTTTAGTTTTTATAGTTTTTTTAGTTCTTTTTGTACTGAAAATACGCCGAAATGGCCAAACGAGGAGGGAGACCTACTCTTACTAGAGGTCGTGTGTTCAAAGCCTGGGCAAGAAGCAAGATCTCTATGAAAACTTGTGTGTTCAATTATCTTGCGCTTTTCAGTAAAGGGAATATCAAAATGAATAATTATTTAAATATGTTTAGACATTTTTCCTTTAGCTCAACATATGTTGATGATTAGCAATGATTAAATATCTCACCTAAAAAATAAAACCGATTAATATTATAGAAATTATTCGTAGATATATATAATAATTTTATTTATTTAATTTATGTAAAAATGTACAAGTTATGTCTATATTAGACATGGAGCTAAGTTGATAACTTACCTAATAATCATACCCATGTGGAAAGGTCCCAAGAAAGCCCGATGGTATCCAGCTGAATAGAATAGTCTCATTTCTGACCGTGGTGTCGTAAAGGGCGACTAAGGTAAGTCGACCCATTCCCGATTCAACTATTTCCGCCGCAGTTATATACTATAGCTGCCATATGCCATGGCCATGCCATAACATTATATTGACTGGCCCGTTGGCGCTGTTGGCAGTGAACCTACCTTCAGCTCCGAAGGTCGCGAATTTGATGCCTGTCGAGGGATTTTTCTTCTGTAAACAATTTGTATGTTCTTCTTGTCTAGTTGTATATATGTTCATTTATTTAAAACATTATCCTATCCTACTTCCTAATAGATCAACCTCATTTCTTACTGAGGTGTCGTAAAAGGCAACTAAGGTAAGTTGACCCACCGTGTGGTATCCGGTTCAGTAAAATAGACCACCCTCTTTCTTACCGAGGAGTCGTAAAATACGACTAAGGTAAGTTGACGTCAGGCAGGCGGCCGGTCGTAAAATACATAGCCAAATCATGTGACAACATGTTTGTAACATGTTGTGCCGACCCCACTCATAGTGGGATAAGGGCAGGAAGATGATGATTATCCCATCCTACTTCCTACTAATATTATAAATGCGAAAGTTTGTGAGTATGGATGTATGTTTGTTACTCTTTCACGGCGAATCAGCTGAACCAATATCAATACACTGGAATAACATATAGGCTATAGAAATCCTGTTAATTGTACAGAAATAGGATGACATTGAAAAGTACCATCTATTAACAACCTAAAACACGACAACAGTCAACAGTAAAAGCTAGTATGTTATTATTTACAAGTCTTCATTCACCTATAACACTAGTATTAAGTAACTTACCTTAGGGTCGGACAGACGTGTTTGTAAGTGTCCCATATATTTATAATATCAATTAGGTACATAATTTTAATAAAAAACTTATTGCCTAAGCCTTGAACCCGTAACCCCGTAGAAAAAGTCACATGGTCACATCGTTTATCTGTCATAGCTTTATGTGAAGCTGTATTATATAAAGCTATGCAAAAGCTACATTAACCCCCAGCGTAGCGTATGATTTGAAGTGTAACTCGATGTTTTGGCGGCTTTCCAAGCTTTTAACATAATTTCGACGTCGATATAGCGTTATGGACCGCTTTTAATATTTCACTGGATATCACTTACTTTTTAATTCACTGTACATTTTTTTGCCTGCGTGGAAATCAAATGACAAGATTGTTCATTGAAATTTTGAACATAAAAGTAGTTATTTTGAGTTTACTATAAGAGATAGAGACATGCTGTCCCGGATTTTTTGTAGTATTTCTGTAGGCCTACAATTCTCTTGTACATTACTTTAGTGTATCTCTGCTGGTTTACGAAGCGCACGCCATTAAAGCTTCCATCAGTATTTTACATATCGCACGCTTAGTATTAAAGTGACCTAATTCAGAAAACTTGTTCTGTGGTAGATTGCAATAAAGCGTAACGTAGCGCCTACAAAACTAGTGTTAAAGAGAGTGATAACTTTGAAGAGGACGAAAACCCTAGTTTTTTTAATAGTTCGAGGCGTGATGTCATAGATGACATTGAAATAAGGATTACAATGTATCTAGCTCAATCACGACATATTTTATATTCGGTCACTTTAATACTAACCGTGGGATATGTTATTGTTAGAAAAGATAAAAAAATAGTACATGTACAAAGGCGGAGTGATCCCTAAAGGAATCATTTCCAGTAAACCTTTGACTTACAAGAAAAAGACGTGAAGTGAAATAGGTCTAATATAGAAAGAAAGAATAAGAAAATAACGAAACACTAAGTAACTAGATGAATAAATGCACTTGAGATAACACAGAGTTAAGTTACCAATAAAGTTTATTTCTTTCTTTCTTGTTTAAAAAATAGCACTCAAGGCACTGAAGTATTTATTAAGACTAAAAATTAGATAATAATAATACATTATAACATAAATATGCAGTGAATAGCTATGACCGTCCATTTATATGGCACCTGACTATTAGGATAAGGAAAAAAAATGACACCAAAAGAACTTTCAATATGACACGATGTATCGTTATGAAACGTATTAATAACGGTCCTATAACCGTATCGAACCGGTCCGTCTACGGTCAGGCGTGAAAATGGAGGGGGTGAATACAGCCGTCGAGGCCCACCAATATGTCGGGCCCTTCAGATTGGAAAAAACCCTGGGGAAAGGACAGACAGGTGAGAATACACTTTTTTTATGGTAAGATCGTACCAACACTTCCACTAACTAACTGACCTTTTCACTAACCAATCGACCGTTTCACTTTCAAATTCAAAATATTCTTTATTCAAATAAACATGTGCTTTTGAATCGTCAACTCTACTGCTTGTTCGGAAATCTGTTTAAAAATATAATTCTTATTACTAGTTACATTTAGTCTTAACGAGCTATATCCGCATATTCTTATCTTCTAAGTAATCATCAACAGTATAGTAGGCTTTCTGAATCAGCTTCTTTTTAACTGCTGCAATGGCTGACTAACTGATCCTTCTATTATTTAACAAATCCATTCATTGTCCCATTGACTCTTCAATAAACTAATTTAACCATAAACTGACCCCTAAACCGACTTCGAATTCATCCACCGATTTACTACTGTTCCTTCCACCAACTGACTTCAAATATCTCCGAAATTCTACCGACTTAATGACCTTTTTCTGTCTAACTTACCATTCTACCCATTAATTGATCTACCCAGCGACTAACTGAATTTTCCACGGACAATCTGAAACCTTCATCAACCAAACAACTAACCCTACCATTGCCTGGCTAAGCGTTCCACCACATACCTAAGCCTTCTACCGACTAAATGACCTTTCCATCACTAACTGACTCTTCTCAAATTCAAAATTCAAATTCAAAATATTCTTTATTCAAATAAACTTGAAAACAAGTGCTTTTGAATCGTCAACTCTACTGCTGGTTCGGAAAGCTGTTCCTACCGAGAAGAGCCAGCAAGAAACTCGGCGGTTGCTCTTTTTAAAAAATACAATTCTTAATGCTAGTTACATTTAATGTTCCTATCTTGTACAGGGTCGAACAATATTTATATCCACGCATTTTTATCGTCTAAATAATCCTCAACAGTATAGTAGGCTTTCTGTATCAGCCTCTCCTTAATAGTGTTTTTAAACTGCTGTAATGGCAAAAAGTTAAAATTGATTGTGGAATTTTATTATAGAATCTTATACCCAAACCCACAAACGACTTACGTACTTTCTCAAGGCGCAAAGCAGGGGCCGCAAGCTTATGTCGGTTCCTACTTTGTCTTTTATATACATCGCTTATTGTTTTATAATTCTTTATATTATTGTATAGAAAAATTAAATTACTACTTCTACCGGCTAACTCCTTAAGGACTAGATCTCATACACTACTGTTATATAATTCTTTAAAACGTCTTACACTTATAGCTCGTGTTCTTCAGAGCTATGAAGGTTTCCTCACGATGGTTCTAAACGTATGATCAACCCTAAGTACCAATTTGTTTAATTGGTACTGGTGGAAATATAGAAAGCTCATAAGTGCCCACTTTTGGCTTGAAATACAACCTGATGAGTCTTGCACTCTTACTGATTAGCTTTCAATTAATACAATTAATCATTAAAACTAAAGTTCATTACTTAATAATATTTTTTATTTATATTATAATAATACACGTCATATTCTTAAAATATTAAATGCACATATCAGTTGTCTTCTATGTCTCTATACCGTTGAACTCGCTTCTTGTTGTCAGATTCTTCTAGAATCACTTGGAACAGTGAATTCGTCAACAGAGGGTCTGAAAACAAATATAACAAATTGCAATTTTAAATTCAAATTATTCTTTATTCAAGTAAACTTGTAAGGAAGTGTTTCTAAATCGTCAATTCTAGCTGGATAGAGTATTCATATACCGAGTGAATGTATCAATAATGTTGGATAAAAACTTCCCATATCTACTACGAGTTTTAAAGTACTTAAAACACTTTTAAATCTCGAATCTTAAGAGCCCTCTAGTAGGTATTGTTATCCGCGCTGAAGATCACTTTAAGATGTATATTGTCATAACATTTCTGGTAGACTGTTAGTTATTATACTTAGGGCCTGTTTCACAAGTTACCAATAAACTGCCACTTAGCTTATTCGGAACATATCTGACACATATCTCAGAATTTTGCGTTTCTCAGGTTTCTCATAGGCTTATTCAGCACTTAAAGTCCCTAATAAGTTAACAGGTAGATCATGTGGCTGTTATTTTGTTTATCTGCTGGATAACAAATGCCTATTTCAATATGGCCGCGATTTTTTTAAAATTTTTAATTTTTTGAGTTTCTTTTTAGAGACATTTATCTGCTACTTAGTTTATTTGTCGGTTAACTATCTGTCTTTATCAGTTACTTTTGAAACAGGCCCTTAGAGTGGGGGAGTTACAGGCACGATGGCTTCCTTCTGCAAGGACATTATGGAAGGTGGTACGAAGCGGATCCGATCAGTCGACTCGCTCAAGACCATCGCGTGCCGCCCTAACTTGGACCTTCTGGGCGTTCCGTACGGAGTTTATCGGACGCCAACTTTATAAGGTCCCCGAGGCGTTTGATGCATCTGGTGCTCCCGATGTATTCTCTAGCGGAGGGTTGAGGAAGGCGTGAAATCTGGACTTTGATCCAGAATATTTTCAGTCCGTTTCAAGTTTCAAGTCCGGACAGACCGCCCGTTCCAAACTGAGCTATTGTAACTTCGGAAGTAACACCGTAATTAACCTTTGTTTTCTAATAATATTGTAGCAGTTTATCAGTGCCTGAAAACGGGATCAAACTTTTTTTAACTCATATAAAGACTAAAAGATCATCATCCTCACTGCCTTATCCTAATCTAAGTGGGGTCGGCATAACATGTTGTCACATGATTTGGCTACGTATTTTACGACCAGCCTCCTCGCTGACGTCAACTGAACTTAGTCGTATTTTACGATACCTTGGTAAGAAATTAGTGTGGTCTATTTTACTCAGCCGGATACCACACCGAAGATCAACTTACCTTAGTGGCCTTTTCCGACAACTCAGTAAGAAATAAGGGGTGGTCTATTCTACTGAGCCGGATACCACACGGTGGTAAAAGATATTTTAGGCTGACTTTCCTTCTGTAAGTATAATAATTCTATGGTGTTAACAGTATTTACGTATCCATAGTCGAATAAACAACGTGATTTCATAAAACTAAATGGAAAACATCCAAAAGTCACCCACTTTGGGACCACTGTCTGTCACATGTCGGATTCGGACACTATTTCTGTGCTCATCCTATTTGGAACATGTCGGAAGTTAATAACATAACAGTACTCTGCTTTTAAATTGCATTTCTACGTGCTTTATCAATATGTACATATTTTACCTTGTTCGACTAAACTTTACGTTTATTTATTTATTCATTTTTATTTATTTATTTACATTAAAATTTAGACGATCGTGTATAGATTTAATCAATGGAATTAATAAATAAATGAAACGTGCAAACAAACAAAGAATTATATAATTTCTCTTAAAAGCGTGCGTTTCGTTGTATTATAATAATAAGGCATTATGTAATGGAGATAACTGTAAATTTAGTTTCGGGTGTTAATAAGTTCTTTTTTGCAAAAATCTGCAGTTTTAGTAATCCTACAAATACCATAGACCATAGAGGAAATAATATATCTATATTTTAATTCGAATTATTCTAAACCATTGTTCCAAAACGGAGGTTCATTTGAACCATAGCAAATATAAGCGAAACAAGTTTTTATTTTCTCAGTTTTTATCAGCCTAGAATGTAAACCTAAAATAAGTTTCATGATTATTTCACAAATTCTAAAGGCTAACTGTTTAACTAAGATCTTGCCTGCAAGGTACAAAGATGCGTAAGGTAGGTGCGGCGTACCTCAGTACCCCACAGGCGAAGTCTGAGTTAAACGGTTAGGCTATAATCAATAAAACGTATTTTGAGATTAAATTACATTTTTATTGTACTTACTAGAGCTAAATAAGCTGCCATCGTTAATGGCCATAATTGAGACACTCGGAGGCATCGCTTGGATCGCAGCTTTGTATTCCAATGTCGGTTTGCATAGGATCTTCGAGATTAAAAGTAGGATAATGCTGAAATAATAAAAATACTATTAAATTTATTCTAGTGTTACTAGTGTTATATGTCCGGAAGAATTAGTTGGCCGCGGTGACCTAGCCACGCGATGTGGACACTTAATTCGTGTGTCATAATTATTATTATAATGGGGTATTAATAGTTTAATTAATTAATAATTACCTGGTTGACCGAGCCTTGCTCGGTAATTCTTGAAATGATGTAAAAAAAATTAAAAAAAAAATAAAAAAAAAAATTAAAAATTATAGGGCAGATGGGGGTCCATCCTAGGTATTTTCAAATCTCTAGACAGCCCGTTCCCCAAATAAACTACCATGACTTTACGTTTGACAGCGAAAAATTGTGATTGTACTAAACGTAAAGTTCAAACAATTTTTAGAGCCCGAAACATAGGGTTAAAACGACATTATAATAAAATTAAACTAGATCGATTTTTCTCCCCCAAAACCCTAGGTAGATTCCCTAGATGCTGAATTTCAGTAAAATCGTTGGAGCCGTTTTCCAGATTCGGAAAAAATATATATATACATACAAGATTAACTCATTTTAATATTAAAGATTAATAGTAGTAGTTAATTAGTAGTTGTCCGCATGAAAGTCAGTGGGTCACAAATTTTTTCTAATGTAAATCCAGACCCGCGGGAATTCTAGGCTAAAAGTACCCTACAAGTTGCTTCTCTACCTCTTCTATTTTCCAGTGTAAATCCCATTAAGTTCGGTCGTTCCGAAAAATGCATTATTAACCTAAACCTTCCTCAGCATGTTTTCAGGAATCTTTGAGTAAAAACCGTACAAAAAAAATCCGCAAAAAAGTTTTTAGGAACTTTGTTTTATAATAAGTATAGACATGCTTATTTCAGTGAAAAAAAAAGTTTATATATCATAAGTGGATATGTATCATTAAAGTTGGAATTCTATTTACCTTTTTTTTCCTTCCTTTCTGAATATAATTGTTTATGTATGACGAATGTTCTACATAAGAATTTCTGCGGGCTCAGTATTTACGCGGCAAAAACTTTTTAACACGCTGATTACCACGCGGCGGAGCCGGAGGCATAGCTGATAATCTATACTAATATATAAAGCTGAAGAGTTTGATTGTTTGAACGCGCTAATCTCAGGATTTGAAAAATTCTTTCAGTGTAAGATAGTCCATTTATCGAGGAAGGCTATAGGTTATATAGCATCAAGCTAAGATGAATAGGAGAGGAGCAGCAATAAAAAATATAACGTAACCGGCAAAATTTAAAGATTTCCTTGCGTGCGTTGCGTAAACGGTAATAGTTATTCAAAAATCATGTATTACAAAATTGTTCACCTCTAAAAGTTCTAAATAAAAGTCCGCGACAGTATACGTTAGCGTTTAAGGTTAACGCACTTCAAGCATTTTTATACATCAAAATACTATATCAAGTTTTAATTGCTATTTTTATAGATAAGTGGGTAAATCTGTACCTGTTCAACAGAGAAGCCATATCAATTACAGGCGGACGGTTATCCTAAACGACGATATCATGTATACTGATAAATGGGTCCACCAGAAACTGCCCGACTCAGATTTCCTTACACAGTTAGGGTATATGCAAAGAGCTGATATTACGCTTTAATACTTACTAATATTATAAAGTATGTCTTTCTGTTGGTAAAATTGAGTACGATAGCAGACTGTCATTCCTTTACCCTTATCCCACTCTAAGTATGGTCGGCAAAATATGTCTTCTTCTTCCATTCTCCTTTAATATTCGTCGACTCTGGTGTCACTCCTTTAACATGCATATCATTTTTCACACAATCCATCCATAATTTTTTCGGCCTCCCCCTAGTCGTATCCATCATCCACATTCATATTTAAAACTCTTTTGGTCACTTGATGTTCATCCCTGCTCATTCCATGACCATAAAAACTTAGTCTCGCACTTCACATCTTTTCTGAAATGGGCGCAACTTTCTGATTTTCCCTAATATACTCATTGCGTATTATATAAACACAAACAATGAATTCCTAATTTTCCATCGGAAAAAGAACATGTAATTGAGAGTAATTAAACATTTAGGTAACGGACGAAATTAGTACAAATCAGCACAACTAGTAGTTTATAATATAATATTCATGGTTGTTTTTTACGTCATCCGATTGTCCAATTGCCTCTTCAGGTGATAAGAGGGTTGGCTCCTTTTTTGCACAAAGTTTCAGCTTAGCGATTAAGCGCGGAAACGCTGTCAGCATTCTTGGGACCATTCCACGTAGGCATGATTTTTAGAGTCCTAACGTGTAAGTAATTTAAGGTAGATATAACTTGTACATATTTGTGGTATATAATAAAAAAATGATTTAATAAATGAATGCGTTACTTTGCGGAGGTCCATAATACAAAATTAATGAGAATATTATTTTGGTATAATCCACGATAAAATTTTTATCGCAAAATTATAATTATAGCAAAATAATATTCTCATTATTTTTGATAAAAAAAAAATGATAAAATAGTAACAAAGTGACTAGGCCCAAATAGATTCGAAAGACAGAAAAAAGAAAAGTTGTAAATGTATACAAAACATACATTAATATCCACGTATAAATTTCTGTTACAGAAATATTATAGAGATTCCTAATATAGTAAAAGTGTATGTATTTAACAAAGTTGTGCTAGTAACCTTGGCGTGTTTATATTTGTCAATCGATTAACATTATACGATAAGGAGCAATATTTAATATAACACAATGAAAATTATAATACGAAAAAGCACGAAAGATGATATATTTTATTACGCATTGCTACGGAACAATATTTTTATTCCCTTCCTCCTATCTATAATAAACTTCCACAGTTTAAAAAACAATAAAAAGGGATGCTAATACAGAAAGCTTACTTTATTGTTACATGAAAAGTTACGTAGATTCGTTTTTCAGTTAGGTCCTGATAAAAAATCAAATAAGCAAACAAATACGCTTTATAGATTATTTATTTTTTTAATTTATTTAACGGTCTGGAATCCAGTCCCTTAAGGCAAACACTTTTGCATGTTTTGTTACAAAGACCAAAAGAAACCATACAAAAATCCGTTCAGCAGAATTAGCAACTCATTCGAAGGTCTCGGTATTCGCTTCTACAATAAAATTCCGCAATCCATACTAGACCACTCTACAGAAAGGTTTAAATTAAGTATAAGAAATATTCTTATACGTAAAGCATATTACAAAATTGAAGATTATTTGGATGATAAAAAAGCCTGGATTTGACAATCCTTTCAGCTTCATACAAGACTGCGGTTTAATAATTTAAAATCGAAAATGGTTAAAAAATTGACCACCGAGTTTCTTTCTGGTTCTTCTCGGTAAGAGCAACATTCCGAACCAGTTGTAGCTTTATTAATCATATTAATACTTGACGATTCAAAAGTTCTTGAAAGAGCTTATTTGAATAAAGATTATTTTGATTTGATTTGAGTATATTTTAAGAAATCGATCACATACAGAATTTGTTTTATATGCTTACTTCAGTTTAAAAAAAGTTTGTGTATCATAGGTGCAAGTTGGAATTCTGTTTACTTTTTCTTTCCTTTCTTTCTAAATTCCTTTATAAATGTTTATGTATAACGAATTTTCTTTAAATCACTTTACTATGTTTGTTTTTATTAATATATAAATGCTATTAAGTAATTTATAGATTGAACATCAACACAATCTCAAATAATGCGTCCTCATAATTCGAAAAGCCACTCGACTTTTGCTGGTATAGTAAAACCAATAAGCTAATGGACCCTATGTGCCTCAATAAAGATCGAAAGTCCTGTTTTTGCGCTTTATATTGACCTCTTAAAACAAATTTCGCAATCAATTTTAGCCATGTTTGCACAATATTTTTACGTGTATTCGGAACATACACACTATAACCAACCAGGTTTGATAAAATTATTTTTTTGTTACTAACTATTTTTGAGGCTATTTTGTATAACGAGCTAGTTCGATATGCCCTAATACAAAATTCAAATCATTCTTTATTCAAGTAAACTTGTAAAACAGTGGTTTTAAAACGTCAAGTGTAACTGGTTCGAAAAGCTGTTCGAACCGAGAAGAGCCAGCAATAAACTCAGCGGTTGCTCTTTTCAAAATATAATTCTTATTACTAGTTATTCCACTTATCCCATTTAGAGTGGGATAAGGGCAGAATGATGACGAATATGATCTTTATATATATGATCAAAGAAGGTTTAGGCGTATACATTGTTAGGGTTTTATGTAAATTAGTTTAAATATGACAATGGTTGTTCAAAATTTCGAAAGAAGTCAAGGTGCTTGGGAGCTGATATCGAAAGCACTGCCTCCTTTGAGATGTAACAAAACAAAATATATGATGAAAATATTTCTTTGCTATTAAATTCTGAAGAAAAGTCCACGACACCATATCATCATTCTCTTGCCCTTATATCGCTCTAAATGGGGTCGGCACAACCTGTTATAAACATGTGGTCACATGATTTGGCTACGTATTTTACGAACGGCTGCCTGCCTGTCGTCAACTTACCTTAGTCGCCTTTTATGACACCTCGGTAAAGAATGAGGATGGTCTATTTTACTCAGCCGGTTATCTCACATCTTGCCATATATCTATATTTTTAGAATGGCCTAATAAACTTGTATAAACTTTTAAGAAAATGATCACGTATAACGCATATGGCAATCCTTAAAATAAGTTGCTTAAAGCATTTATTTCTTAAAGTTGGAATTATAACTTTACACAAAATTATATGTAATTTAGGACCACTTTCAGGGCATAATATGTTATACTAATCATGTAAACCCGGGGCGGAATAAACGATAAAAAAGTTGAATTTGAAATTTCATTAACTGTGCCCTATAAAATTTGTATGTAATGTAACGGCCTGTTGATATCCCACTGCTGGGCATAGGCCTCTTCTCTCCGTTTTTTTTTTTTTTTTTTGGAGAGAAGGATTGGAGCTAAGACCTACCACGCGGCTCCAATGCGGATTGGTAGGTTACACATATCCCCAGAATTCTCTAGAGATATGCAGGTTTCCTCACGATGTTTTCCTTCACCGAAAAGCGTGTGATAAATTGCAATTATCAATTAGACACATAAGTTTTACTAGCAATTCATCATTGGTGCCTGCCCGGGGTTTGAACCCTAGACCTCCTCGAAAGAGGCGCACGGTGTTACCGCTGGGCTACCACAGCTTATGAATAAAATTTGTAATGAAATTATAATTCTTTAATCTGAAAAATCAACAGCTCCTAACGATTACATTCAACATTTCCCGCAATATTGGAATTCAAAACGATTTCTTCACAAGAAGTCCGCACTTGATAACTTCTTTTAAAACTTCCAGAGCGAAAATTGTTTGAGAAAGTTTTTATTAAAAATTCCTAATTATGATCGTATTGAAGCGAATTTGTACGACTTCTTTGATTAAGGAGAACTTTTACGCGGCGTAAATTATTGGGTCTCATAAAATATTTGTATAGTAGGTAAAATAGCTATTTTTTAGAGATTGTCTCTCCACCTAGTCGCGAGTCTCTATCTTACTTTACTTTAATATTATGTACTCGTAGGTATACAATATGTTTTTGAGCATAAAATATAATGGACCTTTTCCTTTTGTCACTCAAAAGTTGACTGGAAGAGATCCCTTTTAGGGATAACTCGGCCTGTATACATGTGCTTTTTTACTTTTTCTTTCTCTTTTCTAAATCACTACATATTATAAAATAAAGTCGCAATATCCATATGTACGCATAAAACTTTAAAACTACGCAACAGATTTTGATGCGGTTTTTTTAATAGATAGAGGGATTTCAGAGGAAGGTTTGTACGTTTAATAACATTCAATACCGAGTAGAGAAATACTGTAATTTTTGAGGTTTCTGTAAATAATTACATTTTTTTCCGCTTACATTGCAAACGCAGGCTAAACCCTACGAGATTTATCAAAGTGATGTACTAAGTATTTGTACACCTCGAAAAGGTCTACAGAAAAGTCCGCGATGGTATATGTCTATCTCTTATGGATAACCCACAATAGCATTTTTTGTCATTTACTTTTTACGAAAAATAATGCTTATGTACAAAGCAATTTTTATATGATACAGCATTAATCCTTATCCAATTAAGTACCTTAAATAAATTGTTGATTTAATATATATCAATATGGCCGTTTACAGCATGTTATTTAAGTGAACATTTTCGGAGATATTACAGATTTATATTGCCGTGAGGACGCCGCGCTTCACCCTATAGCACTTCGAATCTTTTAAGAGTTTGTTTAAAGACATTCTGTAATTAATTGTAAAAATAAAATACATAGGTAAAATGTAAAAGTAAATAAGTAAAAATGTACTATATGAGTTTAGATATTCCAAAGATAGCAGGAAATCGTCTTGGTATAGGGAGAGGAAATTGTTTTTCTCCAAATTTAACGCTTGCGGGCCACGGGCAGTAATGAATACTTACTTTACTACTACTGGATCGATTTTAATAATTTTTTTTACACTGACTGACATGGGATATATATTTTAAGCCCGTGCAAAGCAGGGGCAGGCCGCTAGTATATGTATAAAAAGAAACAAAAAAAATGGATCACAAAGATAGTACGACTATCTTTGTGATCCATTTTTTTTTGATAAAGTAGGAACCGACATAAACTTGCGGCTGCCTGTTCTTCTGCTGCCTGCTTCTTGGCTTAAAAGTTTGCGGGAGTTTGATATAAAATTCATTGCCATATTATAGTTGTTTCAAATATCTTTAAAAAAAAGCTAATGTGGAAAGACTAAAATACTATTGACGATTACATAAATCCTTAAAAAGCTTGGATTAATTATATTTCAAAAAGAGCGACTCCCGGAATTCTTTTTGGCTCTTCTCGGTAGGAGCAGTTTTCCTAACTAGCAGTAGAGTATAGAACTGGCTATACTCACGTCTTATTCTATCGGGTTAGCCCGAGTAGTTTCGAACCCATCTGGGGCATATTCATGAGCGTAAAGAGCTCATGAATAAGTGCCTCGAAACTAGTGGGGCTAACCCAATAGAATAAGAGGAAAGTATAGCTGGTTATATTTGGCATTAACTATGAATACTATTCACGATAGTTAACATCATTTGTTTACAAGTTTATTTGAATTTTTTTTTTTAATTCGAATGTGTAGTCTAAAAAGCCATTGTACTTCATTTTATACGAAAACTATTTTATTAAAACTATTCAATTTAATTGTCTAAAAATCTCCACAAATCTAAGCTTTATGTCCTATACCAATTACATTTAAATGGTATCTATAGATCATTTATACGGAATCGGATATACAATCAGTGATAGTGATGTAAAAGTAAAATTGTTTATTTTAAACACTTCCTTTATTTCAGGGTTGGTTAAGTTAGGCGTGCACTGCGTGACGGGAAAAAAAGTGGCGATCAAGATTATCAACAGGGAAAAGCTTAGCGAATCGGTGCTTATGAAGGTACTATAATATTATTATAATATTTTCACGCATTTTCATAACATCTAATAACATAATGAATCTAATAACATAATGAATCTAATAACATAATTCTAATAACATAATGAATCAAAAATAGCTGAATCCTAAAGTCACATTCAAATTTAGCTAATTTTAAATATTTGTATTACATTTTTCTGAAAATGTAAAGATTGATATAACTTAAATTTACAGTGATTAAAACTGTATTTAATATTTTTATTTGTCGAAACTCCAAGAATTAAACACATAAAATAAAATTTTCATTTAACTCAATTTTAATTATTTTGGATATACCTAGGTTTGATTCTAACCCCCTCAATTATATTATATAGTTTTTAGTTCACTAAAAGGCCAAATATTGTCGTCCATCTTAATATTATGAATGCGAATGTCTGTCTGTTACGTTTTCACTTTTTCGATTAACCAATAATGATAAAATTTGGCACAATTAAGTTCACAAGTTTATACACCGGAATAGCAACAATACATATTATAAAACGAAATCCCCGAAAGATTTCCGTATGTGATCGTTTACTCAAAATCTACAAAAAGGATTTTCGTACGGTTTTAACTAAAAGATTTAAATTCGATAAGACGGTTTAATTCCTGCGGATTAATGCGGAATAAATTTGTGACGTTGATTTCTACACGGGTGAAGCCGCGGACGCTAGTTATAGGATGAATTAATGAATGAATGTTAAAATATAAAGCTACTCGTATATTTACAGTCTAATGCACACAATGTTGAAGATTTCAAAGCTTTCAGGCTAAATTGTAGTCCACACAAAAGTCCATGCAAAAGCCTAAAAGCTTTACTGAAGTAATTTATAGTATTAAGCGTTACTTTGCGGAGATCCATAATACAAAAGTAATGATAAAATTATTTTGCTATAATCCGCGATGAAGTAAAATAGAAAATATATATTATGCCAAATGTAGAGTGGACAATCCGTTTTAATACATGCAGGATTCGTAAAAACACATGCACAAACCTCCACCACCTCCAACACAATACACCACATACGTTCACTATAACAACCCCAACAAACGTTTCGCCCCACAACCGAAGCATCATCAGGAGATACACTCCACGACAAAATCGCAAAACAAAATGTATCAGGTATAAAAGGAATTGTAGAGTGCTACATTTAGCATTATATATATTTTCTATTTTACTTCATCGTGGATTATAGCAAAATATTTTATTATTACTTTTGCTTTACTGCAGTAATATCTGATTAAATGCAAGCACTGGTTTTCTGTAAAATATAATGTTAATTTTATTTTCAGGTGGAGCGAGAGATAGCTATAATGAAACTAATAGAACATCCGCACGTGCTCGGTTTGTCCGACGTTTACGAGAACAAAAAATATTTGTAAGTCATCATTATTCATGTTCCTGTTCAAATTTTAGACGAGTATATGTGCCTGGAAAATACGTTTCGACAATTTTGAGATAGAGATCAATCGCAAAATCCAACTCGTATAGGCAGTGTTCATTCTACTCGAAACCTTTCGTCCAAAAGGACTTCAAAGAGGTCGCGGGGTCCGTTGGATCCAAGCGGCACAAGATCTCTTGGATCCCTTAAACAGATCTGTTTCAAGCAGTGGCCGTCCATCGGTTGAAAAAGAAGATTGTTGTGCCCTTATACCGCTGTGTATACCGCTGTGTATACCTTATACCTGAAAATAAAAAGCTGTGATGGCCCAGCGGTGCGACCGTGTGAATCTCTAGAGAAGATCACGGGTTCGAACCCGGGCAGACACCAATGAGTTTTTCTCTTAAAACTTATGTGTCTAATTGATAATTTCAATTTATCACACGCTTTTCGGTGAAGGAAAACATCGTGAGGAAACCTGCATATCTCTAGAGAATTCTGGAGGTATGTGTAACCTACCAATCCGCATTGGAGCAGCGTGGTAGGTCTTAGCTCCAATCCTTCTCTCCCAAAAACGGAGAGAAGAGGCCTATTCTCAGCAGTGGGATAGCAACAGGCCGTTACTTACTTACTTACCGCTGTGTGTGGTCGGGACATGTCTCTCTCTTCCATTCTCTCCTATCATCCGATCATTCCGGTGCAACTCCCTTTATATGCATGCCATACTTCAGCCTTTCTCTAGGTACACTTTCGACCACATTTTTAAAACCCGTTTGGTTACTGGATGACATTTTTATTCCTCATCACATGTCCATACTGTCTTGATCTTGTACTTCTCCGCATTTCTATAATAGGAGCACCTTTCAGATTTTCCATTATATACTCATATTGTATTTGATCCAGTCTTGTTACACAAAACATACCACCTCAACATTCTCATCTTTCTTTTATCCGTCTTTTTCATTGTCGAGCGTTCTGATCCATACATTACGTCAGGCCTGATAAAAGTTTCATTTAATTACATTTTTTTTACATTATATTTTATTTTATTTACATTTGCAATTCTAGAATGCTAGATTATTCTAGAAATACAAAGACACAAGCTTTATCACAGAAATGTTCGGTTTATAACGACAACATATTTTATTCTATATTGTTTAGTTTGGACTCATTTGTAGAATACAACATTACAATTTTTATATTACAATCATACATTTCGCAATACTGACATCACGATAAATAAATGAGTGTTCCATTTAATCTATACTTACTAAGCTTAAAGCAAACCATAAAAAGGCTATCAGTGTAAAAGTCCACATCTAAGCGTAAAGCGAGTGGACTTTCGAACGATTCCTTTAAGTGCACCACATAACTTTAAGTGATCTTAAAAGCGTTAAATATACTTTCTTATTCAATGGCGTCTTTATTTTTAAGAAACTTCATTGAAATAAAATATTATTACTATGAGTTTATTTTTTAAATTTTATTCCAATCATCATTTTCCTGCCCTTGTCCAACTATAAGTGCGCACATGTTTTTCGTTTCCATTAAAGATGGGCAAAATGTATGCCTGACAAGAATAGTGAATGAATAGAGTGAATTATATCTCTATGTAGCTATACGATTTTCTTGCTAACTCTTTTTGGTAGGAGCAATTTAACAAACCATCAAATTAATGATCTAAGAATCTCTTTTAAATTCAAAGGTTATCTCGAATGTTACTTAAATTTGTAATTAACGCGTAATTTATAATGTGTTTTTCATTAGCATCAGTGTTGCAATTGCAAAAAAAAATAATAATGAAATTTTTGATGTTTCGATTTCAGGCAGTATATTTTAAAAATACATGATTGTAGTAAATAATACAGTATAGAAAATTGTCTATGAATATGGGAAGGCGTATGTTTTTATGTTCTACGTCGCATTAATTAACTTCGTACCATAATCCTATTATTTCAGTATTCTCGAGAGACAATGTCGGCGACAAGCAAAGAAACAATATAATGAGCGGCATAATCGGCTTATTGCTATTATGAAAATATATTACAAGAAAGACGAGAGATTTTTTTTATGGATTTCTGCCTTTGAGAGAGAAATATCGAAATCTTTACAAGTTAACATTTTGAATAGCGCAAAGGGGTTTTAAAAAGTCTGTTGTATGGCGCTACAGTTTTTCATTTATGCTAATAAAACAAAGTCTGATGTGATCAATTTTCCCAAAATTTGCTGAACAGATCTTTGCACGGTTTCACTACAAGGTAGTGCGGTTCTTTTATTTTATTTTATTTGACAAGCCAACAACATTTATGCATTAAGGTAATTAAACGTAAAAGAAACACTTATACAATAAGACACATAGCATAAACATCATAACAGGCGTGTACAATTGATTTACAAACAAATATGACAAATAATAAAGCAGTTTAACACCAAACACAACAAACCAAAAATAAAAATAAAACTAATAATACATATAAAAAAACTGAACTATTTAAAATTTATAGTGTTAAAAAGAAGAAAACATATATTAAAATAATAACCAATACATCCTTGTCGTTATAACCAACTGTTATTATTATTTTAATTTAAGATCTTTCCGTAAAAACTCCAGAGCGTCATGACGGAAGCAGTTTATCTTTACAAAGTATTAGCGATGTCAGGAACTACACTTATGAATTTAGCGATGTCACGTAGAAACGGCTACCAAATAATACTAAATAATACCTAATAATAATATTACAAAATAAATAAAAATTATTTAAAAAAAAAAAATAATACATAATAGGGTAGGTGGGGCTCGATCCTAGGTATTTTCATTTCGCGCGACCACCCGTTTCCCGAATAAGTTACGCTGACTTGACAAGACGATTCTACCACTAGTTCGCAACGCTGTCCACTGAGAAAAACTGGCGAGAAACTCAGTGGTTGCCGTTATCACAAATATTAATCCAAGTGATTGTGTTGAAGATGTAAAAAAAATCACATTTTGGGAGCTTTATTCGCGTGCACCGCGTAAACCAGCTCAGATACAGTAAAGTTATGTAGTAGAGATTTGTAGATCTACAAAAATACTACAAAAAAGTCCACGATAATACGTCTCTATCTCTTATAGTTAACTGACAATAACTACTTGTATGTTCAAAATTGGAATTCGAGATAATCTTTGTGAAACTGACTTCCACTTGGGCGAAGCGGCGGGCACGGCTATTACAAAATAAATTACGATTAATGACTTTTGATACACGTGTACAAAAACTGAGGTGTAATAACTCACTCACACATACCTACACACAACTCACTCATAAATGCCTACACACAACCCATTCACACAACAAGCAAACAAACACTAACACACACGCACACACACACACACACATACATATTTTGCATTTGGGTACTTAAGCGCTTAAGTTGACCTGTATGAAATCGCGGATAATGTAAATCTGGTTAATAAATATTATTGTTGTGTTCTAAGGTACTTAGTGCTAGAACACGTGAGCGGGGGCGAATTATTCGACTACTTAGTGAAAAAAGGAAGGCTGACTCCAAAAGAAGCTAGACGATTCTTCAGACAAATAATATCGGCACTAGATTTCTGCCACAGTCATTCTATATGGTAAGAAAATGCTTTCAATCAATTAATATTAACTGGTCATTTAAAAGATAATGTATTCTCTGACATTTATCTTTGATTCCGAATCCATCCATACTAATGTAAATGAGTACCTAAATGTAAGTTTATTTGTCCAGTTTTTGCGTTCAACGAATGATGATGAAATGATGTGATTTTTGGTGATAGTTAAAGCAGTAGAAAACGCCGTGTAGTATCCGGCTGAATAGAATAGTACCACCCCGCATTTCTTACCGAGGTGCCGTAAAAGGCGACTAAGGAAATTCGACCCGCCGTGTGGTATCCGGCTGAGTAGAATAGACAATCCTCATTTCTTACCGAGGTGTCGTAAAAAACGACTAAGGTAAGTTGACCTACCGTGTGGTACACGGTTGAGTAAAATAGACCACCCTCTTAATTACCGAGGTGTCGTAAAATACGTCTAAGGTAAGTTGACGTCAGGCAGGCGGCCGGTCGTTAAATACGTAGCCAAATCATGTGACAACATGTTTGTAACATGTTGTGCCGACCCCACTTAGAGTAGGATAAGGGCAGGAAGAAGTTAAAGCAGTAGAAAGTGCAGTAGATATACTATATATTATATACACTCTTTTTATATACATTCTTTTAGCATTACATAAATTTCTCTAATCGCGGATTATTTTAAAACAATATTATTTATTAAAACGCTTTTGAAAAAAAGCTATATAATAGCCAGCCCGTCTAAAGCGCAACAGATGCCGTGTGCCAGCACTGTTTTGGCGCCCAAAATCCCGTTCCCTATTACCAAAAGGCGCGGTGCCCGGGTGCATTTTACCCCCTGCCCCATGGGTCAAAACGGGCCTTTTAATAACTCAAAAATAATTATTGATCCATAAAGCTTGGAGCTCTATGAACTATGCTTTTTGCAGCCACCGCGATCTTAAGCCCGAAAACCTCCTACTGGATGAGCGGAACAACATCAAGATAGCTGACTTCGGAATGGCCTCTCTGCAACCAGCAGGCTCTTTGCTAGAAACATCCTGTGGAAGCCCGCACTACGCCTGTCCCGAAGTCATACGGGTAACATTCAATTTTTGACTATCTACAACAGCGGGCGAATAAGCTGTGGTAGCCCAGCGGTAACACCGTGCGACTCTTTCGAGGAGGTCACGGGTTCAAACCCGGGTAGACACCAATAAGTTTTTCTGTTAAAACTTATGTGTCTAATATCAATTAGACACATAATCGCAATTTATCACACGCTTTTCGGTGAAGGAAAATATCGTGAGGAAACCTGCATATCTCTAGAGAATTCTGGAGATATGTGTAACCTACCAATCCGCATTGGAGCAGCGTGGTAGGTCTAAGCTCCAAACCTTCTCTACAAAAACGGAGAGAAGATGCCTATTCTCAGCAGTGGGATAGTAACAGGCCGCTACTTACTTACAACAGCGGTCGGGGAACCAAATTACCCCAAATGGGGGTAAATATAAAATTGTTGGGGGGCAAAAATGAAACTTTTGTCAGTAAAGAGTATATACTTTGAATTTGCTATTTTATAAACCTGTTAGTATTTTCAACTTAATCAATTTGGCGACATATGCAGGCAACGCCATTCACTCCTTACCACTAGAGTGTTCTCGAGTTATATAAAAAAAGTTAAATTTTTTGCTATTGCATTCTTTTCAAAATTATCATGGGGGCTATACCTAATATGAAAAATGCCAAAAAGAGGCGATTTAGTCTTTTCCCCCATGGGGTAATATCAACGTACACAAAAATATTATGGGGTAATGATTAGAAAAGTTCCTTGACCGCTGTACTACAACGATCAAAAAGGACAATCGCTACAACCGTCAGATAATCACTGCATACATCTTCAATCTCCTCCCCTATCGGAATTTACGTCACAGACCAGAAATTATTTATTAGCATCTTTATTCATCTATTTAATTAAGTAGCTTTTAAGTAATTTCTTTAAATATAAAAAATAATGCAAATAAAAATGTGGTGCCGGTGATATGTGGTACTCGAACCCGGGATATGAGTTTTTTGGTCCGACCGTTACCATTCGGATATCACAGCCTTACGTTTGACAGCCAAAAATATCATTCGAAATCAATTCAACATTTCAGCATTTTTTTAATGGCCTAAAACAGGGATAAACGATTTTTTTAAATAAAACCTAACTAGATCGATTTTTCTCCCCCAAAATCTCCATGCTAAATTTGACAAAAATTGCTTTATTACTAAGCGAGCGGTATATTTATTGGAGATTAAAGTTCTAAAGTAAAACAAGATCGTTTATTGTAAAGGTATTTAATACACTTTCAAAAGATAAGTTTATATTACAAATTACAAAAGAACTAGTATCAACAAAAGGATTACATTTATTTTTACAAAAAGTAAGAGAAAGTAAAGATCTAACATAATTCAATCAACTATTTAAGTACAATTTCTTTAAAATAACTTAAGTTGTAACTAAGCAAACTTTTATCAAAGCTGTGTAAATCTTTGTACTCTTGAGATTCACTTTATTTTTATTGTTATAATGTGACAAAAATAACACAAAAAAAAGATGTATTATACAATTCAACATTGCATTTTTTTTCATAAAGGAGTATTTTTTAGATCATCAATTAAACTTTATTTAAATGATTTGTGTCAAAAACAAAATCACCAAATTTTACTCAAAGAAAAACTTAAAAACTGAAAAAATTATACTATTATTTTATTTATTTAATGACAGGATTTTTAGTACATAAATTAAATTCATTAGGAATTTCTATATTTTTTTCTTTCATTCAACAAATTTGCTCATAGTCCTAGAAAACAAAAAAAAATCCTTTAGGAAAATTGATATTGTTGAAACATGTTAATTAACTTGTTTTAAGTTTATGCTATGCCGTGTCGAATTTTTGTATTATCATTTAAGATTTTATGTAATAAAAAAAAAAAAAAAGCAAAACTAATTTAAATTATTATAGGTTCAAACAATGTATAATTTTTATAAAGGAAAATTATATAAACTTATATTTATATAAGATATTAAGATATACCTATATCTTATATTAAATTAGAATAAATATCATGAAAATAACATTTACATATATTTTATAGGAAGTCTTTAAGTACTCTATGTAATAATGGATATGTGTATATAATCACAGACAAATGATGGGTTTTTGAGCAATTTGAAAAGACAATGCAATTTTTTACAACATAATTCATTTTAAGTTACAATGTAAGGCATTTATTAAATAATGAAATCTGTGAATTATTACGATTTAAGTAAAATTATTATTTAATCTTTTTATTATGATGACAATACTTATATAAAAATATAAACTCCAAAGAATATTATCGTCTTGTTCGCTTAATGAGCTAATATTTCAATTTTGTTGCTCTTGACCGTTTACTAAAGGTAAAAGTAAAAAGTAGCAATAAAGAAACATTTACAAAAATTTATGCTTAATTTTGGATTTTTGTAACACTCCATATTACATGTATGTTGAGAAATGAACTGCTTTTTTTTATAAACAATTCAGTTTTAAGCTTGCTTTATAATTATTCAGTGTGAATTTTAAGAACCATAACTTACAATTAATACTATATGTATTTTTCGTACTGTAATAAACTACATGATAATCTTTTCATTACATTACAATATTATAATCTTTAAGTAAGGACTTAAATGGTGGTTTACTTATATCATCCAAGAGATATAAATAAAACTATAAGCATAAAGGCAATATAAGTAGTTCCTAAGATGCTGAAAGCTCAATTGATCCGCATAAAATAAAATAAAAAAATCATCACAGGGGTCTTAGCTAACCATGTTCAAAAGTTAACAAGCTAAATACAGGATGCCTAAATTTCAACTTCCGTCAATGCGGGGAGTTGAAGATGCCGACGTCAAATTCGTTATTTGAACATGTTGAGAACCGCAAGGTATTATGACGCTTGATAGACATGTTTATAAATTAATACTAAAAATAATTATTAACAAATAAGATAAATACTAAACGTTTGTTTCTTAACAATTATGCGTAATCAAATCAATTTTAATACTATACAATACATAGTATTTATAACTCAACATTAATGTTAATTACCTACAGAATAAGGCCATTCATTTATCAGGTAAGACTTTTACGGTGTTGAATATGCTGTCAACTTACGCGAAGGAATATAAGTACGGGTTATTATGATATAAAGACTTGATTTCTTGCGAAGATCCTCCATGTTGTGTCTTGCAGTCTAAAAATAACAGAAAACGTCTTATATAATAAATGAATAGCACCTATTTAGTAAAAACATTTCTTAGGCAAAAATATAAGTACTTAGGTACAAGAATAAATTCGGTATGGTAAAATTGTGATGGGATTAATCGTCATCGACTCTTTGTTTCTTACTTGTATTTGAAGGCGACAGCGGAGGTGAACAGCCAGTGTCCCGCCGTTTACCAGAATGCCTGGCACAATTCGTCGCAGATGTCCGTCTTGATGACTCTCGATCTCTCGTCGGGGAGAACTGCTTGAGCATTTCCACGTCGTTAAATATCACTTGAGCACCCCCGCCGCAAGTTGGAATAATATCCCCTTTGAACAGTTTCGTTTCCAACTCCCCATCTGTGTCTTGTTCCTGTGAGATGAGACAGTATTTCGACGACTTTGAGTTTGCTATGTCCTTCACATTGGTTAGCTTGTTGACGAACTTGCTGTTAGTGATGTTTGGTTTCATCACTGTGCCCATTGGTACGATTTTGTTAGGGGCGTGTTCGATCCATCCTTTGCCATCAGCAGATAGTGATCGTTTATGACGAGGGTTGGCAATCGCGACACCACGTCTAGAAGTTGCAGGAGTGTCACGAGAGTCCCTCGTGTGTGGTGCTGAACTGAATGGCGTCAATAGATGTGCTGGCAATGCTCTTGGTGTAGAACCCGGCGTGAAATCTCGCACGGTAGTTTGAGCTGCCATTTCACCAGTACTCTTCACTGGGTCTATATTGTCACCACGATCACGGCTCAAAGCCTCCGCGATTATTCGCAGACGGTTCTCTTTCTCATCGATTTCGCTTTGTAGTCGTTTTTTCTCGGAGTTTATCTCTTTCGCTTTCTCGTGTTCTGCAGCGATTTTATGGTGGTATTTTCGTTCCAGAAGTTTTTTTTGCTTCTCCTTGTCCAATTTGTTCTGGCTGAGAAGCAATTCCTTTTCTTGCAATTCACGCTTCAGACTGGATACATATTCAGACATTTCAGATATCTTTCTTTGATATGATGAGGAAGTGTTTTCTGTAGCAGTCAAACGTTCTTCTAGCGCTTTCACTCGACGCCCTGCTGATGCTAATTGACCACGGAGTGAAACATTTTCACTTTTAAGATCCATCGATTCTTTTTCAATCTCTAATAATATAGATCTGAGTTTTTCGTCTTTTACTGCTTTACTTCTCTTCAGCATTTCTCTACGACTTATGCGCATTTCCAGATGTGCGATTAATTCTTTGATAATATGTGATGCCTGAGGACTTGTTAATTCTAAACTTGGGAAGTCTGGTCCTAGGCTGTAAACTAGGCCTAAATCCATTTCCAGATCCTTAGCTTCTGGTCGGTTAATGTTGTCTCTAGCTATTGTGAATAACTTGTTAGCTTTACGACGCCCTGCTGTTAAGCCTAAGGACGATGCAACATTATGAATTTGCGGTTTTGTTACCTCTACCTCAGATGCCATTTCAGCAAATCTCATAACTTGCAATGTCTCATCATAATCTTCAGCTCTTGGATTAGCACATACAATCATTCGCACCTGACCTTCGCCCTCAAAGAAATTTTTAAATAAATGTGTGATTTTAGATTCTCTGTAGGGAACCTTGTTAGTGGAGCCATTTACTTGGTTATCACGTAGGACTTCTAAACAGGTTCTTAAAGTCATCAATGATTTATTGATATTCCCAGCTTCCCGTAACCTCTGGCCAGTATTTTTCGTCCTATTCGTTCGTTCGCTTCCTGCTAAATCAACAAGACTAAGCTGGCTTATCAATAAAAACTTTTTATTTTGTATCACAGCTTCACCCATTTCATCTACTGGTGCCTGTACAAGTCTTATAGTGAATACTGAGTGACTTCTACTTGATTCAGCATTCAAATTAGTGTGAGCCATCCTTTTTCTTTTCAGCCCCAAGTAAAATGCATCAAAGGCTTCTTCTGCTGATTTTATTTCTATTTCGGTAACTCCATGTACATACATATTACGAGCTGCATCTTCTCTAATAACTTTGACTGGTAAATTTTTAGGTATAGGTGGACCGTCTTCAAGTAAATCAAATACACTATTGTTATAGATTTCAATATATGTTACAAATACACCATATTGATTATCCTCATTGATACCCCCAATTTTAGTTACATCTGTATCAGACATGGCCAGGTCTGGATTAGAATTATTTTTTCTGCTGCTTTTAAATTTATGCAGCTCTTGTTGTCTTTCCAACATTGCTTCTGCCTCAGTTTGAACATCGAACATGTTCATTTTGTCCGGTTTGAACACGTATTTGTGCGCTTGTAACTCATTTATAGTTTTAAATATAATATTTAAACATCGTGGTAGAATACCACAATTTTGCGGCTCACCTGTCATGGTAAAAGTTTTTCCACTACCTGTGACTCCGTAAGTGAATAAAAGACCATTTTTACCTTTAACTAGGCCTTCTACTAAAGGAAGAGCGACTTTATCAAAAACTTCTTGCTGGCTCATCTGTGGCGAGAATACTTCTTTAAATGTGTATTTCATTGTTTTCGCGCCTTCATTTCTGTAACTTAATGCTGATGCAGGCGGAGTCAAGAGAATTGTGCTTGGTGATATAATTTTAATACACGAAATATCGGTTTCCCTTGGCATGGGTCGCAAACGGCAAAAAACTTGAACAGGGTCTCTTTCACCTTGACACAAGTTTTGTTTACTTCGAGCTGGAGTCCGCATGTCGTTAAGTCTTTGCTTCGATTTCGCCGACTTCATTTTGAAGCAATTCACAAGATTACGACACAAAAATACGTATTTTACTGATAACTTTTATTTAGTTTTAGCACTTTCGACGGTTACTCCAAAATCTAAATGAAAATCAAAGCAACGGTTGGTCATGTCAAAGTGATAAACTACAAAATAAAATAATCAGGTGGAGTTCAGTTAAACGTATCTTTCTCTTTCCTTAAACTGTAACCTGTATATCACTATTTCATGTTTAACAAAAGCGGTTGCTAGCTACAACATTTCAAATTTGTCGGGTAATAAATTTAAAAAACGACGAAGACTTGTTAATGTTGTCATATACAAATTTTGTATATCCCGCTTTTTCTTTTTTTTTTCAATATAATAACATAAAATTATTTACAAATATCAACGTATTTTAACCTAATATTTGTATGTATGTATGTATGTATATGTAAAGACTATAATGTAGAACAAAAACAATATATACACTTCATTTTCTACAATTTTAAGTTACAAGTATTCAATTCAATTGTAAATTAAGTGTAGACTTAACGATTAGAACAATTATTAGAACTGTCATAAATATTGTTGTATTTATATTAATGGTGATAAATGGAAATAAATCAATTTTGGCGAAAAAAAATGTTACATTGTTAAATTTTGTTTCCAGTTAATATGGTAAAGTTAAAATATAGCAACATTAACGTTACTGTTTCGTTTTTCGTAATTAATCTTAAAAAGAAAATACAATAAAATTAAAATATTATAATTATATTTAATTTAATCATTTATTTTTATATGTGCCTTATAAGTGGACAACAATAACAAATCAATTAAAAAATGTTATCAATAAAAATAATGAACATAATTCATGTTTATTACCAAAACGTTCCATTATTCCATAGTCATATTATACGTCAAAAACTGTTCAAATTTTGTAAACACTTATAATTTAAAACAAACGTAAACGATTATTAATTTTGATTTTATTCAGGGTGAAAAATACGATGGACGTCGCGCCGATGTCTGGTCTTGTGGGGTTATTCTCTACGCACTTCTTGTTGGTGCTTTACCTTTTGACGATGATAACTTGCGGCAACTCCTCGAAAAGGTACATCAGATATATTTATTAGAATTATAGAATTAGCATATGTTTTAGATGGGAAGAGAACATTATAATTATTTGTAAGTTATAAGTAAGAATATAAATAAACTATTCATAAGCCCATTTATTTTCAAACACCTAATGCTATTTGACTAACATTAAACATAACAGAGTTCGATTGACCCTATCACATAAGGTCAGCAATGTATTTGAAAGGGTCGGAAGCATGCGGCTTTGATTACTTACAGCCATACAGAAAAATTCAACCAATTTAACATTTCAGTATGTTTGTATACATAAATTGACATGTGGTAAAGTATGTGGAGGACATAAGATATTTATTTTATTTTTTTATTTTCTTTGCCTTATGAACTATAGAAAAAAATATTAATTGCGTGTTATTGATCTTATGTGATGAATTCTTTAGTTAGTTTAGCAATTATGTAAAATTTATTTATATATGTATCTCCCATCTTACCAGCGAATACAAAGGGCACTCAGAATAAGCTGAAGACTTGTTTTTTCCTTCCCACACTCAGGGCACACAGCATCTTCTGTTTATCTCATTATTGGCAGGTGTCTGTTTAACAGGCAGTGCTCATTAATGCCTGTTGAAATTGCTACATTTGCGCTGCTCTGAAACATCAGCTCTTTAGACAACAATCCCCTTAATAAATTTCTTATTTTTCATTATACAAACAATTAAGCTTTGCCAAGGTTAGACTTTGTAATGTGTCAGCTACACAGGTGTTTTGTTTTATGTCTTTGTTCTTATCAATGAAGAACATAAATCTATAATTACATATTTATTTTAATTATAATACAAATATTCCAATATTTATTTCAATGTTTTAGGTGAAACGAGGAGTATTTCATGTGCCTCATTTTGTACCTCCTGACTGCCAACAGCTTTTGAGAGGGATGATAGAAGTCAACCCCGAAAAGAGGATGACGGTAAGAATAATAAATAAATAAGTATATGGGAAACTTACGCAGATGTTGTCCGTCCTCAAAGTAAGTAATTTAACACTTGTGTTATGTGTGACAGACAACTGGTGAATATATAAATATATAATTTTTAAATACATACTTAAATACAAATATACACCCAGGCTCGAAGAACCAACAAATAGTTTATATTGAATTTTGGACCTCACTGGGAATCAAATCCGTGACCCGCAGAGTTGAAGGCAAGATCACTAACCACTATGCCAAAGGGCCAGTCAAAGATTACATAAATTCCTAGTAAAAATTTTGATTGAATGAAAACATTACAATATATTAATAAGGCGACTTTTTGGTTTCTAATAGTTAATTAGTTTACTTAAAGATCTCTCAGTGATACTTCTCACTGAAACTTATACATCCTTAGATATTATAAAATAAAGTCCCCTAAAGCTGTCAGTTTGTATGTGATCGATTTTATAAAAATTTACTGAATGGATGTATGTAAAATTTTTACTTAAAAATAGTGTGTCTTAAGTTTAGGTTCAGAGTATATTACGGTCTGTATAAGTTGACTAAATCAGATATTTGTGACACTGATTACCATGTGGGAAAAGCAGACACAGCTATTTACAAATTAAAACGAACCAACATTAAATGAATCACTGATCACTTAAATATATAAGATAACTTTGGCATAATTCAATCTTCTTAAATATCGTTTAAAAAATTTATAATTTTCGAACAAAATAAATTGAATATTTTAGATCTGGCTTTGTTAGTAATGGTTGACTGACCTGACGCCGCTTTAGGACAAAGCATTGTTACTATTTAGTTTTAGGTCAAGGTTGTTGTGATGTATTAGGTGACGGTCATTGATCTCTATAAATCTTGTTTATTTTTATCTTAAAATAATTCGGGTTGCTAAAATACACAACTGAATTAACTGTTTTTTAATGTAGGATGCTGAGGTGTGTAGGTACCTTAAATTAAAATTAATATCGTATACGTAACACCTGTATATTTGTTATATACTGTAGCTAGCAGAAATCACACGTCACCCGTGGGTAACGGCCGGAGGTCGAGGCGAGTTGGAACAAGAGTTGCCAATGATGGAAGTGGTTCAGACCAGGGTGTTGCCATCGTCCGAAGCAATTGATCCGGATGTGTTACAAGCTATATGCAGTCTGGGTTGCTTCAAGCAGCGTGATAAGCTTATACAGGATTTGTTAAGTCCACAGTGAGTATGGTTTTTATAGTTTAAACATATACTAGCTCCTTTGATTATAATTGTCAGAGATATTTATTTTATCTTTCTCTTTTATACTCTGTCTCAAATCAAGATTTTTTTATACATTTCCTTATATCTACTTTTATACACTGTCTCAAATCAAGATTTTTTTTATACATTTCCTTAAATTTACTTTTATACTGTCTCAAAGCTGTGATGGCCTAGCGGTGCGACCGTGTGAATCTCTAGAGACGATCATGGGTTCAAACCCGGGCAGACACCAATGAGTTTTTCTATTAAAACTTATGTGTCTAATTGATAATTGCAATTTATCACACGCTTTTCGGTGAAGGAAAACATCGTGAGGAAACCTGCATTTCTCCAGAGAATTCTGGAGATATGTGTAACCTACCAATCCGCATTGGAGCAGCGTGGTAGGTCTTAGCTCCAATCCTTCTCTCCAATAACGGAGAGAAGAGGCCTATGCCCAGCAGTGGGATAGTAACAGGCCGCTACTTACTTACTTACTTACTTACTTACTGTCTCAAATCAAGATTTTTTTTATACATTTCCTTAAATTTACTTTTATACTGTCTCAAATCAAGATTTTTTTTATACATTTCCTTAAATTTACTTTTATACTGTCTCAAATCAAGATTTTTTTATACATTTCCTTATATCTACTACTAGAAATTGCCAGTGGCTCTGCTCGCGTGGAAAGATTAAAACAGTAATTTAGTGTTTTAATACAAATGGTTATAGTGGGTTAACCTTAAAAGCCAGACATATGCTGTTGCGGACTTTTATTTAAAACTTTTCGAGGGGAACAATTTTGTAAGACATAATTTTTGAATAACTATTACCGTTTAATCAGGGAATGCTTTAAATTTTGCCGTTTTCGTAATATTGTTTATTCCTGCTCCTCTCCTATTCATCGGAGCGTGGTATAATATACTCGTAGTCTATAGCCTTCCTCGATAAATGGAGAAAGATTCAAGAAAAGAGAGAAGAATTCATACAGAATTCTACACTTTTCACTTACAAAAATTTTCAAATCAGTAAAGTAGTTCCTGAGATAAGCGTGTTCAAACAAACTCTTCAGATTTATATATTAGTATAGATATCTAACATATTCTACGTTTGAGCCAATAGATTTGGACAATTTTGAAAGATCGACAGTATTCGTATTTATAATATAAGTAATTCATCGTTTTTTAAAACCTAATATCCTCAGTTATTAAATGTAATTGTTTTCAGTCACAACACAGAAAAGGTGATCTACTTCCTCCTATTGGAGCGGAAGAGGCGGAGGCCTGCGAGGGACGACGAGCCCCGACCCCCGGCACCCGCGGCACCCTCCGACCCTCCCAGGAAAAGACTGGACACCTGCCGGGTAACGAACTTCTTCTTCTTCTTCTAGAGAAGTAGTATTAGGTCCTTACATATGAAATTGGCGTTTTCTATGGGAGGAACATAAAGTCGTTTTTTTTTAATGAAATATATTTAATTAATCAAAGTATGTACCATTGCTATGTATGCACTTTTGCCATCTCATAGGTAGTTCATTGATCTCCTTACTAAAAAAACCATTCAGGCGGGAATAAATAAAATCTTTGAAGGCGGTTTGGAAGTTGCCCCATCGGAGTTGAATTTTTCCTTGCAAGTAGTTATCCAAATTGCGAAAAAAATGGTAATCTGTTGGAGCAAGGTCCGGAGAGTACGGTGGATGTCTAAGACATTCTAATTGAAGCTCCTCTGATTTGGTAGCCGTCTGTTGTGCAGTGTGTGGTCTAGCGTTTTCCTGAAGCAGCAGTGGCCTAGAGCGATTGAACAGCCTCGGTTGTTTAGCAGCTAGCTTTTCCATCATTGTTTGCAGTTGCTGACAATAGATATCTGCCGTAATCGTCTGGCCAGATTTAAGAAAGCTGTAGTGAACGACACCGGCACTATTCCACCAAACACTTACGCAACTTTTTTTTAGTCAATTTTCGCTTAGGGCAGGCTTTGGCTGGTTCGCCAGGGTTCAGCCATTGCGATGAGCGCTTCCGATTATCGTAGAGGATCCACTTTTCATCGCAGGTAATGATTCTATTTAAAATTCCTTCATTATTGTGCCGGTTGAGTAACGCAGCAGTCGACGCGCGTTTGTCGGTTTGCTTCACTCAATTCATGAGGTACCCAATTCAAGCTTTTTCGCCTTCCCAATTTGCTTCAAGTGGATTAGAATAGTTTTATCACTAACACCGGAGCCTGCAGCTAACTCGGACGTGGTTTGCGATGGATCCGCTTCCACAATAGCCTTCAATTCTTGATTATAAACTTTGGTCTCCGGCCGTCCACGAGGCTTGTTCTGCAGGTCGAAATTTCCAGAACGAAAACGTTGGAACCAAAAACGCACTGTGTTTTCTTTTGCGACACCGTCACCATACACATCATTAATCCTTCGAGCCGTTTCTGCAGCACTGGTGCCACGGTGGAGCTTATACTCGTAAATAACGCGATATTTCATGTTTTCCATTTTGTAAACAGAGTGACACAAAGAAAAAAACAAAAGAAGAAAAAACAAATGAATTAGAGGGTTTGAAACACAAATGCATGATACAAAAGTAATAATAAAATTATTTTGCTATAATCCGCGATGAAGTAAAATAGAAAATATATATAATGCTTAATGCAGAGTGGACAATCGGTTATCATACCTGATACATGCAGGAGTCGTAAAAAACACATGCACACACCTCCACCACCGCTACCGTGATACACAAGCACTATATACGTTCACTATCACAAACTCAACAATCGTTTCGCCCCGCAACCGAAGCATCGTCAGGAGATAGACTCCACGACCAAAATCGCAAAGCGAAGCAATATCCAAATAAGTTTAGTTATATACTAATCGGTTCAACCCCACCCTTTATTTTATTTGCGAACAAGTGTAACAAGCTTGAACTAGAAACATTTATCTGCTCGTTAATGAGGGTGCCATTGTTATGTTTAATAATCTCAAGGTTTTCCAATAGGCTGAGCTTCAGTCCTTTATTGGAACACGTGTGCAATACTTCGAAACTATGGTCATTAGGGACTTTATGACCGCTTTCTATCAGATGTTTGGCGAAATGTGAATTTTGTAGTTTATTATTCCTGAAGGCAGCCATATGTTCTTTAAAACGGGTTTCAAAATTACGACCAGTCTGACCCACATATGTATCATTGCATTCAGGACATTTTATTTTATAAACACCACACTTTTTCGCGCTTGGTAATTTATCTTTATTATTGCACAGAATCTTTTTTAAAGAGTTATTACTTTTAAAACCTAATTTTATATTTGATTTGGATTTAAATATAGCTGAAATTCGTTCTGACAATGCTCCAAAATCGGAGATGAATCCTCGCTCTCCGATGTTGTATGGTTTGCCAAAAATCCACAAAAATAATATCCCTATACGTCCAGTTGTCTCATACATAGGCGCCCCAGCATATAAACTAGCTAAATATTTAAATTCAATCATACCGTCAAAAACATCCTTTCAGCCAATACATGCCCTTAAAAACAGTCTCCAGCTGGTCGACAAAATTAAGCACATAAAATTACCAAATAAATGTAAATTAATATCACTCGATGTTGATAGTTTATTCACGAATGTTCCATACAAAGAAACATTAAACATTTTGACCACATTACTCGAGAAAAAGTGTTTACACCCTGGAGAGATTTCAGAAATAATAGAATTAACAGAATTATGTATGGAACAAAATTATTTTCGATTCAATGACCATTACTTTCATCAAAAGGATGGTTTAGCTATGGGCTCCCCTTTAAGTCCACTTATGGCTGAAATTTTCATGGACCACTTTGAAAATCAAAATATTGTCCAAAATAAAAACATCCTTTACTATTATAGATATGTAGATGACATAATTATATGCTGGACGGGTACGGATAGACAACTTGATATTTTCATTAATAATATCAATTCCAAACATCCCAAAATCAGTTTCAAATTAGAATCAGAGCAGAATAACTCGCTTAATTTTCTTGACCTTACTATTACACGGTCCAATAATGAACATATGTTTGAGATCTTTCGCAAACCAACCTACACGGATACGATCATACCTGCTTCTTCTTTTCACCCCTGGCAACACAAACTTGCCGCCTTTCACAGTCATATACATAGACTCTTATCAGTCCCTCTTTGCGAGAAGAATTTTAACAAAGAGCTTCAAATAATCAACCAGATGGCGCATTCTAATGGCTATGATAAGCAATTAGTACATAACATATTAAAAAATAAACAGAAGTTGCAATTGGCAAAACACTTGTACGCGGTGCCACATTACAAAGATAATAAGTGCAAAGCCAGTCTGACCTATTTTGGAGCATTGTCAGAACTAATTTCAGCTATATTTAAATCCAAATCAAATATAAAATTAGGTTTTAAAAGTAATAAATAACTCTTTAAAAAAGATTCTGTGCAATAATAAAGATAAATTACCAAGCGCGAAAAAGTATGGTGTTTATAAAATAAAATGTCCTGAATGCAATGATACATATGTGGGTCAGACTGGTCGTAATTTTGAAACCCGTTTTAAAGAACATATGGCTGCCTTCAGGAATAATAAACCACAAAATTCACATTTCGCCAAACATCTGATAGAAAGCGGTCATAAAGTCCCTAATGACCATAGTTTCGAAGTATTGCACACGTGTTCCAATAAAGGACTGAAGCTCAGCCTATTGGAAAACCTTGAGATTATTAAACATAACAATGGCACCCTCATTAACGAGCAGATAAATGTTTCTAGTTCAAGCTTGTTACACTTGTTCGCAAATAAAATAAAGGGTGGGGTTGAACCGATTAGTATATAACTAAACTTATTTGGATATTGCTTCGCTTTGCGATTTTGGTCGTGGAGTCTATCTCCTGACGATGCTTCGGTTGCGGGGCGAAACGATTGTTGAGTTTGTGATAGTGAACGTATATAGTGCTTGTGTATCACGGTGGCGGTGGTGGAGGTGTGTGCATGTGTTTTTTACGACTCCTGCATGTATCAGGTATGATAACCGATTGTCCACTCTGCATTAAGCATTATATATATTTTCTATTTTACTTCATCGCGGATTATAGCAAAATAATTTTATTATTACTTTTGTATTATGGATCTCCGCAAAGTAACGCCTAATTCTATAAATTATACAAATGCATGAGTAAATAGCTGTATGAATTTGAATTTGGAATTCCTAACCATAAAGGTAATATTTGAGATCAAAGTGGCCAGTACGACAAAACGCCAATTTCATATGTAAGGACCTAATATATTGACCCTCAAGGCAGAAGTTAAAAGTTACAATAGAAATATTTTGCTGTTATCAGCGTTTGTTAAGAGACTCTATGTAATGCTAAGTAAAGTCAGGCAATTTTTTTTTCTCGCGACCACCCGTTCCCCGAATAAGCTACGCTGACTTAATTTAGTCAGGCAACATTCACATAACTTATACATGTAGGACAAGTCGCCACACGTATCACAAAAAACCGCCACCACCAACACTCCACACAAGCACTACACACACTCACTAGCACAATCTCTACGATCGTTTCGCCCCGAAACTGAAGCATCATCAGCATTGGTTCCCAGTATCACTTTGACCATCTATACTTATTATAAAACAAATTCCCTTAAAACTGTCTTGTCTGTATGTGATCGATTTTCTCACAATCTACTGAAATGATTTTTGTAAGGTTCTCACTTAAAGGTTGTGCAATTCTTTCGAAAGGTTTAGATTAAAAGTACATTACCGTTTTATGAAAATTGTATTGGAGGTCGCGCTGAAAAAACTCGCCTACTGGGATCTTTACTCGTGTGCGCTTTGTAAACCAACGGAGATACACTAAAGTAATGTACTAGAGAATTGTAGATCTACAAAAACATTACAAAAAAGTCCGCGACAGTATGTCTCTATCTCTTATGGTTAAGTCACAATAACTACTTTTATGTTCAAAATTTCAATTCCTGAAAATTTTTGTGACACACCGATTTCCACGCGAACGAAGCTGCGGGCACAGCTAGTTATTTTTAAATTAAGATAGTTTTGTACTGGCAATTGTAGTATTATTTGGAGTAAATTCTATATTTCTTAAGGTGAACGGCCAGTCAGCGCATTTTGGGCAAATAAGCGAAGGCTCCCCGATTACTCCGAGACGGTCGCAGTTCAGGTAAGTTGATTTATTTTTGTTATCCTCTTTTTCTTGAGTTCTCTTCTCTTCTTCGACCGATGGACGTCCACTGATGGATATGGGTCTCTTCATGGGATCTCCAGAATACACGATCTTGTGCTACTTGGATCCAGCGGCTCTCCGCGACCTTTTTGAGGTCGTCTGTCCCCCTCGTAAGGGATTTAAGGGAAGGAGACGGTTCTTCTACAGAACTCCTCATTTTTGATTTGTCATTTCTGGTAGAAGCTGCGTTTTCCAATACAGAGGCGCCATTCCAACACTTTAAGACCTCAACGCCTATCGGTTCTCAAGTCACATAAACCATGTATAAGCATAGGAAATGTGACTTTATTCTTCGGATAGAGAGATATGCTAAAATTAAGGGGTATTTTAACATTTAAGTTGCCAATATTATTTTTAACTATTTATGCCTCACTGTTTTGAGGTGATCGGAAATGAATACTATGATTGGACGGTGTAAACATATAGTGATCATATGTTCCGATGTTGGCGGGACAGTCCCGCTTTTTGGTGAACATGCCACTCTATAGAAAATATATTTATTTCTTATTTTGAATGTAAGAAAATGATTAACAGAAGAAAGAAAATCATTCATGAGAGCAGGTTTGGTCTCAGCAGGTCCGCGTCAGGCCGACGGAGCGAGGGCCGCAGCTCGCCTCAACTATCTGCCAGTCCACCGGGTAAGTTGAATATGTGGGCATCTAACTAAGAAATAACACCAATATTTTACTTAAACTGTTTTATCATTTAGTTACTGTTCATTGCAATATATGCATAATCTTTAATTGCTCTGTGCACTAAGTTGTGATTGGTCCATTTATTATTCATTCGTGCGGCAGTCCCTTAACGTGTTTGACGAACTAACTGTGACTTGCGTAGTTTTTACAATTGAATTACGTTATCAGTGTAGTGGATACCTGTGAAACCAAAACATTTATATCCTAATGATAAATCCTAGACCTAGGTATTGCGTAAAGGACGAGAACTTGCAAGTACTCTATAATGATAAATCCTAGACCTAGGTATTGTGTAAAGGACGAGAATTTGCAAGTATTCTGTTTTTTGTAATCTGTCACTGACGTATTCCCTTTTCGTGTTTTATAAAAAAAGTTACGGGCCCAGCATTTCAAATATCTTTCTTACGTAAACTCGCAAGTAAACAAAAAACTACAGGTGCGTACAGAATATATACACAATTCAAATTTCAAATTTTTCTTTATTCAAATAAACAAGTGCTTTTGAATCATCAACTGTACTGCTGGCTCGGTAAGCTGTTCCTACCGAGAAGAGCCAGCAAGAAACTCGACGGTTGCTCTTTTCGACATAATACTTATAACTAGTACTTTAAGTCATTACTATCTTGTACAGGGTCGGACAGTAGCTATATCCACGCATTCTTATCGTCCAAATAAACCTCAACAGTATAGTACGCTATTATTATCAGCCTCTCTTTAATAGTGTTTTTAAACTGTTGTAATGGCAAAGCTAAAACTGATTGCTGAATTTTATTATAGAATCTTATACCCAAACCCACAAACGAATTTCGTACCTTTGCAAGGCGCAAAGCAGGAGTCGCTAGCTTATGTCGGCAATGCCATACAAATGCTAATTTAATATTTACATGACAACGCAGAGACAGTTTAGGGTACAACTTGCCGTGTCCAAATCCGGGCAACGAATGACCTGTCGACATAGACCTTTAGCCAAATACAATATATTGCGGAAACGGAAATAATCAAAACCAAAATCGCACACCGAGAGGTTGAAATTCGACCATAATTCTCATCAATTATGCCTATTTTCGATATCCAGTAGTAGGTAGCTAAGACAAATTTTAGTAATATCTTTTTTTTTAATTTGAGCGCAAACTATAATCATTAACAAATGTGTTAATATTAATCTCTTCTCAATTCAAGTACTAACCATAAACAAATGTGTTAGTATTAATCTCTTCTCAATTCAAGCGCAAACTACTCGTATAACCATAAACAAATGAGTTACTATTTATATAAATAAATTTAAGCAACGTATTTTGCATCATCCGCGGACAAGGAAGGTAAGCAAAAGAAAATTAGTGCAGCCGAAAGCGGCCAACTATTATGGAAAGAGAACAAGAGCATACCTCGTACCAAAAATACATAACTGTCTTCCGTCGGAAATAAACCAAACCAGTAGTAAGATATCTTTGAAAAGAATGCTAACTAGATTATTAATTGATAATGAAAACTTTTTTTGTAACGTAACCTAAACTGCACATTATTGAATAAGATTGTTTGTAGAACGGAAACATACGAGCACCTCAGTACCTGCTCAGTGGTTTATTTCTACAATAATGTAGAAATAAACCGATCCCAAGATTGTATCGTAGGGCTGAGCAGGTTTCAGTGGTGCTGGTTGTTATTATAATAAATAACTTATTAAGTAATGCTGCCGACAAACTGCTTTGTAGTTTGGCAGATTAAATATGTAAGAAAAACTGTTTAGTTATAAAGAAAGAAAGATAAATAAATAATAATAAATAAAAATATCTACTCAATTCAAGCGCAAACTACTCGTATAACCATAAACAAATGTGTTAATATTAATCTCTTCTCGATTCAAGCACAAACTATCACAATTAAAAAAATAATATTAATTCTTTCTCAATTGAACAAAGAAAACAAACAATTTTATATTAATTTTATGTGTTTTCAAACTAGGTCACACACCACATCGCGTGTCATCGCTAGGAGGCACGCCAGCTACACCTGGGTCTCCTTTAGGTAATATATACAGCTAAATACATACTAATTTTATAAATTAAAAAGCATTTCTGTTTGTCTATCTGTTATGTTTTGGTTTACAGCTAATCCGCTGGAGTAATATTAATGAAATTATATATTATACAGGATGGCACCGATTATACGTCATTAAATGAATTCACTGATCATTTGTGCGTAATAGATAACTTTGGCATCGTTCAATGTTCTTATTTATTGTTTTACGAAATATGTATTTTCGAAGAAAATAAATTTAATTTAATTGAGATCTGTCTTTGTAAGTAAACGTTGACTGACCTCCCGCGGCGCTTGTTCGAAAAACAGGAGAAAACAATAACTTCGCTGTTTTCTCTCCCTTGCACCATACTTTTAGTTTTTAGGTCAAGGTTATTTTTCGTTTCGTGTGTAGTAATAGGGTAAAGTCGTTGATCGTATATAAATCGTGATAATTTTTAAAAAACCTAATATGACTCCTGTTTTTAAAATAGTTCGTACTTATAACACGTTGACCTCACTTGGAGTGGGATAAGTGGAGGAGGATGACGTTTTCGGCTATATATCAAATAATATCATGTAATATTTTTGTTATAGCTTCGCCGTCTGTACGTGAACACCATCACCAAAGAGCTAATTCCACTGGACCAACTATTAGTTTAAATATTAGTAAGTTACTTTTATTTTAACACGTAATACACACACAGCGTCTTCGCCGGCGAAGACGAAGTCCTGAATTTTCTGACGTCAGTTGTTCGTGGCTTTTTGCCACCATTCTGACGTCGTAATGACATATCAAAGTCATACCATCAGCCCTTCACTACACGTTGCCCTAAGCCGTGGTCCGGCCTCATAGAAGGCACCCTTAAGACGTCGTTTTCCGACGCTAGTAAAGCTTCTGCACTCTACTCTCCACCTTTCGCAACCTCGACGATGCTTGTGCGCTCGCCCGTCCCGCCCGGTGACGCTGTAAAAGCCGTTAGAGCGAACAGCATTTATTACAGACAATTCGGATAAAAAATCAAAATAATTGTTGAAAATGTTTTATACCCCTGAACTTGACCATTTCTGTTAAGTTATTTTGATCAATGGACTATTGAACGTGTTTGATATAAAAGGTGACGCTGTAAAAATCGTTGAGGCTAACAGCATTTATTACAGACAATTCGGAAAAAAATCAAAATATCATTGTTGAAAATGTTTTATACCTCTGAACTTGACCATTTCTGTTATTTTGATCAATGGACTATCGAACGTGTTTGATATAAAAGGTGACGCTGTAAAAATCGTTAGGGCAGCATTTATTACAGACAAAATAACATTGTTGAAAATGTTTTATACCACTGGACTTGACTATTTCATTTATGTTATTTCGCTCAATAGGCTAACTAACGAATATGTTTGATAATATGAATAATTAGTTTTCACCTCTAAAACAAGGTATTATGTATTATTAAATAAATAAGTATAACTAAAAACGTAGTATCTTAACACCAGGAATATTCTTTTAACTTACTTTTAGCTGACCTGATTTATTTATTTATTTACTGATACTTACTATAATTTAAATATAATATAATAAGTAGGCGAAGGCATACGGTATCGATTTGTATTCAAATTCAAATTCAAAATATTCTTTATTCAAATAAACTTGTAAACAAGTGCTTTTGAATCGTCAACTCTACTGCTGGTTCGGAAAGCTGTTGCTACCGAGAAGAGCCAGCAAGAAACTCGGCGGTTGCTCTTTTTAAAAATACAATTCTTAATGCTAGTTACATTTAATGTTTCTATCTTGTACAGGGTCGAACAATATTTATATCCACGCATTTTTATCGTCTAAATAATCCTCAACAGTATAGTAGGCTTTCTGTATCAGCCTCTCCTTAATAGTGTTTTTAAACTGCTGAAATGGCAAAGTTAAAATTGATTGTGGAATTTTATTATAGAATCTTATACCATACCATCCATACCATCTTATATCTTATTCAATATAGAAAATATATTGAAAACAGTCATAACACTACTTAATATACGGGCTTCCCTCGACAGGGATCCGGCAGAATATCAGCGTTGCTGATATTTTTTACCTCCAACACTAAGCTGGGCCAGAACCTTTTCATTGGCACGACTCTAAATTCACCTTATACATAATTTTCAATTTTTTTTTTGAATAATATATATATAAATATATGGGACACTTACACACACGGTCGTCCGTCCCCACAGTAAGTAACTTAATACTTGTGTTATGGTAGACAGAAAACTCGTGAATATATACTTATATTTTTTTTTATATACATACTTGACTGGCCCGTTGGCGCAGTGGGTAGTGATCCTGCCTTCAGCGCCGCGGGTCGCGGGTTCGATTCCCGCCGAGGGCCTACATTTTCTATAAAAGAATTTGTTGGCCCTTCGAGCCTGGGTGTATATTTGTATTTAAGTATGTATTTAAAAATTATATAAGTAAATATTCACCAGTTGTCTCTCACCCATAACACAAGTATTAAAATTATTTACTTTGGGGACGGACGACCGTGTGTGTAAGTGTCCCATATATATTTATTTATTTATTTACTTAAATACAAATATACACCCAGGCTCAAAGGCCAACAAATTTCTCTATTCTAATATAATTTCAAATTCTATTCTATTCTAAAAAGCTTTATTTATCCCAGGTGGTGAGCCAGGTGAAGCGGTTATAATAATCAATGAGTCGCCCTTGATGGGATCTTCTGTGGCCGTCAGACCCCACAGCCCTTCGCAGACGCACAGAGGTAAATATTTTGACTGGCCCGCTGGAGCAGTGGGTAGTGACCCTGCCTTTAGCTCCGCGGGTCGCGAGTTCGATTCCCGCCGAGGGCCAACATTTTCTATAAATGAATTTGTTGGTCTTTGAGCCTGGGTGTATATTTGTATTTAAGTATGTATTTAAAAAATATATAAGTATATATTCACCAGTTGTCTCTCCCCCATAACACAAGTATTAAGTTACTTACTTTGGGGACGGACGACCGTGTGTGTAAGTGTCCCATATATTTATATTTATTTATATTTATTAAAAAAAAAAATATATACCTTCTGAGTAATCTATACAAATATATTAAGCTAAAGAGTTAGTTTGTTTGATTATTTGAACTCGCTAATCTCAGGAATTTCTGGACCGATATGAAACATTATTTGAGTGTAAGATAGTTTATATGAGATAAGTGGGAGAGGAGCAGTAATAAAAAATAGTACGAAAAAGGCAAAATTTAAAGCTTTCCACGCGAGCGGAGCCGCAGCGATTGCTAGTCACGAATCATTATCTTCCTGCCCTTATCCCACTCTAAGTAGGGTCGGCACAACATGTTATAAACATATTGTCACATGATTTGGCTACGTATTTTACGACCGGCCGCCTGCCTGACGTCAACATACCTCTGTCGTATTTTACGACACCTCGGTAAGAATGAGGGTGGTCTATTCTACTTAACCGGATACCACACGGTAGGTCAACTTACCTAAGTGGCCTTTTACGACACCTCGGTAAGAAATGAGGGTGGTCTATTCTACTCAGCCGAATACCACACGGCGGGTTCACTTACCTTAGTCGCCTTTTACGACATCTCAGTAAGAAATGAGGGTGATCTATTCTACTCAGCCGGATACCACACGGCTTATACACCTACCGTACATACCATAGACAATATAATTATATATTTTACTAGCGGCCTGCCCCTGCTTCGCACGGGTATAAAATATATAGCCCATGTCAGTCAGTGAAAAAAAATGATTAAAATCGATCCAGTACTTTTGATTTATTCATTACTGCCCGTAGCACGCAAGAGTTAAATTTGGAGAAAAACAATTTCCTTTCCCTATACCAAGAAGATTTCCTGCTATCTTTGGAATCTCTAAATTCATATAGTACATTTTTACTTATTTACTTTTACATTTTCCTATGTATTTTATTTTTACAATTAATTACAGAATGTCTTTAAACAAACTGTTGAAAGAGCGACATAGCTGCTAAAGTGGAAGTGTTATAGGGCGAAGAGCGGCGTCCTCACGGCATTTTAAATCCGCAATATCTCCGAAAATGTTCACTTAAATAACATGCTGTAAACGGCCATATTGATCTATATTCAATCAACTATTTATTTTAGGTACTTAATTGGATAAGAATTAATGCTCTATTGTATGAAAATTGCTTCAAAAATAAGGCATTATTTTTCTTAAAAAGTAAATGACAAAAAATGCTATAGTGGGTTATCCATAAGAGATAGACATATACCATCGCGGACTTTTCTGTAGACCTTTTCAAGGTGTACAAATACTTAGTGCATCATTTTGATAAATCTCGTAGGGTTTAGCCTGCGTTCGCAATGTAAGCGAGAAAAAATGTAATTATTTACGACATCACGTTAGAAACCTCAAAAATTACAGTATTTCTCTACTCCGTATTGAATGTTATTAAACATATAAAACTTCCTCTTGAATCACTTTATCTATTAAAAAAACCCGCATCAAAATCTGTTGCGTAGTTTTAAAGATTTAAGCATACATAGGGATATATGGACAAACAAAGAATGTGACATTGTTCTATACTGTGTAGTGACGTACAACACAATTAATTTAGGGTACCCTCATTAAAAAAAAATATAAAAAGTCTGTATTTTTTTTTTCAGTGCGAGAGAGATCATCATTGCCGGGACCACCGGGTTCTGCGCAGACGCCTGCTCAGACTACCCTTTTCCCTAATTTAGGGACTATTGGAGGTAGGTTCTTTATTTTTTGATTATTATGTGTCAGAAAATGTTGCATTGGTCCTCGGTTATATAATAAAATAAATCGTTAAATAGATATTTATTCACTTCCTTTCACAAGAGCTGAGAGTATTCTTACAAACTGGTTAAAAGAAAAAAACTTCACACAACTCTAAAACAAACTCAAGTTGAACCTCCATCCGCTAAACGATATATCGGTCGATAGCACCAGACGCCTCGACTGCCTCTTGGACTTTTTCCTATGAATAATAGGATTTAAATGTTGGTAACCTACCGGACTAAAGTTTCCGTATACAAGATAATAATGTAAAGTAATGGCCTGTTAATATCCCACTGCCGGGATAGCCGAACGGTGAGATCGGTGTGACTCTTACTAAACTAACGGGTTCGAACTCCGGACGGACAGCAATGAGTTTTCTCTTAAACACTTATGAACCTAATTGATATTTTCTATTTATCACACGCTTTTCGGAAAATGATAACATCGTGAGAAAACCATAAATCTAGAGAAATCTGGGGATATGTGTAACCTATCAATCCGCATTAGAGCAGCGTTGTGGGTTTAAGATACAAACCTTTTCTCCAAAAGAGAGAGAGAAAAAGAGATAGTTAATCAGTAATAAATTATTATCCATTCCCAGGTGTTCCAGCGGGAAGTTCGGGCTCCGGGCCGGCGGCTCCGTGGCGGGCGAGATTGGCAACTATCAAAAATTCCTTCTTGGGCTCGCCTCGCTTCCATCGGAGGAAAATGCAAAGTGAGTCCTATACCTACATTCATTGCTAAAAAAAACCAATGTTACTAATGGTACAGGCGACCCGCGTTCGCATCAATTTAAGTATCGAAGTGCCCTCAATAATGGAATACGTCTTTTTTCCCCTGTTTAAATAAACACGCACATACTTATACGCACGTACGTATAAGCACGCATAGACGTGTACGCACGCACGCGGTTTATTGTTATTCAGGTAGGTCTGTGCCTACCTCCGCCGTGTGGTGTCAAGCTGAGTAGAATGGACCACCCTCATTTCTTACCGAGTTGTCGTAAAATGTGTCTAAGATAAGCTGACCCGCAGTGTGGTATCCGATTGAATAGAAGAGACCACCCTTTTTCTTACCGACGTATCGTCAAATATGACTATGGTAAGTCGACGTTAGGCAGGTGGCTGGTCGTAAATTACGTAGCCAAATCATGTGACAACATTTTAACATGTTCCGACCCCACTTAGAATGGGATAAGGGCGGAAGGATAATGAATATGTAGTACATTGTGTGTTTAAACAAACACACCGTATACGCTTGCACGCACGCACGTACATGCACGCACGCACGTACACACACACCGGTTACGGTTCTATTTTATAATGTTCAGGTAGGTCTGTGCCTACTAACATTAATCGTTACATGAATTAATACCAAAAAAATATATCAATTAATATGAATATCTGGATGAATAATAATTATATATAATTTTTTACGAACAAAAAACTTAAAAAAAAAATAATAAAATAAAAAAAATAATAAAATAAAAAAAATAATAATTTAAATAATAATAATAAAAACCCATCTAGGGTATCGATTGTAGGTATTTACATTTCTCGAGGCTGCCCGTTCCCCGAATAAGCTATGCTGAATTGAGAGTTTATAGCAAAAATTCAATTCAATATAAATTTTAGTATTTTTAATGCCCAAAAAAAGGGATAAAATTATTTTTTAAACTTAGCTAGATCGATTTTTCTACCCCAAAAGCCCAAATATGCTGAATTTCAGGAAAATCGTTGTAGCCGTTTCCAAGATTCTGAAAATATACATATATATATGTATATAAATATACAATATTAACTCATTTCAATATTAAAGATTTTTATTCAATTCCATTCCAGCATCATCAGAAGAAGTCCACCTTACTCCAGAGTCTTCTCCCGAGCTGACGAAGCGTTCCTGGTTCGGTTCCTTACTACTGTCGGCAGATAAGGAGGAGACGTTTACGGCGCTGGTCAAAGGAAAGCCTCTGGCGACCGTCAAAGCGGACCTGATACATGCATTTCTCAGTGTAAGTATCTGTAAAATAAGGGCACAGAATAAAGAAGAAATTATTGAAAGACCATTTTGGCCTTTCAGCCATTTGAATTGAAATTCAATTATTGAATGGCCAAAGGCATTCGGTATTTAAGTTACAGACTGGAAAATATTCAAAATTATTGTATATTTTCAAAATTAATTTATAACTATAGTTTAAATACTTAAATTTAAATAATTACTTTTATCTATATTGCATCTTTTTTATATTATTTTAAGAGTGCAAATAAATTTTTGTATTGAGTTTTTAGTTATTTTTTTTTCTATATTTGAACCAGTATTTTACTTCTTGTCCTTTTCTTTCTTTTACTATCTACTACAATAAAGGTTGACTGGGAGAGATCCCTTTTAGGGATAAGTCCGCCTTTGAACATGTTATTTTTTTTACTTTTTCTTCTTTTGTATATACTAAAAGAGAATAAATAAATAATTCCAGATAGCTGAGCTATCTCACAGCGTGCTCAGTCCGATGTCCTTTCGCGTCGAGTACAAAAGAGGGTCCAACGCACCGGCCATGTTCCAACGGCACGTCAGGTTCCAAGTTAGTATATTAATAATTTATTTAACATTTTTCATAATATTCATTTGAATTTCATTAACAACTCCTTAAAAAAATTAAGTTGACCCGCGGTCAGCGAGTCTTTGATACTATTTCCAAACCCTATTATCCCGCGGTCAGCGAGTCTTTGATACTATTTCCAAATACTATTAACCCGCGGTCAGCGAGTCTTTGATACTATTTCCAAATACTATTAACCCGCGGTCAGCGATACTTTAACACTAGTATAATTATTACAATTAGTTTCAGTAACTGTCTACCCTCAATTTCAGGTCGACATCTCTACAATAACGAAAGCGCCGGGAGAAAACGGGAAAGAGTACCTATATGCTATTACCTTCACGTTATTATCAGGTATGTATTGTGTGCTAAGGTGCTGTGATGGCCTAGCGGTGCGACCGTGTGAATCTCTAGAGACGATCATGGGTTCAAACCCGGGCAGACACCAATGAGTTTTTCTATTAAAACTTATGTGTCTAATTGATAATTGCAATTTATCACACGCTTTTCGGTGAAGGAAAACATCGTGAGGAAACCTGCATTTCTCCAGAGAATTCTGGAGATATGTGTAACCTACCAATCCGCATTGGAGCAGCGTGGTAGGTCTTAGCTCCAATCCTTCTCTCCAATAACGGAGAGAAGAGGCCTATGCCCAGCAGTGGGATAGTAAGAGGCCGCTACTAACTTACTTACTTATGTATTGTGTAGTATAGAAAAAAATTCATATATGAAATCTATTGAAACTCCGATATATCTGTCTGTATGTGATCGATTTTCTCAAAAACTGCAGAACGGATTTTTGTACGGTTTTTACTTCAAGTTTCGCTAAGGTTTAGATTAATAGAACATTAAGGTTTTATGTATATTGTGTAAAGGTCGCGCGGTTGTAGAAAATTTGCTTGTTGGCTAGCTTAAGGCGCGTGCGCCGCGTAAACTAGCAGAGATACACTAAAGTAATCTACCAGAGAATTGTAGATCTACAAAAATGCTATAAAAAAGTCCGCGACAGCATGTCTCTATCTCTTATGATTAACTCACAATAACTAATTTTGTGCTAGACTGATATACACGCAGGCGAAGTCGCACGTCTAGTATTATTATGTTATCTTCTCACTATATACTTTGTGTAAATTATGTTCTAAAAGCCGTTTAGAACCAAATTGCATACTTAGTTCAAATTTTAATTTTTAGGTACTTAGTGCCTTATTTACTTCAAGTGTTCATATATATTTTACTTTATTGTCGGTCAAGTGACCAAACGAGTGTTAAATATTAACGTGGATACAAGAGGCCGAAAAAGAAATGAAAGGATTGTATGAAGTATGATTTGCGTATAAAAAGAGTAGCGCCAGAGTTGACAAATATTAGGAGAGAATGGAAGTAAAAACGTATTGAGCCACTTAGAGTGGGATAAGGACAGCCGAATGATAAAGAGATTTAAGATTGAACTGTTACCACTTAGAGTGGGATAAGGGCAGGAGAATGATTATTCTTGTCTTAAATAAATAAATAAATAATAAATATATGGGACACTTACACACACGGCCGTCCGGCCCCAAAGTAAGTAACTTAATACTTGTGTTATGGTAGACAGACAACTGGTGAATATATAAATATATAATTTTTAAATACATACTTAAATACAAATATACACCCAGGCTCAAAGACTAACAGATTCATTTATAGAAAATGTTCGCCCTCGGCGGGAATCGAACCAGCGACCCGCGGAGCTGAAGGCATCAGGGTCACTACCCACTACTCCAACGGGTCAGTCAAATATCAACACAGACAATCATCAGTCAATCATCTCATACTCATTCTCCTAATGATTACTCTTGGTAATGTTCCAGGCAACATCCGCCGTTTCCGGCGCGTGTGCGAAGTGGTACAGGCGGCAGTGTGTCGGGCTCCTGGCGCCACCCGCGCCCCTCCACACCACCCCCCCTCGCCGAGAGCCCAACGAAGGACCATTGCACCCCATGGTATTTGAATTTAAATTAAAAATATTCGATACATGAATAATTGTATATAGTACTTTTGGATCGCAATTTTTCTGTTGGAAAACCGAGAAGAGGCAGCAAAAACAGCTGCTTTAAAAAAAAAAACTAGTCAAATTTCAACATTAATGTTTTTTTTACTGTTCCTGAAAAAAACGTAATTTTTAACCTATATGATAGCTTCGTAGAGTTCGTCTATGCTAAAATCACACGCCCCAATCTCGTATTTACCCACTAAAGTAAATTTGAAATATGTAAGAAAAATATACAAAAATACAATTGTATTGACCAATCAGTTGGTAGTAAGTAACGGCCTGTTACTATCCCACTGCTGGGCATAGGCCTCCTCTCTCCATTTTTGGAGAGAAGGGTTGGAGCTAAGACCTACCACGCTGCTCCAATGCGGATTGGTAGGTTACACATATCTCCAGAATTCTCTAGAGATATGCAGGTTTCCTCACGATGTTTTCCTTCACCGAAAAGCGTGTGATAAATTGCAATTATCAATTAGACACATGAGTTTTAATAGAAAAACTCATTGGTGTCTGCCCGGGTTTGAACCCATGATCGTCTCTAGAGATTCACACGGTCGCACCGCTAGGCCATCACAGCTTATCAGTTGGTAAGGACAAGGTAATTACTAAGGAGCGGTTGTTCTTGAATTTGTTGTTCACCTAGTTTAATTCTCACCGAATACGCGAGAAGGCGGACGTCTTGTTTCATACAATAAGCCAGCGCTACTTCATATAGAGAGCGTTGACATCATCACGCGACTAGTCGAACACGACGTTCGCAAACAGATCGTAAAGCATGCAACATTTGATAGCTCGCACTGAGACATAGCACTCACACATTTATATCATTTGTTAAAAACACTAAAAACACTACAAGCAGTTTAAAAACACTATTAAGGAGAGGCTGATACAGAAAGCCTACTATACTGTTGAGGATTATTTAGACGATAAAAATGCGTGGATATAAATATTGTTCGACCCTGTACAAGATAGAAACATTAAATGTAACTAGCATTAAGAATTGTATTTTTAAAAAGAGCAACCGCCGAGTTTCTTGCTGGCTCTTCTCGGTAGGAACAGCTTTCCGAACCAGCAGTAGAGTTGACGATTCAAAAGCACTTGTTTACAAGTTTATTTGAATAAAGAATATTTTGAATTTGAATTTGAATTTGAATTGAGTTAAGTAGTGTGGCGCGTCATTTTAAATTAGACCAGCTCTATATACGTTTCGATGGTTGCGTGCCATAGGTTTGCAATCCCTGATATATATCTTTTTACAAAAGGTTTTTGTAATAGGCGACTGAGGTAAGTCCACCCGCCGTGTGGTATCCGGTTGAGTAGAATAGACCACACTCATTTCTTACCGAGGTGTCGTAAAAGGCGACTAAGGTAAGTTGACTCACCGTGTGGTATCCGGTTAAGTAGACCCCTCTTTCTTATCGAGGCGTTGTAAAATACGACTAAGATAAGTTGACGTTAGACAGGCGGCCGGTCGTAAAATACGTAGCCAAATCGTATGACAACATGTTGTGCCGACCCCACTTAAAGTGGTATAAGGGCAGGAAGATGATGATGATGATGTTGTTGTTAATTTCAGCTGCTGCAGAGATACCTGACAGTCCGGAGACGCCCCACCAGCAGTCGGACCACGACAGTGATTCGTCAGTGTTCGATACCGTCAAGAGCCCCACAAGCCACACGTCCATCGACCAACTGGATCAGGTGATGACCAAAAACTATATTCAAATTCGAATTCAAGATATTCGTTACTTAGGTAGATAACTTGTTTATTTTGCTAACTTCCATAGTGTTATGTCCTATGGAATATTGCTATGGGGTAAATGCGCGGATAATGAAAAAATCTTTGTATTACAAAAAAGAGCCGTACGTGGCATATACAATTTAAGTCCGCGGGATTCCCTGCGAGAGAAGTTTAAGGAAATAGGTATTCTTACATTTGCCTCACAGTATATTTTAAGTAATTTAATTTTTGTATATAAAAATATAAAGGATTATAAAACAATAGGTGATGTATATAATAGACAAAGTAGGAACCGACATAAGCTTGCGGCCCCTGCTTTGCGCCTTGCAAAAGTACGTAAGTCGTTTGTGGGTTTGGGTATAAGATTCTATAATAAAATTCCGCAATCAATTTTAGCTTTGCCATTACAGCAATTTAAAAAAACTATTAAGGAGAGGCTGATACAGAAAGCCTACTATACTGTTGAGGATTATATAGACGATAAGAATGCGTGGATATAGATATTGTTCGACCCTGTACAAGATAGTAACGATTAAATGTAACTAGTATTAAGGATTGTATTTTTTATAAAGAGCAACTGCCGAGTTTCTTGCTGGCTCTTCTCGGTAGGAACAACTTTCCGAACCAGCAGTAGAGTTGACGATTCAAAAGCACTTGTTTACAAGTTTATTTGAATAAAGAATATTTTGAATTTGACTTGGTAAATTTACTTGAATATCGATATAATGACATATCATCTTTCCTTCTAGAACGGGACCCATCCTCTAGGATCTAGTTCGTCAGTCACCAGTGGCTCTAGTGGTTATAAAGTAAGTATTTATTTACATTTGTACTATGTCATCATCATCATGATCCTGCCCCTATCCCACTCTAAGTGGGGTCGGCACAACATGTTGCAAATAATAATTCCCCCCAACTTAAGAATAAAGTTACATGTTCTATGCTATATTCAAATTCAAAATATTCTTTATTCAAATAAACTTGTAAACAAGTGCTTTTGAATCGTCAACTCTACTGCTGGTTCGGAAAGCTGCTCCTACCGAGAAGAGCCAGCAAGAAACTCGGCGGTTGCTCTTTTAAAAATATAATTCTTAATACTAGTTTCATTTAGTCATTACTGTTTTATCTAGGGGTTGAACAGTAGCTATATCCACATATTCTTATCTTCTAAGTAATACTGAACAGTATTGTTTTCTTTCTGTATCTTTCTGTATCAGCTTTCAGCTTTCTGTATCACCCTCTTTTTAACAGTGGTTTTTAAAGCTTCGGCAAAGCTAAAATTTATTAAATTAAAATACTGATATACTGTAAGGTTATATAAAACTAACAAAATATAAAAATTTATTGTGAAATTAGGAATATATTAGTAAGGTTAATTCTAATTCATAATGTTTAATGTAAATAATATTAACTCGTTACTTTTTAACAGTTATTCATAGAATATGTCACTTTACTCTTCGTATGGGGCGATATATTCATGAATGACACGTGTTAGCACATAACAACACCATAATTATACATTTAGTCGTGGGATTGTAGCAAGGGGTGCGCGGGCGGCGCGCCGCAGAGCCAGCCTCCGCCTCCCTCGACCACGAGATCATGAGCTGCGGCCGGGACCTGCCCGGTGAGTGATACACGCACGCACACACTAAACACACACACACACCCACTACACACACACACACACACACCCACTACACACACACACACACTAAACACACGGACACTAAACAAACACGCACACACTAAACACACGCACACTAAACAAAAACACGCACGCACACACTAAACACATGCGCGCTCACACACTAAACACATGCGCGCACACAATAAACAAATGCGCAATCACGCACGCACGCACGCACGCACGCACGCACGCACGCACGCACGCACGCACGCACGCACGCACACACACACACACACACACACACACACACACACCAACTCATCATACAGCATTACAGAGCTTGTTTAATTTGAAACGACGCGCCCCACTACTTAATTATGCGTTTATAACCAATCGGAATTTTTCAATAATTAAACATAATAGATAATAAGACTTATACATTAAATGACATTAATAATTTGGTGGGGGATCGATCCTAGGTATTTACGTTTTTCGAGGCTGCTCGTTCCCCGAATAAGCTACGCTGACTTGACAGTTAATGGCGAAAATTCAATTCAATATAAATTTTAGTATTTTTTAATGTACTAAAACAGGTATAACACGACATTTTTTTACATAAAACCTAGGTAGATTTTTCTCCCCCAAAATCCCCTACATGATGAATTTCAGGAAAATTGTTGGAACCGTTTCTGAGATTCCAAAAAAATATATATATACATACAAGATTAACTCATTTGAATATTAAAGATTTCAATTAGACATATATACTTTATCAAAACTTTATATATACTCTATTAAAATTGCTATATTATTTATATAATTACTATTTTTCCTACTAAATTCAATTGCATTCAATAAATTTTAATTGTTGATTATATAAACATTGATATGATAAAATTAAAATTTTGTATAATGTTAGACGTGTGTACAATATTTTGTAACGCCCCTACCGGGCAAATATGTAACATATTTAAATGCAAATAAAGCAATAAATAAATGAAAATGAGTAAATAAATAAATAATTAGTAGATATAAATACGCGAGTGCTAATTTTTATAATTAAATTTTGTCTCTATGTGAGCTTTCGAATGTTGCGTGATTTACGATCTGTTTGCCAACGTCGTGGTCGACTAGTTGCGTGATAAATTTGGCAACGCTCTCTATATGAAGTAGCGCTGGCTTATTGTATGAAACAAGACGTCCGCCTTCTCGCGAGAATTAAATAATTTTAACAACAAACCGAAAACAACAGTTCCTTAGCAAGTTATTGTCTAATACAATTGTATTTTTATGTGTTTTTCATACATATTTTAAATTTGCTTTAGTGGGTAAATACGTGATTGGGGCGCGTCATTTTAGCTTAGACGACGAGGTTGCTTTATTCGCATGCCCTACCAACATAGATACGAAGTAAATGTATTAGAAAATTGTAGATCTACAAAAATACTTCAAAAAAGTCCGCGACAGCATGTCTCTATCTCTTAGTCTATGACTGACAATAACTACTTTTATGATCAAAATTTCTATTTTGGTTAAATTTTGTAACGAACTGAATTCCACATTTAGTAAAAATATAAATGAAACAAAACATAAATAAAAGAAATCAGAGATAAATAAAAAAAGAAATCAAAGATAAATAAAAAAGAAATCAAAGAAAAATAATTATCACATATTTGTAGGTACACACACAAAACGTTCATCCTCCGAATGTCGGGACGCCACATCGTCACCGCGCCGGGGCCTCGAGTCCCGGGACAGTTCTATAAAGGACGAGCTGCGACGGAACAACTCGTTGCGGGAAAACCGGCGGGACTTCCCGCGGGACGTCCGGGACCCCCCCACCACGTCAATCGCGTGAAATGGGAGGGAGAGGCGCGTTTAGTGTTGAAGGTTGCCAACGGTGCTGAATTATTTGGTACGTTATATTGAGTTATTATATTGGAGTTTGTTGTTCCTTTTTTAAACGACGATACATTGTTAAGCCTGCTCTTCACTATTAGTGATCGTGTGATTGTCTATAATCGGCACGATCATCGTGCAATTTTCACGCGATCATCCGTATTATTATATGATCATAAGTTTCTCCCAATGATTGCCTTTGATGCGTGACCGAGAAACCGACAATTCCCGAATGCGTAGACGAACATAAACGATCATTGGCAAGTACAGCTGAGTATGTCCTCTACGTGATCGTTTGTAATCGGCACGATCATTGTGCAATTCTTCAAGCGATCATCCGTATTATACAAATCCACAATCATACGTATCTCCCAGTGATTGCCTTTGATGCGTGACCGAGAAACCGATAAATCCCGGGTTGTAAACGATCGTAGACGATCATAAACGATCATTGGCGAGCACAGCCGAATATTTCCTCTACGCGATCGTGATCGCCAATCATGAAGAGGAGCTATTATACCAATTTGCTCATGATCGCCATATATACATAATTTTAAGTTTTTTAATCTACGTCTAATAATACTATTATTAAATATCTGTGACACAACCAGAGATAATATTTAGGGTGAATAAAATTGTTTTTATAAACTCCTATGGAATATGCAGTTATAGTACATATGGAGTAAATTGATTTTATTCATATCAATAAGAATACGTTCATATTCAAATTCAAAATATTCTTTATTCAAGTTAACTTGTAAAAGAGTGCTTTTGAATCGTCATTTCTACCGCTAATAGAAAAACGGATTTTCAAAAGAAGTTGGTTAAATTTAAATTAATTTCTTGCAACACCAAGTTATCTCTGGTTAATGTTTCAAAGTTTTAAATATCTTAACCAAAAAAAAAATCTGTATGAAAAACAGTCAATTCTTACAAATAGAAAACTAAAATTCACACATAGATTAATTTTACGTACAACAAACATGTACCTCGAATTTTTTCCTATAACTGCCACAGTTCGTCCTTTTCCAAATATAATATATGCACTCCATCCTCAAGAGATATTTTTTCAATAAATTTAAAAAAAACCTATAGATGGAATTGTTTTTGAACATTTTTTAGAATAAACTATGCTTTGATGCATAATCTATTATACAATTGGTTGGTAAAATCGATTTTATTTCTATCGACTTTCATAGCTGCACTATAAAAATAAAAGTGACAAGGCGAGACAGATTTATAAATACTAGAGTGGGGGAGCCATAGGCAGACTTGTGTGCTTAATACGAGTTTTTTTAACTTACTCGATAGCGTTAATAGCGTTACAACAGCGACATCTAGTGACCGCTGTTCCAGAGATATAGAAATTGGCGTTACGCTGACGCGATCGCGTAGATAAAAAAACTTCGTACTAAGCACAAGTCCACGTAAACGAAGTTTTTGTGTAAATCCTAGTTATTGTAATATGGCACATTTTAGATTGGCTTTCCTACTATATAATAACTCTATGGTAAATAAACTAGAGATACAGACAGGCCTGATAGTGAGAGTGGTGACAAATAATAAGAGAGAAAAGATGTAACTCATTTACTTATCTTTGTTTAATCACACATAAAAAAGAGATACAGATAATAAATCTCGTTTACTTTCTCTTTATTGTCTACTAGCGGCCCGCTTCGGCTTCGCACGGGTATAAAATATATAGCCTATGTCACTCAGTGAATAAATGATTAAAATTGATTTGCAGTTTTGATTTATTCATTACTGCCCGTGGCCCGCATGCGTTAAATTTGGAGTAAAACAAAAACCGCTATGACCCTGCATTTTAAATCTCTAATATCTTCTAAAATGTTCATTTAAATTACATGCTGTAAACGGCCATATTGATCTATATTAAATCAACAATGTATTTAAGTTACTTAATTGAATAAGGATTAATGCTGTATTGTTTAAAATTGCTTCGATAAGGAGGCATTATTTTTCGTAAAAAGAAAATTACAAAAAAATGCTATTGTAGGTTGTCCATAAGAGATAGACATATACCATCGCAGAGTTTTCTGTAGACCTTTTCAAGGTGTACAAATACTTAGTACATTATTTTGATAAATCTCGTAGGGTACAGCATGCGTTTGTTATGTAAGCGGAAAAAAATATAATTATTTACGACATCACATTAGAAATCTCAAAAATTTCAGTATTTCTCTACTCCATATTGAATGTTATTATACATATAAACTTTCCTCTTTAATCACCCAATCTGTTAAAAAAACCGCATCAAAATCTGTTGTGTAGTTTTAAAGATTTAGGCATATATAGGGACATAGGGACAGCGACTTTGTTTTATACTATGTGGGAATGCACACATTTTAGCATCGCTCCCTTACTCTAGTATAATAAGTCTATGCTTTTTAATAATGACTGTCTCAGGACATTTTACATATATTGCGAGACAAAAATTGACACTCTATTTTATAGTTAGTACTAAAAATGTTACCCGTTTAAAAAATCGATGTTTCAATCGATTATATATCGATTATGCGCATTAGCCTAATAGAATATCGGCGATAACCTTTAACACGAGAACAGCGCGTGTAGCGAAATGTTTTTTATATAATAGCTGTATTTAGTAAGCTTATATTATGTGTTTGGAAAAACAATGTTGAAACCGGCCATGTACTTTAAAAAAAATGTTATTGCTATACCCATGTACTGATTTGTGCTATTTTAGTTAGGGGCCTCGAAATGCGATATTTTTGCAAATTTGTCAATGGAATATATAAGATTTACCCCCTACTGCCGTTAAGTCGACTTAAGGCGAATGTTCACATATCTTATTCAATACTAAAAAGGTTGCTTTAAGATATTTTCATCGTTTATTTAATACTTATATTTAAATTTATTATGGAAATAGGCTTTTTATAAGCAATTGAGTTTCATTCGTGTTATGTATGTTTAAACTTGTATTATTCCATTATTACATACATTTGTATACGCCAACTTTTGTGAGGATTCGCCTTAAATTTAGGTTATAGATATAAATAGATTGCACTTATAGATGAATGTCCAGATACGTACAGACACTGTTTAAAACTTTTTCATTGTTTGGCTTTAAATGGAACCGATTTTTGAATGTGCTCCAAATTTTATATATTTATTATCAAAAACTACGTCAGTTGTGTTGATTTTAGTTTAAAAATACTTAAAATAACAGTAAATTATGAACTAGTGTAGAGTGCAAAAACTTCAAATAACAGTACATTATAAACTCGAATGGAGTGCTAAAACTTAAATGATACTGCATTATGAGATTGAGTAGAGTGCAAAAACTTAAAATAACACGACATTATAATCTCGAGTAGAATGCAAGAACTCAAAATATCAGTACAGTATGCATTCGGGTAGAGTTCAAAAAGATAATAACAGTACGTTATAAAATCGAATAGAGTTCAAGAACTTTAAATAACAGTACATTAGGCACTCGAGTGGAGTGCATGAACCCAAAATAATAGAACATTATGAAGTTGGAAGAGTGTAAACATTTAAAGTAATGGTACACTCTCAACTATAATAGAGTATCTTAACTTAAAACAACCATACATAATAAAATTGAATAGTATCACAACTGAAATTCGGTTCATTTACGCGCCAAACTTATTTATCAAGAAAAAAATTTATATATTTGAGCTATTTAGATCCTCAAACTAAATTCGTCTATCGTAAAAAGAAATACAATAATGTATTTTGTACATATATATTATATATAACGATATTGCGAAGGAGGAATTTTACAGTCAATTTAATATCTAGCTAGTCGGTGTAAATACACAGATTTTGGGAGGGTTGAAAGTACTTTGCAAATATATTTTAGCATCATGTCTATAAAGCTTATACATTAAGATACTATAAATTAATTAAAACATCAGTGTTGCAATGACCTTAATTTTTGAATACGTTACTTTCTATTTTTTTATATAAACAATATTTTTTGGTTGGAACATGTTTAATAAAATATTTAATATAAAGGAAACAAAAAACCGTGCGTTCACAATTATTACCTTAATTCGTCATTCACAAACGTAGAATGTTATTTTATTCTAAAGAAGATTCCAAGTTAGGATTAAAAAAATATTTGCATTATAGGCAGGCTTCTTCAATTATAATAGTATAATGATGGAATTATAATGTTTTACCATCGCCATCTTGATTTATATGTGACGTCATATGCAAGTATGTTATTCGGAACGTCTCAACGATTGAACCTGTAATGGGAAGTTAGTTTCCTAAATAAAAATAAATATAACGTAAATGTACCGAAAAATAATTTATTTCATTATAGTGATATATGTAGTTGTATTACCCCTTAATAAAAAGGTTTTAGGGATAAAAAGGTAATCTCACAGTGTTGCCATAGGTAAAAAAATTGGCGTATCAGTTGAGTTGATAAATTTAAAATGTATCTGTAATTGTATTATATTTTATTGGATTGCACTTTATTTATAATGAATCTGTTTTTGGTATTATATATTAAACAGGCAACGTACTTTCACCCCGTCCATGTTTATAATTGCCACAAGTAATGTCTGATGTCAAACTTAGTTATCATGTAGCAATAACAACTAAATATCACACTCATAGATTTATCACTCATTATTTAAAAGTGTAGTGTTGTTAAATACTTCAGCTGATGTGGTTAACATTAAGGTGAATCTTCACAGTTAAACGAATTTCTTTCGAGAAGTGTAACTTAAATATGCCTAATATCCTTGAAGGATTTGTCACGTATTCTCTACCTAATTGAGATTTCCGCCAATATTTCGATTTATATTTCTATTGTTGTCTGTGATATCGGAATTAGCTTTTTCTCTAGATGTTCTCTCATCTATTTCCACAATACGTACGTATTGATGTCATCTTTAATAAGTCCTAAGTATTTTTCTGTGGGTTTCTGTGTAAAGAATATCTAATTTATGGGGTCAATCGAATCGATCATTGTTAGCTTTAAAAACTTTAAGAGTATCACGGCCTACCTTTTTAAAACCGTTTATTCAACTTGCAATGTATGTACTTGAAGGTGCAATCTTACAAGTTAATTTTGCCCACTTCCCGGTGTCCGATTTGGCTGAAATTTTACATACTGGTCAAGTCCCGATGACATTGCATATTTATGATAAGCATGACCTGATGCTGCCAGGTTTGGCTCCAGACGAGGGAACTCCTTAACAGTTAAAAGTAGGAACATAAATTTTTGTTAAAAGCTTTTTTAAGTCGACTTGTATTAAAACATTATCGCCTTAGCTTTTCTGGATAACCGCCATCCCAAATCAAAGGATCAAATTGAATCTTTTGCCTACAATTCTTGTATTTTTTGTAGCTATATCGTGCTAATAAATCGTTGTAGTGTAATCCAAGATTAATCACTTTTGATTTTGTTTAACTGTGAACATTCGCCTTAAATTAATACAATTATATAATTGATCGAATTATACATTGTTATAAGCGTTAACACGGCTAAGTAATGTTACTTTCAAAATATACAATCGAAAGGCAAAGTAAGAGTTGATTAAAACCTTTTTATTAATTTTTAGGTTAAGACATCCTGTATATCTTTAGTATACAAGCTAATTTGTTTATAATACCCAGAGTCCGGGCTTTGCCTGTTATTACTGCTGTACGCTGATGTTCCATGTAAATATACATAGATAAATGTATGTATGTAGTTTAGTGTGAATGATTGAACGCACATTACGTTTAGGTTTATGGTTGTTTAAGATTCGCGTTAATTATGATATAGTGTTAGTTATTTTTTTAATCATAGAAGGTTTTTTTGGGTTACACCTGCTATGTTATTAGGCTTTATTATCTGAAGCTTTTACAATATTTTTTATAACACAGTGACATAGGAGTCTTCCTGAGATTTCCAAATTTTTCTGTTGCCAAACTTCTGTCTTCTGATAATCTTTATTTTGACTTCAATTTTGGGAAGAAATTTGGACACTTGAATTCTTCTACGCATCTCATTATTCCTGGTTTAATCACATAAATCCTCCTATTTAGCTTGTAGTGACTGAGCTTTACTAAGAAGTCTTTACTTAGTAACTAAACTTAGAATCTATATTTTTGCCCTGGCAACACTCATTGTTCAAAGACTCATAGTTACATTCTCTCTATAAATAATATTGGCCCGCTACTCGATTCGGACGTTAATAGATAAACAAACCTACTTTTGAATTTCTAATATTTGGCTTTCGTTTTAAACAGATTACATCAAAATTCACCTCGTAGGTGTGACCCAAATAAAAAAAAACATCAGTAACAAGTTCATTAGATAGATCATTTTGTACATTTAGTCGGTATGTTTAATTGTCGTTATTTTTATTTTACACGGATATATTTACCGTACAAAAATAAAACAAACAAACAAACAAAAGTCTTTTAATAGACATTGTCGATATATTGTATAGTTATGGATCGATGTTTGCTGTATAATAGCGGTTATAGCCCACTGCTAAGCAACGGTCTTTTGTTGTTTGTATTGGAGTTTACCCACTATGCTGTGTCAATACAGTTTGGTTGATGTCTTTGTTGTAGACCCAATGATTGTACGGTAATTTTTTCCGCTTATCAAGATTAATAACGCTTAGACCTTTATTTAAAATTCTTATATGTATAAGACGAAATTCGATGTATATCATAGACATACGAGAGGTCACAAAAAGCTTGTGCTGTCACGACTCAGCAGAATTAGCAACTCATTCGATGGTCTCGGTATTCGCTTCTACAATAAAATTCCGCAATCCCTAATAGACCACTCTACAGAAAGGTTTCAGTATAAGGGATGTACTTATACGTAAAGCATACAAAATTGAAGATTATTTGGATGATAAAAAGCCTGGATTTGAAAAACCTCTTAGCTTTATACAAGACTGCGGTTCTAATTATAAATAATAATTTCTGACGATTTGTTTTCTATTATCTAAACGTTATTAATCTGTAAATATTTATTTTATATTTCAATTATTTATTAAAAATATTCACATATTCATCAGCATCATGTATGTAGACCTGATTCATCACATATCACAGGTGAATTTGTATTTCTGTAACCTAAATTATATAAATCATATTGTGCTTGAAAAGAAAATGTTACATTATTATGTAATAAAGAAATATATGTTTATTATATAAATTGAATTGATGAATAATTATTACTAAATATTTTGTTGATGAATCGTTTTAGTTATAATTTTATTGTTTAACTTTATTATTGATGGTATTTTTTATATATTAATTAATATTATTTGTCCCTTTTTCGTAGACATGTAGAGTTTGGTGGTGAATCAATTAAAAAAATATTTGTTTTTAAACGTTGTTCGGATTCATTTAAAACAGTTTGATATTAAAAAAAAATGGCAATAAAATGTTTTTATTTGTAAAAAAAAATGTGAAATCTGATTCAATTTATCATTTTTAAAAATTGAAAGTAAAGTAATAAAAACTTGTATTAAATTCTTTTCATACATTTATTTAATTGAATACAGAAGTTACAAATAGAAGTGTTATATATTGTCTGTCATTTTTACAGGCTGTATTTTTTACGGCAACTCTATGTGTCTATGATTTTTATAATAAACTCCCATAATAAAACAGTAATTGTATAATTTGTAAAGAATGCCTTCAAGAGTTATAAAGGATTAATCATATATTTTAAAGTCCTAAAGAGAATTGTAATTTTGTACTCGGTAATTGATAAGGTTGTTAATGTGTTTTCCTCTTTTGTCTATGGCTGGTGTTTTATGATATTATTGAATTTTCTAATTTGGTAAAAGCAGACGTATACCATTTCCCTCCCTTTCACTACAGTGTCCGTTAATAGAATACGCTAACAAACACACGCATAGATAACAGTAATCGATAAGTCCAGATTCGAGACATACTTGTCTATGCCTCGTATCTTGACTATAAATTATATCGTTTGTATAATACTTTTTGTTTTTTTTTTCTTCCTAATAAATTTAAATACCAGGTTTACAATGGTTTATAATATAACGAGATTTTTTTTGTGATAATTTTACTGTAGTAATTTCTTTATAAGAACGCGTTATTTAATTTTATTTGAACTATTTATCTTTAAAAAGTGATTTATTTTTGGATTTTTTATTTTGGTATCATGAAACACCGGCCACTATTCCGTAAAATACATATTTTAACGTGTTCGTGAAATGATTTGTAATATAATACTTATATTGCTACTTGTCGGTGCGCGGGCGATCATCTATAAACACTTTGTCTGTTTGTATGTACGTAACGGCGTCGCTCGCGGCCGAGGCTGTACATTTTATCTAAGAACTACGCTCCGCTATCTATACTGTAACTGCTTAAGAGATCATTGGTTAATATTGAAAAAATAATAAATTAAAAATCCTATTATTTTGTTTTATTGTGTTGCCAATAACTATATATAGAAAAATATAATTAATAAGTAATAAAAGGCGTTTAACTTGACGCTGACTTTCAGAGTTGAACTCTAGAAAGTTTGCAAAACGTATTTTTGTACTCGACTATCCGTAGAGGCTTTTTTTACATTCCCTGAATTAGATGGCTGATCATAGAATAAGAAATACAAAGAGTAGTGTGGAAGCTAAACCAATGGCGACTAAGGTAAGTTGAACCACCGTGTGGTATCCGGTTTAGTAGAATAGACCACCCTCTTACCGAGTTGTCGTAAAATAAGACTGAGGTAAGTTGACGTCAGGCAGGCGGCCGGTCGTAAAAACGCAACCAAATCATGTGACAGCATGTTTATAACATGTTGTGCCGACCCCAATTAGAGTGGGATAAGGACAGGAGGCTGATAAATTGCGCAAATAAAATTTTGTACACACGTCTACACTTTGCAGAGGTCTGGGGGAAGAGGAATAAGTGTTCATGGTGTCAGAATCCCATAAAAATACGTTATTTCACCTGAGGACCTCTTCCTAGCGAATCTCTCTTAGGCCTGTATGCCCATCGACAATAAAGGGAAAGCAAACCAGACTTATACCTGTCTCTCTTTTTTATGTGTGATTAGAAAAAGACGAAGTATACGAATGTCATCGTCCCTCTAATTATTTATTGTCACTATTACTTAAAAGACAGTCCCCATACTCTGTGTATAATAAACCCTATGTTATGATTCCCTACTCTAGAATAAAAACTCTATGATTCGCACCCGCTCATTAGATAACGTGGAGAAATGAAATTACACTAAATCTGAATTATTGAATTTTTCTAAATTCCTAAATCTGTCTAAAACTCGCCAGGGAATTTCTCAAAAATAAAACAAGAAAATATTTTTTTAATATATTTCAGTAATCAAAATATAATAATAGGCTTACACGTTAGTAGTTACAATCGTATCTCATGGCGTTACCAATCGTTTACATGAACCGAAAGAGGCGAAAGAAAAATTAACAAACGCTTAACAGCTATACAAAATGTATTCTAAAGCTGATGAAAGAAAAAAATTCTGTGACCCAAAAAATATATTTACAAGCAGATAAAATACAATTCCCATAGAGTATTACATTTTTTTTTTACATAAATTTTCAGTGCATTTTATTCACAATGTGAAAATTTTTTCTCGCTTATCAATTATATAAATAAATGTAAACCAACAAAAGCTGCCTTAAATACTAAATCGTGAAAATTACCTTAATATATTGTGCATTTATAACACTTATTTAAAAAATGGCTGCCAGAAATTCCTTTATATTTTTTTTCAATTCAATATATCTAATGCTATTTATTATCTTCGGTTATTTTTATAAATTAATACTTCTCGTCCTGTATTTAAAAAATGCATTACACTTATAAAATATCGATTGTATATAAATTATTAGCTACATTTATTTACAATATCATTTTTCGGCTACATTTATATTTTTTTTCCATTTAAAATAATAGGTATGTGTAGGCAAGCATTTGTCAATTCACTTATAACTATTTACTCAAATACACAAGTTATAATATCACAAAAGAAACGTCGGAAAAGAAACACGATGTCAGGAACTCGAGTCTAGTGAATATGTACATAATTAATTATAAACTTTTTTTTAATTTCTTAAATAATTTTTTATATCACAAATAAAACTCCACACTATTTTTTATGAGCAATTATATTTTTTAACTACTATTGGTCAGATTTATGTATAGCAGTGTTTGCCTGAAGCGTTAGATAAAAAGCGAACGGAACAAAAGTTTAAATTATAGTTAACATAGCGGGAATAACGACGTCATTTGTATAAAAGCGTTTGTTTAGCGCAGTGTACACCAATTAGTGTAGCTAAAAACATTAGCATTTTCATTTTTTAAATTTTTTTAACCAAAAAATTTTTTTTTTAAATGCCCCATATAGCTTTTCATATGTGTATATTAATCTCAAAGCTCGATGACTCAGTGAGCTTTAGTTTTCGTTTTCCTTTCTCTTTTTTTAGTCCACACTTGAATTACGGTAAGGAGAATAATAAATGGTGTATTCATGTAAAAGGCTTTAAGTAGACAGTTATAAATGTTCAAACTAAAAACGTTATTAAAATACATAATTGACGTAGTTATTTCCACTTGCGAAATATAATGATTGTTAAAAGGATATTTTATATAACTCCTACTGAAGGACGTACCAATACTTTGTAATAACATGGCCTAATTTTTTTTAAGTCATTCATTAAACTAGAAATACGAATCAGAAAATACACTATGTGTTTTTTCTTATAATAATAATTAAAAAAAAATTACTTCCTGGTCTTTTATTTCATCAAATTAATGTTCAAATTTCGCGGAAAGTGACGCTTGAGGGTAAAAATAGTATAAAGTTGATAATAATGTACGTCTATCAGTCGAAATTACGAGAAACAAATTAACATAACTAAATATTGACTATTTAGTCCGTAAATATATCTCTACTAAAAAAATATTGATTAAAAGAATCACATAGAAATCCACATACCAATATTTATATATCGATTTTTGGCGTAAAAAAAAAATCCACTATAACTCTCTGTAAATTAAATTAAAAACCGTGCAACGGAAAATTAATGGGACATTATAAAACACTGCTGAGCACAATTTCTCTACATTAATGTCTATCTATTTAATTTAGACTTAATTTATTTGTTATAATATTTAATATATGTATACTTGAAAAGCGTTCTTCCCTATAAATAATATATTATACAAGTACAAAGTCCCGCAAAGTACAAAACGTGGGACGATCTTTAGTTTCGGGGACGCGGGGTTCGAAAAATACATAGATCGCTTTTTGATTGGCGACATAGTCTTGCGGTTTTACCACGTGATTAACGCGTTTTGCTTACTTATATAGTAATCTACAAAAGCGAAAAATAAATCTTCTTTGAAAATTAAAAAGTTATAAAAAAATGAGCTGCACTTCACGGAGAGAAAATTAAATATATATATTTAAAGAATATACCAATACTTGCTTGTTTTCGCGAATTAGTTTGCGTAAATCCGAGAGAAAATATATCTAAAGTTATGCAAAACTTGTGCCAAATTTTTTGCTAATCCTCTCAGTTTTTTTATACGATTGAGTGACAAACATCCAAATATACAAAAACTATAATGATATTTAACTTAAGTGATTGTTAATGCTGTTTTTATATCAGATATTATTATAATGATCAATAAAAATGTTGTATTTGAATAATTTATAGAGACATTAAGCAATAAAAGGTATTAATATTTCTTTCTAATGTTTTTAATATACTAATATTACTGAATTATTTGTGTGTCCATATAACACGTGACAAATCGCACGTCTAAGTCGACAATCATAAAGCGGTCGTCTTGAAAAAATTGCGATATTTATTATACCTTATACAATCTTATATTTACAATTTGATCACGTAATTTCGTTTCTGTTTAACTCTGTTTAGTTCCCGACCTAACCTAAAATTATCGTAATATAGGAAACGGGGGCGGGTCTATAGGCACACGCGAACACAGGTTAGCGCGCTAGTCACGTGACCGATTTCCCATTGGCCACAAACCTTTGTATATCAAAAATTAGACATGAAGCGGTCGCAAACCCTGCGTTTGTGCGTACTTATAATTATTAAGTCGCTAAAGGCCCCTTGAAGAGAAGTTGTAACAGTTTTGAAGGTTCTGATATCAAGGGATTTATCTGAACAATTTTGATCAAAATATTCCGCCCAAAAATATTAAAGTAATTTTATTGGATTCATTATTTTGACTTTATTTTTCAAACGTAGTTGTAGATAGGGATGTAATTTGAAGAAAAAAATCGATTACTAAATTAATCGGGGTTTTCGCTTCAAAATAAATCGATTTGTATATAATCGATACAAAAAAAAACAAGATGAACAAAAGGGTAATATAATCTGTTTTTATAATAATAAAATAATCGATTATTACGTCCCTAGTTGTAGATTGGTATGACTTACCGTCAAAATTTTTATCAATAATTTTGTAATTGCGAAAAGAGTTTTAAACAACTTCAAAACGGTTACAACATTAATTAGAAAACTAATCAATAAATATTAATAGTAATTTAATATTTAAAAATAAAAAAAATTGTAGAAAGCTGCCAAAGAACAACGAAAAAAATGCCAGCGATTTTTGTTGGAGCACTGGTCTATAATATCACAAACAAAGCGAAATTGAAATTTTACGCTATCTTATATCAGCCCGATTTAATCGTCAATAAAAATTGATAGTATCGTCACAAAAATTAAATGGACTATTTTTATATATAATTGATATATAAATAAAATTAAAGTATGTATATTCGTTATAGACTTCGAAACGAGTGGACCGATTTTAATGATATTTCAGACAATTTTTAGATCGACCTAGCGAATAATGTAATATTTGGTGCCGATCAATTTTTGAACTGTCAATGCCATTTTTATATTTAAACGGAAATGGAGATTTTTTAAGCCTTACCTAATTGAGTATTTTATACGATTTGTGTTTTATACGGTTTTTAAGGCTAAGGACCCAAGGATGACTCTTCGAATATCGTCAAATTAATGTCGTTAGAGTAAATATTTATTGTGACGCTATTTTTAACGGTAATTCCAGTAGGCTATTTGTTTTATGTTCCCTTCATTAGAAAATTTTGGATTACACTTTATATTTAAATCACTGGGTATCTTATCACATCGGTTGCAGCGACTTTTTGATACTTGTATAGTTAACTGTTAATTTGAGTAAAATGTAAGAAACGGTTTTTTTTTTATATCTTGTTAGCCTGTTTGACTGTAGTCAAATTTTTTCTTCCCTTTTTATTCTATAGTCATATTTTTAGTTCCGTTTTATTCTACAGTCATATTTTGCTGGTATTTTTATTCTTATACTCATATTTTTGTGGCCTTTTATTCTTAGTCATATTTTTGGTTGCCTTTTTGTTTTACAGTCTAATTTTTGTTGCATTTTTATTCTATAGCCGTTTATACTATAGTCATATTTAATTCACATTCAATTTTGACTATATTTTAGACGAAACTTGCGAAAAGATAATAACTGTAAAATGGGGTTTTTTAATACTTTCTAATACCCTTTCGTCAATGCACACATAATTCGTCAATATTACAAATTATTTGTGAAAACCAAAAGAGAAAATTAAGATTTTTTGAAGTCATGGCGTTAATATACACAAAAATTGGCTGTATCATAAAAATTAGTAACGCAACCAAATATCAGGGAATATATAAAAAAAAAAGCTGCCGAAGAACAACGTAAAAATTGCCAGTGATTTTGGGCTAAATAATACATCGTTATCACAATCAAAGCAACGTTACTATCGTTAATATTATAACGGATTAGGAAAAAAATATATACTACTACCGTCAAATAAACTTTTTTCGACGGTACAATCTGAGTGTTTGAAGGAATATCAGTATGGAAACAACAAAACTGGTAGCGCGACGTTCGGGCTGCATATCTATCGGCCATATCATCTGCAAACGGTCGCCACCACCAGAACAGCCGTCAGCGTGGCGAACGGCGCGATCCGGGCGGCCACGCTGTTGTACTTGCTGCTCTGCTCGCAAGTGCCTGGTCCAAACAAAATATAGTTATAACATGCAAAAATAGTTCATAAGATTTAAAACATAGACTTCAAATTCACTTGACGTCGTTACATTAGATCATCGTGTGGTATCCGGCTGAATAGAATAGTACCACCCTCATTTCTTAAAATATCGTTAGGTTCAGCCTGCGTTTGCAATGTAAGCGGAAAAAAATGTAATTATTTACGACATTACATAAGAAACCCCATAAATTACAGTATTTCTCTACTCCATATTGAATGTTATTATACATATAAACCTTTCTCTTTAATCACTCTATCTATTAAAAACTGCATCAAAATCTGTTGCGTAGTTTTAAAGATTTAAGCATACATAGGGATATAGGGACAGACAGAGAAAGCGACTTTGTTTTTGTTTAGTGATTAGCATTTGATTTAATGGTAGGTTAAACCCGCAAAAACACCTTCTATTACTATCAAACTCGCACGCACGCACGCACGCACACGCATTTAAGCATTGCACATGCACACACATATATTCAAGAAGTACAACTTTTATAATATCATTAGTATTTAGTTGGATGTTACGTACCGTTGCTGGTCAGGTTGTAGGCCTTGTCGCCGTGCCGGCCCGGCAGCGCGGCGCGGTCGCACGCACGCGACACCGCACTCAGCGACACCGTGCCGCCGAGCGTGTCTGCGAGACAAAGGTCGTATTATTACACTTGCCATTATCTGATACGATCCGATCCGATCCGATAAAAGTAATGCAACTTAAAATATTTAGTCATTTATTTATATTTGTACGTTTAATTAAGGTCTGTAAGTTTTTTTTGTTGCATAATTTTTATTATAATTTGTTATAGTAGCTTATTAAGAAATGTTTACGTGATGTCACTCAAAGGGCCGCGGCTGAATGCCAGTGCTGCGTGTCACCTCAGTTTTCTGTTCTGACAATTGGCGTACACGTCATGTGAAATTTAGAATAATTTACATTAAGCGCATGTCTTCATTTCACATAAGGAAGAAATAAACATTTTTCATTTCATTTCATCCTTGCAACCGATCCGCCGCAGGTGAGCGGGGCGCTGATGACTCGTCGAAACCCATCGTTTGCCGCCCTAACGAGGACCCCTGGGCGTCCCGAACGGGGTTTATCGGACGCACACCGAAAAGGTCCCCGAGGCGGTCGATGCATCTGGTGCTCCCGATGCATCGTCCAGCGCAAGGATGGCCCATTTCAAGAGAGCCCCCAACCCAGAGTGGCGCACTCTGAGGTTCAGAGTTGCTGCTGGCGGGGATGGGGGCAATGTGTACAACGGTACCCTGTCCCCGCAATCAGCAGCGTGGTGGAGCACTGTCAGGTTTATAGTCAGTGAAAGTCCGACATACCCGCCGCTCGTCCCCGTCGGGCGGTGATCATTCTTAATGGACGTAAAAAAAGCACCAACAACTCAACCATTCTTGGATGCTTGTATTGTAGTCTTGTGTAACCCAAGAACCTTAGAAAACTACTGTCCCGAGAAACGTCTAGTATCAGACATTATAGGCAAGAGTTTGTATAACAAAGAGTCAGTAACAATCAGTCAGTGGTGCTCTTATAGTAACGTTTCAAAAAATAATTTATCGCGATGCGTATCCACGCTGTCTCTCCGATGTAGAATAGACCACCCTGTGCGCGGAACCGATGGGCGTTGGGGTCTCAAGGTATTGGAATGGCAGCCCCGCATCGGAAAACGCAGTGTCGGTAGACCCCGCATGAGATGGACATACAACTTCAAAAAGGTCGTGGGGAGCCGCTTGGTCCAAGCGGTACAAGATCGTATGGTGTGGAAATCCTATGAAGAGAACAGTGGCACGTCATCAAGCAGTGGACGTCCATCGGTTGACACAGAAGAGAGAGGTGCTCTTACCATTGTGGTGGGTATACATGAAGCAGAAGGTCTTGGGGCGCGACGAGGAGCGCGGGGAGGGCGCCGCGATCAGGAACCCTCGAGATCCCTCACGCCAGCTGCCGTAGCACGTGTACACTGCAAACAGCAAGAATTCTACGAATGTTTTTTTTTTTATTCTCATTTAAAGAGCTGAGTTAACGCCGTGTGGTATACGGCTGAATTTCTATCCAGTACTATTCTTGGTACCACCTTCATTTCTAACCGAGGTGTCGTAAAAGGCGACTAAGGTAAGACGACCCGCCGTGTGGTATCCGGCTGAGTAGAATAGACCAACCTCATTTCTTACCGAGGTGTCGTAAAAGGCGACTAAGGTAAGTTGACCCACCGTGTGGTATCCGGTTTAGTAGAATAGACCACCCTCTTTCTTACGGAGGTGACGTAAAATACGACTAAGGTAAGTTGACGTCAGGCAGGCGGCCGGTCGTGAAAATGCAGCCAAATCATGTAACAACATTTTTATAACATGTTGTGTCGACCCTGCTTAGAGTGGGATAAGGGCAGGAGGATGATGATTTAAAGAGCTGAGTCAATTATGTGACTATGTTGCTCTGGTATTTATCCTTAAACTAAATTTTTACTATTTTCTTACATTAATTAGGTTTAACTTAATTATGACTTAACCTATACAGATATATTGCCACGTCAGACGTTGGAGTCGCCAGGTTAATTATACACGACCCTAGTGCTCTATCTGTTTTGAAAGACGTTTCGAACAAATTCCACTAAAATATGATATACATCTTCCACGATACCACGGTCTGGACGATTGGGTGAAGAGACCTTTTTCATTAAGTGAGCAAACTTGTTCTTACTAAACTATAACTAAACTCCGTAGCAATAGGTACTTAAGGTAACTCTACTGTTAAGTCAAAGTATAAGATCTCGCGGCTCAAGGTTCAGATTTGATTGGTCAATGGCAACCACCGGCCATTATCCCTTGTTCCCCCTCCTACCCCTCTTCCCACCGCTTGCAACTCGCGAAACGCAACGTACGCGCAGATACAGCAATTTTGAAAAACCTTGTGATTTGTGACCAAAAACTATTTTGAAAGTGTCCAGAGTATCCAGAATTGAGTCCCGATACCGTAAAGGTAAGTGGTTGACCCTTTTCTGCCCATCTACTAAAGGTAAACATGTCAAAAAAAGGTTCTTTAGGTGGGTGGATTACAACCCATTTCATTATCCTATTTATTATATTGTCCTAAATATTTTTTTTTTCAAAGCATTTCAAATTATCGATTGTATTTGTGCTATTTTAATATGGCGCACAGACAGATTAAAGTAACACATTAATAAGCTGGTGCACAAGTTACTGATAAAGTGTCGGATAGTTAACCGACAAATAAATTAAGTAACAGATAAATTTCTCCAAAAAGAGACTCTAAAAAGTGAAAATTTTAAAAAAAAAACGCGGCCGTTTTGAAATAGGTATTTGCTATCCAGCAGATAAACAAAATAACAGCCACACGATCTACCTGTTAACTCATTAGGGACTTTAAGTGCTGAATAAGCATATCAGAAACCTGAGAAACGTAAAATTCCGAGATATGTGTTAGATATGTTCCGAATAAGGTAACTGACAGTTTATTATAGCAGAATTAGCAACTCATTCGATGGTCTCGGTATTCGCTTCTACAATAAAGTTCCGCAATCCATACTAGACCACTCTACAGAAAGGTTTAAGTTAAGTATAAAAGATGTACTTATACGTAAAGCATATTACAAAATTGAGGATTATTAAAGATAAAAAAGCCTGGATCTGAAAATCCTTTCAGCTTCCTTTAAGCCATACAGAACTAGGGTTTAATAATGTAAAATTGAAAATGTTTAAAAGATTTACCGCCGAGTTTCTTTCTGGTTCTTCTCGGTAAAAGCAACATTCCGAACCAGTTTAGCTTCATTAATCATATTGATCCTTGACGATTCAAAAGTGCTTGAAAGTGCTTATTTGAATACAGATTATTTTGATTTCATTTCATTTTTGATTGGTAACTTGTGAAACAGGCCCTTACAGTACAGATTTATCTCAAGGCAGTAACCAGCTATGACCAAGCCCACTTTAATATGCTATATTCTGTATATCTAGTATTGTTTACCGGTATTGGTGCAGGAGGACTTGAACTCGATGGTGTCCTGCGAGTGTCCGCAGCCCACGCTGGCGCTGTCGTAGTCCCCGGCCACGCACTCCGCCGCCGCCTCCGATACGGAATCGCCTGGAATATTTACATTTGACTCACAATTACGATTTATCATACGATCCCATTTCATCCGTAAAAGCGACCGGGATCATATTTTCGAAAGTCGGCACAAAGATCCCAGATTCAGTTCACTCTCCACGCATATATATATAGTTATACTTAAAACCGTTTGTACACACTGGGACTGGGATGGAGTAACAACCCAGAACTTGGTGTTAGGTATATTAATCATTTTTTGTGCTCCTAACACTATGTGTGTATGTGCTTATACTCCTAATATTACGGGAAATAAACTTATAAATTACCGGGACTACATATGGGAAATTCCCAGGAACAGAAAAATAATAAAATACGTAGTACCTGATTGAGTGTAGTTTACGGAATTTTACGAATGAAGTCACGGGTATAACTAAAAGGTACATAATGCTAGTCGTAGGTAGCAGTAATAGGGTCACCAATCAATCGACCAATCGCACATCACTTAATGTCACCAAAAGAAACAACAATCATTGGGAATTTTGTAATTTTATTCGGATAAATAAATTCGCTAATAAACTTATAAATTAGCTAATAAAAATATTATTTTGCTTAAGTTAAAAGTATATATATTCTCACCCGATGACGACCTGCGCCGGCGCCGATCGGCCAAGGAGCTGAGCACGCTGTACCTGCCCTGTATCGGACACCGCATCGAAGCCGGCGTCATAGCTGGAAATTAAATAATTTCTTTTTAAGATATCATCCTACTAATATTATAAAGATTCTTGAGCCATGAGCTGTAATAGCCTAGCGGTAACACCGTGCGACTCTTTCGAGAAGGTCACGGGTTCAAACCCGCGCAGACACCAATGAGTTTTTCTGTTAAGAACTTATGTGTCTAATTGATAATTGCAATTTATCACACGCTTTTCGGTAAAGCAAAACATCGTGAGTAAACCTGCATATCTCTAGAGAATTCTGGAGATATGTGTAACCTACCAATCCGCATTGGAGCAGCGTGGTAGGTCTCGGCTCCAAACCTTCTCTCCAAAAACGTACAGAAGAGGCCTATTCCCAAGAGTGGAAGAGAAACAGGCCGCTACTTAAAAGGTACTTTACTGCGACCCAAAAGAGTTAGCAAATCATTCGTGGGGTTTTTTTTTTCCAGTTTTAAGTGGTCCTTTGTGGGGGTTTTTGTACCACTGGCGAGAAACGCCCAACCTGTGGCCAAACTCGTCACAGGGCAGGGGCGACGGCTTCCGCTACTTGATACGTCCACCGCCGCACCGCCTGTACTAAGGGAATGGAAATTCCATTTTACGCTGCAGGGGAAACATATTAAACTTAGTAACATATGGGTTTATTTAAATGGAAAGGATATGCTTATTTATACTTATCGTAAAACAAAGACCCCAAAGTCTGTATGTGATCTCAAAATCTAGATGTTTGTATGGTACAATTAAGTATTTGAAATTTGGATTTGTGTATAAAAAATAGGTTATACATGTTTTATTTCATTATACTAACTGGTCTCAGGAACAATATGTGACCCCCGAATGCACCTTAAACTTAAGGGGAAAATTTATAAAACGATCATTAGACCTGTCGTAATGTATGGATCAGAATGTTGGGCAATAAAAGAAAAGGATGAAATGAATGTGCATGCGAATGAGATGAGAATGTTAAGGTGGATGTGTGGTGTGACAAAACTTGATAGAATACGCAATGAGTATATCAGGGGAAGTCTGAAAGTTGCGTCCATTACAGAAAAGATGAGAAGTGCGAGACTAAGTTGGTATAATCATGTAATGAGGAGGGATGAAAATCATGTGACCAAAAGAGTTTTAAATATGAATGTGGATGGATGTATGACTAGGGGGAGGCCGAAAAAAAAGATGCTATGTGAAAAATAATGTGCATGTTAAAGGAGTGGCACAGAGTTGACGAATGATAGAGAAGAGTGGAAAAAGACATATTATGCTGAACCCACTTAGAGTGGGATAAGGGTAAGAGAATAATGATGATTTCATTACACTTACTGATTAAAGTGACGTATGGCGGGCTGTCCAGCTCTGCGCAGGCGTCCTGAGGAGACTCCCAGAGGTCGGCGCCTTGCTGCAGCTCCAATATGTTACCTTCGCGGCGATAGAACTTCATGCATACGTGGCCAGATTCGCTGCGAAAAAATCCCAAATCTCACTTTTAAAATTCTAAAATTTATAAATACTAATAAAATAGGCTTTGGCACGTGATAGCCCAGCGGTAACACCGTGCAATTCTTGGAGAACGTCACGGGTTCAAAACCGGGCAGAGACCAATGAGTTTTTCTGTTAAAAACCTATGTATGTGTCTAATTGATAATTACAATTTATCACACGCTCTACAGTGAAGGAAAACATCGTGAGGAAACCTGCATATATCTATAGAATTATGGAGATATGTGTAACCTACCAATCCGAATTGTTTCTCTCCCACTCTCGGGAAGGTCTATTCCCAGCAATGGGAGAGTAACAGGCCGCTACTTACTTACTAGGCTTTGGGATAACAATAATTAATAATGAATGATCCTCCCAGTTTGGAATCCTAATCCATACTTTACTCGTCTGACCCAAACAAGTTGTAACATGATCTAAACACATGGGTGTGTAATAATCGTACAATGGGCTTAGTGCGAGTTTTTTAACCTAATCGATCACGTTAGCGTAATCCTTATTTGTTTGGCGTTAGATCTTCCACTAGACGTAGCGTCTTACAAATTGTCGTTACGCTATGCTTAGCACAAAAGGCTCATAAAAAAAAACTCCAAGCGATGACACGATTCAATAGCGTAACAGTCTAAAAATCGATTAAGTTAAATAAGTCAATCATTGCTAAAAAGTTACGAAGTAACGAGTTAAGAAATCTCAGAAACTCACCATCCCCGTGTGACATGGGCCACCAATTTGATGTGCTTGTTATCTTTTTGTTCCAATATCGAGTGGCAAACCAAACGCTTCTCCTCGGAACTTCCGTCTGTGCTCATGATCTTAAAAAGAAAAATCCATAAATCAAAACTTCTTATTTCCTACACTTATCCCACTCTAAGTGGGGTCCCACAACATTTTTTATTCTTCCATACACTTCTATCTTAAGTCAACTATGGCGCTACTCCTTTTATATGGATCATACCTCACACAATCCAACCATCTCACATATCCATCGACATTCATATTTGACACTCGTTTGTTCATGTGATTTTCATCCCTCCTTATTATTTAAAAGCTGTGGTAGCCCAGCGGTAACACCGTGCGCTTCTTTCGAGGAGGTCTAGGGTTCAAACCCCGGGCAGGCACCAATGAGTTTTCTAGTAAAACTTATGTGTCTAATTGATAATTGCAATTTATCACACGCTTTTCGGTGAAGGAAAACATCGTGAGGAAACCTGCATATCTCTAGAGAAATCTGGAGATATGTGTAACCTACCAATCCGCATTGGAGCAGCGTGGTAGGTCTCAGCTCCAATCCTTCTCTCCAAAAAAAAAAAAAAACGGAGAGAAGAGGCCTATGCCCAGCAGTGGGATAGTAACAGGCCGATACTTACTTTTTACTTATTATTTATTTATAATTTTATTTTATTTTACAAGAAAACTTACAGCGATATTAAAGATACACAAAACCATAGAAAAAAAATAAGCCAATTACAAGTTTTCAGAAATAAATTTTGTCTAAAACTAAAACAACTCGCTTATAAATAAAAACATATAAATATTAAACTGGTGTGATTCTGGTGCGATGAGAAAAAGTCAGTACTCAAAACTATATGTCCAAACAAAAATTATATGTCCATACTATCTTAATCTTGCACTTCATGTCTTTTCTATAATGGGCAGAACTTTCAGACGTTCCCTTATATACTCATTTCGCATATTCCAGCAATATCAAGAAAATTGATATTGAAAACAATAGAAACTATTGCTCAAGAAAAATAATAGTGTTATTACTATTTTATTGTGGATCTCCATGTTTTTTTCGTATTGACTGTATGCTGTTAGCCCTAACGGCTTTAACAGCGTTACCGGGCGGGCCGGCCAGCGCAGAAGTGTCGTCGAGGTTGCGAAATGCGGAGAGTAGAGCGCAGAAGCACTACTAACATCGGGGAACGTCGTCCTAAGGGTACCTCCTGTAAGGCCGGACCACGGCTTAGGGCGACGTGTAGTGGAGGGCTGATGGTATGACTTTGATTAGTCATTATGACGTCGGAAGGGTGGCAAGAAGCCACGACCAACCGACGTCAGAAATCTGGGACCTCGTCTTCGCCGGCGAACACACATGTGGATCTCCACCAAGTAACGCCTAATTCAATAAATTATTTGACCAGGATACCTTCAACGTAGCGTTCTTGTTTGTGAAATGGTATTGGTACTTGTGGTCCAGGGTGTACCAGTTGCGGTGGTCCAGGATCCAGCTCGGGAAGTGGCAGCGGTTGTGTTCGTCGTCACCTGGAATAGCAATTATGACAGCAATTACAGCAGCGGTACAGGTTAGTTTTTTATTTTTAATCTTTAATATTTAAATGAGTTCTGAATCTTGGAAATGGCTCCAACGATTGTCATGAAATTCAGCATGTTGAGGTTTTGGGGGAGAAAAAACGATCTAGCTAGGTTTCATTTAAAACATTTACGTTTTATCCTTATTTTCAGGCATACAAAAATTCGCGAAAATTCACATTGAATACAGAAATACCATTTTTGCTTTTAATTTGTAAAGTTGTAATAGCCCAGTGCAGGATGGACGGACTAAGGAAGTTAAAATACCCCGGAACAAGCCCTCAGATATCGCCACTTCTTTTTTGCTTTATTCTTTTTTACCTCTTTTTTAAAAATAGTGATCACGACTCAGTTATCCAGGCAAAAGACAAGGCATTACCACACTACACATTATAGTCTTTCCAATCATTTAAATTATGACAGATAGTAGTACTATGCCAAATTGCATGTCTTTAGAACGAGACTTTACTACGGCGAACTCGGCTTTTTAAAGGTAATCAAAGCCCAAACTCAAAACCTTTTGCTATGGAATGATGAAACCACCCTACTTCAGAACACCCTTTCCGGTATTAAACAACTACAGAAATGTAATTTGACTATTCTATGCTGGAATATATAACTTACTAGTAGTAAGTTTCATGGTTCGACTGCCATCAGTCGGTGAAGATAGGCCGTTGCACGTGGCGTCACCCGACTGCGCTATTATATAGGATGTACTCTTGTCGCCGTGTTGGCCTTTGTATATGAAGCATCTGCAATTAAAATATTATAATTTATTATTATACTGTTCTAGCCGCGCGTGAAACTGTGAGTTTGGTACTAGGGGGCCACGGGCTGAAATCCCTGGCAGAACTTATTAAAGTAATTTATGAGTAATAAATAGGCACATATTTGGCAGTAAAGTGTCAACCACATACTTTTACGGGATCAGGATTCAATTTTGGATACTCTAGACACTTTATAAATAGTTTTAGTCACAAATAATAGGTTTTTGAAAAATTTCTGATACTGCGCGTACGTTGCGTTTTGCGAGTTGCAAGCGGTATGAGAGGGGTAGGAAGGGGTAGAAGGGATAATGGCGGGTGGTTGCTTTTAACCAATCAAATGACATCCGAGATCAGATACTTTGACTTTACACATGTGACACTCTTTTTGGTGAAAGAAAACATCGTGTTTAAACCTGCATATCTCTAGAGAAATCTGGGCATATATATCACTTATCAATCCGCAATGGATTAGTGAGTCCAAGCTTCAATCCATCTCTACAAAAAGAATCTACCTCTCTTCTTGCGGAAAATGAGTTTATATAGCCACACTGTTCTAGAGCGGTTAAGGAGAGTAAAATAATTTAAAATAAAGACTATGTGCTTTGACCTACAGTTATGGCGCTTTATATTCGTACCTTGGGTTTGGCTATGTATAAGTTGGATTGGCATATGGCAAGATGTTACAATAGTTACAAAATAAGCGGAACGAAGATTTCTGAAAAAGAATCTGTTAAATTTTTTTTCATGTTTCCCTCATGACCATAATTATGATTTCTCTACCTGTACGTGTCTTCGTCAGACGCTATGGAGTTTCTCCTCTGGACCTGTGAGATTTGCCCCACCATGTATCTTGTTGAGCCTTCCTTCCACGTTGCCAAACAGACTAGTTCCTCAACTGTAACGTCAACAATAGAATCCATATTAATATTTATAATATTAATAAGGGATAAGTGTGAAAGTCTGCGTTTGTTTTTGCGGCACATACAATTTAACCATGTAAACCAGGTTAACATGTAGGATACAAAATTTCCGTTTTTTTCTTTCGGAAAGAGGGAAACGTTAAAAAATATATAAACGCTATCGTTAGCGTGATTCATTGAGAAAAAAATTATCAGTTCTTTTGGGACTCCCAAAAGCAACTTGTTAGAAAACATGATATTTGCAAATTGGCACTCTTAAACGTCATTAATTGGGAAAAATGATCTTTGCAAGTTGGCACTTCTGTAAGCGATACATTGGGAAAAATTTTCTTTTCAAGTTGGCACCCCTAAAATTGATTCATTGGAAAAAAATTATCTTTGCAAGTTGGCACTACCAAACGCGATTAATTGGGAGAACTGATCTTTGCAAGTTAGCACTTCTCAAAGCGATACATCGGGAAAAAATATCTTTGCAAGTTGGCACTCCGGAACTTAATTAATTGCGAAAAATGATCTTTGCAATTTGCTATTTCTAAAAGCGATACATTAGGAAAAAAATATCTTTGCAAGTTGGCTCTCCGGAACTTCATTAATTACGAAAAATGATCTCTGTAAATTGCCACTTCTAAAAGCGATACATTGGGAAAAATGATCTTTACAAGTTGGCACTTCTAAAAGCCATACATTGGGAATCTGATTCTTTGGACAATAATATTTTTACAAGTTGGCATTCCTGAAGTATTTACCGTTGCTCTCTGTTCCAGGCAAGTCGGGACAGGCCATGTATCGCAGCAGCAATCGCGAGTCGTCCGTGCATGATTCCGCGCGGGACGGCGGGTACGCGCAGTCACCGGAACCCCTGTAAATTTGTATAATACTCTATTAGAGATGTCACGAGAATAAATAAAAATATAGCACAGTTACACATACGATCGTCTGTCCATACAGTTAATAACTGTATTTGTTTTATGGTTGACAGAAGGTAAATACATATCTTTAATATTTTAATGTCAAAATCTTGTCTTGTATGTATCTTTAAATCAAGAAGCGGGCGGGATATGCTAGCTACGTTATAATGGAGAATCTCAATGAGCTTGCCCGGGGTTTGAATCTATGACCCCTAGTAAGACTACCATTACATAGTCTACCATTGTGACCGTTTGTTAATCATAGCTCAATACTTTAGATCGTCCTGATGATATAACCTCATCGTTCTCCCGACCTTATCCCGCCCCAAACGGGGTCGGGATGCTATAAACATGTTGACACATGATTTGGCTTCGTATTTTACGACAGGCCGCCTGCCTGACGTCAACTTACCTTAGTTGTATTTTACGACACCTCGGTAAAAAAAGAGGGTGATCTATTTTACTCAACTGGAGACCACACGGTGGGTCAACTTACCTTAGTCGCCTTTTACAACACCTCGGTTAGACATGAGGGAGGTCAATTCTACTCAGCCCTGATGATATTACCTGCTGTAGGTAAATGTGAAGGGTGCGGAGTGAAAGGGGCAGGGCTGCGGCTCGGGGCGCGGCTCCTTCCTGAACATGGAGTACAGGGGTGCGTCGCCGCTGATCTCTTCACAGATGGTCGACAGCGAGTCCTTTTGGCTGCAGAATGCTGGAATGTAAAGGTAAAATCCACTTTAAACCATTCCTTTAATATTTAGAGCTAACCGAGACTTAGTTTGCGAAGACTATGTTAAAATACTTTCAATTACGTACTATATTGTAGCTTATTTCATCTGTATTTCAGTTTCTGACAGACAGACTTTCGCATTTATAATATTAGCATCAATAATCTTTAATATTTGATTGAGTTAATCTCGTACATCTTTTGTATTTAAATGAGTTAATCTAAGTTAATAATGAGTTAATAAGTTAATTGCCGAATACGGCAAAAGACGGAAGTATGCATCTCTCATCGAGAGTTATATATTTGTGCCGCTTGCAGTTGAGACCCTAGGGCCATGGAGTCAAAGTGTAAAAATTTTTTTGGCCATTTTAACACCTCAGTTAATTGTTTCTTTAGGTGACAAGAGGCCTGGCTCTTTTTTCTCACAAAGAATCAGCTTAGTGATTCAGCGCGGAAACGCTGCCAGCATTCTTGGTACCATTCCGCGTGGGCATGATTTGTATAGTCCTAGCGTGTAAATAATTTGAGATAGATATAACTTGTACATTTTTGTTAATAAATAAAGACTGTTAATCTTGTATATACATATATACATATGTACATTTTTTGAATAAACGATTCCCAAAGATTTTCATGAAAATCAGTATATTGTAGCATTCATCTGTATTTCAGTCTCTAACAGACAGACTTTCGTATTTATAATATTAGCATCAATAATCTTTTATATTTAAATGAGGTAATCTTGTATATCTTTAATATTAACATTATTAAATCTTGTATATTTTATGAATTTTGGAAACGACTCCCAAAGATTTTCATGTAACTCTGTATGTAGAAGGTTTCGAGAGGGTAAAATCTAGCTCGGTTTCATAAATTTTTAGGCACTTAAAAAAACTGCTCTAAAATACAAACAAAAGCCTAAATTTGCTGACAACTGTAAAGTTGAAATAGGTCAATGGGTAGCGGGCGAACTAAAAAAGTAAAAGTACCCAGTTCAAATCCTAAATGTCACAAGCCCTTTTTTTATAGCCTTTTTTATATCTTTAAAAAATTACCGAGCAAGGCTCGGTTATCCAGGTGATCGAGTAACAATTCTCTATATCTACTAAAAATCGTATACGCGGATGGATTGCGCAGTACGAACGTGAACATGGGCAGAAAATAAGAATACATCTCCGCATTTATGCGGAGCATATGGCTCTAAAGTAAATAGGTTATCAAATTGACTTACTTTCTTTATACTGCAGTACATATTTGTGTTTTTCGTGTATGACCATACATCTGTAGCAGTCGTAACTTCTGGAATGGAATAAATAAATATAAATATATGGGACAATTACACACGCGGTTGTCCTTCCCCACCATAATACTTTTGTTATGTTTGTATGTTACAAAACGCTTATTATTTAAAATTTCATATAAAACGGTCAACTACTGTTAGGTACATGGTTAATTAGTGCACTTATCTTACTTATATAATTTTAAATACATATATAGACCCAGGCTCAATGAACCAACAAATTTTAGAAAATGTTGGCCCTTGTCGGGAATCGGGAATCGAACCCGCGACCCGCAGAGCTGAACGTAGGATCACTACCCACTGCGCCAACGAGCCAGTCAAAATAAATTTATTTTCATCAATTTCTTAATCCCATTAAAACTGATAACTGTATGATTCTAAGTGGCTTCAAAATTACTGCATTATACAAAAAAAATCTTAACAGCTAGGGACTGTTTCACAAGTAAAGTGTCGGTTAACTATCCGACACTTTATCAGTAACTTGTGAAACAGGAAATAAACACCACTTCTCTCTCCCTTGTCTTTACGATTTTGTCGTGGAGTCTCTCTTGATGATGCTTCGGTTGCGGGGCGAAACGATTGTTGAATTTGTGATAGTGAACGTATGCAGTGCTTGTGTATTGTGGTGGCGGTGGTGGAGGTTTGTGCATGTGTTTTTACTAATCTGCATGTATCAGATATGAAAACGGGTTGCCCACTCTACAGCATTATATATATTTTCTATTTTCCACGCTGTGTGGTATCCGGCTTGATAGAATAGTACCACCCTCTTTTCTTACCGAGGTGTTGTAAAAGGCGACTAAGGTAAGTCGACCCGTCGTGTGGTATCCGGCTGAGTAGAATAGACCAACCTCATTTCTTACCGAGGTGTCGTAAGAGGCGACTAAGGTAAATTGACCCACCGTGTGGTATCCGGTTTAGTAAAATAGACCACCCTCTTCCTTACCGAGGTGTCGTAAAATACGACAGAGGTAAGTTGACGTCAGGCAGGCGGCCGGTCGTAAAAACGCAGCCAAATCATGTGACAGCATGTTTATAACATGTTGTGCCGACCCCGCTTAGAGTGGGATAAGGGCAGGAAGATGATGATGATATTTTCTATTTTCCTTCATTGCGAATTATAGCAAAATAATTTTATTATTACTATTGAATAATGATGACATCAGTGGACTTTAAACAAAAACTTTAATCTTAAAGAAGAAAACGTTACAATATTTGTTTTAAATATATATTTAAAAGATGTACCTGTCATAAAGTAGGAATTTGTCAGATGATTCTGTTTCTGAACATTCACCCTTGGACTGTATGTGTGTCGAGTTGATGGCTATCAACCCCATTATCCCGGACTGGAACCAGCTGCCCGTCCATTCCGCTGGGAAAGTGCAGCCTCCACCTGGAATAAAGGAAGTCATCTGTAAAACTATTCATTATCATCTTCCTGCCCTTATCCCACTCTAAGTGGGGTCGGCACAACATGTTGTCTTTGATAATGCCATGATTTGGCTACGTATTTTACGAGCGGCCGCCTGCCTGACATCAACTTACCTTAGTCGTATTTTATGAAAGAGGGTGGTCTATTTACTTAACCAGATATTACACGGCGGGTCCAACTTAGCTTAGTCGCCTTTTAGGACACCTCGGTAAGAAGTGAGGGTGGTAATATTCTATTCAGCAGGATACCACGGCGGATCTGAGAATAAAACGGCGGAAAACTATGCAATAAGTAACTAAGTATAAGAATTTTGAAAATAGCTATTGCCGAGATCCTTACTGGTTTTTCTCGGTAGAATCTCCCAACAGAGTTGACAGTTAAAAAGCAGTTGTTAACAAGTTAATTCGAATAATTTGAATTTGATATGCCGTCACACCACCACAATAGAGAATTGAATTTCTTTTATATCAGGAAAACCCATTATGGGTCATCACCGCCCGACGGGGACGAGCGGCGGGTATGTCAGACTCTCAGCGACTACCTAACAGTGCTCCACCACGCTGCTGGTGGCGGGGACAGGGTACCATTGTACACATTGCCCCCATCCCCGCCAGCAGCAACTCTGAACCCCAGAGTGCGCCACTTTTAGGTCAGGGCCTCTCTAAAAGTGCCCCCCCCCCCCTCCACTTGACGATGCATCGGGAGCACCAGATGCATCGACCGCCTCGAAGACCGTATAAGACTGACGTCCGATAAACCCCTTTCGGAACGCCCGGAAGGTCCCCGTTAGGGCGGCACGCGATGGTCTATAGCGAGTCGCCTGCGCCCGGCTCTCTTGCGGTGGTTCGGATCCAAGGACTCGACTTCCCGGATCCGCCCCGCCGCTTCCTTCCGCGAGATAGCGTCCTTGCAGAAGAAGGCCATCGTTGCCCACGTTCGCTCCCTCTCCACCATGGTACGAACAACGGTGGGCAGGGAGATATCGTGTCCCATCTGTGCCACGAGAATTGAATTGACTTGACTTTGATTGATTTGATTAGTTTTTGTATGATTGGATGGATGGACCGTTGGAGCAGCGTGGTAGGCCAATCCTTCTCTGCGGAAACGTAGAGAGGAGGTCTATAAGTCTAAGGCCCAGCAGTGGAATAATAGCAGGCCGTTGCTTTAATTTTTTTACATTTATTCAATAAATAAGAAGCAATTTTCTCAAAAGTAAATTTCATTTTTTACAACAACTTTCACATTGACGGCTACAATGTTTTTTTTTTTATGTTATTGACCTAACTACTTGAAGGAAGTTGTATTTGAAACAAGTTGCAACAAAAGCGAAAATATAAAAAGTCACAGCTATACATTATGTGAAGAACAAAAATGTTCTTGCAATAAGTCAAAATCGGGTTGGTAGTGAAAAAAAATATTTCAATTCGCTCGTTCCAAATAAAGCCTAGAATAGCCGTTAGAGCCAAACAAAGGAGCTATAAAACTGAGCCCTAGGGACCCTAAACATTAGTACTCGGCCCAGGAACCGCACAATACAATGTGAACACCTGGCGTTTTGAAACAATGAGCGCCCCACAATGGTGGTTAATAAATGTAACAGTGTGGTATAAACCATCACCGGAAGCGGGATATGCCTGTCTGAAATCTATACTTATATATAAAGCTGAAGAGTTTGTTTGTTTGATTATTAGAACGCGCTAATCTCAGGAACTGCTGGACCGATTAGAAAAATTCTTTGAGTGAATATTCCATTTATCGAGAAAGGCTATAAGCTATATAACATCACGCTAAGATGAATAGGAGAGGAGCAGCAATAAAAAATATAACGAAAACGGAAAAATTTAAAGCTTTCCTTAACGAAAACGATGATAGTTATTCAAAAATCATGTATTACAAAATTGTTCTCCTCTATAGGTTCTAAATAAAAGTCCGCGACTGCAAATGTCTAGCTTTTAATCAATTTTTCCACGCGGGCGGAGCCGCTGGCACTTGCTAGTAACTCTTAAACTCCAAAGTCAAACATGTTATAAACATGTTGTCACATGATTTGGCTAAGTATTTTACGACCGGCCGCTTGCCTGCCTAACTTAATGGCATTTTACGACACCTCGGCAAGAAAGTGGGTAGCTTATTCTATTCAACCGGATACCATACGGCGGAAGGGTAAGAGAATGATGCTATAAAACGTGTTTTTTTTAGTTATTTTTTAACCATAATAAATTTAATCAAACCTTTTATTAGATTTGAACCCGCGACCCTATTGTCAATCGCGTAGTACATTAAGCTGTCACGTCTATTACCATAAGTATAGACCTAACCTAAATAAACACACTAACCAATTTATAGAGAAACTAATATTATTTAGGATCCACTTCCCGTCGCGGTTCACATCACAATGGTCCCATTGTCCGTTACAGAAACTATGATATATGATATCAGATAAGCCTGATCGCATTCAATTACTACGCTTATCCGTTACACACTAATTATGTTAACATGTCAAATCTAATATAAATTGTTGGAATACCAATATTCTGGTAAACAATCGCGATTTTGTCATTCATACTAATTATAAATTTTCTCTTTCGGTCTATTACTATAACGAATGTTCCTACGGCTAATCCTTTGGAGCAATGTATACGAAATTTAGTACAATTTAAAGTTATATACAAGTCAAAACAAAAACGGGATTTTATTAAGATAGGGTTTAAAAATTAAACACAAACTTTAATGAACAATCACTACATATTATAAAACAAAGTCGCATTCATTTCTTGTACGCATAAAACTTATAACTACGCAACAGATTTTGATGCGGTTTTTTTTAATAGATAGAATGATTCCAGAGGAAGTTTTGTACGTATAATAACATTCAATACGGAGTAGACAAATACTGTAATTTTTGAGGTTTCTGTAAATAATTACATTTTTTTCCGCTTACATTGCAAACGCAGGCTAAACCCTACGAGATTTATCAAAATGATGTACTAAGTATTTGTACACCTTGAAAAGGTCTACAGAAAAGTCCGCAATGGTATATGTCTATCTCTTATGGATAACCCACTATAGCATTTTTTGTCATTTACTTTTTACGAAAAATAATGCCTAATTTTTGAAGCAATTTTTTTACACTACAGCATTAATCCTTATCCAATTAAGTACCTTAAATAAATAGTTGATTTAATATAGATCTATATGGCCGTTTACAGCATGTAATTTAAGTGAACATTTTCGGAGATATTACAGATTTAAAATGCCGTGAGGACGCCGCGCTTCGCCCTATAACACTTCGACTTTAGCAGCTATGTCGCTCTTTCAAGGGTTTGTTTAAAGACATTCTGTAATTAAGTGTAAAAATAAAATACATAGGGAAAATGTAAAAGTAAAAATTTAAATAATAAAATATATATCATCATGTGTCGACCCCAGTTAGAGCGGGATAAGGGCAGGAGAATAATAACTTCATTACAGATTATCCGCCGTGCAGCATACGGTTGAGTAGAATAGCATCACTCATTTCTTACCGAGCTGCTAACGTCTGTAAAGCGGGCGGTCGTAAAATAACTAGCCAATTCAACTGGCCACATCATTAAAATGTTTTAGTTGATTTGGCTTACATATAGGTACACCACCTACCCAATAATTTTTTTTTTATTTTGTAAAAACCGAGCAAGGCTCAGTCAACCACTACTAATAATAATATGCATGTTTGAACTAACTCATCGCTTACGTCTTTTCACTTAGACCGTGAACAGAATATAATTTTTCCGCCTCGCCACTTGTAGTCCTGGATGCAATAAATACATTAAAACAAAACCCTATTTATAGCCTATGGCGATATTATCGCTTTGTGAACCGACCCCAAGCGATAGGAAAAACGAAAATGTGTTGATTCCACTCACATTCAATAGATATTGGACCCGAGATATTTTTTCGACCAGGTTTAGTTACATTCGATGAAGGAAAACATCTTAACGAAACATGCATATTATATTCCTGAAAATTTTCTAAGGCAACGTGTATTAATGCGCAAAAGCTTAATGCTTAGTGTTTGAAGAAAACAGTAAAAAGAGAGGCGCTCGATGCATGGCGGTGTAAACAAGGGACGTTTATTGAAGTGTTGCCACTTCAATATAATTTTAAGTTTAAAAACATTTTTAAGTCTCCATCCCTACAAAGCGACTAGACGAGGCTTTTTTAAATAGTAGCAGTGGCGTAGTAAGAATTCTTAATTTCCCAACTTTATCTAACGCCCTATCCCATTTTTGCCCTCCCTCTATTCACATATCTACATGGCATATGAAGCACTATCCGCACATTTTATATATTCCCCTCCCCCCGCGTGTTAGTCCGTCTTTTTATTCCGAATATACTCAAAACTATTGAGAAGGTTACTAGGACTCCAATGCGGATTGTAACGTTACACATATCCTCAAAATTCTCCAAAGATAAACAGATTTCCTCACGATTTTTCCCTTCGCCGAAAAGGGTGTGATAAATTGCAATTATCAATTAGACACATAAGTTTAACAGAAAAAATCATTGGTGCCTGCTAAGAGTTTGAACCCATGAGCTTCTCGAAAGAGTCGCACGGTCTCACCACTGGACTATCATAGCTTTTCCTGCACCTATAAGGTATGAAAACGCAGAGCACACTACATATAGCATCACAGTAGCACGATTTGAAATGTCTTATTGCTAGGTAGGTCTCTTATTTGGTTGGATTGTTTATTGCTTTGAGTGGGGCAACCAATAGACATGTCCCCCTATATTTTCCTGACATGCCCCATTTCATTCTTCTGTCATGCCCCCTTCCATTCTTCTGACATGCCCTTTACCTCCTCTTTGACATTATTTTATGGGGGTTCTCGTACAAAATAAGAAATATATTAAGTTTTGTCAAAAGGGGTGCAATACAAAATAATCAAATTACACTTCAGTCTGTCAACCTATTGTTATAACGTAAGGAAATTGTAATTAATCTTGTTATAAGTTGAAAACAATATTACTTTCGTTTTATCAAAATATTAATTAATGTTAATAACAGCCTTTACTAACGATTTTCTCTTCGTAGACTTCAATAAACAATATGAAACGTATTTTGTGTGAATCCAGGTTATAAGGACCTCGTTTGAGCCGGTTCCGGACATCTCTGCAAGAGCGGGAAACGTTTTGACGGAATGGGCAAAGCTATGGTCGGAAAGAGGTGTGGAGTCTGGACTAGGGAATTAATCAAAAAACTATAGGTATGGTAGTATATGAGAAAGCATGGAGGAGTTGATCGCTGGATCACATAGGCGCTGATTTGGCATTGGGTCTTTAATATATAGGTGCCTCTTTGCCATTGAGAAATCGAGAACTGAAAAATGTTACTTCTGCGGTAAGGAAGATAGAGTAGTGATCTGCGATAAACGCGGATTAAAACATCTATTTTAATGCGGATTATAGCAAAATAATATTTTCATTAGTTTCAAAAGGACTTGTTTCTTAAGTTTACATGAATAAAGACAATTTTGAATTTGTAATTTGAACTACTTTGTGATGACTTTAACAAGTTCATTACATTTCTTCACTTAAAGAGCAAAGTATTTTACATTATTATTACTTGTAATTCAATTTCATACACTCGTCAAAGCTTTTCCTAATCGTATTTTTGGCGAGGGATGACATTCTACGAGAGTGCGTCAAGAAAATAAAGACGATGAATTTGTAAAACAACCTTCGCAGTAACACTAAGGTAATTACTATAATTTATATAGTTAATTATCAAAATTAGTTAGTAAAAGTTGGAGTTCTCACTTATCTGGAAACCTAAATTCTTAATTGTTGCTTACGCCCTACATTTTCACCAAAATTTGATACAGTGCCAAATTTTGGAAGTCCAGTACCTAATTACAGTAGGACCTGAAAAGGCGATTACTTAATTTCTTTTCTTAATATACCATGGCTTAAAACCATGTCATACAAAGTATTGAGTACAATTTGAACCTTCATGGCGTTTTATTAAAAAATACCATTTATTTTAAAATAAAGTCTATTTTCTACATAAGTTCACATTTTCCAACAAGCTAAGAAGCTTATTTATTAAAGATAAAAATAAATTCATTCATTTAATTTAATAATTAGTAGTCACAAATTAAATTTTATTACTAAGTATGCAGTTGTGTATGCGATCACCGTCGCATCAACTTTAGTGATAAAATACCCTCAATAACTAGTTAGGTACTTAAAAAACTTATTAACGATATATGCTTGGATTTGGGTCGAAACGTTTACATATTCGATTTTACCTTACGTAATACAAGATAAAAATCTGCTCATACTGTATTAAACAGCATTTCACATGAATTGAGCAAAAAAAACCCCGACAGTATAATAATAAAAAAGTGGCATTAAAATTAAAATGATGTCACTTCACTAGCCAACTTGTAACGAAAAAAACGAACTACAATTTAAACTTTCCAAACTCACTGAACAAACTCGTTCATAATTTAAGTTTACGTCGAAAACTTCGCTCTCGCATACAGCCGTCCCAGCTAAACGCGACGCGAAATAATATGATTGGGTTTCATTTTCTGAATTCTTAATGAACCTGCCTCATTTACCGGCACTCTTTTGTCTCTTTCCAACTCGCACGCCCCTAATACGTCAGACGGAACAAAACATTACCCCGTAGTCACGTATCTACGGGGTGTGATGGAAATGGTTTTCCCGTTACACGGCACGCGGCGTGATGAAATTTGAACTTTATTTTTATAAAACTAAAGTGAACTTTGAATTTATAAAGTGTCACCTTTGCATTAGCTTATTAATTTCATATTCAATAAGTGCAATGTGTTCGTGAAATATTAAATTATTGAACGTTTGGTTTTTGTGCGCGACATCGCTTGTGGTAGAATAACATGCAATACGACTCGTTTTTTTTTTTTCTATTTGGATAGGAAACTTTAGGATTTATCGTGAAACTATAATTTAATAAAAGGATATTTATGGTTTTGTTGCAATTTTTCCAGAGCAAATGATATATCTTTGCTAATTAAGTAGTAATGTAGTTATTATTATATAAACATACGGGTCACATCGCGTTATAATCGTGGTCAGTTCGTGACCACGGTGGATGCAACTCTGCCGAAACGTAGAACCTTATACAAAGGTAATCGATTATAACGCGATGTGACCCGTATGTTTATATAATAATCAGTATGAATGTACTACTACTATACTAATGTAGTTATGACGTTTCGAGTAGAGAAATAGCAAATTAACCCGCCAGATCCAACTGTTTTTGTGATGTAGATATTTGCAGGGTGGGCGAGTGATAGAAGTCACTGTTTATTTCAAGACTACAATCCAAGTGAACGAAGACGCGCGTAAAAACTAGTCTTCTTCCTCCTACCCTTATTCCACTCTAAGAGGGGTCGGCATAATTATAACATGTTGTCACATTATGTGGCTTCGTAGTTTACGACCGGCCGCCTGACTGACATCAACCTTAGTCGTATTTTACGACACCTAGGTAAGAAATAGGGTGGTCTATTTAACTCAACCGGATACCACACAGTGGGTCAACTTACCTTAGATAGTCGCCTTTTATGACACCTCTGTAAGAAATGTGGGTACCTTCATTTATAAAAAATGTTGGCCCTCGGCGGGAATCGAACCCGCGACCCGCAGAGCTGAAGGCAGGGTCACTACCCACTGTGCCAACGAGCCAGAGTTTGAACTTTTGCCTTTACAATATTAGTATTAACATAATCGTATATCCTCTTTAACCAAGCATATATCCGTTACCTAACCATGCTCTGATTATTATTCCAACCCGTATGGGACAAGCTACGAGTTCAAGCACGAAACGACTGGCGCACAATAGTATAATACATTATAATATAACTTGTATAGAACAGAATATACGAGTACATTGTAGCTACAAGTTATATCTGGGTTGTGTTAATTGCGAGGTTAAAGTTTAAAGAGCGGAAGTTACAGCGGTGCATAAAGTTTGGCGCATACATCAACTCGAAAACGCATCAGCACCTATGAGCTTACGACAACAAAGGATACGACTTGGCATTTGAAGGAAGGAAGGAAGAGAGAAAAATCGATTATTTAGTAATCGATTTCTTAGATCACTAAATAATCGATTTTTCTCTCCTCAAAATAAATTGATTTGTAAAAATGTTCGATGAACTAAAAATTACAATTTGGATATTAATAATTATTTAGACTAAAGAATAAATAAAAAAAAGACTAGTAAGCATCAGGTTGTCGTTTGACAACGAATGATTTCCGGTTTGTACTTCATAATAACACTATATTATAATTGGATGGAATTGGGATATAAAAAACAAAGATGTACAATAATTTATAGAATTAGGCGTTACTTTGCGGAGATCCATAATACAAAAGTAATAATAAAATTATTTTGCTATAATCCGCGATGAAGTAAAATAGAAAATATATATAATGCTAAATGTAGTGTGGACAATCGGTTATCATACCTGATACATGCAGGAGTCGTAAAAAACACATGCACGAACCTCCACCACCGCCACCATGATACACAAGCACTATATACGTTCACTATCACTAGCTCAACAATCGTTTCGCTCCGCAACCGAAGCATCGTCAGGAGATAGACTCCACGACCAAAATCGCAAAGCGCGCTCTTTGCGATTTGATTATCATGGTGGCGGTGGTGGAGGCGGTGGTGGAGGTGTGTCTATAACTCTCATATCGGTAAATCCAGAGACAACTGGTATATAATATAATATTTTAGTGATATTGATCAAGTATTCCGAAAGTATAAGATAAATTATCACACATTTAATAAGCAACTGTTAATTCGCCGTATGTACACACGGCCATCATTCGGTATTAAGTATAATTCGTCGGTATCAAGTATAATTTAGGTAAACATTGCCCCCTAAATAGGTTAGTATTATTATACAATGACCTGTCGTCAAGAATTCCCGATCTGGACATATTTTACATAGCAATAAGTTCAAAAGTGTGATAAAAATCATCTTGCAGAAAATTAATCACTTTTTATTTCAACAAATTCTGAGATAATATAAGCAAACATGCTTTTACTATCTCAGATTTAGTTTGCTTATATTATAATTTTTTATTATAATTTTTGACTTTATTACACTTTATTTAGTAGTTCAAATTAGCATTTTTGTTTTTGTTTTTATTAGTATTTATTATTGTTGTTATTAGAGCCTCTGTTTTGTCTTATAAATCATGTCATATTTACCTATAATAATTAGTGGTGCAACTGTAAATTATAAGTATAACCGTTGTTGGTAGTTGAAATAAATAAAGGACTATATGACTATTTTAAGTGACACGCATGCGGCGTATCTGTTAATTAACGACAACATTAACGACTGTGACCTTCGCACGGCGAATCCTACCCTAACCCTAGTTTTTCACGGTGAAAAAATGTATGTGAAGAGGCAAAAGCACTTAAATTGTTGTATTTAGAGTATGAGGACTATTTGGACGTACACAAGTCTTTTTCGCATTACGGGCTCTAAGGCTGAGGCTCTATTAGCCACGCTACCTGTCATAGAAACGCGATAGTAAGGAAAAACTAATACATTATTAATAGTGCTTTGAATGGATTTATGGCAACATTGTTCGCAAAATATCGCCATCGATCTCTTAATTGTTTTTGCAATGGTAACAACATCTGCGGTATAAAGACGTTTGGAACTTGCTGTCAAGTCCTGTGAAGGAAGTCATCTACAAAATATAGGCGCAAAAGTCTTCTTATTAACCATCCTATAATTTGGTGCAAATACTCGTACAACTCTTACGATGATCTGTACTAAGCACCGTGCAAAAGGACTTTTGAAAGCTAATTTTGTTTTTCCTGTCAAAGTTGTTGACAAATACGTCAAGGAGCTGAAGGCAGGATAACTACCCATTGCGCCAACGGGCCAGTTAATAAGGCTATTAGCTGAATTAAGCAAATCTATTATAGAAAATGTCTTATTTATAAGCCGGATTTTAGTTCTCAATGTAGCCAACGTTTCGCACTTCCATACAAATCGCAATTCGCTTGCTAATCTAACCGTGGTGTAAGTCTCATTTTTGTGCTTTGTGTTTACTTTGAAGACAAGTTTTTTTAGGATTCTATTGTTAAGGGTAAGTCGCTGTTAAATGACCCTGTTTCAGACATAAGACTCCGAGCCTTTTAGCGCACCGATTCTTGCGAAATGTGTCGAGTTTTTCATACACCGACTCAAACATTGGAGTCTCTTGCAACACTAACGTATGCCTTATAGCTTCAACTTTAAGTACCTTTTACGAGACCTCGGTAAGAAATGAGAGTGGTCTATTCTACTCAACCGGACACGACACTGCTAGTTTTAGCTGTACATAATAAATACATGATTGGAAAGGTTATAGCAGAATTTCCCTGTTGTACCTTGAAGTTGAGTTCTCTTTTATATAGCAGTCTACTTAAATAAAAAAATATATGATTACCCCCGCTGTAAATATTTCTAAATCGTTTGAAGTTATTGTTATGAAAAAAAATTCTTTCCGCACTTGATTCGAACAAAAGATTACAGGATCCGCTAAGCGGTTTAGGGCGGGGGCGGAAATTGAAAAAAAAGTTGTTCCGCTTACTTTATTATCATACGAAAAACATTTGTAACGGTTTACCTTACGGTTACCTCGCTGGATATATATGTTTCGGTCTGATTGTAACTGATACCTATATTTTAGTTACCCGTAATATTTACAAAGTTTGTTTGCGTGGACTGTTACTGTAACTGTCGCGTGATAGGTTGATAATAGATGGCGCTTTTCAATGTCATCATATCCTGTGGAATTAACACGATTTCGATCACCTATATGTTAGTTATCCCGGTGTATGAGGAATACTGGTTTCAAATTTCATCGATATTGGTTCAGCGGATCGCCGTGAACAAACACCTAATAATTAGTCATCATCTTCCTGCCCTTATCCCACTCTAAGTGGGGTCGGCACAACATGTTCTAAACATGTTGTCACATAATTTGTCTACGTATTTTACGACCGGCCGCCTGCCTGACGTCAACTTACCTTAGTCGTATTTTACGACACCTCGGTAAAAATGAGGGTGGTCTATTCTACTCACGGTGGGTCAACTTCCATTAGTCGCCTTTTACGATACCTTGGTAAGAAATGTGGGTGGTCTATTCTACTCAGCCGGATAACACACGGCGGGTCGACTTACCTTAGTCGTCTTTTACGACACCTCGGTAAGAAATGAGGGTGATACTATTCTATTCAGCCGGATACTACACGGCCTATTTTAGTTACTTGTAAGTATTACAAAGATAAAATATGTTTATATGAATATTTTAAAATTGAATTTTATTAATATAATTTAATTTATTAATATTATAAAACTGAATTTATATGAATATTTTACAACCTGTGGTAGCCCAGCGGTAATACCGTGCGACACTTTCGAGGAGGTCACGGGTTCAAACCCGGGCAGACACCAATGAGTTTTTCTGTTAAAACTTATGTGTCTAATTTATAATTGCAATTTATCACACGCTCTTCGGTGGAGAAAAACATCGTGAGGAAACCTGCATATCTCTAGGTACTATTCGTCTGGGACTAGTCGTACTAAAATAGTATCGCTAATAAATACGCAAACGTGTAAGACGTATAGTAAATTTTCTATCACCTATATGTTAGTTATCCCGGTGTATGAGGAATACTGGTTTCAAATTTCATCGATATTAATACGTATAATAAATATATTTCCATCTGCATTGCTTCGATTTCGCTCCACAATAGAGAATGTTTGTAACATGTTGTGCCGACCCTACTTACGAGTGGGATAGGGGCAGGAGGATGATGAACTAAACACATAACAAAAAAATCCAGTCTTAAAATAGGGTTACAGTAATTATCCTTGGCCAAGCAAAAGTACCTCTAATGAAAGGCGATACTTTTGTAAATTAAAACTGCGAATAAATACATCTAATTAATACTGGCTAATGCCTCAAAACACTTCAGGCACTGTTTTTCTCCTTTCCATTAGCTTAGGATCTCCATGGGATTCGAATATTTGAGGAAAGTCCTTATAAAACGATTATAATATTCTATAGGTTAATAAGCTTGCTCTATTATGACTGATGAATTGAAACGACACACTAAAAGTATTATTATCTGTTTAGATACAAGTAACTTCAAAATTTATATAAATATTTTACTAATATTATTAAGATACGTAAAATAAGCTGTGGTAGCCCAGCGGTAGCACCGTGCGACTCTTTCGAGTTTTCTGTTAAAACTTATATGTTTAATTGATTATTGCAATTTATCACACGCTTATCGGTGAAGGAAAACATCGTGAGGAAACCTGCATATCTCTAGAGAATTCTGGGGATATGTGTAACCTACCAATCCGCATTGGAGGAGCGTGGTAGGTCTTAGCTCCAATCCTTCTCTCCTAAACGGAGAGAAGAGGCCTATTCCCAGCAGTGGGAGAGTGAGAGACCGCTACTTTACGTACAATTTAACAAAAATGAAGATTTATATGAAATTATGCTAAAAGAACTTTCGTCGATAATAAACGTACAGTGAAAAACGATTCTTAAAAATAAATTGCTAATATGAAATCATACTAATTTTAATGGTTTTAAATTTGTTTTTAATAAATTCGAGAAATATTTCGATATATGATTTCTTTGATATGTGTGATATTTATTTAACAATATTCTAAGAAGTTTAAAAAAGGATTGGATGGATAGAAGGTTGGTTATGCATTCATTATACGGAAGATGAAATTACAAAATAACAACTGATATTTGTTTAAAAATTACTTATTTTATTTACATTAGATTTTAATATATAAGTAGTTAACGAATATAAAAGTCTGGTCACCCTGAGCTGCCAATATGGCGGGATGTTTTCGTCATTAGAAAATGGCGAATTTGGCGGGAAGCTGTTTACTCTCGTTACCTGCCCGTTTTGAAAACATTTATTTTTTACGTTTCTCTCCAACAAGGTATAAATAATGAGTGTAAATTAATTCAACAGCGCTAGCGGTTCAATTGTTCTAATAGTTATAATGATAGTATAGTTTTTTGCAGAAAGATTTCTTTATAATACCTAAGTCTACTGTGTTTTTTTTAATGTAAGTAGGCGCTTTAGGTTCACCGCAATATTCAAGTAAGGGTTATGGGTATAAAGCCCAAAATTCCACATAGTTTTGTGTAAAGAAGTTTAAACTAGACCTTAAAAGCAAATTTCTACGCAAAGGTTACCACACTATTAAGGAGTTTATAAATGATAAGAGTTTTAATTTTAATCACATTTAAATTGTACACTGCTTTTATAAGTAAAGATACATAGAAAAAATCATGAAATTCAGCATTTAGGGGGTTTTGGGGGAGAAAAATCGATCTAATCAGGTTTATTTAAAAAAAAAAACCTGTTTTTGGGCATTAAAAAAATGCTATGCAAAGCAAATTAAGCCCAATGGTAACGGGCAAACCAAAAAAGTTCAAAAACTAAATTTAAAAAAAAATAAAAGAAGAACTTTTATTTTTTTTTTAATTTATTTTTTAATACCATTTAAAAACACCGAGCAAGGCTCGTTCACCCAGGTACTATTTTCCAAAAAGAATCATCAAAAATATACTGAAGCTCTTAGGGGGTGAGATCCGATTATGTGTTGTTTTGTTATATCGATTTTGGGGGTAGGAATCCCACCCCAAAAATCCTCTCGATGTTCAGCCTCCGCACTAGCGGAATTGTCACTAGGTGACTCTTTAGTGTCGGGCACATCGTGCTCTTCAAAATATAGTACGGACTAACGGTACTTTTTTAACTCTACCCTGCGTTTAATTGTAATTATTTTTGAAAAGATTAGCCGCCGAGTTTCTTGCTGATTCTTCTCGGTAGGAGCAAACTTCCGAATCAGTGGTAGCTTCTTTAAAACATTTGACGATTCAAAAGTACTGTAAACAGTCCATTTGAATAAAGAATATTTTGAATTTGAATTTGAATATAATGGTGTTCTTATATAGTTTTTATTTGGAAAATATCGCGTGATGAAGCTAACTATAATTATATATTGATTAGTATCGAACATTATACAAACATCGATTATCAGTTATGTACCGTTAGCTGGCGACTACTTTCCCTCATAACGATTTGTATATACCGTCCAAATTATATTTATGATGGATTACTGATGGCCAACATTACGTAAATGACGTAAACCGTCGCACCACTGACACACGGCCTATTTATTGGTTGATCTAGAAAAATCTTGCAACATAAATTATGAATTCATTCATTTCTTACCGAGGTGTCGTAAAAGGTGGATAAGGTAAGTTGACCCGTCGTGTGTTATCCGGCTGAGTAGAACAGACCACCCAAATTTCTTACCTAGGTGTCGTAAAAGGTAAGTTAAGTGCGTGCGACTAAGAAATATTGACGTCAAGCAGGGCGGACGTAAAATATCGAATCATGTAACAACGTATCTATAATAATATATAAAGCGGAAGAGTTTGTTTGTTTGCTTGTTTGATCGCGTTAATCACAGGAACTACTAGACCGATTTGAAAAATACTTTGAGTGCAAGATAGTCCATTCATCGAGTAAGGCTATGGATTATATAACATCACGCTAAGATGAATAGAAGAGGAGCAGTTATAAAAAAAATATTACGAAAACGGCAAAATTTAAAGGTTTCGTTGCGTGCGCTAAATAAACGGTGAAAGTTATTCAAAAATCTTTTATAATTAACTCATGATAAGTACTTTTATTTAATTTCAATTAGGGAAAAAATTGGTTTCCACTTATTTCCATGCGGGCGAAGCTGCTGGCACAGCTAGTCATAAATATATTGTGCCGATCCCTTATAAAAGTGGGATCGCGTCAGAATGACGAATGGTAAGTTATAAAAGTTGACTTTTCAACTTCAACTTTTCACACCAAAGTGAATCAGGTATCCAGCGCAAAAAATTAATAAAAAAAAGAAATGGTGTTTTTTATAACAGTATTAATTCTCCTGCCCTTATCCTACTGTATGTGTGGTAAGCACAACATGTTGTATACATGCTGTAACATGATATGGCTGCGTTTTAAGGTAAGTTGACGTCAGGCTTAAGACCGGCCGCCTAGGCCGGTCCATACAACTCCTCGGTAAGAAATTAGGGTGGTACTATTCTACTTAGTCAGAAACCACACAGCTGGTCAACAAACCTTAGTCGCCCTTCACGACATCTCGGTAAGAAAGAGGGTGGTATATTTTACTCAACCGGTGTTTTTATAACAGTGTGTATCGAAAATGTCGGAATAAACTACAACCGACTATTCTACCCCAAAGCGACAATCGTGAGTCGAGGGTGCGTTATCTGTACGCCGATCGACAATTATGTCTGTTTGTGAACTCCGCCATAACTCGGAAACGGTAATCGTTAACGTGTGTTTAATGGACTCGTACATTTAGATGATTATCTATTGTTTTATTTACAAATAATTTGTTTTATTTTTTAAAGGGTACGCCACGCAAGTACGTTCGCGCCATTTTAAATGTTCAAATACCAGTGCGTGTATTACGAACGATATTTCTAAACAAAAGTAATAATAAAATTTTTGCTATAATCCGCGATGAAGTAAAATAGAAAATATATATAATGCTAAATGTAGAGTGGACAATCGGTTATCATGCCTGATACATGCAGGATTCGTAAAAACACATGCACAAACCTCCACCACCGCCACCACACTACACAAGCACTACATACGTTCACCATCACAAACACAACAATCGTTTCGCCCCGCAACAGAAGCATCATCAGGAGATAGACTCCACGACCAAAATCGCAAAGCGAAGCACTAACCAAATAAGCTTAGTTATATACTAATCGGTTCAACCCCACCATTTATTTTATTTTGCCTGCGAACAAGTGTAACAAGCTTGAACTAGAAACATTTATCTGATCGTTAATGAGGGTGTCATTGTTATGTTTTATAACTTCTGAAATTCGTAAACGGCTAGAACGATTTTCGAGAAATTATGTAGAGCAGCATGTAGGGGGTTTTTTTTTGTAATACAATCTAGCTAGGTTTGATTAAAAAAAATGTCGTTTTATTTCTGTTTTCGGGCACTGAAAAATGCTAAAATTTAAAATAGTAATAGTCATTTGTAAAGTTGTGGGAAACGGGTGAACTAGAAAAATCAATATACATCCAGCCGTTCTTTTTTTTGTTTTACTTTTTTATTAACTTTTAATAAACCGAATTAATAAATTTAACGAGCAAGGCTCTGTCACCCAAATACTTTAACATTAATAATTTTATTACATTAAATAAGTGTTAAAAACATATATACGATGAACATATAAGAAAATATTGAAAGAAAGAAAGACAGAAAGATGAAACTAAATGTTATTTTAATTAAAGATGGCAACAACATATTATACAACGATAACAAACATTAAGTATAGTAATCTATACTAATATATAAAGCTGAAGAGTTTGTTTGTTTGAACGCGCTAATCTCAGGAACTACTGGACCGATTTATAAAATTTAAATCGAGGAAAGCTAAAGGCTTATAACATGACGCTAAAATGAATTGCAGAGGAGCATCATTAGGCTATCACAGCATTGCATTTGACAGCTCAAATATCTATTGCTTTCTGTCCCTATTTTAGTAGTTTTTTTAGTGCCCAAAAACAGGGCTTAAACGATATTTTTATAAAATAAAACCTAGTAAGATCGATTTTTCTCAACCAAAACCCCGTAAATGCTGAATTTCAGGAAAATCGTTCGAGCCTTTTCCTAAATTCAGAAAATATATCCTTACTAATATTATAAATGGGAAAGTCTGTCTGTCTGTCGGTTCCGTTTTCACGGCCAATCCGCTGAACCAATATCGATGAAATTTGCCATAAATATTCCTTATATACCGGGGTAACATATAGGCTATATAAATCCTGTTAATTCAACAGGAATTAAATTCAGGAGGAATTAAATAAGATGACATTCAAAACGCCATCTATAATAAACCTATGGAACTAATTTTTATTTACGATGTGTCAAAATCAAGTCAAATCTGTATTTACGAAGTATTTAGATTCCAAGTTTTTCGGCTTACGTCAAAAGAATTATCTTGAAAGAGTATTTATATTTTATTTTATTTTATTCGTTTACTGGACAAATTTAACTGAGGAAATTTACCATTGTAATAACAATGGATTATTAATATAAGTAATACGGGTTATTTAGTAAAATAAATAAAGTAATAATATTTTAAACGCGAAAGTCTGTTTGTAACGTTTTCATGGCCAATTCGCTGAACCAATATAGATGAAATTTGGCAAAATTAATGTTTATATACCGGGGTAACGTATAAAAATCTTCAAAAAAGTTAATTTTTTTTTTTTAATATTTCGGTTTTTGTTTATTTAATAAACCGGAGAAAAATATTTATTCAAAAGGAGACCGCCAGAATTTCACACTCTTTTAGCCCAGTACTTACACAAATAATTTTTGTGTTGTTGAATAGAAAAATATTTGTTATCTTAATATCAATTATTATTTTATTTCATATTTATTTATTATAGTTTGAGGTTATGTACAAGTATGTAAGTAAGTAATATGTAAGTTCAAGTAAAATTTAATCATATATAATTTTTGTTGTCAAAAAAACAGACGTTTCAAGAAAACGCATTCTTAAACGGTCTTTAGTTAGTAGTCTATGGCAACAAGTACAAAATAAATGACTATTAATTGACATGTATTGGGAAGTTTTATTTAATTTAATCCTATAGAAATTAAGCCATACTGGTGGTAATGAAAAAAAACTTATTTCTAAACACTAATATTTGAAAAGTCATTACAGTTAATAAAGTGAAGTTTAATATATTTTCGGATACCTAAATTTAAATATTATGTTAACAAAAACATAATTTAAATTTAATTTTTCGTATTTATACTAAAAACGTTAGAATCCAGCGCCGTACGTATAAGTAATTAAAAAAAAATCAATTTGACAATTGATTCGTTACGTATAAATGTTATTATTAAATAAGTTTTCTAACACGTTTCCAAAGCTTATAATATTTGTAGAAATATTTAATTCCAGAAAACATTATGAATTTTTCATGTAGGTACCTATATAAAGTTTTTGTACTCCTTTTACTGCGCTATTTTAATGTATAGGTATTTCATGTAAGTACGGGTTATTTACTAAAATTATCATATTAAGCTCTTGATCAAACGATAAATCCCTCTGATTCATCCCGGATCGATCTGATTTTTGTGATGGAGATATTTGAAGGTTTGGATGGTGACAGAAGCCTACCTAATTTCAAGACAACAGTCTACGCGAACGAAGTTGCGCGGGTAAAAGCTAGTTTATATATATACATACAAGATTAAGTCATTTAAATATTAAAGATAAGGAACAGTTGACAACCCTGACCAAGTAACAATTCGACTCGGTACCAAGTCAACGTGGGACCTAATTATACAATTGACTCTGTCAAATACAATCTGCGTTGCTACACGACGATATGATATGCAAATAATACAGCTATTCATTTCGGCAGCGCTTTACGAAGGATGTTTGGCGCCCAAATCAGGTTCATTCGATATCCATACTAATATTATAATTGCGTTGCGTAGGCCACCCTCATTTCTTACCGAGGTATCGTAAAATGTGGCTATGGTAAGTCGACCAGAAGTGTGATATGCGGCTGAGTCCAATAAAACACCCTCATTTCTTACCGAAGTGTCATAAATGGCGACTAAGGGAAGTTGACCCGCCGTGTGGTATCCGGCTGAGTAGAATAGACCACACTTATTTCTTACCGAGGTGTCGTAAAAGGCGGCTAAGGTGAGTCAACCCGTAGTGTGATATGCGGCTGAGTTGAATATACCACCCTCATTTTATACCGAGGTGTCGTAAAAGGTGACTTATGTAGGTTGACCCACCGTGTGGTATCCGGTTGAGTAGAATTGTAAGTTGATGTCAGGCAGGAAGGGTAAGAATTTTTTAATGTATATGGGGTTTTTGTAACCCCACTTTCTAGTCTCCTTTAACTGAGCTATTTTAATATAATATATTTCATGTAAGTCATACTGGTTATTTATCAAACTCTGAATCTTCGGATCGATTTTATTTTTGTGATGGAGATATTTACAGGGTTGGAGAGTGACAGAAGCTAGTGTTAATTTGAAGACTACAGTCCACGCAAACAAAGTTGCGGGTAAAAGCTTGTATCAAAATAATTCTATAACTTCTGCACTAGGAATTCCGCAAAGTAATGCCTACCTCCATAAATTATTCGGTATTGTTTATCTTAGCTAAAAAAACTCATCATCTTCCTGCCCTTATTTATTTATTTATTTATTTATTTATTTATTATAAAATTTCACATGTACACTTACAGATCTAGCCAAAACGCATACATGATATAGGTAAGTATATAAAAAACAGTAAGAAAAATTTACGTTAGAAATTAATTATAATTATTATCTAAATAACAATTTACATACTTTAAAAATGTTTTAGCATTATGTGTGAAAATGTCGGCATCTGGGAATCTGCTTAGCAGCTCATTGACTTGCGCAATAGCCCTATGAGTCGGAGCAGCCGCCGCGCGACGCGTCCGCGCCCGCTCGCGCACCGCCAGCAGGCGCGGACGGCGCCGCACGCCGACTGCTCCCTCCATGCCGGACATGTGGTGCCGCGGTACCACAAAGCCGACCCGGCTAAGAGTAGATGGATCGTCTATCCTATTATGCAACAACTGATAGTAATGCATTATGGACTGTATTTTCCTCCTGTATGCCAAAGTATTCAGTCCGACCATACCATTTACGAACATCGACGGATATAGATAAGGATAGAAACCGTACATTCTCTTATATAAATATCTTGCAAACTTGCGTTGTATTTTTTCTATTTGAATTATATATTTAGTTTCGTATGGATCCCAAACAACCGCACCGAATTCCAATCTGCTACGAATGAAACTATTATAAAGTAAGATGGACACCCCAACATCGCTAAACTGTGAAGCCATTCGTATGACAAAACCTAAAATTTTATAGGCGGATTTACATATAGATTCGTAATGTTCTTTAAATTCAAGCCGAGCATCTAATGTTAAGCCCAGATCGCGTATTTGATTGACTCGTTCCAAAGGTTGGTTTAAAAGCGTATAGTTATTAAGAATTGGAGTTCGAGATCGCGAAAAACTTATCACCTTACACTTATCTTCATTGAATTGCAATCTATTTGTTTTAGCCCAATTGCCCACCTGATCTATGTCTCTTTGTAACGTATCGCATGTTGTGGTTTGATCAATTTTTGTATATATTTTTAAATCATCGGCAAATAACAGATACTTTGACGAAGTTATAATATTTGGCAAATCGTTTATCATTATGAGGAACAGAGTTGGACCTAGGTTACTTCCCTGACTCACGCCTGATCGGGTGAAAAAAGTATTCGATTCAAGTTTACCAACACGTACATATTGTGAGCGATTACCTAAATAACTCGAAAAAAACTGTAATAGTTTTGGTACGAAACCAAATGAGTAACACTTTCGAAGAAGGATATCATTATCAACAAGGTCGAAAGCCTTTTTAAAATCAAAATAAATGGCGTCTACTTGACGACCCATATCCATCTGGGATGTGACATAGTCCACCAGATTTATGTGGTTTGTTAACGTTGAACGTGCTGACCGAAAACCGTGCTGGCATTCGTCGAGCCTACCTCTTATCTGAGATACGATTAGATTATTTATAATTGACTCAAATACTTTACCGAAGCATGACAGCACTGCTATCGGTCTATGTTGATCAACGTTTTGAGATGATCCCTGTTTGGGTATTGGTGTCACCCTAGACACTTTCCACTTACTGGGGTACTTGCATTGATTTAGGGAAAGATTAAATAAATGCAATAAGGGCTCTTCAAGAACTGATGCACAATCCTTTATTAAGAAAGCAGGTATGGCATCCGGTCCAACCGCAGACCGCGATTTCAAACGTTTTATTGCTTGCCGAACATCTTTTACAGATATTCTATCAACAACGATGTGAAAGGAATCTTTGTCAGCGATCTTATTGAGACAGGAGTCATTATGCGCTGTTACAGGATCTAATATAGGAATATTTTTATGAAAAACAGACTCAAAATATTCAGCAAAAATGTTTACCGCATCTTGCCCCTTAAAAGTTTTATCTAAGTACACATACTCGCGTTCTTGCCTCTGAACTTTGTGGCTATTCCTTATATAATCCCAAAATTTGTAAGGATCCTTCTGGATATTTAGTTGCATAACGGTTTTGTAATGTGTATACGCTTGATCCATTATTATTTTTACATGTTGCCTATAATATTTATATAATTCCCTATTACATTCCCTTCCCTCAGCTTTAAATTTTTTTAAATGGTAATATTTGAGTTGTATATTAAATATTATTTCAGATGTGAACCAAGTTGGATACACAAATTTTCTTACTACTACATCTTTTCTTTTTAATGGAACATTTGCATGAATACTATTATTAAGGTTATTGTAAAAGATATCGACTACTGAATCTATTTCATTCTGGCTAAGTAAATTTGACCAATTAATATCTCTAATACTTTCGTAAAGGGTACTAAAATTAGCTTTACGAAAATTCCATTCAGGACCTGAATTTATGTTAGGAATGCATAGAGATGGCGAATTGTCTAAAGTAGGTGGACCGCGCTCCATAAGAACCGTAATATCTAACGGAGGATGGTAAGCATCAGCTGGTACTAGTTCTCTTTCCATATTTGTTACAATTATCTGACTTGATTGTAACCCACTAAGCACAAAATCCAAGATGCCTCCATATTCATTAATAATGGAATTATGTTGTTGTAACTTACAATATTCTAAAAATAAGTTGAACTGCGCCTTGACGTTAGCACTACATGAATTAAGATTAAAATCTCCTACAATGACAAAATCTATGGAATTATATTTCATAACAGCGTTTTCTATACAACTTAAAACATTCAGGTATTGATCATCATTATAACTAGGTGGTAGGTAAACTACACAAAGAATAAATTTTATGTTTTTCCACTTTACTAAGCCAAATAATAACTCTTTATCCCCAGTTAAACCATCAATATCTGATACCAATTTCAAAGAACAGCAACCGCGTACTGCTAAAAGAACTCCCCCCCAACCTGAATCCCCTTGTCTGTCCTTGCGCAGCACCGTGTACTCGGCTGGAAATATTTCAGAATCAAATACGGAAGTAGTGAGAAATGTTTCTGTGAGCATTACAATATCTGGATAGTATAAATAAACATTATTTTTGAAATTTTCTGTTTTACTACGTAGTCCCCTAACATTTTGATACATAATTTCGATTTTTTTTAACTTATTTAGGTTCTTATTTCTGCTTGCTGTGGAAACGAAAGTTCTGCTTCCAAGGTTTAATGCAAATATTTTCTGGCCAATTTTCCGGCGCTAAAACATTGTTTGACAGTCTTGCTGGCATTCCAATCTTAAACGATGCGTAATTGCCGCGCGATTTAAGTATTTCCACTGTACATGTGTCTATTCCACATTTTGATTTCAGGTGTTCGGAGATTTGATCATTTGATGTTCCCTGTTTTACGAAATATAGGTGCACGTATTTCCAATTTTCCGAAGCTTCTAGTGTGGTCACCCCAGTTGCCGCCGTGCCACGCACAACATTGGCGTATGAATTACTCAGTGTTGTACGTTTGGGGGCTATCTGATCTGGAGTTTCCTTTAACATTGATCCTGACTCGACAGACGTAGACACCCTGATAGGTACAGGTATTTGCTTGGTTTCATCTTCGTTTACAGTATTAGCTCCCATCATGTTATTTTGTTGCACAGTATTTTGTGAGGATCTTGATATTTCGTTTTTCCTGGAGTTCATCATCTTATCTTTTGATTTAATGTTTGCCAATTTAGTGACAACCGGCTCGGTTTGACGCGTTTCATACCTTGCAACCTTCAGTTCTAAATGCAGTATCTTTTTATTTAAATCAGCTATAACATCCAACATCTTGTTATACACCTCGTGTTGTAGAGTAGTTTTAAATTTTTGAACTACGATATCACTAAATGATATAAAAGAATCATCCATTACAGCCTTCAGTTCTGTTCGTATAATGTCCCTCAAGTTATCAGTCAAATATTCAGAACCACCGTGTTGTGCTTGCAATATTTTATGTTCCTTTCTTTGTGTATTACGGAAAGTAATATTTTCTAACTCGCCCTCGTAAACGATCGGCGAATCATCTGATATTGTATTGCAACTTTGTATAGACATTATAAACAAGCCCGTATCAACAACTCAAACTTCGCGAGAAAAAAGTCTTAACCGCCGTGTATATCGCGTCGCTTACGCGTTCAATTTATTTACTCAGTTAAATGGAGGTAAACAACGTTTCTTTTATACTTTAGTTAACACTTATTCGCAAAAAAGGTTATTGGGACTTTACAATTGTCTAAATTATATACACCACACAGTGTCTAACACTTGTACACACAGTTTTTACAATAATAATACGTAAATATTGATTATTTACTACTTTAAACTTAATTCTTATGAGGAGCACTTGTACGTATAAACCGAACCCTTTTATACTTATACCACTCTAAGTGGGAAACTTGGCTTAATAGCGGGGTTTTTGATGGTGAGTTCATCGATAGTCGATATGTGGTGTACAGGAGAGATCGAGAACAGATAGATAGTAATGAAACAAAAAATGGGGGTGGGGTTTTGATAGCGGTAAAAAGTAATTTAACCTCTTGCTGTATACCTCAGTGGCAAAGTAGTTGCGAGGATTTGTGGGTCACTGTAGATGTACTCGTCGATGGTAAACTTAATCATGTTGCTGTATGTGCTGCTTATTTACCACCACCACTAAAAAAAAGCACGTTAGAATGTTTTTTGACCAATGCATCTAACGTTATTCATAAAAACCAACACGTGATTCTATTTGGAGATTTTAATATAAATAGTCTTTCGTGGTCTAAATTTCCTGATTGTGATTCCTTAAACCCTCATAGCAACTGCACAATAGATTCTGTTTTTATAGACTTTATAGAAGAACATAATCTTAAACAATTTAATTCTATATATAATAATAACGGAAGATTACTTGACTTGGTTCTTACTAATTTTGAAACGAAAATAATAGTCACTAAGAGTCCTAACCCAATCAGTACCGTTGATTTACATCATCCACCTTTGTCTATACAGTTTAAAGCTGAAAAGCCAGATGTCTTAGATGAACAACTTAAAGCTAGGTATAACTTTTACAAAGCCGACTATAAGGCTATAAATTACGATCTAGATCGCATACAGTGGCTGCAACTTCTTCGCAATTGTAATGACGTTAATAAAATGATCACAGTCTTTTATGATATACTGTATTCTATAATTGACAAACATGTTCCAATAACTAAAACTAAAAACAATAAATTTCCAATTTGGTATACTCCTAAACTAATTTGTATGTTAAGAAAGAAAAATAAATATAGGCTAAAAGCCAAAATCCACAATAATCCATTGGATAAATTCAAATTCGAATGCTTACGAGATGATTGTAAGAAACTTATTCATATATGTTATAATAATTATATTAAATTAATTGAAATTAACCTATCTAAAAATCCCAAATATTTTTGGACTCATTTAAAAAATACTAAACAGTCATCCAATACCTACCCATGCAGGATGACTTACATGGATAGAATAAGTTCCGATGCCCAGAGTACATGTGACTTATTTGCAGAATTCTTTGCTTCTACTTACGATAGAGGGAACTCGACCAGTTTAAATTTTAATTTACAACTAGTCTCCAGCAACTCACTTTGTTCATGTAACATCACACAATATGAAGTCCTTTGTAAGTTGAAGAGACTCGACGTTAGAAAGGGCGCTGGGCCTGATAGCTTATCTCCGTTACTTTTAGTTAGGTGTGCACACTCTTTGTCACTACCGGTTAGCATAATTTTCAACGAATCACTTTGTACGGGTATATTCCCAGATCTATGGAAACGTGCGAGGATTGTACCAGTCTTTAAGAAAGGAGGTCGAGAAAATATAAGCAACTACAGGCCGATATCTATATTATGTGTGTTGTCGAAGGTCTTTGAATCTATTATACAACCTATTTTGTTAAGTCATATTTACCAAGCGCTGTCAAGCGCACAGCATGGATTTATGCATTCCAGGTCTACAATTACAAATTTGGCTGGTTTTATAAACTATGTATCTGATTCTGTGGACTCTCGGATGCAAGTTGACGCTGTATACACGGATTTTTCAAAGGCCTTCGACAAAGTGAATCATAAATTACTCTTAGCAAAACTATCAACTTTCGGCATTGGTGGATCTCTCTTGCATTGGTTTTCATCATACCTTGACCTTAGGTATTCGAATGTAGTCGTGAAGGGTTATTCATCCCTCGAATTTTGTGCAACCTCTGGAGTACCTCAGGGATCAATCTTGGGACCCCTGTTGTTCAATATCTTTATCAATGATATTACTGATTGTATTCAATACTCCAAATGTTACATTTTTGCCGATGACCTAAAATTAGCAAAACAGATATTGAATCAGAATGACACTTATTTACTGCAACAGGACATCAATAAAGTTGCACAATGGTGTACAAGTAATGGTATGGTCCTAAACACTGATAAATGCTCATTCATTAGATTCTCACGAAATAAAACAATTATTGATGCAAAATATGTGATTAACGATAATATACTTCAAAAACTTGAATTTGTTCGTGACTTGGGTATTATAATAGACGCTAAGTTGAAGTTTAACCATCACGTTGAAAGTATTTGTAGGTCAGCACGAAAAATGTTAGGTTTTATATTTAGGCATTCTAAAGGTTTTAAAAATATGCATACGAAAAAACTTTTGTATACTGCTTTAGTTAGAAGCAAGTTGGAGTACGGTACAGTCATTTGGTGTCCTCATTATCAGGTGTATAAAGATAGGTTAGAAAGTATCCAACGGAAATTTACGCAACTGTACTTGACAGGATCGAAAAAAAGATTGCCATATGTGATGAGAATGAACATGTTTAAGCTCAATTCCTTATCAGACAGACGAAAAATTAATGACACCCTGTTCTTATATAAGCTTTTAAATGGATTAATTGACAACCCAGAACTGTTAAGTCAGTTATTGTTTAAGATTCCCTCTCGCTTGCCACGACATCCCATTCCCGTTTTTACTCATAAAATGTATAAAACAAACTTAGGGCATTACACCTTGTTACCTAGGATATGCAGGCAATTTAATGAATTTGTCAGTAAGAATACCTCAATAGATATTAGTAATAAATTAAATTTATTCAAAAAACACTTATACAAAGCTTTGCATTGAGTAAGGACGTAATTTACGTCCATTCTCAATGCAAAGCTATTTTCCATATTTTCCATATTTTCCCTAAGTTTGTTATACTTTATATTTTCTATTTTCTTTTTTTTCTTCTAATTCTAGTTATTATAGTTATTGTATGTTTGTTACCTTTTAAGCACGCTGTGACTACCTATAATTAGATTTATATGTCATTAGCAACCCTAGGATATATAACCATGTTACTGTAGTTACACATGTAAATCTGTTGGTAGTTCTAAGGAATAAATAAATAAATAAATAAATACAACATGTTATAAACATGTTGCGACATGATTTGGCTACGTATTCTACGACCGACCGCCTGCCTGACTTCAACTTACCTTGTCGTACGACATCTGGGTGATCTATTCTGAAAGAGGGTGGTCTATTCTGCTCAGCCACATACCATACGGCGTGCAAGGAATAAACTATATGTATAGAATGTATAGAAATGTAATGTATGTATAGAATATATATTTCTTATTTACTTTTCTCTGTGTCAGACACGAAATAGATTATCTTTTATGCCTCTTCTATTATCTTGCTTTTAAAAAAGTCTTAAAAGTGCTTCGATCGCCACCAAACTTTACAGGATCATTCGCTGAGTCATTCTAAATATGGTCTGAAAATTTCATTAAAATCGATCCAGCCGTTTCGCATCATATAAAGGACATACAGACACAAATTAATTTTATTTTAATTTTTATACAGAAAAGCCTCTGACGCAGAAAAATGTATCTGATGGAAAATACCCATACACTTTTGGTAGTCATATCATCGGGCATAGACATAAGTGTTATAAAATTGTACGCTTTCTTCCCGCCCGTTTCGGACCCCCACGTCAGGAGCGAGCCAGCGACGTGGGACCGCATTATACAATTGACTCTGTCAAATACAATTGTAGAGCAATTTGGCTGGATGATACTCGAGTGATGCCGGGACGGGGCGTGCGACGACATTACCGCATACAACTGGCGTCGTTTAACGACCAGTTAACTTAACCAACAACGGAGCTACTTTCGTACAGTCTATTATAGATATTAATATTAAGCACCGTGGCTCACCGGCCGAACGAACTATGCTTAAAGTATCTCAGCTTAACTGAAATGTATTGATGAGATCAGTAGAAGAACAAAGCTAACCGATATGCAGCTAGTAGCCTAATATAAAAATTCACTAAACTCATCATCCTCCTGCGCTTATCCTTTTTGTCGGGAAAACCCGTTATGGGTCATCACCGCTCGACGGAGACGAACGGCGGTATGTCGGACTCTCACCGACTAAAAACCTGACAGATATCCACCACATTGACCCCATCCTGATCTAATTGGGCATCCGATTCCCCGTTCGGAACGCCCAAAAGTCCCCGTTAGAGTGGCATGCGACGGACTTCGGCGAGTCGTCTGCGCCCCGTTCAATTCAAGGACTCGACCTCACTGACTCGCTCTTCCGCCTCCTTCCGCAACATGTCATCCTCGTAGAAGGAGGCTATCGCTGCCCACGATTTCTCCCTCTCCACCATGGCACGAACGAGGGCAGGGACAAATCGTGCCCTACTTCTGGTATGAGCTCCGTCCGCTGAACCGTCCGAGCAGGACAGTCCACGAGCGTGTGCAGAGTCGTGTCAAACTCGGCGCCACACTCGTGGCAATCACCGGACGCCTCGCGCCAGGCCACCCTCCACAGATACCTCTCAAAACAAACGTGTCCCGAGAGTACCTGTGTCAGGCGGAAGGTACGGACCCCATGCCGCCTGGCGACCCAGCCCTGGAGAATGGGTTGGATGGCTGAAATTGTCCAGCACCCCGCACTGGGCGATCTCAGCCGGCGTCTCCATTGGCGGAGGAGCTCTACTTGAGCCATCTTTCGCCAATCCACATCTACCGCCATAGAATTTCCCCCCGATGAACGGGCTTCAACTCTACGGCGATGGGCCTGAGCCCATGGACGGGACCCAGCCAGGGTCCTGCCATTATCCTACTTTAAGTGGGATCAGCAAAACATGTTGACCCGCTGTGTGGTATCCGGCTGAGTAGAATAGACCACTCTCATTTTTGACCTAGGTGTTGCAAAAGGCGACTAAGGTAAGTTGACCCGCTGTGTAGTATTCAGCTGAGTACAACAGACTGCCTTCATTTCTTACAGTGGTGTCGCAAAAGGTGACTAAGGTTATTTGACGTCAGGCAAGCGGCATGTCGTAAAATACGTAGCCAAATCATGTGACCACATGTGCCAACGCCACTTAAGAGTGGGATAAGGGAATTATGATGACGTCATTATCATCCCCTATACTGAACTGCCCTGAATATATGTCGTTTTCACTGTTGATTAATATGGCTCACTAGCATTCAGGAAGGCTTGCATCGACATGACTTTGTTATTTAAATATGAGTTTTCGTTTTGTTTACTCATTTCTAATACTTCTTTCTTTTACTTCAAATGTATCCCAGTATAATACTTTCAACTGTAAGTCCCACCCTATTTAATTATTAAGTTGTTCGCAATTTCAATTTCGCATTCCAATCGCAATTCTCCCGTAATGGTGTACATAAAATAAAATGAGTCACTAAATAAATCTGAATTAATATTAGGTATGCACTTAAGTTACGTTACCCACCTGCGTCGTCTTGATACTTGAAACTGTTAAATAAAATTTGTGTATTGTATTTTTTTTATTAAACTTACAAATGTCATATTTTATGTTGTTCTTAAGCGGTGAATATATCATGTTTTAAAATACAAAAGAAAAATTGGTAGTTAGAAACGTACGAAACTCTTAATATATAAATAATATAATATAAAAAAAAATCGAAAGTTAATAATACGAGCTATATGTAGGCATTGGCAGAAATTAAAAAAAACTAATCGTTTAATTTATCATTATACTTATTATACTAACTGTGCATGTGGCTTCGCCCGAGTCGATATCAATAATAAGTGTTTTAGTCAATTTGCATACAGTATTGCAATAATAACTTAAACATTTCTCAAGATTTGCATCCGTATGTGAAAAGCGTATAAAAATCCGTTAAGTAGATTTTGAGATAATCGATTACATACAGACAGACAGCTATGGGGACTTTGTTTTACATAATGTGTATATAGAATAAATAAGTTTTAAACTAAAATTGATACAATATTGTTAAAAACTTATTTTTATCTATATACTAATATATAAAGCTGAAGAGTTTGTTTGTTTGATTGTTTGAACGCGCTTATCTTAGAAACTACTGGAGTGATTTGAAAAATTCTTTCAGTGTAAGTAGTCCATTTATCGAGGAAGGTTATAGGCTATATTATATCACGATAGGATGTTTAGGAGAGGAGCAGCAATAAAAAATATTACAAAAACGGCAAATTTAAAGCTTTCCTTGCGTGCGCTGAGTAAACGGTGATAGTTATTCAAAAATCATATATTACAAAATTGTTCCCTCTAAATAAAAGTCCGCGACAGCGTATATGTCTAGCTTTCAAGGTTAACCCACTCTAACAATTTTTATAGTTATCAAAAGGCTACATTACGGTTTTAGTCTTTTCACGCGGGCGGAGCCGCCAGGATTGCTAGTACTTAATTATACTAAAGCAGAAGATATTGACGCAAAGATAGTTTTATATCTTCTGAATTATTTATCAAAATAGTATTCAAACACTGCCCCATAAGTATGCAACTTAATAACTGTTCAGATTAATATGATTGTATATTATTAAAGAAAACCATGATGATCCGAAAATAGACAATTTCAAATAAAATATAACAACACTCAAGATAAAGCGTCGAGCTACAACTGTACCCAGGTGTGTTACCGCGACGTTTTTCTTGTCTTGAGCCCCAGAGATTTAACAACCGAGCCATTGTTTAACAGTGAGGTAAATTGTATCGATACGGTAAAACAGACACCAGTATATCATACTTATCTTAAACAAATATGATATTTTACTATTACCCTGTAATAAAACTGCTCATAAATTTTATATTTTTAATTTTGGACAATTCTTTATTCGAGTAATGTTAAATATTTATTTACTATTTTTAATATAATTTTATGTATTAAATAAATTATCGTAGCATATCAAGATTGTACACCGCACTACATCAGTGCTCAGGTGTTGTAAGACGACGTTTTTCTTGCCTAAGTCTCAGGGCTTCGGTCGCGCCATTGTTTATTAGTGAAGTGAAATATGAGTATCGTGTATGATATTTATATTTAAAATTATTAATTTGCTTCCAATATTCGTCATCATCATTATCCTGCCCTTATCCCACTCTAAGTGGAGTCGACATGTTATAATATGTCACATGATTTGGCTACATCTTTTCAGACCGTCTGCAACCTGGCGTCAACTAACCTTAGTCGCCTATTACGACACCTCGGTAAGAAATAAGGGTGGTCTATTCTACTCAGCCGGATAACACACGGCTTTATTTGAATTCAATATTATTAAAATATATATCGCGCGCTTAATATTATAGTGACCTATTTTTTGGCAAATTGCAATAAAATTTTTACAAAACTCGTGTCAAAGAGACCCATAACTTCCAAGAGCAAGAAAACACTTGTTTTTTTAATAGTCCGTAGCGAAATGAAAATCATTATTAAAAATATTTTGTCTGTGTTTATATATTATTAAAAAAATATTTTGAATTCGGTCAGTTTAATACTAAGCGTGCGATATATTATTGAAATTATATTCAATGACAATAGTTGCATTTTTAATATTGAAGTGAATTAATCTTGTATGTGTGTGTGTGTGTGTACATTGAATATATAACATTATTTTTGCCGTAAATTGTCAAGTCAGCGGTCTGCGGATCGAGCCCCACCTACCCACTTATTTTTTCTTTTTTTTTGAAGTTTCTTTTTTATTTTGTAACAATAACCGAGCAAGGTTCGGTTAACCAGGTACTTAAAATAATCACAGTTAACTAAAATAGAGGTTGTGGTCTTATAGTATGTCAAGCTGTTCGAAAGCCTTATCTGCTCTTTAGAAAGGGCTTAAGCTGAGAGCTGTTCCAATAAGGAATACCACATTTGACATATTCCTAGAATTTTTCAGAAATGTCTGAAATTATTTGTCAATATCAATAAATTTATATTTTTTTTAGAAAAAGAACCCGAACACAGTGTCTATGGAGTTTGAATTCGCGAACCACTTAGTAATTGTGAAATACACTTTCGTTTTAATTTTATTAATTAACACAAAAATAAAATATTTTAAAATTATCGATATTATAACTTCAACCACTCAGACTTTTTTTTATTACTTCAAACAATCTTTTATTTCAAACAAGCTCTTCAAACTGTATTTTTTGTTAAAAAATAAATTACAGGACAATTTGAGTTGACCTTTAAAAAGGAACAGTATATATACGCCCACTAAGTTAGTTAAGGTCAGAGTAGAAAATACATAAAGGTAAATCAATTTATTATAAACTTTAGCAATGAATTGTTTCAGTTATATATTCAATCAAGTCAATATTTTTACTAGTTCTAAATTGTGCCTATTTAAATATTAGCTTAACGTGAGTTAGAAAGGAAACTTATATATTAGTACTGCGCGATTTTTTTAAATTTTATTTAGGTATCGAATGGCTAGGAGGTATGCCTTGAAAGAACAGTATATTTTGTGATTCAATTATTATTAAAATAGCGCAATACGCAATCTGTAAATTGAAAAATCTTTAAAAATGTAAGTAAGTAAGTAAATAAGTAGCGGCCTGTTACTATCCCACTGCTGGGCATAGGCCTCTTCTCTCCGTTATTGGAGAGAAGGATTGGAGCTAAGACCTACCACGCTGCTCCAATGCGGATTGGTAGGTTACACATATCTCCAGAATTCTCTGGAGAAATGCAGGTTTCCTCACGATGTTTTCCTTCACCGAAAAGCGTGTGATAAATTGCAAGTATCAATTAGACACATAAGTTTTAATAGAAAAACTCATTGGTGTCTGCCCGGGTTTGAACCCATGATCGTCTCTAGAGATTCACACGCTCGCACCGCTAGGCCATATTTAGCACAAATTAAATAAGATATCGATTAAAGTAAGGAATAGTAAGTGAAAAATACAACAAAGGTCGCGTTGAATACGTGACTATTTCAATATAAATAATGATTATATTTAATAATAATATAAAATAATGTTTTATTGATAAATGATTTGAATTTTCTTTAACATTTAAATGATTTAGTATACATATGTATATAAATGTCGGAAACGGCTCCAACGATTTTTATGAATAGATCAAGCTAGGTTTTATTAAAAAAAAATGACGTTTTATCCCTGTTTAAGGGCATTGAAAAGATGCTAAAATGTAGAACTGATTACAAATAATATTTTTGAGTGTCAAACTTAATGCTGTGATAGCCTAATAATAACGGGTGGACCAAAACCATTCGAGGTTCCGGTTGCGAGTCCCACATGTTACCGGCGCTTAATTTTTTTTATTTTTTTTATTTGCATTTTTTTATATTAAAAAAATACCGACCAAGGCTCGGTCACCCCGGTACTAAACAGTTGATTCTTGTTTAGAAATCGAATAATAATTACATCACTATTGTGTTTATACTTGTCTATGCTGCTTCGTTCTATGTCAAAAAATATCAGCAGATTTAACTTACAAGTTCATAACCTCACTTTTACTAAATCAATCGACTTTTGATCTTTAAATCAAAATTTAAAGGACTGTTTATGTATAACATTTACGTGTTAATTTTAATTAAATATTTAAGTAATCGATAGCGTCTATCACATCCCTAGCAGAGAAACATCTATCAAACTATGACAAATATTGTTTTTGCAAGCGGAGAGGATGTCAGCCGAGAATACCGACTGGATGCTTGCAATGCATTGTTATAAAATATACGTTGCATAAATATGGTCTGGCTTATATTGACAATCTCTCAGACGTTGTGGTGCGGCTACTCAGTTAAAAAGTAAGAGTTTGCGGGTTCAATATTGCATATATAATTTAGTTTTAAAATAAATCACGGATTAGAAAAACTTTTAGAAACTTTTCGTCTAGAAAATGCAAATATTTTTTTTGTCGTTTAGTACAAATCTAGATAAGATAGCACGTTTAAATCATACCATGCTTCTTTTTCAAAAAAACGATTCGTTCATTGGTCCTTGAGAACATACCTGCAACAAAAAAAATTGGTTAATAGCGTGATTATCAAATTCTAGCAGGGAAGCTAAGATATTTTGTAAATTTTATAGCATGTTGTCACATGTTTACGACCGGCCGCCTGCCTGATGTCAATTGACCTTAGTCGCCTTTTTTGACACCTCGGTAAGAAATAAGGGTGGTCTATTCTACTCAGCCAGACACTACACGGCGAGTCAACTTACCTTAGTCGCTTTTTACGACAACTCGGTTAGAAATTAGGTTGGTCCATTCTACTCAGCTGGATATCACACGGTGAGTCAACTTACCTTAGTCGCCTCTTACGATACCTCGGTTAGAAATGAGGGTGGGCTATCCTACTCAGCTGGATACCATACATTTTCTTTTATGTCAGCTTTATAGAAGTATACGCCACATTTTAAAACCATTCGTTGCCGCCTTCAGTTAAACTAATAAAAAACGTACCTGCTCGATAAAGCCGTTTAAAAATACCCAGCTTAAGTTAAACCTATAGAAATTCTCACAGTTTAAAAATTTTCACTTAGCCGCCATAATGTATTTGACAGCTATTTTTGAACTGGCTTCCTGCCATTTTCTTATCTGTGTAATAAAATTTTGTGAAATCCAAGATGGCCGCCCGGCTTTGCTATCTGCACCTTTAAAGTAAAATATTGTGGGTTTAGGTGACCTCAAACGTACGTAATGCTACTGTACTCTTTTATTCTTTATTAAAACGATGCTATTTACTATCTCCGCGGCTCTCTGAATTTGTTTTTGTTATTCTTTGGTCGCATACATTTTTATTTTGTGCGAGGTAAAAATGTAAATGACCATAAATACAAAAGTAATTATACTATTATTTTGCTATAATGCTAAATGTAGAGTGGACTATCGCAAAGCGATTTTTTGTGGAGTCTATCTCCTTATGATGCTTCGATTGCAAGCGAAACGATTGTTGAGTTTGTGATAGTTAACAAGTGTAGTGCTTTTGTATTATGGTGGCGTTGGTGAAGGTTTGTAGTGTATATGTTTTCGGGAACCCTGCATATATCAAGAACGAATACGGATAGTCCACTTTAGTTTTTTAGTTACATTTAGCAACACATATATTTTCTATTTACTTTATCGCGGATTATAGCAAAAATGAATCATCATCCTCCTGTCCTTATCCCACTCTAGGTGGGGTCGGCACAACACGTTATAAACATGCTGTCACATGATTTGGCTGCGTTTTTACGACCGGCCGCCTGCCTGACGTCAACTTACCTCTGTCGTATTTTACGACACCTTGGTAAGAAAAAGGGTGGTCTATTCTACTAAACCGGATACCACAAGGTGGGTCAACTTACCTTAGTCGCCTTTTACGACACCTCGGTTAAAAATTAGGTTGGTCTATTCTACTCAGCCGGATACCACACGGCGGGTCGACTTACCTTAGTCGCCTTTTACGACACCTCGGTAAGAAATGAGGGTGGTACTATTCTATTCAGCCGGATACCACACGGCGTTATAGCAAAAATGAATATTACTTTTATATGATGGATATCCGCAAACTAACGCATAATTTTATGAATTACGTAAATGACTAGCTTATTAATATCTAAAAATCCGGGAAAAATGCTTTATTTTGATACAAAATAATTAATATTATACATGTATATAAGTAAGTAGCGGCCTGTTACTATCCCACTGTTGAGAATAGGCCTCTTCTCTCCGTTTTTTATTTTTATTTTTTTTTTTTGAGAGAAGGATTGGAGCTAAGACCTACCACGCTGCTCCAATGCGGATTGAAAGGTTACACATATCCCCAGAATTCTCTAGAGATATGCAGGTTTCCTCACGATGTTTTCTTTCACCGAAAAGCGTGTGATAAATTGCAATTATTAATTAGACACATAAGTTTTACTAGAAAACTCATTGGTGCCTGCCCGGGGTTTGAACCCTAAACCTCCTCGAAAGAGGCGCACGGTGTTACCGCTGGGCTACCACAGCTTTGCATGTATATATTCCAAGCTAAAGCATATATATATTCCAAGCTAAAGCAGCCTACACTGTGTCTTAAATATAAGTATGGGGACAGTTACACAGCCGGTCGTCCGTCTCATTTCTAATGTGATTTTGGATCGATGTCTTAGACCAGCGTAGTTTTGTCAAAAATTTGAAAAAAGTTTGAAAAATTTTCACATAGCACGAATTTAGTGAGCAAAATCTGATTCGAAAACTGTCAAAGCTTTACGACCGGATCGCCGAGTGACAGGCAAATTAGTATCGGCATCGAGTTGTCGCTGACACGGACCGTTGTCAGTAACAACAACGTTATTTTGCGGCAGATACATTGATTTCAGACAAGTTGGAACTATTCTTAGAGTACTTCAACAATTTACTGATAGTGTCGGATAGTTAACCGACAAATAAACTAAATAATAGAATAAGAAATAATTTTTATTTGACCAAAATACAATAAAAGAAATACAAAAGAAAAGATAACAAATAGAATGATGGACAAATATAGGTCCGCCCTCAGCGCAAAGATTGCAGCGAAGCTGCAAGCTGGTTTTTAGGGTGAACCTAATGTGACGTAATGGACATGCTTACGAACTCTTAATATTTAACAACTAAAAAACTATTCAACATATATACTATTATATAAAATTAAACGAGCATCTTAAATAAGAAATAATAAAATACAATAAAAAAGATATAAATAAATAAGAAAGAAAGTAACTGGTTAATATATCTATAACGAGACTCAATAAAGTAAAACTTAAAAATAAAATCATATATAGCATAAATAGGTATTTGCAATCCAGCAGATAAACAAAATAACAGCCACATGATCTACCTGTTAACTCATTAGGGACTTTAAGTGCTGAATAAGCCTATGAGAAACCTGAGAAACGCAAAATTCGGAGATATGTGTCAGATATGTTCCGAATAAGCTAACTGATAGTTTATTGGTAACTTGTGCAACAGGCTCTTAATCACCCTTATTTAAAAGTAGCAATTGGCTCCGCCCGCGTGGAAATATTAAAATCGTAATATAGTATTTAATAACCATAAAAATGGTTAAACTGGGTTAACCTTAAGAGCTATACATATGCTGTCGCGGACTTATATTCAGAACTTTTAAAGGGTAAGAAAAAAGGCTATCGGCTATATAACATCACGCTAAGATGAATAGGAGAGGAGCAGCAATATTTTTTTTACGTAAAGGGCAAAATTTAAAGCTTTCCTTGCGTGCGCTAAGTAAACGGTGAAAGTTCTCCAAAAATCATGTACGACAAAATTGTTCCCCTCTAAAAATTCTATATAAAAGTCCGCAACAACATATGGCATAATGTTTGATATTTGCGTACTAACTTTTTCTTAAATATAAATTGTCTCACTTCGTAGGTAAGCTAGCTGGCAGAGATCTCTGTCATAGGGATAAGTTGACCTTTGTACACTTTTTTTTACCAATAATGTTTTTTACAACATTTTTTCATTAATAAATAAATAAATAAATGTCTAGCTTTTAAGGTTAACACACTTTAACCATTTTTTTGGTTATCGCTGGCAATTGCTAGCTTATTATATGTCTTGTCTTGCTATGCTTTACTCGCTAACTTAACATTATTCCATCGATCTGATGCAAAAATTGAACACGAACTATAACCGAAGATGATTTAAAAGCTTTCAATCGACAGGATAATCGAGTGACAGGCAAATTACTATCCGCGTCGAGTTGACAGTTGGCATGGCCGACTGACGGGTGAAACATGTTTGAGCCGGCTGATTTCATGTTTAGAAATCATTTGATTTGTGATGTACTTTTTTTGCACTCGCCTGTCTTACTTTGTGTTGCTAAAACTGTACGAGAAACGAAATCGTCAGTTAATAAATAGTAAATATACATAATAATAATAAATATATGGGACACTTAAAACACGGTTGTCCGTCTTCAAAGTAAGTAGCTTAATACTTGTGTTATGGGTGAGAGACAACTGGTGAATATATACGTTTATAATTTTAAATATACACTCAAATACTGAAGAGCTGTGATAGCCCAGCGGAAACACCGTGCGACTCTTTCGAGAAGGTCACGGGTTCAAACCCGGGCAGACACCAATGAGTTTTTCTGTTAAACTTATGTCTAATTGATAAATAAAATTTATCACACGCTTTTCGGTGAAGGAAAACATTGTGAGGAAACCTGCATATCTCTAGCGAATTCTGGAGATACCTACCTATACCTGGAGTTACCTACCAATCCGCTGCTCCAATCCTTCTCTCCAAAAACGGAGAGAAAAGGCCTATGCCCAGCAGTGGGAGAATAACAGTTCGCTACTTACTCAAATATGATATGCACCCAGGCTCGAAGAAAGAACAAATTGTTTATATAAAATGTTGGCCCTCGGCGGGAATCGACCTTAAGACCCGCGGAGCTGAAGGCAGGGTCAGTACCTACTGCGTCAACGGGCCAGTCATGATAACCCTATGATTACAATCATTTTCCTGCCTACACTAAGTGGGGGTCGGTGCAACATGTTATAAACATATTGTTACATTATTTGGCTTCGTATTTTACGACCGGCCGTCTGCCTGAATAATAAGAAATAAGGGTGGTCTATTCTACTCAGCCTAATACCACACGGCGGGTCAACTTACCTTAGTCGCCTTTTACCACACCTCGGTAAGAAATGACGATGGTACTACTCTACTCAGCCGGATACCACACGGCAGCTCAACTTACCTTATTCGGCTTTTACGACACCTCGGCAAGAGAGAGGGTAGTCTATTTTACTCAACCATACACCACTCAGTGGGTCAACTTACCTTAGTCGCCTTTTACGACATATCGGCAAGAAATGAGGGTAGTCTATTCTACTAATACAATAACATAGATATTTATCACGTGACTGATTACAGATTTGACTGGCCCGTTGGCGCAGTGGGTAGTGATCCTGCCTTCAGCTCCGCGGGTCGCGGGTTCGATTCCCGCCGAGGGCCAACATTTTCAAAAAATATTGTGTCTCCAAGACACGATCGAAAAATAAAAATCTATTCATGTAGAATCGCGAAAACCCTATAATTTTGGGTTCCGATAAAACGAATACAGTCGCGTGACAAGATTGCCTGTAGTGGTATCGCCGAATTCGTACCTAGTTACGACGTCCATGATTGCAAAAGATTAGGCCCGAGTCATATTTTCTAGTTTACGACGGCAGACTTTCTTCTTTATGATTCGACATAATGTCAGTTCGGTTAGGCATTACGTTGGCTATTTCAAATAAATCTATTCAATCTATGCAATGTTGGCAACAACTTCCGTTTCATATCTATACTAATATTCATCATCTTTCTGTCCTTATCCCACTCTAAGTGGGGTCGGCACAATTTTTTTTTTTTTTTTTTATTTCGTAATAGGCGAGCGCTTGACTGCAATCATGCCTGATGGTAAGCGATGATGCAGTCTAAGATGAAGCGCGCTTGCCTAGAAGATGCCTATTCACGTTAGCTTTAACAACATGTTATAAACATGCTGTCACATGAGTTGGCTGCGTTTTTACGACCGGCCGCCTGCCAGACGTCAACTTACCTTAGTCGTATTTTAGGACACCTCGGTCTTACCGAGAGGGTGGTCTATTTTACTAAACCGGATGCCACACGGTGGGTCAACTTACCTTAGTCGCCTTTTACGATACCTCGGTAAGAAATGAGGTTGGTCTATCCTACAGAACCTATAAAAATATCTATACTAATATTATAAAGAGGAAAAATTTGTAATTATGTTTGTAATGTTTTCAAACAAAAACTACTTGACCGATTTAAAAAATTCTTTCACCATTGGAAAGCTGCATCTTTATTGAGCAACATAGGCTATATTATATTTAAAAAAAATAGGGATTCGTATTAAAAATGTAATAAGGTGTAAAAAATTAGTCATAAAAATATGTCATTGCGTGCGCTGCGTAAACTATTGATGATATATTTAACAAAAATAATAGTCCGACTTCGTAGACTTTCTACTGCCACGAGATCTGTATGGACGCGGGTGAAACCACGATATTACTAGTTTTTAATGAAATATTACTAGTTTTTAATGAAATTATACCAGTTTCAGTTTCATTTTTTTAAATAGGAAATTTCAAATGTGATCAGTGATAGTATTGGAAAAGTATTTCTGACTAAAATTTACGGAAGCGAGCCGAATTTAGCAAATTTATAAAAAAAAATACACCACAATCAACGCCCACAGGAATATCTACACTAATATATAAAGCTGTAGAGTTTGTTTGTTTGAACGCGCTAATCTCAGGAACTAATGGACCGATTCGAAAAATTCTTTGTGTGTAAGATAGTACATTGTCGAAGAAGGCTATTATAGGCTAAACAATATCACTATAAGATGTATAGAAGAGGAACAGCAATAAAAATATTGCGAAAACGGCAAAATTTAATGCCGTCTTGTACGGTAAATAAGCGTTCAAACTCATATAATTACTTCACGATAACTATTTTTATGATCTAAATTTCAATTTGAGCAAAAATTTGTGACACACTGACTTGCAAGATGCTGGCACAGCTAGTGTAATTATTGTTGTAATTTAATTAGTCTTAAAAATTTCAAAGATAATATAACATTTTCTATTATATTCATGACTAATTTAAGTATTATTCAACTTCATTCATCTTAGGGAAAATAAAGTTTTGAGCGGCGTCACGCTCTACTTTATATCTCTTGCGGTTAAAGTTTCCAACTGAATCATGGACTGATTCAGAAATGAAGTGGGTGTAGCTGATTCAAAACAACAAATACAAAAATGCAGCAAACAATGCAACGCAATGGAAACATCAAACTAGTCTCTCTCTCTCTCTCTTACTCTTTCAACCGATGGACGTCCACTGCTGGACATAGGTCTCATCACGGGATCCAGCGTCTCAAGATCAATCCAGGATCTCACCCCGTACTAGTATCGTAAACAGAATAATGAAGTAGCCTGTCTAAGTGTCTGTGTAAGTTGACCCGCCGTGTGGTATCCGGCTGAGTATATTATACCATCCTCGGTAAGAAATGAAGGTGGTCATCTTACCTTCTCTTCTTCTTCAACCGATGGACGTCCACTGCTGGACATAGGTCTCTTCATGGGATCTCCATAACACATGATTTTGTGCCGCTTGTATCCAGCCGCTTCCCGCGACCTTTTTGAGGCTGTTATTCCATCTAGTAGGGGATCTACCGATACTGCGCTTTCCGGTGCGGGGTCGCCTTTCCGACACCTTGAAACCCCAACGCCCATCGGTTCTCCGTACTATGTGCCCCGTCCATCACCACTTCAGCTTCGCGACATGCTGAGCTTTTTCGGTGAATCTGGTTCTTCTACGGATCTCCTCATTTCTGATTCAATAGAGATACTCCGAGCATAGCTCGCTCCATCGCTTGCTGAGCGACTCTGAGCCTTCTTATGAGACCCATAGTCATCTTAACTTAGTCACCTTTTATGACATCACGGTAAGACATAAGGGCAGTCTATTCTACTCAGCCCTATACCAGACAGCGGGTCAACTTACCTTAATCGCCTTTTACGACACCTTGGTAAAAAACGGTGGTTTATTCTACTTAGACACGGTGGCAGCGTAAAATCTCATCATCAAAATTTCATCCCGGAAGGGGGGTGCTTGGAAAAAACTTTACATACACAAAAACCTACATACATAAAAATTTGTACCATATACCATCAACTTTCCTTATCCTCTAAGTGGGGTCGGTACAACATGTACATGATTTGCCTGCGTATTTTACGACCGGCCGCTTGCCTTACGTCTACTTAACTTAGTTGGCTTTTGCGACACTTCGTAAACTTAGTACCATACACCGTCAAATATAAATAACGCTGATCGCTGACGCTAGATCGATGCTTATTTTAATAAATCGTAAATCATTTGCTTAGAATGCAGTTCAGCGGTCATGCAACTTAAGTTTAACTTAACTTAAGGGTCGTAACTTTAAAGCGAGGTTTGTTTCAAGATTTAAACTAGACTTTGGATCTTCTATTTCTAAATCGATTGAGACACTAGTCTCGCTCCGTCAGTTACTTTACTTCGTTAAAGACGTTTCACAAGTTACTAATAAAGTGTCTAAAAAAGTCTCTAAAAAGACTAAAAAATTAAAAAAATTAAAAAATAAAATTGCCATTTTGAAATAGATATTTGCGATCCAGCAGATAGACAAAAAAACAGCTACATGATCTACATGTTAACTTATTAGGGACTTTAAGTGCTTAACAACTTATCAGAAACCTGAGAAACGCAAAATTCCGATAGGTGTCAGATTTAAGTATGTATTTTAAAAAATATATAAGTATATATTCACCAGTAGTCTGTCACCCATAACACAAGTATTAAGTTACTTACTTTGGGGACGGACGACCGTGTGTGTAAATGTCCCATATATTTATTTTATTTATTTATTTATTCTTTCTCAACAACTTAATGTAACATTGACAATGTTTTTTTTTTATATTATTAACCAACTATATGAAGGAAGTTGTATGTGAAATATGTTGTAAAACTAGTTATCATAGAAAAACTCATTGGCCTCAGGTATAAATTCGTAAATGTAAAGATCACGCGCTCTCACCATTTGGCCAGGAAGCGGTAGCAAAAATTAAATCATCATTCTCCTGCCCTTATAACACTATAGGTGTGGTCGGCACAACATGCTTTAAACACGTTGTTCGACGATTTGGTTAGTTATTTTAACACCTTAGTCGCCTCGATAAGAAATGAGGTTGGTCTATTCTTACTGAGCCGGATACCACACAGTGGGTCGACTTACCTTAGTCGCCTTTTACTGCACCTGCGTAATAAATATGGGTGATCTATTCTACTCAGCCGGACAGCACAAAGCAAAAAAATTAAAATTAAATCGAGCTCATTAATTAGCTATATCCCTTTTTTGCATAAAAATTATAAACAGCAATGTTTGCAAACAGCAATGCAATAAATGTTTTGCCTTTTATAAAACAACCTGCTTTCTCTTTTTTCTTTCAAACACCATTCCATTGTCTTGTCGTTTCAATGCTTCGCGCTGACAAGTTAAGTAAAAATAAATACCATTCTTTCATGGCTTTTGTTCGTTATGATGAAAAACAGCGTTAAATTTATTAAGTGTCTTAAGTACGCTGCTTAATTATGCCAATTATTTTGGGCGTGGCCTTCATAATGTTGACTGGCGAAAGCATAAATAGGCTTAACTTGTTCTACATGATGTTTCTTAACATGATTTGAATATTGAAATATTTATCATCCTCCTGCCTCTAAGTGGGGTCGGCACAACATCTTACAAACCTGTTGTCATAAATTTGGCTACGTATTTTACTACATCAATTTACCTCAACCGTATTTTACGAAACCCCGGTAAGGAAGAGGGTGGTCTATTCTACTAAGCCGGATACCACACGGCGGGTTAACTTATCTTAGTTGCCTCTAACGACATCTCGGTAAGAAATGAAGGTGGTACTATTCTATATAAAATAAATATTATTTTGCTATAATTCGCGAATAGGTGATGCTAATTATAGAGTATAATATCCGTTCTCATACCTGATACATGCAGAATTCGTAAAAACGCAAAACCGATTTGCGATTTTGATGTGGATCTCCTGATGATGCTTTGATTACGGGCGAAACGATTGTTGAGATTGTGGTAGAGAATGCGTGGCCACATCCTCAAAGCTTCTAGAACACATATCCCAAAAATTATCTAAAGAAATGAAGTTTTCCTCATGATGTTTTCCTCCACCGAAAAGCGTTGGATTAATTGTCAATCCAAATTAGACACATAAGTTTCAACAGAAAAATTCATCGATGTCTGCCCTCGATTTGAACCCATGACCCCCTCGAACCCACAATATTATCACTCTCCTGCTCTTATCCCACTCTAAGTGGGGTCGGCACAAAATGCTTGTCTCTTCCATTCTGTCCTATCATTAGTGTCGCTACTCCTATGATATGTCATATTTCATACATAATTTTCAGTCACGTGATTTTCATCCCTCCTCATTACATGTCCATACCATCTTCGCACCTATAATATGCGGGGATAATATTGAAACCTGGAAACGCTCGGACGCCATCATTTCAATCGATATGTCCGTTTGTCATTCTACGATTGTTATCGCGATCGGATAAAGGCGCGATACAAAATCGATTTTATGAATATTTATCACGAGTAAGTAGTGCCTATTTGTATTGCGTTCACTTCTTTCCGGTTCCTGCAAAGTGCATTAAATATAGAGGACTTAAAAGCAATGAAAGAGAATGTTCCTTAAAATATCATTATGAACTCTGTGTTTATAAATTTGACGTGAATTAGTTCGTCACCTTTATTGTTTGTATTTCTCCAATTAAGTAGTATGTGATTTATACTGATTCCAATGGAAAACGGATTTTTATAATCTTATATATACTTAGAAGTCTGAAAAGGTGAAAGGTGCCATTATAGAAAAGACAAGAAGGGCAAGATTAAGAAGCTGGACATAAAATGAGGAGAGATGAAAATCATGTGGCCAAACGAATGTTAAATATGAATGGATAGATACGTGACGAGAGGGAGGGTCTAAAAAGATTAGATTGTGGTAAGTATGACATGGATACAAAAGGAGTAACGAATGATGGGAGACAATGAAAGTAAAAAACCAGTTGTACCGACCCCACTTAGAGTGGAATAAGGACAGGAGAATGATGATTGGTACTAACCTGTAAAAATATTGGTAAGCGCCAAGAAAGCTTTAAAGGCAGAGAGACAGACAAAAACACTTTTTCATTTATAATATTAATTCGCTGGACCAATATTCATAAAATTTGGGACAATTAAAGCATTGTTGTGACATATCTGTACTAATATATTAAGCGGAAGAGTTTGTTTGTTTGGACGTGTTAATCTTAGGAACTACTGAACTGAAAAAAAAAATTCAGTGCAAGATAGTCCATTTATTAAATTATATGTTGTCGATTTTTATATCCTACTAGCTGAACCGGCAAACGTTTTGCTATATAAATTATTGCTGCTCCTCTCCTTTTAATCTTAGCGTGCTGTTATAGCCTATAACCTTTCTCGATAAATGGACTATCTTGCAGTCAAAGAATTTTTTAAATCGGTCCAATAATTCCTGAGATTAGCGCGTTCAAACACTCAAACAAACAAACTCTTCAGCTTTATATAATTAGTATAGATTCGCTGGTAATATTCGTTTTATATAGTTCCCTCGATCTGTTTAGATGACTAAACGTGACGGAAACATGCAGGCCGAAGTGTGGCAAGAGGTTTATAGCACATTACCGCTATTCCTAGATATATAAAAAAACAGCTCGGCTAACCGTGTCCGGTTAGGAGCCAATCACTTAAAGATGCGTAGTGACGACCATAACTTGTCGCAGCTTTATAGTCCTGATGACATTATTTGGTACTTTATTTTGTCTACATTTTTGGTAATTTCACGTTTTTTTATGTAATAGCCACGATCGTTGTTGACGGTTAAAGTAACCGTATAAAAAATGATTTATTATTTATTCGAAATCATGGATTTTACCGACATAAAAACACTATATGTTACTCAGGATTAAGTTATATCTGTCAAATAATTTGAAGTGAAAGCGGTAATATCACAAATACACATCAAATATTAGGATATTAGAAAGTAGCATAAATTATTAATTAATTATAATTGATACGGATTTCAATATAAATAAAATAAACGCGGGTTTTAAAACGGACTTGGATTATGCGTCGTGCAATGTTTTAACGATATAAGTATAAAAAGCATTTTAACTTAGGCGCAATTAATCTTTCAATTAGAATTCGAAATATAAATATAACAATTATTTATTAAATCCTGAGACATTATGATTGCGTCAGTAACAATAATTATAGTGTATAATAATAACCACAATCGCGTCATCAATCTCTAATTCAAATTCAAAATTCTTTATGCAAGTAAACTTGTAAACAAGTGCTTTTGAATCAACAGTACTGCTGGTTCGGAAAACTATCCTACCGAGAAGAGCTAGCAAAAAACTCGGCGGTTGCTTTTTTAAAATATAATAATTTTTACTTGTTACATTAAGTCATCACTGTCTTGTACAGCCTAAAAGAGTAGCTATATCCATGCATTCTTGACATCAAAGTTATCCTCAATACTATAGGCTTTTAGTTTTAGCTTTTTTGTTAAAAAGCGTTTAAACTGCTATAATGGAAAAGTAAAAATTGATGGCGGAATTTTATTATAGAATCTTATATCCAAAGCCATAAACAACTTAAGTACTATTGCAAGACGCAAAGCAGGAGCCTCAAGCTTCTGTCGGTTCCTGCTTTGTCTATTATATACGTGGCATTTTTTAAAATTATTATATATATTATTATGCACAATTTGTGTCCAATCCATTATTAATGTGCAAAAACATTTTAGGATAAATTTATTTAACGCAATTAATTGTACACTTATAACAAAAAACAAACAAATATCAAAGCGTGTAAATCGTAGTATAGTGCTTATCAACAAATTATTACGCAGAGAGCTTGTCCGTTCGAGCGATTTCGGTCATTTCCGCTCTCTGTATATAACGGATACTAAGAAATATTGTTACTCTTTGTTCATGAAATATATAGTGTTTTCAGTGGCTTACTAACGACGAAACTTTACTTTTACTATCTAAATGGTAATGTAGTCCAAGAGGGTACCGCATTAAAATGAGATATATCTATCCTTACTAAGTAGCCGTGTGGTATCCGGTTTAGTAGAGTAGACCACCTGTAACGTTGTAATTAAATCCCTAGCAACAAAACTTGTTTGTTACAAGGGCCGCGTACGCGGCGCGTTGAATGATTCCTTCGTATCTTTAATAATTTAATAACAACGTTACATACCCTCTTTCTTACCGAGGTGTCGTAAAATACGACTATGGTAAGTTGATGTCAGGCAGGCGGCCGGTCGTTAAAACGCAGCCAAATCATGTGACAGCGTGTTTATAGCATGTCGTACCGACCCCACTTGGAGTGGGATAAGGGCAGGAGGATGATGATCTATCCTTACTAAGGTTACTAGTACTTGACCATGTACTAGAAGTTGACGGTTTTGTATGAAATTCTAAATAATAAGCGTCTTGTTTGTTGTAGCTAATGATATCTCAGTAATATTAATTATAAGTTGTCCGGCCACACGTTGTTGTGATTCAGTCTGGTTTCGAGTTCCCCTCGAAACAAAACTCAACGTTTAAAAAATTCTCTGATTGCCACGAAACTTTATTAAAAAAAATCAAATTGAAATATTTTTTATTCAAGTAAAACTCTTTCGAGCACTTTTGAATCGTCAAGGTTCAATATGATTAATGGAGCTATAACTGGTTCGGAATGTCGCTGGTTACCGAGAAGAACCAGAAAGAAACTCGGCGGTTATAGGAACATCCGCAAGGTCAATCTATAGATAATCTGAAAATTTCTTTAAAATCGGTCCAGACTTTTCGGAGCCAATAGTAGCAAAGATAAGAAAAAAAATTAAGTACAATTTGGTTAATCTTCCACTCGAGCATATATGTATATCAAAGGCAAAAGCTGATATTTCATAATTTTACAAATACTTATATAATCCACTCTAGAAAGGAGGTATATTTTTCCTCTTCCCTCTCAAGAGGGTTAATACATGGGCATTCCATTTAGATGGGCATGAAATGTCGTCCCTGGAGATTGAACCTGCTTACTCTGAGTAACCACCGGCTATCCTTTGATAATTCTAATAGTATGTATATTTTTAAACTACATTTTCTAGTTAACAGAGTAGGCTTACCGTGGTATAATTTAAGAATCAACAAGATATATTTGGTTGCCCTTGTTGACTGATAAAAATGAGTTTTAAGGCACCAATGAGTTTTTTTCATTACAAATTATCACACGCTTTTGGGTGAAAGAAAACATCTTGAGGAAATCTGCATATCTCTAGAGAATTCTAGGGATATGTAAAAAAAAAGTAAAAGTAAAGTAGCGGCCTGTACTATCCCACTGCTGAGAATAGGCCTCTTCTCTCCGTTTTTTGGAGAGAAGGATTGGAGCTAGACCTACCACGCTGCTCCAATGCGGGTTGGTAGGTTACACATATCTCCAGAATTCTAGAGATATGCAGGTTTCCTCACGATGTTTTCCTTCTCCGTAAAGCGTGTGATAAATTGCAATTATCAATTAGACATATAAGTCTTAATAGAAAAACTCATTGGTGTCTGCCCGGGTTTGAACCCATGATCGTCTCTAGAGATTCACACGGTCGCACCGCTGGGCCATCACAGCTTTTTAGGGATATGTGTTACCTACCAATCCGCATTGGCGGAGCGTGGTGCAGCTCCAATCCTTCTCTCCAAAATTGGAGAGAGGTGACCTATGTCCAACAATGGGACATAAACAAGCCGCTACTTTACTTTACCTTTATAACATACCTAAATACAAATACACCTAGATTTGAAGGATCAACAAATTGTTTATAGAAAAAGTGTTGCCCTCGACGGGAATCGCACCGGCGACCTGCGGAACTCATGGCAGGGTCACTGTCAACTGCGCCAACAGATCAGTAATATTTCTATGTGTAACATAACGTACTAGGAAGAAATAATTTCGCACTCAAATACTAGATGGCGCCACTAGTTGTTTTCTTTCGCGCTGTAGAGGTGCTTTCTTAGGAATATAAGAAGTAACAAACAAATTGTTATAAGATTCTCAAGTCCAATGCAGTCCTTCACAGCGTGTCGTTTTAAGCCGAGGTCCGGCCTCACAGGAGGCTCCTTTAAGGCGACGCTCACACGATGCTGCAAGTCTTGCCCGAGACTCGCTCGCCCAGTTTTTTCACTACGGCGATGATTCTGCGCTCAACTACTCTCTCGATGACGCTTTAAAAGCCTCTAGGGCTAACAGCATTAGTTAGTGTTCGAAAAAAAAAGTTATTAGAACGACATCGCCTATCATTTTCTTACATTTCAAGTGTACCCTCCTGGAACAGCGAAATTGTAAACAGTACATCTTCAGGTACATCCATTCATGGAATGCCGTGAAGGACCCGTTCGCGAAACTCTATATAAGTGACAATAAAGCTTCTGTAACTCATGTGTTATTTGTACGTCTCATTTCACCGTCCGTACATCCGTCCGGGTCATCGTATTACATATATACTTTTTTCGGACAGGGGGGTGCGATTGCATCCCCCTGCACCCCGCTGCCGGTAGCCATGGATATGCAGATCTTCAAATCCTACTTCCTACTAATATTATAAAAAACTTTAAACTTTGTGAGTATGGATGTATGTTTGTCGCTCTTTCACGGTGAATTCGTTGAAACTATATCGATAAAATTTGGCACGATTATTACTTATACACCGGAGTAACATATAGGCTATAGAAAACCTTTTAATTCTACAGGAATAGGATGACATTGAAAAGCGACTACTATCGACCTATCACACAACTGTCAATGCGAACGAAGTCGTGGGTAAAAGCTAGTATTATAAATGCGAAAGTTTTTGAGTATAGATGTATGTTTGTTGCTCTCTCACGGTAAATCCGCAGAACCAAAATCTACGAAATTTGGCACAATTATTCCTTATACACCAGGTTAACATATAGGCTATAGAAAACCTTTTAATTTTACAGGAATACGATGACACTAAAAAGCGTCATCTATTATCAATCCATTACATGAGAACAGTTCACGCGAACGAAGTCTCGGTAAAAGCTCATATTATAAATGCGAAAGTTTGTGAGTATTAACATTTTGTTGCTCTTTCACGGCGAATTTGTTGAACCAATATCGATGATATTTGGCACAATTATTCCTTATACACCGGAATAATATAAAGGCTATAGAAATCCTGTTAATTCTACAGGAATTGGATGATATTGAAAAACGCCATGAAAAAAGCTAGTTTTATAAATGCGAAAGATTGTGAGTATGGATGTATATTTGTTACACTTTCACGGCGAATTCGCTGAACAAATATCGATGAATTTTGGCATATTCCTTATATATGGAAATCCTGTTAATTCTACAGGAATGCGATGACATTGAAAAGCGCCATCTATTATCAACCTGTCACGTGACAACAGTCGAACAAAGTTGCGGGTTAAAGCTAGTAGACTTATAAAGTACCGAGCAAACTGAGCACTCCTTTTATACAGCAAAAAAAAACACGCAGGTGTTTAATAACACGAGAGCACGTATTTTATATACTTCAATATTCAGGTAAGAGAAGTCGATACATAAGTATGGGGAAAATATCTTTAAAAAGGTTTTCCTTGTCAAGCTGAACACGTCGCTTTTATTGAACACCCTACTTTAGTGTTGTTATTTATTCCTTTTACATTTCTCACTATTATGGACGATATGCATATATTATTATAGATGTCGTGTGGTACTGGATGGGTAGAATAGACCACCCTCATTTCTTACCGAGTAGTCGTAAAAGGCGACTAAGGTAAATCGACCCACCGTGTGGTATCCGGTTTAGTAGAATATACCACCCTCTTTCTTACCGAGGTGTCGTAAAATACGACTGAGGTAAGTTGATGTCAGGCAGGCGGCCGGTCAAAACGCAGCTAAATCATGTGACAGCATGTTTATAACATGTTGTGCCGAGAGTGGGATAAGGGCAGGAAGTTGATGATGATGATGCATATATTATTTTAGAGGTCTATTACTATCGCTTCGCAGGGCAACACTGTACTCTCATTTTCTACATCACTACATAGTATAAAACAAAGTCACTTTCTCTGTCTGTCCCTATATCCCTAGGTCCTTATATCCCTCATCATCTTCCTGCCCTTATCCCACTCTAAGTGGGATCGGCACAACATGTTATAAACATGCAGTCACATAATTTGGCTGCGTTTTTACGACCGGCCGCCTGCCTGACGTCAAATTACCTCTGTCGTATTTTACAACACCTCGGTAAGAAAGAGGGTGGTCTATTCTACTCAGCCGGATACCACACGGCGTTATCCCTATGTATGCTTAAATCTTTAAAACTACGCAACAGATTGCGATGTGGATTTTTTAATAGATAAGAGTGATGAAAGAAGAATGTATAATAACATTCAATATGGAGTAGGGAAATACTGTAATTTTTGAGGTTTCTAATGTGATGTCGTAAATAATTACACTTTTTTCCGCTTACATTGCAAACGAAGGCTGAACACTACTCACGATACTTTAAATTAAACAAAAAAAACAGTATTAGAACTATAATAACATTTGATACGAACATTAAGGTGAACTAGTTTTAAAAAGTTCCGTAAGGATTCCTTTAGTGTTCTTAAAATATTGTAGAAACACAATTTTAAATTTCTATTGTTCGGGTTAAAGGATGTCGCTGGTGTGTACATGGTTCACAAAGAGTGCGGACAAGTCCCGCTTAGGCAATATGATAATAATATTATTTCACTATTATGCGCAATTAATAAATTGAACTGAGTATGGCTAAGTTTACACGGTCTTTAAATAATTTATAGAATTAGGCCCGGTATTACGTGGAAAAATAAGACATAAAGAGACAATTACAAGTGAAAATCATATATTAAGATTTATTTTATTAAATATAAAATAAGGATAATATATATCTGTACTTTATAAATTACAAATTGCTAAATTTAAAAAGTAATTTTTTAACATTATTTTTTATTTATTGAATTAACTTTAAAGCAGTCTTTTTTCTAATTTATATTTCGGTGAAATATTTTATAAAAAATATCATTGTATCTCTTGAATATTAAATAATTATTTCTTCATTAACTCCAAACGCGAACTTTAGGTAGAGTTAGTGTTCTAACTTTAGAGTTAAAATGAATTTAAATTGCAAGTGATTTAGTATTCTCTTTACCAGCTTAAGATGTAAATGTCCAAATTTGAATTTCAACATTCATGGTCACTTTACATCTTCGTAAGTTAAGTTAATATTTTATTTCAATACTCGACTTTAATTCTCAGAGGACAGTTGGGGTTTAAAACTTCTTGAACTTTAACTTTGCTAAGTGTTTGTTTACGATGTTCTTTGAAATGGCTTCAAATTGAAATGTGCTTTGATTACTTTCATAAAAATGGAAAATATTGTTTTTAGTTAGAACAATAATTCTCAAGTTTTGTCAATCTTAAGCATTTTAATGTTTATGCAAAAGGAGGATTTATATAGTTTATATAAGATAATAACTATTATTACTACGATAATAACACTGGCTAATTGACTGATTAGTTTAATTGACTATATCTTATTATTTTACTCTTTTATGTTAATTCAAAATCAGCTTTTCATTGGGACCTTTTTATCCTACCGCCTGCGCCACGTCATTCTAAGAACCTTCTATTAAAATTACTAACGTTACCTATATTTAATATTTATCTGGCTATATTTATGTAGGTCCGGTTTAGCCATTAATCGGCTCCATATGTAGAGAGGACCCCCGAAGCTGTGATAACCCAGCGGTAAGACCGTGCGACTTTTTCGAAGGGTCACGGATTCAAATGCCCGGGCAGAGGGATCGATGAGTTTTTCTTTTAAAATTTACGTGTCTAATTGATAATTGTAATTTATCACACGCGGTGAAGGAAACCTGCATATATCTAGAGAATTAAAGGGTTTGTATAAACTGCCAATCCGCATTGGAGTAGCGTGGTAGATCTTGACACCAATCCTCCAAAAAAGGAGAGAGGAGGCCTATTCCCAGGAATGGGATAGCAATAGGTCCTTACTTTACTTTTTACTTCTATACTTTGTTTATTTCTAATGTGTTACAGAGTTTATAGATTACTATCTTTTTTCTACTTCGTACGCATGGACTATTGTCTTGGAATAAACCAGCACCTTTGGCAATCTCCAACACTGCAAATACCTCCATCGACTGATAATAGATGGCGCTTTTCAATATCATCATATTCCTATAGAATTAACAGGATTTCAAAAGCCCATATAGGCTCACAATCATTTATAATATTAGTAGTTACCCCTGTGTATTATAATTGTGCCAAATTTCAACAATTGGTGCAGCGGATTCGCCGTGAAAGAGTAACAAACATATATCCATACTCACAAACTTTCGCATTTATAATATTAGTACAATGCAGTTAAAGCGTATAAAATTTGATATCGCTTCGAAGTTAGATTAATAAGCAAATACTTGATAAAGTTTGCCTCCATTTTTGCGTTTTGTATATTGTCCTTTCAGAATCTGTGTTTGTCAACAATATCAAGTAAATCTTCTGCGGAATGTACGATCATCGTGAACATATAATGCATATATAAAACTTTTGTACATACTATTTACCGCCCTCTTAGTTTTATCAAGAGCTAATAAAATTGGAGAAAAAACGTGAAAATGGAAGGTTTTCTGAAGAATTTAGAAGCGGCACACACATCCACTTTTCAGTATTAAGTAACTTACATCTTTTACCTAACATTTAGTGAGCAAGTTACAATCTACAGCGTTTTAAGTTTGAATTATTTAATACTGAAATATGTATACGGCCGCCGTATGGTATCCGGCTGAGTAGAATAGGCCACTTTCATTTCTTGCCGAGGTGTAAAAAGCGACTGAGGTAAGTTGACCCACCGAGTGGTATCCGGTTGAGTAGAATAGACCAACTTTTTTTTTACCGAGGTGTCGTAAAATACGACTTATAGGGAAAGTTGACGTCAAGCAGGCAGCCGGTAGAAAAACACGTAGACAAATCATGTTACAACATGTTTGTAACAGGCTGTGTCGAGCTGTACCATTTAGAGTGGAATAAAGGCAGGAGGATATATACTGAAATATGAATACGGAATATTTATCTTTGGTATTTAAATGAATTAATCTTGTATAGAAATATACTACCCATACGGTATATGTCAATTTACATCTTCGTTAAATTAACGACCCATGCTCGGTAATAAAAATACAAAAAAAAACAAGAAAGTGACATCTGGGGCTTGAACCTGGGTACTTTTACTTCTTTAGTCGGCCTGTTCACCACTACCCGTTTACAGTAATACAAATGACAGCAAAAATAGTATAAGTAGTAAAGTAAAGTAGCGGCCTGTTACTCTCCCACTACTGGGAAAAGGCCTCCTCTCTGTTTCGGAGAGAGGGATTGGAGCTAAGACCTACCACGTTGCTCCAATGCGGATTGGTAGGTAACACATATCTCCAGATTTCTCTAGAGATATGCAGGTTTCGTCACGATGTTTTCCTTTATCGAAAAGCGTGTGATAAATTGCAATTATCAATTAGACATATATACGTTTTAACCAACAAACTCATTGGTGTCTGGCCGGGTTTCCTCCGTGACTTGCTCGAAACAGTCGCACGGTGTTACCGCTGGGCTACCACAGCTGAAATAGTATATCGCTAGATAAAAATAGTCGATCGCTTATCGCTCGTGCCTTGTACCGCTGACAGTTTCCAAACATATTACAGTCCATCCATTGCTATTCGTGTCACAAGCATCGACGTTACTAACATTAGTGCGTTTAAAGTTCTCCCGGGCACCCAAAATGGCGACATTGTAACTAACTTTAACTTTGTTTTCAGCCCTTTTTTCCGCTGCGGTACTCCTTTCCATCGCATCTATCGTTTATAGATATAGTTTCGATTACTTTTTAGCAAATATACGCATACTTGTACGATACTTAATTCAAAATATTAATTACTAGTAATCGCTAGCGGCTCCGCCCGCGTGGAAAGATTGAAACCGCAATATAGTCTTTTGGTAACCATAAAAATGGTTAAAGTGGGTTAACCTTAAAAGCTAGACATATGCTGTCACGGACTTTTATTTAGAACTTTTAGAGGGGAATAGTACTTTGGAATCGTCAAATGTTTTTTAAAGAAGCTACTACTGATTTGGAAGTTTGCTCTCACCGAAAAGAACCAACAAGAAACTCGGTAAAAAAAGAATAAATCTTTTTAAAAACATTGAAGCTAAGTGCACTAGTAATTGACCATGTACGAATACTTGACCGTTTTTTATAAAATTTTAAATAATAAGCGTTTTGTTTGTTGTAGCTATGGTTATATTTGTTGTATGTATATAGACAGGAGAATAATGATGATTTCACTTAAAGGTAGTGCAATTCTTTTGAACTGGATAAAAACAGGAGAATGAATGTAAATAAAATTAAGTATTAAATTAGTTTTTCTTCTATCGTTGAGAAATTACTCCAGTTAATCATGTAGCTGCTTGTCCTTATACAGCAAACTACTTAACAGAATTTCTTACGTTTTCACCTACCACAGCGCACTGTGGCAAGATAAAAGTTATAGTATTTAAAATGATTACTATTATCTTGCTTTATGGCCTGTACAGCGCAAATTGGGCGCAAATCACTTTGCCAGTGTCACGTAAAATAAAGAATATTAAAAACGAAAACCTAAATTATCACTCCATAACTGAAATGAAATGAAATGAAAACTGTTTATAACTATAATTGTAACTCTATATTATTCTAATATTATTATAATTATCTTGCTTTATAACCTGTACAGCGCGAATTCGGCGCAAATCACTCTGCCAGTGTTACGTAAAATGGAAGTACATGGCACGTAAGTAAATGTTACAAGTGAGTAAATGGCACACGAGTAATGGAATTTAGAATTTGCCTCGAAGAGAATGCACCAAATCAACAAATTACCTATAATTTAATTTGCTTTTACGAAAGATTAACAATTTTTTTCTAAATTCAATTTTGAATTTAAGGGCTCTTGTATGCACGCCTTATCATACACCAAAATTCAACCAAGTAAGTAACTTAACCTAAGTACCTTAACATAGAGAAATAACAACGAAAACTAGAGCTAAGATAAGATTTTCATAATATTATCATCATCATTCTCCTGTCCTTATCCCACTCTAAGTGGAGTCAGCACAATATGTTTTAGCTATTTATTTTGCAACCGGTCGCCTGCCTGTCGTGAACTTACGTTAGTCGCCTTTTACGACACCTCGGTAACAAATAAGTGTGATCTATTCTACTCAGTCGGATACCACACTATTATCATCATAACAAAAATCATTATCTTCCTGCCCTTATCCCACTCTAAGTGGGGTCGGCACAACACATTATAAACACGTTGTCACATGATTTGACTACATATCTCACGACCGGCCGCCTGCCTGACATCAACTTTCCTTAGTCGCCTTTTACGACACCTCGATAAAAAACGAGGGAGGTTTATTCTACTCAGCCAGATGCCACACGATGGGTCGACTTACCTTAGTCGCCTTTTACGATATTTCGGTAAGAAATTAGAGTCTTCAACTCAGCCGGATACTACACTATAATCATCATAACAAAAATATTCCCAGATAATAAAGACATCCAACAGCCTTAAGTGAGAAGAGAGACACACTTGGCTATAGTTAGTTTTAGTAAAAAAATATATATCCCTCGGCACTAAGTCGATTTGTCCGCTAAGGTGCGAAATAAATTCAATAAAGGGCGTGAAACAGCTGGTTTCCTTTATCTCGGAATAAAATAAACCGCATAACGTCCTTTTCGAAAAACGTATGTTCCACTCAATGAAAGCTTCAGACTGACTGGACCGCACCATAGTGAAAGGGTTTAGACTAAGGTGGCCACATTTTAAGGGTTGAAGTTAGGTCGCTAACGAAATTGCTTTACAAAGATAAATAAATATATATAAAAAAAGTATACGGGACAATTACACACACGGCTGTCCCTCCCCAGACCCAGTGATGTGGATGACAGACAACTGCTAAATATATCTTCACATATATAATTTGAAATACATCCTACTATCTCACTAATATTATAAATGCAAAAATTTGCGAGTATGAATATATGTTTGTTACACTTTCACGGCGAATCAGCTGAACCAATATCTATGAAATTTAGCATAAGTATTCCTTATTCAACGAAATAGCATATAGGCTATATAAATCCCGTTAATTCTACACTAATAGGATAACATTGAAACGCGCCATCTATTATCTATCACGCGACAACAGTCCCCGCAAACGAAGTTGCGGGTACTTAAATATATAAATCAACCCAGAGTTGAAAAACCAACAAATTGTTTTTAGAAACTGTTGACATTCGACGGAAATCGATCCCTTGACTTGCGGAATCGAAGACTGCGTTACTGCGCTGAATAAGACTAAACATTACTTAGTAAATACTATACTGAATGAATTATGATGGGCAAAGTTGCAGGAAAGAAAGGCATCGGCCGCAAGAGAAAGTCATGGTTGCGCAGCATGTGAGAATGGACTGGAGTCGCGAGTGCTGACCAGCTTTTTAGTCTCGCGAGAAATAGAAAGGAGTATCAAGCACTGACGGCTAACCTTCGCTAGTCGGAGAGGCAAGAAGAAGAGAAGAAGATGCTTCTGATCCCTCGCTCGATCCAACTGTTACTCAGTCCTCATTGACGACGGCCGTGACATGGCCTATTTTCATCCTATTTCTCGGTTGAAGTTATTATTATTTTTGTCCCTTTCATCCGGGATCATAGATAATTTCACCATTACTATCGTATTTGAAACGGCTAGGTGCGAGTAACTTTCGATTCGAGCAGACGGTCTCAACTGTAAGTGAGACGTAATTTTATCGCAGAAAGTTGCTCGCAGTCGCCGCACACCGAGACGTCTCCAAATAGAGTTTACATTGAATCGAATTAGTCTGCAGTGTACGGCACGCGGCAATATGGCACGCTGCACACATTGCCCCAATAATACTACGTTACTGTTAATAATATATGATTTGATCTTTTATTTTATTTTAGTTTAACCGGGACGCTATCCATCCTGGCTACAGCTGAAAAACAGTGTTGTGTGACAAAATTGTGTCAAACAATTCATACTGAGCTGTTTGCCATTTTCCTCTTTCTGTGCTATCCAGTATATGTATTTCTGTATGTGTGCTGTGTTCTTTATTCAGTATCACAGGAAGTACAAATTAATGTTTTTTCTTTCCTTTCTATCAAATTCTAATCATTCTTTATTCAAGTAAACTTGTAAACAAGTGCTTTTGAATCGTCAACTCTACTGCTGGTTCAAAAAGACTTTCCCACTAAAAAAAGGCTAGCATGAAACTAGGCGGTTGCTGATATAAAAATATTTTTTATGACTAGTTACATATAGTCGTTACTATCTCTTACAGGATCAAACATATACATCACATATGTTGTCTTATAATTATTTATATTTTTATGTACAAAATTAATTTGCTTAAAATATAATTTAAAGCAAATGTAAGAGTACCTATATTGCCTCTACTACCGTTACTGTTCAAACACGTACCTGATACACATGTATCGGCTACGGTACGGTGTACAGTATACTATCTGGTGGTAGGACAATGGTGAAGGTTCGTTGAATTTTAAATAATTTATAGAATTAGGCGTTACTCCTGCATGTATCAGGTATGATAACCGATTGTCCACTTTACATTTAGCATTATATATATTTTCTATTTTACTTCATCGCGGATTATAGCAAAATAATTTTACTATTACTTTTGTTCGTTGAATTTTGTTAACAAATCCATTCGTACTTATATCATAAATGCTATAATATGTGATAGGAGAAAGTCTGTGAAAGATGGATTTGGACTCATCGAGTCGACCTCCTGATGACACTTGGGTTGCGGTGCGAAACGGTTGTTGAGTTCGTGATAGTGAACGTGTGTAGTGTATTGTGGTGGCGGTAAAATAATTAAAGGCTTCACTTGTTTTGTATATATTAAAATTTACTTGAATTACAATAAAAATACAACATTACAACCATATTACCTATTGCCTAGTCTCAGTTTTCTTTTACCTGTGATCCGGGATCCGTTGCTCTTACTGTCTGTGAAAGCGCAATATTAATTTAGAATTTCAGTTAGGTATTAGCAAAGAGATCGTCGGCACTACACAGTCAAATGCACGCTTAACTGTTAGAAAAGCTTGTCGAGTGAAGATTAACATCACAAAGCGGCGCTTTTGACGGGGATAAACGTTTTAATAATACACTTACATCTACAATGCATACTAAGATTTTTAATTGGAAACTAGAATATTTATTATCCGGCTTATTAGAATAAACCAACCTCATTTCTTAACGAAGTGATGTAAAAGGACACTATGGTAAGTGGACCCGCCGTGTGGTACCCGGCTGAGTAGAATAGACCATCCTCATTTGTTATCGAAGTGTCGTAAAAGGCGACTAAGGTAAGATGACGTCAGTCAGGCTGGCGGTCGTCACATAACTAGCCAAAGCATGTAACAACATGTTTAAAATATCTTGTGTGTGCACTTACGAGTGGGATAAGGGCAGGGAGAATGAAAATATATTTCAATCAATATCTGCTTTTTGCGAGCTTTTTTCGGTCCGAATGTTTTTTTAAAAGTTATACTTAGTTACATTTTACTAAGGGCTCCTAATAATAATAAAAACTGACTTGACTGCACCGTCGGCGCAGTCGTATCATGCCGCGGGTCGCGGGTTTGATTCTCGCCGAGGACTAATTCTTTATACAAAATATTGGCCCTTAGATGGTATCTAAAATAAAAAAGATGGCACATAATCGGAAAGTTTTCTCCTGCTAACCTCCAAACGTCATTTCGAAGATGGCACCAGATGATGATGATTGGCCCTTGGCGGGAATAGAAGCTGTGACCTACAAAACTGAAAGCAAAATCATTGCCAACAAGCCAGTCTGTGTCAGTCAGTGTATTTTATGTTTGTAAATATCAGGTGTGTGGTAAGTCATTATATACAAATATCGGTGTCTGCGCGTATTAATACAAACAGAAAATTAATTAAAACTATTCTAACACAAATGCATCTACAGAGTATTTAATCTAGAATTTTCAATCTACGCCAGGGCAAATAAGTACGGTTAAGTTAAAATTGCACTTATGATATTCCTAAGTATCGAGAGCATACAAAATTTATGATAATATTATCTTACTATAAGGTTTAAACAATTAATTCTAAGAAGAAAGAAAAAGAAGCCATTTACATAAGAACATAAACTATTAAATAACTTTGACGAACACCAAAATAATTACTCGATCAATGGTTGTACTTTTCTCATTTAATTTTATTCATTTATTTAAATATATTAAGCGTAATTTTGAAATATGTATTTTAAGAAAAGTGATTTAATACAGTTGAGTGAGCTTACATTTTATATCAAACGATTACATATTTTAAAAAGAAGTAAAACAAAATATATGTGGGAATGAAACGTTAGGTGAATGCATTAAACGGAATGTAGGTGAGTGTGTGAGCGAGACGGTATAACAGGAGGAAGGGAGAAGGAAAAAGAAAAGAACTGAGGACGTATGGAACAGAGTGAAGTGAGAATTAAAATAAAGATTATTACAAGCTACGACTTCTACTTTGCCTTGAAAATCTATATATTACTGTATATTTGTAGAATGCTAAATGTGCGTGTAGTATTCGTTCTCATACCTGACTCATGCAGGATACGTAAAAAGGCATGCACTAAAAACCAGCACCACTACCACACTACACAAGCACTACGCACGAAATCGGCGTCATAGTCGTGAAGTTAATTTCCTGAAGATGCTTCGGTTGCGGGGCGAAACTATTGTCGAGTTTGAGATAGCGAATGCCATCATTTATCATGAATGGATTATCAATGGCTTTTTACAAATTATGTAAATTAACGGCCTGTTTCTATTCTAGCGCTGGGCTTAGGTCTCCACTCTCCAATTCTTAGAGATAAGAGTATCAGCTAAGACCTACCACGCTGCTACAATGCGAATTGGTATGATACACATATCCCCAGAATTCTCTAACGATATGCAGGTTTCCTCACGATGTTTTCCTTTACCGAAAAACCGTTTGATAAATTAGAATTATGAATGAAACAAATAAGTTTTAACAGATTATGTAAATGGTGCAAAATATTTTTTTCATACAGAACTATCCCATATAGTGGTCCGTGCATTTAGTAAAATTCACACAAACAGAAATCTCCCTACTAAAGCAAGCGTGTACTTAATGTCCGTTGCAAATACACCGCCGGACAGTAAAAGGTGTACATATACATGTGTAAATAAAGCTTTTGTATACACTTTGCAAAAATATATCTACATTTGCATAAACTTTGTTTACAGAGTAAAATAAAAATGTTAAGTCTAAACTTTTCTGGTTTTGCTCTTAATTTCTATTATACGATTTTTTTTTTCAATACTTCAGCGATTTGTGTTATATAAAGAACTGTCTAAAAGGATTAAAAATTTCACATATGAAAATATAAGCGGCGACCGGTGACCGGTTCAAAATATTCTATATTTATATTTTTTTCATAACCTAGCGGTGCGACCGTGTGAATCTCTAGAGACGATCATGGGTTCAAACCCGGGCAGACACCAATGAGTTTTTCTATTAAAAACTTATGTGTCTAATTGATAATTGCAATTTATCACACGCTTTTCGGTGAAGGAAAACATCGTGAGGAAACCTGCATATCTCTAGATAATTCTAGGGATATGCGTAACCGACCAATCCGCACTGGAGCAGCGTGGTAGGTCTTAGCTCCAACCCTTCTCTCCAAAAATGGAGAGAGGAGGCCTATGCCCAGCAGTGGGATAGTAACAGGCCGTTACTTACTTATTAAAATTTTCTTTCAAATATATTAATCTTTAATTTTATATATTCTGAAGTTTGCTTGTTCTTAACATGCAACCGATTTCAATCAAATGTTGCCAGAGCATCATTAAGTGTCTTTCACTGTCGTTTTTGTGTTAGATTTATGTAACTATTGTTACATATTAAAAACCAGCGTAGTACTCGACTTACATCAAGCTGACGGGTATTTCAATTGGTAACGTCACATTTCTGTACATATTCCTTATTACTTTGTTGTTTCTTTTTTCATTTTTTTGTTATTTTCTTTATCTTATCACTGTTATTTACTTTACTGTGACGTTATTAATAAAAGGTTTTAATAAATTTAATTTTGTTATTTCGTGATAGCTGTGATGGCCTAGCGGTGCGACCGTGTGAATCTCTAGAGACGATCATGGGTTCAAACCCGGGCAGACACCAATGAGTTTTTCTATTAAAACTTATGTGTCTAATTGATAATTGCAATTTATCACACGCTTTTCGGAGAAGGAAAACATCGTGAGGAAACCTGCATATCTCTAGAGAATCCTAGGGATATGTGTAACCTACCAATCCGCATTGGAGCAGCGTGGTAGGTCTTAGCTCCAACCCTTCTCTGCAAAAAATGGAGAGAGGAGGCCTAAGCCCAGCAGTGGGATAGTAACAGGCTGTTACTTACTACTTACTTACTATTTCGTGATTAATCCAATTAAGATATAAAAACACATACAGGCTTCAAATATTGTGTAGTTCGCAACTTCATTATCAATTGCGAGGCATCTTCAAACTTTTAATAAGCTAACTAGAAGAACAACATGATATACCAATTAATTTGGCCAATAGTGTAGTATCTAATTAAACTCACGTAGTCCATATCTATTGTTCTTCGGTTCCGTTAGCCGTATATAAGTGCTCGTTATCATGGCAGTACTCTTGCGAATAACGTTGTGTTATCAAAAGATCGTAGTATTCTTATTTTGGTTTTCGAAAATAGTGTTTTATTTTTCAAATTTCAGTAGTAGTATTTCTTTATAGGTTTATTATTAGTCTCCGCGGCTTTGCCCGCATGGGAGTCAGTGCGTCACAAAGTTTTCGTAAATCCTGGACCCAGCAGGAATTCTAACATAGAAATAGGTTATATATTGCTCCGCAAAGTCCACTATCGTCCTTTGAAAGTGACAGCTTCAAATTCTAATTTAAAATATTCTTTATTCAAGTGGACTGTTTTCAGTACTTTTAAATCATCAAATTTACTAGGGACTTTAAATTAATTAAATTAATTTACTTGGGACTTCAGGGGTCTTTATATTATAACTAGCTGTGTCAGCACCTTCGCCCGCATGAAAATCAGTTGTGTCTCAAATTGTTTCCCGAATTGAAATTTTGAACATAAAAATTGTTATAGTGAGTTAATTTTAAGATATTTTTGAATAACTTTCACTTACCGGACGCAAGGAAAGCTTTAATTCATCTTAGCGTGATGTTATACAGTCTAAAGCCTTCCTCGATAAATGGGCTATCTTACACTTAAAGAACATTTCAAATCGGTCCAGTAGTTCCTGAGATTAGCGCGTTCACATAATCAAATTCAAATTCAAATAATTCTTTATTCTATTTAGCTTTTACATGCACTTTCGATTCGTCAAATTACAATGAAGCTACGACTAGTTCGGAAAGGTGCTCTTACCGAGAAAAACCAGCAAGAAACTCGGCGGTCACTCTTTTCAAAATTGAGTATTACAATAATGGCTTAGTTAATTAAGTGGGGTGTAGTGGGTAGCTTCTGCGGACTTATGATGCTGATCGACACGTCTATGAACGTGGAGCTCTAGTGTGTTTCTACCCATAATCTCTCCACTAGTGGCTCCTCGTAGCTGTAGTGTACACAGCGGCCACACCCTGGTAACCATGTCGATCCGTGGGCTAAACCTAGTGGAGGGGGCTGTGATTGTTTAGTCATCGCAGCTGAATCGGGTGACCCCCCGAAATGTACACAAAGTCTGCATCGGTTCGGAAGGCGAGCACCGTCGATAGGCAAAAGCTTCAGGCAACCGTGGCGATGCAGCAGGGTGAAGTGACATGCCTCTAAGAGCGTCAACCAGGGTCTTTTCAAGGTTGGCGGTCAAGTCACTGCATCCTTACTACCACCGATTGTACTGGGTCACCGGTCCATCGGAGCCTGGTATTTAAGGACTAGAGAGTGGGTTTGCACCTGCGCAACTGCTTACTCACTTTAAACAATTCCCGCGCCGAAGAACCTTGCTAGATTTTGGACTATGAATTTAAAAGTCCTATGGCGATGGAGTGATGGTGGTGAGAATTTCGGAGCTCGGTGTATCCGATTCTTAGCTGTCGCTCTGCACACAGGCGGTCAGGCGAGAGTGGTCGTTCCTGGGGTCGACGAAGGCGGGATTTCGGGTCCGGCAGCACATCTGGCGACTAAGCAGCCCTATTTAGGATCGCTCTGCTTACCTCTGCATAGAGGAGGGGCCTAGAAAAGGTGGCCCAAACATACTCTGCCTTCTCCTTTAACTAGATGGCAAACCGCGGTCATCTAGCACCGACGTCAACGCGGTCGAAAACCCAATAAAAAGGATAAATTTTCATTTACGACTTCTTTTAATTTTGCTACTTGGAATGTTCGGACTCTTTTAGACAGCCCAAAAAATTTATGTCCCGAGCGAAAGACTGCTCTCATTGCTAGAGAATTGTCCAGATACAATATAGACATAGCTGCCCTCAGTGAAACACACTTAGTGGATAGCGGAGAGCTCCATGAAAACCGCGGAGGGTACACTTATTATTGGATAGGAAAACCGTTGAATGAAAGAGCAAGCAGTGGGGTTGGTTTCGCTATAAAAACGAACATTGCTAGATCACTTATAGAAAAACCCAGAGGTATTAACGATAGAATCATGACGCTTCGACTCCACATCAATTCTAATAAATATCTTCATGTCATAAGTGTGTATGCGCCTACGATGTCCTATAGTGACGATGAAAAATTTCATTTTTATGATGACCTTAGAAAAATTTTACAGGAAATTCCGTCTAGTGATAAAATTATATTACTAGGTGACTTTAACGCTCGAGTTGGTTCTGACTATCATATCTGGACGCGTAGTTTAGGGCGACATGGTGTTGGTAAATGCAATTCAAATGGAGACTTGCTTTTATCCATGTGTGCTGAACTTGACCTCTGTATCACAAACACTTTCTTTCGTATGGCAGAAAAATTTAAAACGTCATGGATGCATCCGCGTTCCAAGCACTGGCATCTTATTGATTACGTAATCGTACGTAGAAGGGACGTTAAGGATGTGCTAATCACGAGGGCGATGCGTGGTGCTGAGGGCTGGACAGATCATCGGATGATACGTTCAAAGGTTCGCCTGCACTATAAACCACCGCATAGGGCGAAACACAAGATCCCGACGCGTTTGGCTTATGCAAAACTTGCTCTGTCAAAAGATATGCAAAGACGTTTCGATGCCGATATTGGTATGCTTCCTATTGATGCATCATCCTCAATTGATGAACATTGGTGCAATTTGTCGCAAAAATTGTACGATGTGGCTCAGAAAGTTGTAGGAAAACCAGCAAAGAAAAACCAGGACTGGTTTGACGACTCAGATGCTGTAATAATGAAACTTGTCAATGACTCGAGACATATGTTGCGTACTTGCAAAGATAGTACACAGAGAAAAGTAATACAGCACGAACTGAAGACAAAGGTTCGAGAACACAAAGACCGGTGGTGGATGACAAAGGCCAAGGAACTGCAATACTTTGCTGACACAAAACAAATTGGGAAATTCTTTGAACATCTTAGGTCCACTTTTGGCCCTAATCAACAAAAGACACTCCCTATATACTCCCACAATAAATGCAAACGTCTGACTGAACAAGGGGAGGTCTTGAACCGCTGGGCTGAATATTTTAGTGATCTTTTAAACCCAGTCGCATGCAGTGTAGATCTCAACTATATAAAATCTATACAATCTAGTCCAATTACTTTAGAGCTTAATAATCCCCCATCATTCGATGAATTTGTTTGTGCTATAAAGAAGCTAAAAAATGGTAAAACAGCAGGTTCAGACAGTCTTCCGGCTGAACTGTATAAGTATGGCGGACCCAATGTACAAAACAGACTTTTCGACCTTGTGCTGCGCATTTGGGAGTTTGAAGTTGTCCCTCAAGTTTGGAAAGATGCTACTATTTGTAAACTGTATAAAGGAAAAGGCGACACTGCAGACTGCGGCTCATATAGGGGAATTTCTCTACTTAATGCAGCTGGTAAGGTGCTGTCCCATATTTTAAATCGACGGCTCGTAACGCTAGCGGAACAGATTCTTCCTGAGAGCCAGTGTGGATTTCGCCCAAAAAGGGGCACTGTTGATGCTATCTTTGTGGTCAAACAAATGCAGGAAAAATTTCTTGAACAAAACTGTTCACTCTCCATGTGCTTTATCGACCTGGAGAAAGCATTCGATCGTGTCCCGAGATCTGCTCTTTGGATAGTCCTCGCAAAAGTTGGTTGTCCTGGAAAGTTTATTACCTTAGTGCGCCAATTTCACGATGGCATGATGGCGCGAGTGCAACATGATGGCGAACTAACGAATAATTTCCCGGTCACTAGTGGCGTTAAACAGGGATGTGTTATGGCTTCTACTCTCTTTGCCATCTATTTGGCTTTTGTGTTAAAGAATTGCTACGATGACTGCAGTGGACAAATTTGCGTAGATATCAGAACAGATAAGAGTGTCTTCGATATATCACGCTTCAAAGCAAGACGTTCGGTACAAGAACTCTCTATAGTCGAAACTTTATATGCCGATGATATTTGTTTGATGGCTAGTGACGTCAGTAGTTTGCAAACATATGTAAACCGACTAGATGAGGCGTGTCGAAGATTTGGTTTAACAGTCAGTGTGTCTTTTAAAACAAAATTTGGTTTTGCCAGTCATAGTCGCGCACATCTTCGTAGTTAGCAAGGTTCGCCGTTGACGAAATACGTCAAGGAGGACATCATCATCAGTTAATTAAGAACAAATTAAAAAATTTACAGTATAATCTAGTGCATAGCTGGTCGCAATTTAAAAACCAAGCTTTCTTATCATCAACAAAGTCCTCAACAGTATAATAAATATTTATATATTAGTGTAGATAATTATATAATATATGGGAGACCGAGCTTCGCTCGGTAATTTTTTACAAAAAAAAAAACTTTAAAAAAAGAAAAAATCAATTATTTAGTTGGGATCGATCCTTGACACTCACATTTCTCGAGGCTGCCCGCTAACTGAATAAGCTACGTCGACTTGACAGTTAATGGCGAAAATTCAATTCAATATAAATGTAAGTGTTTTTTAATGCCCCCCAAAACCTCGTTTCGTCAAAAATCGTCGGAACCGTTTCCAAGATTCGCAATATAAATATATATATATATATATATATATATATATATATATATATATATATATATATATATATATATATATATATATATATATATATATATATATATATATATATATATATATATACAAGATTAACTCATTTAAATATTAAGATAAGATAAAGAAGTATGGATGTTTATATTTCCAGGTAGGCGAAAAATAATCGACTCCTATTATAAACTTGTCCCATTTCAAAATCCGACTTTTGGCAAAGTTTCTCAATAATTTCCTTTAGTGTCGTAACACACGAGTGATTAATTGCCAAATCCCAAAATTCCGATACCCGCGTCAGGTGATAAAGGGTGGTGCGACCGGCGTAACTGCGGACCTTGCGAAATTCTTTTGTTCGATATTAAACTACGCTTTACACGAAAAGGCTTTTCGAAAAACTTTTAAATCGTCAGTTTATAAGATACAATAGTTATTTTTAATCAAAGTTCTTCCGTGTATTAATATTAACACAGATTGTAATGTGCCGTGTGGTATCCGGTTGAGTTTCTACTCAACCGGATACCAAGTCGACCTACTGTTTGGTATCCGGTTGAGTAGAATTGACAACCCTCATTTCTCACCGAGGTGTCATAAAAGACGATTAAGGTAAGTTTAACCGCCGTGTGTTATCCGGCTGAGTGGAATAGACCACCCTCATTTCTCACCAAGGTGTCGTAAAAGGCGACTAATGTAAGTTGACTAGCCGTGTGGTATCCGGCTGATTACAATAGACAAGCCTCATTTCTTACCAAGGTGTCGTAAAAGGCGACTAAGGTAAGTTGACCCGCCGTGTGGTAACCGGCTGAGTAGAATAAACAACCCTTTTTCTTACCGAGGTATCGTAAAAGGCGAATAAGGTACCTAAATTGACCCACGGTGTAGTATCTGCTTGAATAGAATAGACAACCCTCATTTCTCAACGAAGTGTCGTAAAAGGTGACGAAGGTAAGTTGACCTGCCGTGTGGTATCTGGCTGAGTAGAATAGACCACCATTGTAATTGTCGATAATGACTAGAATACATAACATTACACTACAGTTCACAGTTTTCGTACGCACTGATGACACGGGAAAGGTCGGAGGAAATAATTTAAATTAAAGGCTCAAGGTTCCACAATCGGGTATAATACGATTCCAGTTTTAGGGTTGTTATATGGGACGTTCGTACCCACTTTCACTTCGCACTTTTGACTCATCAAACGGAATTTATCGCCACGCCTCAGAATCTTAGCGAAGCTTTATCAATCGGTCACTTTAAAACAATCATTACTTTCTAAATTTATCTATAAATTCACATTTGATTTGATTGCGTATACAGGTTGTTCCCGACAATACAACATTAATTTTAATTTTAGGTACTTACACTTAGGATCTTCCTGCCCTTATCCCACTCTAAGTGGGGTCGGCACAACATGTTATGAACATGTTGTTGTTTGGCTACGTATTTTACGACCGGCCGCCTGCCTGACATCAACTTACACTGTCGTATTTTACGACACCTCGCTAAGAAAGAGGGGGGTCTATTCAACTTAATCGGATACCACAAGGTGGCATAACTTATCTTAGTCGCCTTTTAAGACACCTCGGTAAGAGAGAGGGACGTCCACTGTACTTAACCAGATACCACACGGTGGGATAACTTACCTTAGTCGCCTTTTACGACACCCCGGTAAGAAATGAGGGTGGTACTATTTTATTCAGCCGGATACCACACGGCGTAGGTACTTACAGTCAGCACTCTACATAAAAAAATGGTTAATTCAGTAAAGTACTTCAGCCACAGGAATTATGTTTCTAAAAAATAAACGCTTTATACACAGTGCAATACAAGTACAGTGCAGGAAATACAGATATTCGCGAAAAAACTAAGTTAACAGATGATCTTCGTTATAGTTTGAAACAGTGGAGATGGGCACTGATATGGCATGGTTACTGATAGGCTCATTCAGCACTTAAAGTCCCTAATAAGTTAACAGGTAGATCATAAGGCTGTTATTTTGTTTATCTGCTGGATAGCAAATACCTATTTCAAAATCGCCGCAGTTTTTTTTTTATTTTGCTCTTTTTTGAGTCTCTTTTTAGAGACATTTATCTGCTACTTAGTTTAACTGTCGGTTAACTATCCAACACTTTATCAGTAACTTCTTAAACAGGCCCTTCAAGTCGTATCGTCTGTTCCACTCTGTATACTAGATTATTGATTCCGATGCGAAAACAATTCCGTTTTATCGACTATACCACATAAAACCGCCATAACAAACACGCCCTATACTCGTATGTAATGTTTAAATTTGGTCCTACGCCATCAAGACGTGTACACAGGTTAATATCGCCAGGGAAATGACGCACCCTGTATACGTAGTATGTCTATACTCTATATCTATATGTTGGCAGTAAGAACTACCAACATGTTAGTAGTAGGAATCGTAACTTGTATGTGGCAACATTCTCTCTTCTCTCTTGATGGTGGAACGAATACACGCGTTACAAAGTGCTCCGGTCTTTTATCATACCAGTAAAACAATTATACAGTCCACTTACGACCTCACACTATATTATATCACAAACACCAATCTAGCATATTGAAACGCAATAATAATCGGATCTTTTACTCCAGTAGTTTTAACGGAATTCTAAAGAGAAAAAGCATTTTAGTTATTAAATTATTTATAGAATCAGGCGTTACTTTTTAGAGATCCATAATACAAAAGTAATAATAAAATTATTTTGCTATAATCCGCGAAGTAAAATAGAAAATAAAAATAATGCTTAATGTATAGTGAACAATACGTTTTCATACCTTAATTTTATTATTTTTTATTTTAGTTATAAAAGATATAAAAATTAAGAAGACATAAATTATATTAAATAATTTGTCTCAACTTTAGCTAAAATGTTACTGAAGATATATACAACCTTACAAGTTCATATATCGCATGCTTAGTATTAAAGTGACCTAATTCAAAATAAGGCTTAATTAACTTAGTTTGAATTGGCTTAGTTGTTATCTTTATTTTAAGGCCATCTATGACATCACGCTACGAACTATTAAAAAAAACGAAAATTTTTTTTAGTAGAATAGGGTCACACTCATTAGTTATGAAGACGCCATGCTTTATAGCAATTAGTCACATAACAACTTTTTTGAATTAGGTCACATTAATACTAACCGTGCGATATATATGACAAATGTATCGTTACATTTAATTCATAGCTAATATATACACTTCATTAAAATAAATTGAACGTATTTCATAAAATTTCACGCTCTACGTGTATTTCCTTTGAACTTCGTGTAATGTTTTCTGCAATACTTTATGATCTATAAATATATTTCATATTATTTGTTTGTTTCCACTCAAGAGACAACATTTATTTTGCCATTCGTCGTAACGATGTGAAACCAAACACTTGACTCGTTGTATACACTGTTTGAATTTGATCCAATATCATTAAGACGGGTATACACTCTGGTTATTGACATCGGGGAGTGACGGGTGTGCCTGTAACGTGTGGCGCCATATTTGATCAGTATTTTTAAACATACTATTAAGTCTTATTATACTTGAGAACCTCTACACTGGCGAAGACGCCAGGTTCTCAAGTAATTAAGATTTTAAATATTGAAGGTTGCCATATTGGGCCTCGTTCAACAACTTGACTCACACCATTAGTAGACGCTCAGGGGTAAAGGACGTGTCATCATCATCATCCTCCTGCCCTTATCCCACTCTAAGTGGGGTCGGCACAACATGTTATAAACATGTCGTCATATGATTTGGCTGCGTTTTTACGACCGGCCGCCTGCCTGACATCAACTTACCTTAGTCGCATTTTACGACACCTAGGTAAGAGAGGGTGGTCTATTCTACTAAACCGGATACCACACGGTGGGTCAACTTACCTTAGTCGCCTTTTACGACACCTCGGTAAGAAATGAGGTTGGTCTATTCTATTCAGCCGGATACCACACGGCGTGGGTAAAGGACGTGTGTAAAAGTAAATAAGTAGAATTTAGTCGATAATTACTGACCCGGCGAGATTTGCGTTTATTTGTAGTTTATTGTGTTTATTAATATCTTTATATCGGTTAGTTAAATACGCACTTACTCACATTAATAGTTCTGTTTCCTTATTCGTATAAATATTAAGCACCTGGGTGACCGAGCCTTGATCGGGAACTTTTTTAAATTAAAAAAAAACAATTAAAAATTAAAGAAAAGATTTTATTCGAGATTGAATTCGAGACCGTCCGATACCCAACTGAGCTATCATGACTTTGCAATGACAGCGAAATTATCCATTGCTATTGTAATTTGTATTGTAATTGTAGCAGTTTTTTTTAGCGCTTGAAAACGGGGATAAAAGAACATTTTTTCTAAATAAAACCTAGCTATATCGACCCAAAAAAAGCCCTTATATTCATTGAATTTCATGAAAATCGACGATTCCAAAATTCAGAAAAATATATATATATACAAGATTAACTCCGTTAAATATTAAGGAAAGATACCAAAAAAAGTAATTCGTCGGATCAATAATCTAAAGTCGCAATAAAAACCGACAAAATAAAAATGCGACAAGACGCATATTCTAATCCTATCAATACGATAAGTGTACACAGTTTGTGTGATAGCGCCATAAGGGTGTGTGTACATTATGTTTACTAGCGCTAGGGGAATGATAGCCCTTCCCCGTTCATGGCGTGATGTCATCGAAGGAAAATTTTTATCACCTTGTTAATAATTGATAGCGCTTTATTGGGTGTATGTAAGGAAGTGAAGGGGATGTGTATGGATTATTGAAGAAGGGATTATAATTGAAGTACAGTTGGAGATTTTTATGTAATAAGACTTCAATTCGAGTTTAAAAGAACATTTAGAAGAGATATTGTCACTATAATGGGAAAATATGATACTGAAAGTTTACTGCTTCATACTAAGGATTAAGAAGATTTATTCAATTACAGTTATGTTAAAATATAAAGAATCACGCCATATTATTTTAATTATAATTAAAAAGCAATATAGCGATATCTTTAATATTTAAATGAGTCGGCCACCCAGGTACTAGATTTAAATAATAAACATGGTGAATCTTTGTGTTTACTAATTGTGTGTCAGTGACTGGGCCTTTAGCTCCGCGGGTCGCAAGTTTGATTTTCGCCGAGGGCCAACATTATCTTTATACAATCTGTTGGTTCTTCGATTCTAGGTGTATATGTCTATTGTATCGTGTAGTTACATACTGTTAGTGCGTGTTTGAGCCTGTGCTATATTAATACAACATTATATATTATTATAAAACAAAGTCACTAAAAGCTGTCTGTCTGTAAGATGTATTTTATGTATAAATAATAATTTGTAATGTATAATGTGAAAGTCCAATAAAGATCTTATTATTATTCCATTTTCTCCAAAATTACTGCACCGATTTTAGTACAGTTTTTCTAGAAGGTTTTGCAATTCTTCCGGAAGGTATAAGTTAATAATGCAAGTTTAGTTTAAATTGTGTTAAAATGTGTGCCTACTCAGCTTTAGTTGCGTGCGCCACGTAAACCAACAGAGATATAAAAAAAAAGTAAAGTAGCGGCCTATTACTCTCCCACTGCTTGGAATGGGCCTCTTCTCTCCGTTATTGGAGCGAAGGATTGGAGCTAAGACCTACCACGCTGCTCCAATGCGGATTGGTAGGTTACACATATCCCCAGAATTCTCTAGAGATATGCAGGTTTCCTCACGATGTTTTCTTTCACCGAACAGAGATATATCACACAATAACTACTTTTACGTTCAAAATTTCAATTAAATTCACGGATTACCACACGGGCGAAGTCGCAAGCAGAACTATTTTTATACAAACAATAAAAGTGAACACATACACTACAGTTACAATTTAACTTTTAGAGTATCAAATTTTATCAAAGCATCCTCAGAAAATTTCATACAAAATAACGGATGTTTTATACGAAAACCTAGACCAGGCAACGTCTTCCAGTCGTAAAACTATTCCGACGTTCTCATATACCTCATAAACCGCCTCAGGCTTTTATATGGAGTCGTAAACTAAGCGGAGACGGGGAGCAAGCTAGTGCTATAAATCGGACTAAGAACTTATTTCACAACATATAGTTTTGCTAAATAAAACTTTCGACTTGAATATGGCGCTAAACCACTCTTTGCAGTGCGAAGATGTTTGATTATTTCATACTAGCAATCGCCAGCGGCTCCGCCCGCGTGGAAAGATTAAAACCGTAATATAGTCTATTGATAACTATAAAAATGTTTAAAGTGAAAGTTAAATTTTACAATACTAGTCCAGTCCCGATGACAATACATGTTTATGATAAGCATGTCCCGATGCTCCTGCCAGGATGATTATTTAATAATTATTTTTATTGAAATAGCCATGTAATCAACGCCTTCTCATTTTATTTATTTTTATTTATTGGGATAACCAACAAGACTTACATTATTAATACTATAAAATACTCTACAAACTATTCAATTTAATGTAGTCTTAATTATTAATAATCTTAATAGGGACGCGTACATTACTTACATACAGTCATATTTTATCTATTCTCTTATATGTCATATTTCATCTCATATTTTAACTATTCGTTTAGTTGAATTGATTATTGTAATCGATAACTTTTTTTTATGCCAATACATTTTTAATGATTGTTATTTCCTTATTTAATTTTTTTTTATCTTGAAACAAAAATATACCGCTTTTCAAGATATACCTCAAACTATTACAATTGGGCCCAAAGAAGAATTTTTCGGTTCTAATACGGTATAATCTAAATCACATCTTAATTTCTCAAGAAATGCTGTTGGAGATAAAATTCTATCAATAGCTGAAATTTGTCAAACAAAGTGGAAAATTGGTCAAACATTTAAAGTTATACCTAAATTAGGTCAGGTCTCACTTGGCAGCATGCCAAACCTAGTAGTCTTGATATCTGGGCAGTAAACAGCAGGGTTATATGTTGATATACGAATAGGGTCGACATATCGCAATATCTCAACGGGAATGTCCTGACTATTATAACATAAATACCAAGTCTCATGTGAGCCTTTATTCTCTTCATCATAATTTTTCATTATAGAAAGATGTTGATGATCGCAAAAAAAGGAATCTTATGGTTTAAGATAGACATATAACTTAAAGTATTAATTTTGTCATAATTATAAACACCTGGTATTGACCAAGCCTTGCTCGGTATTTTTTTACACAATAAAAAAAGAGAAAAAATAATTAGGTAGTTGGGGATCGATCCTACTCGATTGATCGATCGATCGAGTATTCACGTTTCTCGAGACTGCCGTTTCACGAATAAGCTACGCTGACTTGATAGTTTATGGCAAAAATAGTGTTTTATATTCAATATAAATTTTATTTTTTTAATACCCAAAAACAGGGTTAAAACGATTTTTTTTACATAAAACCTAGCTAGATCGATTTTTCTACCCCAGAACCCCCTACCAGCTGAATTTCAGAAAAGTCGTTGGAGCCGTTGCCGAGATTCCGAAAAAAAAAAAAATATATATATAATATATATATTAAAAAAAAAAATATATATTATATATATATACGACGGAAGAGGCTCGCCGCGATTATTTTTGAAAAGCGTGACGTCAGTATTGCTGACGTCACGGGCAGGGTTATCCCCATAATTGGTGATAAATATAAACTGAATAGATAATTTTTATAAACTTTTATTTTTCAAGAGCTCTGTCCGCTGCGGCGGTCCGAAACAGAATAATATCCCGAGCTTTTTTTTTTTCGGACACTAACTAAGGCTGTTAGCCGTGAAGGCTTTGACAGCGTCACCGAGAGAGTGGGCGAGCGCGGAAGCATCGCCGGGGGTTGAGGTGCTGTGGAGAGCGGGTCTCGAGAGAGGCCCGCAACATCCTGGGAGCGTCGCCTTAAGGGTGCCTCCTGTGAGGCCGGACCTCGGCTTAAAACGACGCGTTGTGGAGGACTGTATCGGACTTGTGGAAAAGTCCTAATGTCATAACGGGCGGGGCTGGACACCCCGGCCGCTAGACGTGAGGAAGCGGGGACCTCGTCTTCGCCGGCGAAGACGCTGTGTGTGTGCGTGTGTGTATCGGACGTTGGCGATCGTGATATGATCGTCAAGGTCATAGAGTACGCTCCTAGGGCATCTGTGGGTCTTGGACTTTCTTTGGAAGCAGGTGTACTTAACCATCCCCGCGATGAGCGGGTTTGGATGCACCTCGGCCTTTTCAAAGTATCTCTTGGAGAGACATTTGAATAACTGAGCTATTGAGGGAAGACGTAAGTCTCTAAGGTCGACGTTGCGCACGAACCAGGGACAGCCGGTGGCTTGTCTCATGAACTTGTTTTGCAATCGCTGCAAAACATTAAGTCTGGTCGGGTGGACATGTGCGAACGCGACGCTCGCACATGACATTATAGGTCTTATGCAAGTTTTGTAAAGTGTCACTTTGTTACGAAGTGACATTTTACTCTTCTTGCATATCATCGGATAGAGACGACCCAGTGCATACGCTGCCCTATTCCGGACAGTGCGTATGTGTCTTAAGAAAGAGAGAGAGGGTTGGAGAGTAACCCCCAGGTATTTGACCTCCTGCTGCCATGGGATATCCCGGTCGTGTATGGATATACACTCCGAAGGGAAGTAGACTGTAGCGCCTGGCCTAGTGAAATACATGGCCGCGCTCTTATCGGGGTTGATTGCGATTCTCCATTTGGCGAACCACAATTCTAACTTGTCTACCTCGTATTGTAGACGATGAATAATGTTCTCTTTTTTACGAGAGGACGCGAAAATGGCGGTGTCGTCAGCGTATAGAGCTAACGACGACCCCCCCCCTGCTGCGGGGGATGTCACTCGTGTAGAGCGAGTAGAGGTACGGTGCTAACACCGAACCTTGGGGAACTCCAGCACGTATCGGACGTCTGGATGAGAGCGTACCGTCCAAGCGGTATCTGAAAGTACGATTCGCGAGGTAATTTCGTATGAAGATTACGAAACTATCCTGGAGGTCGAGGAGTATGAGCTTGTAAAGCAAGCCTGCGTGCCAGACCTTGTCAAAGGCCTTTGACACATCAAAGAAGACGGCACCTGTCTTCTCTCCGTATCTGGAGAGTCGTTGGAGCACGTGTTCCACTAGGCGATGAGCCTGATGGACGGCCGTGTGTTCGGACCTGAACCCGAACTGTTCGTCCGGTAGCAGGTTCCTGGCGTCTATGAAAGTTTTAAGTCTCGAGAGGATCACTCTCTCGTAGACCTTCCCCAAGCCGTTGAGGAGGCTGATGGGGCGATAGCTGTCGGGGCGGTTCCGGGGTTTGCCCGGTTTGTGGATACCTATAATTGTTGCTTCTTTCCATTCATCTGGAAAAGAGCAACACGACAAGAGGGCATTGAAGATCAACACCAGGAGATGAACGAGGCGGTCGGGAAGACGCTTAAGTGCCTTGTTCGATATGCTATCGGGGCCAGGGGATTTTCTGGGTTTGAGCTTTTCAAGGATAGCTCTTATCTCGTCTCCGGAAGTGGGGGGGAGTGGTTCCCTTTCGGGATCCAACCCTGATATGTTGGCGATGGTGGATTCCACCCCGGCGTGGAACTCAGCATACGCGGAATTGGAGTTAGGTGTGCATTGGGCTTCAAAGCTGTCCGCCAAGCATTCGGCCTTATCAAAATCTTCAAACGCGGGCGGAAGATTATCTCGCAACAATGGCGGTGTGGACGCATACTGTTCGCCTCTCAGGGATTTGGACATCCGCCAGAAGGCTAGATGGCTGGGCGAGATCTCTGAGAGTTTAGCGTCCCAAGAATCGCTGTTAAAGATGGCAATTTTCTCTTTTGCCTCTCTCTGTAGTCTGCGGAGTCTACTCCGATTTTCGGGGGTGGGGTACGCGGCACAAGCCCTAGCGGCTGCGCGCTTTCTGGTGAGCAGAGCTCTGATGTCGTCAGGGAGTCTTTGGCGACCTAGATTGTCAGGTACCTCCCTGGAGCACGCTTTGATGGTTTCGCTCAAGTGAGCGGTGAGATGCGAGGACGCCGCCTTAGCGACCTCCTCGGAATCTATCCTGTCAGGAATTTGGTCCAAGTGGACAGAGTCGATAACATATCCCGAGCTGGCGTGCGCTCGGCTTTTATAGAAAGACTGGGTGTGTAATTCGATTGAACAAACTACCCACCTTTTCAACTAAAACTATTCTTTACTTACAAAGAAATGTTCTCAATTTTAAAATGAAATGTTTAAATTTATTACAATGTAACTTGCAAATATTAATTCTGAAGTCTGAACACGTGGTAAAAATATTAACCACGTGTTTTTATTTCAGTAATGAAATGATAAATGGTATTTATCGACAAATTAAACATCATAGTAACAATCTAAATCAAACGGCGTGATGTTGATATTCAAAGTACGGCTACCCGCCGACATATATATATATATATATATATATATATATATATATATATATATATATATATATATATATATATATATATATATACAAGATTAACTCATTTAAATATTAAAGATATATTTTAGAGTATTTAAAGTAAAGATCACCAGTAATACATTGTTGATAAATAGAAGCAAAAATTCATTCGAACGCAGTAATATGAAACGAAATAAACGACCAAGACTAAGCTATTATAGTAACAAAATATTCTTTTACAAAATATGGTCTACTTTGACTTTACAGTCAAATCCCATTGGATAAAAACACAATGAGGCTTCGGCCTTACATTGTATAAAAAAGTTCACAATTCGAGCGTCTTCCGCGCGGAATTTGTGTACACTTGCAGTTATGATGTATGTCTATTCAGCCCCATCATAATCAACCTCGATGTTAATGGAGGAATGTTACAAAATATGAAGTATTTTGTATATTTTTATAATTCTTAATAGAACATTAGTTTGATCAAATTGTAACAATCGTTGATCTAGCTAACTTATGCATTCAAATTAAGACATATTATTAAGGTAAAGTCTATAAAATTTAAGGGTCAAAAGTTACAAATAACCGGTTCATGACCGTGTAGCTTTAAGGTGACTTATGGCTCACAAAGGAAACCTATCAGGTGAAACTTTACGTTACCTTCCGATTCAATAAATTCAAGTGTGTGATATTTCTATTTTACATATCACAATGGAAGGATTGATAATATTTTTTAAGTACGCTGAACAGCAGTGTAATAGACTAAAATTAATTAAAATTAAAGACTTTTGTGGAGTGCTCGGAAATTTATTATTTATTTATTGATACGGATCTCTGACAGCATAACATATTAGTTAACCCAAAAATATCTAAATAGTCTTAAATTAATTATCTAGTACCAATTACAGGAAATCACATCATTCTTATTAACAATTTTACAATTATAAATCTCAAAATAAACAGAAGAACAAATAAAAAACAAAGAGAATAATAAAAACAAAAATGTTCAACTTTTAATTTTTTTACATACGAAATAATCAAGACATCCTGGAAAAACAGGATGCTTGGCAACCGTACATAGGAAGCACACCTGGGACAGGTGAAGACGCTGATATCGTGCGCTCGACGTTTTATAGCTTCTCTATCTTGCAAATGTCTATGGTCGGGTACAAATTTAAAAAAGCTTTACGGTTAAATAAGCAATTTTTCATTTATATATGTAGGATACAAACAAAGCACTCGTAAATATAATGTTCTAGCAAGACTAGACATGGCACTCTTTATATTGGAAACACCCGGAGATGCTGTAAAACTGATGCTGTAAATTTCCGGTCACAGTCTTATAATGTTTGTTTATTAATAACAAGCTTTTACCCGCAACTTCGTTTGCGTGGACTGTTGTCGTGTTAGGTTAATAATAGATGGCGCTTTTGCATGTCATCCAATTCATGTAGAATTAACAGGATTTCTGTAGCCTGTATGTTATTCCAACAGGGTACCTTTGGGCACATTGCCCCCATCCCCGCCAGCAGCAACTCTGAACCCCAGAACGTGCCATCTCTGGGTCAAGGCGTTTCTAAAAGTGGTCCCTCCTTCCACTAATCGATTGTTAGCGCACACTATATACAATAACACGATATAATAAGAATACCAAAATTCCCGTTCCGAGATGCACTTCTCTTGAATGACGAACAAAGACTGACTGTCACTGAAACGTTTTATCAATAGGAAGACTCAACCGGAAACAACACGTCACAGTGTTGCCACCATTTTAATAAAAAAGACCGCGATACTCTTGATTCATGACTGTGTTGCTATAAAATACAAAGCGGAAGTTAATGGCGACAACACGATGCATCGGGAGCACCAGATGCATTGATCTCCTCTGGGACCTTTTCAGATGGGCATCCCATAAACTACGTTGGGAACACCTAAAGGTCTAAGTTAGGGGGGTATACGACGGTCATCGGCTAGTCGTCTGCGAACCGTTTGGCTGCGGTGGTTCGAATTCAAGCACTCAAGACTTCCCGAGTCCGCCTCGCCGCCTCCTTCCGCGAGATAACGTCCTCGCAGAAGGAGGCCATTGCTGCCCACAATCTCTCCCCGTCTACCATGGCACGAACCACGTTTGGCAAGGGCAGATCGTGCCCCACCTGTGCCACTAGCTCCGCCCATTGAATCGTCCAAGCTGGGCATTCTGCAAGCGTATACAGAGCCATGTCAAATATGGATTGATAGCCTGTCTGAGTGCCGCAGACGTCCCCTATAGCAATATATACATACTTGTGTCGTTACGTAGTAAACTGTCTCCATTCGACATAAAGACATATTAGCTTTCTGGGAGAACTATAATAAATTTGGTGTCTTTCCATTTGCGGTCGTAAAATACGTATCGAATTTAGGGCCCGTAACGCTGTCAAATTGAATTCAGGTACTTAGACTTAACGGTGTCCCCTTTACTGATGTACAGACATATCTGTGATCCTTACGAGTAACTTATACACGACCTTTGGGCTTAGTACTAATTTTTTTTTATCTATTCGATCGCGTAACGCTGATTTTTATGGGGTTGGAACAGCAGACACTAGATGTCGCTGTTGCAGCGTCGTTCTAATTGGCGTTACGCTAATGCAATCGAGTAGGTTCAAAAAACTCGCACTCAGCACACTTGTAAATCTCAGTATCATAACATTTTATTATGGCCTACATATACAAGTGAAAAACGAACCGATATTAGGCACTTAAAGTCTTAAACGGTCATTATGTCTTAAAAGATATAATGAATAAGTTTCAGTTACCTGACAAGGTAATTCATTATATCTTCTAACTAACTAGTGTATTATATCTTTCCGTACTGTATCAATCGTACTGAATAGTACTTGTACATACTTACCATCACTATACCGCACGACTAGTATTAATGTGACCTAATTCAAAAAAAAATTGTTTTATGGAAAACTGCAATAAACCGTAGTGTAGCGCCTACAAAACTCGTGAAGGTTAAATACTACTATAACTTGGTAAAGCGAGAAAAGACTAGTTTTTTTAATATCTTGTAGCGTGGTATCATAGATGACATTGAAATAATGATTACAATGTATCTAACTCAATTAAGCTTTATTTTGAATTAAGCCAATTTAATACTAAGAGTGTTATATTCCCTATTTTCGGCTATCCATACTATACTAATAATATAAATGCGAAAGTCTATCTGTTACGCTTAGATATAGGGTTCTATATAGAGTATTTACTACTATATAGGTACGATCCATCTAAAAAACGTGTTTATTTTCCAAAAGCGTTGTTATTTTTATGTATTTGACAGCCGTGTGTGTAAATGTCACATATAGTTATTTTAATTAATGTAACCTTAAAAAAAACCCGTAACCCATTTGTAAGGAATCACGGCGTTTCACCATTTAACTATCAAGGTCCCTAGTATTTACATAATGTCTGTCTATACGTTCCCATTAATAATTCCGCTCGGCCGATCCGAAAACAATGATATAAAGAGAGAACACACACCGCTCATTAGTGTGCACGCACCCTTATTAACATTCAGCGCGCGATGGCAACACTGATTCGGGCTCACAACCCACTAACGCTATTACTGGCAACTCTGAAATACAATTTGTTTGCAATTATGTTTTTACACACTCTATGCTAATAAATTGTATACATCATCATCCTCCTGCCCTTATCCCACTCTAAGTGGGGTCGGCACAAAATTTTATAAACATGCTGTCACATGATTCAAATTCGAATTCAAAATATTCTTTATTCAAATAAAAATGTAAACAAGTGCTTTTGAATCGTCAACCCTACACTCCACAACTCTACTCAACATGATTTGGCTGTGTTTTTACGACCGGCCGCCTGCCTGACGTCAACTTACCTTAGTCGTATTTTAGGACACCTCGGTAAGAAAGAGGGTGGTCTACTTTACTAAACCGGATACCACAAGATGGGTCAACTGACCTTAGTCGCCATTTACGACACCTCGGTAAGAAATGAGGTTGGTCAATCCTACTCAGCCGGATACCACACGGCGACGTTTGGGAATATGGTTGAAATAAGTAAATACACTTGAAACAGTAATACAAACCAACTACAACACAATGGGTTACCTCAATACAAGCCAATAAAGGGTCCCGATTCTGGAGTTGAACACGTTTGCACGCTGAATTACAAGTGCCACAGGGTTACTGGGCGCACGGTTTCATTGTAACGGGACGTCACGATTTCTCAAACACTATCGATCTTATAAAATAAAAATATAGTCTCTCTGGGCATTTTCACTAAATTACTGGGAAAAAATAATAATCTATACATATAAAGCTGAAGAATTCGTTTGTTTGATTGTTTGAACGCGCTAATTTCAGGAACTACTGGACTGATTTGAAAAATTATTTGAATGTGAGGTAGTCCATTTATCGAAGATCAGGCTACGAAGGGCTATATAACATCACGCTAAGGCAAATAGGAGAGGAGCAGCAATAAAAAGTATTTCAAAAACGGCAATATTTAAAAGTTTCCTTGCGTGCGTTAATTAAACGGTGAAAGTAATTAAAAAATCATGTATTACAAAATTGTTCCCCTCTAAAAGTTCACAATAAAAGTCCGCGAGAGCATATGTCTAGCTTTTAAGGTTAACCCATTTTATCCATTTTGATGTTTATCAAAACGGCCGACATCACATACGTTTCATTTTGATGGTACGGAAGTAACACAGAGGCAACGTGGCTTTTTCCGATAGTTATGACTAAAAATCAAATAGCGTTACTACTTATTCACTTTAACTGTATCAAATATCAAACTCTGGCTACGGCTAAAATTGAAACATTCCCTCTCTCAACCATAGGCATCCTTTAAATTTTTGCGGTACAGAGTATCACTGAGGCCACGTGGCTTTTGCCGATAGTTATGACGTTCAACTGTCGTAGATCGCTTGGCATACGGCGACGCGTTACTGTATCTTATCGCACGACAATGGAAACAGATCGGCACGCGTTCATCGATCGTCAACGGAGAAAACAAATTATCCACCAAACACGAGCGTAGCGCCACTGACAATTGGGTAGTCACAATAACCTGTATCTGTGGTTTTGCAGAACCCTTTCAGCTCGGGTTGGTCTGGAAATTTGAAACTATAATTAAAAAACTTACGTTTATAAATAACTAGATTTTACCCGCGACTTCGTCGACGAAGGGTCTTTTCGCTTATTCCCTGGGTGGGGGGTAAGCAGGGTGCGGGCCTCGACGAAATCCTCTCTACCCGGGCATCTCCTCGCGGGCACTTAAGCCCTGTATGTGATTCGGCCGAGTAGGCCGAGGTCACCTAGGTGACCTAAAGGTGTCGGAATTTGGGCCGTAAGCCCAGGTCACCTAGGTGACCCAATGGATGGATGGATGGATGGATCTTGTTCAGTGAGGAGATCTGGGAATGGTAGCTCCCAGACCTCAAAGCGACTTCGTTCGCGTGGACTGTTGCACTGTGATACGTCGATAATAGATGGCGCTTTTCATATCTTCCTATTCCTGTACAATTAAGGATTTCTATAGCCTATATGTTATTCCGGTGTGTAAGGAAAAATTGTGCCAAATTTCATCGATATTGGTTCAGCGGATTCGCCGTGAAAGAGTAACAAACATGCATCCATACACAAACTTTCGCATTTATAATATTAGTAGGAAGCAGGATGTTCTGAAAACTTTTTTCTTAGGTGAAAGATGTCAATGAGTGTTATTCAAGCTTATGAGTAAAAAGATTTACGATTTTGTCGCGAATCCTATCTTCTGATGATGCGTCGGTTACGAGTTGAAACTATTCTTGAGTTTGTAATAGTGCAGTGCTTGTGTATAGTGGTAAAACATTACTCTATGTTTATTACGTATAATTTACCTTTAATATGCCAGGGCTCAACACGCGATTGTGAAATTGCACTTACCTGTAATTAAAGAAAATAATTATAAGTAGATTATTAACCGTCGGCGCCTTATACATTAGTTATACCCACAAATTCATTCACGCAACTTAAGCGTTTAGATACCCTCAAAAATGCAATATGTGTTCTAATATAAGCTTTAATTGTGTCAAAGTTCATCATTATTGATCTAGCGGATTAGATGAAAGAGTTACGCTGTTACGCTTTCACGGCTTTTCTGCTATACTAATATTCATAAAATTTGGTAAAATCGAAAATTAGATAACAGGCTAACATACAGGATGAAAGATCCTGTAACTTCAGCTCCGCGGGTCGCGAGTTTGGCTTCCGCCGAGGGCCAAATTTACTATAAACAATTTTTTGGTTCTTCGAAAAATCCATATATGTACAGTTGTCCAAATATATGTACCAGTTGTCTGTCACCTATAAACCAAGTAATGTTAGTTTAGGGAAAAAACTGTGATAGCCCAGTGGTGAGACCGTGGGGCTCTTTCGAGGGGTCAGGAGTTCAAACCCCGGCAGGCACCAACGACACTTTCTGTTATTTCCGAACGGCAGTTTTTCTGTTAAAACCTATGTGTCTTAATGATATCACACGTTTTTCAGTGCAGGAAAACATCGTGAGGAATTGATATCAGTAATTTTAGTAGTACGGAAAATAATACCTAAATCGCACACTACTGAAGACCTATGGAATCTCTTTTGTAGCAAACTTGTGTCGTATTGAACAATTTCCCGCCATCGATTGGATAATGGCGACCGGAAATGGCTCCGCCGATGACGTCACGTGACTTCCTTTGCGCAATACAGCCTATTTGGAGTTGCTATTTGTTTTCACAAGTTCTTTCAATATGGAGGTTTGTCTTATATGAATTATTGACCGTTTTAAATTATATTTTGAAATTAAATTTTTACTAAACTATTTTTGAATTTCTATACACAGTGAAAATGCCAGTGCATCAGTTTATAGTAATATACTTTAAAAACTAATAAAACATTGGATTGATGAAATCGAAATGAAACACATTGGTTTATGCCCCAAAGGGAAACCGTCTATTTCATCTAAATTAAAATATCACACCCCATCTTGCACAGTTATTCTAAAATGAGGATTCGGGTTAGTGTCATTTGATTCAACATATTCGTAAACAACAACTGTTTTAGGTGTTAGAGTAAGAAATTAGCGAAAGTTCAATACATATTCAAATTTTAATAAATTTATATATGCGAACGAATTGTCATATCGATTTACCTATTTTACGTAATTTTAAGTCAAAATTAAACAATATTTTCTTTATATTTGTATGGTATGGATTTACTAAGGGTCGGTGTGAGGTTGTTGAAGCATATCTTCGATGCGCGGGAGTACTCACAAAATGTATACACATAGGGGTATTTTGTGATTTTTGCAAAGCATTTGATTGCGTTCAGTACGAGACTTTATTGCATGGCTATTATGGTATTAAAGACAATGCGCTTCGTTTACTAACATCTTATCTCCACAGCCAGATTCCTCAACATCTTATCATCACAGTCATTCGGAACGACAATAGTTATGGGTGTGCCACAAGGATCAATATTTAGTCCCTTTATATTTTTAGTATATACAAATGATTTACCATATTTTGTTGTGACACTAGGTTTTGGCGCTCCTAGATAAAAATCCACTAAAACAGATACAGCAATCTGTTTTAAAGGGTACGTTTCGATCACATTCTATTTCAATTGCCATTTCTGTCACTATTTCTATTTCATTTTTACTAGAATGCGATGTACGTCTTCAACGTTGCTATAGGAACAGTAAATAAAAATAAATTTAGCTGTATGATATTCCAATAACGTCGTCGGAGTCAAGTCAGCGAACTAATAAATATTATATTAAAATCGAACTGCCAACTGTAAGACGGTAACGAGAGCTCCAATCTTCACCCTAGCACGGTTATTAGTTGAAAATTTTTCACTCCAACGAACTGTTTGGCCGGCCCGTAATCGAATCGTGAAATCCGGCCAATCGAGAAATACGCCTCTAATTCGATATACGTACCGGGAGTATTAAAATTGTTTTATAGGAAGTGTTAATTTGACATGAAAATTATATTGACATACCGCTTAGTAGTATTAAAGTCAACGAATTCAAAAAAGCTGTTATGTATCAATTGCAATAAAGCGTATCGTAGCGACTTCAAAACACCTGACTGTTAAAGATCCATAACTTAGAAGAACAAGAGAAAACTACCTATTTCCATAGTTCATAGCGTGGTCATAGATTAAATAATAGTAGATTATTGTTGCATAATAAGGGTTCTTATAACACGAGTTTTTTATAGTATCACACGAGTGTTATAACACTAAGTTATGTACAGTGTCATACACTACTTTATCTACTCTCATACTATAATACGTAAAACAATATTAATAAAAACCAAACATTGTTTAAATATTGAAAAGATTTTTTAAATGTCAAATGTTAGCGCCAAGACGCAAACATCGCCGCGGACTCGTTCATTGTAACCTTTTTTTTTAAGGTAGAGGTTCAACCTCCTTGGTCCAGCTGGAGGCTGTATAGGTGTATCGTTGTGATTAAAAAGCTATATTATGATACAGGTGTCTATACAAGAGCTGTATCGTAATAAAACTTTTTAATTTTTGGCCTGTACGTAATGTTTGTCATAAGAATTTTGGTTCCAGTTTTCTAATCTTTGTATTATAGTATCAGAGTAGATAAATATTGTAGTACATCTAAATCAACTAAGCCTAATTTTGAATTAGGTCACTTTAATACTAAACGTTTGATATGTCTATCTGTTACGCCTAAATATAGGTTCCTATGTAAGTAGTACATACTATATATAGGTACGATCTTAAAAATTCGTGTTTATTTTCGAAAACGTAATCTTAATGCCTGTGGATAAAATACGTCACAGAATTAACTGATCTTTTTTAGGTAGGGTGCTGAGGTGTGTATGTACCAAAAATTAAATTTAATTTCGTAGAATCGGTACCACCCTGTACTTTCAATCACAAAGCACACTTGTTACAATAATTATTTAAAACTATGTATCTTTTTAAAGAACTCATACTATCCAATGAACAACCGAAATACTCTTCTCATGAATACATCATATACAAACCAAATTTATTTAATAAGAGGAGCTAAACTCACGATACTGACATAAAATAATATTATTATAATCTTTACTATAGATTCCCCCTCACATGCATTTCTCACTTGACCAATTTTTATATCAAAATTATTTTTACATCCATCTTCCCCATAAAAACACCCCATAAAAGCTCTTTGTTACGCATTTTATTGTATTGTATACCCGGCAACAATCATTTCAGCTTTTTTATTATTTTAAACTTTATGTCGTAGAATATAAGACACTGCAATTGTTTAATACAACTGTAATTGCATTTACATAAGTCGATACGACATCAGTACGACATTTTCAAAAACCGAACACTGAAAGAATTAATCATACTAAATAATTTCATATTAGATGAAACGTAATATTAAATTAATTAAGAATTTAGATTCAATAACTTCATCATGTCTTATAATTTTTATTTTAATTATAGATGCAATTTCTGACTTGATTTTTTATGAAATGTAATAAATATCATTATTTATCAAATAACAATAAGAAAACCCGCAGCAGTTCTAAATAGAAGAGTACTAGCTTTTACCCGCAACTTCGTTAGCGTGGGCTGTTGTCGCGTTTTAGGTAAATAGATGGCACTTTTCAATGTCATCGTATTTCTGTATGATTAACAGGATTTCTATAGTCTATACTTTACCCCGGTGTAAAAGGAATAATTGTGTCAAATTTCATCGATATAGGTCTAGAGGATTTGCCGTGAATGAGTAAACATACATCCAGTCACAAACTTTAACATTTATAATATTAGTAGGATCACTATTTTTCTCTTTCTCGTGGTTTTGATTAAATGTGAGCGACAGAGAGGGATAGAGTAATTCTAATTGGTCCCAACGAATACCATATTGCTCCGATGTCGTACAAATCGTATCGCTATCAATTAAAATCCCTGTCGCAGCTTTTTGTTAATATTGAGATTATTCGTACCCACTCGGCTGTGATTTCATTATGTTTTTTTCTTTTATTGTAAAATCGTTGGGGTTTTAAGTGCTTTATTTAATCTGTGGTGTTATTACAGACAAATAAGCACTGTTTGTGTTTAATTAAATAAAAAAAATTGTAAAGAATTTCAAAATAATATCTGGAAAAATGGATGGATTCAGATTTGAACGCCATTTTTTGGGACATAGACATTTTTTAAAGCTTTTATTTAACTTGCCTTGTATGAGTAATGACTCTGGCAAGTTAAATTTAACCCATTTCCCGGTGTACGATTGAACTGAAATTTTACATACCGGTCCATTCCCGATGACAATGCATGTTTATGATAAGCATGACTTGATTTGCCTGCCAGAATTACGCACAGTTAACAGTAGGGACATTAAAATTTGTCAAAAGCTTTTATTAAAACTTATTTCTCTGTCTTCTCTTCCATTAGTATTTTAACCAATTCTTTTAAAGCTTTTTTTTAAAAAGAGCTACCACACTTTCTTGGCTTAATTCTGATTTCAATCTTAAAATCCAATCTGACATATTTTTTTAATCTGACTTATCTATACTAATATATAAAGAGTTTGTTTATTTGTTTGATTGTTTCATTGATTTATTGTTTGAACGCGCTAATCTCCGGAACTACTAGACCAATTTAAAAAATTCTTTGAGTGTAAGATATTCCATTTGTTGAGGAAGGTTATACAATATCACGCTACTCCATCTTAGCGTGAAGCAGCAAAAAAAGAAAATAGTTCGAAAACGGCAATATTTAAAGCTTTCTTTGCTTGCGCTAAGTAAACGGTAATAGCTATTAAAAAATCATGTATTACAAAATTGTTCCCCTTTAAAAGTTAAAGTCCGCGACAGTATATGTCTAGTTTTAAGGTTGACCCACTTTAACAATTTTTATGGTTATCAAAAGACTATATTGCGGTTTTAATCCAATCACGCGGGCGGAGCCGCTGGCGATTGCTAGTAATTTACTAAAATTTTAAATAATTTCTTCAATTTTAAAATCGAATGTTCAGAATAACTTTCCATTTACGAGCATCACTTCGAAAACAATTGCACCGTTCTGCAAACAATGTTTTCATCAATCACACTATATACTACATTTTGAATTTATCTATTAATCTAATTCTCGTTTCCTTGTTGTCTGTCGACGTGTCTGAGCCATCTATCCCGGGGTAAATCTGTCGTCTGGGCTTCAAGCTATCTTCGTTTAAACTATCTTCAAACGGGATTGTGATAGTTTAAGGGTAAGATATTCGGCTGATCTATTGCAGAGCGCAGTCTGATGATGTCTATAGGAACGTATTAAAGCGTTTGCGGGATTTCTTGTAGCCGAAATAACTAAATCAAAATCATTTATTAGTTTTAAATATGGATTACACTAAGGTGTTAATAAATAATTACAGAACATGTCTAGTCAAGTTAGAGATGCAAATTTTAACATAGTAAAATTAAGAATTGTAGACAAGCCGCTTGCCTGACGTCAACTTACCTTAGTCATATTTTACGATACCTCGGTAAGAAAGAGGATTGTCTATCCTACTCAATCGGATACCACACGGCGCGCCAACAAATCTTATACGCCTTTTACGACACCTCGGTAAGAAATGAGGGTGGTCTATTCTTCTCAGCCAGATACAACACGAATGTTTTCACGACACAAGAATAATCTTTTCAAACAAATCTTATTTGATACGATACATGTTTTTGCAATTTAGTTTTGTATCTTTCATCATCCTCCTGCCCTTATCCCACTCTATGTGGGGTTAGGACAACATGTTATAAACATGCAGACACATGATTTGGCTGCGTTTTTACGACGGGCCGCCTGCCTGACGTAAACTTACCTTAGTCGTATTTTACGATACCTAGGTAAGAAAAAGGATTGTCCATTCTACTAAAACCGGATACCACACGGTGGATCAACTTACCTTAGTCGCCTTTTACGACACCTTGGTAAAAAATGCACCCTCATTTCTTACCGAGGTTTATTCTACTCAGCCGGATACCACACGGCTATTTTAACATTGTTACAAATATTGAAATGTAACTATTGAAGTTCTGATAGCTCTAAAAAATCTTATAAAAGGATAAAAATATATCAGTGTAATATTTTATAACGTGTTAATCCAAAAAGTGGCGAATACTTCAACCCTCCGCTACTACGACCTTGTAGTTGATGTAGGCTCATGAATTGTTAATCCCAGAGACGGCTAGACGCACTTCAACGTCATTCGCAAACGGTTTCACCCCGATCCACTGGGAAAATGCTTATATTCCGTTTTTCGCAACAAATAAACACTTTTATGGTGCGAGTGTTTTTATTCTGATAGTCGGATGTAACATTTGTAGTATGACCATATATTAAAATTTACCTGGACCAGTTTCTTTTTAAAGTAATCGAACTATTACGTTTCTGGGTTTTATTTTCCTTTTTTCCATTTTTTCCTATTTTAAGTGGGTCGCTACTGTATTTTTATCGGCCCACTGCTGAGAAACGCCCCATTAGGCCAAACTTATCTAGGTCAAGGGCTTCCGCGATTGGATACGTCCACCGCCACCCTGCCTAACTTTAAACTAACTTTACAATTAACGCTAAAAGAACAAACACAAGTGGGTCTCATAATTAAACATTTAAAGAAAAAGGTGACGTAAACTTATTAATTTTGAAATATAAAAGGAAGAGTATAACATAAAACAACAAAATATATACATTCAAAATCACGCTTAATTAAATTACTACTTATATGCTATAATCCGGCAGGCATCTTAATATTATTAAGGATACTGAGGGGGGGGGGGGGTGACGAATAACAGGTTAGAGTAAGTGAGAGTACAAGTAAAAAAGTAAAGAGGTAATAATAATGAAAAATACCTTAGTTTATATACTACGGATTTCTACGAGGGGTGCGAAATACAGGAAATATATTGTCATGTACATTATATTTCCTATATGCCTATTTCGCATATAATTTTTATTTATCCATAGCTCACGTACTAGTTATTTAAACTATACAATGTGTGAGCTATGGTTTTGCTTGTGAAGTGCAATTTGAAATTATTAAATTAAATGAACGAATAGTAAACAAAGAACTCTACCAAGTGCGACAATTTTTTTTTAAGACGTTAAGTTGTTTTTTTGTTACGTTGGTAAATCAAATACTTAATCTAGTCTCAATTTATATCGCAATCAAGATTCCACGTTTACAAATATTTCATGTTGTGAGTAAAGTAATAAAAACAATCGCGACACAGGTACGATATAAAGTCATATTTAGATTTTATTTTTTTATATTTGGGACACTTACACAAACGGTCGTCCGTCCCCAAAGTAAGTAACATAATACTTGTGGGTGACAGACAACTGGTAAAAATATACTTATATAATTTTAAATACATATATACACCCAGGCTCAATGACCAACAAATTCATGTATAGAAAATGTTGGCCCTCGGCGGGAATCGAACCCGCGACCCGCGGAGCTGAAGGCAGGATCACTACCCACTGCTCCAACGGGCCAGTCAAATTACGTATATTTTTAAACACATACTTAAATACATATATACACCCAGGCTCGAATATACAACAAATTTTAGAAAATGTTGGCTCTCGGTCGCAATCGAACCCACGACCCGCCGAGTTGAAGGCAGGGTCACTACCAACTACGCTAACGGGCCAGTCAATTTTTTTTCAATATCTTCGTCCCGCAGTTTACTTATAATCCTCTTTATCCGAAGGTAGTATACATTCTTATGTTTGGAAAAGGGATAGTCATTTTTGTAATGGTAAAAATGTTTTATGATCGACGATAACGTGCATTTACTGTGTATTCGACATTTCACGTGACATCAACTACTTTTATGACGTATATATCAACTTTTGTATATTAACTACTACTAAAAGTGAAGTGAAATATATCTTCAAAGCAATAAAATAGTTGATGGAGACAAATTCTTCGACCCTGTAACGTGTGACCTTGTAGTTTATGTAGGATCATGAATTCTTAATCCCGACGAGGGCCAGGCGTACTTTACTGTCATTCCTGAACCGTTTCACCCCAGCCTATTGGGAAAACATTCTCTACTTTGTAAAAAAATAATACAAGCCTTTTATATTATAAAGTGATATTTGGGTTGTGATAATGTGAAAGAAAAATATCAAGTTTGAAAATCATCACGCTTTTTTTACTGTTTGTTTTTTATTATTAACTCGCAAATGTATTTAGTTAATAGATAGAATAGATTTTAGTGTGTTTTTACAAATACTAAATCATCTCAATTTAAAATAAATTGATTCTTCTTCTTCAATTCTTGTCCTTTTCCTTCTATTAATCAAAGGTTGACTGGAAGAGATCCCTTTTAGGTATAAGTCCACTTGTATACATGTGCTTTTTTAATTTTTCTTTCTTTTCTAAATATATGTATAAAAATAAATAAATTAATTAAAGATCTGAAGAGATAAGAAATCTCAAGTTCTAATACCACATACTACTTTTCATCTCGGGACTTTTAGGGAAGCAGAAAAAAAAAACAATTTTCTTTCGTCATTAACTAGTCGGCCTCATCCGATAATATAAAACGTGAGTATAGTTGGTTTCTTTAAATTAATTATGAATACCACTCATGATCAAAATGCAAAGAATTTCTTTTTGATATGTAACATATAGGTTAAAATTTTACAATTTACATAACGTATGGAGCTAAACTGACAACAGTAAATCAAGTCCCAATTTAATTTGTCAAGATTTGGGAACCCTACACTTGACATATACGTGTTTTTGTAAACAGGTAAAATTGTTTATGACGGCCACACATAGAGATTTATTGCTAATGTACGTTGTTTTGTTATGAATATGATGGTTTGAATATATGCAGGAGAATATATTATATTATTTATTGCATAAAATTTTACTAGCGATTTTCTTTTTAATAATTTTAGTACAAACAATGAAATACAAAATTATCGCGTGTGGTATCCCGCTGTATAGAATAGACAGAGGTATCGTAAAAAGCGACTAAGGTAAGTTGCGGCGCCTTGTGGTATCCGGCTGAGTAGAATAGACCAACGTTATTTCTTACAGAGATGTCGTAAAAGGTAACTAACGTAAGTTTTCCTACTGTGTGGTATCCGGTTGAGTAGAATGTACCACACTCATTTCTTACAGAGTTGTCGTAAAAGGCGAAAAGGTCAGCTGTTGTAGGCAAAAAAATTAAGAGAAAAATAGATAATTTTTCTCTAATTTTTTTTAAATAATAGGCTATAAAAAAAATTAAAAAAATTGAAAATCATTCTCGAGACCTTATCCCACTTTAAGTTGGCTCGGCACAATATGTAATAAACATGTTGTTACATGATTAGACTACGAATTTTATAACCAGATGTTTATAACAAGTTGTGCCGACCCCACTTAAAGTAGGATAAGGGGAGGACGATGAGGATGATTAAATCATAATTCAATCAATTTTAATAACAAATATATACATAGCTGCGTGTACGGAACCCCAAAAATCTAGACTGAACGCCGGCAGCGAACAAGTATGATAAATCGCAAGACAAGCACTTTGATAAATGGACCTCTTATAACATCAGACTAGCAGAGTTATGAGTCAAGGCTAGATCTCACAGGGGACTCTATGTTACAGGGTTATTACGGAGAGGGTTCTTAGATGATACTCGGTTGCCGGGATGCACATGGTCCCTCTTAAATAGATGACAATTTATCTAAAGAATGTATAATTAATGTTCAAAGGCTTTTTCAAAACGTTAATTTGAATTATTATTCATATATTATTTTTCTTTTTTATATATTACTAGAATATTAATCTTGGTTTTTTCTTTCATATTGTGGTAATCCAGAGTAATCCATCTATATTGCTTAACAATGTATGGCATAATAAACAAGTCTGCAGAATTGATGATAATCCTAAACACAAGTTTCTTAGTTAGGAGTCAGATGTTCTCCCACTTCAACGGTCAAATTATAACTTTCTTTTTTATTACATCTTGTAAATGTGGGTTACGCAATATTTTTGTAATTAACACGTAATAAATAAAATAAATAAATTACCTAAATAAATTATTTATTAAATTAAATTAACAATTAAAAAATAAATTATGCTGTTACCATTTATTTTATACACTATATATTCTTTTATTTAAAATGGCCGTGTCGTATCCGGCTGAATAGAATTCGCTAATCATCACTACATATTATAAAACAAAGTCCCTATATCCCTATGTACGCATAAAACTTTAAAACTACGCAACAGATTTTGATGCGGTTTTTTTTAATAGATAGAGTGATTCCAGAGGAAGGTTTGTACGTATAATAACAATCAATACGGAGTAGAGAAATACTGTAATTTTTGAGGTTTCTGTAAATAATTACATTTTTTCCGCTTACATTGCAAACGCTGGCTAAACCCTACGAGATTTATCAAAAAAATGTACGAAGTATTTGTACACCTTGAAAACAGATTTAAAATGCCGTGAGGACGCGGTTCGAGAGTTTGTTTAAAGACATTCTGTAATTAATTGTAAAAATAAAATACATAGGGAAAATGTAAAAGTAACTAAGTAAAAATGTACTATATGAATTTAGATATTCCAAAGATAGCAGGAAATCTTCTTGGAATAGGGAAAGGAAATTGTTTTTCTCCAAATTTAACACGGGCCACGGGCAGTAATGAATAAATCAAAACTACTGGATCGATTTTAATCTTTTTTTTTACACTGACTGACATGGGACATATATTTTATACCCGTGCGAAGCAGGGGCTGGCCGCTAGTTTACTATATACTTATTTCGCCTATCTTTAATATTTAAATGAGTTAACCTTCTGTAATATATAAATATATTTGTTGTGTATATATTTATTCTGAATCTCTCGCCGTGTGGTATCCGGCTGAATAGAACAGTATCACCATCTTTTCTTACCGAGGGGTCGTAAAAGGCGACTAAGGCAAGTTGACGCGCCGTGTGGTATCCGGCTGAAAAGATCAGAACCACCCTTATTTCTTACCGAGGTGTCATAAAATACGACTAAGGTAAGTTGATGTCAGGCAGGCGGCCGGTCGTAAAATACGTAGCCGAATCATGTGACAACATGTTTATAGTATGTTGTGCCGACCCCACTTAGAGTGGGATAAGGGCAGGATGAAGATGATGATTTTTTTTTAATTATTTGCACACGTTCTTCTGTCAGCAAAATGAGCAATTTAATACTTCATGTGTGATAGGCAAATTGTAAATAAATACTTAGATACCCGAATACACCCAGCCACGACGACCCTTGGCATGAAGGAAAGAAGGTTTGGACCGAAGAAAACATACAATACATAATTGAAGGTACTTTAACATTTAAGTTCACGCGAACACAGTCGGGGGCAAAACTAGTTTATTCAGTGGATGTGTATCAGGAAGTAATTATTGGAATTACTTAAGGAAAAAAATAGAGTTTCATTTTATTTGATCCGCGTTGACATCCGGAATCCATATTTATCCGCCAATTAATACGGCAGTTCACAGACTGAGGTGGTAAATCTGCGAAGTTCCATAGTACAAAAATAAACAAACACACACACACACACATACACACACACATATATATATACCTATCTATTTTTTCCTTTTTTTAAGTTTCTTTTTTTTGTACTATATTCTGAATCTCGGAAACGACTCTAACGATTTTCATAAAATTCAACTTGTCTTATCATTCTCGTCTTTCACTTAATATACTAGCACTACCCCATAATATCTGGTAAAGAAAACAATTTTATTTATCTCCGTGTGTCTTTCTATTTCAGTGTTAATCACTCGGATGTAATAAACCAGTAATATCTCAAGGCTTCCGATCGACTCGCCCGGTTTTTAATCAACGCAGTAATCCGGGCAAATCCTCCGATGTAGCCCGGCTGTATTATACGATAAACATATCAACGGTTAACCCGTTTTAAGGAGATGAACAACTTTTTTTATAACTAGTGACGTAACCAAGTTAAATATTTCTAGCCGTTCTTTTCCGCACATAAGTATTCTTAGTGTTTTCTTATTTATTTCTTTCTTTTTATACATACAGTTAGAAAAGAGAAAGAAAAAGTAAAAAGCATATTTATAAAAGGGGACTTAAAAAGGAAAGGATCCCTAAAAGGGATCTCTTCCAATCAACCTTTGAGTAATAGAAGGAAAAGGACAAGAAGTAAAGAAGAAAAAGAATACGGGTAATATAGAGAAAAAAAAAATGAAAAAGTTTATATAAATTTAACTATCTAAAATATAAATTAATTTTGGTAAAATAAATAAATGAAAAAGATGCTACTAATACATAAGTAAATTGCACTATGCGCTATAAGTTGACCGTTTTGTATGACATTTTAAATAATAAGCGTTTTGTAGCTAATAAAAAATATTAATTAATAATATTAAATTTTAAATATTAGACAATGGGCTACAGTTCTGTAGTTTTGGGCAATTCTTAATAAATGGCAACAGGTTAATTACCAAATTTATTTTTTATTAGCCATAACAAAAAAACGCTTATTATTTAACATGGTCAATTACTAGTGCACTTACCTTAATAACTTAAGACAAATATTTTCTAGTCTATAACTTAAATACCGAAAGGGAAAGAGATTTGCCTATTAATACTAATAAATCATTCCACACATTTAACTCATTGCAAGGTGTATGCATTACACCATAGCTGTCTTTTACGATGAGAGGAATATTCAAACCCACATATTTTTTAATTAATATACCGCCGTGTGGTATCCGGCTGAATAGAATAGTACCACCCTCATTTCTTACCGAGGTGTCGTAAAAGGCGACTAAGGTAAGTCAACCCGCCGTATGGTATCCGGCTGAGTAGAATAGTACCACCCTCATTTCTTACCGAGGTGTCGTAAAAGGCGACTAAGGTAAGTCGACCCGCCGTGTGATATCCGGCTGAGTAAAAAAGACCAACCTCATTTCTTACCGAGGTATCGTAAAAGACGACTAAGGTAAGTCGACCCGCCGTTTGGTATCCGGCTGAGTAAAAAAGACCAACCTCATTTCTTACCGAGGTATCGTAAAAGGAGACTAAGGTAAGTTGACCCACCGTGTGGTATCCGGTTTAGTAGAATAGACCACCCTCTTTCTTACCGAGGTGTTGTAAAATACGACAGAGGTAAGTTGACGTCAGGCAGCTGGACAGTCGTAAAAACGCAGCCAAATCATGTGACAGCATGTTTACAACATGTTGTGCCGACCCCACTTAGAGTGGGATAAGGGCAGGAAGATGATGATATTTTTTTTTTACCATAATCCTCTCTAGTACAATAGTTTTCTGTTGAAACCAAAAATTAAGTTTACATCCTCATTGGAAAGTTTAAGAAATGTTATGTTAAAAACTTCCTGCGAAAAAGATCCCGAAACATTCCGTTGTTATTTCTAACTTGCCAATCCTGTTTCTTCAATAAATAAACGACACTTAAGGAGATTAAACAAATTAAAAGATATTATTACAGCGGACGTAATAAGAGATACCCACTTGACTTGGAAGTAAAGGAAATTGTTCTTTTATTTTAATTATCATTCTCTCTAAAGCTTCTTTAATATGAGATTAATATGAAAATGTTTTTATGTTTTTTTCCATTTAGTGGCGTATTTTTTGGGAGTTTGCGGTGGTATTTTTTAACAAAAAGTAATGAATTATTTTGCTATAATTCGCGATGAGAAATTTATATATAATGCCTAATTTAAGGTGTACTATTCCGTTTATGCTTCGTAAAACGCTTGCTGTTCTGCTAACTTTTTAGAATGGGTTTCGTAAAAAAGATGGTTCTCATTTCATGGGAGTGATGATTTATGAATACGATATCCCATTATACTATACTATCCCACTGATGGACATAGGCCTCGTCTCTCCGTTTTTAGAGAGAAGAACCGGAGCTAAGACTTACCACGCTGCTCCAATGCGAATTGGTAGATTACACATATACCCAGAATTCTAACTACATATACTCAGAATTCTACTAGCTGGCTACTGATTGGAAGGTTATCCCCAAAGAGAAGAACCAGCAACTCAGCGGACGCTCTTTTTTCTCTCAAAAAAAGGCCACATATACATTATTTCAGTCTACAGCTTGGCTGGCCACAGTTCCGAGGTAAGACTTTTTATCATTTATATAATCTTTTATTATAAGTATGCTTTGTTTAATTTAATCGAGTTTTAAGATATTTTCTGAACTCTGCAAGTCTAAAAATTAGTCTAAATTACGCTACGCCACGCACTAACATTTTATTAAGTACGCGTGCACTTAATAACATTGATGTATGAAGTCGTTGGCTTCGTTAAAAATTTAATCGAGTAATAGTCCATCACTTGTATCCATCGCGTGCCAAGCCTCCATACGGCTGCAACCGTAAAGTTCCATCCGTAGAATTGCACTTTCGTGACAATTATACTCAGTCTATTCTATTGTGATCGTTATTCTTAATTCTGCTCAAGGCTAGTTTACTTAACTCCCTGTTCCCCTTTCTTGAACACTATTAACTGTTATATATAAAATTTTAATTTTATAACTAACTAGTAATTGCCTGCGGCTCCGCCCTCGTGAAAAGAAAAAAAAACCGTTATATAGTATTTTGATGACCATAAAAATGGTTAAAGTGGGTCAACCTTAAAAGCTAGGCATATGCTGTGGCGGACTTTTATTTAGAACTTACAGAGGGGAACAATTTTGTAGTACATGATTTTTGAATAACTTTCACTGTTTACTTAGCGCACGCAAGGAAAGCTTTTAAATTTGCCATTTTTGTAATATTTTTATTGCTGCTCCTTTCCTAGTCAGCTTAGCGTGATTTTATATAGCCTATAGCCTTCCTCGATAAATGGATTATCTTACACTGAAATATTTTTTTGTAATCGGTCCAGTAGTCCCTGAGATTAGCGCGTTCAAGCAAACAAACTCTATAGCTTTATATATTAAGTATATATTTTCGCTAGGAAGTCTAAAGCTACCTAAAAACTTAAACCTTAAACAAGAGATATCACCCATGAGAGTTATATTTATGTAATTAAAGAAATTTCAATTCAACAAAGTGCATTCCCTTGACATTGCGTGCTTTAGTGCCATAAAAGCTACGAACAGTGTGCTGAAGTAAGGATAGTATTCGTGATAATTTTGCAACAATAGACAAATTCGTTTCACGCAGAGGTTCGGTTTTTACGATAGCGGTATAGCTAAATCGCAATAAACCTATGTTTTCACTGTTTGGTGACGTCATGTTCTCGTTATTTGACCGCCATGTTTTATCTATCGCAAAGATGTCTTGCTGATGTTTAAACCGTAAGGAATTGTACAACTGGCTAAGTATACTGGTAATATTTTCATATTAATTATTAATAAAGAGAGAGATAAAGTGAGAAAGATAGAAACAGTGTTTAGTGACGTCATGTTTTCATTGAGTGACCGAAATTTTTAATTTTTCGCAAAGTATTCTTGATCATTAGTAAACCGTAACGAATTGTACAACTGGCTAAGAATGATATTTTTTATATTAATTATTAAGAAAGAGAGAGAAAGATAAAAAGAGAAAGAGATAAGATGCGTTTAAAAATTCGTACAAAAAGCTAATGATATGGTTCCCTTAAGCGCACAAATGCATCTATTATTTCGCAGGTCAAAATAACGTATACCTTACTTATATTATAAATCAAGTCTGTGTCTGTTTCTGTTTATTAGTCTTTTATGCATTACGGGTAAACCACAGGACCAAAATAAACAAAATTTTCTAAAATTCAAGCTTATATATCAGGCTAACTTGTAGATTATAAAAAATCCCATTTCTCCTTCGAGAATAAGAAAAGAAATATGGTAATTAACGGTATTTTTGTCAGTAAATTCGAAACAAACGAAGTTGCAACGTAACGGAGTTGCATATTAGAAGAACCGGCAAGAAACTAGGCGGAAGCTTATTTCAGAATACAATTATTAGAAGCCATATTTTGCAATATTTTGAAACGAAAACATTCGCCAAGTTTGACAAGTTTCAGTAAGAGCAATTTTTTGAACCAGCAGATTTTCCGATTCAATAGTAATTGTGGATTAAAATTTAAATAAAGAATTTTTTGAATTAGAATTCGAATTTTCAAAGTTGATCAATAACAAAGATCAAGTCCTTTAGCAATGAGATTGACGATGCAAACAGAAAAATAGAGCCCTCTATACCGTTACTTGTTAATTACACAACACATATTATGTTTATTCACGCAAAGGCACGAAACAAAGTGGTTGCCGCCAACCTATCCCGTCCCTAATCCCGTAATCCCGTCGTATCCCGCCATACCGTGTTCGCATCCCGTAATCGCAAGATATTCTTACCGTATCGATTGTACGCTGTTCTTAATGGAAAGGGAACTTTGGGTTAATGAAAATTTAGATAAAGTTTGGTTCGAGTAACATCTTTCCCCATTCCTACACATTATCGTTCGTTAATTTTGAAACTCAGTAAATGTCCTTTTGTGGAATGCTTCTAAAGGTAGAGACATACAACTTCTGCTTCCTGCCCTTATCCCTCTCTGAGTGGGGTCGGCATACCATGTTATAAACATGCTGTCACATGATTTGGCTGCGTTTTTACGACCGGCCGCATGCCTGACGTCAACTTACCTCTGTCATATTTTAGGACACCTCGGTAAGAAATGAGGTTGGTCTATTCTACTCAGCCGAATACATGCAGAATTTGTAAGAACTCTTGCACTAACCGACACCGATGACACAACAATACACAAGCACTGCACACATTCACCACCACAATCTCAACAATTGTTTCGCCCCGTAACTGAAGCATCGTCAGGAGATAGACTCCACGACAATATCGCAAAAAATCTTTTATCGCGGATTATAGCAGAATAATATTCTCATTACTTTTGAAGAATTATTTTACTATAAACAAACAATCAAACACATAGTTTATAGTGTGTAATATTGACGTCGACCAAAACTATTGTAGGTAGTTCATGTAATATTAAAAACTGGCTACGCATTTTTTTGATCTGGTCTAGTCTCTGTCACTTTTGTACCGACATCAAAGTACACCCGACCCGTAGTATATACAACAACGCAATATTGGACCGACCATCTGTTAAAGGTTTCTGTATTTTGCCATGTATTACTTTTATTTCGTTTCCCGCTAGAACTAGTGGAACTGAAAATATCGCTTCAAAATCTGAACCAAATATACGAATATAGTTCTCATATGCGAAGAAAGTTATTTTTTTTCTATTCTACCGACGTTCTTTCGATGATATAGGTATTTTTATAGATCCATTTGCTTTCCGCAACCTTCTCGATAGATACCGAGAAAGACAATTGAGAAAATTGTTTCAGTAGGGGTTTTTAATGAGAACTTTAATATTAGTATTGCCTAGTATTGTCTAAGTAAGTTTATAGTTGCTGTCAAAAACTAACCGGATTAATTCAGAGTGCAAAATGCATGTGCACGTTACTGTCTTGACATTCCGCCACGAAACCATACAACGCCCTATCTGAACAAACACAATCTTTTGAAAATGAAAGCAAGGCGCAAATTAAATCTGGCTGGTCTTCTAGTGCTAAACACGAAAGCACCAGAATATTTATTTAAAAAACTTATTTGAGTAGTTCGTAAAGTGAGTACTTGTAAGAAATTAAGCGTTCCACGTCATTGTTAAGATGCTTTCAGTTTTAAATACGCCGCAACCAGGTGTTGGAATAATATTACACCACCTATAAGAGATTTGTCAAGTAAATACTCTTTTAAATGTAAGCTCAAAAAAATTTTGTTGGAGAAGCAAAAGGAATTTGAAAATTATGCGGCTGATATTTCTTTATTTTAAAACTAGTAGAATGTAATTAAATATTATCATTAGTATAATTTTATGTTATTTTTTAATAAATATTATATGTAAGTTTATTTAGTTGTTATGTTTAATTATGTATATCTGTTTTTAGTTTTTGTTATTTGTTGTTATTTTCACTGTTTCGATTTCTAGTTTGGTTTTAGTCTGTGTATGGTTGTACATACTCTGGCATACACCACCGTGGCATCACAGGCTTTGGCTGAAAATCAGCGCAGCATTTGTGATGCTAACACAACTGCGGCGCCATGCTGAGCTGAATGTCTTTTATATGCGGTGGCATATTTATTATTATTATTTTTTTCATTACTTTTTATTTCTTTTTTGTTATTATATTAAACACTTTAAACTTATTTAGTTGTAAGCTTTTATGAATTAGTTTGTAGCACCGTGTATAGCGCACAGATGAATAAATGCGTTTCTTTCTTTCTTTCTAATACCACACGGCGGGTGAGCTTTCCTTAGTCGCCTTTTACGACACCTCGTTAAGAAATGATGGTGGTATATTCTAATCAGCCGGATACTCAATTTTGGTTTTCATCGCTTACCACAGATAAAAGAAACTGCTTTTTTATTGATCTAAAATTATGATTTTTGATCTAAATCTTACTTTTTTATTGTTCAGAAAAAAAACAGGATACAATTTCACCGCATGTGTGCAGTTTATTTTATTTCACGTTCGCATCAATTGTACCATGCTTGGGACCTGAAGGGCGCCAGTGACAACGCAATATTAAAGACAACATATGTCACCGGTCCCTACGAGTTGTATCGTACTGTGTAATACATTTATCTCTATTTATTACTAGCTGCTGCCCGCGACTTTATGTGAACTTCACTTCTGAGATAAAAAGTAGATAGTGTCACCCAAAGAGGAGAAAATACACACTGGCGAAGGTTACAGTGACTTTGACTTTCAGTTCCACAATTCGTGGGTTCGAATTCCGCTGAAAGCCCAAAAATATACTTATTTAAACGTACTTATTTAAAAATTATATCGTATATATTTTCCAGTTATCGAATAGTCTCTACTTCTATTCTTTTCTATTCTATTCAATAAAATGTTTGGCACACCTGAGTCACTTGGTTTTGTTTGTTTACATTTAGTTAATTACTTAAACCTATGGAGCAGTGGACGGCCATCGGTTGAAGACACTTTAGATATATCTTTTTTAATAATATTATATTTAAATGTTAATATTGTGTGTGTGTATATATGTGTATATATATATATATATATATATATATATATATATCTCTCTCTCTCTCGGAAACGGTTGCAACGATTTTCCTGAAATTCAGCATGCAAGAGGTTTTGGGGGAGAAAAATTGATCTAGTTTGGTTTAGTGAAAAAAAAAGAAGCATTTTATCCCTGTTTTAGGGCATTAAAAAAATATAAAAATTTACATTAAATGAAAAAAAACAAGCTATTTTTGCCGGTTATTGTCAAGTAAATTACGCAAGGCTCAGTCAACCAGACACTATTTTTTTAGAATAGCGAATTGCGTATTATGGATCGCCACAAAGTAGCTCCTAATTCTATAGAAAAAATAAGCTATTTTTGCCGGTTATTGTCAAGTAAGCTACGCAAGGCTCAGTCAACCAGACCCAATTTTTTTAGAATAGCTAATTGCGTATTATGGATTGCCACAAAGTACATATTCACAAATACATGTCGAATGAAATGTGTATTTTTTTTAATTCCCTAACAGCAGTGATAGAGCGTTTATTAACCGTCTCTAGTTAGTAGCATATGCGGGGTCCGAATGTACACCCATTATTGACCCCAAATACTAAATTGCAAGTCACCAGATTGATTGAGATAAATCACGCTATAGGCGAATTGGCTTTTTTCTGATTGTATTAGTTTATACAAACTCCGTCAAGAGTTTTGATTCCATACTAATATTATTAACGCGAAAGTCTGTTTGTCTGTCTATTATGGTTCACTACCTGTGCCTGCGGCTTCGCCTGCGTGGTAAATCAGTGTATTTAATTGAAATTTTGAACATAAAAGTGTGAGTTAACAATACGAGATAGATACTTGTTGTCGCGGACTGTTTTTTAGTATTGTTCTAGATCTACAATTCTCCGGTACATTTAATATTTTGTAGTATTGTTGTAGATCTACAATTATCTGTTACAATAATACAAAAAGTAAGTAATTATGTAATTATATAATTAATCCGCGATAAAGTATAGAGAAATATGTATCAGGTATGAAAACGGATATTCCGGATATTCTTAATTTAACATTATAATAAATAAATAAATATATATATGGGAAACTTACACACACGGTCGTCCGTCCCCAAAGTAAATAGCTTAATACATGTGTTATGGGTTAGAGACGACTAGTGAATATATACTTATATTTTTTTTAAATACACCCAGACTCAAAAACCAACAAATTCATTTATAGAAAATGTTGGCCCTCGACGGGAATGAAACCCGCGACCCTCGAAGATGAAGGCAGGGTCAACGGGCCAGTCAATATATATTTACTTTATCGCGGATTATAGCAAAATAATTATATTATTACTTTTTTATTATGGATCTCCGTAAAGTATCGCCTGATTCTATAAATTATCTAAGTATATATTAACGCCGTGTGGTATCCGGCTGAATAGAATAGTACCACATTCATTTCTTACCGAGGTGTCGTAAAAGGCGACTAAGGTAAGACGACCCGCCGTGTGGTATCCGGCAGAATAGAAAAGACCAACCTCATTTCTTACCGAGGTGTCGTAAAAGGCGACTAAGGTAAGTTGATCCACTGTGTGGTATCCGGTTGAGTAAAATAGACCACCCTCTTCTTACCGAGGTGTCGCAAAATACGTCTGAGGTAAGTTGACGTCAGGCAGGCGGCCGGTCATAAAATACCTAGCCAAATCATGTGACAACATGTTTGTAACATGTTGTGCCGACCCCACTTAGATGATCTAAGTTTATATTTAAAAAAAGTACCAGTAGTCCAGCTACAAGTATTTAAGGGAATTTCTAACTTAAACATCACATTTAGGTCAGAAACTCACAAAGAGGCAATATTGTGGAGTAGACAAAGGCGCAGGTATCCAGGTCTCTGTGATTAAAACCTGAGCACGTCAAAGCTTTTTATTGCCGCCGGTAAACCTGCTTATCCGTATTATAATAAAAAAGGTATGTTAAAATTAAAACTTGGTATATAATTAATTAAATTTAGTTGGTATAATTTAATTAGTAATCCTACAGCGTTTTTATAATTTACTAGAAATCGCCAGCGGCTCTGCTCGCTTAGAAAGATTAAAATCGTAATATAATATTTTGATAGCCATAAAAATGTTTAAAGTGGGCTAACCTTAAAAGCTAGACATATGCTATAGCGGACTTTTATGTAGAACTTTAAGAGGGGAACAATTTTACAATACATGATTTTTAAATAACTATTAACGTTTACTTAGCGCACGCAAGGAAATCTTTAAATTTTGCCGTTCTCATATTATTTTTTATTGCTGCTCCTCTCATATTTAACCACCAAATCAAACAATCTCTTCAGCTTTATATATTAGTATAGATTACAAGCTATAACTATATATACTAATATATAAAACTGAAGAGTGTTTGTTTGATTGTTTGAACGCGCTAATCTCAGGAACTACTGGGCTTTAAAAAAATCTTTGATTGTAAGATAGTCCATTTATCGAGGAAGGCTATAGATATATAACATCAAGTTAACATAAATAGGAGAGGAGCAGCAATAAAAAATATTGCAAAAACGGCAAAATTTAAGGCTTTCCTTGCATACCCTAAGTAAATAGTGAAACTTATTCAAAATCCGCCGTCTGGTATCCAGCTGAGTAGAATGGACCACTCTCATTTCTTACCGAGATGTTGTAAAGGGTGACTAAGGTAAGTTGATCTGCCGTGTGGTATCCGGCTGAGTACAATAGACAACCCTCATTTTTACCGAGGTCTGGTAAAAAGCGACTAAGGTAAGTTGACGACAGGCAGGCGGTCGGTTTTAAAATATCTAGTCAAATCGTATAACCTATTTATAACATGTTGTGTCGACCCTTCTTAGAGTGGAATATGGGCAGGAGAATGATGTTTAGTATATGGCAAGTAAATAGGTAACTTTCTCTTACCGTTACACTTTCTCCATACCAAATATTACATCAATGCCTTACATTTAGAATTGAAAGAAGAACCTTTACACTTTCGCATTTATCACACGGATTCAATGTGGTATCCGTTAATGACTTGCGAATCGGACCGTGACGATATGGGTACCCAATTATCGTATCGGATCCGGCTCGTCCAGTGCTAACCGAATTGGGGTTAAAACTGTCACGTCATATAGTTAGATTGATTAAGTTATGTTGTGTAATTGTTTGGGCTTTGATTGTTTGGGTAGGGGCTACGAATCGATTGTCATAATCCGCTGAAATGGGATATAATTGTTATTGCTTTTCTGGACAGACGAGTCATTATATTGAATACAAGCAAATTCATTAATTCTTTGCCAATAAAAGCGTAAACGAGACTCAAGTCTTGGAAGCAATTATTAACACCCGACAGAAATTTGTTACATTTAGGGCCTGTTTCACAAGTTACTAATAAACTGTCAGTTAGTTTATTCGGAACATATCCGACACATATCTCGGAATTTTGCGTTTCTCAGGTTTCTAATACGCTTATTCAGCATTTAGAGCCCCTCATAAGTTAACAGGTAGATCATGTGGCTGTTACTTTGTTTATATGCTGGATAACAAATACCTATTTCAAAATGGCCGCGATTTTTGTTTTTTTTTAATTTTTCACTTTTTTTTAAGTTTTGCTGGTTCGAAAAGCTGTTCCTACCGAGAAGAGCCAGCAAAACTCGGCGGTTGCTCCTTTAAAAGTATAATTCTTATTACTAGTTACATTTAGTCATTACTGTCTTGTAAAGGGCGAAGAGTAGCTATGTCCACATTCTTATGTTCTAAGTAATCCTCAGCAGTATAGACTCGATAGTATAGCCAGTACAGACTGGAGAATTTAGAAACGACAAAGAAAGTGTGATCCCTGGGTAAAGAGCGTTTTGAGACATTTAAAATATCGCTTAAGTTACCCCCTTTTAAATGGTTCGGCGGAAGAGTTAATAATACTTGCTTTGTCACGTTTTCCATAATAAAACACATAATTGGTATAATTTCATGGTCGATGAACGCTTAATTAATTAACCAATAGGGGATGGGGCATAATAAGTTAATAAATTGTAACCCCTCACAATTTTATAATTTAATATTCATACTTATATTAAATATTGCTTAAGTTTGTCTGTTTGTCGCCTTTTTGCGATGAAATGCGATGATTCCAGCGATTAATTTTGTTTTAAAATAATTAGGGTTGTTGCTAATAAAAATTAATTTGTAATTACCAGTTGCCATCTATTAACAACTGCCTAAAACCTCAGAACTGTAGCCCATTGTTTAATATTTAAAATTTAATATTATTAATGGATATATTTTATTAGTTACAACAAACAAAACGCTTATTATTTAAATTTCAAACAAAACGGTCAACTACTATTGGGTCAATTACTAGTGCCATTACCTTATTTATACATATAATAAAACAGTCTCCTGCCGCGTCTGTCCGTATGTATAATTAAAAATCACTGCTTTTCATGGGATTTTCTTCAAAATACTCCTGTGATAAGTCCAGTGGTGAAACCGCGCGACTCTCGAGGTCACAGATTCAAACCCCGGGCAGCCACCAATGAGTTTTTCTGTTAAATTCCTTCTGTGATGATGGGGAATGATATGAAAGAAACATCCTGAGAAAATCTGCACATCTCTAGTGAATTCTGGGGATATGTGTAACCTAAAAATTCGTATTGGAGCAGCGTGGTGGGTTTTAGCTCCAAACACTCTCTAAAAAAACGAAAAGAGAATCTTATACCCAGCAGCAGCAGAAACGGGCCATTACTTTACAAAGTTAGTGTTTAAGTTACAAAGACGAGGAAAAGTGCCTTTGCTATTCTTCTAAAAACTTTAGCCTTATAAAACTTTTCAAATTCAAAATATTCTTTATTCAAATAAACTTGCAAACAAGTGCTTTTGAATCGCCAACCCTACTTCTGGTTCGGAAAGCTGTTCCTACCGAGAAGAGCCAGCAAGAAACTCGGCTGTTGCTCTTAAAAAAATACAATTATTAATATTATACCGCCCTTTGTACGTATACATAAGTTTACTTTAAGTCCGTATGTATTTTTATGTGTTTTATGTGTTTGTACAATAAAGTTTTTATCTATCTATCTATCTAGTTACATCTAATCGTTTCTATCTTGTGCAGGGTCGGACAGTAGCTGTATCCACGCATACGCATTCTTATCGTCTAAATTATCCTCAATTTGTGTTTTTAAACTGATGATATGACAAAGCTAAAATTAATTGCTGAATTTTATTATAGAATCTTATACCCAGACCTACAAACGATTTACGTTTGCAAGGCGCAAAGCAGGAGCCGCAAGCTTATGTCGGTTCCTACTTTGCCTCTTCTACACATCACCTATCGCATCTGCTATCTGTATCAGCCTCTGTTTTATCAGTCAAATATATATACAGAGGGCATTTATTTTTCAAAGACAATCCGAACTGCAGATTGAGTTATCCGGAAGTCAGGTGTTTGTTGCCCGCACGCCAGGCCGGAAATCCGGAAGTTTTATGCGCAAATCGACGTATCTCTCGCATTCTGATCTCGTATCCCGTTGAGGTCCGGAACGAATCGGAAAACGGATGTTGTTGAGCTCTATACAAACATTTTTTCTGTTGTTTTTCCTGATAGAATTCGAACCTAATGGATTTCACTAAAAATTCAACATCCTTACAATTTATAGGCACATGGTAATAAAAAATCTTAATTGTATCAAATTTATCAATGCACTGTAATGTAAAAGCACAATCCTCCTGTCCTTATTCCACTCTAAGTGGGGTAGGCACAACATGTCGACCAACTTCCTGCCTGCTGTCAACTTACCTTATTCGAATTTTACGACACCTCGGTAAGAAATGACGGTGGTATATTCTGCTCAGCCGGATATCACGCGGCAGGTCGACTTATCTTAGTCGCCTTTTACAACACTACGGTAAGAAAGAGGGTGGTCTATTCTACTGAGCCGGTTACCATACGGCGGCTCGAATTACCTTAACCGGCTTTTACGACACCTCGGTAAGAAACGAGGGGTGTCTATTCTACTCAGCCGGATACTGCACTTGGTATGTCGGTTCCTAATTTGTCCGTCATATACATTACCAATTTTTTTATAATTATGTATATTATAGTTAATGCATATTATATGAAAGCAATTAATAAACTATGAATACTATAATAAATCTATATATATAAAAAAAAAGTTGGTCTAAGTTACACTATTTATAACTCAAGAACGGATGAACCAATTCGGCCGAAAATTGGTGGAGAGGTTGCTTAGAACCAGGAAACGGACATAGGATACCTTTTATTCCGTTCGACCGCATTTATTTTATCCCGTCAAGTCACTATAAATCGTGGTATTACAAGAACGACTATGACATTGAATAACAAAACGCAAATGTCAGTGGAATACAAAACATAGATGACAGCTAAACGTAATTTTTCGTTGGTGAAGTATGGTAAAATATTTGACAATTATCAAAATAATAGTGTTACAACATGTTTTTAATACAACCTCCTTCATTGAGTTGGTCATTAATATGAAAAAGCATTGTGGCTGTCATATGAGTCATTAAATTGTTGAGAAAGAGTAAATGGGTTGACTCTGGGAAAACTGTTTTTATTTATTGAATAAGTATAATAATATAATAAGTACAAAGGAGAAATAGCGTCGTTTATTATATTCAGGAGAGGATGTAACCTAAACTCACAAATAGAGCGGACAAAAGGAATATCTGGAAATTTAAAGAGTTTAAAGAAAAGACAAATGACGATCAATATCTTGAGAGAACACGGAGAGTGCGAATTTCGTATAATTTGAGAGATAGTTGCGATATGCGATGCTATGGAATAAAAAATGGAGTTTTTATTGGAGAGATTATTATGATGATATTATGATGGTAATTGGTATTCAATTTATTAACTCTGTAAGATCAACGTGACGATGTGCTATGTGAGACCATAGACGCGCCCGTGACTATTGTTCGATGGAACTGTCAGCTAGAATGACGATTATTCTCTGGATTTGTTCCAGTTGTAACAATTGTTTTCTAGACTGTGGTCATCTGCAACGACTGTCAGCTAGACTCTGCCTAGATGTGGTGATTGTTATTTGAGCGTTATCATTTGCGAGTCTGTTTGCGTTTGTATCTGCTGAGTTGGTTGCCACTTATTGAGCTGTGTTATGCCATGACAGTGATTGAGGGTGAGCTTAAGGTGCGAAATGATTTTTCTTTTACAGATTAAAAGAGCAAGTATTGATTTTCTTGCCGATTCTTCTCAGTAAAATCAACATTCCGAATCGGTGGTAGATTCATTCCCAGAAGTCAGCTTAAGAGATTTGCGGGGTCGCAAATATTGTCAGGATGGTCGACTGTTACAACATGTTTTTAATTCAACCTCCTTCAGAGTTAGTCATTAATATGAAAAAGCACTGTGGCTGTCATATGTGTCATTGAGTAGTTTTTGAGAAAGAGTAAATGAGTTGACTTTGGGAAAATTGATTTTTATTATTGCATAAGAATAAAGGAGAAATATCGTCGTTAGTTATAATAGCTAAACGTCACTAAATACTATAAAACAAAGTCAGTTTCTCTGTCTGTTCCTATGTCCCTATATCCCTTTGTATGCTTAAATCTTTAAAACTACGCAACAGATTTTGATGCGGTTTTTTAATAGATAGAGTGATTGAGGAGAAAGGTTTATATGTATAATCTAACATATTATAAACTTTTATTATAAACATTCAATATGGAGTAAAGAAATACTATCATTTTTGAGGTTTCCAATGTGATGTCGTAAATAATTACATTTATTTTCCGTTTACAATGCAAACGCAGGCCGAACCCTACAATATTTGGCAAAATAATGTACTAAGTATTTGTACACCTTGAAAAGGTCTACAGGAAACTCCGCGATGGTATACATATTATGTCTATCTCTTATGGACCCACAATAGCGTTTTTTTGACATTTTCTTCTTCATTTGTAATTTCAATGAACATTTTCGAAGATATTACAGATTTAAAATGCAGGGTATAGCGATTGCGCGCTTTGACTTATAACACTTCGAATTTAGCTGCGATTGGACGGGTTTTTTTTCACATGGCCGACTATATGTCGCTTTATCAAGAGTAACCTCTAAAGAAAACATGTTTTTATTGTGTAATGAAGATTCTTTCTTTATGACAAAAAAAGCTATGAATGTTGTATATAAATACATTCTGTAATTAATTGTAAAAATAAAATACTCAGGGAAAATGTAAAAGTAAATAAGTAAAAATTTAGTATATGAATTTAGATATTCCAAAGATAGCAGGGAATTTTCATGGTATAGGGAAAGGGGAATTGTTTTTTTTTTTTATACAGAAAAAAGCTCCTTATGGGTACCGCCGCCCGACGGGGACAGGCGGCAGTTATGTCGGACTCGCACCGACATAACTGCCGCCTGTCCCCGCCGATGGCAAGGACAGGGTATCATTGTACATATTGCCCCCATCCCGGCAACAGCTCTGATCCCAGAGAACAAACGCCTTCTTCGGGTAGGGGCCCGTCGAAAGAGAAGCCCCCCTCCGCTAACCGGTGCATCGGTAGCACCAGATGCACCGACCGCCTCGGGGACCTGTAAGCCAGGCGTCCGATATACTCCGTTCGGAACACCCGAAGGTCCCCAGTTAGGGCGGCAGACGATGGGCTTGGGCGAGTCACTAACACCTGGACTCACCAGCAGCAGATTGGATCCAGAACAACAGTTCGTGGAACCGCTCCGCCGCTCCCTTCACCCACCTCCGCAGAACAAAGGGAGGACATCGCTGCCCACGGGCGCTCCCTGCCCACCGTGTTTGTTATGTCACGGTCAACAGGGAGAGACCGCGCCCCAAGTAGGGACCACAACGCCTTGGTGGGCGTTGCCGCCCCCACCGGGTAATTTTTTAAAGAGGTTTTCTTCCTCGCAACCCGAAGGTCCCCGTTCCCATTGCTGTGCTTCCGGGTTTCGCCGACGGTGGCCGTAACCATGTCCAGCTAGACTTAGAGTAAGCCCAACCGGACCCGTCGCTCATTAGGAACCCCACCCCAGCCCCCCCGGAGTTCCCGGCCTGTCCAGATTGCCCTCTGCTAATCAGAAGGACAACTGGATTGGCCACCCCACAGTGGCCCGTTCGCCAAGACTAAGCTTGCACAGGGTGCGCCACGAGGAGGCCGACAACTTTGGCACCCCAGGGGAATTGTTTTACTCCAAATTTGACGCGTGTGGGCCACGGGCAGTAATGAATAAAACATAACTGCTGGATAGATTTTAATCATTTTTTTTACTGAGTGACAGAGGCTATATATTTTATACCCGTGCGAAGCCGGAGCGGGCCACTAGTACTATAATAAAATAAAATAACTATATTTTTATCAATGCTGTGTGTTATCCGGCTGAACAGAATATACCACCCTCATTTCTTACTGAGGTTTCGTAAAAGGCGACTAAGGTAAGGTAAGGTGACCCGTCGTTTAGTATCGGGCTAAGTAGAATAGACCACCCTCATTTCTTAACAAGATGTCGTAAAAGGAGACTAAGGTAAGATGACCTGCCGTGTGGTATCCGGTTGAGTAGAATAGACCGAAATCTTTCTTGCTGAGATGTGGTGAAATACAACTAAGGTAAGTTGAGACCGTCAGGCAGGCGGCTGGTTGTAAAATATGTAGCCAAATCATGTAACATCATGTTGTGCCGACCCCACTTAGAGTGGGATAAGGGCAGGAAAATGATGATATCGTGACGTTGTAATAGGGTTTTATTTGACCGTATCCTACTAATATTATAGATGTGAAAGTTTATGAGTATTGATGTATGTTTGTTACTCCTTCACGGCGAATCCACTGAACTATTATCGATGAAATTTGGCACAATTATTCCTTATACACCGGAATAACATATAGGCTATAGAAATCCTGTTAATTCTACAGGAATAGGACGATATTGAAAAGCACCTAACCTATCACACGACAACAGTCCACGCGAACGAAGTCGCGGGTAATAGCTAGTCCACCATAAATCATTTCCCAATACACCCAACAATATAGAGTGGTTTTATGTGTATTTCATTCACGGTAAATGCGGAATATAAAACTGCCGTCATTTCTCCATTTTTCATATTTCACAATGAAATATGTGACCGTCAGACACTAACAGAGTTTGTAGGTGATTTTAATGAAACTCTCGCGGAGTACTTTAAAAATTTTCTATTTCACTAATTTCTAAAATTAAATTGTCCTGATTCATGTGAAAGTCCTGGCCGTTGGTGGAATGGTACACGTGATCCTGCCTTCAGCTCCACGGGTCGCGGATTTGATTCTCCCGTAGGGAGACATTTTCCCGACATTGAATAAAATTAAAAAAAGTTGATCTTCGATCCAGGGTGTATTTATGTTTTAAGTACTTTTTAAAATTATATAACTAGAATATACATATACCAGTTAAACACCTGGAATTATTACTTAACTAGCCCGTTGGCGCAGTGGGTAGTGCCCCTGCCTCCAGCTCCTCGGGTCGCGGGTTTGATTTACCGTAGGGGACGGACGACCGTGTACATAAGTGTCCCATATATTTATTTATTTATATTAAGTACCGATCAGTTTTGGAGCAGCGCCGTCTAAACTCTAGCCCTTCTTTGCAATAAGAAAGCAGAAAACTTTGTTCAGCGATGAGCAGCAAAAGTAAAATACTCATAATCTACTTTACAATGTGTAGATCTAATAACTAGGCCGTACTACTTAATATAATCACGTCTGTAATTCATACTACTTAGATATTAAAGGAATCACTCACTTGATACTCACAATTATAATGCGCAGAGTACTGAGGCGTGATAAATAAGTGACAACTGTAATGTAGAGTTGTCGATTAGTCAATTTCTAGACAAAAAGGCTGAGGGTGCAATAAGTTCGTGTAAAATTTTAATAAACAGTAAAATGATAACTGTTAATGATACTGTTATTTTGTCTTCCGAAGCTCTTTTATTAAGGTGTAACCATTAAAATGTACCGATTTGTTCTTCAAGCTGTACTTCAAGTTGGTCAAGTAAATTAGGCAACCCTTGATTCCTCGGATATACTAATTCCTGACCGAAATATGTAAGTTTCTCTTAAGTACACATAATGACTGTGCAATTTTAAATGACGTTTATACACAATGACATTATCATCACCACGCGTCATCGTATTTCATTTCTGCACTGTTCACGAACTGGTTTTCAAAAACGGAGGTAGTTAAATAAAAATTGAAAGTTATTTACTTATTACTTACTTCTGTATGTATGTAGGTATGATGCTGATTAAATTTGAATAATATAGAATTCCTATTGGGGGTAGAAAGGAAGTATAAGAGGCGAAGTATTTATTACACGATACGTCTACAGATGTGGTAGACACTCAAGCACACACATACATATTGACTTCACCGCTAAAATCGAAATCCCACTTTTTCATGTCGTCAGTTTTCACCGCAACTTTTTTGGGAAATAATTGTATGTTGATAAGTCATGGCGTTATCAACCAAACCTCTACTACACGGACCCCAAGGCTAGCAAAATTTTGTCTTACAGATTTCCCACCATACGAAATTATGTCACTCGCCAAAGAACGTCTGTCCACCTAGTTGGCCACCGTAAGAAATACAGCTAAGCCATATTTCTTTCCTGCAAATATGACAGCCTTATAATCAGGAGTAACAGAGATTAATGTAACGCGTTATTAAGTTATTAAGAAAATCACTCAGCTTGTGTTTGTCTGTAATTGGTGTAGACTAATAAGCGTTAATAAATAAGTGACAACTTTAATATAGCTTCGTCGATTAGTTATAATTTCTTTATATAAAGTTTGTGACACTATGAGCGATGATATTTAGAATTAAATATTACAATGACGCGAAAAATAAAATTGATAATAATAATTGAAATATTATGCTTCAAAGTACTAACTTTGGTATACTGAAATACGATGATACTTATGCTTAATTTCGCTTTTAAAGAAACCTCTGAGTCATAAATATAGTGGTAAGTTTCAAAAATTTTCTTAACGAATTTTCGTGACACACACACACGGTTGTCCGTCCCCAAAATAAGTAACTTATTACTAATGTTATGGGTAAGAGACAACTGGTGAATACATAAATATATAATTTTAAATACATACTTAAATACAAATATACATCCAGGCTCGAGGAACCAACAAATTGTTTATAGAAAATGTTGGCCCTCGGCGGGAATCAAACCAGCGTTCCGCAGAGCTGTTGGCAGGATCACTACCCACTGCGCCAACGGGCCGGTCAGAAATAATATTCGCCTGAAAACTATCTTATACTATCTTATACATAATAGAAAAACTTTTCAGAGGTAATAACAAACCTATGTTTCTGTAATCCGCGACGTAGCATTATCACAAGTTTTGTACTTTTGGTATATCGTAAAGCTTAGTACCTATATATTATAGTTTCCGCGTCAACTTATAGGATATTTTAAATGATTTTATAATGTTGCAAAGTAATTAAGTTTTTTTGTACTAAGTAATTAAGTAAAAACTCTAAAATTAAGTAAAATATCAAACTAGTACAAATACACAAATTTTTCATACAAAATTATTTTTATAATTGAAAACAAAAAACTAATAAAGACCATTTTCATCAGTGCACTTTAAATATTACACTATATATTTTTATTATTTAGTCATCATCATCTTCCTGCCCTTATTCCACTCTAAGTGGGGCTCGGCACAACATGTTATAAACATGCTGTCACATGATTAGGCTGCGTTTTTACGACCAGCTGCCTGCCTGACGTCAACTTACCTCTGTCGTATTTTACGACACCTCGGTAAGAAAGAGGGTAGTCTATTCTACTAAACCGGATACCACACGGTGGGTCGACTTACCTTAGTCGCCTTTTACGACACCTTGGTAAGAAATGAGGGTGGTATTCTATTCCGCCGGATACCACACGGCGTAATTTTTATTATTTAGTGTTAACAAAAAAATAAAGTTGATCTCGGTGTGCCTCCGACCCATTCGGCCCATCTCTCACCATTAGTGTTTTGATGTCGCGTGAATTATTCAAATCCCCCTATTCCCCCCTTCCCATCTTTATGGGGTAATGTTAATTTTATTTAGCATCCGAGGCCTGTTTTGCACTTTGAGCAAAACTAAAATTCAAAGAATAACCTTGTTACGTTATGATTATAATTTTAATAATTTTGTAAAATAGTAGGAGGAATTTCTCTGGTGTTTTAGTAGGAAAAAGGATAAATAAATATTGAAATTTAGGTTTCAGATCGTACTCTATATTTTATGTATAAGTTTGTTTGTTTTTTAGCCGTGTGGTATCCGGCTGAGTAGAATAGTACCACCCTCTTTTCTTACCGAGGTGTCGTAAAAGGCGACTAAGGTAAGTCGACCCGCCGTGTGGTAGCCGGCTGAGTAGAATAGACCAACCTCATTTCTTACCGAGGTGTCGTAAAAGGCGACTAAGGTAAGTCGACCCGCCGTGTGGTATCCGGCTGAGTAGAATAGTACCACCCTCTTTTCTTACCGAGGTGTCGTAAAAGGCGACTAAGGTAAGTCGACCCGCCGTGTGGTAGCCGGCTGAGTAGAATAGACCAACCTCATTTCTTACCGAGGTGTCGTAAAAGGCGACTAAGGTAAGTCGACCCGCCGTGTGGTATCCGGCTGAGTAGAATAGTACCACCCTCTTTTCTTACCGAGGTGTCGTAAAAGGCGACTAAGGTAAGTCGACCCGCCGTGTGGTAGCCGGCTGAGTAGAATAGTACCACCCTCTTTTCTTACCGAGGTGTCGTAAAAGGCGACTAAGGTAAGTCGACCCGCCGTGTGGTATCCGGCTGAGTAGAATAGACCAACCTCATTTCTTACCGAGGTGTCGTAAAAGGCGACTAAGGTAAGTTGACCCACCGTGTGGTATCCGGTTTAGTAGAATAGACCACCCTCATTCTTACCGAGGTGTCGTAAAATACGACAGAGGTAAGTTGACGTCAGGCAGGCGGCCGGTCGTAAAGACGCAGCCAAATCATGTTACAGCATGTTTATAGCATGTTGTGCCGACCCCACTTAGAGTGGGATAAGGGCAGGAAGATGATGATGATGAAGAGTTTGTTTGTTTGAACGCGGTAATGTCAGGAACTAATAGACTGACATCAAATTCTTTAAGTGTAAGATAGAACATTTATCGAGGAAGCCTATAGACTATGTAACATCACGATAAATAGGAGACGACTAAGATAAATAGCAGAGGTGCAGCAATAAAAAATATTTCGAAAACGGCAAAATTTAAATCTTCCCTTGGATGCGCTAAGTAAACGCTTATTAAAAATTCTCTTATAATTAACTCACGATAACTACTTTTAAGTTCAACATTTCAATTCGGGAAAAAAATTGTGACACGCTGATTTCTTAAACTGCTGGTACAGCTAGTAGGATAACAAAGATTCCGAATTTAATTAGGAAAAACGATTTACAAAATATATCAGCAGACATGAAATAATTGGTATAAATTGGACGTCAGTTCGTTGAACTAAATAAATAAAAAGTAATGACACTAAAATTAGTCCCAAGTTTTTTTTTTGATAATTTTGTCATAATATTAAATAATTGTAGCTTTTAAACGTACATGTATCACGCCGTGTGGTATCCGGAAAAGAATAGTACCGCCCTCATTTCTTACTGAGGTGTCGTAAAAGGCGACTAAGGTAAGTCGACCCGCGTGTGTTATCCGGCTGAGTAGAATAGAGCAACCACATTTCTTACCGAGGTGTCGTAAAATACGACTAAAGTAAGTTGACGTCAGGCAGGCGGCCGGTCGTCAAAACGCAGCCAAATCATGTGACAGCATGGTTATAATATGTTGTGCCGACCCCACTTAGAGTGGGATAAGGTCAGGAAGATGATGAAAATGATGATGATGATCAGCAGACATGAAATAAGTAAACAAACGCTTATGCGTAATTGGTATAAATTGTACGTCAGTTCGATGAACCTAAATAAATAAAAGTAATAACACTAAAATTAGTCCCAAGTTTGTTTTTTTTGATAATTTTGATCTAATATATAAAAAAAAATGTACTTAAACATACATCTATCATATTTTATTCGATATCGTTATAAAAACATTCCGCTCCCAAATCTCCAGGCACGATATTATTCGCGCAAATGTCTATATGTATTATTTAAATAACATTATGTTTATTTATCATTGGCACACCCCTGGGATATTTAATTTTTCGCCTCCGTAACGAAATCAAATAAATACCTACTTTGCCCTTGTTTATTTCAGATAACGTCACTTATACCACAATTAGTTTCTGTCCCGACTTCGTCTGCTTGGACTTCATAACCAAGATCGAAAAAAAGATGAAATAAAGGAGCAGAATGACTCCTTTCTCCTACGTGTATCCGGGGGTATCCGGGGTATCCGAGTGAATAGAATAGTGCCACCCTCATTTCTTACCGAGGTGTCGTAAAAGGCGACTAAGGTAAGTCGACCCGCTGTGTGGTAACCGACTGAGTAGACCACCCTCATTTCTTACCGAGGTGTCGGAAAAGGCGACTAACGAAAGTCGACCCACCGTGTAGTATCCGGTTGAGTAGAATAATAGACCATCGCCATTCCTTACTGAGGTGCCGTAAAAGACGACTAAAGTAAATTGACGTCAGGCAGGCCGCCGGTCGTAAATTACCTAGCCAAACATGTTATAAACATGTTTCTAACTATTTTTAAAAACATACGGGTCGTTTGTGCATCCACCGTGGGCACGAACTGATTTTCGCTGATTATTATATAAACAGTCGGATCACATCGCGTAAAGAACGAATTACCTTCGAAACTTCGAATAATACGTGATACGAAGGTGTACGATTATTACTTAGATGTACAATATAATGTTACATATACAATTTACATCGTCACAAATTAAACTTATTGTTTGTTATATAAATAAGAATATATCATAAAGTTATATTATCTTAGTTTCCAAGTTGGTTACACAAATTTACTGTTATAAACTTTTAACTGTAATACAACAATGTTACTACAAGAAAGGGACATACAGCGTCACATCATTTATGAATGAATTTATATGGCATTCGTGAGGACTACTCGCATAAACTGGTCAACTGTTTCAAAGGGCTTACATTGTAGAATCCGAACAATCGCATAAGGATTTTTATCTACTCTGATACTATAATACAAAGATTATAAAACTGAAACCAAAATTCTTATGACAAACCTTATGTACAGACCATCATCTTCCTTCCCTTATGCCACTCTAAGTGGGGTCGGCACAACATGTCACATGATTTAGCTACGTATTTTACGACCGGCCGCCTGCCTGACATCAACTTACCTTTCTCTAAATAATTTATAGAATTAGGCGTTACTTTGCGGAGATCCATAATACAAAAGTAATAATAAAATTATTTTGCTATGATCCGCGACCTTATTTACTTTTACCTTTCTCTTATTTTACGACACCTCGGTAAGAAATGAGGGTGGTACTATTCTATTTCGCCGGATACCACACGGCGTAAACCTTACGTACAGACCAAAAATTAAAAATTATAAAGTTTTATTTCCATACAGGTCTTGTATGGACACCTGTATCATAATATAACTTTTTAATCACAACGATACACCTATACAACCACCAGCTGGACCAAGGAGGTTGAACCTCTACCTTAAAAAAAATGTTTCAATGAACGAGTCCGCGGCGACGCAACACGCATGCGCAATCGATGTTTGCGCCTTGGCGCTAACATTTGACAATTAAAAAATCTTTTCAATATTTTAAAATGGTTTGGTTTTTATTAATATTGTTTTACGTATTATAGTATGAGAGTAGATAAAGTAGTGTATGACACTGTACATAACTTTGTCTTATAACACTCGTGTTATACTATAAAAACACACTCGTGTTATAGTAACCAACAGTATCACAATCTACTATTTTTGCTTACTGTTACATACGAGCATGAGTAAAAGTATCCATTCGCTTGTGATGGCGGTCGGCTTAGAATTTGAAAAGTAGTAAATGTGAAAGACACTTACTATATAAATAAATTAAAGGTATATATATATTTTTTATTTTGTTTCATGCACACCATTTTCTTTCATTAAGCTAAAGATAACCCGGCAAGGTCCTTGCGTAAAAAAAAGTGCGTCGTATTTTACAATTCCAAAACAAATTAATTTTAAATCGGAAATATATACTTACGGTAAATATTAATAGAAATATCGACGACATCACGTATTTTTAGTCTCCAATCAGGAATGTATGTTCTTACCTGAAAAAAGAAAAAAAAAATTAGAACGTTTATAAAATTAGGCGTTACTTTGCGGATTGCGGAGATCCATAATACAAAAGTAATAATAACATTATTTTGCTATATATATTATAAAGTAAATAGAAAATATAAATACTGCTAAATGTAAAGAGGACTATCCATTTTCATACCTGATACATGCAGGATTCGTAAAAACGCATGCACAAACATCCACCACCTCCACGACAAATACACAAGTACTACACACGTTCACTATCAGAAACTCAACGATTGTTTCGCCCCACAACCAAAACATCATGAGGAACAACACAATCGCAAAGCGACGCATAACCCAAGTAAGCATAGTTATATATTGATACTATAGTAAGAAAGACTAAGATAAGTAATTGGACCTGTTCTTAGATTTAAGTTAATTTATAAGTTCAGGTTAAAATTAAGTTGCTTATTAGCCTTAAGGCTAGATTGTGACTACAATAAAGTACCTCCATTGTGATGTACCTTATAATAGGAAAAAATATATATTGATTTATTCAACCTCCACCATTTTTTTTACCTCCAAACACGTGTAACGAACTTAAACTAGAAGCATTTATGTGAAAGTTAATGATGGTGCAATTGTTATTTTTAATATTCTAATGATAAATCACTGAAATTTCAGATTATTAAGGGCTCTTTTGTGTTAAAAAGTAACCGTCAAGTTTTTTGCTGGCTCTTCCCTTTAATAGCAATTTTCCGAACAAGCATTAGAGCTGACGATTCAAAAGTACTCGCAAAAGTCTATTTCAATAAAGGAAGTTTTAACACTGACACTAATTAGAAATATAACCGTTATTTCTAATGAATCTCAGAACACTTTCTCATTACTTAAAAACAAATAACACTTACAAGTCGCGGGTAATTTAATAATGAACTGTCCTTTTACTTTCCCTCTGTACCTCAGAGACTTCAGTTAGCCTTGAGCTTCGTTTATTATCGCTAACATCCGACGCTTACGAGTAACGGCCTGTTACAATCCCACCGCTGGGCATCGACCTCCTCTCTCCGTTGCTGGAGAGTAGGGTTGGAGCTAAGACCTACCACGCTGCTCCAATGCAGATTGGTAGGTTACACATATCCCCAAACATATCTAGAGATATGCAGGTTTCTTCACGATGTTTTCTTTCACCGAAAAGCGTGTGATAAATTGCAATTACCAAGTAGACACATAATTTTAACAGAAAAACTCATTGGTGCCTGCCCGGGTTTGAACTCGTGAGGCTACGAGTATGATCGCTAACTCTTGCTACTGATTCGCCCACCATCATTTTCCTGCCCTTATCCCTCTCTTAGTGGGATCGGTACAACATGTTATAACATGATTTGAGTACGTATTTTACAACCAGTCGCCTGCCTGACGCTAACTTGCCTTGGTCGTATTTTATGACGTCTCGGTAAGAAATGAGGTAAGTCTGTTCTACTCAGCCGAATATCACACGGCGACTACTGATTCGCCCATAACAAACAGACCTAATTCAAAAATTTGTGTGTTAAAGGAACCCATAAATTGGAAAAGCAAGAAGACAGCTTTAAAAAAAATTAATAGTGTGATGTTATAGATGGCATTGAAATAATGATTACAACGTATCTAGCTGAATTCAAAGTAAAAAGCAACTAAGGTAAGTAAGAGGACCCCCCGCATTGTATCCGGCTGAGTAGAATAGATCACCCTCATTTTCTTACCGAGGTTTCATAAAAGACGACTAAAGTAAGTCGTCGTCGTCGTCTATTTCTATGTACTATATTGGATATCTACTTTCTCACCATGGTGTAGTAAAAGGCGACTAAGGTAAGTTGATCCACCGTAAGCTATCCGGCTGAGTAGAATTTCCCTAATTTCTTAATTAGATGTCGTAAAAGGTGACTAAGGTAAGTTGCCGTCATGTAAGCGACCGGTCTTAAAATACCTAGCCAAATCATTTACTCCACTTAGAGTGGGATAAGGGCAGGAACATATATAATGTTTCCCCATTCACCGTCTGGTGAAAAAAAAGTCAAGCGCAAACCTGTATATAATCCCTGTATAAAATGTAAGTATTCAGTCATTTGATGTGAAACCTACCTCAGGTACACATGTGAAGGGGAAATAATGAGTAAAGTTTGTTTTCAACCCATGAATATGTCAACAGTAATAATATCAAGTTAGATTTGTCCGTCTGTACTTACGAATCGTATATTGCGCCTGTTCAACACACAATTGTGGATTTTGTTATAAAATTAGTTTCGAATGTTACGCTTTTGACGGATGTTTGGTTTAATTATTAAGTTTCGAGATTCAATATAATGTCTAATAAGCATATTTCGTTTTATGCAAATTGGTTGTACCAAATATCTTGTTACAACATGTTTCTAATACAACCTCCTTCATAGAGTTGGTCATTAATATGCAAAAACATTGTGGCCGTCATTATGTGTCATTGAGTTGTTGAGAAAGATTAAATGGGTTGACTTTGGGAAAATTGTTTTTTATTTATTAAATAAGTATAAAGGAAGATATTGTCGCTTTTTATATATCTTTACTTTTATAAAACAAAGTTGTCTGTCTGTCCCAAAAGCTGTCTGTCTGTATGTGATCTATTTTCTCAAAATCTACAAAATGGTTTTTTTAACGGTAGTGCATTTCTTCCCGTGGTATCCAGCTGAATAGAATAGACTACCCTCATTTTTTACAGAGGCGTCGTAAAAGGCAACTAAGGTAAATCGACCCATCGTGTGGTATCAGGCTGAGTAGAATAGACAAACCTCGTTTCTAACCAAGGTGTCGTAAAAGGCGACTAAGGAAAGTTGACCCACCGTGTGGTATTCAGTTTAGTAGAATAGACCACCCTCTTTCTAACCGAGGTGTCATAATATACGATTAAGCTAAGTTGACGTCAGGCAAGCGGCCTGTCGTAAAAACGCAGTCAAATCATCTTAGTAAGTAAGAGGATGGTTTATTTTACTCAACCTTAGTCGCCTCCTACGACACTTCGGTAAGAAATGAGGGTGGTCTATTCTACTCAGCCGCATACAACACGGCACATTGATTTTACAAAATTAATGTATTCAACCTGACGTAATCTTTATGTTAGTCACATAAAAATCCCCCTAACTTAGAGTGGGATAAGTGGGTGGTTGATAATGATAAAAATTCTCCTAAAATAATTTGTATGTCCGACACAAAGTCTATCACCGTGGAAGATATTAAAAGGGAAGTAACATTAAATTATTGGCTTTCAAAAGTTTCTTCTTTATACCCACCATTATTAATTAGGGTCATCTGATAACTTTATTTGGAGTGCAAATTTTTTTAAGTAACTCGAACTTCTTTTTTACTTTCACGGCGCGTGAGTCACGCGTGTTAAATCAAATGCCCAAAATTATATTTTTAGATATTAGATTATTTTTAAATTAAATAAATATATGGGACACTTACACACACGGTCGTCCGTCCCCACAGTAAGTAACTAATACTTGTGTTATGGGAGACAGACAACTGGTGAATAAATACTTATATTATATTTTTAAATACATACTTAAATACAAATATACACCCAGGCTCAAAGACCGGCGGAATCGAACCCGCGACCCGCGGAGCTGAAGGCAGGGTCACTACCCACTGCGCCAACGGGCCAGTCTAAATAAAGATTAATTAACTTTGGATTTTTAAATCTGATTAGTACTATTTTTATCGATTCCTATGATTAACCTTCTAATTTAAGTGAAAGACTCTTCAATTCCTTTATAAATAACTAGCAATCGCCAGCTCTAACCTCGTGGAAAGATTAAAACCTTAATATAGTATTTTGACAACCATAAAAATGGTTAAAGTGTGTTAACCTTTAGAGCTAGACATATTCTGTGACAAACTTTTATTTAGAACTTTTAGAGGAGATTTTTTTTGTAATACGTGATTTTTTAATAACTTTCACCGTTAACTTAGGAAGTCAAAAACAGACTGAGCTTCAGCATCGCAGGACCGGGTCTCCTGGTAGAGTATTAATACTTCTTTTATATGCTTGTTCGAGAACACAATACAATGCAATGTTTTTAACACTGCGATTTAACCTAAATCTTTGAAACATGTGACCGAAATTCAGACGATACCTTGACATAAAAGTTATGTGTTGAGGACTAAAATCAAAAACTGTGGTTGGCATACAAAGTTTGCAGTTACCACACCAATTCCAGTCTGCATTTAGCTGGGCTCAGAGTAGTGAATATCAGAGAAAACATTTTGAAAAGAGCCGAGTTCAAAAAAGGGCCCGAGTCGCTCAGCAAACGTGTGCTAAGCTATAAGCAAGTGATATCTTTAATATTTACATGAGTTAATCTTGTATATATTGTTACATGTTTTTAATACAACCTCCTTAATAGAGCTGGTCATTAATATGAAAAAGCATTGTGGCTGTCATATTTTTATGTGTCATTCATTGAGTTATTGCGTTTTTGAGAAAGAGTAAATGGGTTGACTCGGGGAAAACTGTTTTTTATTTATTGAATAAGTATAAAGGAGAAATATCGTCGTTTGTTATAATACATTTTTTTGGAATTTCGGAAACAGCTTCCACGATTTTCTTGAAATTCAGCATGTAGGGGGTTTTGGGGGAGAAAAATCGATAAGTTTTATTTAAAAAAAATGTCCGACATACCCACCGCTCGTCCTCGTCGGGCAATGACAAACCATAATGGATTTTTGACGTGACAACGTCTTAGATTAGGTTGCGGCTTGGAGTCACTCATGAAAAAGTGTAACGCCCGCTCACGTCTGTTACGATGAGTCACCGAACGAAAGAGAGGCCCGCCGGAGTGGCGAATGCCTTGCATCTCTCTCCCAGTCCAATCCATCACATTTAAAAAGACGTTGTCACGTTAAATCTTTGCCCGTAAAACCGACTTTACAGGCAACCGTGTTTTGACAAAAAATAGGCTATCAGAGCTTAGATTTATGGAAAACCGTAATACGAAATATTTATATTTAGCGGTATAGCTCACCGCATCACAAAGCTTGAATTGGCAATGGATGGGGAGAACGTAGGATAGATTAACAAGTTATTGGAATAGCGACCCCGCACGGAAAAGATTGGCAGATGACCTAAAAAAATTGTTCTAGATTAAATCGGCACAAGATCGTTTAGCTTGGATCCTTTATATATACTCAATAGGGAATATCGATTAGTTGGATGGAGAAATCTATATGTATTATGACACAAAGTCCCCAAAAGCTCTGTCTGCTTGTCATCATCCTGCCCTTATCCCACTCTAAGTGGGGTCGGCACAACACGTAATAAACATGTTGTCACATGATTTGGCTACGTATTTTACGACCGGCCGCCTGCCTGACATCAACTTACCTTAGTCGTATTTTAATAAAAAAAATGAAAAAACAAATAAGGCAAAAAAGTAATAATAGAGACTTGATCCCAGGTATTTTCACTTCCTTAGCCCGCCCGTTACCCACTGAGCTTTCACAATTGTAATTATTAAAAAAAATTACTAAAATGACAGCTAAAATATCATTTGTTTTCTATTCAACAGTTTAGCATTTGTACAGTGTCCGAAAACAGGGATTAAAAGACATTTATTTTAAACGAAGCCTAGCTGGATCGATTTTTCTCCCCCAAAACTTCCTACAAGCTGATTATTTTTAAAAACGTTAGAGCCGTTTCCAAATTTAAGTAACACACACACACATACACACACACAGACACACACACACACACACACACACACACGCACGGACGGACGGACGGACGGACGGACGGACGGACGGACGGACGGAAGGACGCACGCACGCACGCACGCACGCACGCACGCACGCACGCACGCACGCACAAACAAATATATACTAAATACTAGATTTAAATACTAAAGATATAAGAGAGAGATATAAGATGTAAGAAATGAGGTTGCTTTATTATACTCAGCTGGGTACCACACGTCGGGTCGACTTACCTTAGTCGCCTTTTACGACACCTCGGTAAGAACTGAGGGTTTCACAGTGTTACTCAGCATATATAAAAAAATCATAAACTTTATTTTCGAAAGTCTCGCAAGCATAATAAAAGTTACATACGATATACCTATATTCGAAATGTATTTTTAGGCTCAAGTCAAAAACTGCGGTTTCAATCCAAAGTTTGCTGCGACCGCGCCAATTTCAGACTCGATTTAACAAACCCACACACAGAGTAGTAAAAAACAGAGCGGTACATATTTAAATTGTACCTTTTCTTTATTTTACTTTAAATAGTTCTGTAAATTACGAAGCCAAATAATAATTAATGTATAGAAACCGGCTATACTCACGTGTTATTTTATCGGATGAGCCCGACTAGTTCCCGCCGCGATAACGCCGCGTAAAGAGCTCATGAATAAGAGCCCCGTATGGGCTTGAAACTAGTCGGGCTCATCCGATAAAATAACACGTGAGTATAGCCGGTTTCTATACATTAATTATGAATTCCACTCACGATAGTTTAAATTCAAAAAAGCCAAATAATGTGACAACATGTTTAGAACATGTTGTGCCGACCCCACTTAGAGTGGTATAAGGTCAGAAGAATTATGATACGGAGTTATTGAAATAGAGTAAAATAAAATGTAAAAAGATGTTTGAAAATGGCAGAACATCTGATGATCGAATGTCCAAGAGTAATTTCGGACTTCAGTATGGAATCTGTGTAAAATTTGGTATATAATATGAAAGTATTTAAAACTTAAACTGTTGTTAATCTTTTCTACAAGCCGCGCGTGTCATCGTGCATCGAAATCAGTTCCCTTCCAAAAATGTCCTACAATATTTTTTTTCTTGCGATGTATTTTTTTTATCCTTTATGTAGTTTAATTCTATCTAATATTAAAATGTGAATAACAATTTAACTAACCAAATAACAACAATATTAAATTACCGGAAAAAAACCGTGTGTTATCCGGCTGTGTAGAAGAGACTACCCTCATTACTTACCGAGGTGACGTAAAAGACAACTACAGTAAGTCGACCCGCCGTGTGGTATCCGGCTGAGTAAAATATACCAACCTCATTTATTACCGAGGTGTCGTAAAAGGCGATTCAAGTAAGTTGACCCACCGTGTGGTATCCGGTTTAGTAGAATAGACCACCCTCTGAGGTAAGTTGATGTCAGGCAGGCGGTCGTAAAAGCGCAGCCAAATCACGTGACAGCATGTTTATAACATGCTGTGCCGACCCCACTTAGAGTGGGATAAGGGCAGGGAGATGATGATATGGATCCATAATTGAATATTTATATTTGTATGTAAAAATGTATAAATAAGTTAAATGTAAATAAATATCAAAGGCAAATATATACATTGTATAACTTGGAGTCGTCACAAGATAGGAATGCACATAATATTTCAGTGCAGCGATACGTAAGCAAAGCATTCATATATGCAATCTGGGGAAATTTCCAATATCGTCCGCTGTATACGAATTTAATTTAAAGAAAATCATGTTATGAGTATATGCTTGCTTCTTTGGATATAACGACGTATGCAGAAGATAAAAGTATGCGGATTCTGGACTCTGAATAATATATTGCTGTTTATTTTAATACAAGGTATCTATGCATGTATTGTGGAAAGTTAATACTCCATTTTTAGAGAGAAGAGTTTGAGATAAGGCCCACGACGCTGCTCGAATACAGATATAAGCCACACAGATCCCCAGAATTCTCTAGAGATATGCAAGTTTTCTTTTACTGAAAAGTGTGTGATAAATTGCAATTATCAATAAGAAAATTGATATTCCAATCATATTTGTTATAACTTGGTGTGACGTCGACGACGGGGAACCGACATTTGGCGGATATGTCGGACTCGCACCGACTCAAACGACCTGTGTGCTCCACCATACTGCTGGTGGCAAGGACAGGGTATCGTTGTACAAATTGCCCCCATCCCCGTGTACAGCCGCTCTGATCCCAGAGACACCACCTCCGGGTAGGGACCTCTCCCCCCTCCATTCAGAAGTCCCCCTCCACTAACCGATGCATCGGGAGCACCAGATGCACCGACTGCCTCGGGAACTTGTAAGCCAGGCATCCGATATACCCCGTTCGGAACACCCGAAGGTCCCCAGTTAGGGCGCAGGCGATGGGCTTGGGCATGTCGCAAACACCTGGACTTACCAGAAGCATATTGGATCCAGAACAACAGTTCGCGGTACCGCTCCACCGCACTCCTCCGCCCCCCTCCGCAGAGAAAAGGAGGCCATCGCTCCCTGCCCACCGTGTTTGTTACGTCACGGTCGACAGGGAGAGACCGCGCCCCAAGTAGAGGCCCCAGCGTCTTGGTGGGCGTTTCCGCCCCCATCGGGTAATTTTTATAAATGTTTTCTTTCCTCGGGTTGCGCCGGTGCGACGTGCGCCACGAGGAGGCCCACTACTTTCGTCGTATGCTAAGCTGATATATGACAGCGGTATCTTTTCATGTGATCGCTAGAGTTTCATCAATTGCTAGCACTTCTGGACAGACTGGCGCAGACCCATATAAGAAATTAGGACAGACTGGAGCAAGTTTACAGTCCGACAAAGTACATCTCTAGATGAGCTTACTCTGTACTGTCGGCATATAAAAGAGTTGAATAAAAAAATGCGACGTGGTTAATGACCCTTTGTTCAGTTCTATTGTCCAGTAGACATCTGTCAGACTTGTGACACACAAACACAATAGTTCTTTCATATAAGAAAATACCTTGATTGATCTGAAGACCTCGCGCTAAATTTTGCTTCTGATTTCAAGATGTACCAATTTTTGAATTTAAACTATCGTGAGTAGTATTCATAGTTAATGTATAGAACCGGCTATACTCACGTCTTATTCTATCGGGTTAGCCCGACTAGTTTCGAACCCAACCTGGGCTCTTATTCATGAGCTCTTTACACGATGTTATCGCGGCGGGAACTGCGGCGGCGCAGTTTCTATACATTAACTATGTACCAATTTATACTGAAAACTTGTTAACTTTGCTACTAATTAATCATCGAATTACTCAATTCTTCTTTTTAATCTTAAACATGTTATTTTTATTTTATTTGATTCGTTTCGGAAATTAGTTTCAGTAAGCCAAATTTAAAACTTTGTCATAAGTGTCAATGATAAAGCAAAGTAGAAATTTATATCAATAATGTAGATACGAAATTATTTCTATCTTTCTGTCTGTTTGTTTGTCTGTGTATCTGTTATACTTTCGCGGATACTCCACTGGAGTAAAAATTGGAATGATTGAAGCCTGTATCTTCTTCTTCTTTCTCAACCGATGGACGTCCACTGCTGGACATAGGTCTCTTCATGGGATCTCCACCACACAAGTTCTTGTGCCGCTTGGACCCAGCGGCTCCCCCCGACCTTTTTGAGTTCGTCAGTTCATCTCTTAGGTCTTAGAAGCCTGTATGTACCTGGCTAATTATATTAATATAAAATAATAGGATTAAAAAAATACAATATTCCGCCGAGAATATTTGAAAACAATATAATACAATAGTAAGTACAATAGAGCACTTAATTAAGAGTAATTTGATACTAATGAAAACAAAGTCGAGGATTTCACTAGAAATCAATATATGCTTTATTCATGTAAACCTTTAAAAAAGTGCTTTTGAATCGATAAGCTGTATCCTACCGAGAAGAGCCAGCAAGAAACTCGGCGGTTGCTCTTTTCAAAATAAAATTCTTTTAGTAGTTACATTTATTCATTACTGTCCTGTACAGGGTCCAAGGGTATCTATATCCACGCATTCTTATTACCTAAGTAATCTTCAATAAGCTTTTTGTATTAGCCTTTTTAACTGTGTTTTTAAACTGCTGTAATAGCAAAGCTAAAATTGATTGCGGAATTAAAATTCCGCAATAAATTTTTTATAGAATCTTTGTTGTAGAATCTTATTCTTCAAATGTATGCATTACATCGAAGTGATCGCAATGTTTACTTTAATACTAAATTAAAATGGAATTTTATTATTTGAAATATCGCTTTTTTACCATAAATCATAGAACTACGGGTACATATTGAAATAATATGTGCAAAGCATATCTTAGCACTCAACTTCTGTTATTATTCAAATTAATTTATAATTAACTGTAATTTCATGAATAAGTTATGTTTTCGTTAGTACTGTCGTAATTTCAATTACAGTAATGCGTTTGATTAAGCCGTTAGTGCGTTCAGTTCGCCAGATTTAACTCAAAAGGTTACCGCCCATTACCCTAAATTTTCAACGACTTATTTGCACTTGACTGAGTAATATTAAACTAATCTTAATATTTAAATGAGTTAATCTTGTATACATATATATATATATTCCGAAACTCGAAAATGGCTCCAACGATTTTCCTGAAATTCAGGATGTAGGAGGTTTTGGGGGAGAAAATAGATCTAGCTAGGTTTTATGTAAAAAAATATTGTTTTACTCCTATTTTTGGGAATTAAAAAACACTAACATTTATATTGAATTGAATTTTTGCCATTAACTGTCAAGTCGACGTAGCTTATTCGGTTAGCGGGCAGCCTCGAGAAATGTGAGTGCCAAGGATAGATCCCAACTAAATAATTCTTTTTTTTTTTTAAGTTTTTTATTGTAAAAAATTACCGAGCGAAGCTCGGTCACCCAGATATTATTTTTAATTATGTTATTGGACAACTTGAAAAAATAGGATTAACAACAGTTTGTTATATCAAATACAAATAGTTTAAGATTCTAACATTATTCACAGATGATAACATCTAGTTTTAAAAATTAATTTTCAAAACTAGAATTAATTAATTAATTTTTAAATTACATTTCAATGAGTATATTTCAGATTGATAGTAATTGTCTAGTGGAAACGCCCGTGACACTTACTGGGTTAATATTACTGTGATATAGAATTAGGTGTTAACGCCGTGTGGTATCCGGCTGAATAGAATAGTACCACCCTCATTTCTTACCGGGGTGTCGTAAAAGGCGACTAAGGTAAGACGACCCGCCGTGTGGTATCCGGCTGAGTAGAATAGACCAACCTCATTTCTTACCGAGGTGTCGTAAAAGGCGACTAAGGTAGTTGACCCACCGTGTGGAATCCGGTTTAGTAGAATAGACCACCCTCTTTCTTACAGAGGTGTCGTAAAATACGACTAAGGTAAGTTGACGTCAGGCAGGCGGCCGGTCGTAAAAACGCAGCCAAATCATGAAACACATGTTAATAACATGTTGTGCCGACCCCACTTAGAGTGGGATAAGGGCAGGCATATAATTAGGTGTTACTTTGCGGAGGTCCATCTTCCTTATTTTTTTTCGTAGAAAGCTTATAAAAAAATAAGAAGGACTTAATTGACATTTACAAATACTCGTTACAATACTCGTTAATAAAGGATATCATTGCGGTAAAATTTTTATATACTTTGGATTACAATATGTAAACCGCAAATCCGCATCGGAGGACCGTGGTGGGTCAAGTCCAAATGCTTCACTTTAAAGGCGTTTTAAAGCCATGAGATTATAATAGGTCGCTAATTTGTTTAGATGCATCTTTTTTTGTACGATCCTACCTTAAATCCATTTTTCATTTTCCTTACATCTCTTTCTGGATTCGTTTTAAAAACCGATAAAATATTACTATTTTATTTAACTAGCCTTATCTCTTATTTAATTTACCGAGGTGTCGTGCAATAAGGCTAAGGTAGGTTGAATTCAGGCAAGCTGCCGGTCGTAAAAATGCAGCCAAATCATGTGACAACATGTTTATAACACGTACCGACCCCTCTTAGAGTGGAATAAGGGCAGGACGATAATGAGGATGGTCATTCACAATTTAAAGTAAGTAAAGTAAAGTAAGTAGCGGCCTGTTACTATCTCACTGCTGGGCATAAGCCTCTTCTCTCCGTTTTGGGAGAGAAGGATTGGAGCTAAGACCTACCACGCTGCTCCAATGCGGATTGGTAGGTTACACATATCTCCAGAATTCTCTGGAGAAATGCAGGTTTCCTCACGATGTTTTCCTTCACCGAAAAGCGTGTGATAAATTGCAATTATCAATTAGACACATAAGTTTTAGTAGAAAAACTCATTGGTGTCTGCCCGGGTTTGAACCCATGATCGTCTCTAGAGATTCACACGGTCGCACCGCTAGGCCATTCAATTTAAAGTACTCTTATATATTTTTAATGATATTTCATTTTTTATTAATTTGTTATGTATTACCTTAATTTACATTATTAACAGATTGTTAATTATGCGTCCTATGTGATGTGCAGTAACCTTAACTCGTTTGATTTACCGATCAAATCTAGGCCAGTTAGATTTAGCTGCAGGCGGTAGCCGGAAATCATCAGCACGTAACATGTGAAAACCGCAACAAAGGTGGTTCGTTGATTGATATTATTATGAAATTCAGGTTATTTTTGTTTAATTTTTCCTTACAAACGTAATTTCAAAATCTGTTATATCCGTGATTGCTTGCGGTTCGGGAACTTGATTCTCGCTAACAATACGCGGGGTCAAACTTTCAGTAACGTTGGAGATTTGTTTTGCGCGTTATTTGCATTTTGAATTCGTTAGTCAAATAAAAGACATAAATGGCATATATAATTTAAATCCGCGTGATTCCCTGGGAGATTTTTTTCAACAGAAATAGGTATTCTTACATTTAAGCCGTGTGGTATCCGGCTGAGTAGAATAGTACCACCCTCCTTTCTTACCGAGGTGTCGTAAAAGGCGACTAAGGTAAGTCGACCCGCCGTGTGGTATCCGGCTGAGTAGAATAGACCAACCTCATTTCTTACCGAGGTGTCGTAAAAGGCGACTAAGGTAAGTTGACTCACCGTGTGGTATCCGGTTGAGTAGAATAGACCACCCTCTTTCTTACCGAGGTGTCGTAAAATACGACTGAGTTAAGTTGACGTCAGGCAGGCGGCTGGTCGTAAAAACGCTGCCAAATCATGTGACAGCATGTTTATAACATGTTGAGCCGACCCCACTTAGAGTGGGATAAGGGCAGGAAGATGATGAGGTATTCTTACATTTGCTTCACGGTATATTTTTTATATATTTTTTATGCATAGGATACGCAATTATAAAAAAAAATTGCGATGTATTATATATCACTACATATTATAAAACAAAGTCCATATTTCCGTATGTACGCATAAAACTTTAAAACTACGCAACCAATTTTGATGCGGTTTTTTTTAATAGATAGAGTTATTCCAGAGGAAGGTTTGTACGTATAATAACATTCAATACGAAGTAGAGAAATAATGTAATTTTTGAGGTTTCTGTAAATAATTACTTTTTTTCCGCTTACATTGCAAACGCAGCCTAAACCCTACGAGATTTATCAAAATGATGTACTAAGTATTTGTACACCTTAAAAAGGTCTACAGAAAAGTCCGCGATGGTATATATCTATCTCTTATGGATAACCCACAATAGCAGTTTTTTTCATTTACTTTTTACGAAAAATGATCCCTTATGTTCAAAGCAATTTTTATACAATACAGCATTAATCCTTATCCAATTGAGTACCTTAAATAAATTGTTGATTTAATATAGATCAATATTGCCGTTTACAGCATGTAATTTAAGTGAACATTTTCGGAGATATTACAGATTTAAAATCCCGCGAGGAGGCCGCGCTTCGACCTATAAGCACTTCGAATTTAGCAGCGACCGGAGGCGCAACTAAATGTCCTTCTTTCAAGTTTATATAGTCTAATGATAAGAAAGCTATGAATGTTGTATGTAAAGACATTGTCTAATCAATTGTAAAAATAAATAATATCACTACATAGTATAAAACAAAGTCGCATTCTCTGTCTTTCCCTATGTCTGTATATCCCTATTTATGCTTCTATCTTTAAAACTATGCAATAGATTTTGATGCGGTTTTTTTTAATAGATAGAGTAATTTTAGAGGAAGGTTTACATGTCTAATAACATTCAATATGGAGTAGAGAAATACTGTAATTTTTGAGGTTTCTAATGTGATGTTGTAAATAATTACATTTTTTTCCGCTTACATTGCAAACGTAGGCTAAACCCTACGAGATTTATCAAAATGATGTACTAAGTATTTGTACACCATGAAAAGGTCTACAGAAAAGTCCGCGATGTTATATTTCTATCTCTTATGGATAACCCACTATAGCATTTTTTGTCATTTACTTTTTACGAAAAATAATGCCTTATTTTTGAAGCAATTTTTATACAATACAGCATTAATCCTTATCCAATTAAGTACCTTATATAAATAGTTGATTTAATATAGATTAATATGGCCGTTTACAGCATGTAATTTAAGTGCACATTTTCGGAGATATTACAGATTTAAAATGCCGTGAGGACGCCGCGCTTCGCCCTATAACACTTCGACTTTAACAGCGATGTCGCTCTTTCAAGAGTTTGTTTAAAGACATTCTGTAATTAATTGTAAAAATATAATACATAGGGAAATGTAAAAGTAAATAAGTAAAAATGTACCATATGAATTTAGATATTCCAAAGATAGCAGGAAATCTTCTTGGTATAGGGAAAGGAAATTGTTTTTCTCCAAATTTAACGCTTGCGGGCCACGGGCAGTAATGAATAAATCAAAACTACTGGATCGATTTTAATCATTTTTTTTACACTGACTGACATGGGATATATATTTTATACCCGTGCGAAGCAGGGGCAGGCCGCTAGTGACAGATAAAGTAGGAAACGACAAGCTTGCGACTCCTGTTTGGCGCCTTGCAAAAATACGTAAGTCATTTGAAGGTTTAGGTATAAGATTCTATAATAAAATTCCGCGATCAATTTTAGCTTCTCTATTACACTTTTTCAGTTTTAGAAAAACTGTTATACAGAGGCTTATACTGAAAGGTACAACATAGTAATGACTAACTAGTTATACGAATTATTTTAAAAAGAGCAACTGCCGAGTGTCTTGCTGAGTCTTCTCGGTAGTAACAGCTTTCCGCACCAGCAGTAGAGTTGACGATTGAAATTGATTGAACTCTATATGTGCCAAATTTCATCAATATGGGTCCAGCGGATAAGCTGTGAAAGCGTTACAGACAGACGCGGTTATACATTCATAATATAAGCAAGGATAGAAAATTCGGTGAGGACATATTTTTAGTGAAAACAACCATTATTGTATTTTTTTTTTTCACACAAAATATTGTAATATTGTAAAAAATGTTGTAATGAAAATGTTATTTTGACGCGATTCTAGCTTCTGACGGTGCTTCGTTTACGGGGAGAAACGTTTGTAGAGATTGTGGAAATGAATGTGTGCAGTGCTTGTGTGTAGTGTTTTATTATTGGTGGTTGGTAGTGGTGAGTTTTTACAAACTCTGTATGTATAAAGTATTAGAAAATATTATACACTCTACGTTTCGTACTATATATTGAATTTTTAATATTGCGGATTATGCCAGAATAATATGTATTATTAATATTTTTGTATTATGGAAATATCTAGAAATTACTGTTAGTTTAAAAAAAACTTTTACTATGCGTTGCTAAAGATTTCTTCCCACCTTTGATTTAATACAATTAATACCATGAAGAATGATCAATTTGAATAGGAAATATCATTTGTCCATTTACGTACAATATTCAAAGGGAATAACTTCATAATTGCCATAATAACGTGGGAGATTGCAAATTAATTACCACACAATACGATTATAAATTCAAATAGCTTACCATCTTTGACCGACAATGGACAAAAACGTGTACACAAAGGAAAAAGCAACTCCCGAGCGAAGATAGGCGACGGGAACTCAATTTGAGTTATTGATCTCTTGTACTCGCAAACATTTCTATATACATGTACAATAAAATGCACAAATTCCAACTTAATTATCTAGGCGATAAGGTTTATCGATATTGTCTGTTGCGGCGTTACGTTTCCGGGTTGCGGAGTGTCGAGTGCCGGGACGGCTTCATTGAAATTTGGGACGTGTGCATAAAGAAATATGGTCGGTTTTTAATTGATTTCATTTTAGGTCCGTTTGCACCGGACAGATGCTAGTCCCCTTCAGTTGGCATTGTAAACAAAACGCCTATTAAAATGCGAGGTTGCACTAGGGATTTCAAAATGGTAATATATCGATAATTTTAGACCACAAGAACTGAGTTTTTGTGTAATGTATACCTAAATTATGTACTACTTATATTTTTTATGTGTACTTAATTGAGATATATATATATATCCTCCTGCCCTTATCAAAATCTAAGTGGGGTCGGCACAACATGTTATAAACATGTTGTAACATGCCTTGGCTGCGTTTCTACGACCGGCCGCCTGCCTGACATCAACTTACCTTAGTCGTATTTTACGACTCCTCGGTAAGAAAGAGGGTGGTCTATTTTACTCAACCGGATACCACGCGGTGGGTCAACTTACCTTAGTCGCCTTTTACGACACCTCGGTAAGAAATGAGGTTCGTCTATTCTACTCAGCAGGATACCACACTGCGGGTCGACTTACCTTAGTCGCCTTTTACGACACCTCGGTAATAAATGAGGGTGGTACTATTCTATTCAGCCGGATACCACACGGCGTATAAGTGAACAGTGTAAGTTATTTTGAGAAATAAATTGTCTATAAACCGAAAAGCAAATAATAAATAAAAAAGTAATTTAAAAAAATTATAGCAACAACTAATTAGTGGCAATCTAGTTGAAGTCGAGAACGTTGAATAATTTAACTGAAAGAAGAATATTAGTGTATTAAATGCTGATAGCCCTAGAATAACCTTTACACCTGCACACACCGTGAACTTTATTTGCAATTCAAATACATTTCACGACCGTTAAGGACTGTTACATTAGCTTAATACACTGAGCAATTACAGAAAAAGCTCTGAGCGATTGTAAGCAATAGCTTGCAGTTATAAGCAATTACATTTCACTTTATAGTATTTTGTAGTTTAATAATAAATACGCTTAGACCAGCCTCATCTTTTGCCGAGGTGTCGTAAAAGGCGACTATGGTAAGTTGACCCACCACGTGGTATCCGTTTGATAAAAAATAAAGCGCCCTCTTTCTTACCGAGGTCTCGTAAAAGACGACTAAGATAAGTTGACGTCAGGCACGCGGCACTCATTTCGTATTTTATAGTATAATGCGATTCAAATAGTCTTTTTATGAAACGTTTTAAAACTCGTTCGCATACGTATTTTGATTTTGCAAAGCAATTGAAACTACAATTTTTGATTATCTATGCAAATTATTAGCGAAACATGTTGTTATGTATTTCTTGATTTGTCCACCAGTAATGTTCGGTACAATGGTTAAACGCGGAATATAGCAAAATGATATTTTCATTAGTTCTGTATTATGGACCTCTGAAAGGTAACACCTAATTCTATAAATTATATAATCTCGTGCCAAATAAATGATTTGATTTGTTACGATTGTCATAAAAAAAAATTTCAAGCGAATTTTCACATATAATATAAAAAGTATATCGAGAAACAAAAAGAGCATCACTAAAATAATAAAACGTAGAAAAAGTAAATTCTAATTCTAAACATACTGTATATGCGTATCGACATTCACCCCTCGCAGACCCACATAGTAAAAACTAAGTCTATTCTATTTCCCTAGCAAAGGTGTTTTCTAAAGACATTTACAAAACAAAGGAACGTTGGTAATTAAAAAATTCTATTTATACACAGCTAAATGTTAAGCATATTCTGCAACTTATTACGACCAGAGTTGCCCTATTCATGGAAATAACGAATAAATTCTTTTGCGAAGAATTTATTCATTTAAATTGTAATTTCTTTTGATAGCATCCTCTGTCGCTTTGTTGGTGGCGTTTTAATTGACATAAATAATCTAGATTTGAAAATTGCTATTTACAAAAATGAAAACAAATCTTTTTTTATACAAGCGCTCTCCACATAAACTGTATTGATAATAATTATGAAATACTAATGATAGAACCATGTGGTTTTCACTTCTTACCGAGGTGTCGTAAAAGGTGACTAAAGTAAGTCGAATCGCCGCATGGTATCCGACTGAGTGGAATAGACTACCGCCATTTGTTACCGAGGTGTTGTAAAATACGACTAAGGTAAGTTAACGTCAGCTGGCGGCCCTAAAATACGTAGTTAAATCTAGTGACAGCATGTTTGTGGCATGTTGTGCCGACTCCACTTAGAGTGGGATAAGATCAGGAGGATGATAAACCGCGACTTCTTTCGTGCTAACTTCTGCGTTTAAGTACCCTCAATAATGTAATAAAAGAATTTCCTGTTTCCATAAGTAAACCTGTTTTTTTTCCTACCTGTTACCGCTATGTATTATAAACTTCAATGGTGCCAAATGTTATCTATTTTGATCCAGCAGATTATCCATCAAAGCGTAGCAGATAGATAGAAAGAGAGAGAGACTTCGCATTTCTAATATTATATATATTGATAGTAGGTATGTACTGGCCTTTCATACTGTGAAATATCAATAAATTTTTATACGAAAATAGGCGAATATAATTAATGAAATTCCCGCCGCGAACAGACATGACAACTACATACTAAATGGTCTCTAAGATTGTAAAGTGCAACAATAAATGAGTCAATTTTTTGACACCTCGGTAAGAAATGTGGTTGGTAATATTCTATTCAGCCGGATACCACACGGCGTAGGGGCAAATCAAGTCAACAAACAACTTTTTCACGATAAAGGTCGTCAAAATACGATAAAGCCAGTAATTTCAAAAGAAAATAACTATTAATTGAGTTACAAAAGTAATAATAAAATTATTTTGCTATAATCCGCGATGAATGATTCATCATTCAATGATCAGCAAAATAATTTTATTATTACTTTTGTATTATGGATCTCCGAAAAGTAACGCCTAATTGAGTTGTTGAGAAAAAATAAATAGGTTGATTTTTGAGAAAATTTCTTCTTATTTATTGAATAAGTGTAAATGAAAAATATTGTTGTTATAATTTAACGTAGGCTATAATTTAAAACACCTGTGGGATTTTGTTCGGTGAAATCTGCCCGTTCTCGATTAATCGATAAATTGTTGCACGTCACTATACCCGAAATCGTTGTAATCCTCACCGTTAGGTCGGGCCCGATGATATACGAGTTATTTGATTGCATCGATAGTTAGTGCGAGGCACGGCGGGGAATATTGCGTTTTTGGCATCAGATTAAATTGTACGTGAGAAAATTGGTCACTTTCGTCATAGCAATCTAACATCTATTTAAAGATCTACAATAGTGGATGGTGCTGGCATGTATCATCAGGTATTGATTGAAAAAAATATTGATTGAAGCCCACAAAAAGATTAAATATAAATATATAAATAAATATGTTCTCTGGACGATATTGAATGAAACTCAATCAAATAAATTTGGAAATTTTTATTTTAAATACTAATCTAGGGTAAGTAATTTTATGACTAACAATATGAACACAATGTTTTAATTAAAAATAAATAACTTATATTTATAATTTCGCCATGTGGTATTCGGCTGAATAGAATAATACCACCCTAATTTCTTACCGAGATGTTGAAAAAGACGACTAAAGTAAGTCGACCCGCTGTGTAGTATCCGACTGAGTAGAATAGACCACCCTTATTTCTTACCGAGGTGTCGTAAAAGGCGACTAAGGTAAGTTTATCCACCGTGTGGTATACGGTTTAGTTAAAAAGACCACCCTCTTTCTTACCGAGGTGTCGTAAAATACGACTAAGCTAAGTTGACGTCAGACAGAAAACCCTAGCCAAATTATCTCACAACATGATTATAACATGTTGTGCCGACCCCACTTAGAGTGGGATAAGGGCAGAAGGATGATGACTCATAAGTAGCACCAACTCCTTCCTAAATAAGTAAATTTCTATTATAAGTACTAACCTAGGTTAAGTAATTTTGTAACTAACATTATGAACACAATGTTTTAATTAAAATGAATAATTATATTCTTTATAGTTTTTTTTTTTCTTTGCGGTATTCAATAAAGTTTAAAATAAAAGAAAACATAATATGTTACAACTTGTAGTTTTTCTTCATTTCTCCCAAATCAGTACATCATTTCTGAATGCATATAATTAGACACCCCAAAAATATCATAGTAACGTTTCGCCATAATCAGTTCCAATACGCACATACTCGAGTCCCACATTAATTATTCAAAGGGGTGACAAAACCACCCCATCTGCAGTGTTAAAAACCGACAAATCGAATAAAGTAACACTAATGTTTATTGTAAATACGATTACTAGTGAAATATTGCTTTCGGACCCCCATAGAAATTATCATATTTTATTAAAGTTTCACGTTACATGTCATTTTCGAAATCTATTTCTCCGTTAAATCCGACTAATATTATAAATGCGAAAGTTTGTGAGTATGGATGTATGTTTGTTACTCTTTCACGGCGAATCAGCTGAACCAATAACGGTGAAATTGAACAAGATTATTCCTCATATACCGGGATAGCATATAGGCTATAGAAATTCTGTTAAATCTACAGTATTAGGATGACATTGAAAAGCGTCATCTATTATCAACTTATCACAAAAAGCTATATATAGTATACCATATTATACAGACAGAATTTTTTATATATTCATACGTTTATACATATTATAAAACAAAGTCCCAAAAAGCTGTCAGTCTGTATTTGATGATTTTTTTCAATCTACTGAACTGATTTTTGTAGTCTCTACTAAAAGATTATTGGGAAAGGCTTCTGTGAATAGTAAATTCTTCAGAGCATCATGCCCTTATTCCACTTAAAGTGGGGTCGGCACAACATATTATAAATATGTTGTCACATGATTCGGCTACGTATTCTCTAGAACGGCGGTTTTAAATGGCCTAGAAGACAGAGGAAGTTGTGGAGCAACATAAACATAATTTACAGCCGAGCGAAACAGACAGACAGACAAAATTTCGCATTTATAATATACTAGCTGTATCCGCAGCTTCGTCCGCGTGCAAATCAGTGTGTCACAAAGTTTTTACCGCGTAAATCTCAATCTCGCGGGAATTCTAATGTGATTTACTTTTAACCGCAACACTCTTCAAGAATTACACTAATTTTTAGTGAAAACCGTATAAAAAATCCATTCAGTAGATTTTGAGAAAATTGATTACAGACAGAGAGAGAGCTTTGGGGAATTTGTTTTACAAAGTATTAGTCTGAGTAGAATAGACCACCCTCATTTCTTACCGAGTTGTGGTAAAAGGCGACTAACGTTAGGCAAGCGGGCGGTCGTAATTAAGTACCAATTCATCTAGCAACATGTTTAAAACTTGTGGCGACCCCACTTAGAGTGGGATAAAGGCAGGGGAATGATATTTTTAAATATGTTTAGAAGGACTACTCTATTATTCGCTGAGGCTCTTTTTTCCAAGATAGCAACATTTTAACAGCGAATACAAAATTTAAACAAAATTATGATAATACAATTCGTCGTGATGAATTTCCAATACACTGTTTACGGTGGTAACAGGTTCAATTCGTGAACTACTTAAATATTCCTCACGACTGTCCGATGGGTATGTACGGGCCAGTAATGCTGTAAAATTGTAGAGCTGGTAAAATCTCGAAACGATCAGCTAACTATTCTATAAATAATTATATATAGGTACTAGCAATCGACAGCGGATCCGTCTGCGTGGAAAAATTAGAAAAAAAAAGTAATATAGTCTTTTCATAATCATAAAAATGGTTAAAGTGGGTTAGCCTTAAAAGCTAGACATATGCTGTCGCGGATTTTTATTAACTTTTAGAGGGGAACAATTTTGTAATACATGATTTTTGAATAACTATTACCGTTTACTCAGCGCACGCAAGGAAATCTTTAAATTTTGCCGTTGTCGTACTATTAGTGCTGCTCCTCTCCTATTCATCTTAGCGTGATTTTATATAGCCAAAAGCTTTTCTAAATAAATGCACTATATTACACTGAAATTTTTTTTGTAATCGATCCAGTAGTTCCTTAGATTAGCGCGTTCTAACAATCAATAAATCAATCAATCAATCAATCAATTAAACTCGTCAGCTTTATATATTAGTATCGATATCGCACGCTTAGTATTAAAGTGACCTAATTCAAAATGATATTGCTTATTAGTGAAGTGATATATGAGTGACGTGTATTATAATCATATTTAAAAAAATATATTTGTTCCCAATATTATAAGGATATATCGCACGCTTAATATTAAACTGACCGAGTGAAAAAAAATTGTTTTGTGCTCAATTGCAATAAAACATTTTTTTTAATAGATCGTAGGTTGATGTCATAGATGACATTAAAATTATTTTGAATTCGGTCTGTTTAATACTAAGCGAGCGATATATAAAGATAAATGCCTTAGTCACTTGATTTATTTCATGCTTAACATTATGATTCGTTACATCATATAATTTAAATGAATATCTTATTACGCGAAAATTAACTTATTACTTATTACGCACATATAATTTTAAATACATACTTAAATTCAAATATATACTCAGGCTCGAAGAACCAACAAATTGTTTATTTGAAAGTTGGCCCTCGCGACCCGCGGAGCTGAAGGCAGGGTTACCACCACTGCGCCAACGGGCCAGTCGTACCTTTGAGGCTTTGTTTATATTATTTTTTATATTTATCTGTCTCTCTTTTGAGAAAAAACATGTCTCTTCTCTTCTAATTCTTTGTTAGACATTCTGTTGCTTTACTAGTCTAGTATAATAACTATATGCATATAAAACACTACCCTTGCCAAGTCGGTCTAATAAATAGTTAACTAATCAAATAGATAAAGCATATAATACACAATACTTACACGCAGCGTATGCCAACTAGCTAGTCACACGTATGTTGTTACATAAACAATCCACAAACAAATCTTCCAGAGTTGACAAGAAACTACGAACAACCCGAAACAATTAGCGGACCCAAAATCCCTCGGGTTCCGTACTTCGAGCGTATCACTTACAGACCATCAAAATGTTATTTGCATGTATAATTCTATAAGGCTTGTTCAAATCTTGACTAAGTAAGTTTTCATTGGAAACATACGGGCGTGTATGTGGGACGGTTGCGTTATAAGTTTGTTCCTCTAATGACTATGACGAGTATATGTTGTGTAGTGATGCGTTTATTTATAAGAAGAGTCATATTTTTTATCCTAAACTAGCTGTGCATGTGGCTTCGCTCCCTTGAAAATTAGAGTTTCCCAAAGATGGATGGACATGGTTTCGGCTACCGTCGGTCAAGCTCGGAAGCACATTAATGAAAAGGGGGACCTTCGGGTTACGAGGAAGAAAACCTCTATAAAAAATTACCCGGTGGGGGCGGTAACGCCCACCACGGCATTGGGGTTCCCTACTTGGGCCGCGGTTTCTCCCTGTCGACCGTGAAATAACAGACACGGTGGGCAGGGAGCGATCGCGGGCTGCGTTGGCTTCCTTGTGCTCTGCGGAGGGGGTGCCGCTCTATCAGGGGACCTTCGGACGTTCTAAACGAGGTATATCGGACGTCTGGCTTACAGGTCCCCGAGGCGGTCGATGCATCTGGTGCTCCCGATGCACCGGTTAGGGAAGAGATGCTTCCCTTTCTAGGGACCTTACCCGGAGGAGGTGTTCTCTGGGACCAGAGCTGTCGGCGGGGATGGGGAAAATGTTTACAACGACACCCTGTCCTTACCATCAGCAGCGTGGTGGAGCACACAGGTCGTTTTAGTCGCTGCGAGTCCGACATAACCGACGCCTGTCCCCGTAGGGCGGCGGTATCTATAAGGGGTTTTTTCCTGTATAAAAAAATAATCGTTACTGACTTACATCAACGGGACTTAACTTTTAAAGATAATTTTTTTGTATTATTTTTACACTTCAGTTGAAGCGAACGTAATTGCGGATATGTCCTACGAAATTTATAAATGCGAAAGTTTGTGATTATGGATGTATGTTTGTTACTCTATCTTGGCGAACCCGCTGAACCAATATCAATGAAATTTGGCACAATTATTCCTTAGACTTTAGAAATTCTATTAATTTATTATTAAAGCGCTAACTATTATCAACCTATCGCTCGACAACAGTCCAAGCGAACGAAGTGTCTGGTAAAAGCTAGTAAGATATATAAAGAAGTTATATTAAGGTAGCATATTTAATACACCCTGCATGATGCGTAGGCTGGTTCGTAAGTAGGTTAAGCCTAAACTGGGCTGAACTGTAAAGTGCTAATACACGAGCTAACGGACGCGCCGCTACGGATATAACTAATTAGCGCACTTTACTGATAAACATTTATGGCAACTCTTGATCCGTGACTCAGTGAGAGGTAATTTGAAATTTTTAAACTTTAAGCTATCGTGAGTATTAAAAAAGTGAGTAAAGTAGCGACCTGTTACTATCCCATTGCTGAGAACAGGCATCTTCTCTCCGTTTTTGGAAAGAAGATTTGGGGCTAATACCTAACAAAGTGTTCCAATGCGGATTGGTAGGTTACTCATATCTCCAGAATTCTCTGGAGATATGCGGGTTTCCTCACGATGTTTTCCTATAATTATAATTAAATTGCAATTATCAATTAGACACGTAAGTTCTAACAGAAAAACTAATTGGAGTCTGCCCGACTCTTACTGTACTTCAGTGCTCCTACCCAAATTATTTAAAAGTTTTTTTTATCTGGAAATTACCGAGTAAGGCTCGGTCAACCAGGTACTCTCTTATAGTTAACTCACAATAAGTATTTTATGTTAAAAATTTAAATTATCCGCGCGGGCCAAGCCGCAGGTACTAGTATAAGATAAAAGATCTAAATTTTTTTCAGGGACAGGATAAAATATCATCGATAGACATACAATAGTACAATATAAGCCCATTATTATCCCACTGTTGAGAGAAAGCCTCATTTCTCCTTTTTGGATGAATGGATTTGATTTTGTACCCACCATGCTGCATTATTGCTGACTGGAATTCCGATTTCCCATATCTCTTGGGAATTCCAAGGGATTCCTTGGGAATCCTCAAGATATTTCCCGTCGAAAACAGGATATAAATTGCAAATTTCAATTGAAAATTTGAAATTTTTTGGAAAACTCACAGGTGATGCCGTGACATCTTTTTTCAATACTCTTTACGAGTAAATAAAATAGCCAGGCTTTCAAGTGAGAACGATGACATACATAGAAACGAGTGATATAGAAAACGATATATTATTTCAAATAAATTCAATACACATTTTTGTAAGTGGTATTAAGCATCAAATTGAAAAACACTTTTAATGTTAGAATACTTCAAGCGTATTAAAATAACAATATTTTCGTAACACGTTTCGAAGTATAACTTCGAAATTAGAAATAGAAAGTTGAAAAAAAAAATTGTTCACAACATACGAAAGTTTCGACGATAAATTGTGTATTTCGAAATAGGTTGCTACGTGACTGGGTATAGTGATGTACTGTTTGCATATATCGGCAAAATATTCCGTTTTTTTATTGTATTGTAGTGCTAAGCCTTGTGGTATCCGGCTGAAGAGAATACACTACCCTTATCTCTTACCGAGGTGTAGTTAAAGGCGACTAAGGTACGTTGACCCGCCCTGTGGTATCCGGTTGAGAACATACCACCCTCATTTCTTAGCGTGGTGTAAAAGGCGACTAGGGTAAGTCGACCGGCCGTGTGGTATCCGGCTAAGTAGAATAGACCAACCCTCTTTCTTACCAAAGTGTCGTAAAATACGACTAAGGTAAGTTGACGTCGGGGTGACGTCGGGGTGGGCAGGCTTAGCTTGGCGAACGGACCAATGTGGGGTGGCCAATCCAGTTGTCCCTCTGACTGCGGAGGGTAATCTGGATGGGCCGGGGACTCAGAAGCGGTTAAGGGTAGATGTCTCTAATGATATACGGGTTCAGTTGGGCTTACTTTAAGTCTGGCTGGGCATAGTTTCGGCCACCGTCGGTCAAGCCCGGAAGCCCAGCAATGGGAACGGGGACCTTCGGATTGCGAGGAAGAAACCTCTATAAAAAATTACCCAGTAGGAGCGGAAACGCCCACCACTACGTAGAGGCCCCTACTTGGGGCGCGGTCTCTCCCTATCGACCGTGACACAACAAACACGGTGGGTAAGGAGCGATCGTGGGCAGCGGTGGCCACCTTCTGCTCTGCGGAGGGGCGGTGGAGCAGTTTCGGGAACTTTTGTTCCGGATCCAATCTGCTGCTGGCGAGCCCAGGTGGTAGCGACTTGCCTAAGCCCATCGTCTGTCGCCCTGTCAGGGGACCTTCACACTTTCTGAACGGTGTATATCGGACGTCTGGCTTACAGGTCCCCGAGGCGGTCGGTGCATCTGGTGCTCCCGATGCACCGGTTAGCGGAGGCAAGAGGAGGAAGAAAATTAAAAGCATGAGAATAATGCACGTCAGAGAATTTCCTAGATTAATTTACACTACTGGCTTCCGCTTCGAAGTAACTGTAAAGTAAAAATATTCTACTAAATGCCTTATAATGAATATTAGTTTGTGTAAGATGGCCGTCTAAAAAAGATTAATTTACAACATATCGAGTCACATGTACGAGACAGTTGTGTGAAAAAGAAATTCACTTATGTTAAGCTCCCACTTACCGTAACAAAGGCTTGTCGCCAATATACTAGGTCAGACTACGAACAGACAGTTAAGGTCGAGAACACATGTCTTCAATGATAAATTAGGGGTAAATGAACTATGTTATCGTCTCTAAGTAAACTAACGACGTAATGTGTTGTACATAGAATACCAAAATACAGTCAGTTTTTTTTCGGAAATATTTCATGCAAACTTTGCGATTTTTTTGTGAAGTCTATCTTCTACTTGGCCCGCCGTGTGGTATCTGGCTGAGTATAATAGACCATCCTCGTTTCTTACCCAGGTGTCGTAAAAGGCGACTAAGGTAAATCGAACCGCCTAGTGGTATCTGGTGGGTTGGAATAGACCATCCTTATTCTTACCCAGGTGTCGTAAAAGGCGACTAAGGAAACTTGAACCGTAATGTGGTATCAGGCTGAGTAGAATAGACCACCATCATTTTTTACCAGGTGTCACTAAGGTAAGTTGTCGTCTGGCAGGCGGCCGATGGTAAAATACCTAGCCAAATCATGTTACAACATGTTTATTGGTTATGCCGACCCCATTTAGAGTGGGATAGAGGAGGACAATGATGATGTAGCAATATATAGATATTTTGATGTTAAAATATTGATTGATAACAATAATAGGTACGTACCTGCGTCGCTTGTTACGATATCCATTCCATAATCTACCTTAATTTGAACTTATAAAATGTAGCATTTATAATATATCATGCAAATATATGCTCATGACTATAAAATGAGGGTAAAATTCTCAAGCCGTCACAACACTTCATACGATATCATGTATGAAAATGTAAAAAGCTCGTTTCCACTCTATAATGTACGCAACTCGAAGGATAAACATATCAAAGGAATAAAATGTATCAAACATAACGTAAAGTGTGTTGCGAGTTTTTCTTACCTCAATTACGTAGGGTTGTCGCGGACTTATATAAGATAAAATATTAGATAATTTATAGAAGCAGGCGTTACTTTGCGGAATTACATTCTACATATGTAATGACAGAATCATTTTGCTGTATTCCGCGTTTCATAAAAGAATCTAAGTGTAAGAAGCCGGCAACGTTCACATACCTTATACAAGCAGGACCAGTTACCACACGAATAGTAGGAAATTACAGAACCAAAGTGGCACAAAATCGTATTAAATGGAATCGTCATGTTAAACGCTAAGTAATATTTTTATAAAACTGTTCACTAAACAACTGATCAATAGATGGCGCTGCACGGAGTAACATGGAATTGAAATCGCGCTAGGGAGATTCTTTGTCACGGACATAGGGCAATTATTTTTAATTAAAGTTAAGTATTGTTTGTATTTGATCGAAGTTTCATTTCTCTTATCGGCTCAAAGGCGGGCGCGAATACGTCACTTTACCAATAACTGAAATCCATAGGTTTAGAAATCAAGAACAAGAAAACTGTTTTTCGCATCGAGCCAGAAGATAGATAGCTTCTTTAATGTGGTGGACGAGTATGGCCAAAATTCTTAAGTCAAATAACATTATTGATAACTCACGACAGAACACCATGATGCAACATTTAGTTATTTATTTCGCATTACTTACAATACAAGTAATAATATAGTAATAAGTGGCAGTTGAAGTGAGAGAACATGTGACTCCTAACTAAGAAACATGTGTTTAGGATATAACATAATTAGATTTGACCCCTCCTAATGTGATAACAAGCAAACGGGAAGATCTAGAAAAAGAGTATAACTCATATATTCCAATAAAGGCAACCTTTCAAACTTTTAAGCCATCGCCGATAACTTGTCAAATGAGCTCATTCACGCTCAATTTACCTTACGATAAGTACGTTTCTTTTTTTTTTAATGTAAGCGGATCGGGTTGCAAAAGGGAAAATGACATTCGATATTACGTCAGCTTTCATTAGCCGTTTCATTTATCGGCTTCGGTACGGAAAAGGCTGGTAATAAAGAAAATGTACTGTGCTTTTTGAAGTGTGGACTGTGTGACTTGTGGGACGTGACCTAGTGGTTGGGACATTGTTATATGCACCGGGAGACGATGAAATGAAATAAAAGAATCGCACGTTTAATATTAAAGTAACCTAATTCGAAAAATCGTTTTGTTGCAAATTACAATAAAAGTAGCGTAGCGCCTATAAAACTTACTAGTGTTAACGAAACCCATAACTTGGAAGCGGAAAAAAACACTAGTTTTTTAATGGTTCGTAGCTTGATGACGCAGATTGCAGTAGAATAAGAATTACAATGTATCTAACTTAATTAAGGTTAATTTTGAATTAGATCAGTTTAATACTAAGCGATTTATAAAATTATATGAAATCGTTGATTTGGTTCTACTTATGGGTATGTTTATGTACAGGTTAAATAAATCACCGAGTTTACTAAGCTGAATTAATATTATAAATACGAAAGTCCGTCAGTCCGTTGCATTTTCATAGATAAAGGATAGGACTTATATTGATTAAATTTAGAACACTTGCTAACATATATATATATCTATATATCATCCTGTCCTTATCCCACTCTAAGTGGGGTCGGCACAACATGTTTTTCTCTTCCATTCTGTCCTATCTTTCGTCAACTCTGGCGCCACTCCCTTTATATGCATATCATACTTCACACAATCCAGCCATCTCTTTTTAGGCCTCCCTCTAGGCATATATCCATCCACATTCAAATTTAACACACGTTTGGTCACATGATTTTCATCCCTCCTCATTACATATTCATACCATCTCAATCTTGCACTTCTCGACTTTTCTATAATGGGAGCAACTAGAACACTTGCTAACCTATAGTCGAAAAAAATCCTTTTTATCTTCGGAGGCAGAAAGACTACTTAATACATTATAATCAATAGATCTCTATATTAAAATTTAGTTTCAGTTCTAACAAAAAATTCACTATGCATTTTTGTCATTCTTAGTACTACTTATTAAACAAGTATTAAAAGTTTTTTTTTTTAATTTAATTGATTTTGCGATAGAACTATAAATATTTAAAAATAACAGATATAGTATTTTAAATATGACCAACCTTCCAATTAGTGTAGTGAAAAGTCGACGATTTTTAATTTAATAATTGATCGATAAAAAAGTTGATTGAACGTATTCAGTATATTTTTCATAGAACAGTCATTTTCGTCTTTTCAAGATTGTCACAAAATTTATTTCAATACTGCTTTTACCTCCCGATCTTCAAAACCATACAATTAGCGATGATTGGGTTGACCTAAAATAAACTCCCGAATTAAGTGTAATATTTTTTTGACAATGATTACAATGGTTAATAGAACAACATCTTAATTATACAGATAAAACATTTAGATTTTGTATTTATCGTGTAGACAAAAGCAATACCGACTCTTTTTTTTTAACAGGAAAAATCCCCTTATAGGTACCGCCGCTCGACGGGGACAGGCGACGGACTCGCACGGACTAAAATAACCTGTATGGTCCCCGCTGCTGGTGGCTGTATAGGGTACCTATGAAGACATTACCCCCATCCCCGCCAGCAGCAACTCTGTACCCCAGAATGCGCCACCTCTGGGTCGGGGCCTCTCTAAAAGTGGCCCCTCTCCGCTGGACGATGCATCGAGAGCAACAGATGCATCGAACGCCTCGGGGACCTTATACGGTGGGCGTCCGATTAAACCCCGTTCGGAACGCCCGGGAAAGGTCCCAAGCAATACTGACTCAGCAGGAGTAAGATTATGAACTCATGCCAATATTGTCATTAGGAGCTTTTTAACGTAAAAAAAAGCTTATAAAAGTTTATATCAAAGTAACATCACAGATTTATAGAATGGATAAGAATTTATTTCTTCTTTTCTTATACACTAAAATAATGGTTATTGTAATAAAAAAATAACATAAAGAAAGGTTTGAAGCCTTTTTTATTTTACGCTGTGTAGCGGTGTGAAGAAATCGAAATCGGATAACCTCTCAGACTAATAAGATCGGTAAGGCATATCCTGATTTTTTTAGAACTTTCCTAGGGGTAACGTCGATATATAGCTATATGTCATATACATTGACGGAACTCTTTAGATTTTAACAAACAGATTTTAGCTAAGAAACATAAGTTAATAATTTACAATCCTACTAATATTATAAATGTGAAAGTTTGTAAGTATGGATGTATGCCTTTTACTCTTTCAAGGCGAATCCGCTAAACTAATATCGATGAAATTTGGCACAATTATTCTTTATACGGGATAGCATATAGGCTATAGAAATCCTGTTAATTCTACAGGAATAGGATGTCATTGGAAAGCGCCATCTATTATCAACCTATCACGCGACAACAGTTCACGCAAACGAACTTGGCGGTAAAAGCTAGAATATTATATTTAATAATTTACTAGTCAGAAAAATGCGAAAACGACGCGCTCAAGTACAAAGATACCTACAACTTCCAATTTCCAAAACACTCTCTTTCGAAAGTTAATAAGAACTTGAAAGATTTTCGTTACATGAAAAAAATAAATGTCGACAACCCTAGTAAAACTTCGTGAGATCGCGCGATACAACCAACTTATTTCATTACGGACGTGCTAGTGTCGATATTGATATATCGATATACATTATACATATATACGTCACTACGTTGGCTAAGGTGGATTTTAGTGCTGCGAAACGGACAAAAATGTCGACAAATTATTAATAATCGCTCCACATTAGAATCATTTCTTACCGAGGTGTCGTAAAAACCGACTAAGGTAAGTTGACCCACCGTGTAGTATCCGGTTGAGTAGAATAGACCACCGTTTTTTATCGAGGTGTCGTAAAAGGCGACTAAGGTAAGTTGAAGTCAGGTTGTAAAATACATAGCCAAATCATGTGACAATATGTTTATAACATGTTGTGCCGACCCCACTTAGAGTGGGATGCGCATGATGACTTTAAATATCTAATATTAGTATGTATTTGTATAGATAACTCACATCGAAGAATGTCTTAAAAAAACATCATTACATATTCCCTTATGTCAATAAAAGGAAATATATTTTTACAACATTCCTATATGTAGAACGAGAAAAAATAAAATAACGGATAACCTTTGAGAAAAGGTTTGGCCAAATATGTGATAGCTAAGAATTACAAATCAGGCAATCAAAAACCATGAACCATGAATCGGATCCACAGAACGACGAATCAAACAAAGTTATCGTAGTATTTTAATAGAATATTTCTTTACCGACATTAGATTTACGGTCGATGTATCCAGTGTAACAAGCCGTGATGGCCAAACGGTAGGACCGTGTGACTCTTTCCATGGGGTCACGGGTTCAAACCGTAGGCAGGCGGTGAGTTTTTGTATTAAAACTTGTTGTAGCCATTGACTTCCGCTTTGGCAACACAGTCATAAAACAAGAGTATCATGGTCCTTATTTAAAAAAAAATGGTGACAACACTGTCGTTATTGTTTCCGGTGGAGTCTTCTTATTGATAAAACGTTTCAGGAACATTCAGTCTTTGTTCGTCTTTCAAGAGAAGAGCATCTCGCAATGGGAATTGTGGTTAAAAAAAAGTAAGTAGCGGCCTGTTACTATCTCACTGCTGAGAATAGGCCTCTTCTCTCCCTTTTTTTGGAGAGAAGGATTGGAGCTAAGACCTATCACGCTGCTCCAATGCAGATTGGTAGGTTACACATATCTCCAGAATTCTCTAGAGATATGCAGGTTTCCTCACGATGTTTTCCTTCACCGAAAAGCGTGTGATAAATTGCAATTATCAATTAGACACATAAGTTTTAACAGAAAAACTCATTGGTGTCTGCCCAGGTTTGAACCCGTGACCTCTTCGAAAGAGTCGCACGGTGTTACCGCTGGGCTACCACAGCTTCAGCAGGGAATTGTGGTATTTATTATATCGTTTTATTGTATAGTGTGTGCGTTAACAAACTTATGTTTATAAGTACAATTTATCACACGCTTTTCGGTAGAGGAAAACATCGTGAGTTTAATTCTGGGGATATTTGTAAACTACGAATCCACATTGAGCAGCGTAGTAGGTCCTAACTCACACAATTAAAGCTTAGTACCTGGGCGACCGAGCCTTGCTCGATAATTTTTTTAGAAACAGAAAAAATGCTATTTAAACAAGCTAATGTTACCTGAATTCAATCCTGGTTTTCTGATTTTGAGACCGCCTGTAACCTAAATAAGCAATCAAGACTTTGAAATTGACAGCGCATTTAGTGACCAAAAACAGGGATAGAACTTTTTCTTATTAAAACCTAGCTTAATAAATTTTTCTCCCCTAAAACTCTCTTCATGATGAATTTCATGAAAATCGTTGAAGCCGTATCCAAATACAGAATATATATATATATATATATATATATATATATATATATATATATATATATATATATATATATATATATATATATATATATATATATATATATATATATATATATATATATATATATAGGTCTTTTACGATTTGCCGCCTGCCTGATATCAACTAACGTTAGTCGCGTTTTGCGACACCTCGGTAAGAAAGAGGGTGGTACCAGATATTACGAGATAACAGTCAAAGCAAACGAAGTTGCTGGTAAAAGCTAGTGTTGTATAAAATGAACACGTTAATTGATACACGTAATCACTAACTACAATCGCTATATGAACGTTATCGCATAAACAAAGGCAACACAAACGCATATATAATCAAAAGCAAGCGAACGCGGTCAGTTTAGGGAGGTATTAACAGGAACACACGTCCTGCAGTTTTGATCGGCTCGTGCAAATCGGCTTACACGTACTTTGGGATGTTCCTATTCACACCGGAGCGTACTGGGGTTTGTAATAATTTACTAAACGACTTTCGGTAATACGCCAGGTACACAGACTTTGACGAAAATACGGGTATCTTAGGTTGAGGCTCAATAATATTACTATATCTTTTACTTTAGTCTACTGCCCTAAAATAAGACTTAACTACATACCATATTAGTAAAAACTATTACGAAACAGAACACATCCTAAAATCTATAATTAACTAAACCGAATAAAAAAATAAAATCAGAAGTAGAACAGTTTATATATCTCATAAATTAACAATAATAAAATAGCCATACCACATACATAGGATAGATACCACAAACACTCACTCACACACACACTCAGATCCACATACAACATTCACGCTCATACACACGCATATATGAGTTAATATTATTTTATATTTTGTTTATACACGTTGTAAGTACGTATGACAATGGAAGGCACTAGTAACCAAGAATACAAGCTAGGCTTAGTTTGGTTGCTAGTGGTGACTTTTAGAGTGTAATCTAGATGTTAATCATAAGCTTTTATTAAATAATGTTTATCACAACTGTGTTGAGCAAATAAATAATTTCTAATTTCTAATATTAACATAAAAGCTACAGCTACAGTCTGTTTGTATGGAACTAGACTGAACTCACTATTTATGGAACTATTCATGAAATTTCATGAAACAGAGAAACCGCGGTAATATGTAGGATAAAAAAATTCGCAATTTTTTTCTGAAATAGGGAAATATATTGCATTATGAAGAATACATAAGCGCTTTAAATGGCGATAAAAACGTCGTTGGTAATACTAAACTAAATACTTTATTTAGAACAAAATCTGTTTGTGTTTCATTTGGAAATTGTTCTAAAACGGATGACTTTTAATAACAAAGGTTTTCAGTATTTAATATTTTCGGCTAATCCGCAAAACCAATGGAAACATAATTTTGTAGATTAATAAAAAACATTGCCATTTTTGCTTTATACGTTTTATCTTTATACAATTTTGAAAACCATATTTTAAATTGAACGCTTAAATTACAGTGAACATAGTCGCGAATACAACTAGTACAACTTTAATAATAAATTGCATTGTTTTTCTTTGAAAACATAAAGCGGTGTGACAGTCGGTCGCGAACTCACCACAAGCAAGATTATGTAAACTGCTAAACAATTTAAAGAGCGGACCCCCCGGGCTGACCGGGGTTCGTTATGAATTAATATTGTTTGAAATGTTAATCTACCCTCGATACCTGTCATAACTAAATACCTTCCAAAACATTTTAAGATTTCACATTCAATTCTGTGTCATTAGATTATTAGTTTATAAATAATAATAAATATACGGGACACACGGTCGTCCGTCCCCAAAGTAAGTACCTTAATACTTGTGTTATGGTAGACAGACAACTGGTGAATATATACTTATATTATTTTTAAATACATACTTAAATACAAATATACACCCAGACTAGACGACTAACAAATTCATTTACAGAAAATTTTGGCCCTCGGCGGGAATCGAACCCGCGACCCGTGGTGCTGAAGGCAGGGTCACTACCTATTGCGCCAACAGGACAGTCAAGTTATAAATATAAGTAGTTTCACCCACCCACCAGAGACCTAAGCAGAGACCCTTAAAGAAACCTAAGTAGTGGGACGTCCATTTCTTTACTAGAGTAAGAGAAAACCTTCCAGATCCGTCCGAGCTAAATCCATGGCCATGATTAAACAGAATTCTAAATTCTACGCTTAATTAATTAAATTAGATAATTTGACTTCACATCTTATTCAAATACTTGCTTTCTGTGGCGAGAGGTTTTTTCTTAAGATTTACCTTCGGAATACTAAATTTGACGCGGGCCCTTTGGCGTCTTGTGCGGTTTATTTTTATAAAAATCCCGTATTAGTGTCAGCTTTTATCTCGATTAATAATCTTAATTTGCGAATTTCAAATTTTTGTATTCTTTAAAATAATAAAATAATAAATATATGGGACACTTACACACACGGTAGTCCATCCCCAAAGTAAGTAACTTGTGTCATGGGTGACAGCCAACTGGTGAATATATACATATATAATTTTTAAATACATACTTAAATACAAATATACACCCAGGCTCAAAGACCAACAAATTCATTTATAGAAAATGTTGGCCCCCGGCGGGAATCGAACCCGCGACCCGCGGAGCAGAAGGCAGGATCACTACCCACCGCGCCAAAGGGCCAGTCAAATTCTTAAAGGTTTCTTAATTGACTGGCCCATTGGCGCAGTGATTAGTGATCCTGCCTTCAGCTCCGCGGGTCGCGGGTTTGACCCGCCGAGGGCCAACGTTTTTCGTAAAAGAATTTGTTGGTTCTTCGAGCCTGTAAGTTAAAGAAGTAGGTTCTATATCACGATACGCTATAAAAAAAGAGTGACGCATTTTCTAGCTAAGATCAGCTTTCCTAACCAGACGTAGCTTCATTGTAATTTGACGAAAAAAATGAAAATTGAATAAAGAATTATTTGATTTTGAATTTATCGCCGCAAATTAACATCTGCTTACATCAAGAACTGGACAATTCCAGTGTAAGTCCCAGGAGTATTTAAATTTAAAATTGCAAGCAAAACCTGAAAAAAAAAAACACCGGCCACTCTCCACGGACACCGCGTACTAAGGGAGGAAGAGATTTAATAAAATTATGATTTGTACACTTAATTAAATAAGATAAATTGACTTCACATCTTGTTCAAATACTTGCTTTAGGGTAGAAATGTTTTTTTCCTCCAATTTGCTCTCTGAATTATCAAATCGGGATTGAAGTGTGCCCCTCAGGCGTTGGTGCGGTTTAAATTTTTAGGGATCCGTAACGAGATAAATAACTTTTTTTTAATGTCGCTCATCAAAGTACAAAGATAAGCTAACTTAACTTTAATGTTAGTATATATAAAAAAGACACGAAGGACCTACCCAACTAATATCATCATCTTCATTATCCTCCTGCCCTTATACTCTAAGTGGGGTCAGGATAACATGTTATAAACATGTTGTCACATGATTCGGGTAATAATTTTACGACCTGGCTGCTTGACATCAACGTATTTTACGAAACCTCTTATGCCCTCGATAGAAAACTCTTTGGTGTCTGCCCGGGGTTTGAATCCGTGACCCTCTTGAAAGAGTCGCAGGTCTCACCGCTGGGCTACCACAGTATATTATCATCAGTATAAAAATAAATTCAAATTCAAATACTCAGTAAATGATGTAAATAGGTGAACAATGGGATGTACAAAGTTACATTTCCTTGGTAAGCTGTCGCTGGCGTTGGTGGCGGATTAGTTTAGTTTTAGGGTATGGTCGCCACTGAAAACCAGTGTTGGGGGCCACCTCAACGTATACTGAGTGGTGTTCCTTTTTGCAACGTCACATTTCTCTGCATAGGTAGAATTTTTTATTTTATATTGTTTATTTTATAAGTGTAAATGTTCATGTAGGGTAAGTGTGACTGTTATTAATAAAAGGTTTTTGATTTGATTTGATATATTCCTGTTTTAGTTTCACGTCAGTATTATAGCACAATTTACCATCCAATAATATTCTATAAAACAGAAAATTTCAAATTCATTACGGAAAATACATTGAAAGAAAGCTTACTTCCTGCTCGATGAACGGCTGTATAAGACATCATCGCTTACCTGAAAAAAAATTAACAGAGTCAATTCATATGGAAAAAGTTCAAACAGTCCAAACATTTCGAGTTCACTTTAATGTTGTACGTACCTAAACATGATAACGAAATTAAAAATCCACGCTGAAAACTTCATAGCCAATGATTCTCAAAGCGTGGAACAAAACATCCCTAGCCCATTAATCGCTTTGAACAAACTTCTGTTTAGATTAATGTTTGTGAAACGTGTGTACACAATTAATTACAATAATAATTACAATCTAATACTAGTATCACCTTGTTAAAACATTGTAACATTTAGTTATAATTAATTAACATAGTTTTTCAAACTACAATATAAATATATTTAGTAATTGTATATCAGTACAATAGTTTCCAACACTTTTTACGTTTTCGCTTTATACGAAGTTGTCGGCACAGTTAACAAAAATATAAAATGTATAAAGACGAATTTTAGTATACATTTACAATTTTTTTTTAAAGTTTGAATCTTAGTCTTAGTACATATACTATAATATTATTTTATTTACTTTATTTAGTTATTATTATATACGTTTCATTTTTATTTAAATTAATTACACATAATTTTTACTTTTTTATTTAACACTGGTTGACTGGAGGAGATTCCGATGCACATAATTTTGTATTTTATCATTTAATATTAGCTTAAATTTGTGCAATAAAGAGATCACAAATAAAAAGTTGAGCATTTTGTAATAAATCTATACTCTATACTAATATATAAAGCTCAAGAGTTTGTTTGATTGTTTGAACGCGTTAATTTCAGGAACTACTGGACTGATTTGAAAAATTCTTTGAGTGTAAGATGTGGTGAGTCCATTTATCGAGAAAGGCTTTAGATTATATAACATCACGCTAAGATGACTAGGTGAGGAGCAGCAATCAAAAAATATAACGAAAACGACAAAATTTAAAGCTTTCCTTGCATGCGTTAAGTAAACGGCGAAGCCGCTACTAAATAATAAACAGGTGAAAAATAAATGAGATCACGTCTTTAAATCCAACAGCCGGATTCAAGAATTATCAAATCATTAAGACTTTTGTAATAAAAAAACAAGCCAACCAATTAAACATTAAGAAGCGCAATAAAAAGGCCTAAAATTAAAAATCTCGGAACTCATAAAACAAAAACCGCAGATATAAAGGAGCCAATCAATCGTTAAACGCGGTTATAAATCTCACGGATGTACCGAACGGGCGATATTGGAGTCGGAAGTGATAAAAATTCCTACTAATTCCATAAACCTGTGGTATTTGGGCGCGTTTAATACAGTTTGGGAACGGCTGCATTTATGGGATCAAATAATTAACATCTCAACGAACTAAATGACGAAATTTTTGGGATAAATCTATACTATATAAAATATATATATAAAAATAAATATATAAAGCTGAAGGGTTTGTTTGATTGTTTGAACGCGCTAATCTCAGAAAACCTGACTGGACCGATTTGAAAAATTCTTTGAGTGTAAAGTGTGGTGAGTCCATTTATCGAGGAAAGCTATAATAGATTATGCCTGGTTCAAAATATTAAAACAAAAGACAAGCAAGGGGCGGTTATCATTGAATAGCGACCTCTTTCAGATTTCCTTTACAACCGATTTAGCAACATGCTAAGCCACAACTGCAAAACCTTTTGAGAAATAATCATTTAATTCGAAGTAATTATATTAAGATTTTGCAGTTTTAGTTTCGAATACCATACTTTTCTTTTTCAACTGATAGGCGTCTACTTCTAGACATAGTTCATTACATAGGCATATACATATCTTACATATCTTCGAAGGTTCTCCACGTCAAACTATCTGAACCGGTTGGCTCCATGCGACCATTTTGATGCGTTAATTTACCTCGTAGGGTCTATCTACTACGTCGTATCTATCTACGACGCATTTTCCACTGCGAGCTCGCTATTTTAAAATCTAGACCCCCTAGCAGCTATCGGCGTTGCATTTCATCGGCGGCCCATCGCTCATAGTATTTCATACTATGAGTCCCGCCCATTGCCGCTTCGCGATACGCTGAGCTATATATGAGCTATATAGCTCTGCGATGATTTTGGATGTTTCAGGGATCCCCTAATTCTTGATCAAGTAGTCTTGATCGCCCGGGTGACAATAGCCCTCTTATGGAGGCCAAATTAAATCTGGGGTCCATAAGTCGTTAGGCACCCGGTAATTTTATTTTTCAGTGTTCGATGCAAATATTGAATCATGTGATAATTGGAATACTATGCAGGGTTAGTATCTTATAGTAGATAATAACAATCTGATACTTTAATAATTTATATAAAAAGTTCAATCCAAATGAATGTACTCGCTTGATTGCGTTTTTAAAAATCATAATGCTTCTAATATTACAAATGCGAAAGTTTGTGATGTATGTTTACTGCTTCACGGCGAATCCGCTGAACCAATATCGATGAAATTTGGCACAATTATTCCTTATACACCAGAATAACATATAGGCTATAGAAATCCTGTTAATTCTGCAGAAATAGGATGGCATTGAAAAGCACCATCTTTTATCGACCTACTATACGACAACAGTCCACGTGAAAGAATTAAAAAGCTAGTACTTTACACTAGAAAAGTCTATTGATACTATTTATTAAATTTCACAATTAAATTTTACATTTAGACAATTAAATTTCACATCAGCGCATCTTAAACAAGATGACAAAAGTAATTATTATTTTGCTATAATACGCGATACTTTAACATTAAGCGCCTTTTTAACATCGTCCAATAATACCAAACCGCAATGAAATATTTCAAAGCATCATAAATGTTTGTTTTGATATGTCAATGATTTTAGAAAAAGACTGCGTCAGGAAATAAAGCACTCCATCTTGTTATGATTATAAATGCGGCATTACAGGAATCTGAAATGGCCCATTTGGTGGCAAAACAACGCTTTTGGCGGGTAACGTCACGCGCCATCTTTGAAGATTCTAAATTTGAACGTGTTACGTTTTTTAAACATAAGACCGCCAGTTAGTCTGCTTGTAAAAATAAATTAACTTAATATGTAACTTGTAAAAAAATGTTTGTAATATTTAAACTTAGAATAGAAAAATAAATTTGCATTCTACTTTATTGTAACTTCTTTGCATTATACAGTGAAATATATTTTGTTGCAAAATTTGCTGCCGTGGGGCATCCGGCTAAGTAGAATAGACCACCCTCATTTCTTACCGAGGAGTCGTACAAGGCGACTAAAGTAAATTGACATCAGCCGGTCGTCAGGGAAAGCTGGAGCTTTATGCTAAAATTCCTGTGGGACATAGTGCGAGACAAAGAATTAAAGGAACGGGCAAGAAAGTGAAAGTGAAAAGAGTGAAAAGTGGTTCAGCCGTAAAAGGAGGAAGAAATGAGGAGGGGTTTTACTCCATGTGGAAAGTCCATAAAGAATTTCCCTTCCTCTAGGAAAAAAGGCGGTTGGCTATAAAATATCTAGCTAAAACATGTGACAACATGTTCAAAAGATGTTGTTCCAACCCCACTTAGAATATGGAATAAAGGTAGGAGGACGACGATGAAAGACTTAAGAAATTGAGAACGTATCTAACACAAGCTTAAACAAACGTTTTCTTCCCTTTCCCTTTGGCTTATGAAATTTAACGCGATCAGTTTACGGGAGGTCTTCAATGAAGCCCGCCAAGTTAATTGTTAAGCTTTATAAAAAAAACTAGTCTAAAGAGCAATGACCGTGTTATAAATTACATCGAAGCTCAAACCAAATTTATATATGAAGTCAATGAGATAAAGATTCTTGTCCTTTTTCTTCTGATACTCAAAAGTTGACTGGAAGAGATCCCTTTTAGGGATAAGCCCGCCTTTATACATGTTCTTTTTTTAATTTTTCTTTCTCTTTATAACTATATGTATAAAAAATAATTAAATAAATACGTAAATTGATATTTACACATCATCGTTACGGTAAAAAAATTGCGTTTAGAAACATATATCGCACGCTTAGCATTAAAGTGACCTAATTTAAAAAATATGTTTTGTGGCAAAATACAATAAAGCGAAGCGTAGCTACAAAACTCCACGATGTAACCGGATACCACACGGTGGTAATTTTATACACGGTGGCATAATTATTCCTAATACGGTGTATCATATAGGCTATATAAATCCTGTTAATTCTACATGAATTGGATGACACTGAAAAGCGCCATCTAAAAAAGGTAAAAGCTAGTATACATCCTCCTGCCCTTATCCCACTCTAAGTGGGGTCGGCACAACATGTTATAAACACTGTAACATAATTTAGCTGCGTTTTTACGACCGGCCGCCTACCTGACGTCATCTTACCTTAGTCGTATTTTATGAAACCTCGGTAAGAAGGAGGGTGGTCTATTCTACTAGACGGGATACCACACGGTGGGTCAACTTACCTTAGTCACCTTTTACGACACCTCGGTAAGAAATGAGGGTGGTCTATTCTACTCAGCCGGATACCACACGGCGGGTCGTCTTACCTTAGTCGCCTTTTACGACACCTCGGTAAGAAATGAGGGTGGTACTATTCTACTTAACCGGATACCACACGGCTACGGTGGTAATTTAATAATATGTAAAAAAGAATCAACACTCACTACATTTGATTCAAAAGTAAATCATTACAAAAGGATTTATTTATGCATTTCAAGTACATCATTTACTTGTGTTACTTACCCCACGTTCACTACTGACATATATGTACTTCATATCCGAATACCTGCAATTGTACCTATAATGCTTGAACAAAGGGCGCAGAGCACCATACAGAGCGCAATACAGCCTCAGGGTGTGTACTACAGTGCTAGTGATGTCCGAGAAACTTAATATCGACATTTTAAAACTAATCGATTAAGTTTCAAAAAAGTTGTCTAAATCTTAAGTCCTAATTGATCTATATCATATTCGTTTTGATTTTATTTAGATTTTACTTAATTTCAATAACAGAATGAAATACCTTTTTTATGGTATAATTGGCAAGGATTACTCAAACATAATGTTTTTCCAAAAAGGATTTACACACACTTTCGTCCGTCCCCAAAGTGAGAAGCAGCTTGATACTTGTGTATAAATATTCTACTTATATAATTAATATAAATAATATATACATGCCGTGTGCTATCCAGCTGAATAGAATAGACCGCCCTCATTTCTTACCAAGGTGTCGTAAAAGGCGACTAAGGTAAGTAGACTCGCCGTGTGGTATCCGGCTGAGTGGAATAGACACTCTCATTTCTTACCGAGGTGTTAAACGGCGACTAAGGTAAGTCGACCCGCCGTGGGGTATCCGGCAGAGTAGAATAGACCACCCTCATTACTTACCAAAGTGTCGTAAGCGGCGACTAAGGTAAGTTGACGTCAAGCAGGCGGCCGGTGGTACAATAACTAGTCAAAACAAGTAAAAACATTTTTAAAACATGTCTCGCCGATCCCACTTAGAGCGGGATAAGGGGCAGAAGATAATAATTATAATACATAAAAAGTTTCCTACATTGATTTGGTCGAATTAAATAATAGTACATTATACAAAGAATTATATTCAATTGACACCAATCATGAGATAAATCGTGTTCAAATGAGCGGAAGAGCCCGGTTAAGCGTCACTTTTATTGAAGACAAGAAGTTTACTTTAATAAAAGGTTTTTTTAATGAATCAACGAGCTAAAGCAACTGACTCATAAACAGTGTGAAAAGCAACTCGGTCACGCCGCGGCTAAGTGGATTAAACGTGCTAAATGGGATGAAAATTAAAATGACGTATAAACTTTATTCGCTTACTGTTTACTGTTTTAAGCCAAATATAATCTGTCACGTTCCGCGCAGCTGCATAATATTCTATAATTTATTGTTCATAGAGCTTCAGCTTTTAAAATCTCTATCAACTTAATTATTAACTGAAATTATATTGTAATATCCGACTAATCCTATCCTACTTATACTATGAATGCGAAAGTTTGTGAGTATAGATGTATATTTGTTATTCTTTCACGGCGAATCCGCTGGAACAATATCGATTAAATTTGGCACAATTATTCCTTATACATCGGGGTAGCATATAGGCTATAGAATCATGTTAATTCTACAGGAATATGATGACATTGAAAAGCGCCATTTATTATCGACCTATCGCACGCCAACAGTCCACGCGAACGCAGCCGCGGGAAACGGCTTGTATTAGAAGTGCAAAAGTCTGTGAGTATGGATGGACATTTATTACTCTTTTACGACGAATCCGCTGAATCAAAATCGATGAAATCACCATTGATGAAGGCACCATTATTCCGTCTACATCGGGGTAGCATATAGGCTATAGAAATCCTGTTAATTCTACAGGAATAGGATGACATTGAAAAGCGCCATCTATTATAAACCTATCGCACAAAAACAGATCACACGAACGAAATTGCGGATAAAAGTTAGTTTAGCAAACATTTTATATCGCACTTTTAGTAATAAAATTAGGAAATTCAAAATGAACCTTATTTGAGTCAGATACATTGTATTTCTATGCGCTCTATGACGCTATGGACTATTAAAAAACTATTGTTTTCTTGCCCTTTCAATGTTATTTAACTCTTTAACTGTCACGAGTTAGCAATATGCCACAAAACAACTTTTTGAATTAGGTCACTTTAATACTAAGCGTGCGATATATGTGTTTTCACCTTATCATATCTCTGTTAATTATACGTAGAATATACGAGACATAAGATCAGGCGAAACTACTTAAGGTCAACTTGTGAACTGTATGCTTTACCCCGGATTATGAGTTGTGATGTCAAAAGTCGAAGGAAGGGCATTTCTTTTATATTAATTGTGTTTCGCTTAAAGATCATAAGTTCTAGATAGAGATTTATATGAAATTGTTAGATATGCGGTTATAAAGTTTATATTTGAATAAAAATATATTGATTACGTTTTGTAATGATAGTAAATTTTATATTGTAAATCAATATTGCTAAGTTCAGGAATTACAAGTGTCATCAAATTTCAAGAGACAGTTTTATAATTAATATATTAAATAATATAATAAATTATTGCAATAAAATGCAAATTTGCGCTATGTAATAACCTGTAAATCATAGAACATTATAAGTTCTAATTTATGTAATATTAAATAACTTGAGATGAGGTGCATGAAAAAATGGCTATAACTTTAATGAAATTTAAACTGTATTTTGTATAAATGCATATTTATTATCAAATAACCTATTCCTGTATTACCAAATTAAGAGAACATATTAAAAAATTACTTATTTACTAAGTAATAAAAATATCGATAAAATTCCCATCACTAATCGATTCAGATTGGCATAATCCTGGGAAACAAGGGCTGCGGTGTCCCTATAGTTGATGTGTGGCGGACTTGTTTGCTTATCATGGGGCGACCAAAAAATTGATTTAAAGGAGACTCAGTCGAGATAATAATTAAAAATCAAAAGCTTTCAGATTCAGTACAACTCCAAAGTTATGTTCTTTTTTTTACAAAGCCGATTTTATTAAAGACTAGCAATTGTCACAGGTTCCGCCCGCGTGGTAATACTAAAACCGTAATATGGTTGAAGTGGGTTAATCTTAAAAGCTAGACATATTCTGTCGCGGACTTTTATTTAGAACATTTAGAGGGGGAGACAATTTTCTTATACATGATTTTTTAATAAATTTCACCGCTCACTTAGCGCAAACAAGAAAATCATTAAATTTTTGCCGTTTTTGTAATATTTCTTATTGCTCCTCTCCTATTCATCTTAGCGTGATGTTATAAAGTCTATTACCTTTCCTCAATAAATGGACTATCTTACACTTAAATAATTTTTATATCGATCCAATAGGTCGTGAGATTGGCGCATTTAAACAAACAAACTCTTCAGCTTTATATATTAGTATAGATTACTTATTTATTTATACTTTGTATTGGATTTAAAAATGCATGTATGCATAGTTTTTACCGAAATGCTTACTTTAAAATATGGTCGAGGCACGAGGCGCAACGTCAGCGCTTGCGACACGGGTAATACGACGCCGTTATTTGTTGCAATTTCTTCTAATGTTTTTTTTTTCTAAGTAATAATTTTCTAAGTATTGCAGAATAATCAATTCATATTTAATATCGTGTAACTCCGTAATTATTTTAGGTCTCTTATATTTAATGTAAGTATATTATATGTAGAGAAATATATATTCTTTTACTTTATAACTATCTTTATATACTCTGTACACTATTCTACCAGTTATTTTACTCAGCTCCGTAACGTTTTAGGTTGCCTGGAAAAAATCGCTGGTTATCGATAAGGCCGCCTTATTGTACCTGTATGACTACATATTATAAAACAAAGTCGCATTTTTGTTTGTCCATATATCCCTATGTATGCATAAAACTTTAAAACTACGCAATATATTTTGATGCGGTTTTTTTTAATAGATAGAGTGCTTTCAGAGGAAGGTTTGTACGTATAATAACATTCAATACGGAGTAGAGAAATACTGTAATTTTTGAGGTTTCTGTAAATAATTACATTTTTTTCCGCTTACATTGCAAACGCTGGCTAAACCCTACGAGATTTATCAACATAATGTACTAAGTATTTGTACACCTTGAAAAGGTCTACAGCAAAGTTCGCTATGGTATATGTCTATCTCTTATGGATAACCCACTATAGCATTTTTTTTCATTTACTTTTTACGAAAAATAATGCTATATTTTTGAAGCAATTTTTATACAATACAGCATTAATCCTTATCCAATTAAGTACCTTAAATAAATAGTTGATTTAATATAGATCAATATGACCGTTTACAGTATGTAATTTAAGTGAGCATTTTCGGAGATATTACAGATTTAAAATGCCGTGAGGACGCCGCGCTTCGCCCTATTACACTTCGACTTTAGTAGCTATGTCCCTCTTTCAAGAGTTTGTTTAAAGATATTCGGTAATTAATTGTAAAAATAAAATACATAGGGAATATGTAAAAGTAAATAAGTAAAAATGTACTATATGAATTTAGATATTCCAAAGATAGCAGGAAATCTTCTTGGTATAGGGAAAGGAAATTGTTTTTCTCCAAATTTAACGCTTGCGGGCCACGGGCAGTAATGAATAAATCAAAACTACTGGATCGATTTTAAGCATTTTTTTTACACTGACTGACATGGGATATATTTTTATACCCATGCGAAGCAGAAGCCGCTAGTTTGTTTATAAATGTCTGTAATTTTTTTTTCTGTTCTGTGTGTACAATAAAGAGCATTTTTCTTCTTCTCTCTTTTTCTTCCTAACTAGGTATATGATGATAATGCGAAACTTTTTTATATATTCGTCTCATACTAAAAGGCTAATTTTGACTTGGAGGTACTTTCACAATGTTTAGTGCTTATTATGAATAGACTTTTATATAAAAGTTAAATGTTACCAGCTTGTTTGGGTCATAGTCTTTTAAATAGAGTTTTTAACATTACTTTATAGGTGTTTGAAGGTAATGGTGATTATATCATATTACAAGTAATTTTATACTCGCCAAAAACATGGCACTATTCGTTTATATAAATTATGAAATCTCGCGCTACTCTGAGGTACCTTAAATAAAAAGTGTTCTTTTAGGAGTTACCTATTCTCTGGTACTTTTGATGCTTTATGGCCAAGTTTCACAAGTTACCAATAAACTGTCAGTTAGCTTATTCGGAACATATCTGACACATATCTCGGAAATTTGCGTTGCCCAGGTTTCCGATAGGCTTATTCAGGCCTTAAAGTTCCTACTAAGTTAACAGGTAGATCATGTAGTTGTTATTTTGTTTATCTGCTGGATAGAAAATTACTCTTTCATATCCGTTACCATTAGACTATCACAGCTTTGAATTTAACAGCTCAAATATAATTTGGATTAAATTCTACATTTAAGTATTTTTTTAATACTCAAAAACATGTATAAAACGACATTTTTTATAAATGAAACCTAACTAGATCGATTTTTCTCCTGCACAACCTCCTGCATGCGGAATTTCATGAATATCGTTGGAGCCGTTTCCGAGATGTCTTGTATGAAGCTGAAAGGATTTTCAAATCCAGGTTTTTTTATCATCAAAATAACCTTAAATATTGTAATATGCTTTACATATACGAATATCTCTTATACTTAATTTCAACATTTCTGTAGACTGTTCTAGTAAGGATTGTGGTCTAGTATGGACTCATTTTAATATTAAAGATATAGTCACTCTAGCACTTATTATGTCTAATTAATATCGGTATTATAACTATAGTACAGCGCGTGTACGTGTGTCAATAGAGTGCAGTGTTCAAAGGACTGTATGTAGGCCCCGCGGCGGTGCGGGGTTATTAACCGATTGCGATGAAAGAGATTATTGATTACAGATTGATATGATAAAAAACAAGAACCGTTAACTACTTAGGTCGAACAGCACGAGGTGAATATTTACAATTGCATATACTTTTATATTTTTACTTTATATATGTATCTGTGATGGACGCCGTGTGGTATCTGGCTGAATAGAACAGTACCACACTCATTTCTTACCGAAGTGTCATAAAAAGCGACTAAGGTAAGACGACCCGCCGTGTGGTATCCAGCTGAGTAGAATAGACCAACTCATTTCTTACCGAGGTGTCGTAAAATGCGACTAAGGTAAGTCGACCCGCCGTGTGGTATCCGGTTTAGTATAATAGACCACCCTCTTTCTTACCGAGGTGTCGTAAAATACGACTAACGTAAGTTGACGTCAGGCAGGCGGCCGTTTGTTAAAACGCAGCCAAATCATGTTTATAACATGTTGTGCCGACCCCACTTAGAGTGGGATAAGGGCAGGAGGATGATATCTGTGATAGCCCAGTGGTTACACCGTGCGACCGTTTCGAGGAAGTCACCCTAGCAGCGCAATAAGTTTTTCTATTAAACACACACGGTTTACGTTGAAGGCAAGAGAGAGTAACGGCCTGTTATCATCCCACTGCTGGGCATAGGCCTCCTCTCTCCGTTTTTGGAAAGAAGGATTGGAGCTAAGACCTACCACGCTGCACAAATGCGGATTGGTAGGTTACACATAACCCAAGGATTCTCTAGAGAGATACAGGTTTCCTCACGATGTTTTCCTTCACCGAAAAGCATGTGAAAAATTGCAATTATCAATTAGACACATAAGTTTTAACAGAAAAACTCATTGGTGTCTGCCCGAGTTTGAACTCGTGAGTCTCTAGGGATTCGCACGGTCGCACTGCTGGGCTACCACAGCTTGAAGGCAAACATCCCTAGAATTCTCTAGTTATATGTACTTACATATCAAAAGGGAATTCTAGGGATTCTAAGAATTATAAAATTAGGTGATGTATATAATAGACAAAGTGGGAACCGACATAAGCTTGCGGCTCCTGCTTTGCAAAGGTACGTAAGTTGTTTGAAGGTTTGGGTATAAGATTCTATATCAAAATTCCGCAATCGATTTTACCTTTGTCATTTCAGCAGTTTAAAAACACTATTAAAAAGAAGCTGATACAAAAGCCTTCTATACTGTTTAGGATAACTTAGATGATAAGAATGCGTGGATATATATAGCTACTGTTCAACCCTGTACAAGATAGTAATTACTAAATGTAACTAGTTACAAGTATTATTTTGAAAAAGCAACCGCAGAGTTTCTTGCTGGCTCTTCTCAGTAGGAACAGCTTTCCGAACCAGCAGTATAGTTGACGATTCAAAAATACTTGTTTATAAGTTTATTTGAATAAAGAATATTTTGAATTTGAATTTAAAGCAAACCACTGTGCTATCCGCACCACGGTGGCGCGGTCTGGTTTATATTCAACTCGGGTCGCCGCTGAAAATTTGTTAGTAACTAAATGAAAGACGGGATCTATTCATAATCAGAGTTTCTAGTGTCACAAAGGTTCCAAGTTATAAGTGTTTCTTGTTTCTGGGAGGGAAAATTAAGCAAGTCGAAATTATGAGAAAACCTACACTTGTAAATGACTTCGTTTTTTAATTTAATTACATCATCCTCCTACCCTTATTCAGCTCTAAGTGGGTCGGCACATGTTATCACATGATTTGGTTATGTATTTTACGACCGGCCGCCTGCCTGATGTCAACCTACCTTAGTTGCTTTTTACGACTCCTTTGTAAGAAATGAGAATGGTTCTATCATTTCTTTGTATGTAATTGAAGTATTTTGGAACAGGTGTCATAAATACTAGCCTAGTTTTTTTGTATGCGTCCCTGCGAGGCGTACTTTATACTCGACCGCGCCTGTTATTTTATACCTGTTACAAAATACTAGATGAGTATTTTGTAACAGAGAGTATAAAATACTCGCAGAGTCTTTTGTCACGGAATATAAAATACTCGCTGAGTCTTTTGTCACAGGGAGTATAAAATACTCGTCGCAAGTATTTGAGTATTTACGTACCTGTTCCAGGCTGATACAAAAAATGAGAGTGATCTATTCTAAAAATTTAGTCACAAAGTATATGAAAATATAATAATGTACATTATTTCGACCCTATCATTTCGTTACAACGTTATGTTTTCGCGAAATTTTCTTTAAAAATACATTTTCGAATTTCCACTCATCATGTTTTGATAGGGCGCGAGACAGCGTTCATTCACGGGCGGTATTAAAATTTTAAAACAGCACCCGGTAATAAGGTATTTTTCCGTGACGACCCGGCTCGCATGTAAATCAGGCTGATTTAACACCCGGCCAACGATGGCTTAGCCGTGTACAAATGGCGGCTTAGGATTTGAAATCTGATGGTATTATTCTCAAATACTATTGTATCGCAGGCTACAGTTATCTTATACTAGCTTTTACCCGCGACTTCGTTCGCGTGGACTGTTTTCGTGTGACAAGTCGACAATAGACGGCCGGTCGCAAAATAACGAGCTAAACATGCATCCCACTCTAAAAGCACACACAAGTGCTGCAAATGTGTCACAAGTTACCAATAAACTGTCAGTTAGCTTATTCAGAACATATCTGACACATAAATAAAATTATTTTTAAATTCTAAATATACCGGATTTTTGCGTTTCTGATAGACTTTTTCAGCACTTAAATTCCCTAATAAGTTAACAGTTAGATCATGTGTCTGCTGGATAGCAAATACCTATTTCAAAATGGCCGCGATTTTTTTTGTATTTTTCACTTTTTAAAGTCTCTTTTTAGAGACATTTATCTGTCACTTAGTATATTTTTCGGTTAACTATCCGACACTTTATCAGTAACATGTGAAACAGGCCCTTAGTGGCGTAATTAGTCATATTTTACGACACCTCGGGAAGATAGAGGGTGGTCTATTAATATTATCTTACTCAACCAGATATCACACGGCGGGTCAACTTACCTTATTTCACTGTCTTAATTTCACATAAAAATATGGAAATTAAAAATAGTCCAACGAAAGATGGACATTTAATTCCGTTTCGCGATGCAACGGCACAATAGCACACAATATTCCAATTAAATTTAAAATAAAGGAGCGAGCAAATTCAATTTTTTTCCCCCCCAATTGTTTTCCCTTCCAGACGAGCGCCTCTGTTGACGGCCGTAATGAAATGCTAACTTCGGAATATAAACATACGAATGTTATAATTAGCAAATATTTGTTCCATGAAGGTCGTTTTCTATTATAAAACTGGACTTCCAATCGATAAAGATTCCGTTTCTCTTTATTGCTGTGAAATTATATTGTTTAGTTTATATTCTACTAGTTTTTACTTGCGACTTTGTTCGGACTGTTGTAATGTGAAAGTCGATTTACATCCAGTTACACAAGCGTATCCAAAGAAGAAAAAAAATATTACATCTATCCTATCCTATCTTACTAATATTATGAATGCGAAAGTTTGTGAGTGTGGATGTATGGGATTGTTACTCTTTCACGAATCCACTGAACCCAAATGGATGAAATTTGGCACAATTATTTTTATACACCGAGGTAACATATAGGCTGTAGAAACCGACGTGAAAGAGTGACATTCATATATGTATGTTAGTTACTCTTTCACGACGAATCCGCTAAACCAATATCGATATATAAATCGATCGATATCGATATCGATTAAATCTGGCAAAATTATTCCTTATACACCGGAATAACATATAGGCTATAGAAATCTTGTTAATTCTACAGGAATAGGATGACATCGAAATCGCCATCTATTATCGACCTATCACACGACAACAGTCCACGCGAACGAAGGCGCGTTTAAAATCTAGAATAAAATATAACTAAAATTATTCATAATTTCTTCTGCACTCGTTTTATATTTAAATAATGTTCACATAGGTTTTTTCTTCGCGGATAAGCATTGACAGAAAAATTTATAAAAAAAAACAAAACAGCATATACCCGAAATGTGTAACAACGTAGACAAAAACCACAAATCTTTATGTTTAAAATCGTTGTCTATTCCCATACTCACAATTTTTACCTTTGGAATCCGCAATCAAGTGCAAATGGTCGCCATTAGATTAAGCGCTGACCAAACACAATCTAATGAAACATCCCCCTAGCAATTTAGTGGGTACGGCCCTTAATATGTCCACCGAAGTGATACATACATATATACCCTTTCGTGTAAACCCCACTACTTAATACATTTTCTGCATTTTTACTTAAAGAACTATTTAGAAATAATTTTGCAGTGTGGTATCCGGCTGAGTAGAATAGACCACCTTCTTTCTTACCGAGATAAAAGGCGAGTAAAAAAAATATATATATATACATATATTATAAAGTATGAAATAATTTCTCGAATATTCTTTAATTGCCAACTATGCTAACACATTTCGTTATGTTTCAGTGGATTCCGATGAAGTGCTTCGATGCAATCTGACCTAAATACTATCTCCCGACATGATTTTACAACATCCACCTTTTCATTACTAACATACTTATATTATCTTCTAGTTTCATCCGCGACTCTTTTCGCATCAGCATTAATTTTAAAAAGACCTTCAATTATGTAGTTTATGTTTTTATAATTCTCGGGAACAGATTTTTTATATACTATTATTTAGCCCGCTATACCAGCTTCAACTTTACCCAATTTAAACATATTAGATAGCGAAAGCGTAACAAATAAGCAGACTTTCGCAATCATAATATGAATTTGGATTCAACCGGCCCGTTGGCGCAGTGGATAGTGACCCTGTCTTCAGCTCCGCGGGTCGCAGGTTCGATTCCCGCCGAGGGCCAACATTTTCTATAAATAAATTTGGTAGTCTTTGAGCCTGGGTGTATATTTGTCTTTAAGTATTTAAAAAATTTAAAAAATATATAAGTATATATTCACCAGTTATCTGTATACCATAACACAAGTATTAAGTTACTTACTTTGGAAGAACGTGTGTGTAAGTGTCCCATATATTTATTTATTTATGCATTTTTCAGCGAAAGAACACACCGTAAATACACAGAACTACATATACTCGTACCAATATATAGACGCGTTTATAATACGTTACAATACATAGGGTAAGTAGTTTAAATTTTGCGGTTCGACGCAATGCTCCTCGTTCTTGTAAAACCTTTAAAACTTTCAGTACCTCGAAATCAACAGCTAATTTAGGTAAAAATAGTCCATTTAACCGTCTAATGAACACCTATAACCCACTTAATTCCTTTATAGACATCTTCCATGGCCCTCTATTGAAATATAAAAATATACTTGCTCGCCTGCTTTTAAGTTGTTAAGTTTAAGTAATAGTTTTTTTATCAAAATTTCCTCTAAGTATAAGTATTTTATTTTATTTGGCAAACAAACAATGGTTCTATTACTAAATATAATTTGTCTCTTTTTTTTTAAATAAATAATTTTGTACCTAACTACCTACGATAACGGTGAACTCGCATTAAAAGTGTTTTACCTAGAACTTGCCGTATGAAAAAGTGTAATAATAAGTATGTGTAAAATGCTATTGGCTTGTCATAATGAATAAATAAATAGAAGAAAATAAATGAAGATGTGTCAATTAAGACCATTCTTTACTGGATAATATCACGTAAGTAGTACAAAAAGTTTTAAAAGAAAGTTGTATTTCCCTAAGAAACGTAGACATTCTATTTTGGTTGCGACAGAAAAGTCGCACATTTTTTCTTTGCTTTAAAGCTTTTCGTAAATCAATATTTTGCAATCGTGCGCCGTTCGAAAAGTATTTTTCTTTATGAAACTTACTAGCACCAACGGCTAGACATCGCGTCGCTTGTAGGGAACAAAAAGAAAAATTTTAAAAACTCCTAAGAACTTTACTAATGATCGTCTGACAAAGTATACTCAGACAGTCTATTTCGGTACCGACCAATGCTACGGTATGATTATGTTTAGAAAGCTACTAGCAACAACTTTTCGCAACATGCACATTTAACCTTCTCTGTTTCTCTCTCTCTTTGTTTCTTTGTCTATTTTTTATTTCTATATACTTGGGCACAGGTGTCTTTAACGGCATGATTTTATGCCGCTTTAATTCAGAGGCTTTCTTTTTTTTAATACGTATGCCCAACTTGGTAGTGTTCTATTAATACTGCGTTTTCAGATACGGCTCCTACTCCAGAAGAACTTCCTAAGAAGCCTTAAGTCCATAGTTTCTTTATACTAAGTGATCTTGCCGATTAACACTTCAGTTTGGTAATTTTGATTTTTCTATGAATCTCCTCGTTTATGAAGAAGTCGACAAACTCCATAACTCGATCCATCGCCCGCTGAACGATTATTAACTAATTTTACTCCTTTTATTTTATTTTAATGATCATAAACGGCATCACGGCGGCACTGACGGCGTATGAAACGCAACCAAAATAAGTAGTGACACACTTAATATAAGAAGCAAGGTACCATTGTTAAAAATATGTTTTAAGTTACAAGCAAACATAAACAATAATATTCATCATCATTCATTATGTTTATATTATTAAAAGTAGGATCACAAAAATAAAATAGATTAATATGGTTGAAGCCTTCACACAACTGAAGCATATTATTATAATGAACATGCGCCTGATTTTATATAAATACTAGTGTGTTTTAAATAAACCATATACTCAACTAGACATCGTGTCGCTTGTTACAAACAAAATAAATTAAAAAAAATTACTAACGATCACCCCACAAAGGATACACAGACATTCTATTTTGGTGGCGACCAAAAAGTCTGATGTGTTTTTTTTTACTTTGAAGTTGTCTCTAAATGACAACTTAAAGGCTGCAAAAAAGAACTTAGAGGCCGTCCACTATAATAAAAGAAAATTAATTTAACTCCCAGTTAGTTAACGATGTGATAGTGTTAAGCAATAAGATGTTAAGAACTTTTCTTATTCAATTTTTTGTGAAGGTTATACATATTTTAAAACTAGAATTTACGGAGACTATATGGAATGCTTAAAAGTATCAAGGGCGTTCAAAATAAAAAGTAGAAGAGATCTATAGTACTTAATGTATTTGGAACTCTATTTGGTGTGTATATTGTTGATGGCCTTTTTTAAATAACTACCAATTATTGGGAACATAGCAAACACTTTCTTTTTTTTATGGAGAGTAGGATTAGAGCGTAGGGCAACCACTATGTAGCGGTTCACATAACTAATATCAAATAACGACATAAGATACTATGATACGAGAAAATACGATTTTGCCCCATAGCTTATTAAATTGTATGGCATGTCTGTCTCAAAACTATAGCGTTCCCAATGAATAAATTAATAAAAATAAAAATGTCAAACACAATATAATAATATTAATGTGAAAAAAAAGATACTGAAAACTCAGGTGTGACTTAGATTTAAACCCGAGAACTCCTGTTAGAACAAAATAATGAATACTAATAAATTACAAAATAATTAATACAAAATATTTACACAATTTATCAGACTAAATACAAATTACAAATATAATAATAATAAAAAAAGGGATAGGCACACATTTTACTCTTAAATAACACGACAATGGTATCGACAAAACTATCAACAAGCCAAACCGACTGGCAAACATTGTTCTTTTTTATTAGTCGTCACACGTTAGACGTCGCGGCGTTACAAAATGTCTCACAACAAACAACAAAGGCAAACAAAATGCTGTTAATGATTGGCCGACAAAGGGATACCAGACGTTCTATTTTGGTTGCGACTAAAATGTCGCCCGTCGCCTTTATTGGTGTTAAGAATGTTACATCTAATTTGCGTCGATTTAACTGCAATTTATTCCAAGCATTTTTAAACATAATTTTACTATCCTGTTGTACTTTACCACCACGATTATTTAAAAAAATATATAGAAGGGTAAATGTCAGCTAATTCAAAACGACATGATCTTTGAGCTCCGAATATCTGATGTTCAAAATCAGTTACGAAAAATAACGCGTAGGTACTATGATAACTTAATATAAGCTGCTTCGCCCGCGTGGAAATCTGTCTCAAAAAAATTTCCTAAATACCTTCAGTTTATTTTCAGTTAATAATTTAGTTTATTAAGGTAAGTGCACTAGTAGTTGACCGTTTTGTATGAAATTGCAAATAATAAGCGTTTTGTTAGTTTTAGCTAATAAAAAATATAAATAAATAATATTATATTTTAAATATTAATAAATAAATAAAAATAAATATATGGGACACTTACACACACGGTCGTCCGTCCCCAAAGTAAGTAACTTAATAATTGTGTTATGGGTGACAGACAACTGGTTAGTATATACATATATAATTGTTAAATAAATACTTAAATACAAATATACACACAGGCTCAAAGACCAACAAATTCATTTATAGAAAATGTTGGCCCTCGGCGGGAATCGAACCCGCGACCCGTGGAGCTGAAGGCAGGGTCACTACTCACTGCTCCAACGAGCCAGTCAAATATTAAACAATGGACTGCAGTTTTGAGGTTTTTGGCAGCTATTAACAGATTTCAATAAGTAATTACAAATTTATTTCAATAAATTTAGTCAATTACTAGTGCCCTTACCTTAATATTTTAATTGAAATTTTAACTTAAAGGTGTTATAATGAGACAATCATAAAAGAAGGACATGCTGTGACGGACTTTCTTGTAGTATATTTGTAGATCAATACTCTAGTACATTACTTTAGTGTATCTCTATTGCTTTACGCTGCGCACGCGACTAAAGCTCCCAAAAGGGTAGCTTTTTCTTACCACTCCGCGACCTCTATAACACAGTTTACATAAAACCGTAACGTAAACCTAACCTAAAAGCGCTAACATTTATTGTAAACCTTCACTATCGATCAAGATAGTTTTTGAGAAAAACGATCATATACAGACAGACAGCTTTTGAGGGTTTTGTTTAATAAGTATAGATATAGATAATGTTAATATTAAATAATTATTTACCAGACAAATAGAATAGACAATAATACCTTGGAAACTGGGGAGGTCACTTGTTTGGGATGCTACATGTGTTGACACGTTAGCTGCATCACATATACAAGGGACCTCTACTATGGCCGGAGCAGCGGCTACCAATGCAGAACATGCCAAGAGGCGCAAATATGAAGACATAAATAGAAGCTTCATTTTTGTGCCTTTTGGTGTAGAGACCTTGGGTCCATGGGGCCCGGACGCTCATACGTTCTTCAACGAGTTCGCTAGAAGGCTCGTAGAGCGTACCGGGGACCCGAGAGCTGGCAGCTACCTTGGCCAACGAATAAGTTTGGCCATACAAAGGGGCAACGCTGCCAGTATTTTAGGAACTCTACCCCATTGCAATGGAATGGATGGTTTTGATTTAGTGTAAATATATATATATTTATTAATTTTTATTTTTATTCTTTAGTTATTATTTAATTACTTTTAATTTGTTTTTTTTTTAATGCTTGTTTTTGTAAAATAGTTTTGTCAATGAAAATTGGGAAATGCTTTATAATGTCAACAGAATAGACTGTCCTATTTTCAAGTGCAGTAATCACACCACTGCACAATATAGTAGGCTATTCGGCACAATACAACTCCCCACTTGTCTAAAGTTGCGAGTCTGTAAGTAATAGCCGTTTGGATTAGATTTGAACAATTTATGTGTGTGCAATTAAAATGGCGGTACGGGACGACGTTCCGAACGATTTGTAATGTGCATTAAGCTGATTGTTTCGGCTGCTGCCCAATCGAGGGTGGATAATAACTTTGAACTCCTCAATCTCTACTTTTATTTAAATTTTTGTAAACCTAACATTTGGGTAATCCAAATTGATATTATTTGAAAAAATTAATAGTACATATTTGAATCCGAGACGTCGTTTGTGCCAATTTTATTTAAATCAGGAATTTTGAACTTTTTCCGGTTTCTAATGGAAAAACTATACTGTAAAAAAAACCATTTTCACTTTGGGAATAGGTAAAACATACTTCATTATTGAGGGTATTTTGACACTTAAGTTGCCGCGAATGAAATCGCAGGCACAACTTGCCTGCGATTTCATGCATGTTAATAAGTTATATATTTGTGCCGTTTGCAGTTGAGACTCCAGGGCCATGGAGTCAAAGTGCAAAAAATCAACTTGCATTCTTAATCATAAGGAAAACAATACTATTGCTTAAGTTATGTATAATATGTAAGAATTCAACCTAAATTAAAAGGAATCATGATCGTTCCAAACCCCGAAGCCGCACGGGGTAAAAGAGGCTAAATTCTTCGTGTGAAATGTTATGGCACTCCGGATTAAAAGGGGTTGTGGTTAACACGTAAAAAGGGGTGTTGAAGTTAATCGTATCTTGTATTCGATTCCAACCACAGGTGTTTTGAAACATTTAAGTTTATTTGCGGAACTTGGATTAGTTGTATATGTAGAGAAAGGGCACCCGACTGATATAATACGATAAGACATAAGATAAGAGATACGATAAGATAAGAGATACGATAAGATATCCTACATGTTAGTAACAACACTACACGACGATGCAAGGTATGTATGAGTCTGCGTTTAGAAAGAGGCTGGTTTCAATTTAATCAACTTTCTGCCCTTATTCTACTCTAAGTGGGGTCGGCACACCATGTTATTAACATGTTGTCACATGATTAGGCCACGTATTTTACTGCCGGCCGCCTGCCTGAAGTAAACTTGCCTTATTCACCTATGGCGAAACCTCGGTATGAAAGAGGGTGGTCTGTTCTTCTGAACCAGATACCATACGGTTGGTCGACTTACCTTAGTCGCATTTTACGACACCTCGGTAAAAAATGAAGGCGGTACTATTCTATTCAGCCGGATACTACACGGCGGGTCGACTTACCTTAGTCGCATTTTACGTCACCTTGATAAGGGCGGTCTATTCTACTAATCCGGATACCAAACATTATGTACAAGATAACATTCATATACATTCAGCATTAAATATATTTTATTTAATACATTACATTCACAGACCTTTAGCGTTAAATATGTTTTATTTTATCACAGATTAGGCAAAAAGATAGTATAAAAAACTTTTCTAAACTTAGCATGAATTAACGAGCTGTAATTATATTGCAAATTTTTCTTTAGTTCTTGGTCTGTTACAAAAATTGTTTCTAAAACAGTCTCGTGTATAAAGTGCGCGATTTGCTATACACACATCCGGTTCCGGGAAAGCGTCGGTGGTGTCCGCGAAAAGCTCGGCATCGCCGCAAGCTTGGAAGGCTTCCAAGGGGAAGGATGTTGCGCATATTATTGTAACTTATTAAATTCCTGGAATGCACTTGGAAGTGCTAGAAATAGCACAATCAACCCGTAATTGCTATGGACATTGTAACAATTTTTACTAAAACACAATGAAGCTACGTATTTAATAGAATTTAAAGCGCTTTTCCTAAATTTATCTGTATGTGTTTGTTAGATTTTAAAAGCTAAACTTTTATCCCGTTACGTTGATCGAGCTTATTACCCGTGAAAGCGTTACAGACAGACACACATTCGCATTTATATTAGAAAGAATTTAAAATTTTTCTGGAAAAGAATATGTATATATATATACAATCCGCGCGATTCCGTGCCAGAGAAGTTTATGGAAATAGTTAAAACCTCATGAATAAGTTCCCCGTATCGGCTTGAAACTAGTCGTGCTCATCCTATAAAAAAGACGAGTATAACCGGTTTCTATACAGGAATGATTTTTCTCTGAAACGCAATTACAATTTCATGAATCGTTTAAGGATTTTAGAAGCATAAGTTTAAGGAAAAAGGTATTTTAACATTGGCTTCACGGTATATTTCTAGCAATTTAATTTTTATGAAGAATAAGAATAAACATAATTATAAAAAAATGGCGATGTATATAAAAGACAAAGTAGGAACCGAGATAAGCTTAGGGCTCGTGCTTTGCGCCTTGCAAAAGTACGTAAATCGTTTGTGGATTTGGTTATAGGATTCTATAATAAAATTCCGCAATCAATTTTAGCTTTGCAGCAGCTTCAAAACTATGTTTAAAAAAGGCTAATACAGAAAACCTACTATGATAATAACGTGTAGACATAGATACTCTTCAATCCTGAACAAGGCTGTAATTACTAGATGTATTTGATTATAAAAAAAAAGCTCCTCTCGGTAGGAATAGCTTTCGGAACCAGAAGTTCAGTTGACGATTTATAAGCACTTGTTTACTAGTTTACTTGAATAGAGAATAATTTGAATTTAATTTTGATTTTCATCTGAGAAACGATCGACCTCCAATCAATCCATGATGGAGTATTGCAGCGGAAAAGGTAGACCTTTACCCATCAATAGCGTACTACAAATATGTATGTAATCAGTGGTAGATTTGTGACCACGGTGGATGCAACTCTGCCAAAGCGTCGAACTTTGCCAAGGTATCTCACATTCGAGGTTTTCGCGATATGACCCGTTTGTTTATATAATAAGTTCTGTGTAATAATTCAAAATCCTCTTCAGTACCAGCACTCACAACTACTTCACCATGCAGCTAACTGAAGCTTATGGGATGTACGACACAGCTGATGTGAATTCCTCAGTTTTACTAAACTCTTATTCTTGTTTCTTTTATCGTATCGCAATAAATACATCTTACATGCCAAGTAAAAAGAACGGTCTTGTTGGCCAAGGAGGCGTGGCTGGTTGATTTAATGCATTGCTTTTCTTGTCTTCTTATTTGCCATACTGATTTATAGACCTATACAAGATTCCAGAAGCCTGTGATACATAACCTATGATTACTGGATCACTTTGGTACCGTAATCTATGTAGTTATTAAATGTAGGCGTTACTATACTAAATTCCAAAAGTATTAAATTAGTTTTGCTAAAAAAAAATAAAGAAACCTCGTGCTTTTATACAGGCCATTGGGAATAGGCCTCCTTTCTTCGTTTTGAGACAAGGGTTGGAGCTAAGACCCACTAAGATGCTCTACATCTATCCCCAGAATCCTCTAGAGGTATACAAGTTTCCTCGCGATGTTTTATTCACCGAAAAGAGTGTGATAAATTACAATTAACAATAAGACAGGTAAGTTTTAACAGAAAACCCAGATTTAAAACCGTTGTCCTCTCGAAAGAATGGAACGGTTTTACAGCTGACTATGACTCGCACAGCTGACTATGACTCGCTGACATAGGGCTCTTCATGGGATCTCCACAACACACGATTTTGTGCCACTTGTATCCAGCTCCCCGCGACTTTTTTGATGTCGTTAGTACATCTAGAAGGCGGTCATCCAACACTGCGCTTTCGGTTGCGGGGACGCTGACTATGGGCCTCATAAAGCTCAGTCTTTCAGCGGGTAATGGAGCGAGCCATGCTCGGAGTATCTCTACGTGATCAAATCAGAAATGAAGAGATCCGTATAAGACCCAGAATTACCGATATAGCGTGTCGCGAAGCTGAAGTGGCAGTGATGGGGCACATAGTGAAGAGAACCGATTTGCTTTATGGTTTTAAGCGGCACAAAATCGCGTGTTGTTGGAGATTCTTTAAAGAGACCTATGTCCAGCAGTGGACGTACTACGTTTAAAAAGAAGTATTACATTAAAAAATATGTAAAATTTATATACCCACGTTTTTCGTAACCATTTTATAAGACTGTTATTTCCGTAATAAAATCTAGCAATCAATTCTATATAATAATAATAATAACCATAATCGTAACAACTAATTATAAAACTATTAAACTCCCATAATCAGATATTATTTAAATTTCACTTCAAATCAAAGTATAAAAGTTAACATTCGAAAATTAACTCTAATATCATACACGGAAAGTTTAAAAATGCTTGTCCATTTTTAATTAGTCAATAATTTGGATACGTTATATCCGTTATAAATATTTTAATCTTTTAGGGTTCTTTAAAGTATATAAAAACCCGTCGAAGTTGATATTCTATAGAAATAGCTTTTTCAACAGATTTCTATTGGATTTAATTAAATATGTTTCTTAAACCATTGATCTTTAATTTTTTATTTTTGTTACTTAATCTAGATTAAGATTTTTACAAAAAAGTAAAGAAAATATTATTTTACTATAATTCGGCATTTTTTCCAATTTGCTATCAATTGCCTAATAATTTATTGCGATTGATCGCGGATTATAGAAAAAAATATTTTGATTACTTATAGGAGGACAGGCCAGGGATATAAATGAATAACTGAATTAAATGTAATAATTAACGTTTATTCACTTGTACTACACTGGAAGGCAATATGTCCGATCACTATCACGTAGTTTTAAGAAGTAAGGAGACAAACATGGCGGATGCTGCTTTTATACAATTAATTAAGGGTGGCCAACTTATAAAATAAAATGTAATGATTTTTGTAACAAATAAAGCATAAATGCTAACACGCCCCCTCAAAAATTATTCTACATTTATACAATCAATTCACAAATTTAATCGGAACATATCACACTTCCTAGTGTTTGCTGGGGAAACTTACAATATGGTCCAACATTTGTTGCACAGGATTAGGAAAAACCCAGAAAAACCTAATCAGACCATTTCATCATTATTCATTAACACATTGTAAAATATTACCATATATGATTTAATACAATCATATTCAATCAAATCGAAACAAAAATAAAACAAAATATATAATGGGTTATTCTAATCCCATTTTAGACCTCAATTCATGAAACGTGATTGCAGGTAACGGTTTGGTCAATCCATCTGCTATTTGCTCACCTGTAGGAATATAATTTAATTTTATTATATTTTTCTCAACCTGTTCTCTTGAAAAGTGATATTTAATATCAATATGCTTCGATCTTTTATGATTGGTTGGATTATTAGCAATGCTTATACAGCCGTTATTGTCTTCATAAATAACAATAGGAACAGTTATTTCTAAATTAATACTCAGGGCTAGAGACTTAAGCCATAATGATTCTTTTACAGCTTCATACAATGCCATATATTCCGCCTCGGTCGAAGAGGCTGCTACTGACATTTGTCTCTTCGTGTTCCACGTAATTGTACTTCCCTCAAACAGTTTAAATAAATACCCTGTTATACTTCTTCTATCAGAGGTATTATTACCCCAATCAGAGTCAACATACCCAGTTAAAATATTATCATATTTAGTTCTTTTGTACGTTAATTTCAAATCAGCAGTGCCTTTTAAATACCTAAGCACTCTTTTCAGACTTTGCCATAACTCTTTATTATTCTTATTTGTATATTTACTTAAAATGTTAACACATATACTTAAGTCTGGACGAGTACACAGCATGACGTACATTAAACACCCTATTAAATTACGACATGGCACATCACACACATTATTTGAATTTAGCGCCTCATAATTAACTTTATTTTCAATAGGGGTACTAACTGGGTTACAATCGTGCAGATTAAATTTAAACAATATCGATTTAATATATGCACTTTGATCGAGACTGATTTTATCATGATTTCTCGTTATTCTAATACCAAGAAATAATTTTATTTCTTTTAAATCCGTCATTTTGAATTTACTATTAAGATAGCTTTTAAAATCATTTAATATTTTAATATCAGCGCAAACAATTACTAAATCATCGACATAAAGTACCACGTAAATATTTTTATTAATATCATTTTTATTTAAAATATATATACACCTATCAACAGATGAATTTTGAAAACCCTTTTCCTTTAGAGATTGTTCAAATACATCGAACCAACATCTAGCCGCTTGTTTTAATCCATATAACGCTTTATTTAATTTACAAACATAATTATCTTTACTATTTACACCTTCAGGAACTTTCATATATATTTCCTCTTTTAATATACCATTCAAGAACGCGGTTTTAACATCCATATGATGGACTAATAAATTAAATTGATTCGCGAAACTAATTATAAATCTAAAACTAGCAATTCGAGCAACAGGTGCAAAGGTTTCGTTATAGTCCGTTAGATATTCTTGACTAAAGCCTCTTGCCACAAGACGAGCCTTGTATCTTAAAGGTTTTCCAAATTCATTATGTTTAATAGTAAAAACCCACTTACAGTCAACGATATTTTGATTATGTGGCATTGGTACTAAGGTCCACGTATTATTTATTGAAAGTGCGTTCAATTCATCCCTAATTGCGTTTTCCCAATGAATTTTATCATCACGAGTTTTAATTTCCGCATATGAATTAGGTATTTTATATATAAAAGATTGTGCACACATTATACAATCATCGTCATTTTCAGTATATGATACGGGGGGAAGATCTTTAAGTCTAGCACTCCTTCGCAAACCTAAATTTTCATTTGCATTTTGATTATTTATAGGTGAACTATCTCCACTTTTATTACATTCCGGTATACTATCAATTTTACAGATTTTACAGGGACTATTACCATGACTATCAGATTTCGAAACATCTGATTTACACCTGTCAGTTCTTTGAGACTCTATGGACACTGATTTCGGCACCATGCCACCATTACCAGTTTTGTCACGAGAATTTAATAAATCATTCCCTTCAGGCTTAAATACCGGCCTGGATTGCAGAAAATTAGTCTCATCCACAATAACATCTCTGACAGTTAAATACTTTTTACTTTCCGTATTAAATACCTTATAACCATTCGGTTCGTACCCTACTAGTATTCCTTTCCATGATTTATCATCAAACTTATTCGTACTAGTTTTATTATGTACGTATACAGTAGAACCGAAAACTTTTAAATATTTTATTTGTGGTCTTTTATTATGCCACATTTCAAACAGTGTTTGATTTACTTTTAAAGCTTTAGTTGGGGTCAAGTTAATTAAATAAACAGCAGTTAACACTGCTTCACCCCAGAAAACCTTTTCTAATTTAGCATAGTTTAATATAGTACGAGCTTTTTCAGTAATAGTTCTGACCATTCTTTCAGAAACACCATTTAACTGTGGAGTTCGGGGGACGGTCAAATGATAAGTTACACCTTTTTCTACACAATAATTTTTCATTTCGGTAGATAAGTATTCTCTACCGTTATCACAATATAAATTGACTAATTTTAAGTTTAATTTAGTTTCAGCTTTAGCAACAAAATCTTTGAAACAAGAAAATACTTCCGATTTGTATGTTATCAAATACGCAACACAATAATGAGTAAAATCATCTACAAACAATACATAATAATTTCTGTTATCAATAGTCGAAGGAGTGATAGGCCCACAGACATCTGAATGCACAACAAATAAAGGTCTTTTAATATAGTCCTTATCTTATTAAAGGACTTCCGTGTCTGTTTCCCATTAATACATGCCTCACATAAATCATCATTTGGAAATACTGCTTCAATTTCATTAATATCATCAATCATTGCATTACTTTTTAATTGTAAAAATTTACTCTTACTAATATGCCCTAAGCGTTGATGCCATATGTCATAACTATTTTTGTTACTAATGTATACCTGAGTAACAGTGCGATTTAATTTAACTAAGAAGTCAATAGTTATTAAATTATTTAAAGGTTTACCTGACATTAGAGTTTTACCATCCTTACGTATATGAGCGCCATCTTGATCAAAAATTACCGTGACGCCAGCACGTTGCATCTTTGATACAGACAATAGATTGTATGGAACCTCTTGACAATAGAGCACGTCCTCTAAAACACCTTGTATTCCAGTATTACTTACGACGTTGAGTGTTCCTCTTTTAGTAGCTGAAATATAAGCACCATGTTTAGCAATATAAATTTTTACTGGTGTGGACAAACTTACGAAATTGGTGAACAGATCGTCTCTGTTTATAATGTGATCCGATGCTCCTGAGTCCAATATAAATGTAATTTTATTTCCATTATTATTTTCCTCATATTCACTGGTCATGAACGCAAAACCAGAATAATTATTTTGATCGGTTGCTTGTGTAAGCTCAACTGCCTGCACAGTTTGTGACCTGTCTGAACTTGTTTTATTCATTCTCTTATAATGAAAGCAATCATTTTTTTATATGCCCACTGCGTCCACAGTGATGACATTTAATAAACTTATTATTTCGCTTATAATTTGGTTTAAAATTTTGTTGTTGTTGATATCTATAATTCACTGGTTTAGAGTTTTCATATTTTCTTTTCTTAAAACTGTCTGTATTATTTATTTGTAGTACTTTAACACTTGTATCACTTTTTCCTTAACGATAATTGAGTCGCTATACTCTTCCGTTCATATAAAGTATTTAAATTAACGAATATATCTTTTGCAGTCACTTCTTCCGATGCAAAACAAAGAAAAGAATCTGACAAATATTCCACAATTATATTTTTCGCGATTCGGTTATTTTTCTCCCATTGATCACATCGAAATATAGGACTTTCGTCAATTACTGATAAGACATTCATCTCACTTAACAAAGCACGTATTCTAAATTTCCAAACACTATATTTTTCACCGTCGAAAGGTCTGATATTTCTTTTAACTTTTACTGAATCCATTGTTAATTAAATTTTTATTAATCTACCCGACAAAGTTTTGATTTTTATATTTTATTACGCTTTCACTTTATTAACTATATATTTTAATGCCTGGGCCCATAACCTGTAGGAGGACAGGCCAGGGATATAAATGAATAACTGAATTAAATGTAATAATTAACGTTTATTCACATGTACTACACTGGAAGGCAATATGTCCGATCACTATCACGTAGTTTTAAGAAGTAAGGAGACAAACATGGCGGATGCTGCTTTTATACAATTAATTAAGGGTGGCCAGCTTATAAAATAAAATGTAATGATTTTTGTAACAAATAAAGCATAAATGCTAACATTACTTTTTGTATTATCGACCTTCGCAAAGCAACGCCTAATTCTATTAATTATTAAGATTTTAACTATCACAACTCGTTCAGTATGTGTATTTTAACACCGTAGAGAAGCGGGTAACGTCTTCAACTACATATACAAACCGATATATTGAATCCGCGGTGTACCAGTTAAGATAAACTAATAAAGATATATTCTAAGATTTCATGAACTGAAAAACCCTTTATTGCACACCAAGTAAATGATAAACATAAACAAGAGAAATAAGAACATATAAGAGTGCAAGGTCGGTCTTATCACTTAAAGTGATCTATTACAGACAACCCCTATATTGGATAATAAGCTAAAAAAAGAAGAATATTGGTGCATAGTAGAGTAAATAGCCTCAAAGGCCTTAAAGGGGCAAAAATATTTAAGAAATCTTATGAAATATTAAAATATACGGAACCCTCAAAAACGACTCGCGCAAGAGTACTTCTTATTTTATATTCGGTTGCATTTCTTTGAAAGCCGATGACACGTAATATGGTATCCTTAACCCATTCTTTATCCCGATCTTTTAAAACTGTCATCGGACGCGGCACAGTGAAAGCAATAGAGTTGCACTATATTTATTTTTAATTTGTATCGAAGACAAGTTCTTAGATGTAAAAAGTTATTTTTATATCCCACATGATTGTATTGAGCTGTCATCAAGAAAATAAGTTTCAAAGTGAACCACTCCCTTTGTGATCCGTTTCCAAATCAAGGAAAACATAAAGTTGTCAAACTGCTTTATAAATATTAAGATATTATAATATTCTTTAGTTTTCTACATTTACTTCAAATTCAAATATAGTAATATCTCCATATTTTATACTTCTACTAGTGTTTTGATATATTCTAATAATTTTTAAGGGGGAAAGTTAGTCGGGATTTTATTCCACTGTGACGCGTCAAAGGATTAAACGGATTTAAATTACAAAAGTAATAATAAAATTATTTTGCTATAATCCGCGATGAAGTAAAATAGAAAGAAAGAAAGAAAGAAAGAATTTTATTTGGACACAAATTTCAACAAAAAGAAACAAAGAAAATAAATAAATACATTTTTACCTATATATATATATATATATATATATATATATATATATATATATATATATATATATATATATATATATATATATATATATATATATATATATATATATATATATATATATATATATATATATATATATATATATATATATATATATATATATATATATATATATATATATATATATATATATATATATATATATATATATATATATATATATATATATATATATATATATATATATATATATATATATATATATATATATATATATATATAAAATAGAAAATATATATAATGCTATATGTAGAGTGGACAATCAGTCAATCATAACTGATACATGCAGAATTCGTAAAAACACATGCACAAACCTCCACCATCGCCACCACAATACACACGTTCACTACCACAAACTAAACAATCGTTTCGCCCCGCAACCGAAGCATCATCAGGAGAGACTCCATGACAAAATCGCAAATATTTAAAATAGTATTTGAATTATTTAAAATAGGGCCATATTATGGTATTTTTCAGAGGTATGTAATCCTACCTACCATCGAAGACACATTTACTTTAGCATTTGGAATTATCAGTAAAGTCTGTACTTATTTCATAATACATAGTAGTGTCAAGCTTAATGATCTGTATGAAAGAAAGAAAAAAAAAAAAAAAGAACGTTTCTTTCTCCCTCTTGTAATATACAGTTGTTAAGGTTGTTGCTGATTGACGAAAAATGCTTTACACTTCTTATTTCATGCGCTCATTCTTTATATTTTGAACTGAAAGCTGCTTAAATATTTTGAATTTTTATGCGAGATGATATCGAACGATTGAACGATTGGAAGAAGATAAAAATCAGACCTTGTACAAGACAGTAATTGATAAATGTAACTAGTAATAAGAATTATATTTTTTGAACCGCAACCGCCGAGTTTCTTATTCTCTTCTCGGTAGGAACAGCTTTCCGAACCAGCAGTAGAATTGACGATTCAAAGCACTTGTTTACAAGTTTAATTGAATAAAGAATATTTTTAATTTGAATTTCAAAATATTTTTTTTTTGTTCTAACGACATCACATGGTAATGAGTGTCCATTTAATTATGATAAAAAATAAATGCAACGGTTACTTTACGCATTTTTGTTCCAAACACATGGTTCGCATATGTTCTACGTTGGTATAATGATTCTAGTAAAGGAAACGCCAATGATATGAATAAATCTCGTTCATAGTATTGAAAAAGTGATAGAATGTCTTGTAGCACATTTTTTAACAGTTTTTTTTTATCTCCTGTAACATAAGTATGACAAACTGCACCTATTTATTATAATCTTTCATTGGGATGATCGATATTATAAACAAAAATCCCGAAAGCTCTCTGTCTGTATTTTTTAACGTATTTTTGTACGGTTTTTACTTAGCTTTAGAGAAATTTTAGATGGTTTAATTTGATAGTACATTACGGTTGTATGTAAATTGACTAAAATACATTTTTGTGACTTATTTAAATGCAAGCCAACCAGCAAGCACAGCCAGTAATAAATTAAAAAGATGGATTTTATCGCATAAAACGTATTAGACAATACTTTCATCGCGTGTGACGGAAAATTATCTAACTCTGTCTTGGTTTAAAGCTACATATCAATTTTTGAGTAAATCAATTCGAGAGAACGAAAAACTAAACGAATATAAATAAATACTAATATTACAAATACAAAAGTATGACTGTCCGTGAAATTGTAATGCAGGTTAAAGAAGTTACCGCTTTACTTTCGGAAACAAGGAAGAAAAAAATAATGTAATGTACATTATTTTTTTACTTACTCGCTTAAGTTGGGACGAACGAAATTGCGGGTATCACTAGTAAGGAATAAATTTACTTTCAGATTATTAATATGAATAGGACGGATGAGTAAGAATTAAATCATACCTTCCCATTTCTTAATCACACATTGTAATCACGATTAGTCATGCTGAATTTTATTTCTCGGAAACCTTACAGTATCGTTAAGATGAATAATGTTACACAAGCAGTTATATTAAAAATATGAAATGGTTCTATATACTAAACTAGCAATTGCAAGCGGCTATGCCCGTGTGGAAACATTTAAACCGTAGTATAATATTTTGCTAACCATAAACATGGTTATACTGGGTTAACCTTAAAAGCTACACATATGCTGTCGCGGACTTTTATTTAGAACTTTAAGACGGGAAAAATTTTGTAATACATCATTTTTTAATAACTTTCACAGTTTACTTAGCGCACGGAATATATATTGCTGCTCCTCTCCTATTTATCTTAGCGTGATGTTATATAGCCTATAGCCTTCCCCGATAAATGGACTATCTTACATTCAAAGAATTTTTCAAATCGGTCCAGCAGTTCCTGAGATTAGCGCGTTCCAACAATCAAACAAACAAAAACTCTTCAGCTTTATATATTAGTATAGATATATGATTGTCGTCAGTGTTAAAATACCCTTAATCAACATCATATTTTTCCTATTACTGTAAGCAAGATTGAATTTTTTTTATCACGCGCCATTTCTTATTTGTCAATAAAAAAAAACTAAAGGACATCGTCAATAAGTAGATCTAATTTCACTTGAACCATTCAAGACACGCGGACTGAAGTTATTTCAGTGTTGCCATCAATTTCCAACCCGCCCGTTCAGGGTAATTTGCCGAGACATATTCCCCCCTGATTATTTATGCCACGTTCATTGGCGCAGACGTTTTAAGTTCTTGTTCATTTTAAAATCGCCTCTTGTTCATTTTTCCGAACGTTCGGCCGCCATTATAGTACTTTCGGCGTAGCGCGAATTGGTGACAGTGACGTTGACATCTCCCGCCTAAATTGTTTAATGAGGCAATGGCCATTTATCTTTCTGCCGAGACAAATATTTAAAACGGTCGCAATGGTTTTGGACGAATATGAATTACTTACTGGATAATTAATTTGCTAAGCAACAGTAATAAGGTACAAATACGTTTTTAAATTTTATTGGACAACTTTATATATTTTTAGGTTTATTGCCATGACTCAGTCATGGTGAAGGTGTAATTAAATAACATCTTCTTCTTCCTGCCCTTATCCCACTCTAAGTGGGGTCGGCACAACATGTTATAAACATGCTGTCACATGATTTGGCTGCGTTTTTACGACCGGCCGCCTGCCTGACGTCAACTTACCTCTGTCGTATTTTACGACACCTCGGTAAGAAAGAGGGTGGTCTATTTTACTAAACCGGATACCACACGGTGGGTCAATTTACCTTAGTCGCCTTTTACGACACCTCGGTAAGAAATGAGGTTGGTCTATTCTACTCAGCCGGATACCACACGGCGGGTCGACTTACCTTAGTCGCCTTTTACGACACCTCGGTAAGAAAAGAGGGTGGTACTATTCTATCAACCGGATACCACATGGCGTGTGTAATTAAATAACATAACCTAACATTGATAGTTGATAGTTAAAGCTGATAATACCGAACAACTAGAACAAGAAGTAAATAATGGCTTAATAAATATCATAAATTGGCTTAATTCAAACCATTTATGTATAAATCTAAATAAAACTAAATTAGTTAAATTTCAGACTTATAAAACTATATCTAGAAAATTGAATATAAATTTTAATAATACTCCAATAACGGAAATACCATCTGCGAAATTTTTAGGCATTACAATTGATGTTTTGTAATTGGAAAGAACACATTTGCGTCACTTGTAAAAAACTTGACAGATTTGTATATGTACTATATAGATTGCGAAATACAGTATCAGAAGATGCGGCAACAATGGCATACCACGGTTATGTGGCTTCGGTACTTCGCTATGGTCTGATTCTCTGGGGTAACTCTGTCGATTTTGAAAAAGCATTTAAAGCTCAAAAAAAGTGTATCAGATCCCTATGTGGTTCAGATTTAATTGCTCCATGCCGACCTTTATTTAAAAAGAAAAAGATTTTACCTTTACCGTGCTTATACATTTTTGAAATTTGTGTTTTTGTAAAAAAGAATATTAATATATTCCAAATGAAACCAGAAAATCGTAACAGGCGGCAAAAAATTAAATTAAACCTACCGTTTCAAAGACTCACTTTATTTCAAAAAAATTCTTATTGTATGGCTGTAATAATATATAACAAACTGTCTGACAACGTAAAAAATATGACAGTTCTTAATTTTAAGAAAACTCTATTTAATTACTTATTGGATAAACTTTATTACAACATCGATGAATTTCTGACAGATTGTAATTTATGACATGACATTTTTTTATATAACTAATCTGACTATTTTTTAAATTTAAATTAATTTAATTTGACTTTCTTTTTTTATATAATTTAATTTGTTGTAATGTATTGTAATATTAATTTGGTAATAATTTACTGTTTGCACGCCTGCAAGGCAGAATATGTAAGACACGCTATATTTTAAGAACTTTGTACTCATATTCCGCAAATAAAGAATTCTAATTCTAATAATTCTAATTAATCAAGTCTTCAGATAAAATAGGCTGGCCTTAAAATCATCCCATATGGTTTTAATTATCGATTTTGGACTTACTTCCTTTTGCACGCGTTCAAAATTTCCCTTAAAAGTATACTTATTAACTAAGTTAATATACTATTGAAGACTGTAAAAATGGAGAGAAAGCTTGGATTTTAAATTGCAACCGTAATAATTTGATTAGCACATGTATTTTAAATAGAGTGACCGCTCATTTTGTTGCTAATTCTTTTTAATAAGAGCACCTCTCAAAAACAGTGGTGGCTTCATTATATTCAGTAAATTAAATATATCCGTGGTAGCCCAGCGGTGTGACCATGTGACTCTTTCGAACCGTCACGGGTTCCAACTCCGGGCAGACACCGATGAGTTTTTCTATCAAAACTTATGTGTCTAATTGAGCATTGCAATTTATCACATGCTTTTCGGTGAAGGAAAACATCGTGAGGAAACCTGCATATCTCTAGAGAATTCTGGGGATTTGTGTAACCTACCAATCCGCATTGGAGCAGCGTGGTAGGTAACTCCAAAAACGGAGAGAGGAGGCCTATGCCCAGCAGTGGGATAGTAAACGGCCGTTACTTACTTACTTAAAAATTTCTACTAATTTTGAATATAAATTAGTCCAATCCTACTTGCTACTATCCTATTCATATTATAAATGTGAAAGTTTGTGAGTATGGATGTATGTTTGTTACTCTTTCACGAAAAAACCATTGAAAGGATTTGGATGAAACTTTACAGAAATATAGGTTATAAATTGGAATTACATATAGGCTATTTGTAATTGTTTTATATAATTTTGGGCGTAACCTGTCAATTAAGTCAAAAAAAATTCTGGCCTGTGAGAGCTATCTGGGCGTACGCTGCCTAAACTATTGGAGTTACACAAAGATGTTGAACCGTAGAATTGTTTGTTTTGAGTAATTCTAAATAAAAGTTCGCGAGCATATATCTACCTTTTATGTGAAAGCCACTATGACCAAAATTATGAACCATTATCAAAATAAGATACTATTTTGGAAACTATAAAATTTCACCTGAGCGAAGTACGCGGGTAAAAGCTAAATAAAGTTGAACTGCTTTAGTGAAGGATTAACAGAAAGATTAATTGCAGAACATTGAATTAATTAGCATGCAATCGCAAAATTCAAAACATCAGAAAATAGTATGAACAAACGAACAAACATTCCTTTTCATTCAGAACATTCTTTATAAAGATAAGGGATAATCTAGCGACACAGTTACGACTTTAGTAGAGTAGATACAAGCTTATCAGCTTATATATTTCAACTTTATTGAAATAGTATACTTAGTTGGAAACGTTAATTCGGTAAAATTTAAAATATTCGAATCTAAATTCCTTTACAGAAGAAATGAAATCAAAATCTAAATAACAATACATGAATAGCAACGATATTAAAATACCTCAAATATATATTTAAAAGTAAATGAAAATAACGCGTATACAACTTACAACTTTCAAATAAAAATACCAATATATTATTACAGTAAACGTATAATAATAAATGTGGATCACATTATTGTCAGTTCAGAATAGTTGTTTAAGTAACAAAGCTAGTTACGGAATGTTAATTCTAGGAACTCTGTTTAGGAACTTGATTACAAATAAAGTGTACAAAGGAAACGTTACAGTCTCAGGCGTACCACGTTAGTAACAGCAGAACCGTGGCCGGGAGTGGATGTGTATATGTTGTTACTTATTAGTGCGTGTTTGTGTTTGTACTATATTTATACAACACAAGTTTAAATTTATACAATACAAGTGAATTGATACACAATAATAATTGTAGACAAAAATCATTATAAGTAAAAAAACTTATCCGTAACCTATAAAACACTAGTACGCACTTGACAAATAACAGAGGGGTGTAATTTAAGTTCGCACCCTACAATCTACAAGCATACTATAATCATGAATTCACGCTTGACCAAGTCCGAAACAGAAAATTATAGTGTTTTCTATTTTTGATCCTTGCGGTATGTCACCGTACATTAAATAATAATATAATTATAAATATATACTTACACACACAGTCGTCCATCCCCAAAGTAAGTAATTTAATACTTGTGTAATGGGTGAGAGATAACTGGTGAATATATACATATATAATTTTTAAATACATACTTAAATACAAATATACACCCAGACTCGAAGACCAACAATTTCATTTATAGAAAATGTCGGCCTTCGGCGGGAATCGAACCCGCAACCCGCAGAGCTGAAGGCAGGGTCAATACTCACTGCGCCAACGAGCCAGTCCGAGTCGAGTCCGGGCGAGTTTACTTACTTTACAAATTATTTTGCGAAAATAGGAATAATTACGTTACGATGGATCTGACATAATCTCCAAGAAGTAAATAGACCCGTTAAAAATACTCTTATATCCAAACCCACAAACGAGTTCTCGAGATATTTATAGAAAATTATAGAAAATGATTTATTTTATAAAAAATGTGGGCCCTCGGCGGTAAATCCAACCCACGGCCCGCGTAACTGAAGGCAAGATAACTACCCACTGTACCAACAGGCCAGTCAACATTAAACACGTCAGACAAAGCTAATACTTTGTAAGTACTATTACCCAGACTGGGGTGTAATCTCACTTAGTACAGAACAATTATTTATGTTCGAACAACAAGCTTAACGGAAGCGGGACTTACCAATCGTCATAAATCCAAAACCCCGCCTCCTGCAATGAATCAATAGAACAGAACGCAGCGGAGTCGTTATTAAACCTAAAATTCATATATCTTCGTTTGCCGGTTATACGTAAAATTGGGTAGAAATAATTAGATTTTAAACAAACGCTTACTCGTGTATTACATTTGTCGGCAACTATAAAAAAAAAGTCTGATATCTTAATTATCCTCTTGTTTGTTTGATTGATTGATTGATTGTTTGAACGCGATAATCTCAGGAACTACTGGACCGGTTTAAAAATTCTTTCAGGGTAAGTCTATTTATTGAGGAAGGCTATAGCCTAAAAAAAAGTAATAAAAGTCCGCGAAAACATATGTCTAGCTTTTAAGGTTTGCCCACTTTAACCATATTTATGGTCATCAAAATAATATTTTACGGTTTTAATCTTTCCATGCGGGCGGAGCCGCTGGCGATTGCTAGTGATGTATATACGTTTACGGGAGCTTTAACATAAACAAGGTATATAAATCCGTAATTATGAAAGTTCATACATTTTACAATCAATATTTTTTCGAATTCAAAACCCCTTATTAACTCTTGACATTTATAATCGATGGTATTTTGATAAAGTAAAATGGATCGCTTTGGAACATTGAGCTTAAGAAATTATCTTTAAAATGAGTTCATTGATAATTACAGAGATACAAAGCGTTGTAGATAAATTAATACATGATGCAGGCGAAACTCTAAAGGAAAAGACTCAAGTGTACAGCAATATTTAAAAAAAATCTTTTAACAAAACCTTTTGACAGAATTTCATGTCCCTACTGTTAACCATTGAGAAGTTCCCTCGTCTGGAGCTAATCCTGGCAGCAGCATCAGGCCATGCTTATCATAAATATGCCTTGTCATCGGGATTGGAGCCCAACTGGACACCGGGAAGTGGATCAAATTTAACTTGCAAGATTCCACCTCCACATAAATACAATGCAAGTAAAATAAAAGCTTTAAAAAATGTCTTTGAATTTACTTTTAAGTATAGTCTACCATAAAATAAGATTTGTACAATTTAAAATACCCACCAAAATACAAAATTTATCAAAAAGTTTACCAACGTTGACACTCCGTGCAATATCAGTTCCTTTCAAAACGCATTATAAACTGTATGGATTTATTTAAAGTCATTTCTCTAAACGATGGCATCGTGCACCGACCCCATAGGATTTTAAATTCTAAGCCGAACAGCAATAAGATATAAACTTGGGAAAATATATTCTCATTTATGGGACAATCGGTTACGCGAGTGATTATACGACTTAAAGTATAAGGGTGTAAATTTTTGTATTTTTTTCTTATTCGTATTTTTAAAGACAATTTAAGCGCCGGTTTACGGTCTTTTAACTAATAGTGACAGGAACGAAGTAGTACTAAAGATACGTGCATACAGACAACTGTAAACCAATAAGCGAATTAAGCAATTTGTGAAAGCAGTGAACAATATTTTGTACGAGTCACCAATTTCTAGCACCTGCGGGTTTAATGATATACAACAAGCTTCAATTTTAAACTAGCAACAAATTAAAAAATAACAATAGCACTGTAAAAAACTGCCATGATAAACCACTCAACCCACGATAGCAGCGTAACAGATGTTCACTATAGATTTTTTTAACTCTTATAAACCTTGCAATCGACCTCGTCAAGGCATTAAGCTGTTAGTCAAGTGATGATGGCATGGTATACTCCAAGTGGCTTATCCATTTAAAAGTTCTTTCCTAAGAAATTCAGTTTTGGTGGGAGAAGCCCTGTGACTATCCTACGTAATTATCACTAATAATCAACTTGAAATCCGTTAAGCGATATAAAAGTAGCGGCCTGTTATTATCCCACTGCTGGGAATAGGCCTCTTCTCTCCGTTATAAGAGAGAAGGATTGGAGCTAAGACCTACCACGCTGCTCCAATGCGGATTGGTAGGTTACACATATCTCCAGAATTCTCTAGAGATATGCAGATTTCCTCACGATGTTTTCCTTCACCGAAAAGCGTGTGATAAATTGAAATTATCAATTAGACACATAAGTTTTTTTTTTAATAGAAAAACTCATTGGTGTCTGCCCGGGTTTGAACTCATAATCGTCTCTAGAGATTCACACGGTCGCACCGCTAGGCCATCACAGCTTGATTTAGCGTACATACCAATCTCATGGCAGTGGAAGGTCTACTAAGTCTGACTATATATTTATTATTGTTAACTATATCATCAATAGTTTCCGCAGCGCATTCGATTACAGATTTTTATAACTAATTTTCCCTATTTTAAAAATATAAGCGATAAGGAATGCGATTATCAAAGTCTGGAATATAGGTCCTATGATCACACATATATCGCCCTTCGGAAACGGATAATAAAGTTACATTTCCTATGCTTATACATGTGACATGTAACTTTATTCTTCGGATAGGGCGATATATCTAAATGATAAGCTTGTAGCTAAAATCGGCATGTTGTTACCTAGATTCAAACCTTTCTTTTCGAAGTAGGTTATTTATTCAAATAAAACACAGTTCTCCGCGACTGTACCGAAGTGAGCGGTAACGTAACATAAATTTTATGACAATTTATTTATAGATAAGTACCTCGAGACTTTCGGATTCCGTTAAACTTTTGACCGTAAATAATTGGCTGAAGTTAACGTATTTTTCATTTTATAGGTCAGATGTTGTAAATGAATGAACGTCTCGTTCTTCAGGTATGACCTTCGTAGCGCGCTGTAGCTTAGTCGCACAAGAAACGAGAGAAACCAACTTCGATTTCGGGTCAATTGCACGTTTTATAGTAACAGCTTCTTGCTTATTGCTAAAATTATAATGTGAAGAAAGGCAATTAGAATACTTATTTCCTCAAATTTCTCTCGCAGCGATTTATATCTTTAATATTTAAATGAGTTAATCTTGTATGTGTGTGTATGTGTGTGTGTGTGTGTGTGTGTGTGTGTGTGTGTGTGTGTGTGAGTGTGTGTGTGTGTTTGTTTGTGTGTGTCTGTTTGTGTGTGTTTGTGTGTGTCTGTTTGTGTGTGTGTGTTTGTGTGTGTGTGTGTGTGTGTATCCTTATCCTCATCACACTCTAAGTGGGGTTCGCACAACATATTATTAACATGCTGCCACATGATTTGGCTGCGTTTTTACGACCGGCCGCCTTCCTGACGTCAACTTACCTTGGTCATATTTTACGACACCTCGGTAATAATGAGGGTAGTCTATTCTACTAAACCGGATACCACACGGTGGGTCAACTCACCCTGGTCGCCTTTGACGACAACTCGGTAAGAAATGAGGGTGGTCTATTCTAGTAAGCCGGATAACACAAGGCGGGTCGACTTACCTTAGTCGCCTTTTACAACAACTCGGTAAGAAAAGAGGGTGGTACTATTCTATTCAGCCGGATACCACACGCCGTTCGCGAGATTCTGTATCTTCTTTATCTAACCTAACTCATATGTGTCATGTAACAAATCTTCACTTACCATCTGACCTTTAGAATTCGTTGTCGGAGCCCCGGTAATGAGCGCTTGTGAAAAAAAATCGTTTAACGCAGATAATATAAATATTTTGCTATAGATAAAAGAAAATATATATTATAATGCTAAATGTTTATATATTAGTATAGATTGTATGTCTTTTCTAATCAAACACCGCGTGTATCAAACCGTACTTGGTACACCGTCATGACACAGTAGCTCACCGCAACAATTCCTTTAATTACAGGTTATTACACACCGCTCCCCGCAGCGGTTTGGTTCACACCAACGTCGGTTCGTTGGTTAGTATACATCTCTACAACATGTTCATAGTATATCGCACACTTATGGGTGCTAAACGAAAGCTAAGCTACTACGCATGCTAAGCTAAGAATTAAGCGAAAGCTCAATCAATGTTGCGAGGCGCAATCCGTATTTTTAAAGATAATTTAAGCGCCGGTTAACGGTCTTTTAACTAATAGTGACAGGAACGAAGTAGTACTAAAGATACGTGCGTACAGTAAACCAATAAGCATTTGTAAAAGCAGTGAACAATATTTTGTACAAGTCACCAATTTCTAGCATCTCCGAGTTTAATGATACCACAAGATTCAATTTTAATTAGCAACAAATTAAAAAATAATAAATAAATTAAATAATATAAAATAGCACCGTAAAAAACTGCCATGATAAACCACTCAACCCACAACAACAGCGTAACAGATGTTCACTATATATATTTTTTAACTCCTTTAAACTTTGCAATCTACCTTGTCAAGGCATTAAGCTGTTAGGCAAGTGATAATGGCATGGTATACTCCTAGTGGCCTATCCATTTAAAAGTTCTTTCCTCAGAAATTCGGCGTTACGAGTGTTGCGAGGCGCAATCCATACTAGACCAGTCTACAGAAAGGTTTAAATTAAGTGTAAGCGGAGCAAAGAGGTGAGTAATGGTAGGAAGGTCGAGGTCTCTATGGAGGTCAACGTTCCTAATTTAGGAAGGCCCGTAATACAAAAGTAATGTAATATTTTTATAATACGATAAAAGTAATGTATTATATAAACAATTCATGGATTTGTCGATACTTTGTCTGTACCTACTATGGGTTAGTCTGTATACTTAGGCATTTAAACATAGTTTTCAATAAATTAATATGAACTTACCCAGAGTGCGCGGCTGGCGCGTCTTTGAAATCGTTCTATTTTTAAATCGTCTCACTGTCAACTGTCAAACACGATGACAGATGGCGCTAACTGGCTAAGGCGGGGATTTGTGAAAAAGGCGACGATTAAAGGCGCTGTCATATTGATAGAGTTTTTAATCAATTCGAAAATGGAACAACGTCAAATCTAAAGAAGTTATTTGTGAAGTGAAGACAAAGATCATAATTATATTCTACCGTATGGCACCATTTGGTAATTAGATGAAATACAGTACATTGTTACAGAATAGAGGCCACTCAAAATTAACAAAATAGTGTTTGGGTTTTCGGAATCGAACTTAAGCTTAGATATCCAATTTATGACGTCACACCGCCCGTTTAGAAAAAATCTAAGTCTTTTAAAACTGAGTCGTTGTGTAATTCATAAAAAGGTTTTTCTTTCTTTAATTTAAGTAAAGAAGCGGTCCCTTAATATCACTTTGCTGAGCAATGAACTTTAACAGAGACGTTGGATGGACACTACCTCTGGCGTGGAAACCGATTTTTGACACTACCGGTTCATATAAAGACCGCTTTGAACCTGACACCGTAAGCGTCCCGTGCACAAACTTCATCCGTGCATGCGATGACGAAGACCAGAGGGAACACTTGGAAGAGGCGCGGTCACCGCCGCCACCGTGTCCCCCCGCACCCCGCCACCCACGAGTCGCGCCCAGCGAGCTGCTGCACGCAGTTCCCGCCCGTAATAAGTGTCCCGGATGGGTTCGAAACTAGTCGGGCTAACCCGATAGAATAAGACGTGAGTATAGCCGGTTCTATACAATTCATTTTTCTTTTTTTTTGATGATGCTTTCTAATTGATAATGCCTTTACGTACTTTATTTATATAGTATGTGTTAGACTTTGTATAAAAGGAAGATTTATTAACAAAACAAGACATATATATATTTTGAATTGTATTTTAAACAAAACAGCTAGTTCTAAGGAACGTGTAAAGAAAATAAACCTACGTAATCGCTCTGTGTGGAAACGTCTTAGCATCTATATTCGGTATTCGAGTAGAAAGCACGTTCCGACTATTAAGGCGGGAAGTATAATTTTAAATACGGAACCGGATCGCTTGTTTGACATTTGCTTTTTTAAATTGTCACTTTGTAGGCAAAGGATTATTGGTTGGAAATTTTTTCAATGCCAATTCGAGTAAATTTTTTAAATTTGATGCATACGATAGGTACTTCTAAAAATATATTTTTTTTAAATAAAAGAGATTTGCAGTTTATTAAAAAGAAATTGGATACTTCTCTTCTTCTTCTTTTATAAATATTTAAATCGAAAGAAGGTTCTTAATATAAAACTGTGATTTTAATAACATTTTGTTTCGGATTTTTTACCTACCTTTAAATTAAAATTTTCTATTAAAGAAAAACAATTTAATACTTAAGGTGGCCCTTGTAAATTGTTATAAATTGTGAAACATAAATCTATGTTTAAAATATGTAATATGCATTATAATAGTATAAAACTTTTTACTTTTTCATAGCACCTACTAATGTAAAACGCATTATATCTGACACAGAGTTACGAACGTGTAGAATTGCTATAAACTGTTGTTAACTTTGATCCTACTTAGATCTTAAATTTTTTGTTAAAATTTTTGGATAGAAAGATTGTTAAGACGTTAAAATAACTTGGTAATTATATTAAACAGATCGTCTACTAATAAAACTCATAAAGCTAGACAAGAGTGGGTGACAACAGTTCCTAACTTCACTTTATTGACGTCCAGTGCTGGACCATATAGGTCACTTAAAAAGGACTTCCACGATACACCATTTTGTGCCGCCAGCAGCTCTCCGCGACCTTTTTGAGGTCATCCTTCCACCTAGTGGGAGGGGGGTCTGCCTCTACTACGTTTTCTAGTGCGGGTCGCTTCTCTACCACCTTGAGACCCCAAACGTCCATCGGTTCTTCAAACAATGTACCCCCTCCCATTGCCACTTCAGCTTCGCGTCCCGTTGAGCTATGTCCATCACGGATCTCCTCATTTCTGATTTAATCACGTAGATACTTCGAGCATAGCTTACTCCAACGGCCGCTGAGTGACTCTGAGCTTTCTTGAGGCCTATAGTCGGCGACCAAAATATAAAAGTGTAATAGTAGTCTTGATAATCTTTGTAGTAGTTTCTACTATACAAGACCTTCTATATCATATACCGTAAAATGCATCATCCTCCTGCCCTTATCCCACTCTAAGTGGGGTCGACTTGTGTAAGTGATTTGGCTGCGTTTTTACGACCGGCCGCCTGCCTGACGTCAACTTACCTTAGTCGTATTTTACGACACTTCGATAAGAAAGAGGGTGGTCTATTCTACTTAACCGGATACCACACGGCGGGTCGACTTATCTTAGTCGCCTACGACACCTCGGTAACCACTGGATACCACATATATACCGTAATGTGCATTTTAACTATACATAAATATTTCGACCCATCCGAAGCATAAACTTACATATTCCAAGTATAAACATAAAATATGTAACTTTATTCTTTAGATGAGGCGATTGGCTTCAGACAAAAGCACCGATACTTCTAGTAGACTCAAAGGTCTATAGAATATAAACCACATCTTAAGAAACGAAGTATATCAAATTATATGTAATTGTCCACAAATTGTAGGGCCAAGTATCGGGACGTGATTCGTGGGGACCAATTTATTTTATTGCCTGCAACGAATTAAATATCACCTCTCAAAGTTTTTTCCCCGTTCACCCAGCAAATAAACTATTATTTTTGTTATTCAAATTATTAAAGTTATAAGAACTGTTATTTATGATATAAGCCGTTTGGTATCCGGCTAAGTAGAATAGTACCACCCACATTTCTTACCGACACGACGTGTCGTAAAAGGCGACTAAGGTAAGTCGACCCCGCCGTGTGGTATCCGGCCGAGTAGAATAGACCACCCTCCTTTCATACCGAGGTATCGCAAAAGGCGACTAAGGTAAGTTGACCCACCGTGTGGTATCCAGTTTAGTATAATAGACCACCCTCCTTATTACCAGGGTGTCGTAAAATACGACTAAGGTAAGATTGACGTCAGACTGGAGGCCGGTTGTAAAAACGCAGCCAAATCATGTTACAGAATATTTATAACATGTTGTACCACTTAGAGTGGGATAAGGGCAGGAGGATATATTTATGATATAAGCCGAGATGGCCGATTGGTAAACCGCACGTTTACCAAGGGTTTACGGTTTCAATCTTATCCGTATCCGTTATCCGTAAAGACAAATATCAATAAGACTCCTTAAATCCTTTTTATCGAGAGTAATATTTAAATTCTTTACAGCTTTTTTGCTACGAGTTATTCTTACATGTCCTAATTGAATAAATATAAATAAATGTATGAGTGGATAACACACCTTACGCGTTTTTTTAAATTGTTTCGTAGTGACCACATTTTTCGAGCCGGAATATAATGAGCGCCCGACTTTATACAACATACAGTATAAATCCAGTGCATATGTTCTCAATTTATTCTTTTCACACCATACTATTTGTATCAGTAAATATGAACGTTTTATTATCTATCAAGGGCAGTCAATCGCGAGGCAGAAAGTGCGGTAATTATACATTTATGGTAAAGTAGCAGGTTTCACTATCCCACAGCTGGGAATACACCTCTAAAGTATCTACAATAATTATTGTTATAGTACAGAGGTTTGTAGGAAACACATAGGTATTATAGCAAAGAAATAATGAGCCGGGTTTTGAAATTTCTCCCCATTACCGATTAGCCTATCACAGCATTACATTTGACAGTTTGTGTGTGTGTGTGTGTGTGTGTGTGTGTGCGTGCGTGCGTGCGTGCGTGTGTGTGTGTGTGTGTTATTTATTTTTTAGTTCTGAAATTACCTATTAATCAGACAATTGCAAAAAACAGAACCAACAAAAAGTTTATCTTTTAGTACCAAAATACCAACCAAAGAAAAATCTTATGTTGAAATTAAAAATTCCTTCGATTCATTTATTTTTGCAATCATCGGCGTAATTTTGGCAAGTGCAGTAATCATACATATGTATTTTAAATAAAAATCTGGTATTACACATGTTATGAATGGAACGGGCTCGGTGACTCTCTTTTAATCATGACCTGAATGAATTTTTCAGTCCATTTCATTTAAAATACACGGTCGGACTATTCTTTTACTTTATTTTCTCTTCGTGTTATATAAAGCTACATAATTTGTAACTACACGCTACGATAGATGGCGCTAGTGGTATAATGTAACGCGCTTTATGTCTGTCGTTTTCATGATTTTATAACACTATACATTGGTTTTTTTTAGAAAATTTGTCAATTTATCGAATAATATTTATAATTGCGTATACTATTGCAATGCACGAATAAGAACAAACATTCAATGAAGAAATAATGAAGAAACATTCAATTTTTTGAATGAGTGAATCTGTTATCATTAATCTTTGAATGAGTTAATCTGTTATTATTAATCTTTGAATGAGTTTAAATGACAATCTTTGTAGTATAAAACGATTTTTTAAACCTCAGTTTGTAGGGGGTTTTCAGCCTCAGTATTTAGCGATGAATTGATCTAGATTTCATTTAAAAAGAAAGTAAGCCATACTTGTTTTCAGGCACTAAAAAAATGCTTCAATATTATTAGAAGACAAAGGTAAATTACGTCACTTGCAAAGTTATGATAACTGATTTCGGAACGGACGGACTGAAAAAGTTAAATTACCCCGTATCAAGTCCCAGATTTAACCTTCCCTTTTTTTCATATTGCATCTTTTTTTACATCATCGACACTTTTACGACACCTCGGTAAGGAAGAGGATGGTCTATTTTACTCAACCGGATACCACACGGCCAGTCAACTTACCTTAGTCGCCTTTTACGACACCTCGGTAATAAATGAGGGTGGTACTATTCTAATCACCCAGATACCATACGGCGTATATATATTTATAACTTAGATAATAAAAATGGTACTCACCGTAAGACGAATAGACGGCCAGTGACAGCAGCAGTACCACCCTCACCACCATCCCGCCGATGTTAACACGAAACATGTTTAAAGCTGCCATCATAGAGTGGCCGCACTACACTAGCACTTGGACACTATCACATAATAATGAAAGTTTTAATTTATTTCTCCGTAAAGTCCTAGAGCGGAATTGTTTTTGTGACCTCATCCGCGTAGACCGACTTCTGGAACAAAAGAAAAATTTATATTAATTAAAATGTTCTTGTGCTTTTTTCAATCTATATATTTTTTGCTTAGTTCATTACTAGAACTTAAAGGAAAAACCTTGGCTTGTATAATGTGTACAAGACACTGTACTTCATAGGTTTAGGTACTTAACTAAATAGAGACAAACAAAACCATATAACAAAAGTAATAATAAAATTATTTTGCTATAATCCGCGATGAAGTAAAATAGAGAATATATATATGCTGTTTGAAACAAACTAGTCCGGCCACGCGTTGCTGTGTCTCAGTTTCGACTCCCCTCGGAACAGATATCAACAGTTAACAAAAAAAAAATGCTCCGATCGCCACCAAACTTTACAGGATCATTCGCTGGGTCATTCAATAGAATTTTTGAAAATTCCATTAAAATCGATCCAGATGTTACGGGGTCTATAAACGATATACAGACAAACTTTAATTTTTATATATTTAATAAATAATAATAACCTTAGGTGACAAATATCGTCACATAATAACTACAAGCACTCTTTTTACAGAAAAACAATACCTGGAATACGCTTTGTCGAAAATGGCACGGAATTTAATATATGTAGTCAAAAATGTAAAAATACATAGTATATCCAACATTTAATAGTGGTTTAATATCTCAAATTACGTCTCATTCCGTGAATTCACAAAGAGGCATCGACCGTGTTCGTACAACGAAATGCAAGCTGTAGGGCTGTCTACTACTATCTTAAATCTTCTCTAAATTATTGAGAAACTTTGGCAAAAGTCGGATTTCGAAACGGGACAGGTTTATAACAGGAATCGATTATTTTTCGGCTAACTGGAAATATAAACATCAATACTTCTTTATCTTTAATATTTAAATGAGTTAATCTTGTATATATATATTTTCCGAATCTCGGAAACGGCTCCAACGATTTTCCTGAAATTCAACATGTAGGGGTTTTGGCGGAGAAAAATCGATCTAGCTAGGTTTTAAATAAAAAAAAGTCTTATCGTCTTATCGCGTGTGATAAATTGCAATTATCAATTGCAATTTATCACACGCTTTATGTTGAAGAAAAACATCGTGAGGAAACCTGCAAATCTCTAGAGAATTCTGGAGATACGTGTAACCTACCAATCCGCATTGGAGCAGCTTTGTAGGTCTTAGCTACAATCCTTCTCTCAAAAAACGAAGAGAAGAGGCCTATTCTCAATAATACATACATTAATACCGAAATAATGCGTACCTTAACAATTATACTATATCAAGAATTAATAGATAAAATATTCATATCATTACATACCTAAAAGGTTTTTTTTAAATTTTATTTAAGACTTTCAGATTCAATTTTCGATTACCGAACAAAGGAATACACTATATAAAAATGATACATTAGTTCATAAAAATGATCTTCATAAGAAAAATCGACATTAGTCGAATAAATAAAAAAAAATAGTTTCGAAATTAATTATTCATCAATACAGAATCTGTTATTTTTATGGGCTATTTTATGGGCCATTTTATAATATACGATTATCATATCTCATCATGATATCTTTATCTTTAAATAATTTTTCTAGCTAGCCCAATCAGATAAAATTTTATTGATTTTGTATAAATATCATTTATACAACGCTGACAACCCTATTCCATAGGTTAACTACGTGAATATAAGGATTAGCACAAAGGACACTGCATTTTATAATATCAAATTACTTTCACAACAAAGTGCACGTTCCGACGTGGTTCTATATATATTTTTACTTCAACAAATGGTCTGAGAGCTGCTGTCTTGCGTTGACAGATGAATTGAAATTCTCTTTTGTATTAAAATATTTATAAAGACGCGGTTGACAACCCTATTACACAGGTTATTAGTGCCTCAAAGCTGCATTAGTGTAAAGGATACTACATTTTATAATATCAAATTACATTACAAAAGCACAATGGCATGTAGTACAGGAGGCGGCTGAGAAAAATCATAAGTAAAATGAACGACATTAAAAATGGATTTAAACAGTATCATGTTTTAAAAGTACAAGGGGACGTATTCTGTAATGAAATTAGAGGAATTTAATTTGATGAAGAGTACAAATTCATGTCCTAAAATATTTCCTTTAATTGTTCTATTGTGATAACATAAATAATGGCCGAACGGTGAGATCGACAGACTTTATTGAAATTTACGATTCATCATGCGATCGAAGGACCAAGTTTCGGAGAAACCTCGTAAGTAAACATGCATAGTCCCCGGGTATTCCTGGAATCTAAAATATAGAAATCAAAATCGAAGCAACGTTTTAGGTTTGTATGCAAATCCTTGTAAATAAATATAAGAAAATGCCGTTTGGCTAGCAATCCTTAGCTGTGGTTACTAAATAACTGCTACGAATTAAAGTCTACTAGCCTTTACCCGTGACTTCGTTCGCGAGGACTGTTGTCACGTGATAGGTTGTAATGGATGGCGCTTTTCAATGTTATATTTCTGTAGAATTAACAGGATTTCTATAGCCTATATGTTATTCTGGTATATAAGGAATGATTGCGCCAAATTTCATCGATACTGGTTCAGCGGATTCGCCGTGAAAGAGTGACAAACATACATCTTTTCTTTCCCAACTTTCGCATTAATAATATTTTTAGGATTACGTTATATTTTAAAGTAACTTCTCTTAAACCAAAATTCCTAGCAGACTACTCAACATTAAAAAACACGAACAGAATAAATAGTGAATGTCACATCTACTTTACTCTCGTCAGCTCCTGTACTATACAGACTAATGCAGTAATTATTGCACTCCGTTTCCCGGTATTTTTGTTTCATCTCGACCGTCTTGGGGCGGGGAAAGAAATTATAATTAACTATTAGTACCAGTTGAAATGGTTTAGTTGAGAAAGTTACACTACATATAGACGAGTAAATCCATGTTCTCCGACAAAGCGATTAATTAAATCAGTGAAAAAGCGTTATAAAAATCATTATTTAGTTAATGTAAACTGGTTTTACTTATATCGGGTGAGCCCGACTACTTTAGGGAACTGAATTCTTGCCACCATAACACTGAATAAAGAACTTATGAATAAAGGCTTAAGACTTTAAACTAATCGGACTCACCTGATATAATAAGATGTGAGTATAGCCGGTTTCTATACATTACACTATGCTAAATACCACTCACGATTGTTTATTTTCCAAAAATCATTATTAAAAAAACTCAGAACAGACAGTCGTTTATCGTAAATAGTATTGAATAGGTGATAGTTATCAAATGATAGCGTCGGTTACATAATGGCCATCTAATCAATACGTGAGTAGTAAAGTAATTGGTGCTATCTCAAAGCTGGGAAAATGTCTATTCCATACTTTGGACAGAGGATAGGTGTTTTGACCCATCGTGCCCCTGCAGTTAGTACATAACCCAGGAATTGTACGAAAGCCTCTTTCTCAATGTAGTCTTTCGCCGAAACAGCTATTATTTTAAAATATTTTATTTATTTATTTTCTTCTACATACATATAGATAAAGAAAAAGTAAAAAAAAGAACATGTACGAAGGCGGACTTATCTCTAGCAGGGATCTCTTCCAGTCAACCTTAGAGTAACAGAAAAAAGAGGATCATATATTGTTACAATATATTTCAAATACAACCTTCAAATAGTTGTATCAATATTATAAAAAAAACATTGTCGCCGTCAATATGTGTGACAAGTTGTTAAAGAAGAATAAATGGGTTGACTTTTCAGAAAATTACTTCTTATTTATTAAATAAACGTAAAGGAAAAATATCTTTGATATAAAATATATCGCCCCATCCGAAGAATAAAGTTACATATTCCATCTTTATACATAGAACTCTGGCGCTACTCCTTTTATATGCATGTCATACTTCACACAATCCAACCATCTCTTTTATCTATTCTAATCGTAGTAAGAGCGAATGATCGAATGTAAGACTTTTGTTGATGCTGACTAATAATGATTCGTTAACCTTGACTTGTCATTTGCATGACTATACAAATGACAACGTAATTAACCTTTGTATTCTCTTTATATTTTAAAAGTTTTTTAATGCCTTGAAACAGGTATAAAACAAATTTTTTTGAAAGAAACCTCGCTAGATCGATTTATTGGCCCAAAAACCCCACTACAGATATAAATAAATTACCCCTACTAAGATAAATGAAATCAAATATTGAAGAAAAGTAAGTCGAAGTCACTATCGCTTTGTGAAAGCATTCGTAACGTGAAAAACAAATTTAACAAAAGTGTAAAATGTTTGCGAAACAGAAAACGAAAGTCTTGTTAAATAAAAAAATTCATTCCCTAACACCTTGCCCTCGGGCAAGAAAATAATACAACCAAAAGAATAATAACATGTACACAATTAAAAAAACTAAATGCTCAAGACTAGAAAATTAAAGGTCAAAGTAATATATCCTGCGGCAAAACGTGTAGACGGTTTCGTTTAATTGACATTTTTGATAAAAAAAAATTATAAATATAAGGAGAAAAATGTATTATCTCAAGATGTTGTCGTTTCATCGGCGAGTACTTTTATGAGAAATAACAAGACATTTACGATATAATTTCAAGACTCAGATTTTCATACATATTTTTATATCCAACGTTGTAGGTAGTATTTTTTTATGTTACTAGTGAAATTATCTTTGTATATCATTACAAATTGGAATATATGAACATATTTCAATATATTATGCCATGGGTACCCGGTTGAGTAGAATAAACTACCCTCATTTTTTTCGCCAAGGAGTCAAAAAATGCGACTAAGTTAAGATGTCACGCCGTGTGGTGTCGGCTGAGTAGATTAGACTACCCTCATTTCCTATCGAGGTGTCGTAAAAGGCGACTTAGGTATTTTGACGCCAGATAGACGGCCGGTCGTAAAATCGTCCATATCATGTGACAAGATGTTTAGAACATTTTGTGCCAACTCCACTTATGGACCAAGAGCCCGTGGACCCCAGACCTTCGTCATTTTATATAAGCTGAAAGTTTGTTAGTGCATGCTCACAGATTCAGAAGACATTACTCTACATATATAAATATATCGCAGTATAAATAAAAACTGAGTAGTATGTAACGACCTAACTCGCCATCTCGCACATACCCTTATACATACTTCGGGCTCTTTCCTACCGCTACCTTTTATGCGTGTCTGGCAGGGGTGTGGTATGAAAAATGTCTGGCTGATGAGGAAAATCATCTTAGTAGTACCCAAGTAATATATATTAAAATCAACTTTTATACTATGACGTAAAAATAAATCAAATTTTATGAACTTTAAGGGTGTCTGGCAGGGGGTTTCCACTATCCTAAGTAAATGGCATTTACTGGCGTGATTTTTAATATTATTCTGAAGGTAATACCAAAAAATCAGCCTTTATAATTTCCGAAATCAGATCGCTATTTTGCTGCCTTAAGTACCGCGTATACGCCGTGTGGTACCCGGCTGAGAAGAAAAGACCAACCTCACTTCTTACCGAGGTGTCCTGAAAGGTGACTAGGGTAAGTTGACCCACCGTGTGGTATCCGGTTTCGTAGAATAGACCACCCTCTTTCTTACCGAGGTGTCGTAAAATACGACAGAGGTAAGTTGACGTTAGGCAGGCGGTCGGTCGTACAAACGCAGCCAAATCATGTGACAGCATATTTATAACATGTTATGCCGACCCCACTTAGAGTGGGATGGGAAGATGATGATGACGAAGATGATGAGTACCGCGTATCTGCCAAAGCCACTATGATCCAAATTCCATAATCTACCATCGTTCTTACCTGTGTTGGGAGCATGCACTGACAAACTTTCAGCTTTTATAAATTGACGAAGGTCTGGGGCCACAGGCTCTCGCTCTATTAGAATGGGATTTTTTTTTTAAATTGACTATATGCTGTTAGCCCTAACGGCTTTTACAGCGTCACCGGGCGGGACGGGCGAGCGCAAAAGCATCGCTGAGGTTGCGAAATGCGTAGAGTACAGCGCAGAAGCTCTACTAACGTCGAAGAACGTTGTCCTAAGGGTTCCTCCTGTGAGGCCGGACCACGGCTTAGGGCGACGTGTAGTGGAGGGCTGATGACTTTGATTAGTCAATACGACGACGGAAGGGTGGCAAGAAGCCACGACCAACCGATATCAGAAATCTGGGACCTCGTCTTCGCCGGTGAAGACGCTGTGTGTGTGTATTACGTGTTTCTGTGTTGGCGATCGTTATTTGATCATCAGGGTCATATAGGACGCTTTTTGGACGCCTATATTTTCGGTGGCCAGTTAGTGTTGGAGAATATATGCACTAGTTAAAAAAGGTTATTTACATTTTATAGTACAATACGCGCGGAGTTGTAACGTTCTCTTTAAAGATGTTTAATAAAAGGACAAGCTCTCTAATTATTCTGTTGAACTATTTTTTTTAAAACATGCTCTCCTGAAGACGCGCCTCCGGGCACGTCGTGTGCTCAAAGACGTTTCTTGTTGAAATAGGTTGATGTTTTAGTTTTTTCTTTCTTTTAATTCAAGAGATTTTACATATACGTCGTTAATTTTTATATTTATGGTTTTACTTCATTATTCTCCTGCCCTTATCCCACACCAAGTAGGGTCCATGTTATAAACATGTTGTTAAATGATTTGGCTAGGTATTTTACGACCGGCCGCCTGCCTGACTTGAGTCATCTTTTACGATACCTGGGTAAGCAAAGCAATAAGGGTGCCAGAAACTACTCAGCCGGATACCACACGGCGGATCATTACTTACCTTAGGTGCTTTTTAGGACACCTCCGTAAGAAAGAGGATGGTCTATTCTACTAAGCCGGATACTACACGGTAGGTCAACTTACTTTAGGCGACTTTTACGACACCTCTCTAAGAAATGAGGTTTATCTATTCTACTCAAACGGATACCACACGGTGGGTCAACTTACTTTAGTCGCCTTTTACGACACCTCGGTAAGAAATTAGGGTGGTCTATTTTACTCAGCCGGATACCACACGGGGATTATTTTATAGTAAACATAACTATTAATTATTATCCAAATTGTATCGTTAATCGATAAAATATATTTCATGATATTTAATATGATATATTGCCTGTTCTTTTCTACTAAAAAATTACACCGATACATACAAACATATATTGATAAATACAAATAACTTACTCCAATGTTCAGGAAGTCAGGACATACGTCAGCCCATTAAGTACCTTTTAAAAAGTTTTCTCAACATAAATACTGGCATAAAAAAGGACAGTTAGTCAACAGAAAGATTTATATACAACCATTTTGTTCGTTCCCTCCGCCGTTTTACTTGTCGGCTCCTTTCATGGTATTTTTAGGGTTCCGCTTTTCCCATGGAAAAACCGAAAGACGTGTAACAGAATATAACAAAGCCAGGCAACGATCGGTAGCGAACAGTACGTATCTTAACAGAAGAAAATACATCTATAACAAACTAATTAATATAATCGGTGAGGAAAAACATTGTGAAAAAACCTACATATCTCTAGAGAATTCTAGGGATTTTTAAATTTAAACTATCGTGAGTAGTATTCATAATTATTGTATAGAACCGGCTATACTCACGTCTTATTCTATCGGGTTAGCCCGACTAGTTCCGAACCCATCCGGGGCACTTATTCATTTAACAGAGACGGTGGATTGACACTACCTAACTCGACTACGGTAACTCGAGGTTATCGATGTGACCCGTTTATTTATATATTAATTAAGACAGAAAACCTTAAAACTGAGTCATTGTTAACTTAATAAACCAACAATGAAATTCAATATAAAAATGTTCTATATACAGAACCCTCCATGCATCCAAGTCTCGCTTGTACATGATATTTAGTATACGTATATTTACTTTCCAAGCGTCTTGACTCTTTTTGAAAAAATAGAGCAAGAAGGAGTGCTTTGATGTCGTCTCTGTTTAACAATAATTGGAAAGAACATATTGTGTTATGTCTCAAATGCTTTATGGACATTTAATTATAGTGAAATTAAAAAAAAATGTCAACATTAAATTTTTTAGATAAATAATTATATGGTGGCCTTCAAAATCTTGCTTTATCTTAAATTACGCTTATTTTTGATAATGTTGTCAACAAGATAACACCAAGCAAACAACAACCTAGAAGAAACATCGAATAAATTTTTAATCGGTTTTATCATTCTCCTGCTCTTATCCACAACGACACACGGTTTAAACATGTTTTTAAATGATTTGACAAGTTATTTTACGAACGGGCGCCTGCCTGATGTCAACTTACCTTGATTGCCTTTTTCGACACCTCACTGTGTGGTATCGGGCCGAGTAGAATAGACCACCCTCTTTCTTACAGAGGTTTACAATACGACTTAGTTAAGTCTATCCGGTTGAGTATAGTATACCCTCTTTCTTACCGAGTGGTCATAATATACGACTAAGGTAAGTTGATGCCAGGCAGGCGACTGATCGTAAAATACGGAGCCGAATCATGTGACAACGTGTTTAGAACATATTATGCTGCCCCCACTTAGAGTGGGATAAGGGCAGGAGAATGATGATATTAATATTGTTTTTATAAAAACACGTTTTGATAGGCCACTAAAAACGCAATTCGACCCCGCGGTCGCGGATATCTGTTATTTATCTTACGTTTCTGAGGACAAACGCTGGTTGTAAAGTTGTTATTTTTTTATATTTCCTCGCGGACGATACGATACGTTTTGTTTATTTCTCGCCTCTTTGAAGTGTCACCGGCTCCCAGTTATTTAGATTTACGGCTCTCTTCTTAGAAAATGATCAGAGAGACATTACGGTGAAAGTTACGGAAATAATATTTTGGAGGCAAATTGCCTCCGACGTTAAATGGCTCGAGGAGACACGTGCTTATAGTTTTATGTCATCTTACAGGAGCCGCGGACAGGTTGGTTTATTTGTGTGCGTCGTAGATTGCTGTATGTATGTGTGTGCAGTCATCAGCGGAAGATAATAAAAGCGATTCCTTGAGACAAACTTAACTATAAGTAAGTAAGTAACGGCCTGTTACTATCCCACTGCTGAGCATAGGCCTCTTCTCTCCGTTTTTGGAGAGAAGGATTGGAGCTGAGACCTACCACGCTGCTCCAATGCGGATTGGTAGGTTACACATATCCCTAGAATTCTCTAGAGATATGTAGGTTTCCTCACGATGTTTTCCTTCACCGAAAAGCGTGTGATAAATTGCAATTATCAATTAGACACATAAGTTTTACTAGAAAACTCATTGGTGCCTGCCCGGGGTTTGAACCATAGACCTCCTCGGAAGAGGCGCACGGTGCTACCGCTGGGCTACCACAGCTTGTCAACTATATGTTACTTAAATTCACTATATGTTACAACTTAACTATATGTTACTTAAATTCCTTAGCCGTGTGGAATTTATTTTTATTTTATTTTATTTGACAAGCGTATATTTATGCATTAAGGTAACTTAACATAAAAAAAAACAATTTATAGAATTAAGCGTTACTTTTCGGAGGTCCATAATACAAAAGTAATGAGAATATTATTTTGCAAAATAATATTCTCATTACTTTTGAATAAAAGAAACACTTATACAATAAGACACATAACATAAACATCATAATAGGCGTGTACAATTAATTTACAAACAAATATGACAAAGAATGAAGCAGTTTAACACCAAACATAGTAAACCAAAAAAAATGAACTATTTAAAATTGATAGTGTTAAAAAGAAAAGGAGAAGAAGAGAACATATATCATATATCCGGCTGAGTAGAAAAGACCACCCTCATTTCTTACCGAGGTTTTGTAAGAGGCGACTAAGATAAGTCAACCCGCTGTGTTGTATCCGGCTGTCGCTGTGTTGTATCCGGCTGTGTAGACTAGACCACCCTCATTATTTATCGAGGGTTTGTAAACGGCGACTAATGTAAGTCTATACGCTTTGTGGTATCCGGCAAAGTAGAATAGACCACCCTCATTTATTACCGAGGAGTCGTAAAAAACGACTAAGGTAAGTACCGTCATGGAGGCGGCAAATCATAGCAATTATAATTATAGTACATTTTACATTTGCAAAAGTATAGCAATATTTTTAAGTGCCTGAAAACAGGAATAAAATGACTTTTTTTTAATAAAACCTAGCTACCATTGTCCATACCACGAAACCCGTACATGCTCAAATTCATGAAAATCGTTGGAGCCGTTTCCAAAATTCAGAAAAATTAAAGAATAGCAATCGCCAGCGGCTCCGCCCGCGTAGAATGAATAAAACCGTTATATAGTATTTTGATAACTATAAAAATGGTTAGTGGGTTAGACTTAAAAGATAGACATATGGTGTCGCGGACTTATATTTAGCCTTCCTTTATAAAAAGACTATCTACACTAAAATAATTTTTCAAATCTATTTAGTAAATCCTGAGATTAGCGTGTTCAAACTATCAAAAAAACAATCCCTTCAGCTTTATATATAAGTATTGATAGATAAATAGAAAGATGGCAGGATCAATCGTCTGTTCCAACTATAATTTGACCGTGCACTCCGCACAATTGACAATACTTGATTGATGACATTTAATAAGCTAAAAAGCACACCCGGCCGATGTCCTGAATCGTTTTTTAATTTATCCCCTATCATTTGCGTGGTACGTCATTAATAATTCAATATACGGGACATAAATAATGTACAGACTATCAAGTTTATTAAATTTGATTAGAACACAATACCTTATTTAGGAGATGCAAGGACGGCGATGGATCAACGCTGTGACTCGTTTAGCTACGTTCGTTACTTATGAGTTATTTACTAACTAGTTTTTACCCGCGACTTCGTTTGCGTGAACTGTTGTCTCGTTACAGGTTTATAATAGATGACGCATTCTTTTGTATTAATTAAAACTTGAATTAAACAACATTTACGCTGGACTGTAATTTGCACCACCAGTTAAGGTGATCTATAAAAATATTTATTAGTATTAGGTACTACGTAATAACACGCAAATTTCAAAGAAGTTATTCATGATGTTTAATGTATTCTTTTTATCACAAGGCGAAAATAAATAAAACTTCTTATCAGTAGCCATTTCCTCATGAGCGGGTTACCATGAGGCGGGAAATTATAGGATTTATTACAAAGATTTCACGAGAATTATTATTTTAAAATCAAAATTTCTTCATAAATATTGAATTACTATATAGTATAAAACAAAATCGCATTCGTTGTTATATTATAAATCCCTATGTATGCTTAAATCTTTAAAACTACGTACCAGATTTCGATGCGGTTTTTTTAATAGATAGTGATTCAAGAGGAAGGTTTGTATGTATTATAACACATCCGTTTTCCTCATTGAAATCACAGATGGCGCCACAAGCATTTTACTCCACGCTATAGTGATGCTTTTGTAGTTATATAAGAAGTTCCCATACATAGTGATCATTGATCGATTTCACCTACAATTTTTCCCTAAACGAAATGGAGCATCTTCCAGTACTATATATGGAATAGTCTCTGTATAAGTAACAATTAATTTGGTATCCTGTAATTTGCACGTATTCTTTCCCCCATCCATCGTGTCATAATTCATTCTCTAATCATCCTCCTGCCCTTACCCCACTCTAAGTGAGGTCGGAACAACATGTTGTCACATGATTTGGCTACGTATTTTACGACCTGCCTGACGTCAATTTACCTTAGTTGCCTTTTGCGACACCTCGGTAAGAAAGAGGGTAGTCTCTTCTACTCAACCGGATACCACACGGTGGGTCAACTTACCTTAGTCGCCTTTTACGACACCTCGGTAAGATATAAGGGTGGTCTATTCTACTCAGCTGGATGCCACACGGCGAGTCGACTTACCTTAGTCGCCTTTTACGACACCACGGTAAGAAATGAGGGTGGTCTATTCTACACAGTCGGATACCACAGGGCTCGTCGACTTACCTTAGTCGCCTTTTCTAGCTCTGTCTTTATTCTAATAATTTCACCTATCCTTTGATCTGTTTAAGTCTAAACAGATCAACGATTTTAAATTTTTTAATCAGATTCAATTTCATTTGGTAAAGTCTTTGAAGCCAATAAAATGGAATTATTCAAATCTACGTTTGAAATTGCAGAGGATTTCAAAGGTTCTGTGATTTTAGATCTATTTTATTTGTGAATTTACTGCAATATGTAGTGATCATACCAAATCACATGGTAACCCTACTTATGTCTCATGAAATAAATATACCTAACGGGGGTATAAAAAAATGCAAATTTCGCGGACGTTTACCGAAAACCGTCGCGACCCCATAACCTTATTCTTTTAAAGCGAGACCAAGTTTGTACTGAGAACTAGGAATGTGAAATATGGCAGCATAATTTCATCGATATCGATTAATTGCCAAAAAAAAGTCTTGATTTTTGAATTGAAGTGAAATTAGTATTTTGTCTTATCTGTTAAAATATGCTGTGCACTAAATGATTTTTTATAAAATTAAATGTATTAATATTAAATAAAACAAAACTGTTAGAATAGTTTAAAATATTACAGTAAATTGAATTGAATTTTATTTATATATTAACTAGCTTTTACCCAAGACTTCGTTCGCGTGGACTGCTGTCGAGGGATAGGTTGATAATAGATGACACTGTTAAATGTCATCCTATTCGTGTAGAATTAATAGTATTTCTATAGCCAATATGTAACCGCAGTGTATAAGGAACAATTGTGCCAAATTTCATCGGCGGATTCACCGTGTAAGAGTAACAAACATACATCCATACTCACAAACTTTCGCATTTATTATATTAGTAGGATGGGATATGATAGGATATGTTATTGACATTCGAAATACGCTTTCTTTATTATATAGCCATGGATGATATAATTCATAAGTCCAGTTAAAATCTGTCACTTTAGCTGCCTGATGAACTGCTTTTGTCATCGAAATGACCAAACCAAGGTAACTGCTTTTCCATGACTGTGTTCAGCGACACCCATAACGGCTTAAGATAAAGCAATAAAAATATTTATATCACGTTACATTGCAACTATTTAATAGTCCTTAATTTAACCTAGAATACATAAATAACTTATTTAAATTAATGCACAATAGAACTAATGATATATCGGTAATCTTTCGGATTGATGTTACAACTTACCAAACGTGAATAATAAAACGACTGTTCACTTCTCCAGGGCTAAGTAATGGCTTTTGAACAATTATAATTATTTTCGCTCAGATAAAGTTTATCTTGAGAGGATTATTGTCTGTAATTTGGTACTAATCGTATTGTTAGTCACGATGGACTCAAAAGCGTATCTCGTTTCAACGATTTAACATTTATTCTAGCCGTTTTAGGAACGTAAATTATTTTCAGACTATAACCTATACTATACTATACTACTATACTTAGACTATGACTTATACTTATTTGTATAAGGCAATTATCTCATTTAAGGATCAGTCCCGCTTTTCAACTGGAAAATCCTTTTTCAGATAATTATAATAAAACTTAGATAATAATAAAAATATCCTATCCATACTAGACCAGTCTACAGAAAGGTTTGAATTAAGTGTAGAAGATATGCTTTTACGTAAAGTTTTTAAATAATAATTAAAAAATTAAAAAATGAACATTATTTGGATGATAAAAATGGCTGGATTTGAAAATCCTTTCAGCTTCATACAAGACTGCGGTATAATAATGTAAAATTAAAAATGTTTTAAAGATTGCCCGCCGAGTTTCTTTCTGGTTGTTCTCGCTAAGAGCTATATTCCGAACCAGTTATGGCTTTATTAATCATATTGATCCTTGACGATTCAAAAGTACTTGAAAGAGCTTATTTGAATGAAGATTATTTTGAGTAATTTTGATTTGATAAGCGATTGCTGTGATATCCGTGTAGCTCTTTAGGGTCATGGGTTCAAGCTCCGGGCAGGTACCTAAATAATATTTACAATTTGTCAGACGCATTTCGGTGAAGATAAACATCGTAAGTAGACCTTCATAACTCTGGAGGATATCTGGGATATGTGAAACCTACTAATTCATTGATTATTAGTAGAATGAAGCATGGCGAGTCTAATCTTTAACCCTCTCTCTAAAAAGGAGAGGAGGCCTAAGCCCAGCATCATCATTCAATTAAAATAATTCTTTATTCAAGTTGGCTTTTACAAGATCTTTTGAATTGTCATATTACAATGAAGCTACGACTGGTTTGGAAAGGTTCTTATTGAGAAGAACCATCAAGAACCTCAGCGGTATCAAAAATAAATATTTCATTAATACGTAATTTTTACAAATAAAAAATTACAATATAATCTAGTGCGTAGTTGGTCGCAACTCACATCGAAGCTTTCTTATTATCCACATAGTCTTTAAGTATATAATAAGCTTTATCGATAAGTGTCTTTTTAATTGCCTTTCTGAATTTGTGTAAAGGCAGGTCCAAAATATATTGTGGAATTTCGTTATAAAAATGTTTACCAAAGCCCACAAACGAACTACGAACTTTCTGAAGTCGTAGCCTTGGTTAATATTAGATAATAGATAGATTGAGATTCCTTCCTACTAATCCTAAAAATATTATAACCTTTGTGACTATGGATGTATGTTTGTTTCTCGTTCACGGCGAATCCGCTAAACCAATATCAATGAGATTTGGTACAATTATTCCTTATGCAACCGGTTAACATATAGGCTATAGAAATCCTGTTCTATCTGTTCGCCATCTATTATCAATAATCAATCTATTACGCGACAAGTCCACGCGAACGAAATTGCTTTTAAGAGCTAGTAACAAATAAATGAATTGATATAAATCATCGACACTAGACGCACAACCCTATCCCATTCACCTGTATAATTTCAAGAGTCCTCCAGAACACTCGCCACCGCTGCCTGTCTTTCTTTTTCGAGCGTGTCCACAAAGAAACCTTTGCCTTCAACCTCGTATCCAGAAAACATATAACATTATTGTGTACAAAATTCACGTAAGACGTAGGCGTAGATGGTAAACCTCTTCAACTATAAAAAGGAACTGCATAGTTCAAAGTGTTAAAAAGCTTGGTCTAAACACCCTGGTATAGTGACGGTTAGCTTTATGCAAGTTTCCGCTGAATTTTAAAAATATAAGCGAAATTATGAAGCTGGGATCTTAAGTACAAAATTTGTGGAATCGGTTAGTAGAGTTGCCACACCATGGTATGCGGCTGAATAGAATAGACCCTCATTTCTTACTGAGGTGTCGTAAAAGGTAACTAAAGTAAGCTGACCACTGATTGTATCCTGTTGAGTAGAATAGACTACCCTCTATCTTAGGTATCGTAAAATACAACTAAGGTTAGTTGACGTCAGGACGGCGGCGAGTGTAAAATACGTAACCAAATCATGACATATATATAAAATGTTGTGGCGAACTCAGGGTGGGATAAGGGCAGGAGAATGATGACAAAGAGGCCTATGAAAATCATCAGACGTAGCTACAGATATTCACCCGTTGATGATAGATGAAGCAATTTTTTTAAAATTTACCGTAAATATCTCGTAATAAACTTTGGACAATTAACAAATTCTTCCAAACAAAGCAGTTCTGTTTATTTTTTTTTTTAATAAAATAAGTGAAGATTTTTTATGATTCGTCTTATTAAAATTACAAAAAACAAGAAACAAAAAAAAATGTATACTTTATGCTCGAGCGCGCTCCGTTCTTCTTGTCATTTCTTTTCTCTAAGCGTTTAGTGTAAAAAGCGCAAATAAAGGGAGGAATCTTATGACAAAGGACGTATGAAGTTTAAAGAGGTAAACGCGAAACGTTGTTGCATTTTTCTGTACTGGAGGAGTCAAAGACTTGAAATTTGCAGATTTTCTCCATCTCACTTATAAAGGTCGTTGCACTTTCGATGGAAGCATAAACTTGAATAAACTTTAAATAACATCAAAGCTTAGTTTTATTTTATTTCAAGTAAATAATTTATTTTTGGAACACCAATGAAATGTGGTGAGCAAATGTTAAATCGCAACTAAACAATTAACATCAACCAACAACAATTAATAATCGATCAAATCAAATCAAATCAAAATAATCTTTATTCAAAAAGCTCTTTCAAGCACGTTTAATAGTTAAGGATCAATATGATTAATGAAAGCTACAACTGGCTCGGAATGTTGCTCTTACCGAGAAGAATCAGATAAAAACTCGCCGGTGAATCTTGTAAACATTTTCAATTTACATTATTAAAGCGCAGTCTTGTATGAAACTGAAAGGATTTTCTAATCCAGGCTTTTTTATCAGCTAAATAATCTTCAATTTTGTTATTTGCTTTACGTATAAGTATATCTCTTATACTTAATTTAAACCATTCAGGATTGGAATTCGGGTTACTTGAAACTTACAGATTTTCGAGAACGGAATAAAAACACATAGAACATATTTGAGAATATTCCAACATCCAAAGTTACGCAAGACGTGAACATCTTGCTAAATACACTTATAGGCAGTTGTACAAAATCATGTCAAACTATGCGAAGAATACTAGAATATCATTAGTATATTTATGGTAGCCAAAACAGGTGTGGTTGCGAACCAGTTATTATCCAGTAATGAAAGGAACGGTACCACCGTTCCTTTCGAACGAATGCCCTTTAGATAAACTTTGATCTTATCTCGTGAAATAATTGAGACTGTCTTGCGTTTTAATTTATCAAAATATTATATTACTACACAATTTCGTAAGTCCGATAAAAGCTGACAGGTAGTACATTCAAACTGTGTTTAAGATTTTAAACTTGTTTCAATGACATTTTAAACTAGTACACTTTCTTCGACAAGTTCACGGTAATTTAAGATTCTTAGTATTTTGCACCTTTCGGTGTTCACCATTACCAATTCACCGTTATGCTGAGGTTGAATAAAAAAAACTTAACAAAATATATGTAAATGGTTTATCATTATCTTATAGCATAAACACATCTGCTTAACAAAATATTTGGTAAAAAAATGGCCAGAAATTAGTGTAAGTTGTAAATAAAAGGCCTAGTTATGTTACTTATCTCAGTATATTGTAATCCACAATTAAAAAACAGATCATAAACCAAAATCAACTTCATCGCCAATGTACATTAAAAAGGAACCGTCTTTAAATATGATAAAGTAACACGTACAAAAAAATTACTAACTTTCAATGATAAACTCTTAGATCTCCTTTCCTTTCATTTTAAAATTTTAATACATCAGAGAGATTAGCTAGATTGTAAATATTAATATGTTAATATAACGGCGGGAAAAATTGTAAGATTAGATTCGATGAAATTTAAATATAACAGGGGAAATGGAACACTACCTTTAAATTCTCTTTTATCTGCTATCAAATAGAACACGACTTTTAACGCTAAAACGCTGAAATCGGAGGAACCAACTACTCAATAAGTTGTCTCAAGGGCTATATCTAAATATACCCTTGACACCACTTGCTGACATTAGATATATTACCTGATATTAGGAACTAGAATAGATCTTTAAGCGATGGATTCCACTACTTCTGGACATAAATCTCTTCAAGGTTCTTCCCACCACACGATCTTGTACTGCTTGAATCGCGGCTCCCCACGAACTTTTTTAGTTCGTAAGTCCACCTCGTAGAGATGTGGTAATCATATTTTTACAAACCTAACGATAACCCTAAAAGAGAGATTCAGTATGTCCATAGTTTCGAACTCTGAGTTCTATTTTCCAACTTTACAAAGGGCGTTCAGCCATATAAGCTGGATTGCGATCTCTGGCCACAGTGTATCTTTTTTGATCCTCATAATATTAAAATTTCAGACAGTTACAAATTCTGAAGCCTTTTGTTAGTGTTCATCTTGCATCTGTATCTTACTTAAAGTAGTTTTTAATTCCAAGTTGAGTGTTCACAATTAATTACAACAATATTAACTTTATTCAAAGACATTAAAACCAATTCAATAGCATTTTTTATCGCAATCGCTAAAGATAAGCACCGAATCTCGGCAGCGTTTATTAGCTCTGCTTCGAGCCATATCGAAAATCGTAAAATTGTATTAAGTCCATAAAAAGGTCGTAACACTCTACCGTATTCCAATAAGTGCATTGATTTGGTACAGCCGGCCAAATTTCGCATTTATCCAACAAATTTTAGAAAGTCCTTAGCATTAACAAGTTTTAGACTTATTTAAATCTCCTGCTGGGCTTGGCTTATTGGATATGGATGGTCACAAAATAAAACACCGATTCCTTAAAATAGGATTAGCTTATACGCGCGGCTTCATCAGCGTGGACGAAGAAAACCGAGATGAAAAGTGTTACTGCCAAGATCTTCAACTATTGCAAAACCAAAAATAACTTTGATCAGGTGTTCTGTATTGCTTTGAAATAAAGAGCAAACTAACAGACTTTTCATATTTATAGTATAGATGTCCACAATCAATCAAAGTATTACTTCACCATAAAGTATGAGATGTAATTATTACTGGTGGCAGAAAAAGCCATTTAAAACTCGATACCACCATTAAGTATCACAGATAAATATCTTCTAGCAATCATCACATAAGAAAACTCAGACTCACTCAGTCGACGATGGAGCTATGCTGGAAGTGACTACGAGGTCAAATTAGAAACAATGAGATTCTTAGAAGAATGAAAATAGACTAAAAGTAAAGCTGAAGTGGTAATGGATACAATACGGAAGAATTGATGGACGTTGGAGTCCTTAGGTTCTGAAGTGGAGACCCCAAATTTGAAACGGTAGCGTTAGTAGATTTCCCACTAGCTGGATAGACAACCTCAATAAAGGAGCAAGGAGCAACTGGATACAGGCGGCACAAGGTAGTGTAGTGTGAAGATTTCTTATTAAGACCTTCAATGGGTCCAGAAATTGACATTTATCGGTGAAGAAAACAACCATCTTACTTTGTTCATACCTCTTGCACTGCGAGTCAAACCGTTGAGCTCAAGTAGAAGTTTGATATGTTTCATCACGTTTATCATCTGACATATGAATGAATCAATGATGAATGATATATTTGACCTTTTAAGTAGAAAATTCTTATCAAATCCAACACGTGTGTTCGAGAAATTGCCAACAATATGCCAAACTCAGTTTGATAATAAATGGGTGGCATGTGCGTGCTTCAAATGGGTTATAAAATGTTTATGGGGTATATTCTTTACGGTACGATTTATGGGTTACGCCGTATTGTCGTCCCGTAGTTATTTCCCATAATGTAACCTATTTTTGGCTAGTTATGGTGACAAGAACACGGGCATTGTTGCGTGATATTCTGTTATGGAAGGCAAAATCACTAAAGTATATTTTTGTCTAGCTCTGACGACATTTTTGGTATATCGTAAATTAGCATATGGAGATTACCTACGGAACACTGAAATATTTTTGGGATCTATACAAATGAAAGTTTTATTTTGTTATGATTTACTTACATTTCTCGTAGTAATCTTTAAAGATCTATAAGGTTAAAATCAACGGCCCGTAGTTTCGTTTACGGTGCAAACGTTATAAACGAAAATAGTTGTTTTGTATTTCAGGCACACAAACATTCATACTTTTGCTTTTATACTATTTGTAGGAACTCGTAATTGCTGGTTCAGGGTGCAAATCTAGAATCTTACTTTTACTAAGGAGTATCTAATCAATATTACTTAGGTATTTATCCTATTTTACACGATGAAGGAAATATCGAATACGATTTTTACTAAAAGGTAGTGCAATTCTATTAGGAGGTTTTGGTTAATGATTTATTACGATTTTATATAATTTGAGTTGAAGAGGTCGCGCAGCTTTATTAAGCTCACCTGTAAGAAGCTTTAATCACATGCGCCGCGGAAGTCAACAGAGATACACTAAAGTGGTCTACTAGGGAATTGTAGATCTACAAAAATACTACAAAAAATCCCTGATAGAATGTCTCTATCTCTTATAGTTAAGTCACAATACCTACTTTAATGTCCAAAATTTCATTTAAATACACTGATTTCAACACGGCCAAAGCCCCAAACACAGCTAGTAGATATATATTATAACTCTTATTTAATGTTACATTTTATCAAACCGTTTTATCTACTTAAAACAATTGTTATTTTCAAACGAAACTCACCGCGTACGTCTAAAACATCTTGAAAAGAGGTATCACGACTAGATGAAAGGATTGCGAACGTTATAATAAGGGCGGGAAACTTTGCCTCCGGGCAATGCGTTTTCAAAGCGAGGTAGTTTTGTGTTGACATTTGAACTGAGGGCGTAGTACAATTCACAGGAGACAGCGATGTCATTTTGTAAATTATTCTTATTTAAATTTTAGAATATTTACTGGCTAATCTTATCTTTGCTACGAATTGGACTGGAACTTTTCGTCCCTTTAATTTATTGGTAATAAAATGAGTAGCACAAGCATGCGGACGTTCTGCGTAAAATTATGGTTAAGAGGGTGCAGAGAGAAAAGACAGAAGGAAAGTAAAGAAACGACCAGCACGAAGAAATGATAACGGTCACGTGGTTTTCCGAAAGGCTTTCGGTAATGAAATGTGTATAACGTATTTATTATACCTACATGTATAAACACAATATTGTATCGAGTTAAGTCAGTATATAAACCATATTTGACGGTCAGTTTATTCGTATCGTAAAGCAGACTTACAAAACTAAAGTAACTATATGCAACAAAGTTTAAAGTTCATTCAAGAGATTTATTTTCATATTATAAATTATAAATAAACTACCCTACCCAAACCAGCTTCGCATGAATATTAGATAAGACTGTGTAAGACCCGCCATTTATTAATTTTCAAAAAAATATTAAATAGAAAGATATTTATTGAAATTATATTGTGTAATGAACTTTTTATGACCCAAAAGTAATAATAAAATTATTTTGCTATAATCCGCGATGAAGTAAAATAGAAAATATATATAATGCTAAATGTAGAGTGGACAATCGGTTATCATACCTGATACATGCAGGAGTCGTAAAAAACACATGCACAAACCTCCACCACCGCCACCGTGATACACAAGCACTATATACGTTCACTATCACAAACTCAACAATCGTCAACAACAGCATTTTTTGCTTGTGTGACAACATGTTTATAACACAAAAGTAATAATAAAATTATTTTGCTATAATCCGCGAAGAAGTAAAATAGAAAATATATATAGGAGATAGACTCCACGACCAAAATCGCAAAGCGAGGCTTTGCGATTTTGGTCGTGGAGTCTATCTCCTGACGATGCTTCGGTTGCGGGGCGAAACGATTGTTGAGTTTGTGATAGTGAACGTATATAGTGCTTGTGTATCACGGTGGCGGTGGTGGAGGTTTGTGCATGTGTTTTTTAAGACTCCTGCATGTATCAGGTATGATAACCGATTGTCCACTCTACATTTAGCATTATATATATTTTCTATTTTACTTCATCGCGGATTATAGCAAAATAATTTTATTATTACTTTTGTATTATGGATCTCCGCAAAGTAACGCCTAATTCTATAAATTATTTTTATGACCCTGTAAAAGTGGGATAACACCACCATACATTGTCTCATTATATCTCGGACTATTCTCTTAATTACTACAACTCATTATGTAACGGATTATTCAGCATTTTTGATGGAAGCTCCTAGGCGGATTGAGTTTTTCCGAAAATAAAAAAAATATCGTCATACTTCAGCTTACAACCTTAACTAATTATATTATACATTAAAACCTTTGTCGATAATCATTCTGCTTATTTCTTATATCAATGACCATCCGATCAATAAATTTTAAATATCGCGCCATGTCGCATTCTTTTTAAAAGTACAGACATACAGATTCAGCAGGGGATTATATTTATTAAAATCTAACGCTATCTCTTTAGGTTAATAAGTTATACCAAACAGTGACCCATATCAAGCAAGTTTTGTCATCGTTACAAACGTGTTTAAAGTTAAACCTGCTTATGTGTCATCAAATATTATTTTCTAGCTAAAATAAATTTAAAGCAGTTTTGTATACCTAACTTCACTTGTGTTCTCCATAATTTATACGTAGAGGATTATATGGTGAATAATTTAGGTAATGTAATTGAAATTTGTATAAGTTGCATAAATTATTTATTAGATCTTATATATTTCTTAACGTATTAAGCAACCCAAGGACATTATTTTTTTATACTAATACCATCTAGCACTGGCCAGAACATGAACTTTTACATTTTACACTGCAAGTAGATGAGGTTGATAATTGCCGTGACTGGCCAGAGTAGCCTTATCATACAAAAAAAATCCTAATCACTACATGTATAAAACAAAGTCGCTTTCCCTGTCTGTCCCTATGTCCCTATATCCCTATGTATGTTTAAATCATTAAAACTACACAACAGATTTTGATGCGTGTTTTTAATCGATAGAGTTATTCAAAAGGAAGGTTTATATGTACAATTTTCGATATGGAGTAGAGAAATACTGTAATTTTTGAGGTTTCGAATGTGATGTCGTAAAAAATTACATTTTTTCTGCTTACATTGCAAACGCAGGCTGAACCCTACGATATTTATCAAAATGATGTACTAAGTATTTTTACACCTTGAAAAGGTCTACAGAAAACTTCGCGATGGTATATATCTATCTCTTATGGACAACCCATAATAGCATTTTTTTGTCATTTACTTTTTACGAAAATTAATGCCTTATTTTCGAAGCAGTTTTAAACAGAAAAGCATCCTTATTCAATTAAGTACCTTAAATACATTGTTGATTTAATATAGACCAATATGGCCCTGTACAGCATGTAATTTAAATAAACATTTTCGAAGATATTACAGATTTAGAGTACAGCGGCATAGCGGTTTTTGTTTTGCTTCAATTTAACGCGTGCGGGCCACGGGCAGTTTGAAACATTGAAACATTTATTATTTGAAAACATAGATTTAGTCTAGGCGTCTTTGCTTATTTGACAATGTAGTTGAAGACAAAATTTTAGCACGACAGAGAAAGCAGGGTCCTGAAGGAGGGCCACAGGGTCCACAACCCCCTATATTCGGATTGCAAGCTTTATAGGAGTACAGAAGATAACCACCTCCCTGTGGACCTCTCACGAATCCACCGTAATATATAGGCATCTTGAAAAAGAAGGAATAAATCGAACACGAAAAATTTAAAATTTCCCAAAAACTCCGATATGAAAATCCGATACGAAAATGGTTTGGACATTTGTGAAATTTTTTATATGATTTTTCAATAAGTCAAAACTACTGGATCGATTTTAATAATTTTTTTCATCGAGTGACATAGGCTATATATTTTATACCCGTGCGAAGCAGCGGCGGGCCGCTAGTTTATAATATTAAGTAGGACATTAAACAATTAGTAATAAGTAAAATAATGTAAAGTTAGAGATATTTTAACGTTTTTAAGTATTATTTTAATTGAAATGCGTAATTTTTAGATGTTATTGTAACATAATTAACGAGAGATTAGGTAATCTACTAGATACTAGGCAATATATATACTAAACAGTCAAACGATGGGACATCTTGGCTGTACCGCAACACAATTACGCAAAAACTAAACGTTAATGGCCGCTAAGATTAGTTTCCTCTCAATTTGCGCGATCCGCAACCAAAGTTTCTCGCGTCAGACGCTCAATTTAACCGCTAACCGGTGGTTAGGGTTGCAGTTAAACGCAGATAATAGGCACATTGGGCCGGCCCGGTGCAATTACGTACTCGAGAGCACGCGGCTAACTGGGGGTTACCTGACGCTTGAAATGACTACTGGAAACGAGTGAACTTCCTTTTTAATATGTAATTACAATGCGTGGAACAACAATGTGGTATCCGGCTGAGTAGAATAGACCACCTTCATTTCTTACCGGAATCGTAAAAGGCGACTAAGGTAAGTCGACCCGCCGTATGGTATCCGGTTTAGTAGAATAGACCGCCCTCTTTCTTACCGAGGTGTCCTAAAGGCGACTAAGGTAAGTCGACCCGCCGTGTAATATCTGGTCGAGTAGAATTGACCACCCTCATTTCTTACCGAGGTGTCGTAAAAGGCGACTAAGGTAAGTTGTTCCACCTTGTGGTATCCGGTTTAGTGGAATAGACTACCTTCATTTCTTATCGAGGTGTCGTAAGAGGCTACTAAGGTAAGTTGTTCCACCTTGTGGTATACGGTTTAGTGGAATAGACTGCCCTCATTTCTTACCGAGGTGTCGTAAAAGGCGACTAAGGTAAGTCGACCCGCCGTATGGTATCAGGTTTAGTAGAATTGACCACCCTCATTTCTCACCGAAGTGTCGTAAAAGGCGACTAAGGTAAGTCGACCCGCCGTATGGTATCCGGTTTAGTTAAATTGACGACCCTCATTTGTTACAGAAGTGTCGTAAAAGGCGACTAAGGTAAGTCGACCCGCCGTGTGGTATCCGGCTGAGTAGAATAAACCAACTTCATTTCTTAGAGAGGTGGCGAAGATACGACTAAGGTTTTTTTTTTTTTTTTTCAGTTTTAAGTGGTTATCTGTGGGGATTCTATTTACCACTGGCGAGAAACGCCCAACTTGTGGCCAAACTCGTCATAGGGCAGGGGTGACGACTTCCGCTATTGGATACGTCCACCGCCACCCCGCCTATTTGAATAATGAACTCCGAACTTATTCTACTATTTACATAAAAATAATATAATAAATGGCCATACGACTAAGGTAAGTTGACGTCAGGCAGGTGACCGGGCGTAAAAAAGCAGCCAAATTATGCAACTGCATGTTTTGCCGACCCCACTTAGAGTGGAATAAAGGCATGAAGATAGATAAATGTAATGCGTGAAACAACAAGTTCTTTTCAGTCGATCTACGTTGTTTTGTAGGATTTTCAGCAACGACCGGTGCAATGTTCTAATAACGCTTGGGTTAATTGAACATCATTCTCCTGCCCTTATCCCACTCTAAGTGAAGTCGGCACAAAATGTTAAAAACATGTTGTCACATGATTTGGCTACGTATTTTATGTCCGCCTGCCTGACGTCAACTTACCTTAGTCGTATTTTACGACATCTCGGTAAGAAAGAGGGTGGTCTATTCTACTCAGGTGGATACCAGACGGCTTTGACCAAAAACAAATATCATATACGATAATCTATACTAATATATAAAACTGAAGAGTTGGTTTGTTTGATTGATTGATTCTTTGTACGTGCTAATCTCAGGAACTACTGGACCGATTTGAAAAATTCTTTCAGAGTAAGATACTCCATTTATCGAGGAAGGCTATAGGCCTATATATAAATATCATCACGCTAAGTTGAATAAGGAGGAGCAGCAATAAAAAATATTAAGCTAAGTAAGCGGTAAAAGTTATTCAAAAATCATGTACTACAAAATTGTTGCCCTATAAAAGTTGTTACTAAAAATCCGCGACAGCATATGTCTAGCTGTTAGGGTAAACCCAATTTAACCACTTTTATGGTTATTAAAATTCTATATTGCGGTTTTAATCTTATCACGCGGAACCGCTGGCGATAGCTAGTAAACGACAATCCGAAACACAACATATAAATCCTAAAGATACGATCAGCGAGTATAATAAAGGATTGCGACAACCAGTTAATCAGTAACAATTAAGTCACTTAAAAATATACGTGTCCGTTATTGTGAGACGGACCATATCAATTGACCTCTGACGGCCATATTTTAGGGGTGCTACCAATTTGTAGCTCCTTTTGTTCGATAATACATGACACATATCTTCGCACAATCTTATCTCAATGTAAGCAATGAGACATAACTGCCGGTTTCTCACGGCCGTAGATACGCAACTAGGGATGTGCTAAATAACCGATTTTTATATTTTTCGATTATTATAGTATTATTATCGATTTTGTTAACATTACAAAACGATTGTTATAAAATCGCTTAGATCAATAACCCTCTTTTTATCTTAAATATTTAAATGAGTTAATCTTGTATGTTCATATATATTTGTATGTGTATGTATATATTTTCGGAATCTCAGAAACCGATTTCCTGAAATTAGGTATGTAGGGGGTTTTGGGGAGAAAAATCGGTCTAGCTAGGTTTTATTTAAAAAAAATCGTTTTATACCTGTTTTAGGGCATTAAAAAATACTAAAATTTATATTGAATATACAACACTATTTTTGTCATAAACTGTCTTGTAAGCGTAGCTTATTCGGAGAACGGGCAGTCTTTAGAAATGTGTGAAATATGAGAAATGACCTAGGATCGATCCCAGCTACCTAATTATTATTTTTTTTGAAGTTTCTTTTTTTATTTTGTAAAAAATCACCGAGCAAGGCTAGGTCAACAAGGTACTTCTTATTGAAGTAACCCTCTTTTTTTCTTGTCTTTTAAGATAAGAGATGAGTTTGAGGAACTATACATTAGTTAAGTAATATAATAGTACCTAGGTGACCCAATCTTGCTCGGTAATTTTATTAAAAAAATGTAAAAAAATGCTATAAAAAATAAAAAATAAAGGCTCGGTGACATGTGGGACTTGAACCCGTTTACCATTGCGCTATTACAATTTGACAAATGACAGCAAATTTGCTTTACAATCTATTTTTATTTTAGCAATTTTTTCAGTGCCCGAAAATAACATTTTACAAAGCAACATTTTAAAATGTTAAACTAAAACAATATAAATTAAATTATAAAACCTAATAAAATATAAAATGATAACCAAATGTAAATATAAAACTATATATATTGCACCAAAGGATTGTATTGTAAAATGTAAGACCAATTTTTACATCTTTCATTTCATACCGCGGATGAACTCGCATTATTATTGTATTAAGCCGTTAATACTGTTACACTCTAAAATTATGCTGAACGGAAGTTACTCTGAGTAAATAGAATTTAAGAATAAAAAAAAACGTTGAATCGATAATGCATTTAAAAATTCTAATTTTGAACACGAAATCCGATGCGGTAATGCGTTCCTGGTAGTTTTAATCAACTAAGATACAACGACAACGGTTTCGGGGCGAAACGATCGTAGAGGTTGTGGTAGTGAGTGTGTGTAGTGCTTTTTTAAGTTTATGCTATGCCGTGTCGAATTTGTATTATTTAAGATTTTATTTAATAAATAAATAAAAAAAAAAAAATAGTATCACCCTCATTTCTTACCGAGGTGTCGTAAAAGGCGACTAAGGTTAAGTCGACCCGCCGTGTGGTATCCGGCTGAGTAGAATAGACCACCCACTTTCTTACCGAGGTGTCGTAAAGTACGACTGAGGTAAGTTGACGACAGGCAGGCGGGCGTTCGTAATAACGCAGCCAAATCATGCTACAACATGTTAATAACGTGTTCTGCCGACCCCACTTAGAGTGGGATAAGGGCAGGAGGATGATGATGATGAAATAAAAAAATTGTATGGAGTATTGGTGTTGGCGGCGTTTTGTGATACGTGTGGCGAATTGTCCTGCATTTATAAGGTATGTGATTGTTGCCTGCTTCATACACTTAGCATTACATATATTCTCTTAACAAACGCGGATTACAGCAAAATAATTTTATTGTAACTTCTGTCCAATGCTACTATATATTTAAAAAAAATATGAAAACTAAGCGGTCGAATTGGATGGTAGTGTAAAGTCAGATAAGAAAGCTCAATTTTATAAATGACATAAAAAATGATTTTAGTATTTATAGCATACTTCCTAATGTAAACTTTACTAACTTATATAAACCGTAGCCTCACTCCGCCGTGTGGTATCTAGTTGAGAAGAACATCATTTCTCACCGAGATGACCTAGAAGTCGGCTAAGGTAAGTTAACCCTTCGTGTGTTATTCGGCAAAGTAGAATAAACCACCCCCCCTCATTTCTAACCGAAGTGTCGTAAAAGGCGACTAAATTAAGTTCACGTCAGGCAGGCGGCCGGTCTTTAAATAACTAGCCAAATCATTAAACGACATGTTTATAACAAGTTCATCCCACTTAGAGTGGGATAAGGTCAGGAGAATGATGAAATTTGACTGGTAAACGGTTGAAAACGTGAGTTAAGTCCTTAAGCTCTTACCTTACTCATATAAATACTGTTCGCAGAATAATAATTTGACTGGCTCGTTGGAGCAGTGGGTAGTGACCCTGCCTTTAGCTCCACGGGTCGCGGGTTCGATTCCCGTCGAGGGCCAAAATTTTCTTTAAATGAATTTGTTGGTCCTTGAGCCTGGGTGTATATTTGTATTTAAGTATGTATTTAAAAATATATAAGTATATATTCACCAGTTGTCTGTCACCCATAACACAAGTATTAAGTTACTTAGTTTGGGGACGGACGACCGCGTGTGTAAGTGTCCCATATATTTATTTATTTATTTATTATTTATTAATTTCGCTTTTACATAGAGTAAAAATAATCATAGAACAAAGGATAGAGAAACTGTTTATATTCCCTGCGACCGTACCTTATTATTCTACGTACCTTCATAAAACTGTCACATTCTATATCCCATATCACTCAACACGCGTCACGTGACAGGTAAGTAAACGTCATACTGAATTTCAAACGACAAGTTAGATAAAATATAAATAACATACGCCAGTTTTGCCACCGGTTCTTAACAGAATATCTTTATATACAACATTCATAGCTTTTTTTATCATTATTAGACAATACAAACATGTTTTTTTTTTAAAGGTTACTCTTGAAAGAGCGACAGTTGCGCGTCCAATTGCTGCTAAATTCGAAGTGCTCTAGGGCGAAGCGCGCCCCCTCGCGGGATTTTAAATCTGTGATATCTCCGAAAATGTTCATTTAAATTACATGCTGTAAAAGCCCTAATTGATCTTTATCAAATCAACAATGTATTTAAGGTATTTAATTGGATAAAGGATTAATGCTGTATTGTATACAAATTGCTTTAAAAATAAGGCATTATTTTTCGTAAAAAGTAAATGACAAAAAATGCTATTGTCGGTTATTCATAAGAGATAGACATATACCATCGCGGACTTTTCTGTAGACCTTTTCAAGGTGAACAAATACTTAGTACATCATTTGATAAATCTCGTAGGGTTTAGCCTGCGTTTGCAATGTAAGCGGAAAAAAATGTAATTATTTACGATATTTATTAGAAATCTCAAAAATTACAGTATTTCTCTACTTGGTATTGAATGTTATTATACTTATAAACCTTCCTCTTGAATCACTCTATCTATTAAAAACCCGCGTCAAAATCTGTTGCGTAGTTTTAAAGTTTTATGCATACATAGGAATATATGGACGAACAAAGAATGTGACTTTGTTTTATACTATGTAGTGATATACAATAGATCTACAATTTATTATATGTTGCGACATTCACTTACAGGCCTATCTTTCAGTCCTTTACTATATCTAGTAAAATCTCTATGGTATTTACAGTTCACATATATCTGGTATTTAATCTGTGCCGGTATAGTAAGCCGTGCTAGTTATTTCCGCGGCAAGACAAAAAGGGCTCAGAGCCGCGTGAGAGGCAAGATTGTGCATTGTATACGCGATATTAATAACACTTTGTACAACGGAAGTTTAGAATTAGAGTACCGCTAGAGAACGCAATTATAATGCTGAAATTGTTTTGCTTTTCTTATTATCTTTGTGGCTGTGAAATACTACTATCCCATTTCCTATTTATAAAGGCTCGTACTGCTTTGTCGTTCCAAAAAGATTTAAACAACACTTTGCAGTTAGATCAAGATCTAAGTTAACGTTTAGGTATACTTTTTTAGTGACAGCTACCCTCCTTATGCAAGATAGCAATGACAAAATGTAACTAGTTATAAGAATTATATTTTGAAAGGAGCAACCTCCGAATTTCTTCTAAGTAGCACTTTTCCGAACCAGCAGTAGAGTTGACGATTGAAAAGTTGTTTATAAGTTTATTTAAATATTATTTTGAATTTGAATTGGAATGTTGAGATGGTTTGACAATTACCAATTACTGTTACCAATAACGTTTATATTAAAATGTATGCTCCATTGATATTCACAATTCATTACATGGTTTTTCTTTTAGGAACAAATCGAGAAACCTTCCAATCCACATTGTAGTATTGTGTCTATACTCCAAACCAATTCTCCAAAATGAAAAAGAAGGTAAATTATACTTAAAAAAGCACTAATTTATTTAATAACAATTGGGAAATGCTAGGCCAGATTTAAATTAAAGAAAAGAATCTAACTAACCTCTCTGTACAAGATATTATGAGGTATGAGTAGGCTTTAACATATAGGACAACATGTAAATCTATACTAACATAATAAAGAGGAAAAATTTATGTGTATGTTTGTAATATTTTCACACAAAAACTACTGGACGGATTTCATTTCTTTAATTTCGAACATAGGCTATATTATATTTTTAAAATAGGGAAAATTAGTTATAAAAATCTGTAATCGAATGCGCTGCGGAAACTATTGATGATATAGTTAACAATAATAAATCTATAGTCAGACTTAGTAGACCTTCCACTGCCATGAGATTGGTATGTACGCTAATTCAAGCTGTGGTAGCCCAGCGGTAACAGCATGTGGCTCTTTCGAGGAGGTCACAGATTCCAACCCGGGTAGACACCAATGAGTTCTCTGTTAAAAAACTTATGTGTATAATTGATAATTGCAATTTATTACACACTTTTAGGTTAAGGGAAACATCGTGAGGAAACCTGCATATCTCTAGAGACTTCTGGGGATATGTGTAACCTACCAATCTGCATTGGAGCAGCGTGGTAGGCCTTAGCTCCAATAAAAAAAAAACAATTTTTCTCTCTGAACAAAAAAAACATTATTAAGGATAACTTAACACTGTACACCTAGTTTATTCTAAAACCTGTATAATTAATAATGATTTCTTCTTACAAGTTTGACTTATTTTTTTTTTAATAGACTGGTTGATACACCTGTATTGATAGTTATTGTATAGAACCAGCTATACTCACGTCTTATTCTATCGGGTTAGCCCGACTAGTTTCGAACCCATCCGGGGCACTTGTAAAAAAACACCTGTATTGTTTTAAGATTTTACAAATTAACATCAACTTTAGTTAAAACTATACTTTTAACTTGATTTACATAAAACAGTAATGTACTATTACCTTTCAGAAGAATTTGACTACCTTTTAATAAAAATCGTACAATAATACCTTTGTTTTATTGTAGGATTCGTACAATAGGTTACGAGAAAATCAATCGGATACTGACAGACCGCTTTCAGGGACTTTTTATAATAAGTATTGTTTTAGTTAGGTATTGTTTTATAATAAGTATATATAACTCAACTGCTACTCATAATTGGTGATAAGTTTAATACTTAACTGACAGGTACATAACAAGAGTGGGGGATTACTGGTATATAATCATATATACCACTAGTAGTTAGTTGTAGCAGTAATAGTTAGTAATTAAAATAGTTCATTATTAGTTAAGGCATGCTTAGTATAGTTTTGAGATTGTTAGCCTGTAAGTGATGCATTATTCAATAAATATCTTCTTTCTTTCTTTCTTCTTTCTTAATTTAAAGTCTGAAACTATATACTAAGATTATAACGCATACAAATTGATTAAACATTCAAGCATCTTATTATATTTGAAAAAGGAACAGAATACAGAGTAATAATCATAGTATATAGTAATGCTCAAATAGATTCAAACTGGTTTGCTGCCTTAAGAGGAATGTAGGTAATTCAGTGCAACAGTAAACCTGTTTAATTCTATAGTCAGCACTAGATTTATATTAATTAACAAGCCTTATTCTCTGAATGATTTTTTTTAAATAACTTTTATGTCAATAAATATCTTATTATAGGCCACACTAATTTATTTTAATCTGTATTGTAATAACTTTGATGTGAAATATGGAACAATAGATTTTAGAACCGATAAAAAAGTGTTCACGCGATCGTGTTATTGTATCATCATTTTTTATTATTAAAGTAATCGACATAATTTAGTATGCAGGTCGGGTACTACTTAATTATTCATTGTTCGTGATATGAAACGTTTTGCATACAATTACGAGTCGTTAGAAGAAAAAATATATATTCCTTTGATATAAATAATTCGTTTTCTTTTTTAAAATCTGTACACATACAAAAAATATAGATAAAAAACTTTACTAATATGTCAATTATTGAAAGATTTACTGCCTAAGTCTGAAGCATAATCTGTATTTATAGTGTAAAATTAAAAATAAATGTTTGTTTACTTACCTTAGCTGGCTCGTTGTGACATATGACCAAGAAATGTTATAGGTTTGAGTATCACCATCACTATGACATCAATATACAAATCGCACTGCGGTTTGCAAACAGATAAGCAATCTGCATAAGATTCGTTCGCAATATCGTGCCGGCACAGTATTGAACGGGACCTTTATGAAACTATGGAGAAAATATGCATTTTTTATTATCTCTATCGATTTCGAGCCCGCCACCGCCGGCAGTCGAAAAGTCAGCGTAACGCGAGACCACCAAAACAGGTTCTATTTTACAAACAATATCACCACAAGCACCTTAGTTATTTCATTAATAACATCTGAAAATCGATTCCACAACAAGGTTCACGACAATTCAAACAGAAAGACTGCCGCAGCGTGTTAAATTCATTGTTTTACTAACTAAAGAACATTTTAGACGCGAATTACACAACTATTTGTTTCGTATACAATTGTTATACTATAATATATGGTATATTATTGAACTACAGCTGTCTCGGGCTATTTTTCGTATCATTTTTACTATCACAATGGTTGCAAACAATGAGCTTAGCTGAAAACGCACGACCTACGCCGGGCAAGCTCCTAATGACACTAAACTTTCTATAGATGTCGTGGTACTCGCAGGCAGAATGGAAAATGGCGACAGACAGGAGCCGTCAAAAATAAACAATTGAAAATAAAACTTATTCTTATAAAAATACAGCTTAATTTGTGATACAGCATTTTGTTATTTAAAAACTATTCGATCGTATAAAGCGGCTAATTCAAAGAGCGTCAAGTGCTCGCGACTATGATTGTACTAGATGCGCTATTTGTCTATTCGCATTAAAAATAACATGTGTCCTTTTCCTCCAGTATGTTTCAAATAAATATAAACTTTACGATACGCTTGCGCAAGTTTTTCTTATTAGTTGTTATTTACTTAGCATATATCAAATATGAACAATAACAAAATTGAAAAGTTTTCTCTACTAGGTAATTTCACTTTTCAAACCGCACTTAGCATTTCGACGAGACAAATATCTTGAGACTAAACTTTTTGGCAGAACAAGCGATCTAGTACTATTCAATTGCTGGATACATATCTCATTTCTCCTTTTTGGAAGAAAAAGTTTGGAGCTAATACCCATCACGCTGCTCCAGTGCGTATTGGTAGATTTCTTTTACTAAAAAGCGCACCATAAACCAATCAATTAGATACATAAGTTCTTAGAACAAACTTATTTGTGCTTACCGGGGTTTGAACCTGGGACTTTTTGGTCTGGGAATTACAAAGTTGTAAATCCCTAAGAATAAACATACTTATAAATTGAGATAAATATTCAAATTATTTCCATAATTCGAACCGTGTGGTATCCGGCTGAGTAGAATAGACCACCCTCATTTCTTACCGAGATGTTGTAAAAGGCGACTAAGGTAAGACGACGACAGAACATGGTTGAAACAAGTTGAGCCGACCCCACTTAGAGTGGGATAAGGGCAGAAGAATGATTGGTTGATGCATGTATCCAGCTGCTCCGTGGGTAAAGTAATAAATATTCGCACTCACATAATATCAGGTTTCTTGTGATTGACGTTTTGATAGGAATATGGTTGATAAAACTCCGCTTAGAACCTCTTGCTTTAAGAGATGCTTGACGAATTTGAGATAGTCCTAAATTCATTTAACTCTTAAAGTGTTCTTGATCATTCTATTTTCACTTATCAGTAAAGCCATCTTTCGTCAAACATTACAGTTAGTAATTTTAGAAACGTTATATAGGTGGCATTAGTTACCCTCTTGTTTCAAATTTTGGAACGGTTCAATTATTCACGTAGTAGTCATATACGCCTATAGATGGCGTGATGACTTTTGAGGAACTGTCAAATTAAATCAAGTTTTTGTAGTTAATAAAAGATATATATATCTTCCTGTCCTTATCCCACTCTAAGTGGGGTCGGCACAACATGTTTTTCTCTTCCATTCTGTCCTATTTTTCGTTAACTCTCGCGCCATTCCTTTTATATGCATATCATACTTCACACAATTCAACCATCTCTTTTTAGGTCTCCCTATAGGCACGTATCCATCCACATTCAAATTTAACACACGTTTGGTCACATGATTTTCATCCCTCCTCATTACATACCATCTCAATCTTGCACTTCTCGTCTTTTCTGTAATGGGCGCAATGGCTTTCAGACTTCCCCTTATATACTCGTTTCGTATTTTATCCAGTTTTGTCACACCACACATCCACCTTAACATTCTCATCTCATTTGCATGTACTCTTCTTTCATCCGTCTTTTTCATTGCCCAACATTCTGATCCATACAATACGACAGGTCTTATGACCGCTTTATAATTGTAGTTAATAAAAGATGAGATTAAAATATAAATAGCATATTATCACGGTGGGTGTCAATGTCGCGGTGGAGCACTAATATCAGTCACGATGGGCTCCGATAACACGTTGGTGGGTGACAAAATAATGGGTTCGGTTTCCCGAAATAAAAGAAATAGTTTGGGCAGAACTTCGTATACTATACGTTGACTAAAACAAAACTATTACACTACAAACATAAAACAGTGATTATAACTAACTTTAAACAACAATACCGAAACTTAACCGAAACGTTATACAAAATGAGACTAAAGACTTGTATCAACGCCTCCGCGCAGGCGTAGTCTGACTCGAATTCAAAGATGTATCCGTGAGGCGGGAACGATTAAACAACTCGGTACTAATCTAAATAACGTGCGGGCTTCCCCGAAATACTTGGGTTGCTACATCCTCCCCCTCTAGACCATGCTCACGTCCTCGTGTATGGGCTAGCATCTCCTGCTGCCGAGGACGGCCGCGACCCTTTTTAGGAATAATAGGTTTGGGGCAATCATCCCCAGGATTCTCAAAACCTGTAAGTTCCTGAACATGGAACTTTCCCAAAACTTCATCCGGGTTTGCAATGGTAGATATTTTATAAGAAGTTAGACTAGACTTTTCAACAACCATGTATGGCACATCACGTTTACGTTTACGTAAAAAAATTTGTAGTAAAAAACCAATAAACCAAGCAGCAATATTTAAATTATTAGTATTTAGAAGAATAAGATCACCGACATCATATGACTTGAGTTGAGAACATTTCTCATCGGTGTCAAGTAAAAACATGCACTGCTGCATAGATGTGGCCACAAATTGAACTTTATTATCCTTAATTCGACGCGGTAATCCGAAATGAAAAAAATATTCCTCGATCAAAATTCGAGCGCATGAATCAGAAAAAGCATCCGTAAGAGAAAACAATGCAACCCATCTAGTTGCTCTATCCCCGATAAGCAAAAACCACGTCTCCCCCTTGTCTCTTCCGGGTAGCGGACCAAAAAGGTCAATTGCTAACACTTCATTTCTTTGATCTAAAAGTATCGTTAAAATTAAATCAGGCGGTTTATCATTAGAAGGTGTGTACCGCTGGCATGTCGTAAAAGATTTAACATAATTAGCAATAACCTTTCGCATTCCCGGGAAATGGAAAATTTGTACAATCTTTTGATATGTTTTATCGTTAGCAGGATCTTTTGCGATAACTTCGTGACATTCTTTTTCTATAATCTTTTTCTTTGCTGGCGTTAACCGATACGGAGGCATTGCTATCGGCGGGTGACTTCCGGTGTCAATGTGATGCACCACAATGTGTAGGCTCCCCACATAAATTAAACGTACTGTTAAAATCAGACAGAAGATGGGAAAGCTCACCACGTTCATTCTCTCTAAGACACGTCCTCTCATCATCGCGGAGAACGTCCACCGCGGCATAAAAAATGTGAGGCGAGACCGATTCAAAAAGAAGTTCATACTTTTTATGACTATCCTCCGAAAAATTCCAAAAAGATTTATCAAAATCAAAAACAAGCTGGGCCTGCGTTATAAAATCAATACCTAATAAATATTCGTTATTACGCGCTTCAGGTAAAATAATAAATTCAAGAGTCAAAACTTTATGAAGCAATTTCACCTCTAACAAAGTTGTCAAAACATTCATAACCCGACTACAACCATCTGCGAGCTTAATATTTCTCGTAGAAGGTTGAAGAGGATGACCACGGCTTACAAGGAAAGAATGTAGCGAATGTCCCGCAATGCAACCTTTAGAAGCAGTATCGACTAAGGCCCTACCCTTTGCTCCTAAAATTTCAATATTTAATATGGGTCGTCAATATAATGTAAGAGACTCCCCCTTAATACAACCCCTCGGAATAGCAACGTTATTCAAACTAATACAAGAATTTGCCGCGGGCTCTTGTACTATATTTAACGGGCGATTAGGCGGTTTGTCGACAGTCGACACTTCACTTAATTGCACTGCACTACGCTTTTTAAACTTTGATTTTGACTCAAAACAAAAAGGATTGTACTTACGATTTTCACTGCACTTTACAAACCCGTTGTTGTATCTGGATCGTCGATATCTCGACGCATCAGGTTGCCGTCGAACGCCTGCACAGGCGCCAGGCAGTGAAGCAGTGGAAACAGTGTTGGATGTTGAGATCTCGTTCGTCGAGAGTGTATCCGAAGTACTTCCAAAATGTGAAACATTATTGTAATCTCTTGAATTGCCAGTCTCATGGTCTAGCGCACAAAATGCGTCCTTATTCTTATTACATTCCAAACAGTTACTACGAATAACGCCCTTAGCGCCGCAACCGTAACACGCTATTTGCGAGTTTGGAATAAGATCCGAATGAGACTTTGAAGTGGCATTCTTATTTATTAATTTCTGGCAGTCTGTTTTTAAATGACCCCACTTTTTACAATAAGAACAAAAGGTGCGTTTGTGTTGGTCTTGTTCATTATTGTTTACCTTTATAAAATTTTGTTTAAACTCCTTTGACGTATTGAGTGTAGCGGCGTGCTCAAAGGACGGGGTTTTATATGTCGGTTTGTTCTGACGAGCTTTGTTATGACTGGCGGTGTTTGTTGATTCAAGATCGGCCTCTTTTAATGATCCTTCGATACTACGAGCACGTTTAAGAAGCGTGTCAAAAGAATCTATACTATCACGATCTACGCGTTTTCTTATGCGCCGATCCAACAAACCAAATACCATGTCTAATTCCACTTTTTCAGATAAATCCCCTCTAGGTAATTTAGCGAGGAGTGACCTAGCCTTTGCGACAAAAAAGTCAGTGCTTTCGTCACCTTGCGACAAAGAAAACAAATCTCTGTATATTCTGAAAGCAGGGCGGCGTTCACCAAAAGCACAGCGTAACTTCGTAAGGGCGTCAGTCCATGAATCAGTCGTGGATTTCAAACCTTGCCACCATACACTTGCAGATTGCGTTAATAACATTGATAAGCCTTTCACGGCATTTTCATCGGAAATATGTAAACAAGATTTATATACCTCTATTGCATCAATAAAACCTTCAACTTGTTCGCTGGGTGTCCCGCCAAAACGCGCTGTACACTGTGAAAAATTCGCGGGCGAACTCAGTGTAACAGCCGAAGAAGTCATTGCCTCTAATGGCGTGGAAGATCGAACCTCTTGGAGTAACCGCGAACAAAAATCAGCCTGCGATTGTTGAAAGGTTTGCAGCAGAGTTCGTAGTTGGTCTTGGCCAATAAATAATTGTGAATCGTTTACATCATCGTTTTCGGTTCCAAGCGAGCGGCGGCCGCGCGCTTTCTTTGAAGTCGGCATGTTAACTTTATGACAATAATAATACAGTCATAAGTAATTCACTGTGTTTGAGTAATAGAAAAATGAATGTTCTCAATAAAAAAGTCACTAATACGCATAAATACGGAAACTACAGTTCTGCACCAAAACACGTTGGGCGCCAATATCACGGTGGGTGTCAATGTCGCGGTGGAGCACTATACACTGTCCATTATATTAACCATCTTTTGACAGATTGACGATTTACATATTTAGTGATGTCCTAAAGATTCTCGTATGCGATACCATTCCGATTATAGTACCTACTATCATTAATCGAATTACGTACCTAAGTAATTCGATTAATGATAACCTACGTAAACTAATAACAGATATAGAAATCAACATTTTGATTTAATATTGCCTTAGTTTTTTTTTTCGAAAAAAAGCTTAAACAACGTTAGACATACTTCGTACGTGGTTTAAATTTTTGAAGTTCTATTTATATTTAATAACAATATTGGTATATTTTCTAAATAGTTTATTGTGCACTACATAGGTACAAAAGTTTTTTATTCTTGATATATATTCTTATCCGATGAATTATGATGATGATTGAATTATGATGCTATAACAGCATAAATGTTGGTAGTCTTCCTTAACATTCATGAGAACATTCATAAATTTGAAACAAATACAGTATTGGCAGTATACATTTAAAATGGTTTTTTCTTAGTTTTTTTAGTTTTTATTGCCTTTCCTTAGTTTTTATTGCCTTTATTTGGGAAAAGGTGAGCGCCTAATCATTTGCCATGCAGGTACAGCAAAAGGATTTGTACAAGACGCACTGTTGGCATTTAAATCGAAGAAATCAAATGACTACCACGAAGAGATGAATGCAAATGTGTATGAAGAGTGGTTCAAAAAAATGCTCATTTCATTGGAAGAACCATCAATAATTTTTATTGATAATGCGCCCTACCACTCCCGTCAAATTGACAAAATGCCAACACAGGCTAATAAAAAGCATGAAATAATTAATTGGCTTCGGGACAATGGAGAAAATGTGGACGACTCAATGTTAAAAGTTGAATTAATAAAAATATTAAAAACCAAAAAGAGAGCAAAACGCTATGTAATCAATGAAATGGCAGCAGAATATGGCCATACTGTTCTTCGGATTCCTCCATACCACTGCCAGTACAACGCAATAGAACTTATATGGGCACAAGTAAAAGGGCATGCTGCGAGATGCAATACAAGCCCCCCATTCACAGCGAATAAAATGTTGCAATTGCTAAAAAATGCTTGCACCCACGTAACGACCGAGAACTGGGCAAGTGTGGTGGAAAGAACTAAAAGAGTAATGTTCTCTGATTGGGAACGTGATATTGCGTTTGATAATATATTATCTACACAAGAGCTAATAATAACTGCTACTGAAGACTCCTCATCGGAGGAGTCTAGTGTTGATTATCATTCCGACGACTCGTGCTAATAAAATAAATTAAAATATCCTGATTGTTTTATTTGTATTCATGTATTAACTAAGAAGAAAGTAAAACTTTATATAATGTTATTAAATGTCTTTTAATACTCGTAACATCGATTTCTACCGATTATTTTTAATCTGTGGCATAATCGTAGTAACCATTATGTGTGACATCACTAAGTGGGCGGTACCCATCCATAAAGTACAAATATTATTTGTATGATATTTGTACGTAAGCAATACAAAACTTAATGAGCGTGAGCTGTCAAAAGACTGATAATATGATGGACGCAATATAATATCAGTCACGATGGGCTCCGATAACACGTTGGTGGGTGACAAAATAATGGGTTCGGTTTCCCGAAATAAAAGAAATAGTTTGGGCAGAACTTCAAATCAAATCAAATCAAATCAAATCATATTTATTGTGAATACAGTAATTATAGATGTCATAAAAGTAATTATTTAAACCAATGTATTCTACCATTACAATATGGTGTACAATATTATGCAGAAATTATAATTAATCTATATTTTAAATTAAATATTAAAATATATTATCTAGTCTAATTATTGAGAAAATCATTGATTGTGTAGTAACATTTAGTAATTAATAACATTTTTAGCGCACTTTTAAAACTATTAATTGATGGAAGTTTTTTAATATCGTTGGGTACTTTATTATATATATTAACTGACATGCAAAATGCACTCTTATTCATAAGAGCAGTTTTAGAAGGTACAATTCGCAATCTAAGTGGGTATCTTTTATTATTCAAATTTTTAAATGTGCTGAGATTGGTATGAACATACACGGCTGTTTCAAAAATGTATAATGAAGGGAAAGTTAATAATTTTAGTTGCTTAAAGTGCAGTTGACAACTATCAGTCCAATGTAAATTTAAAATAGCTCTGACACATTTCTTCTGTGCTCTGAAAACTGTATCCATCTCGGTTGAATTACCCCAAAACATAATTCCGTATCTCAAAGTTGATTCCACGTAGCCATGGTATGCAGACAGTAATGTTTGAATATTAGCAATTTTGCTAAGATTGTATAGAGCATAAGAGAATTGATTTAGTTTTTTGCAGATTCTCTGTACTTGTGGTTTCCATTTTAAATTATTATCTAAAGTGATACCCAAGAATTTAGTCGTTGTAGTTTCTGCTATTTGAACGCCCTTATAGTTAATATTTATATTTTTTATGTCCGTTTCTTTCCAATTAAAAAACATTAGCTTTGTTTTATCGAGATTAATTTTTAAATTATTGTTTGTTAACCACTGAATTATGCTACTTAATGAATTATTTATTTCTTCTTCATAATTTATCCCTGGGTTCCTTTCAAATGTAATGGTACAATCGTCAGCAAATAGAACCATTGGCTGTGTAATAGATGTCGGAATATCGTTGATATATATTAGAAAGAGCAATGGCCCTAAAATACTACCCTGTGGTACACCTGATTCTAATATTTTGGGAGTCGATTTAAATGTTATTTCTGTATTTTTAGTTTTAGAGATATTTGTTATTTGTGTTATTTGATGTCTATCCGTTAAGTATGATTCTATAAGATCCAAAACTATACCGCGAATACCGTATTGAAACAATTTATTTAAAAGAATTTTATGATCAACACAATCAAATGCTTTTGACATATCCATGTACAAAGCAGCTACTGGAATTCTCTTATCAATACAAGACGTGACTCTGTGTAAAAAATCATATATTGCTAAATTTATTGACTTGTTTTTTCTAAAACCCTTCTGTTCACTGGCCAAAATATTGTTGTCCTCAAAATATTTGTTTAGTCTCAAATATATAACCTTCTCAAAGACTTTTGCAAATATCGGAATGAGCGCTATAGGTCGATAACAATCAACTTCTTGTTTATTACCTTTCTTAAATAATGGTTTTATAACTGATATTTTTAAGGCATTGGGAAATACACCACGTTCTATGCAAAGATTGATTATGTGACATAATACATTAGCTGTGGCAGACAAAGTGTCTTTAACAACTTTTGTAATTATTCCATCATAACCCACACTCTTTGTGTTTTTAAGCGAATTGATTGTTTGAAATAATTCATGTGTAGTAACAGGAACCATGAACATTGATGATGACTTAGCAAGGGACATTCTATTATATCTGTCATTAGTGTTTATTGGTTGCCCAATTTTACTAAAATGATTGCTAAAAATTTGGACCATTAACTGTGGATCAATGATTTCTTTATCTTTATAAATTATTTTTTCTATTACATTGGGAAGATTATTCTTTTGAGGTTTAATTATATTCCACGTCGCTTTACATTTGTTTTTAGCAGTATTAATATAATGACAATTTTGTGTTTTTTTAGTCAATTTGATTATTAGTTTCAATCTTTTTGTATATACCTTATATTTATTTTTTGTCGTATTATTCGGATTTTTTCTATAGTTCCACAATAATTTTCTTTTTGTTAAACTACATAGTTTTATACCTTTTGATACCCATTTTATTTTTCTGTTTATATTAATTTTAATCTTTTTCACTGGGAAACATAGTTTATAGAAGAGACAGTAAATGTCATAGAAAGTGTCAAACGCAATATTTGGATCAGCGGCCAAAAAGGACTCATAAAAAGTTAGAGACTTTAAGCATTCGTTAAATTTCCTTATATTCTCCTTGCTATAATCACGTCTGAAAATATACCATTGAGTCATGACATATCTTTTAGTAACTGGGACTTCTAATAACTGTGCCGTATGATCCGACAGTGCAAATTCCAGTACCTCACTTTTTACGTTGTTTAAGTTGTGAAAAGCGTTATCAAGACATGTACCACTGGCAAGTCTTGTCGGTTCATTAAACTGAAATTTTAAGTTATAACTACACAAAATTTCTTTAAGCATTTTCGTAGAATTGTTACATTTAAGCATGTCAATGTTATAATCACCCATGAAAATTATCTTTTTATTCTTAAAGCAATATCTATGTAAGATGTTCTGAAAAACATCCCAGAAAATATTAAGATTAATAACAGAGCTTTTAGGAATTCTGTATAAACATATAATAATAATGTCATATTCCTTTAATTCTACTGCGCTACATTCAATAATATTACACACAGACAGCTTTTCTATTTCATGTATAGAATTACATTTAATATTACATCTTACTAAAATACAAGAACCACCATTTCTATTCTTTCTCGTATAATATGCCGCTAGTTTAAAATTAGGTATAAACAAATTATGAACATCATCCTCAATCATATTGTGTTCGGTTACACATATTACATCTATGGACTTATTTATGTCTTGCAGCTCTGATAAAGAAATTATAAGCATGTCAGATTTGGTAATTAATCCATTAATATTTTGATGCAGTATGTTTAATTTATTAGCTGCGAAAACAATTAGGGGTCGTGTTAGTGTTATGAATATCATTTAGACATATATCAGTTTGTGTTGATTTATTGTTTTTTGCTACTTTTTTACAAATATTATCCACGCTTTCTAAATTATTTATGTATTTCTGATAATTATTTTTGTAAGTCATGCTTAAAATTTCCCTGAGTAAGGATCGAGACAGTTTTAAATAAAATGATCTTTTTGGTGGGATATAACGGCTATAGTCCATGTCTAAGAACACTGTATGACTGAAGTTGTAACAAAGAAATTTTAATTCATAGTTAAGTCTAAAAAGATTTAGGTAGTTATTATGGGGTACTTCCGATATAATTACATTAGTATTCTGACAGGAGTTGATCCAGCTAGTGATGTTGCATTTCAACTTAAATGGATTGCGATCATTCATTCCTGCCAGTAATATTACACAGTCATCAAAAGTAAGCGTAGAAATTTCTGCCTTCCAGCTATTTAAAACTTCGGAAGAATTTGCTCCCGATTTTAAGAAACAGCTTACTTGATAAGTTGGACCTAATAGGTCTTGTAAAAATGCCCTAACTTTAGCACCTTGTTGATCTGCAAGAATAATTATGCGTTTTTTTAAAGGATTAACAGTTGAATCTTCGCATTGGTTATTCCTTAATATTTCGTTGTTATCTGATCCTTCTGCGTCTATTATGCTTTCTCTGTTTTTACTATTTTTACTATATTTATAATCAACGTCTGGTTTTTCTATATTTATTGTACATAGGTCGTTTGATTCATTGTCATTTACGCATTCTGGAGTATTATATGGGACCTCAACTATTTCTTTGTTTTTATAGGAATGTTTTCTAACATGTTTATTCTTTACTTTTTTCATAGTTGGAGTAAGAGATTTTTTTAAAGACGTCAGCTTATCATTTTTAGATTTAGATGGCGTTGAGTTGGTTGATAAAATATCATCATCTGTAATTTTGCTAAACTGCTTTAGAGTTTGAATTGTTTTTTTTAAATTTTCTAGTTCATTTTTTAGTTTGAAATTTTCGCTAACCAAGGTCTCAATTTCTTTATGGGCTGACAGAAGTTCATTGCCCATTTTTTCTTTTTTTTGGAGCAGTTCGGTGATTCTAGAATTATCGCAGATTGATTCATTAGGTAAACTTCTCATCGTATCATCAAATAAAACAGTTGAATTTGTTGCAGTATCATTGCCGAATCTACTTAAATCTATTTCTGAGTGAAATTTTCTTTGTCTTCTCAAAGTAATGTGATCATCACTATCTACTGAATTGCGACTCATTTTTATACTTATTGTTATGATTTGTACCTCCTAATTAATTAATTAATACTTTTAAGTCTCATCAGGTGTGTAACATAGTGCAGAACGTTAAAAGAAAAGTCTTATCTATCACTATTCACTGCAGCATTGTTAGTCATCGCTTGACGCGTACGAGGTAATTAATGCCACTTAGTTCGGTAGTTTGAAATAACAATAACGGACGTAATAATATTTGTTAAAATATCTTGAGTTAAACACTTGTTAATTATAAAAATTTCTTACTTTTATGAACTCGGAATTATTCCTTAAATATTGAATAGCTGGTGTATAATTTTTATCTATTAACACATATATTCCACATCACAAAACAATAAAGTACCGACACACAGTTTAATGTTAATTTACATCATGAGTCTTTGCAAACATGTTTACACAACTATTTATTTATACGTAGCCATTTAATAGCGTTTGGCACTTAAAATGTTTTGATTAAATTATTTATAAAGAAATTTAATTGACAGGATTGTTCCTCATTGCACGGTACTCGGGCGCTGACTTCGTATACTATACGTTGACTAAAACAAAACTATTACACTACAAACATAAAACAGTGATTATAACTAACTTTAAACAACAATACCGAAACTTAACCGAAACGTTATACAAAATGAGACTAAAGACTTGTATCAACGCCTCCGCGCAGGCGTAGTCTGACTCGAATTCAAAGATGTATCCGTGAGGCGGGAACGATTAAACAACTCTGTACTAATCTAAATAACGTGCGGGCTTCCCCGAAATACTTGGGTTGCTACAATATTTAATTGCGTTTAGTCTTCAAAATGTTATGATCGACATAATTTTATTAAATTAAATTTTATTTCAAATATAGAATATTACAAATATCAATCGCAACAATCCAAATTACTAACAAAGACATCGGTTCATACTTTTTTTAATATAATAAAAAAGTTTTTTTACTCGCTTATACTATTCCTATAACGTTTTATAGTTACTGATACTTGATCGTTGATGTAGACATAATTCATTACCTCAATTGCAAGGTTTTTATAAATAAAACTTACATGTTCCGTTGTTTGAAATTTTATTCAATTAATGCATAAAAGGCCCAAAATCTCGGGTTGCAATATTTTAAATAATTTTACTTTGCAGAATTTGTAAATAAATTTAAATTCTGCATGTATCAGAGAACGAATAGTTCGACATTTAGCATTACATATATTTTCTTTTATCGCACATTATAGCAAAATATTATTCTCATTAGTTTTGTATTATGGACCTCCGCAAAGTAACGTTTAATTCTATAAATTAATCCTTGATGATTCAAATGCTTTGAAATTAAATGATTTTTTGAAGCAGGCGTTACTTTGTGGAATTTCATAGTACAGAAGTTACAATAGATAATCGTAATGCATTACGATTTTGTCATGGAGCCTATCTTTCTGATGATGCTTCGGTTTCAAGGCGAAACTATCGTAGAGATTGTGGTAGTAAGTGTGTGTAGTGCTAGTGTTGGAGGCGTTTGGTTTCTGCATGTATAAGGTATGTGAATGTTGCCTGAGTTAATTTAACATTACATAGATTCTCTTAACAAACGCGGATTACCGCAATATAATTCTATTGTAACTTCTGTGCTTTGAAGTTATTTTCTGTTTTAACACCTCGGTTACTTGCCTCTTGAGGTGACAAGAGGGTTGGCTCCTTTTTAGCAAAAAGAATCAGCTTAGCGATTCAGCGCGGAAACGCTACCAGCGTTCATTCCACGTGGGCGAGATTTGTATAATCCTAGCGTGTAAGTAATTTTAGATAGACATAACATGTACATTTTTGCGGTAAATAAAAAAGAATTGAATTTATTTTGGTTTGATTTAAATGCTTTACGACACGTAATCGTACATCAATGGGTCACTATACATATCAGCATCGGAGTCTTTTGCATTTTTCAAATTAGAATACTCTCCTGTAGTATTATTGTTCAAATTATTTATAGCTCCCTCATTAATGTATGTATTACAATTGTTTCCGGTGTTATTAGGATTCCTGAGACTCTTCGGTATTGGTTGGGAGTACATAGGAACATACGGGTCACAATATATGGTTGGACTAGTGGTGTTTGTTTGGGGAGTGGCGTACGTCTCGCAAAGTTGTGGAGTCGATTGCGCATTATTTATGCTTATGTTGCCTTGGGAATTGCTCGTGACCTCTGAATGTAAGCGCTGTTTGTCCTGAAACAAAGAAGCAACTAGAGGGAAATCGAAAATGAGACGATTGGATTGTTTCAAGAATGCATGTAAAAGTAGCTGGAGTTAACCATTGATAGGAGCGAATGGATAAGAAAAACAATGGTTGCCGCCTCCAATTAGAGTGGGATAAGGATTGGAGTAGTTGTTCTAAATAATTACATTACAAAGGCGGTATAGCTTTCTCTAACAGACAACAATTCCTTTTCCTTCGAAGGAAAAATGGAAATATAAACAAAGTCACGACCTGTTACTATACCACTGCTAGGCATAGACCTACTCTCTCCATTTTGAAGAGAAAGATTAGAGCTAAGACATATCGCGCTGCTCCAATACGGATTGGTAGGTTCTCCAGAATTCTCTAGAGATATGCAGCCTTCCCCATCATGTTTTTCTTCCCCGTAAAGATTGTGACGATTAGACACATAAGTTTTAGCAAAAAGCTCATTGGTCCCTACTAGAGGTTTGAACCCGTGACCCCTTCAAAGTATCATACAGTGCACCGCTAGGCTACACAGTTTGACTATAAGATTTTTAGATTTTACTTCTAGGAATAAGTCCGCTTGTGTACATGTGCTTTTCCTAGCATTTTTATGTATTTATCATAACTACATATTACAAAACAAAGTCGCATTCTTTGTCCATATTTCCCTATGTATGCATAAAACTTTAAAACTACGCAACAGATTTTGATGCGGTTTTTTTTAATAGATAGAGTGATTCCGGAGGAAGGTTGTATGTATAATAACATTCAATACAGAGTAGAGAAATACTGTAATTTTTGAGGTTTCTGTAAATAATTACATTTTTTTCCACTTACATTGCAAACGCAGGCTAAGCCCTACGAGATTTATCAAAATAATGTAATAAGTATTAATGCACATTAAAAAGGTCTACAGAAAAGTCCGCGATGGTATACGTCTATCTCTTATGCATAACCCACTATAGCATTTTTTGTCATTTACAAAGACATTCTGTAATTAACTGTAAAAATAAAAGACATAGGGAAAATTTAAAAGTAAATAAGTAAAAATGTACTATATGAATTTAGAGATTCCAAAGATAGCAGGAAATCTTCTTGGTATAGGGAAAGGAAATTGTTTTTCTCCAAATTTAACGCTTGCGGGCCACGGGTAGTAATGAATAAATCAAAACTACTGGATCGATTTTAATCATTTTTTTACACTGACTGACAGGGGATATATTTTATACCCGCAGGAAGCAGGGGCAGGCCGCTAGTTTATCAAAACTAAAATAAAAAATTAGATAGAAGTAAACTAAATATTTGTACCTCTTTTTGCACCTTTTTTCTTCTCGTAACCACATACAATATTATAGTACTGATAGCGGCGAGGGCGCAGATAGTTGCAAATAATATTAAAATATATTGCTTCGGTGTGAACGAGTTATCATCACCTGAAATCATTACAATTTTAACCATTTATCTTGTTACCATAATTTAAAAAATATTGTTATATAAATAAATGAACGCTGAATGAAAATAAATGCTAAAAAACGGTTACGGTTGCCTGTAAAGTCGGTTTTACGGGCAAAGATTTTACGTGACGTCTTTTTCTCAGTAGAATATTTATTGATATGAATATTATTAAATTGCACAATAGGAACAAGGAATTGAATGAAAATAAGAATTGCACTTTTAACTATATTTTGTTTGAGTGGGAGAGAGACGCAAGGCATTTGCCAGTCCGGCGGGCCTCTCTTTCGTTCGGTGACTCATCGTAACAGACGTGAGCGGGCGTTACACTTTTTCATGAGTGACTCCAAGCCGCAACCTAATTTGAGACGTTGTCACGTCAAAAATTTGCAATAGATTCTGTTCGCGTCAAAGTTTAAATCAGTGTGCTGAATAGAGGTCACTAGATGTCGCTTTTCGAGCGCCATACAAATTTACGTTACGTTACGATCTAAAAACTCTACGAACACAGATTAAAAAAGATATAATGATCCTTTCAAATAATCGAGTGAATTTTGCATTTTTGGTCGTTGTATCGCGAAGTTCATATAGAATAGTAACACCCTCATTTCTTACCGATGTGTCGTAAAAGGCGACTAAGGTAAGTCGACCCGTCGTGTGGTATCCGGCTGAGTAGAATAGACCACCCTCTTTCTTATCGAAGTGTCGTAAAATACGACTAAGGTAAGTTGACGTCATGCAGGCGGCCGGTCGTAAAAACGCAGCTAAATGTGACAGCATGTTTGTAACATGTTGTGCCGACCCCACTTAAAGTGGGATAAGGGCAGGAGAATGATGATGAATAGTTCATTTTGATTTATGTGACTTTAATTATAATTGATATTGTATATTCCTAATTTACTTTACCTCTTTCTTTTGGATCTTTCAATGAATTATTTTGTTGTTTGTCTTTGGTTATAATCGGGGGGCAGTATACAAATTCAATCACAGACAAATAACTGTCAGATTCACCGTAATCTGGTAGAACTACCATACACGTGTAATTCGTCCTTGTAGGTGTAGTTAATAGGTTTATATTTATGGTTTGACTTTGACACGTTGTTTTAATACTCGCTGCTTCATCACCTGTTAATTGTGAACAAATATATTTATTTCTTATCTATAGGATTATAACACTTAATATAAAAAAAATAATGAAATTATTTTGCTATAATCCGCGATGAAGTAAAATAGAAAATATAGGTATAATTATAATACCTATATGTAGATTTCGGTAGATGTAGAGTCAGTTGCGGGGCGAAACGATTGTTGAGTTTGTTATAGTGAACGTGTGTAGTGCTTGTGTATTGTGATGGCGGAGGTGGAGGTTTGTGTATGTTTTTACGAATACTGCATGTATCAGGTATGAAAACGGTCTGTCTGCTTTACATTTAGCATTATATATATTTTCTATTTGTTGAGTTTGCTATAGTGAACGTATGTAGTGCTTGTGTATCGTGATGGCGGAGGTGGAGGTTTGTGTATGTTTTTTTACGAATGCTGCATGTATCAGGTATGAAAACGGTTGGTCCGCTTTACATTTAGCATTATATATATTTTCTATTTTACTACATCGCAGATTACAGCAATATAATTTTATTCTTACTGTTGTATTATGGATCTCCGCAAAGTAACGCCTAATTCTATAAATTACTTAATTTCGTTTAAATCGTATAAGGGAGGCCTCAGCGTGTCTGAATGTCGTGCCTTTTATTAGCACCACACTTAAGTAACGGCCTGTTACTATCCCACTGCTGGGCATAGGCCTCTTCTCTCCGTTTTTTATTTTTTTTTTGGAGAGAAGGATTGGAGCTAAGACCTACCACGCTGCTCCAATGCGGATTGGTAGGTTACACATATCCCCAGAATTCTCTAGAGATATGCAGGTTTCCTCACGATGTTTTCCTTCACCGGAAAGCGTGTGATAAATTGCAATTATCAATTAGACACATAAGTTTTACTAGAAAACTCATTGGTGCCTGCCCGGGGTTTGAACCCTAGACCTCCTCGAAAGAGGCGCACGGTGTTACCGCTGGGCTACCACAGCTTTACACCACACTTATGTAGTATTAATTACTTGTATGTAAGTAGCTGTATTAGTCCATTAAGATATAATATCTGGGTGACCGAGCTTCGCTCGGTAATTTTTTACAAAAAAAACTTTAAAAAAAGAAAAAAATAATTATTTAGTTGGGATCGATCCTTGGCACTCACATTTCTCGAGGCTGCCCGCTAATCGAATAAGCTACGTCGACTTGACAGTTAGTGGCAAAATTCAATTCAATATAAATGTTAGTGTTTTTTAATGCCCAAAAATAGGGATAAAACAATATTTTTTTTACATAAAACCTAGCTAGATCAATTTTTCTCCCCCAAAACCTCCTACATGCTGAATTTCAGGAAAATCGTTGGAGCCGTTTCCGAGATTCGGAAAATATATATATATATACAAGATTAACTCATTTAAATATTAAGATTATGAAATCTATGGACTAATCTATTCTAATATATAAAGAAGAAGAGTTTTTTTGTTTGATTCTCTGAACAGATTTAAAAAATTCTTTCAGTGTAAGATAGTCCATTAATCGAGGAAGGCTATAGGCCATCACATATATAACATCACGTAAAGATGAATAGGAGAGGACCAGCAATAAATAATAGTACGAAAACGGCAAAATTTAAAGCTTTCCTTGCGTTTGCTGCGTAAACGGTGATAGTTATTCCAAAATTATGTATTATAAACTTGTTCCCCTATAAAAGTTTTAAATAAAAGCCTGCGACAGTATGTGTCTAGCTTTTAAGGTTAACCCACTTTAATTATTTCTTATGGTTATCTAAAGACTACGGCTTTAATCTTTCCACGCGGGCAGAGCCTAGCGATTACTAGTTCATTTATAATTAAATAATAGATAGCCCAGCCGTGCGACTCTTTCGAGGAGGTCACGGGTTCAAACCCGGGCAGACACCAATGAGTTTTTCTGTTACAACTTATGTGTCTAATTTAAGGCAATTTATCACATGCTTTTCCTGCAAAAATCGTGAGGAAACCTGCATATCTCTAGAGAATTCTGGAGATATGTGTAACCTACCAATCCGCATTGGAGCAGCGTGGTAGGTCTTAGCTCAAATCCTTCTCTCCAAAAACGGAGAGAAGAGGCCTATTCCCAGCAGTGGGAAAGTAACAGGCCGCTACTATAATTAAATAAAGCAATTTTATTTTAACTTACCTTTTTTCCATATCACGTTAAATTTAGTATGACGTCGAAATTTCGTAGCGTGACATGTTAGGCTAATTTGTTGTACAGCACTATACTTATATGTTAGCAAATTGGACGTTCCGGTAACCTTCGATTTATCGTATCCAGATATACAGACATCTGGAATTAATATATTATTAATAAACTTATAATAAACTTGTATGTGCTTTTGAATTGTCAATTCTAATACTGGTTTCGAAAATTTCTTCCTACCAAGAAGAGAAAGCAGGAAAGGCGGCGTTTGGTTTTTCTTTTAAATAATATTCCTATTACTCGTTATCAAGAGTAGCTAAATTCACGCATATTAGCTTAAGCTTTTTGTCCAAATATCATTCAGGATATCTATTAGTTGATGCAAAAGTACGAAGTACTCACGGATAATAAAGTTAACTTTGATAATTTAAAGATTTGCAATCATACTTTCAGCTTATATTTCGAAAAACATAAGTAGAAATTAACAACATCATCATTTTCCTGACCCCCCCCCCACTCTAAGTGGGATCGGCATGGGATGTTATAAACTTGTAAAATGATTTGCCTAGGTATTTTACGTCAGGCCCTGGCGGCTTGACATCCTGACATCCACTTACTTTAGTCGTTTTTTGCGATGCGATAAGTAAGAAATGAGGATGTTCTATCCTACAAAGCCGGATACTACACGGCAGGTCAACTTACCTTAGTCGCTTTTTATGACACCTCGGTAAGAAAGGAGGATAGTCTGTCCTACTTAGAAGAAACCACACGGCAGATCAACTTACCTTAGTCGCTTTTTATGACACCTCGGTAAGAAAGGAGGATAGTCTGTCCTTAGCAGAAACCACACCGCAGGTCAACTTACCTTTGACTGGCCCGTTGGAGCAGTGGGTAGTGACCCTGCCTTCAACTCCGCGGGTCGCGGGTTCGATTCCCGCCGAGGGCCAACATTTTCTATAAATGAATTCGTTGGTCTTTGAGCCTGGGTGTATATTTGTATTTAAGTATGTATTTAAAAAATATATAAGTATATATTCACCAGCTGTCTGTCACCCATAACACAAGTATTAAGTTACTTACTTTGGGGGCAGACGACCGTGTGTGTAAGTGTCCCATATATCTATTTATTTATTTATTTATTACCTTAGTAGCGATTTTGCGACACCTAAGTAAGAAAGAAATGAGGATGGTCTATCCTACTAAGCCGGACGCCACACGTTTTGTCAACTTATCCTGGCCGCCTTTTACGACACCTCGTTATGAAATGAGGGTGGTCTATTCTTCAGCTGGATACCATATGATCAGAAATTAAAGAATATTACAAAGAAAGAAAATGAGTTAATAATAATATACCTTTTTCGTCAAATGAACACCCGATCACAGGATCATCTGAAAATTGGTAAATAATTGCTAAGTACCTACTTAAATTATCTAACCTATATTAATATATAAAGCTGAAGCTTTTGTTTGTTTGTTTCATTGTTTGAACGCGCTAATCTCAGGAACTAATTGAGATATTTAAAAATTCTTTCAGTGTAAGATAGTCCATTTATTGAGAAAGTCTATCTTAATATTTAATCTTGTATATATATATATATATATATATATATATATATATATATATACCTATATATATATATATATATATATATATATATATATATATATTTTCCGAATCTCGGAAACGGCTCCAACGATTTTCCTGAAATTCAGCATGTAGGAGGTTTTGGGGGAGAAAAATTGATCTAGCTAGGTTTTATGAAAAAAATATATATTGTTTTATCCCTATTTTTGGGCATTTAAAAACACTAACATTTATATTGAATTGAATTTTCGCCATTAACTGTCAAGTCGACGTAGCTTATTCGGTTAGCGGGCAGCCTCGAGAAATGTGAGTGCCAAGGATCGATCCCAACTAAATAATTGTTTTTTCTTTTTTTAAAGTTTTTTTTGTAAAAAATTACCGAGCGAAGCTCAGTCACCCAGATATTAATACTATAATACGGCAAAATTTAAAGATTGTGTTTGCTGTGTAAACGGTAATAGTGATTAAAAAATCATGTATTACAAAATTGTTCCCCCTCTAAATAATAAATATGTAATTCAAGGTTATAAACTTGGATTTTCTTTATCCATTTGATCTTCGTCGATTTGATTGAAATATAATGTAAAATTTAAACATTTTATACCTTCAGGACACGTTTCTGCGTCTGCAAAAATAATAGATTATATAAATATACATATAATAAAATCTAACAAGATACATAGTGTATCAGGAAATTTAATATTTTTATTAATAACTAAGTGTTGCCAACTCAAAAAGTATTTACAAATTTACGCGCTATACTAGTGGTGAGCGCTTACTTATATATATATATATATATATATATATATATATATATATATATATTACTCCGCCGTGTGGTATGAGTTCCGGCTGAGTAGAATAGACCACCCTCATTTCTTACCGAGGTGTCGTAAAAGGTGACTAAGGTAAGTTGACCCACCGTGTGGTATCCAGTTTAGTAGAATAGACCACCCTCGTTCTTACCGAGGTGTCGTGAAATACGACAGAGGTAAGTTGACGTCAGGCAGGCGGCCGGTCGTAAAATACGTAGCCAAATCATATGACAATATGTTTGTAACATGTTGTGCCGACCCCACTTCCCACTTAGAGTGGGATAAGGGCAGGAGGATGATGATTAAAAAAAAAAAAAAAATACAAGATTAACTTATTTAAATATTGAAAATATACAGTATAAGTCGATATCTATATGAAAAAAATATGTATTGCACTTTGAGACCCAAAGGTTTTAAAAATAACAGACTGGCTTATTTTATAGTTATTTTTTTAAGTTATTCAGATATGCAATAAATATGTAAGTAAGTAACGGCCTGTTACCATCCCACAGCTGGGCATACGCCTCCTCTATTCGTTTTTGGAGAGAAGGATTGGAGCTAAGACCTACCACGCTGCTCTAATAAGGATTGCTAGGTTTGACATATCCCTAGGTTTCTCCAGAGATATGCAGGTTTCCTCACGATGTTTTCCTTCACCGAAAAGCGGCACAATTCACACGGTCGCACCGCTTGGCTATCACAGCTTGAATACAGCTTTTGAACAGATGTAGTGTATATTTTTAACACTGAGCGTTATATCAAGTGAAATTTGATAAACGATAATTTACACGTTTATACACGTCAGCGAAAAATTATGCCTTTCTCTAAACAACGTACATAAACGTTTGAAGCTTGTAACAATACCTTCAAGCTACTTCATTGATGTATTAGTTTAAATTTTTGTATTGAGAGCCACGTTAGTTTTTTGTACACGCGTATCAAAAAGCAGAACGCCATCTTAATCTTTTCTTTAATATTTAAATGATTTTGAATGAGGAGAAAAGTAGATCTAGCTTGAATGAAAAAATGTTGTTGATTAAAAAAAACTGCTAAAATATATATAGATTTGGGTTCAAGTCCCATATGTCACCGACTCTTTCTTTCTTTTATTATTTTTTTTATGTACTTTTTTAAATTAAATTACCGATGATGATTTTATGAGAAAATGTAGTGGTGTAGAAAAAACAATTGAAAATATTGGTTTTCAAATTCATGGCGTTGCTCAAAGTGTTAATGATGAAAAGAATTAAAATAACATACTTACAAGAGAACGAGATTGCGCAGTAGAACAGCAGCACAGCAATAGTAAATTTATGCATACTTGATTCAATATACTTTTATTTCATAAAACAAAATTAAAATGCACAACCCTAACAAGCAATAATGCTTATATGGAAATCATTGTTTTGATTAATGATTAATGATATTAATCATTAGAGAAATTTTCACATTCCCTAAAGTATCAAAATTGTTTGTTCCAAAACAGTTATATGAACACATATTCTATTGAATAAAACATTTAAATGACTTATTTTAAACATCAAAATGTACATTGGATGTGACAACTATGAGTCAGTATTAGGTCAGTATAAAGGAAATAATTTTAATTGGAATAAGGAAAATTTAAAACAAAGACAATGTCCTGTGTCATTACATTTAATTTTAACAAACGTTTAAATTATGTTTGAGGAATTCACTTACACGTAAAATTTATTACCGAATTGATGAATATGTTATAAAAATGCTTAGATTTGAAAATCCTTTTAGCTTCATAATATATAAAGCTGAAGAGTTCGTTTGTTTTGTTTGATTGTTTGAATGCGCTAATCTCAAGAACTATCAGACCGAATTGAACATTTCGTTCAGTGTTAGATAGTCCATATATCGAAGAAGGCTATAGGCTATATATGTATATATTATATATATATATATATATATATATATATATATAACATCATGCTAAGTTGAATAGGAGAGGAGCAGCAATAAAAAATATTACGAAAATATTACGGCAAAATTTAAAGCTTTCCTTTCGTGCGCTAAGTACACGGTGAAAGTTATTCAAAAATCATGTCTTACAAAATTGTTCCCCTCTAAAAGTTTTAAATAAAAGTCCGCGATAACATATGTTTAGCTTATATGGTTAGCCCACTTTACTATTTTTATGGTTATCAAAATACTATATTACGGTTTTAATCTTTCCACGCTGGCGGAGCCGCTGGAGATTACTAGTTATTAATAAAATAATCCATTTAATGCAAATCTTTGTGATTTTGTTGTGGATCTCTTTCTGATACTTTGGTTACGGGGCGAAAAGATTGTGGTAGTGAAAGTGTGCATATGCATGCGGCTTACAAATCCTGCATACATAAGGTAGGAACATAGATAGTTCACTCTACTTTATATATTACAACTATATTTTCTAATCGCGAATAGCAAATTAAAACTATCACTAATTAATCAATACTAATCACTAACTAAATAACACTAGTATGCTTTATACCAGGGCTTCTTAAACTGTGGGTCGCGACCCCCAGGGGGGTCGCGAGACTACTGAAAGGGGCGTCGCAGAGATCTGATACTTTTCAATCATTATTGATACAACTACATGGCTGCAGCTGTCCTATAAAGAACTTTCCTAACAAAGATTTATTGATATTTCTCCTCCTAAGTTCCTTCATTACCCCTTTTCAATAAATTAAATTAAATAGATTTTATTTAATTTATGATTAGTTAGTTTACAACAATTATAAATAAAATTTTAAAATTAATATACACACTACGCACAAATATAAATACAAATAAAAATCATACAAAATACTATTGTAGTTTTATTATAACTATTTTTTGAAAAAGTAGCAATGCAAAACTGTTATTTACATTGTAAAATAGTGCGATATTACATCTACATCTACGGTTAATATATATTTCATTATATGGAGGAGGGGTCGTTTAAAATTTTCTAAGCTAGAAGGGGGTCGCTATATAAAAAAGTTTAAGAAGCCCTGCTTTATACGACTTATTCTATAAATTATTTTACATAATAATCAATTAAGTACATCATACACATTTGGGTCATTATTTACATTATCTCTAGTCTGCTTTATATTCATATAACTTGCCGTCGTATAATCATTGACTAAATCGTCACAATCCATCTTTTTCTCATCACTATACGGGTCATTGTTATATAAGTTTGAATCATTTTCGGATTTTTGTTTCAGTCTTATTCTTTTCGGCAAAGGCTGAAGGTACATAGCAGAGTAAGGTTCGCAATATATATCTGGATTTATAGTATTATAATGTTTAGGTTCTGTGTATGTTTCGCAGAGTTTTGGTTTTGGTAGGGATTGTAGAATATTTGTATACTCCTCTGGATCATCACTTCTAGAATTATCCAGGTTAAGGTCCACTTTGTCCTGTAACAAATATTATCGATAACACTATTAGCGGAACAACTTTATTAAACGTAAAATTTAATAATTACCAAACAACGTTTAAAAACGTTGGCAACAAAAAAGGATTTCTGTAAACAACGCGTATAAACGGCTGAAGTTCGTAGTAATTCCTACAAGTAAATTGTGTTAGCAATTTTAACATTTGGATAATAACATAATAATTATTGTATTCAGTTTTGTGTACTAGGAAGTATTAATATTGGCATTAGTCTCAATATTGTAAAATCAACTTAAGAAGATTTAAAAATGGATGGGGGAATTCATTTTGGCGGCATTCTGATCTGACGAAAAATAGTGGTTATTAAAGTAATTAAATGTAATAAAGTGTTTAAGAATTGTTTTAATATATTTTGGAAATCTTTTCTAAGTATTTTAATAGCTGTATGTAAATATAATCTGTTAATATAACTGCAAGGATTTTAAACTTTAATAAATTTACAAACAGCAGTAAATAAGCGAAAAGGTATGGTAGAATTTTGTGCTTTATGTAACGTTTTTAATATTAATCGATTATTTTATTATTATAGTCGATTTTGAAAATGTTATAAATTGATTTTTTTTAATTCGATTTATTATGTTATACTTCACCTTTTATTACCCTCTTATTTGTTTTTTTAAGATAACATATATGTTTTTGATGAAACCGACGTAGCCAAACTACACATTTAAATTTGAATTTCGAATAGCGCATCTAATCTGTATTTTAATAAATTATTAATATTAAAAAAGTAACTTTTCGAGTTAGTAATTAATAATTGATTTCTTCGATTCAGGTTAATCGATTTTTACAAATCGATTCATTTTAAATGGGAAAAAAACAATTATTTAGTAATAGATTTTTACACGCCAAGTCTACATCCACTACATCCTTATTTTTTTGGGATTTATGTGGGGTGAATGTTACACATAGATTGGAGGAAAGAATTTTTTATATCATTATTCAAATGTGTTTGTTTTTTTTTGGTAAAACAACTTAGTATTAAAATATGTGGAAATAAGAGGAAGCATGACCTTACCTGCTTTCGACTCTTTCTCATTTTCCATATTTTATATCTTTTAACTATTGCAATAACTGCGCCGAGGAGACATATAATTCCAATAGATAATAAAATCCAATGCTCCGGTTTAAAAAGACTTTTGACATCTGTATTTTCTAAAAGAAATTATAATCTATAGTTACTCTGTCCTTGAAATAGCTCTGTTGTCACCCTTTACGACGCCTTGGTAAGAAATGAGGGTGGTCCATTCTACTTAGCCGGATGCCACACGGTTTCCAATCAATATAAATTAAATAATAATAAAAAGTTAATATTTTTTTTTATTAATTAAAAAACAGTTATGGTTCTTTGAGTGTGGTATCCGGCTGAATTGAATAGTACCTTCATTTCTCACCGAAGTGTCGTAAAAGGCGACTAAGGTAAATCGACCCGCCGTGTGGTATCCAGCTGAGTAGAATAGACAGCCCTCTTTCTTACCGAAGTGTCGCAAAAGGCGACTAAGGTAAATTGGCGTCAGGCATTTCTTACCAAGGTGTCGTAAAATACTACTAAGGTAAGTTTTCTTCAGGCAGGTGGCCAATCGTAAAATACGTAGGCAAATCATGTGACAACATGTTTGTAACATGTGCCGACTCCACTTAGAGTGGGATAAGGACAGAATGATGTTCTTGGTCAAAGATTATTATAGTTGTATTACTGACTGGTCCGTTGGCGCAATGGGTAGTGACCTTTAGCTGTGCGGGTCGCGGATTCGATTTCTGTATCCGACATTCTACAACATAATTTATCGGTTCCTCGAGCCTAGGTGCGTATTTGTATTTAAGTAAGTAATAAAGTAAGTAAGTAACGGCCTGTTACTATCCCACTGCTGAGAATAGGCCTCTTCTCTCCGTTTTGGGAGAGAAGGATTGGAGCTAAGACTTACCACGCTGCTCCATTGCGGATTGGTAGGTTACACATACCTCCAGAATTCTCTAGAGATATGCAGGTTTCCTCACGATGTTTTCCTTCACCGAAAAGCGTGTGATAAATTGCAATTATCAATTAGACACATAAGTTTTAAGAGAAAAACTCATTGGTGTCTGCCCGGGTTCGAACCCGTGATCGTCTCCAGAGATTCACACGGTCGCACCGCTGGGTTTTATTTAAGTATGTATTTAAAATTATATATGTATATTCACCAGTTGTCCGTCACCCACAACACAAGTATTACTTACTTTGGGGACGGACGACCGTGTGTGTAAGTGTCCGATATACTTATTTATTATTTATTTATTAAGACCATTTAGTAATAACGTATGTACCTATATTACGAGACATTTTTTGATTTAGGTTTTCAAGTGGTTTTTCCACTTTAGGATCAACGTATATGAACTCAATGGCAGCCCGTACATATTTTTCATTATCGTTTCCACCTTCACAAGAATAAACTCTTCTATTGATGTTATTATCCAAATTTACAAATAGTATTTGACTTTTGCAATTTGTTTTATTACTTGCGATTGAAGGTCCTGAAAAAGGGAATTAAGAAAGAATAAAATAATTTGGATCGTACACATCGTATGCTTAGTATTAAAGTGACCAAATTCAAAAAAGTTGTTCGTGCTAAATCTTTAATATTTAAATGAGTTAATCTTGTATGTATATATATATTCAGAATCTCGGAAACGGCTTCAACGATTTTCCTGAAATTCAGCATGTAGGGAGGGGGTTTTGGGGGAGATAAATCGATCTAGATAATTTTTATTTAAAAAAATATGTCGTTTTATCCCTGTTTTCGGGTTCTAAGATTTTTTTGAAATTTTCGCTGAATACAATCACAATTTTTCGCTGTCAAATGTAAAGTCATGGTAGTTCATTTGGGGAACGAGCAGTCTAGAGAGGTTAAAATGCCTAGGATCAAGCCCCACCTGCCCTTTATTTTTTTTTTTAATTGTTTTTTTACATCATTTTAAAAATTACCGAGCAAAGCTCCACCCAGGTACTCACAATAAAGAGTGTTAAAGAGACTCATAACTTGGAAGAGTAAGAAAATATCAGTTTTTATAATAGTTGCCTGATGTCATAGATGGCATAGAGAGTTCCTAATTTGCATTGTTTCAAGATTCTGCACACTTGTGACAAAAGCCTCCGACTTAACATTTTAGAACAAATTTCGATCATTAAACATAACAATGGCACCCTTATTAACGATCACATAAATGTTTCTAGTTCAAGCTCGTTACACGTGTTTGAATGCAAAATAAATGGTGGGGTGGAATCAATTACTATTCTTGTTTGGGTAACGCTCCGCTTGCGATTTTGTCGTGAAGTTTATCTCGTGATGATGCTACGTTTGCGGAGCGACACGATTGTTGAGCTTGTGATAGTGAACATGTGTAGTGCTAGTGTGTTGTAGTGGCTGTGGTAGAGGTTTGTACATGTGTTTTTACGAATTCTGTATGTGTCGGGTAGGATAACAAATTTACATTTAGCATTATATATTATCTATTTACTTTATGGCGGATTATAGGAAAAGAAATTTTATTATTACTTTTGTGTCATAGGTATTGAAATGCCTGCCTTTAGATCTGCGGGTCGCGAGTTGGATTCCCGCCTAGGGCCAATATATTCTATAAATGAATTTGTTGGTCCTTTGAGCCTGGGTGTATATTTGTATTTATGTATGTATTTAAAAATATTTAAGTATATATTCACCAGTTGTCTGTCTCCCATAACACAAGTATTTAGTTACTTACCTTGGGGACGGGCGACCATGTGTGTAAGTGTGCCATATATTTATTTTATCATCCTCCTGCCGTTATCCCACTCTAAGCGGGGTCGGCACAACATGTTATGAACATGGTGTCACATAATTTGGCTACGTATTATACGAATGGCCGCCTGCCTGACATCAACTTACCTTAGTCGTATTTTACAACACCTCGGTACCTAAGAAAGAAAGTGGTCTATTCTACTTAACCGGATACCACACGGTGGGTAAACTTACCTTACTCATCTTTTACGACACCTTGTAAATGTATGTAACTCAATTGTTCTAATATTTAACAATACTTATTATAAGCAAATTAAGAGTTTTAAGCTTACCTATCCACTGTATGTAGGTGTCGTTTCTTGATGTTGTCTTTCTATGGCATTCCAGTTTAACTGTTTGGTTTGTATTATTGTATCTATACGTTAGTAAACCATCTTTTTTTGTTACTTTTGACTCATCAAAGCCAATTATACAAAGATCTGAAAAGAATTATTAGATTTTATAGGAAGGATATTCATCATCATTCTCGTTCCCTTATCCCATTAGAGGGTGGGGCAACATGTTTTAAACATGTTGTTACTTGATTTGGCTGGTTATTTTAAAACCGGATGCCGGTCCGTCAACTTAGCTTAGTCGCCTTTTGCGATACCTCGGTAAAAAAGAGGGAGGCCTATTTTACTCGACCCGGATTAAACACGTCGGGTAAACTTAACTTAATGCCTTTTACGACACCTAGGTAAGAAATGAGGTTAGTCTTTTCTACTCAGCCGGATACCACACGGCGGGTCGACTTACCTTAGTCGCCTCTTACGACCCCTCAGTAAGAAATAAGGGTGGTCTATTCTACTCAGCCAGATACCACACGGCTATCGGTCTTTACAATACATTATATAAAATATTAAAATATACCGTTTTCATTAATACCTTGGTTGTTACATTTGTCCGCATCCAAATCTGAAAATGTGCAAAACTAAATTTAATTAACAATAATATACAAATATCTGGGTGACCGAGCTTTGCTCGGTTATTTTTTCCAAAAAAAAAATAAACAACTTAAAAAAACGAAAAAATAATTATTAAGTAGGGGTTCGATCCTTGGCATTTACATTTCTCGAGGCTGCCCGTTCCCTGAGTAGGCTACGCCGACTTGACAGTTAATGGCGAAAATTCAATTCAATATAAATGTTAGTGTTATTTAATGCCCAAAAAGAGGGATTGAAATAATTTTTTTTACATAAAACCTAGCTAGATCGATTTTTCTCCCCCAAAACCCCCTACATGCTGAATTTCGGAAAAATCGTTGGAGCCGTTTCCGAGATTCAGAAAAAAAAATATATATACAAGATTAACTCATTTAAATATTAAAGATATCACTACATAGTATAAAACAAAGTCACATTCTTTGTAATTAAACCTTTGTCTATAATTATTAAGTCTTTGCCTTTATTATTAAGTCTTTGTAATAAATCAAAAACTAAGTAGACACGCCGTCCTTCACCATTTACGGCATCACGGTAAGAAGTAAGGATGGTCTATTCTACACAGCCGGATACTACACGGTCAGAGCCTATTATGTAATTAAATATTATATAATTTTTTTAATATTTTATAATACTTGATACAATACGCAATGAGTATATTAGGGGAAGTCTGAAAGTTGCGCCCATTACAGAAAAGATGAGAAGTGCGAGTTACTAAGTTGGTATGGTCATGTAATGAGGAGGGATGAATATCATGTGACCAAAAGAGTTTTAAATATTAATGTGGATGGATGTATGACTAGGGGGAGGCCGAAAAAAGATGGATGGATTGTGTGAAAATTGATATGCATGTTAAAGGTGTGGCACCAGAGTTGACGAATGATAGAGGAGAATGGAAGAAGAAGGCATATTGTGCCAACCCCACTAAAATAGGGATAAGGGCAAGAGAATGATGAATAAAATTTTAAATATTTTGCACCATACAAAAACTTACCATTATTAGGACATGATTCTGGATCTGAAAGAATAATCTTTATTTATACGTGAAGCTAAATCGTATAGAAAAATTTAATAAATGAGTTTTAAATACTAAGCCCAAAATGATACTTTTTCTAGTTCCGGGCACGTTATATTTATTTTTTTAAGTAAAAACTTCTTGCAAGCTAGTACATTCACGGAGTTTAATATTTATTATATATCTTCCTTTTTTTTTATATCTTCCTGCCCTTATCCCACTCTAAGTGGGGTCGACACAACATGTTATAAGCATGCTATTACATGATTTGGCTGCGTTTTTACGACCGGCCGCCTGCCTGACGTCAACTTACCTAAGTCGTTTTTACGACACCTCGGTAAGAGGGAGAGTGGTCTATTCTACTAAACCGGATACCAATCGGTGGGTCAACTTACCTTAGTCGCCTTTTACAACACCTCGGTAAGAAATGAGGGTGGTCTATTCTACTCAGCCGGATACCACACGGCGGGTCGACTTACCTTAGTCGCCTTTTACGACACCTCGGTAAGTAATGAGGGTGGTACTATTCTACTTAGCCGGATACCACGGCTAAACTAAGTGAAAAAATAATACATAATAAATATACGTAATACTAAATAATAAACTATAATACCTTTTGAACACGTGGGCCTTGGTTCGTTTTCTGAAACAATATTAAAAAGTATCAGAATGATTTTAAAAGTTGGCTTTCTATAAAAGATCATCATCATTCTCCTGCCTTATCCCATTATGTGGTCGGCACAACATATTTAAACATGTTGTTAGATGATTTGGCTATTATTATACCACCGACCGCCTGACGTCAGGTTACCTTAATCGCCTTGTGCAACACCTTAGTAAGAAATGAGGGTGGTCTATTTTACTTTATTAGATGTATATTTGTATTTAAGTATGTATTTAAAAATATATAATGGATTAATCTAGCTAGGATTTTTTAAAAAAAAATCTCGTCTTATGTCTGTTTTTGGGCACTAAAAAAACTACGAAAATAGGAATAGAAAGTAACTGAAATTTTAGCTGTCAAATGCAAAGCTGTGACAGCTTAATAAAGCTAAATTAAGCTTAGAGCGGGGACCAAAAAAGTTTGAAACCTAAGTCCCCAATCGATTTCCACATGTAGTTAATATAAAACAGTAATTTAAATAATCTTACCGTCAAGTAAAATAAGCCGAAGACGGAGTTTCGGCCTTCTTTGAACGTCTGTCCTCGAAGTCTCATTTTTCGGGTAATTTTTTTCCACACAATCAAAGTAAGATCCATTTTCTTTTGCCGTCAAACCAGTTTTACTATACGAGTATATTATTGAACTTAATTTGTGTTCATAAATTGCAAAGAAGTAGAACGCAGGCGCTGAAATAATAAAAGCAGTGCTACCAAAACTATTGGCAGCGAATGGTCTGTAACTCAGACAAATATCCAAGCCATTTAAGTTGCTGGAATGAAATTGCTAAAGTGCGTTACCAAGCTGAATTGAATCTGCTACAAGTTGAGTGCGTGGAAGACTTGGTGTGTGCAATATCGCCGACAAGATGTAGAGAATAGGCTGTGATGATATGGACAAGTCAAGAGAAAGCTGATTAAGCTTGAAATTTCGTACTACAGCTTTGCATCCCAGGTCAAAGAGCAGTAGAAAGACCCAATAATACATGAAAAGTGGTTCTAAAAGATAAGAGGGTATGTCAATTCACCAAGTATGTCAGTCAAGGAGAGAAGCGAAAGTGAAAAATAGGACAAGCTGATCCCACCATCATTTGGGATGAATAACTAGGAAGAGAATATTACCAAAACTATATTTGCCTCCCCGTCGATCTTTAGGATAGTTACAGTAAAATGTAATAAAAAGCAACCTCCGAGTTACTTGTAGCTCTACTCGGTTCTTCTAGTAATAAAACTAATAAAGATAAGAATTTAAAAGCTGGTATTCTTACATTTGCTTCATAGTATATTTGAGCAATTTAAGTTTTGTGCATAAGATAAATAATTGTAAAAAGATTGGCAATGTATACAAAGGAGCAACCGCTAGCTTATGAGTTTGCGGCTCCTGCTTTGCGCCTTGCAAAAGTATGCAATTCGTTTGTGGGTTTAAGTGTAAGATTCTATAATAAGATTCCGCAATGAATTTTAGCTTTGCCATTACAGCGGTTTAAAATAACTATTAATAAAAGGCTAATACAGAAAGCCTGCTATACTATTGAGGATTACTTAAACGATAAGAATACGTAAATATAGCTACTCTTCGACCCTGTACAAGACAGTAATAACTAAATGTAGTAAAAGGATTATATTTTTAAAAGAGCTACCGCCGAGTTTCTTGCTGGCTCTTCTCGGTAGGAGCAGCTTTCCGAAGTAGCAGTAGAGTTGACGATTCAAAAGCACTTGTTTACAAGTTTATTTGAATAAAGAATGTTTTGAATTTGAATTTGTAATGAAAGCTTAGTAAACTTTTTACTAAGTTTACTTGAATAAAAAATAATTTGAATTTGTGTTTGAGATTTATACTTACGCAACCATTCTACTTCATTGGCCGCATCATCATTAACGCACATTGGAAGAACTTTTTCGTTGTTCGTGTATTTATAAACTACCTCAGTGCCAATATTATTCTTTTTGAGCTTGCATTTATTAACAAATATATTAAGTTTTGCTGCGAAATACAAGTTTACATTAAAGTTTGCTATGTCTGTGTAAAGACTATACATTTTTAATAGCTTATTTTTAACTTGGAAGTTTAATTTGAACCATTTCCCGACGTCTGATTGAACTGAAATTTTACATACTGTTCCAGTCCTAATGACAATGCATGTTTATGATAAGCATGACCTGATACTTCTTTATATAAAGATAGCAAATAAAAATACGTTAACTGATGTTAACATGTACTCTTAGTACATATATCGCAGTACAAATAAAAACAGCAATAAGTAACGACCTAACTCGCCATTTCGCTCGCACCTACCCATATATATACTTCGCGCTATCTACTATCGCTACTTTTTATGCTTATCTGGCAGGATTGGCACTATCAAAAATGGCTGATGAGGAAAAATCATCTTATTATTACCCAAGTAATATATATTAAAAGCAGCTTTTATACTTTGACCTAAATATAATTCAAATTTCGTGAACATTAAGTGAGTCTGGCCTCGGGTTTCCACTATTCTAAGTGTCTGGCATTGGCTGACGTGATTTTTAATATTATTCTGAAGGTAATACCAAAAAATCACACTTTATAATTTGACCTTGAGTACCGCGTATCTGCCAAAGCCACTATGATCAAAATTTCATAATCCACCTACGTCCTACCTGTGTTGGGAGGATGTACTGACAGACTTTCAAGCCTTTATAAAATGACGAAGGTCTGGGGTTCATAGGCTCTCAGTCCTCTAGCTCCAGGGTTGAAAACAACTTACCAACTCGAAAGACAACTTTCAGGACTATACTCGTCATGGCTTCTAAATCTTCCTCGTTCACTGAACATACGCTGTCATTGATTATTGATCTATTGAGTTGAGATCCAACGAAAATTTCACATTTGTAATGACGTCCAGACATGTTAGCTGTGAGTGTTATATTCTTAGCGACCTCGCCATTCATATAACTTTTATCTGAACAGTAACCTGAAAGAAACCATACTTTAGGAGTTAGTGAGTCATATTGCCAATTGGATAATGAAATTATAATTCGTTTTACGTTTATGTAAGGAGTGAAGTCAAAATAATATTTATTCAAATAAGCTCTTTCAAGCACTTTTGAATCGTCAAGGATCAACACGATTAATGGAGCTACAACTGGGTCGGAATGTTGCTCTTACCGAGAAGAACCAGCAAGAGACTCGGCTGTCAATTTTTTAAACATTTTAAATTTTACATAATTAAACCGTAGTTGTGCATAAAGCTGAAAGTGTGTTCAAATTCAGATATTTTTATCATTCAATAATCTTCAATTGTGGAATATGTTATACAAATAAGCATATTTCTTAAACTTAATTTAAAACTGTCTGTAGACAGGTCTATTATGGATTGCAGAAATAATCTTAAACATTCCAGACACCACAGAAATCATTTAACATAGGTTACTTTGATATGTGCTCGATGAACGTAAAAAGTGAGTATCACAATAATGAGAGAGACGATTAAACTCTTATACTTATTTTTGTCTAATAACACATAAAAATGAGAGAGATATATGTATCGTTTGCTTTCTTTATCGTCGATGGATACATCTCGATGATTAAAGGCTAAGTCGATGGATTTAAGGCTAGCGCCCTTACTCTAGTATAAAAATTAATTGCTTTTTATTTCGTTACTTTAACAATACAATTCACTGGTCTGTTGGCGCAGTGGGTAGTGAACCTGTCTTCAGTTCCGCGGGTCGCGGTGTCGATTCCAACCAACATTTTCTATAAAAAGAATTTGTTGGTTCTTCGAGCCTATATATGTATTTAACTATGTATTTAAAAATTATATATGTATATATTCACCAGTTGTCTGTCACCCGTAACACAAGTATTAAATTACATTGGGGACGGACAACCGAATGTGTGTCGAAATAACTTATTTACTTACTTTTTAATATACTTTCACCTTCCTTCAAATACAACACCCAGTGCTTGCTAGTCAAGTTGTATGCGTTACAAGAGATTTTGACATCTTCTTGATCAACGTAACTATATATTTTCCCCTTATTTACCTCATTCTTTCCGTTTTTAGATTCATGTATCTCTTGGTCATTAATTTTTAAAATCACTGTACCTGCAATATAAAGTTGATATCAAATTATAATTAATAGAAGTAGGTAGGCGTTACTTTAGCAGCAGGGGTCATCGCGCATACCCTTGAGGGGTAGGCAGGGTACGAGCCTCGAGGCGAACCTCTTTGCCCGGGCCGATCTTCGCAGGCATTAATGGCCTGGACTATGTTCGGGCCGTAGGCCCAGGTCACCTAAGTGACCTAAGGGATGTCGGGTTCGGTGGGGGGGGTCTGGGAATGGTAGCTCCCAGACCGCCGTGTCGAAATCGGGGGTGTCTCGTCCGGTGGTGATGGTGTTTCGTTACTTTTAACTTGTTGCGGACTGTTGTAGGTTGATAATAGATGACGCTCTTTAATTCCATCCTATTAGAGAATACAGGATTTCTATAGCTTATATTTTACCCCTGTGTATAAGGTATAATTGTGCCAAATTTAATCGATATCGGTTCAGCGGATTCCCCGTGAAATAGTAACAAACATACATCCATACTCATAACGCCGTGTGGTATCCGGCTGAATAGAATAGTACCACCCTCATTTCTTACCGAGGTGTCGTAAGAGGCGACTAAGGTAAGTAGACCCGCCGTGTGGTATCCGGCTGAGTAGAATAGACCAACCTCATTTCTTACCGAGGTGTCGTAAAAGGCGACTAAGGTAAATTGACCCACCGTGTGGTATCCGGTTTAGTAGAATAGACCACCCTCTTTCTTACCGAGGTGTCGTAAAGTACGACATTGGTAAGTTGACGTCAGGCAGGCGGCCGGTCGTAAAAACGCAGCCAAATCATATGACAGCATGTTTATTACATGTTGTGCCGACCCCACTAGAGTGGGAAAAGGGCAGAAAGATGATGATACATCCATACTCACAAACTTCAACATTTATAATATTAGTAGGATAGGATCTTGTTGTGTGGCACTGGTTGTGCTGGCGAAATTGTGACATATTTTTTAGCTTACAGCCTTCCTCGATAAATGGTCTATCTTAAACTCAAAGAATTTTTCAAATCGATCTAATAGTTCCTGAGATTAACGCGTTCAAACAAACAAACTCTTCAGCTTTATATATTAGTATAGATTTAGAATTTGAATTTGTTTCATACGCTGTTTTTTTTTTAACAGAATGTACTTGACCGTAATTTTAGAAGTATATGAGAAGAATGTAACAGAAAGATTAAGGATAAAATCAAATGCATATTACATATCGCGTACAAAACAACGAACTGAGAACTTTAGTGCTTAATAACTATATTAAAATACTTACGATTATGTTGTGTGAAGTACATTTCTGAAAAATGTTAAATTATTATCAATTGTTCTAGCTAGGTTTCATTTTAAAATAATATCTTTTTATCCTTGTTTTCAGTATTGGAAAAATGTTAAAATTTAGAATTGAATGCTAATGATATTTTGGCTGTTATAGCTGTGATAGCCCAATGGGTAACGGGCGGATCAAAGAGTATAAAACCGGGATCGAATCCCATATGTTATGGGCGCTTTCTTTCCTTTTTAATTTTTTATTGCATTTCCTTTATATCTTTTAAAATTACCGAGTAAGACTTGGTCACCCAGTTATTAAATACTTAAAAACAAAGCATTGATTATTTATACAATGAGACTAATAACACTAAAGAAAAATTTCAAAAAATAGTTCAGAAAATTAGCAATATAATGCGAAAACGCAGTTAGAATTTTCGTGTCTGTACCACGTGTAAAGTAATTGAAAATATATATGATTTGTAAACATACTTACCAATTTCAGAAAACAACACTATAAACGTTAAAATTCGCAACATTTTATTATATATTAAACTCAGTATTAGATAAACTATTATGGAACAAGTATGGGTCAAGAATGACAATGAAGAGGAAAATTTAAATTATAACACATATATACATACCTATTCATAGAACAGCAATTGTGAATTATAAATAAACTTTAACTAAAACATTTTTGCCAAGGTTTATGTATAGAAATCGGCTATACTCACGTCATTCTATTGGGTTAGACCGATTAGTTTCGAGCCTATCTGAGGCCTTTATTCATGAGCTCTATATACGGCGTTATTGTAGCGGGAAACTTCGAAACTAGTCGGGCTAACCTGATAGAATAAGACGTGGTATAGCCGGTTTCTATACATTAACTATGAATACTACTCAAGTTTAAATTAAGTTTACTGGAAATTATGAATCATTGATGGCCGAAAGATCACATAGCTTACCCTACTAATCAGGTTGCGCAAATAGCAGTACATCTGCCTTCAATTCCGCAAGTCGCAGATTCGATTCCCGCCGAGTGACAACACTTTTTACATACAATTCGTTGGTTCTTTAAATCTGGGTATGTCTTTATGTATTCAAAATTATATTAGTAGTAAATTTATCAGTTACTTTTGGGAGAGACGACCGTTTTATAATTGTCCTAAATATATATTCATCACGACATATGAATCTTCTATAAAAAAATTTGATGTTTATAAAACACCTAACAGAACTCCTAGAGAGAAGTGCAAGATTAAGATGGTTTGGACATATAATGAGGAGGGATGAAAAGCATGTGACCAAATAAGTGTTAAATATAAATGTTGATGGACATGTGACTACAGGGAGACCAAAAAAAGAGATGGTTGATTTGTGTGACGTACAAATGCATGTAAAAGGAATAGAGAAAAAGTTGACAAATGGTAAGAGAGAATAGACCCCACTTACAGTGGAATCAGCACCATTCTCTTACCCTTATCCCACTCTAAATGGGATCGGCACAATATGTCTTCTTCCATTCTCCTCTATCATTCGTCAACTCTGGAGCCACTGCTTTTATATGCATATCAATTTTCACACAATCCATCCATCTTTTTTCGGCTTCCTCCTTGCCATACATCTACATTCATATTTAAAACTCTTTTGGTCACATGATTTTCATCCCTCCTCATTACATGACCATACCAACTTAGTCTCGCACTTTTCATGTTTTCTGTAATGGGCGCAACTTTCAGACTTCCCCTAATATACTCATTGCGTATTCTATCAAGTTTTTTCACAACACATATACCTTAACATTCTCATCTCGTTCGCATGTACATTTCTTAGAGTTGAATAAGGAAAATGATTTAGAACTCCTAGCAGCTGATAGCTTCTGATTTTGCATTATTTAGCTTTTTATTGCTACGCCGTGTGGTATCCGGGTGAATAGAATAGTACCAACCTCATTTCTTACCGAGGTGTCGTAAAAGGCGACTAAGGTAAGTCAACACGCCGCGTGGTATCCGGCTTAGTAGAATTGACCAACCTCATTTCGTACCGAGGTGTCGTAAAAGGTGACTAAGGTAAGTTGACCCACCGTGTGGTATCCGGTTGAGTAAAATAAACCACGGTCTATCTTACTGAGGAGTCGTAAAATACGACTAAGGTAAGTTGACGTCAGGCAGGCGGCCGGTCGTAAAATACGTAGCCAAATCATATGATAACATGTTTGTAACATGTTGTGCCGACTTAGAGTGGGATGAGGGCGGGAGGATGATGATTAGTTTTTTATTGCTAACAAATAAAACATGCGTAAAAAGAAAATAAAATTTTATTAAACAAATTTTTTAAACGATAAAAATTACGTTACAATTATTTACAGTTTGAAACTATATTAGAAATTATTACAATTGACTTATGATGTGGATCGATTATATTATTTACAATAATAATAATTCTATTATATTTACAAACAAAATCTTAAATATAAAAAAAATACATTTTAATATAATTATTTCTCGAATATAGTAAGTAATACTTTTAGAAACTTATATATTAAAGCTTTTTTAACGATAAAAATTTATCCTACTCATATAATTTAAAATATAAATTATGAGAGGTATTAAAACAATAAAAATCCTAGAAGTAAATACAACATTTAAACAATTTCAACTTTAGACAAAAGAGTAAAAAAAGTTGTTCTGAAATATTGAGTTATTTGTTTGAGGTTATAATAAAATATTAAAAGTATATTTTTCTGATAATTTATTATTTTTATAATGTTTTTGGACGTTTAATAGGACATAAATATATTGTCTTATATTATCAAATATCACATATTTGACAAATATTATTCATACGCATATATGGTTACAATAATCTTTACATAGTCAATAACTACAGATAAATAATTAAGTACAATGTAAGTGTATTAATATCACCTTCAAACGCGTGAATTCATTGACAGCTAAATAATACATATATTTGCATAATATTATAAAGAGGAAAAATTTGTATGTATGTTGGTAATGTTTTCACAGAAAACTACTGGACCGATTTCAAAAATTCTTTCAGCATTGGAAAGCTGATTCTTCATTCTTTACTGAGCAACATAGGCTATATTACATTTTCACAAAAAATATAGGGATCCGTTAAATAAATGTAATAAGGTGTGAAAAAATCAAAATTACGCGGGTGAAGCTGCGGGATATTACTCATACATATATCCCTAGAGTTCTCTACTAAAAAAAATACTGGATCAGTTGGCTGTAGAGGGTCTTAAAGTAGAATCAAATTACTGAGTGCGTACAAAATTCCAAAGATAATGAAACACGGCGGAAAATTTCGGGACAGTAGCCATAGCTAATCCAGAGGCTATTTATTATCATAATCACTGAGTCGCTGAGTGCCAAGTAAGAACATTGTGGCAGATAATTAAATACACAGAGGGCCTCAGTGCCAAGTGTAAACACTGGGCCAGAAAAACAAATACACTGAGACTATCTTGAGAGGGTGCAAAACTGGGGCAAAAATCAAATACACTGAGGCTCTAAGTGCCAAGTGAGAATACTGTGTATAGTGTGTGTATAGTGTGTGAATAGAAAAACGAATACACTGAGACTTTGAGTGTTTAGTAACAATGGGGCAGAAAATCAATATGCTAAGATTTTCAGGGGCAAGTGAGAACACTGTGGTAGAAGAGCGAATACACGGAGTCTGAGTGCTAAGTGAAGACACCAGTGCAGCATATATAATACACTGATACTCTTAGTGCCCAGTCCAATCACTGGGACCAAACAGTAAAAACACTGAGACTCTCAGTGCCGAATTTAAGTACTGGGGTAGAAAATATAATACACCGAGGCTCTCAGTCCCAAATGAAAACACTGTGGCAAAAGAGCGTATATACTGAGGCTCTCAGTGCCAAGTGAAAACACTATGGCAGAAGAGCAAATACACTGAGGCTCTCAGTGCCAAGTGTAAACACTATGGCAGAAACTCAAATACACTGAGGCACTCAGTGCCAAGTGAGAACACTGTGGCAGAAGAGCAAATACACTGAAGCACATTGAAGCTCTCAGTGCCAAGTTAAGACATTATGGCAGAAAAGTAAATACACTGAGGCGGTAATTAGGTTTCCAAGCATGATGGGGAAACCGATCTTTAGGAACTGCATGAATGTGAACCTGTAGCCGTGCTGCTCGGCCACTCCTGCGCAGACCACGTTCGCGCTCGCACCGATCAATGTGCCGTTACCTGAAAAACAAATTCAATTCACCTGCAATTCAGATACAAAAATTTTGTACTAATAACTTTATAATATAAAATACTAGTATCCAGTTGACTGGTAATTTATTACAAAACAAAAAGAAACTTAAAAAAAAAGTGGGGCTCGATCCTAGATATTTTCATTTATCCAGACCACCCGTTCCCCGAATAAGCTACGCTGACTTGACAGTTTATGGCAAAAAGAGTGTTTTATATTCAATATAAATTTAGTATTTTTTAATTCCCAAAAACAGGATAAAACGATTTTTTTTAAATAAAACCTAGCTAGATTATTTACCCCCCCCCCACCTCCTGCATGCTGAATTTCAGGAAAACCGTTAGAACCGTTTCCGAGATTCCGAAAAAATATATATAGATATATACACACATACAAAATTAACTCATTTAAATTTAAAATACTATACAATAGTGCTATGTAATATATAGTTTACAGAGTTAATCGTGTGTTATCCGGCTGAGTAGAATAGACCACCCTCATTTCTAGCCAAGGTATCGTAAAAAGCGACTATGATAAGTTGACGTCAGGCGGCCGATCGTTAAATAACTAGATAACTAAATCGTGTGACAACAGCTATATAGCATGTTGTGCCGAACCCCCTTTAGAGTGGGATATGGGCAGGAGAATGATGAAGACTTTTACTTTTTTTTTCGATTTTTAATGTTTAACATATTGTTTTATTTGAAACACTGCGGAGAAATATCTGTTTTATGGAATCAAACTTGGGCAGGTTGGGGTGATGATTTCCACGACGCGTCCACTACCAACCCAACTGTCTGGGAATAATTAAAACAGTATTTATTTATGATTTTAGCATAGATACATGTATACTACCTCCAAGGCAGGCTCCGAAGCTGAGCGCCCACGCGAGGGGCGGAAGTGGCAAACCTAGACCAGCGGGGTCCGACAGCCCCGCCACAACTCGCACCATCATTGTCGTCAACGGTATGTTGTCAACAAATGCTGACGCTAAGCCTGAAACCTAATAAACAAGTTTGTTTTTCTAACTACCCACGCAAAAAAGTTCAAAAAACGATAAAACTATTTTTTTAACTGAGGGTAATCAGGGCTTGCTGCACCTGAGGCGGTGCGGGTAGGTGAATAATTAATGTCACACGCAAGAAAATCGCGGCCGCGCAACACGGTGCACGGTGCTCTGAGTGAATTGCAATAAATATCGGTGTTCGGTAAATGTTTGGATTAATATATACGAAATATGAAGGATAATTCGGTGTTTATGAATATAAACAATATTAAAGAACAATTAAATTGGTGATTCCACGAATATAAGTGGATTTAGTTACTTTGTGGTTATACTCAGGCCGGAGCGGCGTGGACGTCATAACTTAAGAAGATGCATCTAAGTCAAAGGTCAGCATCCTGGATTATTCGGGGTGGAGAAATTGCCGGTTGTCTGCTTATCCTACCTATGCTCACCAACTGCAGCTATCGAAGGCACGCAGTAGGCGCGAATAATATGAATGTAAAGAAGAATGTCATGTGGTATCCGGTTGATTAAAATATACCACCCCATTTCTTAACGAGGTGTCGACTACGGATATACGGATTGAGTTATTACGGATTATTTTTTAATATCTTACCAAGTAGAACTGGCATTTTTAATTGACATAAGCAGATGCGGTTTTGTGCGAAGTTATAATGGTTTGGAGTCAAGCATTTATATGGTACATAGTACTAATACTCACCCAGAGTATAAGCATAACGGCAACTGCGAGTCTGGATTCTTCACCTACTTTCAATATGAGGGATTCAGTTAAACGTCCAATCCATGCTATTAGTCCAAGCTTGGAGAGGACCTGAAAATAGTGAATAGTATATTTTAGTTAATACATCGCGTGTTATTATAATTATTTTTTTACGGTGGTTGTAGTACAGATGCTGTATTTAATTATTGATACTCTATACACGATTGTGCGACCGGTCACTCGCGATCGCGACATACGTACTACACGATTTCGCGACACGGGATACACGATTGCCCAATACGTCATACACAATTGCGCGATAGGCGATACACGATAGCGCGATGGAGACATACTACTGGTTACAACGATCGAGTTTTAAAGTGACCTTATTAAAAAAAGTTATTTTGTGGCAAATTGCAATGATAAAGCGTAGCGTAGAGTTAAATATAATTAAAAAAAAAAACACTACCTTTTCCAATAGTTTTAGCATGATGCCATTTATGACATTCATTTAAAATTAGGTCAGTTTAATAGAAAGCGTGCGATTATTAAATAATTTATTGAAGTATAAGAATTTTTGCCTATTACGTCGAAAGAACATTTTCTTTTATAAAAATATATCTCACCTCCATCATGACGAATAAAGCAGCAAAGAATAGAAGAGTAGACCATTCCACTCGCGCTAATATCGGCTCAAGATTCTCTTTTTCTGCTAGAAGTAAGAGCAAGAGTGCACCCAAAAGTGCCGTCCAGCCTAATGAAAGTCGTTCTGAAATTTCATAATATATCAATTTATAGACATAAGTGCCTTATTATCTCCATACTATTATGAACACACCTCAGCCTCCAACATAAAAATAAATAAGTCAATTCAGTGAAGCAAGCTACAAGAATTATTATACGTTTTTTAAAACATGAATACGATTTATAGAGATCAATGACTCGTTCCCTGACACACCATTCGAACCTTGACCTAAAAACTAAATACGATACAACCAAACATGTGCGAGGGAGACAAAACTATAATGTTATTTTTTCTCATGCTTTTTGAATAAGCGCGCACTGCCTGGTCAGTCAATTATTACTAACAAAGCCAGATATCAATTAAATTATATTTATTTTCTTCGAAAATATTTTGTTTAAATTCTATTTAAGAAGATTTAATTATGTCAAAGTTATCTTATACGTTTAAGTGATCAATGGATTCATTTAAAGTAGTATAGTCAGTACCACTCTGTATAAATATAATTTAGAATTAACGGATTCATCTCTGTTTAAATATATACAATATAGACGCCTATGATTATCCCACTTCTGGGTTAGAAATTCCTATTATATTTAATACTAGCAATCCTGGCCGCTCCACCCGCGTGGAAAGATTAAAACCGTAATAAAGTATTTTGATAATCATAAAAATGGTTAAAGTGGGTTAACCTTAAAAGCTAGACATATGCTGTCGCGGACTTTTATTTAGAGCTTTTAAAGGGAAACAATTTTGTAATACATGTCTTTTGAATAATTTTCACTCTTTACTCAGCGCACATAGGAAAGCTTTTAATTTTGCCGTTTGTGTAATATTATTTATTGTTGCGCCTCTCTTATTTAGCTTAGCGTGATGTTATATAGCCTATAGCCTTCCTGAATAAATGGACTATCTTACACTGAAAGAATTTTTCAACAATCAAACAAACTCTTCAAGAATTTTTCAACAATCAAACAAACTCTTCAAGAATTTTTCAACAATCAAACAAAACTTCTTTTACATATTAGTCTAGATATCTAAGCTTGGTAGCTTATACCCTTACAAGCTTCTACCCTTCTGTCGAAAATAGGAGAGGAAGCCTATTTCTAATAGTTGTTTAAAAAATTTTTATTTAAAAAAGTTAGGCCAATAAAAAAAAGGTTTTAAATACTCACGCAGTTCAGGTATGGCGTGTAGAAAGAACACTATCACAACAAAAGCGACGCACACTGCGGACTTTATGAGTAACTGCTTGTCTCTGATGCTATACTGGAAAATAAAATTATACGATGATAATAAAAGAAAATATGGTACCTAAGTATACACGCCGTGTGGTATCCGGCTGAATAGAATAGTACCACCCTCGTTTCTTACCGAGGTGTCTTAAAAGGCGACTAAGGTAAGTCGACCCGCCGTGTGGTATCCGGCTGAGTAGAATAGACCAACCTCATTTCTTGCCGAGATGTCGTAAAATGCGACTAAGGTAAGTTAACCCACCGTGTGGTATCCGGTTGAGTAAAATAGACCATCCTCTTTCTTACCGAGGAGTCGTAAAATACGACTAAGGTAAGTTGACGTCAGGCAGGTGGCCGGTCGTAAAATACGTAGCCAAATCATATGACAACATGTTTGTAACATGTTGTGCCGACCCTACTTAGAGGGGGATAAGAGCAGGAGGATGATGATGATTCGGATACAATTTGTGAGCATAGAAACAACAGAAATTAAAGTAGAACAAAAAAAATAACAAAGTATGGGAATAGTCAATTAAGTAATTTAATTAATTGAATTAATTAAATTAATTTAATTAATTAATATAATTAATTTAATGATAATAATAATTTAATAATTCTTTTAATAATTTAGACTGTAAGGATGGCATATGCACACAGTTTTATACTATCGCAATGCCATCCTTGCAAATGTAGCTTATATGTATATATAAATAAATAAATAAATAAAATGACATTTCAGACTAATGTCATAACATAATTCACGAACGTTTATTAATTCACTATGTTGTTTTATTTCATTGGGTTTAGACGTAAACAAGTCTATTTCATGACGATTTATTGAACGCTACTGGTGCACGACAGAAAAATGAATTTCTGCGATATTTAGCAGAGCCAGCGTTACAAATAGTTTAGTTTTCAAGGGGCAGTCTTGAAATAAGATTGTTAGGCACGTTAAGTTTAATAGAAGATGAACACACTAAACACAAAGATAAAATAAACATGATAAAATTACTAAAAGTATAGTAAGTTATTTTTATTTACTTTCTCTTTCATCTGAGCTAAGGTGGAGCAAAAGTGTGGGTCCGCTTTTGACTTCCCACTGCTGGTCTTTCGCTTGTAAAGTTCCGTTTGCAGTCTCTGCACCTGAAACAATGCTCCTGTTAAACTCAATATCGGTGACTTTTCAGTGATTGGTCGGTTTGGCTGAACTGGTTGGGGTTTTTATGTATGCATATAATTAAAAAAAATTCTACATATTATATTTGTTGGATGCACCTGGAAATAATCTCGGCAGCGCCCCTTACTTTTTATTGTTCTTCCTAAGGATTCACCACTTTAATCCAGGATATTCCGTCGAAGATCTAACTTGAAGTTAGGTCAGAGGTGGCGCTTTCCGTGGTTCAGAGTTTCTGCTGACAGGGATTGCCCAACCAATGTGTACCGCATTACCTTGTCCTCCCACCAGCAACGGTGTGAAGCACTCAAGTTTTTTTAGTCAGTAAGAGTCTGACATACCCACCGCTTGCCCCCGTCAGGCGGCGACGACCCATAAAGGGTTCCCTGACATAAAATACCTTTCCAAGAATATAAAGCAGTTAGTCCCTTGAGTGTAAAGTACTCTATTAATTTATGGGGCCATAGTTTTTCCTGATTAAAAAAACCGTAAGCAATAAAATAATTATTGGTTACCTTTTTCTCCAGGGCTCGCCTCACGATATCTTCATCTCTTGAATACGATGACAGGGATGCCGCTGCTCTTTTCCAAACACCTATCTCTTGACGCATTTCTGGAAAAAATAATTAAGAACGTAGTCCATTGACTGGAAATTCATAGTCTTGGATTAAAGTTTTGGCTCAAAACGCTGTTCTTAATAAGGCAAGCAAATATCCCTAAGTTAGTAAATTCCCCAGATGTATGGAGATTTCATCACATTACCTTAACATAATCAAGTTTTTCTAGAAAACCCATAAGTAGGCCTGTGTTGGACTTAAATAGACGACCGCTTGGTAAAGGTCACTCGGTGTCTTCATTCGGACGTTACCGCTAACTTGCATAAATGATCAATATTTTAAGACTTTTTAAATTATTTATTTTATTGACATTATTTCGGGGAGAGGGGTCACTCTATCTTGCTATGCCACTGATTATACACACACATAAAGATGAAACTAATATAAAGCGTCTAAAAAATAGCACCACACAATCGAGGAATAATTCTGTCGATTGATGTAAAAAATGTCCCCACACTTTCCGGAAATAATTTTGTCGATTGGTGTAAAAAAGGGCACCACACTGTCCGGGAATAATTCTGTCGATTGATGGTAAAAAAAGGCCCCATACTGTGCGGGAATAATTCTGTCGATTGATCTAAAAAAGGACACCACACTCTCCGGGAATAATTCTGACGTTTGGTATAAAAATGTTTGAAAATCAGATGCGATAGTTTGAGTTTATTGCAAACGGACACATCGGGAGACATTTTGAATTTGAAAACGCCTTACCAACTATATCCCTTGGTGCGTTATGCCTCAGTGTGTTCATGTCGCGGAACATATACCGAAGCTGTAGGTACGTCTGTACGCACACCAGAAGTATGCCCAGACCCATGTGTAGCGTAAATGACGTGAAGTTTATGTTCTGAAAGAAATAAACTCATTAAAATTACGGTAATGGAATTTAATTACCTAAGTACCGGGAGTTTAGGCACTTCCTCCGCTCTCAGAGGACATCAATTTTTTTATATTTTTAAATAATTTCTATAATTAGGCGTTACTTTGTGGAGATCCATAATACAAAAGCAATAAAATTATTTTGCTATAATCCGCGATGAAGTAAAAATAAAAAATATACATAACGCTAAATGGAGAGTGGACAATCCGTTTTCATCCCTGATACATACAGGATTCTTAAAACACATGCACAAACCTCCACCACCGCCACCACAATACACAAGCACTACACACACGTTCACTATCACAAAGTCAACAACCGTTACGCTCTTCAACCGAAGCATCATCAAGAGATAGGATCCACGGCAAATTTTTTTGGCTTTGCGATTTTGTAATTTCTATCATATAATACTTCTATGTTGCTTCATCGCGGATTATATATAAAAAAATAATTTTATATTTTTAAATGTTTTTTTTATATAATATTTAAAAATTTAATGAAGTTCGTGTATAGATAAATTCTACTAATTCAAGAGTTGACGATTCATAAACAGTTGTTTATAACTTTTGTTTCATAGTTTGGATACAAAAACTATAATATTATTTCTTTGGAACACTACATGGGTAAAATCAAGACATACCGCATTCAAAACCGAGGGGTGGCTTGCTATGATGACATTTGGTGGATCACCGACAGGGGTAGCAGCACCCCCCACGTTGCTAAATATCACCATAGACATCAACACTGGTATAGGGTTCAGTTGCATTACTTCACATAACCTGGAAAGAATTTTAATCAGCACTGTAGTAACTAAAACCTTTATAACAGTAGGATAAAGGCAGGAGAATGATGTTTTAATATTTGTTTCACTCATTTTTTTTATTGGTAATGGTATAGCAACGCCGTGTGGTATCCGGCTCAATAGAATAGTACCACCCTCTTTCTTACCGAGGTTTCGTAAAATACGACTGAGGTAAGTTGACGTCAGGCAGGCGGCCGGTCGTAAAAACGCAGCCAAATCATGTGACAGCATGTTTATAACGTGTTGTGCCGACCCCACTTAGAGTGGGAAGATTACGGGCAGGAAGATGATGATTGGTAATGGCATAGCACCACACGTATTTTTTTAAATTATTAGTTCAAGTATAGTTTTATTACTTACTATACTAATATATAAAGCTGAAGAGTTTTTGTTTGTTTTTTGTTTGAACGCGCTAATTTCAGGAACTACTGGACCGATTTGAAAAATTCTTTAATTGTAACATAGTCTATTTATCGCGAAAGGCTATATAACATCACTCTAAGATGTACAGGAGAGAAGCAGCAATAAAAAATAGTACAAAAATGACAAAATTTAAAGCTTTCCTTGCGTGCGCTGAGTAAACGGTAATAGTTATTCAAAAATTATATATTACATAATTGTTACCCTCTAAAAGTTCTAAATAAAAGTCTGCGGCAGCATATGTCTAGCTCTTAAGGTTTACCCACTTTAATCATTTTGATGGTCGCGGGTCGCGGGTTCGATTCCCGCCGAGGGCCAACATCAGTACATATTATAAAACAAAGTCCATATTTCCGTATGTACGCATAAAACTTTAAAACTACGCAACCGATTTTGATGCGGTTTTTTTTAATAGATAGAGTAATTCCAGAGGAAGGTTTGTACGTATAATAACATTCAATACAAAGTAAAGAAATACTGTAATTTTTGAGGTTTCTGTAAATAATTACATTTTTTCCGCTTACATTGCAAACGCAGGCTAAACCTTACGAGATTTATCAAAATGATGTACTAAGTATTTGTACACCTTAAAAAGGGTCTACAGAAAAGTCCGCGATGTTATATATCTATGTCTTATGGATAACCCACAATAGCAGTTTTTTTCATTTCACTTTTACGAAAAATGATGCCTTATGTTCAAAGCAATTTTTATACAATACAGCATTAATCCTTATCCAATTGAGTACCTTAAATAAATTGTTGATTTAATATAGATCAATATGGCCGTTTACAGCATGCAATTTAAATGAACATTTTCGGAGATATTACAGATTTAAAATGCCGTGAGGACGCCGCGCTTCACCCTATAGCACTTCGAATCTTTTAGAGTTTGTTTAAAGACATTCTGTAATTAATTGTAAAAATAAAATACATAGGTAAAATGTAAAAGTAAATAAGTAAAAATGTACTATATGAATTTAGATATTCCAAAGATAGCAGGAAATCGTCTTGGTATAGGGAGAGGAAATTGTTTTTCTCCAAATTTAACGCTTGCGGGCCAGGGGCAGTAATGAATAAATCCAAACTACTGGATCGATTTTAATCATTTTTTTTACACTGACTGACATGGGATATATATTTTATACCCGTGCGAAGCAAGGGCAGGCCGCTAGTTTTCTATAAATGAATTTGTTGGTCCTTGAGCCTGGGTGTATATTTGTATTTAAGTATGTATTTAACAATTATATATGTATATATTCACCAGTTGTCTGTCACCCATAACACAAGTATTAAGTTAATTACTTTGGGGACAGACGACCGTGTGTGTAAGTGTCCCATATATTTATATTTATTTATGGTTATCAAAAGACCATAATTATGGTTTTAATCTTTCCATGCTTTAATCTTTCCCGATTGCTAGTTATATATAACCATATTTGTCCTAACCAGATAATATATTTAATATTTTTTGAAGCTTCTTAATGATTTCGCTTCCATTATTGCGATCGTTAAATTCCACAAGTTCGTACTCGTGCTACGAGTGTCTAATATTATGATGTATTATTACATATTATAAAACAAAGTCCATATTTCCGTATGTACGCATAAAACTTTAAAACTACGCAACCGATTTTAATGCTGTTTTTTTTAATAGATAGAGTGATTCCAGAGGGAGGTTTGTACGTATAATAACATTCAATACGAAGTAGAGAAATACTGTAATTTTTGAGGTTTCTGTAAATAATTAAATTTTTTTCCGCTTACATTGCAAACGCAGGCTAAACCCTACGAGATTTATCAAAACGATGTACTAAGTATTTGTACACCTTAAAAAGGTCTACAGAAAAGTCCGCGATGGTATATATCTATATCTTATGGATAACCCACAATAGCAGTTTTTTTCATTTACTTTTTACGAAAAATGATGCCTTATGTTCAAAGCAATTTTTATACAATACAGCATTAATCCTTTTATAATTGAGTACCTTAAATAAATTGTTGATTTAATATAGATCTATATGGGCGTTTACAGCATGCAATTTAAGTGAACATTTTCGGAGATATTACAGATTTAAAATGCCGTGAGGACGCCGCGCTTCACCCTATAGCACTTCGAATCTTTTAGAGTTTGTTTAAAGACATTCTGTAATTAATTGTAAAAATAAAATACATAGGTAAAATGTAAAAGTAAATAAGTAAAAATGTACTATATGAGTTTAGATATTCCAAAGATAGCAGGAAATCGTCTTGGTATAGGGAGAGGAAATTGTTTTTCTCCAAATTTAACGCTTGCGGACCACGGGCAGTAATGAATAAATCAAAACTACTGGATCGATTTTAATCATTTTTTTTACACTGACTGACATGGGATATATATTTTATACCCGTGCGAAGCAAGGGCAGGCCGCCAGTTTATTATAAGTATAGATTGTTATGTATGGATTATTTCCGGTTCCTACATATACCTTATAGTGACAGGCGTCATTAGCAGAACAGTAGTGACGTTGTCCAGGAAGGTAGAGAAGATGGCTGTGAAGAAGCAGAGGCAGTTGATCAAAGGCCATGTTCTGCCTCCAGTAACCTAGAAAGAAAATTTCAATACAGTATCCACGGCACAACACAAGTAGGCTGTGATTGCCCAGTCTTGCCATTGGCCAGATGTTAAAAAATAATTGATTTTTAAAATAATCGATTATCTTTTTAAATAATCGATTACTTTTTCGTAAAAAAATCGATTTAAAAAATCGATTATTTTAATTATACTCTTTTTCTTTTTTTTAGATTAGATATGCATTGTTGGATGAAACCAATGTAGCCTACACACTACACATTTTAAATAATTAATATTAAAAGGGAACTTTTCAAATATTTCTATTTTGAAACGATTTTCAAAAATCGATTATTTAGGATTAAAATAATCGATTATCAAAAAATCGATTTATTTTAAAGGGAAAACAAATCGATTATTTAATCGATTATATATGATTATGTAATCGATTTTTTTCTACTCCATGTCACATCCCTGCCATTTCCCATTGCCTAAGGGTGAGACCGCGCGACTCTTTCTAGAGGGCTCCGAGTTCAAACCTCAAGCAGACACAAATGAGTTTTCTGTTAAAACATATGTATCAACTAGGGATTTCACTTAGTGTTGAAAAATCGATTTATAAATAATCGTTTTTTTTTACCTTTAAAATAAATAGATATTTTTTCAAATCCCATTCTAAGTGGGGTCGGTTCATGTTATAAACGTGTTGTCAGATGATTTGGCTACGTATTTTTAGACCGGCTGCCTGCTAGGGGGGGTGAAAAAATTAATCGATATTTTTTTAAATAATCGATTATTTTTTTATCAATAATCGATGATTTTAATTATTTTCTCTTTTTACTAATTTTCTTGTTTTTTTAGATTAGATATGCATTGTCAGAAACCAATGTAGTTAAATTGCACATTTTAATTAAATTTCACAAACAGCGCATTTGTTATTATTTCTTGGTAGTTGTCCACTTTAAGCTTTATTGTAATTAATTATTTATATATTAAAAAAGGCAACTTTTCAAATAGTCAGGAAAAAATCGATTATTTTAATACGATTTAATCGATTTTTTTATCGAAATATGTCAAAGGAAAAATCGATTATATATTCGTCAATTTTTTTTTCTACTCGAATGAAATCCCTACCGTTATTCGTGAATATCAATGATATAATTAAATATTTAAGTAACTATGAGACGCTTTCAGCTTTTTAAGCTTAATGCGTTCAAAAATAATAGTTCAGCGGATTATCCGTTTATATTATATTGAGTAGGGATCAGCCTTAAGATACTAGATAAATTATATTAATGTAAAGGTTATATGCCTTGTAAAAAGACAAACAATAGCGTTATTTAATATACCACTCCCGCCATCTAGGTTATGTAACGATAACTTCCTAATCCTATTTGTATTTGGATTACTTTTTTATTCATTATCAACGTTTTATAAACGTGAATTTTTTAGCCCCTATTTAAAATATTATTACACAAAAGAAGTAACAAATTAAACAGTCAATATCATACAGTTTTCATAGAAATTTACTAGATCATGTCTTAATGCTAATAATACTGTTAAAAAAAATTATCTGTCTTCCAGAACATTATATTGTTTTCGAAAAAAAGTTTACAAAATTATGTTTTCAGCATCAATGTGTATAACGCTATAAGTTTTAGATGACGCTCATAGAAATTTTAATTTATTAGGGCGCTTAGTGTTGCGCAGGCCGTAAAAAATTACAATAAAAAAAAAATATGATTATTATTGTGTATATTATTACTTATTAATTAGTTATAATTAATAAGTATCTAATGGTACATATTATTACCTAGTAGTTGTACTAATTATTCCCGTCACACACATGCGTAAATGAATTAAGATATTTATTTATTATGAATTAAGATATTTATTATTTATTATTTCCGCCAGTGAAGACCTATGGCTCTGAATCTTGGTCGCTGACTATGGGCCTCATAAGAAAGCTCAGAGTCGCTCAGCGGGCGATGGAGCGAGCTATGCTCGGAGTTTCTCTACGTGATCAAATCAGAAATGAGGAGATCCGTAGAAGAACCAGAGTCACCGACATAGCTCAGCGGGTCGCGAAGCTGAAGTGGCGGGAAGATGGGCAGGGCACATAGTGCGGAGAACCGATGGACGTTGGGGTCTCAAAGTGTTGGAATGGCGACCCCGCACCGGAAAGCGCAGTGTCGGAAGACCCCCTGCTAGATGGACAGACGACCTCAAAAGGGTCGCGGGGAGCCGCTGGATACAAGCGGCACAAAATCGTGTGTTCTGGAGATCCCATGAAGAGACCTATGTCCAGCAGTGGACGTCCATCGGTTGAAGAAGAAGAAGAAGAAGATTTCCACCTGTGCGGACGAGTCATAGATTAAAGTATTTATATTTCTTACCGAGGTATCGTAAAAGGCAACTAAGGTAAGTCGACCGGGCGTGTGGTATGCGGTAGAGTAGAATAGACCACTCTGTTTCTTACCGACGTGTTGTAAAATACGACAAAGGTAAGTTGATCTCAGGCCAGCGGCCGGTCCTAAAATACGTAGCCAAATTGCCGTTTTGTATGAAATTTTAAATAATAAGCGTTTTGTTTGTTATATTGTATGGTGTATGTCATACATCCTAGATAGCGCTAGTGGTATATTAAATGACGCTATTGTTTGGCTTTTTTTCAAGATATATCGGCTTCGAGTAACTATATTGTGTGTCCCAAATCTCGAATTGGTTAAGACAAACAGACAAACATTTGGTATTTTTGAAATACTTTTAGTTGGGGTTAGCTAAAAGTGTAATAATTTTCAATGGATGAATAATCATGATGTCTGTAATTGTTGTCGTTAAAAATTAAAAATTGAAAATGCTAAGTACAAATCGATTACAATAGTAATATAATCGAATAATAAAGTCGATTTCATATCGACTGGAATTGTCAATTGAGTATTATTTGAAATTAAATTGATGTACACATGCCAGGTTACGGTTTTCTTTTAAATTCTTATTTTAAATTAAAAGTATCTATATTACAAAAAATCAATAATAACTACTATTGTTATTTACGTTCATATATTAACTATTAAAGAAATTTTCTTACCCCTTTTTTATTGTCCCTATCTATCTATCTAATTTCGGGGACGCCTGTCGGTGCAGGGCAGGTGATCAGCTCCTATTCCGGACTATTCCACCTATTTCCCCATGTTGGGACAAGGGTTTCACTGCTGTCCCGACAGTGTCACCTGCTCTAATCTACCCGTAGCTTTTACGAACCTGATAGTATCCCTGAAGGAGATATTTGTCAGATCCTCAACTTCAATTTCATCCTTACCTAGTATCTCCCATCTTACCAGCGAGTACATAGGGCGCTCAGCCATAAGGTGAAGATTCGTTATTTCCTCTCCACACTCTGGGCACGCAGCATCTTCTGTTATTCTCATTATAAAGCCCCTAGCTTACAAAATCGTATAATTTAATATCTGTGTTATCCTAATCTAATTTCGGGGACGCCTGTCGGTGCAGGGCGGGCGGTCAGCTATTCTGGACTATTCCACACATCAAAGTAGTGTTATCCTTAGGTGAGAACCCACATTTTAGCATTTATGCATTAAATTTTCTTCAATGTACACTTAGTAAATTAAAAGTAGTCTAACACCACAAATAAAGTAACTGATTTATAAGAGTCACTATCTCAGCTAATCTCACAAGACGTTAATACTGATACCTGATTTTACTCTCTCTAAAATCAATGTGATAACAAAAAAGAAAGTAGTAAGAAAAACTAAGTTACTGCAAATACGAAAATTAAAAAAAGTAATAACAGTTCTAATGGTCATTCAATTCTTTTATGTTGCTTATTATGAATAAGTTAAAATTTAATGGAATAAAATATGAATTTCTAGGTCCTTTATAATAATTTTAACAATATTTAGTGTCCTATATATTTATTTTTATTTATTTAAAGTTGACTAGACCTGGTGTTGACTGCTTTGGGTCGAAATAATCAATATCCTGAAGAATCTTCTAGACCTAAGTCGTTTGGAACTGAGAAAAATAGGTGTCGAAATATCAAGTTAACTATTTTTATTAAAATCACTTTCAAATGTATGTATGTTCAATTTTACTTGAAATTAAAAGTAAGGAATAAAACAACACCCGAATATGCTAATGCAGATGATCTAGTTTTTTAGTTCTACTTAAGTGCATATATAAAACCGCTTTGGTATATGTTGAACGCTCGGACAAACAAATGTTACACGCTTTACTTAAAAGCACACCTGTGAATATAAAAGAACTACTAACTCAACTTAGCAACGATAATTACTTGTAATTGATTGGTTATTTGTGTGAACAAAACTTTATATCGTATAAATAGATAAAAATCCGCAGGAGACTTTTATTAAGGGACCTTAGTATCTTCAGATAAATGCCAGCCATATCGTAACCTAATTACATATAACTTTAATGTTATACAACTAAATCTTATGTTTCACTTTTGAGAGAAGCTCTCGTATAATTTTTAACTGCCAAATTGTACTAGGAGATGCTGAGACCAATATTTAAAAGTAATAATAAAACTATTTTGCTATAGACGGCGATGAATTGTATTATTACTTCTGTATTATGGATCTCCGCAAAGTAACGCCTGATTATATCAACTAATATTCATTACATTTATATTAGAAATTAGTGCTTCACTCAAAATTTGATTTCTTTTACGTGCCAAAAGTCTACACAAAGTGCTACACTTTAAAACTTTTACAGTACCTATTTTGTATTGAGTATGCATTTTCATATTTATTCTAAGACTTTTAACACAAAAAGAAAATTAAATTATAACATAAAATATTGCATTGTTACTTCAGACATTTAGAAGTCTTACACTAAAGGAAGAGTAATAATAAAATTATTTTGCTATAATCCGCGAAGAAACTTAACTTCTTCGCGGATTATAGCAAAATAATTTTATTATTACTTTTGTATTATGGATCTCCGCAAAGTAACGCCTAATTCTATAAATTATCTAAAGGAAGAGGTTATCATCATGTATCCTAGATGGCGTTAGTGGTATATTAAGCAACGCTTTCGTTTGGCTTTCTTGAGAGTATATAAGGGTTGGGTATAAAATTTATAGTTATCACGAAAATGTTTTCCTTCACTGTTTGTTAAACAAACAAGCGAATTTTTTATCATCGCATCTATCTCACACGAGTTAGAAGCGAACATTATAAACTTGGCTTATGTAATCATATTTTTTAATGCAGTAATCAATATTAATAGCAAGTTGCCCTCAGCTCCGGCTTCGCGGATAGAGCCGCGGATCAGGTGTTTGATTCTTGTTGTAGGTCATTTAACAATTTGTTCTAGGTTTAAAAAATTTGGTGGTTCTTCGAGTCTGGGTGTATATATATATATATATGTATTTATGTTGGTGTTTGAAATTATATAGGAAAGTACTATATATTAGGGATTTGACTTGGAGTAGAAAAATTCGATTAATAAATAATCGATTTTTATCCTTTTAAAAATCTTTTTTTTGACTTTAAAATTTTTTGGTTTTTTTTTATATTAATAATTAATTATAATAAAGTCTAATTATAGTGGACAACTAGGTGAAGAAGAATCAGGTTTTTGATTCTTGTTGAAGGTCATTTTCTTTAACATTTGTTGGTTCTTCGAGTCTGGGTGTATATATTTAAGTTGCTTTAATTTAAGTACTTTAGAGATGACTGTGTATGTAATATATGGGATATGGTATTTCCATAAGGGAAAGTTCGTAGCGGTATGCAACCTCAAATACCAGTCTAACTTGCTGACGGTAAACCATGGTGATAATCAGACGAAGCCCTGGCGACCGACTAATGACAAGATAATTTTTAACTGACAGGTCTTAAATACAAATAACCAAAAGGGGTTCAGTAGCTCTGCAATAAGGCTGCTTTTGTGATCACCAACCCGCTAGCAAAGCGTGGTGATTATTGGCATAAATCTACAAAGTGCTGGATCCAAGTGACACAAGATCGCGTGACGTGTAAATCTTTTGACGAGACATATGAAAAATACTATTCTAATATTTTGGAAAGTGTCATTAGGGATGTGATTTGGCATAGAAAAAATCTATTAATAAATAATCGATTTTTTCCCCTTTAAAATAATTGATTAAAAAAACGATTTATTTGTATCAAAATAATCGATTGATAATAATCGATTATTTCTATTTGAAAAGGTACCTTTTTAATATTTAATAATAAATTAATTACAATAAAGACCATTTAAAGTGGACAACTAAAAAGAAACAGATGCGCTGTTTTTTAAATTTGATTAAAGTGTGTAATTTGGCTACATTATTTTCATCCAACAATGCATATATTATCTTAAAAAAACAAGAAAAGAATGATTAAAATAATCGATTTGAAAAAAATTGTTTTTTGATAATAAAAATAATCGATTTTGAAAAGAATCATCATCATCTTCCTGCCCTTATCCCACTCTTAAGTGAAGTCGGCACAACATGTTATAAACATGTTGTCACATGATTTGGCTACGTATTTTACGACCGGCCTCCTGCCTGACGTCAACTTATCTTAGTCGTATTTTACGACACCTTGATAAGATTTAGAAAAGAATCTATTTTTGATAATAAAAAAAAAACGATTTTGAAAACAATCGATTTTTGATGAAAAAATAATCGATTATTAAAAATCGATTATAGTTCACATCCCTAAGTGTCATACCTCAAAGGCGACTACTGCAAGGTAATCAAAGAGACCGGTTTCAGCCAATATCGCGACCAGGATCATCATGCTGAAGAGCAGCAGCAGGGTTTCCATGTCCAGCCAGGAGACCAGCTCGGGTAGGGAGGGTCGTTCGCCGCTCATCGCCAAAACTGCCACTCCCAGCGACGATGACAGAAGAGCGGCAAGCGTTCGGTTTACTATCTATAAATAAATAATTATATTACATTATTGTAATATACAGAGTCTTTGCGATTATGTCCTGGAGAAGATATTACGAAAGATTTCCGAAACGATTGTTGAGATTGTGGTAGTGAATGTGTGCAGTGCTTGTTAAGGATGTGACTTGGAATAGATGATCAAAAGTTATATCATAACATTCTTACAATAATTAAAGACCACAAAAAGAATTGTCAAAATTTTTGCATCCGTTTACGGAGCATAATAATTATAATTAAAAAAAAAGAGAGCAAGTGGCTTAGAATGTACTCCTGAAGTTAAGCATAATAGTAGAGTAAAAAACTAGTCTATTTCTATTAGACAGTCTATTTCTGTTCTGTTTCTATAACACGCGATAATTTTTTAATTTTAATTTTTACAATCATCGCTGTAACCGAAGTAGGTTGTCCTATATATAACAACCTGTCAAATCAATATCTACTTTAATTGCATTTAAAAGAAATGACAGCAAAATATTAATTATGTTATAACAAAAAATAGAAATTTCTACCTGTATTTAGCTAACGACCATCACGATAGTCGAAGTTGACGAAAAAAACCGTACTCAAATAGGTTTATCCATTTTTTAGCTAAGCCATAAGCCACACTCAGAAACACAAATAAAATTATACACAGATACCATGTAACAAATTATAGCACAAATTTTTCCGTCTGAACTCAAAAATCACTACATAGTATTAAACAATGTCGCTTTCCCTGTCTGCCCCTATATCCCTATGTATGCTTAAATCTTTAAATAACGCAACAGATTTTGATGCGGTTTTTAATATATAGAGTGATTAAAGAGGAAGGTTTCTATGTATAATAACATTCAATATGGATAAGAGAAATACTGTAATAATAAACTAATTTGTTGACCTTATAGTCGTAAATGTACGTTTTACGTTTAAGTTAAAAATTTAAATCATTAAGTACATAAAAACAAACATAGGTGGCGTTCATTATAATAGCTTAATGATAGTTTTGCTATTCAATACTAGGTGGCGTTGACGTAATTTAGTCATAATGATTTTTTGATACACTTAAATTACACCTTTTTTAAGTAGACAATTCAAACAGCCTAACCTCGAAAATAATTAAAATATACAGGGCGCAGAGTAGAATGGTGGCGTAGATGATACCATCTTCCTCAGAGAGCGGCTCAAGCTGGTAGCTGACTGTGAGAGGCACGGTTTTGTTGCTGCTGGTCGTCATTCGTAGATGTACACGGGTGTCTGTAACATTTCACCTAAGTAATTACACCAATATCATTTGACAATTTTAGCTCTGCCATTACATTATCATCCTCCTCCCTTACCCTACTCTAAGTGAGCTTGGCACATGTTATAAACATGTTGTCACATTTTTTAGTAACATTTGGTAACGTATTTTACGACCGACCGCCTGCCTGACGTCAACTTATTTAAGTCGTATTTTACGAAACCTCGGTAAGAAAAAGGGTGGTCTATTCTACTTAACCGGATACCACACGGTGAGTCAACTTACCTTAGTCGCCTTTTACGACACCTCGGTAAGAAATGAGGTTGGTCTATTCTACTCAGCCGGATACCACATGGCGGGTCGACTTACCTTAGTCGCCTTTTACGATACCTCGGTAAGAACAGAGGGTGGTACTATTCTATTCAGCCGGATAGGTATTGTTGGACAAAAAAACATTATTGTTAAAAAAAGTGTACAAGGGTACACTTATCACTATGACAGAGATCTCTGCCAGCTAACCTACGAAGTGAGACAATTTAAATAATGATAATTGAATGAATGATACTCACGATAATTTAAAGAAATGGTTAAATGCAGTACGATCTGTAATCCACGCTACCAGTCTATAGAAAGGTTTAAATGAAGTAAGTAATAAATAGGTAAATAAATATATGGGGCACTTACACACACGGTCGTCCGTCCCCAAAGTAAGTAACTGAATACTTGTGTTATATGTGACAGACAACTGGTATAACTGGTAACTTATATAATTTTAAATACATCTATAGGGAACAAACATACTTTTTATTTAATTAATCTTTTATCTATATATAAAAATAACAATCGCCAGCGACTCCGCCTGCGTGCCAAGATTTAAACCGTAATATAGCCTTTTGATAACCATAAAAATAGTTAAAGTGGGTTAACTTTAAAAGTTAGACATATGCTGTCGCGGACTTTTATTAGATTTTTTTTTAGAGGATTTTTATTTAGAGGGGAACAATATTGTAATACATGATTTTTGAATAACTATCACCGTTTACTTAGCGCACGCAAGGAAAGCTTTAAATTTTGCCGTTTTCGTTCAATTTTTTATTGCTGCTCCTCTCCTATTCATCTTAGCGTGATGTTAAATAACCTATAGCCTTCCTCAGTAAATGGACTATCTTATACTGAAAGAATTTTTTTATTGATTTAGTAGTTCCTGAGATTAGCGCGTTCAAACAATCAAACAACCAAACTCTTTAGCTTTATATATTAGTATAGATTACATATCAAGATTACCGTTTATTTCCGACGTGGCATTGCTTCGGCCTATTTTTACATGTAACAATTCAGTAGTATTCATTGGAACCCGTATTACATTTTTGTGCTTTTTGAGTATAAGAATTTGCGATACAGACGAGCTTGGCGAAAAATCTATATCTTCATCCGGCTGCAGATGTATCATCCACGAAGATGAATCCTGAAAGCATTCAAATTATGGAAAACAGTTACAATGTAAAAAGTTAATACAAAAGTCATACTAAAATTATTTATTTATTTTATTTTTAGGGGAAACAAGCAATATATATATATATATATATATATATATATATATATATATATATATATATATATATATATATATATATATATAATACTTAAATAACTAACTTATGTTGTAAACAGAAACCAACTAAGTTCGCACTGATACAAAAAAAATTACATGTATATTCAATGAGAAAAATAAAACAGTTATGATTAAAAATAAAGCACAAAATGAATCTTAAATAAAATTAAAACTAACAATAAATATCGGCTATTGATCACTAAAATTAAAATTAACAAATTGTAATTTTTTCTTGCAATGTCTAAATATTTGCAGTTTTTATTCTACGTTATTTTGCTATAATTCGCGATGAAGTAAAATAGAAAATATATATAATGCTAAATGTAGAGTGGACAATCGGTTATCATACCTGATACATGCAGGATTCGTAAAAACACATGCACAAACCTGCACCACCGCCACCACAATACACAAGCACTACACATCGATAAGATAGAAGCCTCACAGGGCTTACAAAGATATATGAATTAAAGTTGTAAAAAAATTCTCCAATCGCCACCACATTTTACAGGAACATCCGCTGGGTCAGTCTAAAGATTATATCAAAATTTCAATAAAATCGGTCTAGCAGTTTCAGAAAATATTAGCGACATACAGACAAACATTAATTTTTAATACATATAACTTTACAAAGAATAATTAATGTTTAGTTTAGTTAGTCAACTTAGTCCTGTTAATAGTAATACTTCCTTCCTGCTAATATTATAAATGCGAAAGTTTGTGAGTATGGATGTATGTTTGTTACTCTTTCACGGCTAATCCGCTGAACCAATATCGATCAAATTTGGTACAATTATTCCTTAAACACCGGAATAACATAAAGGCTATAGAAATCCTGTAAATTGTACAGGAATAGGATGACATTGAAAAGCGCTATCGACCAATTACGCGACAACAGTCCACGCGAACGAAGTCGCGGGTAAAAGATAGTAAATATTACATTCCTAAATAAATCAACGGCATGCTAGTTTCGCATAAAATTCATTGGCTCATAAAACTTTGATAGTAACATCAACAGAACAATGGTGTTTACAAACATACAGATCGCATATTTAACGGTTGTGATGACATGTTATTTTTTCCGGTTCGTATAGAGTATCATGTGGAATATTTGCAGACTTTCATAATATGAACTCTTTTGATGTTTTATTTTATTTTATATTACAGTATTAAAAATAAAACGTATCTTCGAACTGGTTTCACCATATTCCAAAACAGTTATACATTTGTTTTAAAGTTTACAGTATTCAGTTCTCAGCAGCTGCACGCTTCACACTATTGTTGTCGCCATGGACTTTCGCTTTGTATTTTATAGCAACACAGTCATGAAACAAGAGTATCGCGCCCTCTTTGATTAAAATGGTGGCAACACTGTGACGTGTTGTTTACGGTTGAGTCTTTCTATTGATAAACTGTTTCAGTGGCGTTCAGTCTTTGTTCATCATTCAAGAGAAGTGCATCACGGAACGGGAATTGTGGTATTCCTATTATATCGTGTTATTGTATATAGTGTGCGCTAACAGTTTATTTACGGTTTTAGCTACATAGCCCCATTAAAATCGTCAGATTATATTTTTTCCGTAATCCTTAAAAGATTTCCTTCAAAATAAAAAGAAGTTTAATCGCGCTCCAATATTTCGAGGTAACGTATTTTTTTTACATCTTTGTGACTCTCCTATTTCATTAAAGCACGCTTAAATTCGTCAGATTATTGTAATCTAAGCTATTCTGCATGTACTTAACTTACCTTGCCTTTATCTGACGCGCAAGAGTTTTTCGAAGGATTGAAGGATTTTTTTATTAATCTGAAAGTCTGCCCGCAACGCAGGTCCCTATATTAAAGGTTCATATATGATAGGGGTCCGCAACTCCGCCATTGCTGATCCCAAGCCCGGTTGCAAAAGGAGGAGGGTTGGTCAGGGAAAGACTGAACCCTGCCGTAAAACACTCAACGCCGAACATCGGGCGGCAGTTAACTAACCCGACATCTTCGATCATCCTAAGGCTCGAAGCGGCTACAGGAGCCGTGAGGAGTAAAAAGACCTCTTTAAGACTGTGAGTGGAAGGACGCGGGAACCCACCACTTAAATACTTTTCCCAAGAAAACCCCCCTCGCAATGGAAAAATCACAATTATAAGTGATCCGTACTGGGGGTCACGACCCTCAGCATTGAGGATGACGACTCGAGGAGGAGGAGGATATGGTAGGGGTACATTACAGGGTACAACGTTTCTCCCCATATAATTTTCCCATAAAATACGTCACGCTAAAATAAGTTTTTATACCATACTGTGATGCTGTGTCACTCTTTTTGTTTTTTTGCGAAAACGGCAAAAGCAATAAAATGTGACTTAGCATCAAATATCATACTTTAAGCTGTAAGTAGTACATAAGATTAAATAGTAGAATTAAGTTTAGTGTTCCTTATTTCAACAGGCGGGGTGGCGGTGGACGTATCCAATAGTGGAAGCTGTCACCCCTGCTCTATGACGAGTTTGGCCCGAAGTTGGGCATTTCTCAGTGGTACATAAAATTCCCATAGACAACCTCTTAATAATGGGGGGAAAATATGTAAAGTAAATATGTAACCAACCGTGTGGTATCCGGCTGAGTAGAATAGACCACCCACATTTCTTACCGAGGTGTTGTAAAAGGCGACTAAGGTAAGTCGACCCGCTATGTGGTATCCGGTTGAGTAGAATAGACCACCCTCCTTCTTACTGAAGTGTCGTAAAATACGACTAAGGTAAGTTGACGTCAGGCAGGCGGCCGGTCGTAAAACGCAGCCAAATCATGTTACAACATGTTTGAACATGTTGTGCCGACCCCACTTAGAGTGGGACAAGGGCAGGAGGATATATATATACTGATTTTCACGCGGGTGAAGCTGCTGGCACAGCTAGTATATTATAACGCACTAGTAATATCCCGCAGTTTCACCCGCGTACATACCGGTTTCATAGCAGTGGAAAGTCTACTAAGTCGGACTACAGTTTTATTTTTGTTAAATATATCATCAATAGTTTCCGCAGCGCATGCGATAACAAATTTTTATGACTAATTTTTACACGTTATTGTAAGAACGCCGCCGTTATTGCAAGCAAGCAAGCCATGACGTCACATCTTGCCAAAGCCTTCGCGCCATTTTGACGTGGGAGATGTGACAGCCGCTGTCATTGGCAGCTAGCCCGCGGATAGCGAATGAGAGTTTGCTTTGATTTCATTTTAGCATTTTTTATGAAAAGAATAAAACTGATTTAGAATACTTCTCTTATTAATATAAATAGTTTAGTTACATAATTACATTTTTATAACGGATCCCTATTTTTCAAATGTAATATAGCCTATGTTGCTCAGTAAATGCAGCTTTCCAATGGTGGAAGATTTTTTGAAATCGCTCCAGCAGTTTGCGTGAAATCATTACAAACATACATACAAATGTTTCTTTATAATATTAGTATAGATGAACAACTTCGAGGTTAGAGGAGTCAGAAGGCACTCCTAATTGTATACAAGTTATTTATTGCCTTTCATTGCAGTAATGCTCACGACTTTGAACAAATGAAATGTAACAAGTAACAAGCAAGCACGTCTATGGCCTGCATTGTGCCCATAAATATTTATGTATTGCCTGTTTCTACACATTTTACATTCGTAATTTTCGTTACAGGCAAGCTGCTTATGATGATATAATATATATGAAATTCAAAAGTAATAATAAAATTATTTTGCTATAATCCGCTATTAATAGAAAATATATATAATGCTAAATGTAGAGTGGGCAATCCGTTTTCATACATAAAACATGTAATTTTTAGAAACACATACACTCCACACATTCACTATCACAAACTGAACAATCGTTTCGCCCCGCAACCTAAGCATCGTCAGGAGATAGACTCCACGATAAAATCGCAAAGCATATTTATGAAATTCGTTAGAATCGAATTTAATAGCCTCACTTGATGTAGAATATACCACCCTCATTTCTAACCGAAGAGTTAGTTATCTTATAAATCTGTGTGTTAATGAATAACCCACGTTTATATTTGTATAACGCATTAACTCCATGCGTCACAGAGCACTCTTACAATATCGGCTTATCACAATATCTCAATATATCGCAATAAAATACATACAAAAATAAAATGGCCAAACAAACCAATTTCCACATCTATATTAGTATGAATCTCTGTAATATAATAGAATCTATACCGATATATATATATCTGGGTAATTTTTTACAAAAAAAAAACTTAAAAAATAAAGAAAAAACAATTATTTAGTTAGGCATCGATCCTTGGCATTCACATTTCTCGAGGCTGCCTGTTACCCGAATAAGCTACGCCGACTTGACAGTTGATGGCGAAAATTCAATTCAATATAAATGTAAGTATTTTTTAATGCCCAAAAATAGGGATAAAACAATTTTTTTTTTCATAAAACCTAGCTAGGTCAATTTTTCTCCCCCAAAACCTTCTACATGCTGAATTTCAGGAAAATCGTTGGAGTCGTTTCCAAGATTCGGAAAAAATATATATATATATACAAGATTAACTCATTTAAATATAAAGATATTAAAAAATGGCAACTTTGAAATAGTCAGAAAAAAAGCGATTTAAAAAAACGATTTATTTTAATGGGGAAAAAATCGGCTATTTATTAATCGATTTCTTCTACTCCATATTACATCCCTAGTTTCAAACTTCTTAAACTTAACAAAAGTCTTCGTTCCAAACCTTCTCTTCATAAACGGAGAGAAGAGGCCTATGACCGGCTGCAAATTCAATTCTGACAATAGGTTCTTATATATAGGTTAGACAATTCTGAGGTTTTATGTAAAAAAAAAATTGTTTTATCCCTGGTTTTGGGCATTAAAAAACACTAACATTTATATTGAATTGAATTTTCGCCAAGTCGACGTAGCTTATTCGGGTGACGGGCAGCCTTGAGAAATGTGAATGCCAAGGATCGATCCCCAATTAAATAATTGTTTTTTTTTTTAAGTTTTTTTCTTGTAAAAAATTATCGAGCGAAGCTCGGTCACCCAGATATTTAATAATAAGTTACAATAAAGGCTAATTAAAGTCAACTACCAAGAAATAATATCAGATGCGCTGTTTGTGAAATTGGATTAAAATGTGTAGTTTTGCTAAATTGGTTTCATCCAACAATGCATATCTAATATTTAAAAACAAGCAAAAGAGTAATAAGAAAAAGAGGATACGAAAAATAATCGCTTTCTAAAAAAATTGATTTATGATGAAAAATTAATAGATTTTTTAAAATCGATTATTTTGAATAAATAATCGATTATTTTAATAATCGATACTTTTTTAAGGATCTCTAGAATTCTCTAGAGAAACGTAGATTTCCTCGCGGTGTCTTCCCTTCAGTGAAAAGCGTGTGATAAATTGCAATTATCAATTAGACACATAAGTTTATCACAAAAACTCATTGATGCCTGACGGGGGTTTGAACCTGTGACCCCTCCAAAGACTCACACGGTGTCACCGCTGGGCTATCATAGCTTTTAACCGACTTGAAGTCGAATAATGTAGTATTATTTTTAATGCGAAAACATCTTAAATTTCACATTTTTAAAGAATATCACATTATTATCAGTTGTAACTATGCTCATTATATTATAAGCTTAAACTGTTTAGTTAATAAAATCCAACGTTATGAAGGTATGTTAATTTAGTTAAGACGTTAGAATAATGTTTGTTGATATTACTGATGGCATACGTTTATGAACATAAGGGATTAGTATGTATTTGATTTGAGACGTTCATTCTAATATGCTCTTTATTCTAATTCGCAAAAGTCAGTTTTAAAACTCCAAAATATTAGAATATATATAGGAGTAATGTGATAATGTAATTAGAATATCTATGGTAAGTAGAGTCCGCCATGTGGTATCCGGCTGAGTAGAATTGGCCAACGTCATTTCTTACCGAGGTGTCGTAGAAGGCGACTAAGGTAAGTTGACGCACCGTGTGGTATCCGGTTTAGTAAAATTGCCAACCCTCTTTTTTACCGAGGTGTCCTAAAATACGACTAAGGTAAGTTGACGTCAGGCGGGCGGTCGTAAAAACGCAGCCAAATCATGTGACAGCATGTTAATAACATGTTGTGCCAACCCCACTTAGAGTGGGATAAGGGCAGGAGGATGATGTTCTATAGTAAGGTAGAGTAAGGTGATTATAAAAGTTATAACTTTGTTGCTAATGGCATTCAAAAGTAAGTATCTGAGTGACCGAGTCTTGCTTGGTAATTTTTTTTAAAATAAAAAAATGCAATTAAAAATAATAAAAAGAAAGAAAGCGCCGGGTGACATGTGAGAATCAATCCCAGGTTTTGAACTTTTTTTGGTCCGCCCGTTACCATTAAAGCTATCACAGCCTTGCATTTAAAAGATTAAATATAATTTGGATTAAATTCTACATTTAAGCATTTCTTGAATGTCCAAAAACAGATATAAAACGATATGTTTTATAAATGTACTAATTTTTTTTCCTACAAAAGTAATATGAAATTATTTTGCTATAATCCGCAATGAAGTAAAATAGAAAATATATATAATGCTAAATGTAGAATGGACAATCCGTTTTCATACCTAATACACGCACGATTCGTAAAAACTCATACACAAAGCTGCACCACCACCACCACAACATACAAGCACTTCGCGGATTACAGCAAGATAATTTCATTATTACTTTTGTATTATGGATCTCCGCAAAGTAACGCCTAATTTTATAAAATATTTTTTTTCCTACTTACTTCTCCAGTGGTCCCATGAAGCCATAATTGGAGATGAGTGGCGTTATGACTCTTCTCGTCAGCAAACGGTCCAGTTAATGTCACGGCGACTGTGAAATCATCTGTGGTCGCTTTTAAGAAATAATCTGTAATTATAAAAATATATGCGACTATTACACACACGATCGTCTGTTCTCAAAGTAACTTGTTATGGGTGAAAGTCGGCTAGTACATATATACATGTATAATTTTCAATAAATACTTAAATACATACACCGGATGGTCTAACAATACGACATTAAATGAATTCACTAATCATTTGCATTCAATATTCTTAAATATAGTTTAAAAAAAATCTATGAAAATAATTTTTTGGGTCAAGGTTATTTTTGGTTTCATGTATCGTAATAGGGTACGGTCGTTGATCTCTATAAATGTTTATTGTTAAACAAGTCAAGTTAAAAATGCTTTTAAAAACGCTTTGTAAAAATTTCATGTCCCTACTGTTAACCATTAATGTATTCAGTTCAAAACTTAACGTTAATTACATACATTTTCATAACAAACGCGCATTATAGCAAAATAATGCTATCATAACTTTATGACTATATAGCAGGCTAATACGAGTATAAATAAAACATCTCGTTTTTTTCTCAGGTAGCGAAAATAATACATAGTACATAATTAATGATAGTCCAAAACTTTAACTGTGGTAGTCCAGCGGTAACACCGTGAGACTCATTCGATGAGGTCACGGGTTCAAAACACAGACACCAATGAGTTTTTCTATTAAAACTTATGTGTCTAATTGATAATTGCAATTTATCACATGCTTTTCGGTGAAGGAAAACATCGTGAGGAAACCTGCATATCTCTAGAGAATTCTGGAGATATGTGTAACCTACCAATCCGCGTTGGAGCAGCGTCGTAGGTCTAAGCTCGAAACCTTCTCTCCAAGAACGGAGAGAAGAGACCTATTCTACTCTACTTACAACACTTTAACTGTAGCGAACGTAAGGATTTCAAAATATAATCCAGAACATACCTACCTTTAACTTCTCCAACGTTGATAGCAGTGTGCAGTATTACATCAGACTTCTCATTGTTTAAAAGTAGGGAGATTGTAAGGACAGCCCAACATGACACCAGCGCCGACAGTTTTACCACGCGAAGAGTTTTATCGACCTACAGATAAAGAATGTATATTTTTAAATACTAGACATCATCATCCTCCTGCCCTTATCCCACTCTAAGTGTGTTCGGCACAACATGTTATAAACATGCTGTCACATGATTTGGCTGTGTTTTTACGACTGACCGCCTGCCAGACGTCAACCTGACGACACCTCGGTAAGAAAGAGGGTGGTCTCTATTAAACCGGATATCACACGGTGGGTCAACTTACCTTAGTCGCCTTTTACGACACCTCGGTAAAAAATGAGGTAGGTCTATTCTACTCAGCCGGATACCACACGGCGGGTCGACTTACCATAGTCGCCTTTTACGACACTTCGGTAAGAAATGAGGGTGGTACTATTCTATTTAGCCGGATACCACACGGCTTATATTTTTAAATACTAGACAATACTAGACAAATAGTAGATTAAACGCTTCACGACTTTGCATAATGTGCCTAGGCGTATTAACGTACTTACACTCACACTTTCCACTTAACTAACCTTTATCAACTTTACTAAACCTTTCTCCATTTCACTAAATCTTTCTTCACTCCACTGAACCTTTCTCCACTCCACTGAATCTATATCCACTCCACTCCACTGAACCTTTCTTCATTCCACTAAATCTTTCTTCACCCCATTAAACCTTTCCTTACACCACTAAACCTTTCTCCACTCTACTATACCTTTCTCACTCCGCTTAACCTTTCTCTACTTACTAAACCATTCTCCATCCCCCTAAACCTTTCTTCACTCTACTAAACCTTTGTACAGTCCACTGAACCTTTCTCCACTCCACAACACCTTTCTTTCTTCACTAATCTTTTTAAGACGTTTTCATTTGAAATCTTTAAATTAAGAATCATATAATCAAACGTTCAATTCAACCAATTCACTTAGAGTCGGATAAGAGTTTCTTTATCATCATTCTCCTGATCATAAACCAATTCAACGTATACCGAATTGCAATAATATAAATATATTATTCATCCCTTCATCGTCGTCTTCACCTCACCTGTTTTCTGCGCGTTGAAGGTGTTTTCTTATTATCATCGGGATGCATTTGTTCGATAAGCCTATAACAAAAGTTACATTATAATTATAATCAATTTATAATGGAATATTTATTAGTGCTATAAAAATAAAATTGATATAAAAGTGTGATTGATATTATTGTTACTACTATTAGAACTATTGTGTATTAATGATGTATTTAAAAGAATAACCTATTTTTAATTAAGTTTATTTCTTGTTTTTTTTTTCTTTTTGTTACAAGTGGCTAACGGACAAGTCCGGGACGTCACTCTTAGGGTGCGTCTGAAAATCAGTGTTGCAATAATCATATTATTACAGCTAAATGCTGAGACGCATCCTTTTTTCTGTGGTGTACGTTTATATAAATTCCTTTTTTATTTAAGTCTCTTTTCGTACCAAACAGAAATGTTTATTATTATTAGGTATTATTATTTTATATAGACTTTCGAAGGGTAATACTAACCGCCAACTTGTAAACAAAATTAATCTCACCTGTTGTCAACCTCTTTGCAATTTGTGTTCCGATCATTTATTTTATATTCTGCTACCGCTGGATCCGTGGCGTTATCGTGTGTATCTTTGTCAGCTTCCTCAGTAACATCTTCTGAATCCAATTTACCTGGAAGATAAGAGCAGTTCTTAAATCTGTTAAGGTAGTGGGGGAGTGGGACGCAGATGTACTCGCCGAAGTCCGCTGCTTGCCGCCCTAATGAGTACCTTCTAGCGATCGGAAAGGGATATCGGATGCCCAGTTGGAGAAAGTTCTCGAGATGGTCGATGCATCTGGTGCTCCCGATGCATCGATTCGAAGGAAGGGGCCACTTTAGAGAGGCTTGCAGCACCTCAGTAAGAAATCAGGGTGATCTATTCCTTCTACTCAGCCGGATAGTCGGACAACATGTGTTGTCGCCAATGACTTTCGCTTTGTATTTTATAGCAACACTGTCATGAAACAAGAGTTTCGCGCCCTTTTAACTGAAATGTCGGCAACACTGTGTCGTATTGTTTCCGGTGGAGTCTTCCTATTGATAAAATGTTTCAGTGGCGTTCAGTCTTTGTTCGTCATTCAAGAGAAGTGCATCTCGGAACGGGAATTGTGGTATTCCTATTATATCGTGTTATTGTATATAGTGTGCGCTATCACATATATAAAACATTTTGTGCCGGCCCCACTTAGATTGCGAAATGTGGAGGAATCAGCGACCACGTTTCAGATCCGTATGTGATCACTGACAACGCGCACTGTTCGAAGACTTAAGCCTTTGGTTTAATATATAGGTAGACCTTTAAGAAAGAAAGATTATTTCACCTTGCGTGATACACAGTTGTTAACTTAAACTAAACTTTAACACATAACACAATAGAACAAAAACATACTAATAACATATAAATATACTGCATACCACAAGAAAAAATGGCTCAGTTCATTATAAATTGAGCGACAAAATTCTATCACACAACAGTGTTTTTAGCAGTAGCCAGGACACAGTTTAATTAGGGATATACTTGTATAATTACTTAAATCACAAATATTTTAATGTACAGATAATGATAATAATAAATTGTAATTTAACTTAACTGAAAGAAAAATATATCAAAGCGTTTACAAATAAACTCACCGTGGCGTTGTTCGTACAGTTGCTTGAAAGGCGCGAGGGCTGGATCGTATTTGATGGCATCGGGAAGCTCCACCCATACCTCGAGGCTGCCAGGAGTGAGGTCACTGCAGGACACCATTGAGTATACACTATTCCTGTCCTTTTTCTTACGTAACTGTCCGATTTTGTTTATTAATGACGTCATTTTTCACTTTTCTATATATATTTAAAAAATAGGAATTCACGATATTTCGTTTCTGAAGACTATGTTAAAAGACGATATTATTATGATAGATCATCATCTTCCTGCCCTTATCCCACTCTAAGTGGGGTCGGCACAACA